>OU426944.1:0-2447231 GCA_911387795.2 Apamea monoglypha | reverse complement strand
GCGCTTATAATATTATAGTAGGAGTAGGATTTGATAGCCCAATTCTTGAGGAAGGCTATAGGCTATTTAACATCACGCTATTACCCTTAGGAGCTGAGCAAAAAGAAAATTAGCCAGAAAGATTGCTAACCGAAAAAACGAAGCGACAGCATGTGTGTGTGGCCGAAGCCTGCCGGGTCAGCGGGATTGTCCGAAAGGGTTACCGCTACCCCGGAACATAAAGGGCGAAGGAAGGAACATGGGTGGGTTTTAGTCAGTAAGAGTCTGACACTCGCTTCCGCTCCACCCAGAGCGGGAGGGGACATTTGATGATTTCCCATCCGGAAAAAAAAAAAAAAAGATGGGTCGGGGAAACAAGAAATTTCACGCGGACGAAGTCGCGGGCAGAAGCTAGGGGTCTACTACGAAGTGCAAAGTGCGAATGATCGGATCGGACCGACACATGGCCGAACTCAACATTATTGACAAATGCGAAAAAAGTTAGGATCGGCTCAGTTGGGTCGGGACCATAGTCAATATTCGAAAGAGTGTAGGAGTGTAGGATCGGGACCGACCGAACCAAATAGTAACTTCGTAGCAGGAAACGGCCGAACAGTCGGCCGATACCACTTCGGAGTAGACCCCCGGTTTTTGATAAGCCTATTGCATCGTATCACCTGTTGTCACTTCCTTTTCACTTAGAAATCTAAAAAAGAAAGTTAAATAGCCTATAACCTCCCTAAAAAATTTAGCTATCGCATGCAAAAACAATTTTTCAAATCCGACCGGTAGTTCCAGAGATGAGCGCGTTCAAACAAACAAACAAACAAACAAACTCTTTAACTTTATTATTACTTTAGATATGTAGCGGTATCTACAATGCCACATGCGAACTACGCATCATACTGACGTCACGCAAGTCCTGCATCTCGCAAGCAGAGTTTACCGCGCAATTAGCATATATACAACGTCCCGACATCAATCGTTGGGCAGTTGCCCGCCAGACACAACACCCGTCTGGTCGGAGGATCCTCCCTTTTCTATGGAGGATGAGTGAACTTTACACCCTGTTCCTCATACCTCTATAGATCGATAACTAACTAATTTTGTGGGACAACAAATTATATTTTAGTATGAAAAAGGTCTTACCCCTGCGTCCTATTCTCCCAGTCGTCAAGGTACAAGTTGGCTGTAGATATGACCACTCGAAGAGACCCGTCTTCGTAACACAGGATCATCATTTTACTGAAACAACATTTATTAATTGGTCATCATCTGCCTAACCTTTTCCCAACTATGTTGGCAGCTTCCAGTCTAACCGGATGCAGCTGAATACCAGTATTTTACATGGAACGACTGCCTATCTGACCTCCACAACCCAGTTATTGGGTAATACGATACCCCTTGGTAAGACTGGTTGTCAGACTTTCGGGCTTCTGTCGACCCGTAACGACTGTCAAAGACCCACGAATGACAGCCGGGATCAACGGCCTAACGAGCTTTCCGAGCCACGGAGGGGTCTTGGTATGTAAAGATGGTCACCCAACCGCGGCAAGCGTAACTTAACCTGATATATCAAACCGTGCGGCTCTTAGTACATAGCCACAACCCCTCAACATTTATTAATTGGTATCATTAATATAACGTCTTTCTGACACCGAGGATTGAAATAAAGAATAGCGTTTATTGGTAAATTAACACTGTAAAATATAAAAAACGTTTTTGCAAAAAAAGTAACCGACTTCCAAAAAAGACACTACAAAGTGAAAAATAACTTTAATTTCGGAAGTCAGTGTCGTTGGGTTCGCATTTGCGTTGTTTTCGTTGTTTGGAAGTCGGCTTTAATTTTGCAAAAAAGTTTTTATTTTTCACTTTTTAGTTGTAATTTTCACCAGTAATTTTGGTTTAAAAAAACGATGTGTGGGCCCATAAAATTTGAGGGTTGCCCTCGATTTCTCCAGGATCCAATCATCAGATCCTGTCTTGGTGACTATGGGACCACTTCAGAAGTATCTCCTTTCGAACAAAAAAAGCATTTTGAAAATCGGTCCACAATTGGCGGAGTAATCGCGTAACAAACACACGAAAAAAAAAAACCTACCGTCGAATTGAGAACCTCCGCTTTTTTGAAGTCGGTTAAAAATAATGTCACATGTCTTCGAATTTTTAGTTCTAGGACATGCCGGTTTCCTCACGATATTTTCCTTCACCGATTTGAGAGCAGTTGTGATGAAATAATTTACACAAAGTAAAGCGACTGTCTGGGTTCGAACCTACGACCTACAAGTCGTAAGTCGCGGCCGTTACCCCCACTGCTCGGTAAATAGCACATATGTGAGTACTATGTACATACTATGAAGCAACCATTTACTGGGTACGTCTTTCATTGACTTGAATGTGCCTTGGCAGCTGAGAGTATGTCATGCTCACTCTAATGTCTCGCTGATGGTGGCGCATGTGTTGGATCATTTAGCTCCCTTCAAAATGGTTGAGCTGAATGGTGCTAATCTATGCGTCATGTTCGTGAACGGGCGCCGTCAGTAGGGACTGGTCAAGTCTTTGCTGCCATGGCTTATTTTAATTTTAATTAATTTTTGAATTGTTTTTTAATCTTTTCATTACGGATGCTTTTAACGTTCTGCATCGTTCTCACGTGCATAATTTTTAACATGAATGATGTAACCAATACTTTGTAACCATGTTATTGTGATTTAAAAGAGTGTCCGTGGAGTTTCTTGCCCGTTCTTCTCCATAGGTACCTACTACGCTTTGGAATGGGCAACTAGCTTCATCTTTTTGACTGACCGACCCTAGACAATTCAAAAGTACCTGTAATTGGTTTAGTTGAAATAAATAGTTTGAGTTTGAGTTTGAAATAAATAGTTTGAGTTTGAGATTGAAATTTTTAGTTTTAAATGCAATAAAACTTACGTGTGATGTTTACCGAAGGGTGTAGACATGGTGACGTAATGGGCGTCTACATGCGGTTTCTTCTTACTAATATTCTTGAGATCAGAGCAATCCTCACCGTACAAAATCGTTAGTTTCTTCTCGCTGAAAGAAATTCAACCTTACGTTTTAAGAGTTAAAGTTCAAATTATAATAAATAAAAAAACGAGTTACTGTTTCAAAATTCATTATATTAAGTTTTTGAGAAATATAACCTCTCGCCCGTAATCCTCAATTCCTGTATTTTGTATTTCCCCACATATAAGCCCCATTTAATAGTAACTAACAATCAGCTAACCTCAACTAAATACATCTACCAACCCGTACTGGGCCCGCGTGGTGGATTACGGCCCACTCCCTCTCACCGAGAGGAGGCCTGTGTCCCAGCAGTGGGAACATTATTTAATAGGGGCCCCCCGATTGCCATTTACTGGGAACGAATTAACTCTGCCTACCCCGAGGTATACAGGGTGACAGGGAAACTCAACGTGTTCCTTGAAAGGGGTTATACTAAAGCCACTAGAGGTCATTTCAACAAATTTAATCCAGTCAACTAGGGGTCAAAACTGGATGGTAAAAAATTAAAATTTTGCTATTAAAGACCTTTTATTTCTGAGATTAAGTATGTAAGTTTTGCAAGCATTTTTTTTTAATAATCACTCTTTTTTCAACTTTCAGAAAAGTATCAATTAAATGTTTGGAGTGGAATAGTTTTTTCTCGTAATTCATTGTTTATGGTAACAAGTCAGAAAATTTCGAAAAAAATCGAAGAACCGACACAGCTCGGTAACCATCCAGTTTTGACACCTAGTTGACTGGACTTAATTTGTTGCTAATGACCTCTAGTATAACACCTTAAAAGGAACATGTCGAGTTTCCCTGTCACCCTGTATAGGCTGATTTTGTATTATAGTTTAATAGCTTCCGCCCGCGACTTCGTCCGCATGAAATTTATTGTTTCCCCGACCCACCCCGTTGCTTCGCATCGCTTAGGACGCTAAAACTAATGATACCTGCGCTTTTTTTTCTTTTTATTCGGCTCCTAAATGTCCTGGCGTGATGGTAAGTAACCTAAAACCTTCCTCAAGAATTGGGCTATCACATGGAAAAAGAATTTTCAAAATCCGACTGTCAGTTCCTGAGATTAGCGCGTTCAAACAAACAAATTCTTCAGCTTTATTATTATTCTTATAGATAGAGTATAGAAGAGAAAATATAAATAGATATTTACAGACCTATATCCAGCGAAGTAGTATTGAGCCAAAAGCCATCCGATTTCCACCATAAAGTTGATTTGTAAAGAACATTTTAGTTCGCCCAGACTACGGTCGAGGATTTCTGAAAAAAAAAAATACTATTTACCTTTTTCTTTAAGACTTTAGAGCATTATAGAGGTATTGAGGGGCTTGTGGCTAAGTAATAACAGCCGCACGGGTCGATCGATCAGGTTAAGCTACGCTTGCCGCGTTGGTCCGTGGATGGGTTACCATCTTCACATACCAAGACCCCTCCGTGCCTCGGAAAGCACGTTAAGCCGTTGGTCCCGGCTGTCATTCGTGGATCTTTGACAGTCGTTACAGGTCGTCAGTAGCCCGAAAGTCTGACAAAAAGTCTTACCAAGGGGTATCGTATTACCCAGTAACTGGGTTGTGGAGGTCAGATAGGCAGTCGCTCCATGTAAAATACTGGTACTCAGCTGCATCCGGTTAGACTGGAAGCCGACCCCAACATAGTTGGGAAAAGGCTAGGCAGATGATGAGCATTATAGAGGTATGAGGAACAGGGTGTAAAGTTCACTCATCCTCCATAGAAAAGGGAGGATCCTCCGACCAGACGGGTGTTGTGTCTGGTGGGCTACTGCCCGACGATTGCTATCGGGACGTTGTATATATGCTAGTCGCGCGGTAAACTCTACTTGAGCGATGCAGGATTTTGCGTGACGTCAATATGATGCGTAGTTCACACAGGCCTCCTCTCGGCGAGAGTGAGTGGGCCTTAATCCACCATTCGGGCCGAGTGCGGGGTTGTAGATGTCACATGTCTTCGATTTTTTTGGTTCTAGGACATGCCGGTTTCCTCACGATGTTTTCCTTCACCGTTTTGAGAGCCATGGTTATAAAATTATTGACACAAAGTAAAGCGCCTGTCTTGGTTAGAACCTACGACCTATGACTCGTAAGTCACGGCCACCACTGCCCTACTGGGCCACCACTGGCGGTAGGGGTTAACTGGTAGAAATAGTCACGTAAGGAAAAGCGTTATGCCCCCTCCGTGCGACTTTCTCTCTCCCTGTCTTTTTCTACAATACAGGGATTCAGTACATGATCCTGAACGGGGGGTTCGCGCGTCAATGTCCCTGCATCCGAGTGTGCGAGTATCGCGTAAAAATCTTCGTTCCTGACGGGGGTTCCCCGAAAGCACACTTTTTTTTTTCTTGTTTTGTCGTCAATACCCATTTCGTCAGCGAAGTTTCCCTAGCTAATAAAATTTGACCTTGTATATTATTTACCTTGAAAAGTAATAGAGTAAGGCTGTGCATGCGTCTCCTTACAATCCGTGATAGTTGTGTAGAAGATGTGGTAGGGGGCGCTGGCGGCATGTTTGGCGGCCATCTTGCCTTTAGGACGGACCACAGACAAGAAGTCTTCCGCGCGGCGTGTCGGATTCACTATGGGACGGTAGTCGCTATCTGGGAGAGAAAATATATTTTAAATTGAAAATACTTGAAAAGTTTTATGTACTCATATAAGGTATTTTTTTCTTCGTCCTGTTAAACCCGAGCCTTAGTTATCAATTTTGCATTAAGAACTTTACGTTTGTCAAAATAAAGTTTAAAATACAGTAACTGTCTCGCAGGTTTGGGCTAGGTCTAAAGTTAGAACTCGTTTTGTAATAAAAAGGTTATAGTTTAACGTCTTTTATTATTTGCCAAGATGGTGGCCATAGACACCTGTATACTGTGGATTTTTTTTTTTAATTTAGCCATCGGCTATATTTTAAAAGGTACAGCCCTGTGACAGACAAACAGATGTAGTTACGGGGAGGGTATCCTAAAAAGGTTTATTTTTATTTATTGCACATTGCATTTATTTATTTTTTTTTATATTTTCGAAAAAAAAATTTAGAAAATTCCAAGATCATTAAATCCGCCTCTGCATATTTGTGTGCAATTAAATATACGAAAAAAAAAACCTAATTTTGTTAAATCTGTCAAAAAATAAAAGTAGAATAGAAAATTAAGAAAACAAAATGTTACTTTTCTTACTCGAATTCCCGCTAGATGACGCTGTGCTGCGCCCACCACTCCTACCGCCTTGCATATTACTGCTCTCCCCACTCCTACTATCAGATTTTTTACTAGTCTCCCCACTCCTACTATCAGATTTTTTACTAGTCTCCCCACTCCTACTATCAGATTTTTTACTAGTCTCCCCACTCCTACTATCAGATTTTTTACTAGTCTCCCCACTCCTACTATCAAATTTTTTACTAGTCTCCCCAGTTCTCAATGGTGATTTGCTGTCATCCCTCTGTTTGACTTGTAATCTTGACTTGTCTTTATTTTTATCTTCTGTGCTCTTCTGTTCTGGCTTTGAACATGAATCTTCTTGACTGGCAGAAGATGTGCTGTAAGAGGAATAACATGTGTGTCAGTTGAGTTCTTGTTACAACATAACAAGCAGCTCTTAAGGAGCGTTAGGGAGGTAGCGGACAATGCGAAAACGAGAGCTAAGCAACGCCATTTTTTAAAAATAAAAAAAAAATACTTTAAATTTTTTGGTTGACCGGCAACTGGCCAGCCGGCAACTTTTTTGTCGCCGTTAGCCCTTACATTGCAACCAATAGACGGGCAACAGTTGCGTCCAAACGCGCGGACAAAAAAGTCTCCCATCTGTCGCGTCGCTACATGCGCGCACTTTCATACAAACCCGTAGACTTGATGTGAGAGACAAATTAGTTGCAGAGACAAAAGTTCCTCCCTTAGATAAGATAAGACAGATATTTTTATTTTTTAGATTAATTTTTTAATTGTTTCTTTTACATTGTTTTCACATATAGAAGCAATAAGAATAAAGTACCCAGAATTTCGTAATATCTTGATTTAAAAGTACACTTGGAGTTCCTTGCCTGTTTTCCTCCAAAAAGATCTACATTTTGGAATGGGCAACTTAGCTTCAACTTTATATATGTATCGCAGCAAGGCAGCTTCAGCAAGTCATCGTTCCAAGAGAAGAAAATAAAGAAACTGTTTATAAACTCACCTACAACCCTGATCACTCCCAAAGTTTTTACCGGGAGCGTACAGCTGCTTGTGTATGATCATCTTCAGCTGGTCCACGTACATCTGCTTCTGACTGAACAGCTTCGTGGGTATTGGGAAGTCTCCGCTTCCCGTGTACGAGTCTAGGATTGATTCCACTACAAAAAACAACAGTCATGAACAATCATCATCATCCGCCTAGTCGGTGTTGAAGTCAGCTACCAGTCTACCTGGATACAGCTGAATACCAGTATTTTACATTGAGGGACTGCCTATCTGACCTCCACAATCCAGTCCTTGGTATGGCCAACTGGTCAAAAAACTACAAAAATATATAAAACAAATATATAACAGAAAAAGTGAATAGCTTTTATACAGATAGCCCTGATAGTCTTCTCGTCACCTATCCCGCAGTGTTTGAAGAGTAAGGTCTTCAACCATTGCGTCCTGCCCCTTATGACATAATATGATGTCAAAATGTGGACACTGACAGTCGGGCCAGTTCGCAAATTCAAGGCCACAAAAAAGCAGGAATTTGATTAACAAAATCATCATTCTCCTGCCCTTGTCCCAATTTATTTGGGGTCGGCGCAACATGTCTTTTTCTTCCATACTTCTCTGTTAGTCACCCCCTTTCTAACCATACCATCATTCACACAGTCCATCCATCGTTTCTTCGGTCTTCCCCTACTCTTATAGCCATCGGCATTCATACTCAAAACTTTCCTACCTATTAATGTTTAAAGACTAAGGTCTTCAACCAGTGCGTCCTGCCCCTTATGATGTCAAAATGTGGACACTGACAGTCGGGCCAGTTCGCAAATTCAAGGTCGCTTAGCGCGCTAAATGGCAGGATGAGTTGGACTCCTTTGATAAAGACTGGTCCTTGGCAGCTCTAGACAGAGAGAGGTAGAAAGAGAGAGGTAGATAGAGAGAGGTAGAAAGAGAGAGGTAGAGAGAGAGAGAGGTAGAGAGAGGTAGAAAGAGAGAGGTAGAGAGAGGTAGAAAGAGAGAGGTAGAGAGAGAGAGGTAGAAAGAGAGAGGTAGAAAGAGAGAGGTAGAAAGAGAGAGGTAGATAGAGAGAGGTAGAAAGAGAGAGGTAGAAAGAGAGAGGTAGAAAGAGAGAGGTAGATAGAGAGAGGTAGATAGAGAGAGGTAGAAAGAGAGAGGTAGAAAGAGAGAGGTAGAAAGAGAGAGGTGGAAAGAGAGAGGTAGAGAGAGGTAGAAAGAGAGAGGTAGAGAGAGAGAGGTAGATAGAGAGAGGTAGAGAAAGGTAGAAAGAGAGAGGTAGAAAGAGAGAGGTAGAAAGAGAGAGGTAGAAAGAGAGAGGTAGAAAGAGAGAGGTAGATAGAGAGAGGTAGAAAGAGAGAGGTAGAGAGAGAGAGGTAGAAAGAGAGAGGTAGAAAGAGAGAGTTAGAAAGAGAGAGGTAGAGAGAGGTAGAAAGAGAGAGGTAGAAAGAGAGAGGTAGAAAGAGAGAGGTAGAAAGAGAGAGTTAGAAAGAGAGAGGTAGAGAGAGGTAGAAAGAGAGAGGTAGAAAGAGAGAGGTAGATAGAGGTAGAAAGAGAGAGGTAGAAAGAGAGAGGTAGAAAGAGAGAGGTAGAGAGAGGTAGAAAGGGAGAGGTAGAAAGAGAGAGGTAGAGAGAGGTAGAAAGGGAGAGGTAGAAAGAGAGAGGTAGAAAGAGGTAGAAAGAGAGAGGTAGAAAGAAAGAGGTAGAAAGAGAGAGGTAGAAAGAGAGAGGTAGAGAGAGGTAGAAAGAGAGAGGTAGAGAGAGAGAGGTAGAAAGAGAGAGGTAGAGAGATAGGTAGAGAGAGAGAGGTAGAAAGAGAGAGGTAGAAAGAGAGAGGTAGAAAGAGAGAGGTAGAAAGAGAGAGGTAGAAAGAGAGAGGTAGAAAGAGAGAGGTAGATAGAGAGAGGTAGAAAGAGAGAGGTAGAGAGAGAGAGGTAGAGAGAGAGAGGTAGAAAGAGAGAGGTAGAAAGAGAGAGGTAGATAGAGAGAGGTAGAAAGAGAGAGGTAGAGAGAGAGAGGTAGAGAGAGAGAGGTAGAAAGAGAGAGGTAGAGAGAGAGAGGTAGAAAGAGAGAGGTAGAAAGAGAGAGTTAGAAAGAGAGAGGTAGAGAGAGGTAGAAAGAGAGAGGTAGAAAGAGAGAGGTAGAAAGAGAGAGGTAGAAAGAGAGAGTTAGAAAGAGAGAGGTAGAGAGAGGTAGAAAGAGAGAGGTAGAAAGAGAGAGGTAGATAGAGGTAGAAAGAGAGAGGTAGAAAGAGAGAGGTAGAAAGAGAGAGGTAGAGAGAGGTAGAAAGGGAGAGGTAGAAAGAGAGAGGTAGAAAGAGAGAGGTAGAAAGAGAGAGGTAGAAAGAGAGAGGTAGAGAGAGAGAGGTAGAAAGAGATAGGTAGAAAGAGAGAGGTAGAAAGAGAGAGGTAGAGAGAGAGAGGTAGAAAGAGATAGGTAGAAAGAGAGAGGTAGAGAGAGGTAGAAAGAGAGAGGTAGAGAGATAGGTAGAGAGAGAGAGGTAGAAAGAGAGAGGTAGAAAGAGAGAGGTAGAAAGAGAGAGGTAGAAAGAGAGAGGTAGAAAGAGAGAGGTAGAAAGAGAGAGGTAGATAGAGAGAGGTAGAAAGAGAGAGGTAGAGAGAGAGAGGTAGAGAGAGAGAGGTAGAAAGAGAGAGGTAGAAAGAGAGAGGTAGATAGAGAGAGGTAGAAAGAGAGAGGTAGAGAGAGAGAGGTAGAGAGAGAGAGGTAGAAAGAGAGAGGTAGAGAGAGAGAGGTAGAGAGAGAGAGGTAGATAGAGAGAGGTAGAGAAAGGTAGAAAGAGAGAGGTAGAAAGAGAGAGGTAGAAAGAGAGAGGTAGAAAGAGAGAGGTAGAAAGAGAGAGGTAGAAAGAGAGAGGTAGAGAGAGAGAGGTAGAAAGAGAGAGGTAGAGAGAGATAGAAAGAGAGAGGTAGAGAGAGGGTAGAAAGAGAGAGGTAGAGAGAGAGGTAGAGAGAGAGAGGTAGAAAGAGAGAGGTAGAGAGAGGTAGAAAGAGAGAGGTAGAAAGAGAGAGGTAGATAGAGAGAGGTAGAAAGAGAGAGGTAGAAAGAGAGAGGTAGAAAGAGAGAGGTAGAAAGAGAGAGGTAGAAAGAGAGAGGTAGAGAGAGGTAGAAAGAGAGAGGTAGAAAGAGAGAGGTAGAATATTTAAATAATAGCGCGCTATGGAGCAGGCTATGCTCAGAATTTCTTTGATGGATAAAATCAGAAATGACAAAAGAACTAGAGTAACCAACATAGCTTTCAGAGTAAGCAAACTGAAGTGGCAATGGGCCAGACATTTGTCCTTCAACAAACATAGCCAATGTTTAACGTTCGTATGTGTGTTAAAATTTATAATAGGTTACAAACAACCATCCAAAATCTTCCTCTACCAAAGTGTTTAAAGAAGTACTTAAAAAAAAAATGATTTACTCTGTGAACGAATGGTTACAGGAATAATAATAATTTTGTGTGTAAAAGTGTGACATTGCTTAACGTTAAAAAATAATAATGATAATATCTGACTTTGTATTTGTATTGGACTGTATTTGACCAGGTACTATATTATTGACATGCACGCCAAATTCCAGAGACATTGTGACTAAATTATTACTAATATTAAATTCCCATTTCTTTTCTATCTCTTTATATGCATATTAGACCAAATAAACGTCACATGTCATACTACAGGCTAAATAGAACATAAGACCGAATAATGTAACATGAGAAACCATTGATTGTAATTACTAATTATTATTTAAATGTGAATAAATGAATTTGAATTTGAAGAACAGATGTCCAGTGGAGCGGACGAGTGTTAGAGTGGAAACCAGGGTGCTGCGAAGTAAACCGCCTGATAGGGCGCGAACCTACGACTCGTAAGTCGCAGCGTCTTCCACCGGGCCAACACTGCTCACAATACAATACAATATCTAATTGAATAAAGACAATAAATAAACTAAGGGGAACAGTTCTAACACTATTTATAATTGTTGTTACTGACATACAATTACTCAATTAGGTGATAAACTGGACTCCCATAAGCCATCTTAAATGTAGCTTTAATAAATGTATTTATTTACTTACAGTGTTCATGGCTGTACTCTTTGAAGTGTATAGGATTTAGTCTGAAGCATTTATCTCCGTAAGGACACTCCATTTTAGGTCGTTTGGTAGTTTTGTTATCTGAAAAAGAAAATATTGATGACTTGTTGAATTGAATGTGAATTTTATGAGTATGAACGAATTTTTTGTGGGTAGGATGTTGTTTAATACCTTCCATGTCGTCTTTTCGTTTAGTTGGAGTACTCATATCGGGTAACAATTTGTATCTCTTCAAAAGTTTCAAAAACGTTTTACAGGTTTTTTTGGCTAGCTTGACAGCTTTCAAATTCAAAATTGACACTACGTAGACAAAACTTTGAAGTTGAAATTTCTGTTCACGTTCTGAAATGATTATATTTCGAAGCATAAAAAAAATATGTAATGTGAACAATAATATGGTGACCCTTTTTTAAATGGTGTACACCTTACACAAAGTATTCGCTGTCTACGCTTTAATCATAATTATTAAGACAGAGATATCATATCATATTATATCAAGAATAAACTATTGTTCAATGCACAAAAATGTTCAGTCATAAATTTTTGGATGTGAGATCCAATACGTGATGGGTATGAACTGAATGACTCGGTAATGGATTGTAAGGATGGTGTACGCGATTTGGGGGTGCGTCTGGATAATGAACTGACATTTCGTCAACACATTACATCGGTTTGCAAGAAATCTTATAGAAGCTTAGGTTTCATACTTCGTAGGGCAGTCGGCTTTAGTAATATAAAAGCTATAGCCGCCCTGTTTAACGCACTCGTAAGATCGCAATTAGAGTTCAATGCGGCTGTATGGGCTCCATATGAAACCAAATTATGTCCTAACGCTGGAGGGCACACAGAATAAATTCACACGGTACGTTCACAAAAATTACTTTTTTTATTTTTTTTATTAATGAAAACGTTGCCCCACACTAGGAATTTCTCCTGTATCGTGGGTGCGTTTACAAACATTCAAACTCACATACACAAACACTCAGACCCGGAACAACTACTTATAGGTCATACAAATATTTGTTCCGTGCGGGAATCGAACCCGCGACACGCAGCGCAGCAGTCAATCGCTTAACCACTACGCCAACCGTGCCGTCAAACTTTACATGTGATAAGCTGTACATAATGGAAAAAATATTGTTTAATACCACGCTACCGATTTGGGGCAACCTGTTTTGATAGTTGAGTTGGGAATAATAAAAAAACTAATTAAATCATGCCCGGAGAATTCAAACTTCGTGTAATCTTTATATGTATATAAAAATGAAACCCTATTTCCCTTGGTCACGCCATAACTTGAGAACGATTTTACCGATTTCATCCATCTTTTTTTTTTAAGTTTTCTAATTCTTTGTAGAAGGTTCATAAGAACCTAAGAGAAAAAAATAGAAAGTTGCTTAAGTTGCTTTAAGTTGTTGCGAATAATAAAAATTACGAAAATTAATTAATTAATTAATTTAATAAATATTAAACGTAAGTTTACGAACGAAACTGTTGTAAATGAAAATGTGGCCAAATCTAAAATATTTTTCAGAACGATATCTTATTTTGCTATTATTGGCATAATTATAAACATAACGCAATTGCGTTCAAATTTAAAAGTCTATTTTATCAACTTATATAATTAAACAACTTGCCAGTAACCAGTGACAAATAAACAACATTTAGTATGAAACAGAGCCGAAGTTTAGGTTAACATTTTGGTAGAATTCATTTCATAGCTTGGTAACCCCGACAAATTTCAACAGTGACATTGAGATATTGGTCTAAGTTTATTGATTTTTTAAATTGAAATTGTAAACAAAAAACCGGCCGGTACCGCTCTCTAAAGACTTTATAACTTATCTACTGAAGTTTTCCTGTATTAGCCGTACCGAAAATAATTCAATCACAAGTAAGTATTCTCGACTTTTGAACAAAGAACAATATTCACGTTAAAAGATTACATTTTCCTTGTAACATGATCTAATGTTTAGACTACATAGTATTTTTATGGCTTTTTTTATCTCAAGGCTCGTGTTCTCGAATGAACGAAGCTCACAGTTTGGATTGGAATTTCAATTGAAAAGGGATAGATTTCATACTAACCAACTTAGATCTATGCACATTTTAAATTCGAGATTCGTGACTAGCGTCTTTATAAAATGGGTGCAAAACTAACTGTAATCCATACTAATATTAAGAAATGGTCGAAAAATCGTTGGAAAGATAGGAAAATTTAGAAGAACAACTTACAAACAGTGCAAGTTAAATAAAAGCTTGTAAAATGCGAAAGTAACATTTTCATGCATTAACGGCGGAATATATTTCGATGAAATTTGGCACACAGGTAAACACATAACCGGGTGTGGACATAGGGTACTTTTTATCCCAGTAGTACGTTCCCATGGGATAACTTTTGAACTTCACAAGGGTGAAGCTGCAGGCAAAATTTAGTTTTAAATATTTTTTACTCCAATAGGTACAGTTGAGTTCGTTAACCCTACATTACTACTCATGTTGCGACGCACAAAGAAACTACTCATACGCTTGCGAGGCGCATCATATTTACCAATGATTTTATTAAAAACCTATAAGTATGATTGATATGTTTTGACTGTTTATGTAATTGTGTAGATTACTAAAAAAAGAAAAACACAATTTTAATTAATACTTATATATTTTTATTATAAAATCTTTAATCAAATAAATCTTAGAAACAAATTTTAGGAACTTAGGCAATTTAACAGTCTTCTCATTAAAGATAAAAAAATAAAAACTTAAAGTATACAATTCTCTTGAAAAATAGTAAATTATGAAGTAATCAACTAAAAAAAAATTAACATTGTAACAAAAAAAATATTTTAGATGCATCCGATACATACATGAACTTGATGTTCGCCGCAGATAGATTTTTGGCACTTGGCGCACGTCATTTTGGACATCCTCTTCTTTTTAGATGTAGAATAAGAGCAATATCTTCTTTTTTTTGGCGGTGGTGGACCCTCATTTTCTTCAGAACAGTCATCGGAAGGATTTTTTAGGATGACTTCAATTATATCCCGGATATTGCGCTTCAACGTAGGTGCTTCTAGTCTTTTTTGCATCCATTCAGTAGTCAACTGCGTGCTAAGTTTTTTCATAAATTGTCTTCGACTTAGGGGTTTTTCATTTTTTGTTGATATGTTATGACAATATATAACATATGAATTTACAAAAGATATATTTAGCATGTCATACAAAATAGCCATTGGCCATCGGTTAGTCTTTCTAGAGCATGACATAGAGGAAGTCATTTGGTCCAATGTATCTACACCACCTTTGGTCTGGTTGTAGAACATGATCATCTCCGGCTTTCCAGTTTCATTATTTATGAGCCCTTTTTCGTCGCACGAAGATAAAAGGAACACCATTTTAGCTGGTTTTGGTTTGTAGGAAACCAAAGTCAAAGGTCCATCATAGGCGAATCATCATCACTGTTATGGTCGCTTTCTTCTAGCCAATTAGCTATAATATTATCAATAGCTCTTCTATTACTAGCCATGATGTTGAAGTTTCAAAACGTACCTAAAAAAAAGATAAAACACACTGGTAGTAACTAATAATGAACAAAAAAACACTAACAAAATAATTTGATTAATAGCGTAAAACTTACATACAAACTACTCATACGTCTTTGGAGCGCCAAGGGTAGTAATATCAAAAAAACTATTAACCTTACCGTAACGCAACCACCGTCCTGCGACACGTGCTGGCGATGACTGAGATGTCCTTGAACGTGAATGCCGTACGCGCAAAGGATAAAAAGAGAAAGCCATATATCAAAAACGCGGGCGCCTCTGCGACGTAGAGTAGTAATCTAGGGTTAATCTGAGCATGTTCATGAATCAAAAATATTATATAGGCAATGGTAAGTTTCATAAAACTCTAAACAGCTTTGCCTTAAACAATAAATTGTAAACAATGTGTGACATCATAAATATGTGACTACATTATATCACTACAGACAAAGACTCTAAAAATTGTGCGCAATACTTTGTTCATATTATTTAGCACGTGGTGACTCGACGTATTCCTTGCAGGATGTCATAGTAGGGTGAAAATGGAACACAAATACATAGAAAATTTGGTGATTTAATTTGTTGCATTTTCACCCTACTATGACGTCCTGCAAGGAATACGTTGAGTAACCAGTAACCCTGTATATGCAATTTTTGTATGAAACATATCTTGACAATTTGACATGTCTCGAATTGTTCTCTCCGTGCCTTGGAAAGCACGTTAAGCCGTTGGCCCCGGCTATCATTTGTGGATCTTTAACAGTCGTTAAGGGTAGTCAGGAGCCCGAAAGTCTGACAACCAAGTCTTACCAAGGGGTATTGTATTACCCAGTAACTGGGTTGTGGAAATCAGACAGGTAGTCGCTCCATGTAAAATACAGGTACTCAGCTGCATCTGGTTAGACTGGAAGCCGACCCCAACAAAGTTGGGAAAAACGCACTTTGAGGTGCTTATTTAGCTGTTTACTTCAAAATTACATTGAGTTCTGACATGATTGATAATTTTATTTTCTTTTCACATTCAAGAACAAGCTATAATAGATTTGTAGTGATTCTGACAATCTCAATTACCTAATAGTTATATTCTTTTTCCAGTACCAAAATGGACAACGACGAATATACATCATGCCCGTACAACGCCGCACATCGCGTCCCTCGTTCCCGGTTGCAACACCACCTGATCAAATGCCAGAAGGTCAACCCAGAGCTCTGGATATGCCCTTTCAATGCCACACATCGTTATCCGGATTACTTAAAACAGCAACATTACAATACGTGTCCGAGTAAACCGCAAGATGCACCCATACATTTGGCTAAAGCGGCCCAAACTGATACTATTGGAGCGATAACTGCACCCAAACCGTTGCTGCAAAAGGACTATTTGCCAGAAAATGATCCTGAGAATGAATATTGGGATTAGTTTAAGTATTTAATAATTTGAAGTATTTGATGATGATGTACAAATCTCACCGTGAAAAGTTAGGTGAAGTGAGCTGTCAACGGTGTCAATCCCTAGCATTAGTTGGAATGACAGCTCACTCCACCGTCACTTCACCAAAGTTTTCATGGTGAGATGGTTACAGAATCGTACTGCTGATTACTGTTGGAACGACTGAATGGTACGTACAATACGGGTGATGAATCATGACAGGACTAAACTAATATTTATCTTCTGTCCTTTTCTTAATAAAATGGAAAGAAAAAGAGGCACTGAACTTAAATTTAGTTTAGTTTGTAAACAAGGGAATCGGCGCCATCGCCAAAATCTATATCTGACCATCGTAAGGACTATTCCCGCTTACAGCGCATATTATTAGTCGACCTAAAAAGGATCCTCTTTTGTTTTACTTACGGACGCAGCTGTGGTCATAATGTGCACGGGATTTTGTTAGCAGACTTCGAAAAAGGAGGTGGTTCTCAATTCGACTGTATTTTTTTAAATGTTTGTTACCTCAGAACTCTGTTATATATAAGCCGATTTGCAAAATCCTTTTTTTTTTTTCAAAATGATCAGATTTTGGCGATGGTATATGCGCGAAAGTTCGGAGAGCGTATCAGACCTGACATGATTCAGCCGTATTGTACTGCGGTAATTTTTATTTCTATTCTGTAATTTATTGGTGTTCGAAGAAACGTGTGATTGGTCAGTGAAACTGCGTATAAAAATGTTGATAAATACATGTAGTATAAGTTAGACATCAGGGTCAAATTAAATTAGCTAGCGAAACTGCAGACGTGATGGGTATCGATAAACAACTAAACATGATGGAACAAAAACATTTGATATCAGTTTAAAAATCAGGTTTTTTTATGTAAAACTAGCTGCGCCCCGCGATTTCACCCGCATAAGTTTCGATCCCGTTGGAATATCGGGTTAAAGTATCCTATGTGTTAATCCTGCTTATAGACTATATCTGTGCCAAATTTCATCCAAATCTGGTTGTCAGACTTTCAGGCTTTTGGATCCGTAACGACTGACAGCCGGGACCAACGGCTTAACGTGCTTTCCGAGGCACGGAGGGGTCTTGGTATGTAAAGACGGTTACCCATCCACGGACCAACCGCGGCAAGCGTAGCTTAACCTGTCGACCCGGGTGGCTGTTATTATTTAGACATAAGCCCCAAGCGGTCGTTCGATCCCAAAATTTAAATAAACTTTTTTTTCTTTTTAATTTATCGTCTTTAGACGTGATGGGTATCGCACCCATCACGTCTCAGAGCAGAGTCGCAGAGTTTCGCTAGCTAATTTAATTTGACCCTGTATTTTTTGGAAATAGTAGACACTATTGAATGTGCCATTTACCATGTAGAATTGCTGAGACAAACCTCAGAAGGAAAGCCTTTAGGAATTGTGTTCTATGGCTCTCTCCACTGATGAATTGGACGTAAAGCAGAAAGGAGTCAACCCACATTCGAAAGGACTCAACCCACATTCTTCCCAATAACTCGAAAATTGCGTTAGTCTATGTAATAGAACTTGACTCATAAAAGTATTGGTATATTTGCCCATAAGTGACAACATTTCAAAATATTCCATATACAACATCATTGCAGCAATACACACCTAAACTTAAAACCTCGATAACTCAAAAATGACTTTTTGTGGGTTGAGTCCTTTCTGCTAAACTACGTCCAATTAAGTTCCTACAACTCGATAGACTTGAGACCCGTGCAGCCCCTCCCGATCCTCGCACCGCGATCGACGCCTCTGGGGGTCGCCGTAGCTTTCAACAAAAATACGGGTCCACCCGAGAGTAATTCTGTATGAAACCTTCTGAGCTTTTTTGGCCGGGCCAAAACACATCAGGAGTAAGGACAGCTGTAAAGTCGTGTTGTCATTCTGTTTTAGTTCGAGCTCCGAACTAATCTTATATCCGTAGGTTATACGGAGTAGTAAAGGCCCGTAATTTTGGCTGAAACTACGGATTTCGTGCTAAGGGAGTTCCATAGTTCTGCGCGCATCTGTCATCCGAGCGATGTGTCAAGTGAGCTCTTGAGGGTTGTAGGTATGTAGTTTATAAAAATCTCATTCAGACTGCAATTTAGGTAGAAAATGTGATCTCTAAGTAAACCAGCGTTTGGGGAGCTGGTCCGAATTCCCTGACGCTGCATGTCATGCATCTATAAGACATCCATCTTCCTACATTTGTTCGTAACTACCCAAAAATGAAACTTGTGTAGTTTTTTAAGCGATTTTTATTTTAAGTAAAAATGATTTTACGTAAAATGTTTTTTTTAATTTTAGTAACTAAAGTCTTAAGAATATTGACAGATTATTTTCGTTGTGACATTACATTCCTATGTTTTAAGATTTAAATTGTGTTACCAAACGCAGTATGTATGAATTTAGTATGGTGCTCTGTAGTTCCTGCCTTACCCCTATAGCATTAAGGCGTGAATTTATGTATGTAATACGTAGAAAAAACCAAGTGCGAGCAGCGAAGACGCACACGTAGGGTTCCGTTCCTCAAGGCAAAAACACGCCGAAAAAAAGACCTTTCTAGTATGGAGACCCCTATAGTTTTTAATTTCATTATTTGTTATTATGGCGTCAATAGAAATACACACTAAATTTCAACTGTTACTGTTCATGAGATTCAGCCCGCTGACAGGCAGACGGACGGTCGGACAGCGGAGGCTTGGTAATAGGGTCCTGTTGCACTCTTTGGGTACGGAACCCTCATAACTGCTATGTGATGGGTCTTTTTGTACCCTGTATGAGCTTTACGTACAGACGCCAGCACATCAAGCTACTACAATCTGTCAAATTTATTTAATAAATTTTCAACTTTATCGCTAAAGCATTAGGTTCAAGGTTGATTGTGAAAATTTGACAGTTTCGGGTAGCTTGATGTGCTGCCGTCTGTACAACGAGAGGTCAGATTGTAATTTATTGATGCGTCTTTTGGAGTACGTACTGTATATACAAAGACAACCATGAATTCAGTACATGATTCTATAAGCTAACCGCTAAACTGAGACGTTGCTTGAGGTAGCAGCGCAGTGCCGGGCGGGTGTGGTGACGTGATGCGAGAGCTCAGTGATTCGTCAACTTATGACAACTATCACCCCTCCCGCACCGCACAGCTACCTCAGGCAACGTCTCAGTTAAGCGGTCGGCCTGTAGACCCCCGTACCTACCGCAAAAATTGTAGGACTGTCCATGGCCATATTTGATTAATCTTCAAAACCTATATTTGCTTACCTAAACATTGATTTTTAACACTTAAGTTAGTCCTATTTAAGTAGCTCTGGATAGGCACTAGGCGTCAGATAATTAAACCAGAATAGCTATTCTACTCGATACGCTTCCGTACCGTATCGGACACAGATTTATAAACTAAAGGGAGATATGCCAAGGGGGCGTGACGCGTGCGAACAATGTATGCACAAAACAGAAACAAACGCGGGCGCCGTTGAATTGTCAATGTAGTTGTGTGTCTCAACGTTGCGATCTGCGTTACGGTACGCGATTGGCTCGCGTTGAGTGTGGTGACTGTTATAGTGTGAGTGAGCGCGTGTTCGTATTGTAGTGCATATGTAGTTGAAGGCCACAGCCGGACTCGAACAGTTGGGCAGCCACACCATATCTCCCTTTAGTTTATAAATCTGTGGTATCGGACATCAATCAATGTTATCTTAGGAGTCATCTAAACCTAAATGCGTTTCACAAATCCAAAACTTGAAATTTTTGTCAGTTTAAGGGTTCAATCGACAGATAATTTTTATTCGTGATAAAATTATCTGCGTAAAGTTAGCCCTTATTTTTCCAACCCCAGATAATTTTATCCGAGGAATAATTTTGAATTTTTGACAGTTCATACAAAATCTGTCAGACGTCAATTTTATTCCACGAATAAAGAATATCTGTCGATTGAAAAGTCAGCCCTAAATCAAATAGACGACCGTTGTTCTTCCGACAGCTGTTTGCTGTCGGGGGCAAGCAAATCAGGTTATCGAAATGTGTCATTTTCGATATGATAGCTTTTCGGATTGTTGTGAATAGCTATGTTGGACTTATCTGGAGATGGTGGAATTGGCCCTGTATACTTTGGTACTTATTTCATTATTTTATTGAAAATATTAAAACTGATCTGTAACTGTAATATTGTGTTTTATTTATTACATTATATATAGTATACCTACCTATGTGCGTGTATGTCCAGCGGGGTAATTACGTAACACACTATCAGTAGCAATGAGGGGGGAGGGGCTTTTACCTAAGTAATAACAGCCGCACGGGTCGATCGATCAGGTTAAGCTACGCTTGCCGCGGTTGGTCTGTGGATGGGTGACCATCTTCACATACCAAGACCCCTCTGTGCCTCGGAAAGCACGTTAAGCCGTTGGTCCCGGCTGTCATTCGTGGATCTTTGACAGTCGTTACAGGTTGTCAGTAGCCCGAAAGTCTGACAACCAGTCTTACCAAGGGGTATCGTGTTACCCAGTAACTGGGTTGTGGAGGTCAGATAGGCAGTCGCTCCATGTAAAATACTGCCATCGCGCAAGTAATAATTACCGCGCGACTAGCATATATACAACGTCCCCATATCAATCGTCGGGTAGTAAGTAGCCCACCAGACTCAACACTCGTCACAGGATCCTTCCTTTTCTATCGAGGATAAGTGAACTTTATAGCCTCATCCTCATACCTCTATAACATCACGCCTCCAGCCATCAGTCGCTCCATGTAAAGTACTGGTATTCAGCTGCATCCGGTTAGACTGGAAGCTGACCCCAACATAGTTGGGAAAAGGCTAGGCAGATGGTGATGACTATCAGTAGCAATGGCTTTCATTTTGACAGTTCAACAACATTCATTGCGTTATCCACGTTGTTGAGCAGACAAATTTGCCGAACATATGAAGTAATGGATTAGCAATATCCTTCAAAATGATTTAGATTGAATTGATGGTGTTTTACGCAATGAGGGTGCAGATTTATGAACGTAAAAGAAGCAAAAGGAGTATATAAGGATCGTCGTAGCAGGTGGCCTTCTGTAGCCTTTTCCCAACTATGTTGGGGTCGGCTTCCAGTCTAACCGGATTTAGCTGAATACCAGTATTTTACTCCCCGAATTTTACATCCACGAGCTTCAGCGTAAAACGATTCCCTTTGGTAAGACTGGTTGTCAGACTTTCGGGCTTCTGACTACCCTCGACTCAAAGATTACGAATGACAGCTGGGACCAACTTTCCGAGTCACAGAGGGGTCTACAAAATGGATGGTCAGTCACCCAACCGAGACAAACCTGTTTTTTTTGGTTGGGCTGGAAAATCCTCATGAATGTCCTCAGCCATAGGGTGGCCGGAGGGGTCTGTCAGACTATTACTCTCTAAAAACCATCCCGGTATTCCCTTCCCATACTTGGGCCGAGGGTCATGGGAACGTGTGCGCCTTCCACGATCCCCGGCTGGTGCCCGCCTTTGCAGGCCACCTCAAGTCACCTGCGGTCCGCCGCGGGGGGAGTGAGGTGTAAGACTCCCCCCGCAACGTGCAATAGGGGTGCGCGTGGAACACCACACGCCGCCACCTCGTGTCGTGCTAGATGGGAACCACGTCAAATAAACCCTAACCTTGATAGATCGACCCGTGCGGCCGTCCATTATTACCTACATTTAATTTAAAATGATAAGTGGACTGTAAAACAAAGTTATTCTGTTACCTATACTATCTTATCTACCTTCCTGGATCAGCCGAGCGTTAGGTAAGTCCGCACCCTTCGCCAAGATAACACATAGGTACCTAGGTTTTACTGTCGTATTTTTTTATGTTATGTAGGTATCTATAGAATCATTGTTATGTGACTGCCCCATTTATTCTAGCGGTTGTAAGAGCGAGTGCCGAGCGTGGGGTCCTGGGTTTGATTCCCGGGTCAGACAGTGTTATTGGGTTTTCGATTAGGAATTTCTTAGTAACAATCCGGAGTTTGGAAGTTGGCGGTTTATTATCCCCGTGCCTCGGAAAGCACGTAAAGTCGTTGGTCCTGTGACTGATCTCTCAGCGGTCGTGTCGGATTGCCGTCCCATCGGACTATGAGAGTAAAAGAACAGAGAATGCACCTGCGTTTACGCACACACTTGTGAGACACAAGATAGGAAAACAAAAACTAAATTTTAACTAAACTAATATTAATTAAAATAAAACAAAAGAACTTATAATATGCATTGCCATCATCGTGAGATCAAACTAAGCAAAATAAAATTAACAGTGTGAGATCAATTAAATAACAAAAGAAAAGAAATAATATCGAAAGTAACAAAATATAAATCAACAAAAATGTAATCAATTATATATATCAATTTTTACAAAATAGAGTGTAGAGTGTAAATGTGGGTGTGTGCTAGAGAGTGTGAGTATGTTAGGGTGTGTGTGTGTGTGTTGTGAACGTCAGCGAGAGCGTAGGAGTCCGTTTAATAAAAGTTAAAATGAATTCTCTCAATTTATTATAACGGACACACATTTCCCGATGTGTATGTTATTCCAGCGTATGGCACTCGTGGGTTGCAGCCGAAAATCAGCGTCAGGTGGTACACCTTGTGTTGTCATCTGACATTGTTCTGAGCTGAGGCCCTTTTGGCATTATAATCTTTGTTTGCTGTTTTTATAGTTTTAGTGTGAATTTATTTTGCTGTAATGCCAAAAGACGCATTTATTTCTCTGTTTCTTTAGAGGGTGGAGAGAGGTGTGCCAACTAACAAAGGATTTTTCGAATACTCCATTCCTGAGTGCATCAAAAGGATTTTGTATGCGACCGAAGTCACAGCAACCACAACTAAAACATTCACACACGCCAGTTATCAATGACTACACACATTTATCATTATTTTATCATTTCAAAATTGCCGATAGCAAAAGATAGTAAGCAAATAACTTCGAAAATATTTAGTGTTCTCGTGCTGAGCAATACATAGATAGGTACATTTAGGTTTTTTTTAAACTATTTTTACTTACATTTATTCGTGTTAAGTTACATTTCATTCGGTTTTAGTTACATTTATGTAGTTCATGGTGTTAGTGAGTTTTTTTTTTTTAAATATAGTTCGTTGGTAAAGAGTTTTTATTTGTAGTGCCAAAAGTTACGTAAATATTTTTATCAATAGTGACTAAAGGATTATTGTTTGACGAAGTGCATTAAGATTTAAAGTGTGTGATTAGGATTTCTTTCGGAAAGCATGGTTTTGTTATATTGTAAGTATCTACCTATCTATTTAGTTGTACATCCTAGGTACTATCTAATGTTATAAACGCGAAAGTTTGTGAGCATGGATGGATGTTTGTTACTCTTTCACGCAAAAACTACTGAACGGATTTGAATGGAATTTGGCACACACATAACTATGTGTGTGCCAAATTCCATTCAAATCCGTTCAAAACACATCCGGACAAAAAGTGTCCTGTGTGTTAATCTTGGTTATAAACTTATAACCAAGATTAACACACAGGACACTTTTTATCCCAATATTCTCACGGGATCGAAACATATGCGGGTGAAACCGCGGTGCGCTGCTATTAGTCATTCATAGTAGCAGGCTACCTAGTTGATCTAGAGGTCGCAAGCGCACCTGCTGAGCGGGAGTCTCAGGTTCGATCCAGGCGCGGTCCGAGAGGGGGGGGGGGTCATTACCCCCCCCCCCCCCCCCCCCCCCCAAATCATTCAAGCTGTCGAGAGTCTGAATGATTTACTTGCCTTACTAACTTACTACTTGGTGACCCCCCAAAATCTTGGGCTGTGACCGCGCCTGGTTCGGACCCCGCTTCAGCTGGACTACTCTCTCCAACTCCGTCAACAAAGATACGAAGCCGTACGAAAGTAGTTCGAAACTTCAAAGTGAATCCTACACCCAATTAATTAACTTTTTTAGATGGGCTAAAAATCTTTGGGAGTAGGGACAAGTGTCATACCTATCGTCTTTTCATTAATTCTTATTGAAAGCCCTAAACTTATCTTATGCCCGTAATTGATACGGAGTACTAATCGCCCGTAGCTTCGGCAAAAATTACGGACTCCGTGATAAGGGTTTAGGCCCCCGGTTACCTCATGAGTTTTTCTATTAGGAAATTCTCAATCGCAGCCAGAAATCTGGATCTTTGCTTGAATGAATATCCTCTCGCCCTCCATTACGTACTTATCTGACAAATGAAGGCCAGTTTTATTCTAGCCATAAGCTAGGCATAGGGTAGGCTATGCCCTCCGAAAAGAGCACAGCCATTATGTTATGTTAGGTAAAATCCGACCCCTTGACAATTCAAAAGTGGTAATTGGTTTAATTGAAATGCTTTGAGTTTTAGTTTTTTAATTAAAGGGACAGCAAACCGTTACATTATAAGAACTTACAACTAATTTAACAAAAACAATTTTAGTAATAATATAACCCACAACGCTGTCCACAGGTAGAGATAGACGAGAAAAAAAAAGTGTAATCGCCAGGAGTTTTAGTAGCAGTACGTGCGTTAATTAATTGTATAATGAGCACATTATGTACGTAATATATATATGAAAACATTATGTACGTAAGGAAAAATCTACATATTTTTAGTAAAAGAGGTGAAAGACACAATTATATCACTAGAAATAGGGACCAATTAGTTCAACCAGGTTTCAGGCTGGCTAAAGTAGACTCATCTTTCATGGGGTACTGTTTAAAATGTTACAATACAACACCTCCCCACCTTATTGAACAGAATAAAACGAAATTTAAATCTTGTATAAAACGCACACTATGCAGCCAGGCATATTATAAATTGGGAGATTACATCGCTGATAAAAATGCTTGGCTAAACGCTGGTCCTGCTCCACAGGACGCATAAATAAATTGATTAGCATTTGAAAATACTGTTGGAGCCGCTGAAGATTGTAAAATACTATTTTTGCATTATATAAATTCAATGTCCTAGTATTGTATAATTGTATAGCACATGTGTGAGTACTATGTACATACTATAAAGCTACCATTTACTGGGTACGTCTTTCATTGACTTGAATGTGCCCTGGCGGCTGAGAGTACGTCATGCTCACTCAAATGTCTCGCTGATGGTGGCACATGTGTTGGATCATTTAGCTCTCTTCAAAATGGTTGAGCTGAATGGTGCTAATCCTTGCGTCATGTTCGTGAACGGGCGCCGTCAGTAGGGACTGGTCATCTCTTTGCTGCCATGGCTTATTTTAACTTAATTTATTATTTGGATTGTTTTAAACTTTTCATTACGGACGCTTTTAACGTTCTGCATCGTTCTCACATGCATAATTTTTAACATGAATGATGTAACTAATACTTTGTAACCATATTTTGATTTAAAAGAGTGTCCATGGAGTTTTTTGCCAGTTCTTCTCCATAGGTACCTACTACGCTTTGGAATGGGGAACTAGCTTCATTTTTCTGACTGACCGACCCCTTGACAATTCAAAAGTGCCTGTAATTGGTTTAATTGAAATGAATACTTTGAGTTTGAGTTTGAGCATAAAAAAGTTAAAATTTAGATAAAGATCAAAAAAACTCAAAACTGAAGATGACATGATAAGACCTTAGTAAGTTTGATGATTTTCAGAGGAGATACACACATGGGTTTTATTTGATAAAGAGGAGCGGGCGAGGCTTTTGAACCTACTCATTGGAAAATTGAAGATGTCAATATTTTTAAAAGTATTATTATATGAGTCAACCATGCGGCGGACTGGTGAGCGGTCGCCAGAATTGGTTCGGCAAGCGTTCACTGCAAAAAGAGTACCTGCGCGTACCTGTCGCCTGTGAAAGGTTCTTGGTACAGCGTAACAAATCATGTTATTTAGGTCTATAGGATTGAATTTATTTTTGACAATTTTATATATGGAGGATTTTATCTAAGGAGTTTGTCCATACGAAAACTATGGTTCCCCAGGTTCAATTTAACGGAACTTCTATTCCATTCAGCGAAAAGGTTAAGAACCTTGGGGTTTGGATCGACAAACATCTTTTCTGGGGTCCTCAGCTACAGGAGGTAAGTCGTAAAGTATTTGCATCTGGTAAGTCCCTGAGACGGTTGCGGAACTTTCTTCCAACTGCCACTAAAACTGCGCTTGCACAATCCCTTTTACTTCCCATCCTTGACTACGCTGATGTCAGTTATCCAGATCTTACTGAGGCACAACTAGATAAACTTGAGCGACTTCAAAACTTTTGCATGCGATTTATATTTGGCCTGCGCAAATATGATCACATATCTGAATTTCGTTCAAAGCTCAAGTGGCTTCCCATACGTCTTCGCCGGAATTCTCATATCTTATTTCAGCTCTACAGTATCTTGTTTAATCCTAAAACCCCCTGTTATCTTAAAGAACGTTTCAAGTTCCTTCATGACACACGTAATAGATATCTGAGGTCATCGGAAAACCTGAGATTAGAGATGCCGATGCATTCCACCAGTTTCTTTGACAAGTCTTTCACTGTTCAAGCGGTACGGTTATGGAATGACTTGCCCGTGTCGGTAAGGCGTGCTCAATCTCTGTCCACTTTCAAAATTATGATAAAAAAGCACCTCCTCTCTCTTTAAACATCATCATTATTATTATTTATTCCTTTATTTAAATGTAAACATATAAATTATATTTTTAAATATTAGAATATAAAAGATAAAAAAACATTATTATTTATTATTATTATTTTTTTTGCTCTTGTTTCATGTCTATTATTGTATGTATATATTTATTTAGACGAGTAAAATATACTTTATGTATATATTGATTGTATAATGTAAATGGTACACCACGGACTACCTACCATATTTGTCTCTCTTTAATTTTAATCCACCCAAAGGTTGTCTTTAAAAGATCGCTCTTAGCGATAAGACCGCCCATTGTGTCACCCTTTGTAAAATTTTTGTATATTTATGTTTTATAATTGTATGGTGTACAATAAAGAGTATTCTATCTTCTATCTATCTATCTATGTTTTGGAAGGGGCGACTAGAATCAATTCTATTTTATTGTCATTTTTGGACAACTCAACTTTTTCCAAGTATGTTGTGGTTAGCTTCCAGCTTAACTGGAAGCAGTTAAATATTAGTATTTTACATGAAGCGACAGTATCTGACCTCCACAACCCAGTCTCTGGGTAAAAAACCCGGTAAATACTGGTTGCCAGACTTTCGGGCCTTTGACGACCCGTTACGACTGTCAAAGTTTCACGAATGACAGCCGGGAACAACGGCTTGACGTGCTTTCCGAGGCACGGAACGGTCTTGGTATGTTTAGCTTCATCTGATCGATCGACCCGTGCGGCTCTTATTACTTAGCCACAAGCCCCTCTTTGACACACCACATTATGATTCAAAATTCAAGTGATCTAAATGTTTGTACTCCTATAACGTTTTTATTGACTTAATTCAACTAATTTTGACTTATCATAAAAAATAACCAAGGAGGAATACCTGATTATTTTATTTTAAATCATAATGTGGCATCACAGCTAGGCAGATAGGCAGTCATACATAATCAGCCTATAATGTTCCCACTGCTGGGACACAGGCCTCCTCTCTGTGAGAGGGAGTGGGCCGTAATCCACCACGCGGGCCCAGTGCGGGTTGGTAGATGTCACGTAGATATAGTTAGGCAGTCGCTCCATGTAAAATACTGGAGCCGACCCCAATATATGTAGTTGGCAAAAGGCTTGGCAAATGATGAAGTGGCATCACAGCTGAAGTGGAAAAATGTCAACTAACTTTAGGAGGCCACTGTATGTCTTATTTGAGGACCTATTGTACAGACGCCAGCAGGTCAAGCTACCCGAAACTGTCAAATTTTCCCAACCAACCTTGAACCTTCAATGCTTTAGCGATAAAGTTGAAAATCTATTAAAGACATTTGACAGATTGTAGTACCTTGATGTGCTAGCGTCTGTACCTAACTCATTCAGTCCTACATGTCTTCAAGTATTAGGCTACATATGTACTTTTAACATGACATTCTCAATTTCTAGATAAAAATTAATACCTGATAAATTAATAAACATGATATCATTACTTATGAATTATTATCTTTGAGATAAACAACTGATATCATTAATAATGGAAGGGGAACATAGTAGACTATTAAAGTTTTTCAAGGAAACCTGTCGAGACAAGTAAGTTTATAATTTTTATTTTTATTTTCATTAAAATTAGAAAGCGCTTTTTCCCTATGCTATACTACTTAGGAGATTCGTACTTCACCTGAAGAAAACCAGCCGATCGATTCTCTAAAAAACTCACCGTGAAAAGTTAGGTGAAGTGAGCTTAGAGTGAGCTGTCAATAGTGTCAATCCCTAGCATTAGTTGGAATAACAGCTCACTCCACGCTCACTTCACCTAATTTTTCACGGTGAGATGGTTACAGAATCGCACTGCAGGGGTCTACTCCGAAGTGGTATCGGCCGAATGTTCGGCCGTTTCCTGCTACGAAGTTACTATTTGGTTCGGTCGGTCCCGATCCTACACTCTTTCGAATATTAACTATGGTCCCGACCACAGAACAGATAAAAGAGTATCTGTTCTGTGGTCCCGACCCAACTGAGCCGATCCGAAAATTTTTCGCATTTTTCAATAATATTCGGTTCGGCCATGTGTCGGTCCGATCAGATCATTCGCACTTTGCACTTCGTAGTAGACACCCAGTAACGCTTCCCAAGAGTTTTTCCGTTATATTTATAACGGACATCTTGAAATTATTTGACATTAAAGTGTCAAAAAACGCTCTGTTTCTGGTATCCCAGAGACAAGGCAAACGCACCTACGATACAGAAGTAATTCCTAGTGTGGGGCAACGTTTTTTTTTTATATAAAAAAAAAAAAACATCTCATGAGCCTGGAGCTACACAGGCACCCATTACCTTCCGGAACACAGCAACGCTTGGCGGCAGAAATAAGTGTGGTGGTAATACTTTCCCGGACGAACTGCTCCACATGAGCGCTTCTTTTATTATATATACCTACGTATAGGGTGGCAGAGACATCGTCGCGAACCAAGCGTTGAAATTTTTCGTCATTTTTAATTATCGTCATTTATTTTTTTTTTAAACTGCTCTTTTATAAAAAAAAAAATTACAGACGCCAGTACATCAAGCTACTACAATCTGTCAAATTTATTTAATAGATTTTCAACTTTGTTGCTAAAGCATCAAGGTTCAAGGTTGATTGGGAAAATTTGACAGTTTCGGGTAGCGTGACCTGCTGGCGTCTGTACAATAGCTAAGTGGTCAAAATAAACAGAAATTTTCAATAACCAACCAAATATGTATTACATGATTCTGAACCTAGTTTACGCAAATGCGACTGCTGGGCTTAGGCTGGGTTCGGTTCATCAGCCGATTGGGTCTTTATGGGAATTCTCACTAGCAAACTGAAGTCTGAATTTGTGCCCCTGTTGGCCTATGTTCAGCAGTCGACTGCTATATGGAGATGACAAGCTAAGATTATAGAAACATACATATTAAAATAATTTTAAATAAACTGTCCCTTGTAATGTAACCAATAACTGACATTTCAGACCCAAAATGGCGGAAACACCAGTGATACCAGTAATAAAAATCCAAAAGGAATATCAAACTCCACCAAACGTAGAAGCAGAGGTACCAGGAACGCATGAAATCAGAGACTTCGACGATAAAAAGAACAGTTCCGAAATACCAGGTGCAGCAGAGGACGATAAAAATAACAGTTCCGAAATCAAAATGACAGGTGCGGATTTTACGCTGTCACCCGTCATAACTGTTACTAAAAATGAATCTTCGCTTACTAAAGGGGACATGAAGTTACAGAAAGTAACTGTCACTGAGGATATCGCGGTGAGTTACAGGCATTTGTTTAAGAAAGACGTCAAACCTGGTAAAACTGTCGTTACCAGCGTACAAAAACTTGAATATAAGTATTGAATGTGTTCTTGAGTTTTATTTTACCTTGATTTTCTTAATATACCAATAATATATGTATAGTAATACTTCTTCACGTTATCCATAAACTTTGGCAAACGATTCTATAGCTTTTACAAATCAAATCTAACAAAGATAGTAGTACTTAAAAAGGTTTCGTTACAAAGATATTTGTAATTTCATTTACCTAATGAAATTTAATTGAGCTACATAATGCAGTAAGAAAGGATCTTAATTTGGCTTATGTTGCCGCTTAGTGCAATTCAAATGATAAATCTATCAAATGCTTCGGATAAAGAGCTATAGAGGCATGCATATCGGGTGATTTACGTCAAGGTATTTAGTTTATATGAAAAGTAACAAAGAATAAAAAAGTATTCATTAATGTGTCCATAATGAAAAATGCTTATTTCCATGTTCTGAACATCTGGTCGAAATTTATGTATAGGTACATACTTAGGGCATGATTCACGACCTCACTTTGACTTTACTTTGCCAAGCAAAGTTAGCTAACGATTGTAAACCGTATTTTAAACGTTTATGGTTTATATTCGGATGAAACGCTTGCTCAGATTCGCCCAACCAGCCCTGCTAGATGGATTGACGACGTTAACATTAAAAACAGGCAACTGCGACTGAACATTGTTACGTTCCGTCGCGTCTCCGGGAATAAAAGGCGTGATGTTGAACACAACATCACGCCTGATATTCCCGGAGATAGGCAGAGGTGTAGTTATAATACACCCAAAGGACAGTGACCAAAAGTCTTACCAAAAATGTCTCACGCATCAAGATCAAAATATTTTAGTAATTATTTTCAAATTGTTTTACGACATTGTGCGTCGGGGATTTGATTTTTGAGCAGGGAATTTAATTTAAAGTAAAAAAAGTGTTGATATTGTTTTATTCCGTCTAGCAGTGGGTGTGTTATCGATTTAAAAATACATGTACCTATAAACATTGTATGCATCAAATAAATGACCATCTTAGTCATCAAGATTGTACACTATCTGTGAAGATCTTTTCACGATAACACCACATAATGAATCGTAGAATATCGTGTAGGGAAAAGTGAGTGTGAGTGTTCTTTTGATATACAAAGAAATAAAGAAAAAGCATTTCTTTTTAGTCGCAAAGGAAGGTTATAAATAACACAAACATAGGAAATTAACACTTACATACTAAAAATATAAAGAGGTAAAATTTGTTTGTTTGTTTGTATGTATGTAGGGGGTAATCTCTGGAACTAGCAGTCGGATTTGAAAAAATCTTTTTGCATTCGATAGCCCAATTCTTGAGGAAGGCTATAGGCTATCTAACATCACGCTACGACCCTTAGGAGCCGAGCAAAATGAATAAAAGTCAGAAAGAACACTAAGCGAAACCGAAGTAGTAGCACGGGTGGGTGATGCGATGCGACGCGATGGGTCGGGGGCCGAAATTTCACGCGGACGAAGTCGCTGGCAAAAGCTATAGTAACATTACAAAGAAAAAAGATTTGATTTTTTTATAAAAAAGTAAAAAAAAAAAGCGTAACCAATAATTGTTGCGCTTTCACGCTAAAATGGCTGAACGGATTTGGATGAAATTTAGCACATGGGTAGGCCGTAACTTACGAGCTGTAGGTCGGAGGTTCGAACCCAGACAGGCGCTTTACTTTGTGTAAATTATTTCATCGCCACTGCTCTCAAAACGGTGAAGGAAAACATCGTGAGGAAACCGGCATGTCCTAGAACCCAAAAATTCGATGACATCTGCCAACCCGCAATGGGCCCGCGTGGTGGATTACGGCCCATTCCCTCTCACCGAGAGGAGGCCTTTGTCCCAGCAGTGGGAACATTATAGGCTGATTATTATAGACCATAATCTGAATTAGACAAAGAATACTTTTATCCCGATATTCCTACGGAATTGAGACTTATGCGGCGAAAACCGCGGGCAGCTAGTAGAATAATAAAAACAAGTCTTTAAAATGATAAAATACATTTTCTCAACTCATACTTCAAGGCACAACACTAACAGAGGTCGTTGACCCTAAGAAGAAAACATCAAATCTTTTTTTTAATCGTTTTAAATGATACTCGTCACGTCTGCAGAGTTTCGCTAGCTAATTTAATTTTACCCTTTTGGGGTTCAACGACCGATCTATATTTTGTTAGGGGCTGTTCATTTATTACGTAAGACAATTTGAGGGGGGGAGGGGGTCCAAATCAGTCTTATTTTTCTTACATGGGGGTGGGAGGGGTCTATATTATACTTACGTAAGATCACAAAAGTAAGCAAAAATTATGAGTTTTACAAAAATTTGCTACTTTTTACTTTTTCTTTGCAATTGTGGTAAATACTGATCTTACATAAGATTCAAAGGGGGTTCATTCAGGTCTTATTTTTTTTTACGTGGGGGGGAGGAGGGATCAGAAATTTGTTAAAATTGTCTTACGTAATAAATGAACAGCCCCCCTTACTTGAAATATGAGTTGAGAAAATCTGTTTTTGTTTAGTTTATTCGTGTTGCGATACCGATACCCATCACGTCTGTCAAGTTAACACAATAAAAACCTGATTTTTAAGACTGACTTTTCAAGTGACTACACTAATCGCGGTCGGTGACCCCACACAAAAAAAAAATCACCATATTTTTTTTGGTTTATCGTGTGAAGCCATCACCCGTCACGTCCACAGAGCTTCGCTAGCTAATTTAATTTGACCTTGTATAGCCGGATAAAAGTAGCTTAAGATCCAGCTAGATGGCGTGCAATTGGAAAGGCTATGTCCAGCTGTGACATCTACCAACCCGCACTGGGCCCGCGTGGTGGACTACACAGAGAGGAGGCCTGTGTCCCAGCAGTGGACTGATATTATGCTCATTGTGGCTAAGTAATAACAGTGGCACGGGTCGATCGATCAGGTTAAGCTACGCTTGCCGCGGTTGGTTCGTGGATGGGTGACCATCTTCACATAGCAAGACCCCTCCGTGGCTCGGAAAGCACGTTAAGCCGTTGGTCCCGGCTGTCATTCGCGGGTCTTTGACAGTCGTTACGGGTCGTCAGTAGCCCGAAAGTCTGACAACCAGTCTTACCAAGGGGTATCGTATTACCCAGTAACTGAGTTGTGGAGGTCAGATAGGCAGTCGCTCCATGTAAAATACTGGTATTCAGCTGCATCCGGTTAGACTGGAAGCCGACCCCAACATAGTTGGGAAAAGGCTAGGCAGATGAATGATGACGAAGAATATCTTTATCTATTCCCCTTCACTTCTTAGTTATAATCAGAAATCATCGGATACTTACGTCTCAATTAATTTCAGGAAGAAGCACTAAAGAATGGTGGCTACAAGATATCACGAAAAGTTGAAACCTTGACGCAAACAGACAGACAGCCAGGCAGCAGAACTGTGGAGAGAAGTAAGACAAGAAGAGAAGAAATCGTTACAGAGAAGATGGAAGGGGAAGGTGGGTTGATAAAAATCCTATGGTTTACAGAAATTGTTTTAAAAATATCAAAATGGTTGTAGGTTATCATTCTATCAATTCATCTTTTCACAAGTTTATTCAGAGGGCTAATTGCGTGACACACTATCAGTAGCAATGGCTTTCATTTTGACAGTTCAACAACATTCATTGCGTTATTTATGTTGTTGCGCAGACACATTTTTCCAACATATGAAGCAATGGATTAGCAATATCCTTCAAAATGATTCAGAGGTTGATAGTGTGTTATGCAATTAGAATTACACCAGTTCGGCTTCTAGTGGAACCGGATTAGATAGTACGATGAGATAGAAATGGGTGACGGTAGGAATAAAACGCTCGTATCACCTTTAGCTCCCTATTCATAATCGTTATAGTAGGTATACAACGTGTAACGTTAAATGCGCAAAACCTCAGATACCCCAACTGATTTTTAATTCAATCGACCTATTTCAGAGAGAAAAAAATTATTAAAAAATGTAAAGGTTTTATGTGCTGTTTTAGTTTTACTGGCAATTCTGATCGTTTCTTGCGTCTGCGACGACGCTCTATTAGACGGAGGAGTCGTCCCCGGGCCGCTGCACCGCCCTGACATTATTATTTAAAAATATGTAAAGGTTTTATGTGCTGTTTTAGTTTTACTGGCAATTCTGATCGTTTCTTGCATCTGCGACGACGCTCTATTAGACGGAGGAGTCGTCACCGGGCCGATGCGCCGCGCTGACATTATTATTTACTATCTACGCTCATAAAGAACTTAGGTTATCTTTGAACAGTAATTTAAATGTTTCCATCACACTTTTCCAGGCTTTGGACACATTTTCAATTCGTATTTGCATTGAAATAAAAGCTATTATTATCCCGCGTATGAGAAAACTTAAATTGGTCGACAACAATTTATTTGTTTACCTATTTTAGTGGGTTTGTGATGGCTTGACCTATTAATAAATAGACCAGGCAACGTTTCTAATGAAGATTTTTTGAAAAATGTGACCTATATTAAAAAGTGGTTAAATTGATTCGTTATTCTGAGCAAACTATTTTCAGGATTTGCGCAATTAATGTTACACGTTGTATAGTATACCGTTCGCGTGTGACAACCTTCGGTAGCTAACTGCTGTTGCCAGTTGTGTCACTAGCGATGTGGTATCGAGTGGTAAATCGATATCGCCACAGAAACTTGCGACCTAATATACCTAATACTATTTCCTTTTGGCCTACCCCAGCTGATCTGATTCTCAGATCTTTGACAGTCGCTAAGAACGGGTAGTCAGAAACCCGAAATCTGACAGCCAGTCTTACCCAGTAACGGGGTTCTGGAGGTCAGATAGGCAGTCGCTACATGTAAAATACTAGTATTCAGCTGCATCCGGTTAGACTGGAAGCCGACAAATACTAAAAGTATTTTTTTAATGTTTACAGAAAAGAGTCAAGATGATAAAAAATCGAAAATCCCGCTGTTGCGATTGAGGCAGGCGGTGGAAAGGGTGAAGAAGGAGAGACAAGCAGAAAAAGCGAGAGCGCAAGTGAGTTTCTTTTACTACCATTTATTTATTACTAACCAGCTGCGCCCCGCGGTTTCACCCGCATAAGTTTCGATCTCGTTTGAATTTCGAGATAAAAAGTACCCTATATGTTAATCCTGGTTATAAACTATCTGTGTACCAAATTTCATTCAAATCCGTTCAGTAGTTTTTGCGTGAAAGAGTAACAAACATCCATCCATCCATACATCCGTTCATCCATCGATACAAACTTTCTCGTATATAATATTAGTAGGATTTATTTATCCTCACACTAGAACGCCATACAGCAATTACACCAATTGAGCAAAAAATCACTTCATGTGCTGCTTTCCATTCATCCTGTGCGCGGTGAACATCGAACGAGTGGCGATGGATCACGCACGCTCACGCAGCGTGCAAGTGCAGCATTTCTCCATAGCCCCATCACTCCTTCCATATGCGCACATTCATTGCGAATTTTTGAAACTCAATGATTTTTCATCCATGTCTTTTAATATAACATCACACGGTCTGTACTATTTATGTAACGGGTGCAAAATGTTAGCAAAATAATTTTAAAACATTAAAAACCCAACTGCAATTAAAAAGTTCAAAAAAAGTTCAAAGTTTGTATTACTTTCCAAGCAGTCTGAAGCAGTTGGTGGCAATTATTTATTTTCAATCTCTGATCTGACGCCTCCAACTGCATCAGACTGTGCGATCTAAAACCCTGTCATTGCTTCCGCGCAGTCGGGTCATAAGCAATACTTCTTCACCGTAAAACCTTAAAAAAAAACTAGGAAATTAATGTACCTTTTATATTTTTCCAGCCTCGCAGATCATCAATACCAAAACTTAAAGATGCTAAAAAAGTTATCAAAAGAGATACCTCCCTCAATTTCACACCGCAAGTCGACGACGAATTCGACAAGTTATACGAAGAAATTGTCGATAATAATCAGAGAAATATCGATGAAAAACTACCGTCAGTTACGTCAATGGAAGACCCAGAGAAAATTGAGACTAAATTTGAAGAAATTATCCACGCATACGATGAAGATGAACATGCAAAGCAACCTGTTTCTAGAGTATCTAAAATACCTTCTCTAAGACGTAAAGACGATGAAGGACCTAGTAGACTAGGAGCTCTAATCGATAGGGCCAAAGAAAAGAGTACCATTACAGAATCCAAGCTCAAGGATGGTGGATTCAAAGTGACTGCATCTACTATTAAAACTAAAAGATTTTCAAGAGGTAACAGTAGAGATTTGAGCACCGAACAGCATGTTGAAGTAACAGAAACCATTGATATTAGAGAAAGTGGTGATAACGATGTGTTTGTCAAAGAAATTGTGATCAAAAAAACTGCACCAGATAAACCGGAGAGGAATTTTCGGAATATTACTAAACGTATAGTTGCTGACAAAAAAGCTGGAACTGTTGAAAATATTGAAGGTGGTGGCATACAAACAACTGTAACAGAAAATTTGGATAAAAAAGATGGTACACTAAATAAAACTAAAAGATTTAATCGCACTGTAAGTAAAGAAACTAGAGAGAGAAATCTCAACAGAGAATTAAGTAAGAATTTGGAAAATGTCAGAAGAGAGTTCAGAAATAAGATTGAGGATTCAAGAATAGCTGATGAATTTAACAACGTTGATAATCACGTTATTGCTACAGAGGCTATTACAAAAAAAGCTGAAGCAACACCATTAAAAACAGAGATAATTGTTCGTGGTGTATCTAAAGAAATAAATAAAGATGGTCAAAATATGAACAGTACAGAAACTGTGACCGTTGAAGAGATTGAAGATGGAGGTACTCGCACGATCACTACAAAAACAACTGAAACTCTGGTAATAGGAGCACCAGTCGTAACAGAAAAAGTGATTCGCAATATCAGCCGCAATATAAGTTCTGAGGGACAAAATAATACCATCAAAGGAGTTACGACTATTGAAGAGAGCACTGATGGAAGTAGTAAAAAAGTCACTAAAGAAACTTACGTTAGAGAAAATAAAGGAATTCCTGTTAAAACTGAAAGATTTACCAGAGGCATCAGCAGAGAGATGGGTAATATAAGACAAAGAAGTAGTAGTAGAGAAATTGTTACAGCTGTTGAAAATTCAAATCTTGGTACAGAAGCACTTAAGAAAGAAACCAAGAAGACTGAGCAAATACAAAAAGAAGGTAGTAAAGGTATTCCAGTTTATACGAAAGTCACTCGCAGTTTCTCTAAAGGTAAGATACAGAATGTGGAAATGAGTAGGAGTATTGAATGGAAACACGCTGATGAAGTCAAAACTAAAAACTTTTCGCGAAGTGTCAGTGAGAAAGTTACTCAGAAAGAGCTTAAAGATGCTGGTAAATGGAAACATGGAGCTCAAGTTACGGATGAAAATGATAAACCTACTGAGCAAAGTAATATTTCCAGCACACAAAATAAGACACCGAAAGACCCAGTCTTAGAAAGCATAATAAAGGATACTGTCAAGAACATTGCAAATAAAATAACAACAAAAAAAGTGGCAGAATATAAATCTGAAGAACAAGTTACCAATGTAGAGAAAACTACGTATGTTCTTAGTAGTAACCTTGATTTGACTGTTGATAGCAATTTTAAGGCATGCAGAGAAATTGGAACGCAGATGAGTATTGACGGGAAGCCAATTGATAGAAATTTCAAATTTGTTAAAGAGTTTGGGACACAAATGAGTGTTGAAGGTAAACCTTTAGACTCGCCATTCGATAGAGATTTTAAACTGGCCAAAGAGAGGAATTTAGAAGCTAAATCTAAAATTGCTGGTACAACTATCAATGGAGATGGAAAGACTTCTAAAGAGTTTGGTACTCAAATGAGTACGGTTGAGAAAACTGTATCTTCGTCTTTTGATGGAACTCCAAAGGTATCTAGAGAATTTGGTACGCAAATGAGTGTAGTCGGCAAAATTGTTGATAGAGATATAAAGATATCTAAAGAAATTGGTACTCAAATGAGTTTTGAAGGTAACAAACAGATACAAGAAAATGATTCCGCTAAAGCCAGTAACGCAAATGTTACAGAAATAAATAAAGACTCCAGCATAACCGAAAAGCGCGAGAAAGAGTATAGTAAATTGTCAACGCTAGACAAGAACAGGGACATTGCAGAAACCACGGTTCTCAAAGGAAATGTAAGTAGGATGAAAGATAGGATAGCAAAAGAAACTGTGGTCATTTCTAAGAAAGGACATGATGAGGGGCTTCCTAACAAGAAGTCTGTTTTGTCTAAAATTGCTATTTTTGAGGCAAGTATAACAAGTTTCAAATGTAATAAGACTAACCCTAGTTTCTAAAACGACTCTTTAAGTTAACACATTGTTTCCTTCCTCTCTCTAATATATACCTTATATTCCTGTCACATTTATTTGACCTTCGACAGCAGCAACCTTATTGTAATGAGAATTAAGATCACTATGATTTTACAATGAATAAAATATGTATGCACGATATTCATTATTGTTTTTTATTTCAGCGTCAAGAACCAAAGGACCCGCACCCAGTAATAGAGGAACCAACACGAAGAATAAAATGCAAATATGTACCACCAAATCTAAACAGGATAAACAGTGCAGACAGACCAAAAATAGTCGATGAACTACTGAAAGAAAACATACAATCTGAACCCTTAGGAGACGCTAGCAAGGTTGAAATTGGCGTATACTACGATGAAGTTACATACACAAGTAAACCAGCAGTTGTCAAAAAATATTTGAGAACTGAAGAAGGGTACGAAGAAAAGATTTCAGATATAAAACAAGTGAATGTTGAAACAAAGGAAGTTACTAGCACTCATTCACAACAAGAAACGAATGATTTCAAAATGGCCACAATTCGACCAGGCGCAACTGATTTTAAGACGCAAGCTAGCCAAATAGAATATGGTAAAACTAGAGACGATAAAACACAAATGCAAAGAGAACTTAGTGTGATTGAGATGCCAATAATAATCCCAGCTAAAGTTAGTTACGAAGCTGATATTGGTAAAACTAAACCTGGGAAAATCAATCTTAATAGTTGGTCTACTCAGGTTGAAATTAACAAAAGTACTGTAGATAAAATTGACTTTTTAAGAGAAGAAAGTCTTCAAGATATTGCTCAGACACTGCCTGGCAAAGTTGATTTTAAAACCTATGAAGGTCAAGCCCCAGTAAGCAGAGACTTACCAGGAATCATTGACTTTAAACAGGAAGAAAATCAAATTGAAAGTGTCACCACTTTACCTGGTAAAATAAACATTGAAAACAAAGAAGTCGCACAAACTTTAGTAGGAAGAATCGGTAATACAGCCAATGATAGTCTAAATGGACAAAGTGACACTTTACCAGGTATAACTCATGGCTATCTGGTTGATGACGTCACAACACTACCAGCGAAAATAGACTTTAAATCATATGAAATACATACTGAAATCGCAACAACGTTGCCAGGAAAAACAGAAATTAACAGTAATCAAACTGAATTCACCAAAACTTTGACGGCTTTCGGCTACACTTCAGTTGAAAAGCAGCCGAAAGATAAATCCCAAACTAGTCTAAAAGAAGTTAATGCTAAACCCAAACCTGGAAAGATAAACCTTAATTTATGGCAAAATCAAGTGGATACCAACAAAACTCTTGTTGGTAAAACTGGCATTATCAAAAAGAGTAAAGAAGCTGAAATGGCAAAGGCACTTTCCGGAAGACCTAACTTTAATAACAAACCAGTCAGAGTAACTGACACTGTCCAAGGAAATAACGTAATTAATAGACGAGAGTGTAAAGCTGAAATTGCTAAAACTACCACTGGTCAAATTGATGTAAATCCCCCTAGAGACCAGGTCAGAGGAGCTAACACTTTACCAGGTAAAAATGAATTCGATTCTACCGAAAATCAAGGTGATGTAGCGAAACCATTACTGGAAATCGTACGTTTTAGTAGCAATGAAACTCAAGAAGCTACTATCAAGACTTTACCAGAAACAGTAAATTTTAGTATAGCCAGTAGCCAGACAGAAGTGGCTACAACACTACCAGGGACAATTGACTTCAGTTCTTCAGAAGAACCCAAAATATTAACAGGGAAAATCGAATTTGAAACGGATTTCGTAACCAATGAATTCAAAGCTGAAATAACTGAAAATTTACAGGATAATATATACTTTGGCTCGACTGATAATCAAACAGAAAATATTACCACTATTTCGGGGCATACCGGTGTTGAAAAAGTAGGAAAACTCGATTTAAAAGCTTGGGAACATCAAGTTGAAGAGAACAAAACCCTTGTCGATAAACTAGATGTCGTAAAAGGTGAATATCTAGAGGATATCGCTAAAACCTTACCCGCAAAAATAGACATTATTACCTATGAAAGTCACGTAGGTGAAGCAAAAACTTTTCAGAAGCCAATCAACCTAAATACTGAAGGACATAAAGTTGAAATTAATGAAATAGAAGCTGATGAAAATGAAGTTCCTAAAATCTTACCAGGGGCAATCGAATTTTACCCTTTTAAACATACACCTCGGTATAATCCTCTTCCTATGCTTATGCGTTTTAATTCTCAAGACAATAAGGTCCTCGGTAAAGAAACAGGTCAAGGTAACGACCTTAAAGATAATACGTATAAAGTTGAAATTCCCATTGAATCAAATCCGGGAGAAACACTCAGCGACCCAGAACTTGTAGATGAAGATCCTGCAATGGAAGCTAAATCAAATAATGATTCGATAATTGGAAGTATAAAAAGGAAATTGTACTTTATTTCTAACAAGAGTAGCGTTCAAGATGCTACAAACACACCTATGAATACACCTGTTCCGGTAGCAACTGACGATGACAATGATTATGAAAAGAAAGTAGATGAAATACAGACAAAGACGTATTCAATAAGCAATATTGGTCATAAAACTAACGAAGCTAAGACTGTTTCTTCTATGACTAGTATAACTACTGGTAATGCTTATGAAATAACGGCTGAAACAATTAAAGAAAGTTACTCATACAATGTATCAGATAAAACTATGAGTAATACTACAACTGAATATGAACTTAGTTCCGATACATCTACAATTCAAAATAAATTAACAAAAGACGCAGACGACTTCAAAACATCTCCTGCAGGAGATTATAAACAATACTTTGATGATGTACGAAACAATAGAAAAGTAACAAACGAAAACGGATTCAATTTCAATGTCACTAAAGTTGGAAATGAACTAACAAGAAGCGCTGATGTCTTCAAAACTTCTAAAGAAGAATTGACAAGAGCTAAATCTCTAGCAGAGTTAGATTTAGGAGATGCAGTGCATGGTCAAGTAAGAAGGATGGTAGGGAGAATAAAATCAGTAGACTTTGCTAGGAGAGAGAGTGTGAAAACAGAGATTAACATCAAGGAAATGCCGAAGAAACTGTCTGTGTGGGAGAAGATTGCACTTTTTGAGGTAAGATTGATGAACTTTTAATTAAAAGACAATTCAACTTTATTGTATATAAAGATAACTAACTATTTACGTTGGATACTAAATTAAATGATTAACTAACTATATAAATACGAGTAAATACAAAAACAAAAGGACATTTAGGTGTCGAAGTAATCGTCCGCATTGCTGTCATCCGGAAACGTGCCCAGAAGACTGGCAGCATTGCCACGTTGAATGGCAATGCTAAATAATTCTTTGGCCAAATAACGACACAGCCCACGTGAAGTGTCGACCAGCCGACGAGAAATTTCCTTAAACAGGAGACGTACCCATTGTGAAATCAACTTAATTTACACTAGCATTAAGTTGATTTTCGTTTAAGTGGAAACAATATAAATTAGTAATTGAATATATTTCAGGTATATAATGATACGTCGACAGTGTTCGATGTAAGAATTTATGATCCTATGTGCCTATAGTATTTTTATCTCGCGAAGCGACACGTCACGCACTTTACTTGTGGTAACCAAGTGTACAAACACGCTGTGAATATGTGCTAACTATACGTCAAGCACATAACACACACTTCCGACTTCGTCATTGTCTCGGAGGGCACACATTCACAGCGTGTTTGTACATACGGTAAACACAAACAGTGAGATCAAACTCAAACTCAAACTATTTATTTCAACTAAACCAATTACAGGTACTTTTGAATTGTCAAGGGTGGGTCAGTCAAAAAGATGAAACTAGTTGCCCATTCCAAAGCGTAGTAGGTACCTATGGAGAAGAACGGGCAAGAAACTCCATGAACACTCTTTTAAATCACAATAATATGGTTACAAAGTATTGGTTACATCATTCATGTTAAAAATTATGCATGTGAGAACGATGCAGAACGTTAAAAGCGTCCATAACGAAAAGATAAACAAAACAATTCAAATATTAATTTAAATTAAAATAAGCCATGGCAGCAAAGAGTTGACCAGTCCCTACTGACGGCGCCCGTTCACGAACATGACGCATAGATTAGGACCATTCAGCTCAACCATTTTGAAGGGAGCTAAGTGATCTAACACATGCGCCACCATCAGCGAGACATTAGAGTGAGCATGACATACTCTCAGCTGCCAAGGCACATTCAAGTCAATGAAAGACGTACCCAGTAAATGGTAGTTTTATAGTATGTACATAGTACTCACACATGTGCTATACAATTATACAATACTAGGAGATTGAATTTATATAATGCAAAAATAGTATTTTATAATCTTCAGCGGCTCCAACAGTATTTTCAAATGCTAATCAATTTATTTATGCGTCCTGTGGAGCAGGACCAGCGTTTAGCCAAGCATTTTTATCAGCGATGTAATCTCCCAATTTATAATATGCCTGGCTGCATAGTGTGCGTTTTATACAAGATTTAAATTTCGTTTCATTCTGTTCAATTATGTGGGGAGGTATTTTATTGTAACATTTTAAACAGTACCCCATGAAAGATGAGTCTACTTTAGCCAGCCTGAAACCTGGTTGAACTAATTGGTCCCTATTTCTAGTGATATAATTGTGTCTTTCACCTCTTTTACTAAAAATATGTAGATTTTTCCTTACGTACATAATGTTTTCATATATATATTGACAAGGTACCGTCATGATGATAATATCTTTAAACAGTTCTCTTAGAGAGTCACGCCTGCGGAGGCTATATATGGCTCTGATGGCTCTTTTCTAAGGACTCATGTCGGAATATCGCAGGACGAAGGAACGCGAGCGTCCTACTTCTATTGCGACGTTACTATCGCAGCAGTCTGTAACTCCGTGGCCGTCCTGAAAACAGATATCGTAATAACGCGCCTGTGGGCTCCCCCACAGGCGCTTTATTACGATATCTGTTTAGCCTTTTTTTGAAAGAAATAAAAAGTGTTTATTGCGACTCATACAGGAAGATCATAAACTAAACTAAACACAGTAAAAAAAAACAGGTTCAGCTACGGTTGCTGCTGTTGGTCCGTAGATGGATGACCATCTGTACATACCAAGACCCCTCCGTGCCTCGAAAAGCACGTTAAGCCGTTGGACCCGACGTCATTCATGGATCTTTGATAGTCGTTACTGGTCGTCACAAGCCCGAAAGTCTGATAACCAGTCTTACCAAGGGTATCGTGTTACCCAGTAACTGGGTTATGGAGTTCAGATAGGCAGTCACTCGATGTAAAATACTGGTACTCAGCTGCATCCTGTTAAACTGGAAGCCGACCCCAACATATCTGGGAAAAGGCGAGCAGATAATAATAATAATAATTTTTTGACATAACTGTCCCGCATGATGAGAACCTCGTGAAAGCCGAGAAAGATAAACAAATCAAGTATCTTGACTTGGCTCGCGAGGTTGTCGACATGTGGGATGTGGACTCAGCGATCATTGTGCCGATAGTCGTGACAGCCAATGGCTTAATAGCCAAGAGCCTCGACCGACACCTGAGGAGGCTCTCGTTGGGCAGCTGGATCAAGGGCTTCATTCAGAAAGCGGTACTTCTGGACACGGCTCGCATTATCAGGAGGTTCCTCTCTCTGGAGCCCTGACCGCCGGTAGCTTGGACCCTGTTCCCGATACCGGTGGGCTACTATTTTTTATATTTTTAAATGTTTTTTTTATCTTTTTGTTTATAAATATTTAAAAATGTAATTTGTAGGTATTTAAATGAAATAAAGGACATAATAATTTTTATTATGAACATCTTACAGGGTATCTTTGAGGTGAGACCCAAAGACCTCCAAACTAGTAAAGTACAGTTTATTATGCATTGGCTCAATCGGTTATTGGCTACTGCATTGGGGTTTGGGGAGGTGCATGTAAAACGTATCTCTTACGCTTGGAAAGAGCACAACGGTCTTTGCTAAAAACTATGTCATTCAAACCATACAGATTTCCTACGAAGACATTATATGAGCTGTGCCGGGTATTTACAGTAAGACAACTATTTATTTTCCAGTTAATTACTAAAACACACGTATCTACCCCATATGACCCAGGTAAACTTCGAAATAAGCGAACAATTCCAGACGTAATTGAATCTGTTAAATGTCGCACGGCTTTTGCAAGACGACAAAACGCTTTTCTTTCTGTATTTTTATACAACAAGATTAATAGAATCTTAAATTTGTATCCGCTAGCACTGCACGAATGTAAACTTAAAGTAAAGAACTGGCTCTTTACTCTTGATTATGAGGACGTAGAGAAAATAATAAATGATTAATCTCATACACGAACACGAACGGGATCCCACGCACACGTACACACACAACCACACACACGCACGCACACACACACACACCCCCACGTACACACACCCTCGCATACACACCCTTACACACACACACGCACAGCACGATATAATTTAAGCATAAATAAATTATAGTTTTGATATTTTTTCATACTTTTCAATTCTGTTATTGTATTTTTATTTTTATTTCATTTTTATTATTATTATTTTTTTTTTTTTTTAAATTTTGTTTACTTCTTTTAAAATTGTAATTTGTTGCACACAGGGTTGTCTATTCCTATGTTGACATTTAGTACCTAAGCCAAATAAAATGGGAGAGGGCGCTGACTCCTGACATACAGGTACACCTAGTTCAGGAGTCAGAGGCTTCAAACAAGTTTTGTAAACTGCTATGTCAATAAAGAATTATTATTATTATTATTATTATTATACTGTATCTTGAATGACCTTCAAGTTCCTTCCCTTCACAAACGTGTTATAAAATACAAGTACAATATTATGTCCATAATTTTAACGTAGCCCACGTTAAAATTATGGACAAAATATTCTATCTTATATCTCAGACCAGCAGACAAAAATATATTACTAGATTTCAATATAACTAAAACTAGAAAATAAAAAATATAAAAAAGAAAAGAAAAAGGAATGTGCGTGTGTGTAGTTGTGTGTGTGTGTGTGTGTGTGTGCGTGTGTGTATATGTATATGATTGAGTGTGTATTTCATACCGTTACAACAAAAGAGATTCAATTTTTTCATTCAACCAGGCAATAATTTTACTTTTGACTTGATTATTGCTGATAGATCTGATGTGGTGAATGGTCTGTGTTAATTTATTGTATAACCGTGGAGCTTGGACGTTGTAAATTCTGCTAGCAAATTTTGTGTTGAGTCTTGACCAAGAGCAAGATATGTTTGTACAGACGCCAGCAGGTCAAGCTACCTGAAACTGTCAAATTTTCCCAATCAACCTTGAACCTTAATGATTTAGCGATAAAGTTGAAAATCTATTAAAGAAATTTGACAGATTGTAGTATCTTGATGTGCTGGCGTCCGTACCAGGAGATCTCTGCCAGCCACATCACGCAGGTTTTAAACGCGAGTATTAATTTCCTTGTCCTGGCCGCTACCGAATTTATGTGCGCACCCCAGTTCAGTTTATCATCTATTATGATACCTAAATACTTAATGATTTTGATTTAGCTAAAATGGGACACGTGCAACGTGTATGCTTATCTAGATAAGGATTCCTGTTGCATGGTTTGTGTGACTCTTAATTGTAATTGTATCCTTTGGGGCGCCTGATTTGGTAATACTAAAACAAAAATGTTTTGTTTTCCCCACATTTAGGTTTAACAGGCTGTTTTCTAACCACCGCGTTACGATACGTAGCCCTTTTTCAACAGTAGTCCTTATTAAGTCCCATGAAGTATCGTGAAACAGAACAACTGTATCATCTGCGAACATAATTAATTCAGTTTTATCAATTTGAGATGATGATGCCTTCTGGTGAAAATCGATTTTGAATCGACTTTCGATGCGTAAGTGAGATATTTTTGCTCGTTACTGTACCTACTGTGTTCCTTGTTTTTTTACGTTTACATTCAAAAATCGCCAACTAGACTAGTTATTAAAAAATGTGGGTATTTCTGTTTTTTTAGCAAAAACTTGTCAATTTTCTAAACCATTTAACGCAAGCTTCTAAACTAAAAGCTCACTGCAGACCAGTGCTCCAAGAGTGCTTGTCAGTTTTGGTTTTGAATAGAAATATCAGTTTTAATAAGTAAATTTATTAAAATTGCCAACATGAAGTGTTTAACAATATTATTATTGCTGTCAGCGTGTTTGATTGTAAGTAAATTCTTCGCATTAATTATGATCAATAGGTCGTTTTCTAAACCGCCATATTCTGTTAAAAATATGAAGTGCGAATTGCTATTTTTTATTTCACGTAATTTGTTTAACGCATCTAATTATCCGACCGGGTTGAGAATACAACAATCCGTTCCATCACTAAAATAGCTGATGTCACTCGGAAAGCTGCCACGCTTAAATGGAATTGGGCTGGTCACATCTGCCGCATGTCAGACGATCAATGGGCCAAACTTACGATCCAGTGGGTCCTGCTTAATGGCAAACGACATCGCGGCAGGCCCAGACGGAGATGGCGGGGTGATCTGGACTCCTTTCATAAAGGTTGGTCCTCGGCAGCTCTGGACAGAGAGAGGTGGAAAGAGAGTAGGGAGGCCTTTGCCCAGCAGTGGGACATTAACGGCTAATAATAATAACAATTGGTCAGTGGGTCATCTAAAAGATTCTGCCTGCGTCTCGGATGGTCATTTTTTCGTTATTTTCTGTAGATTTGTCCGGAGACTGTAGGGCGGTATAGAATTCGCCCTACCCGCCACCCTAATATCAGACGTCTACAAGCTTCTTGTTGGGAATCGAACCAAACATCACACCTTGCGCGAGATCTGCACTTGAGGGTTCTGATTCCGGCCAGCGAGGTGATGTTTGGTTCGATTCCCAACAGGAAGCTTGTAGACGTCTGGTATTAGGGTGGCGGGTAGGGCGAATTCTATACCGAGATGACCCACTGACCAATTGTTATTATTATTCGCCGTGCGTTAGGGGCGGAGTTCCTTGCTAACATCTTCCTACTTGTTCGATATGATTGATTTTATTTTTCTAAGTAGGTTTTTGCGAACACTTACGCGTCAACCATTTTTTTAAACATGTGACGTAGGTGCTGAGAAGAAAGGCCGAAACAAACTCAGAGGTCACAGTCTCTTTTAAAGTCCAGACATAATCTTGGTCAGATCATGTGAAGAGCAATTCTTTCGATGAGCAAAACTTTAAAAGCTTCACAAATTTTTTGCACTCTTAGAGGGTTTTTGGGAAAAACAAATTAAACATGGTTTTTTTTTTTGCGCGGTACCCTCATTCTTTCTCTAAACTGAAAGTAGCCAAAGGAACTCTCAATGCAAGTGGAAGTCCCGTCAAAATCTGACCAGCCGTTCCGGAGATGAGCCAAAATAGACAGACAAAATTAAAAAAAAAAAACAGTTTTTTAAACGACTTCAAAAAAGGAGGAGGTTCTCAATTCGACTGTATTTTTTTTTGTTTGTTACTTCAGAACTCCATTATTTATAAACCGATTTGCAAAACTCTTTTTTTATTTGTACGGATATATTACTTTCAGATTGTTCCCATAGAAATTTCATCAAAAACGGTTCAGAAGTTTAGTTTTTATATCAAAATTACTGGTAAAAATTACAACTTAAAAGTGACACCGAGCTCCGAAATAAAGTTATTTTTCACTTTGTAGTGTCTTTTTTGGAAGTCGGTTGTTTTTTTTTTTTTTTTTTTTGCAAAAAAGTTTTTTGTTCGTATGTTTCCCCTTTCCCTTTCGATACTTTTTTTTTAATGGATGGAGGCAGTGTAGGGCTTAGTTAACTATAATTTTGTAATTTGGTTATTAATTACGATTAAAATTAGTTAACTACATGTAGGTATGATTACATGTAACTTAACTACAGTAATCAAACTACATTAAGTAGTTGTTAATTTGATTGCTGTAATCTAGTAGTTATAATTATTGATTATTTAAGTTTTATGAACTTTTATTTTGCAATTAAATAAACATGTAATGTGTAGTAGTAATATATGTTTTGGAATATGGCTGCATAAAAAAAAAATGTTTATTTTTATGAATAATCAAATGCAAGGATTAAAGTCGTAGATTTTATGCAGTTTTTTTTTTTTTTTTTTATTTTTTTTTTATTTATTTTTTTTTTTTTTATGCAGTCGCTTGGCAGCATTATCTGACCCACCCTAAAAACAAACGAATTTGGACCCTCTGCCTGTAACATTAAGGTTTATTCAATTTATATGAGCTTATCAGACGGCGCTCGTGCAACATTGTCGGAGCCACCGGCATTATACATATATCATTTTGTTAAGCTATTTTAATCATTATCCCGTTGACATTAAAGTTGAAAAGCTTTTAAGTCACACTACATAATTAGAACCCAATCTTTAATTTCGCATATTCCCTACAAGTTCTCGTGGCTTAGCGGTTTGATGCTGGATTGGCGACGAACAACATGTGGGTTCGAAAACACAGTCCACCTATTATGAGTTTCTTTTTTAATTTGTTTTCATTTCTACAATATTGCCTGCATTATTAAAGAACGACCAATATGATTTACGCCTAATAACTTATCTTGTAAACAGGTGGGTAAATTAAAAAACTTTAAGTTCACAGAATTTATATTTACCAAGAATGGTTGGATACGAAGTAAAACATATATTTGCTTCGTGAGGTAGATAATAAATTAATTTATGTGACAAAAGTTAAACTACCTAATAGCAGTAACTGCGCACACACATTTGTAAATCGTTTCACATAACTCGTTAAGTATTTTTAAGCAATTTGGTGTAAAAAAGCATCATGTCGCAACTTAATGACTACACCGAACAAAAAATCATATTTTTACATGAGCAGAATGTTGGAATTAGAGAGATTGGTCGTCGACTTAATATATAGCAGTAAGTGTTTTTAAACCTATTTTATTTTATTGATTGTGATTAATGAACTCGTAGTTGGCTATTTTACCACTACATTCACTCCTTACAAGTTACATACACGGTTCCAAAAATGTTTTTTTTTTGTTTTAGAGAAATACGGTCAGACTATGGCTAAAACGTTATGGAGACAATGGAGATATTCAGCGTATTCGTCCAGGAGCAAAAGCCATTAAGTATAGTCCCGTATTCGAACGCCACCGGGCCCGGCCCCGGGGCCGGTTTCAAGCCCTGTTGAAAATCAATTTTTGCCCATTCGTGTAACCGCAATAAACCACAATATTTCAGAGGAAACAATGAGAAGGCATTTATACGCTGCTGAGATAAGGAATTATAAACCAGCACAGAAAATTGCATTGACACCTGCTCATCGCGAAGAAAGGGTTCGTTTTGCCCAGGAATATTTAAATGGCAAAGATTTGTGTTGGAATATGGTGCGCGGTATGCGTAGCCGCTTACAGCAAGTTATAGCAGGGGACTACTAATTATGTAATCTAGTAGGTATTTTTAAACACACCATGTAAGTAAATGCTCAATGGATTGATTGTTAAACCATTAAAATGTTGCAGATTATGTGGTGATGTTATTGTTATAAATAGATTTTTTCTATTTAAATATCATGTTTATTCACTACATATAGGCAGCTATAAATCTGTAAAGCATTTCACAGATGAATTCATTTTCTCGATAACAAACTTTTAAGCATAAGCACGCCTTTTTTAATGTTTATAAATGGTTAGATTTGATTATGGCATACTAATATAAAATGTCTATTAATTTGAATATACAACTTGTCCCGGAATTAACGCACACTACCAGACACCCCAATTAGAATGTTATGTTCTAATCATAATACATACACTGATTTTTTATTATTATGTAATAAACATTGTTTTTCTCATAAATTAGTTATACTGATTGTGGGAGAAAATTGTGGTCACATTACAAATCTGCGCATGCAAACAGTCGCACTCGTTTAGGGGTCTAGCGCAGTAGGTACTTCATCTATTTTGGTTTGTTTTGACTGTACAGCGGAAGTGTGACAGTAATTTACGTAGTTTTAATTATTTTTGGGATAAAATATTACCTATATTAAAAATTACAGAAATCGATTCAGTAAACGATTCTGAACAAACTACTTTCATAATGTGCATTAATTCAGTTACACATTGTATATGAGCATTTACTTACTTTATCTTACCTAAGTGTTTTAATGAAATAATAAACATTTTAAACTTGCAATTGTTTACTTTTATTCCTATACAACCTACCCGTTTAAAAAGACAAGACCCTACGTCGTCCATTAAAGAAATGTTTTTTACATTTCTTTAGTGTAATAAAACAATTTAAAAAAAAACAGCTGAGCAAAAAGATATATTTAGGTTAAACTTGGTTTCGAACTTAGACAACGATGAACACCGCACTACCACCATTATTGACCACAAGACCAACTCAACTCTTATAAGCCACATTGAAATTTGATCTTAGTTGTAATACTAGACGCATATTCTAAAGAATTTGAACCATATAGTATACTTGATAAAGTTTATTCTTGCACAGCACAAGCAGCTAACCTTCTCCTGGTGCAAATAGATTATTTTGTATTTTAAATAATCACTCCATTGAGACATGATAATAAAAAAACGACCTATAAAATAGAAAATAAAAAATTGTAAAGAGACGTTGTTTTTGCAATTTAGTAAGGCAAGGTAAAACATGTTTGCGCGTAGTCACTGCATACCCTTAGTTGCTTTTGAATACCAGTTTTATAATGAATACGAATATTTATTTTTCAACTACCCACTTATTACAAGTTATGCGAAAATATTACCATTTTAGAAAGTTTATGTTTGAAGATTATCCGTCTATAGTTCTTTACAATAATACATGAAATAGTTTTGGAATACATTCTAAATTAAAAGCAAAACAATATCTTCGTCACAGGATTTGATCTCGCAACTTGTTCATCTCAGTCTTATACACAGACCACGAGACCAGGATTACTTGAACACAACCCTTAAAATAAGCTATTACACTAATTATATTATAACAAGTAGTTGTAACATATAACCTAATGGTAACGTTATAAAGATCAAATTTGCATGTCTGTGTTATTATTGTAATTCTTGGTTGAGTCTTCGTGCACTTGTCTGATAAGCTGATATAAATTGAATAAACCTTAATGTTACAGGCAGAGGGTCCAAATTCGTTTGTTTTTAGGGTGGGTCAGATAATGTTGCCAAGCGACTGTACCTATACTTACCAGATCTTAATTACTTTTTATTGACATGTAATAAAAAAAATAAAATTACTCAGCAAACATCAACTTCATTCAAATTATTTGCGAATCAAATAAATAAACAAAAAATGTTGAATGGTTAATTATTTAAATTAGATTTTAGTACTACACGTTTTGTGAATATTTCATTCGATAGCCTGTGGAAATTGGGATGGTTTATCATAGTTGCGTATGAATACAGTATTTCCACTGGAGCCGAGCTCTTCTAATACACGCGACTACAACGCGATGCTCTAACTACCTACCAAACGACAAGTCAAAACACGCGCGATAGTCGTTCATGTACAGACGCCAGCAGGTCAAGCTACCCGAAACTGTCAAATTTTCCCAAACAACCTTGAACCTTAATGCTTCATCGATAAAGTTGAAAATCTATTAAAGAAATTTGACAGATTGTAGTAGCTTGATGTACTGGCGTCTGTACATGACATCATTTTAAATCTGCAGCCTAATTGCGTAACACATTTTCGGCAAATGATTGATATTAATTGGTTTCGTTTCGATCGCTTTTTGATTCATTTTACGGTTTTCTTAAGCACATATCGTTCACTCTTTAGAGTTTTAAACCAACAGCTGTTGCTATTACATGATACTGGAGTTACGCAATACGAAAATCGTAAAATGAAACAAAAAGCAATCGAAACGAAACCAATTAATCTCAATGATTTGCCGAAAATGTGTTACGCAATTAGGCTGCGGTAGTTATAAAAAGTAATCAAGTAATCGTGATTGCAACTACAATTAGTAGTTAGTAGTCAAAATTGTTATCTACATTTTTCGTTTTTTTTTATGTATTTTGTACGTATGATTACTAATTTACTTTATGTAATCGTAGGTAGTAATCAGTAGTTAGATTACATTTTGCCCAATACTGGATCGAGGTATGCCTCAGGGATGGTCCCATATAAATTTTATTAACTTTGTTTGTGGGTAGTTTTTGAGTTGTGTAACTTCAATAATAGGTACCTACTATATTTTCCACTTAGTTTATATTGATGATGTTTTAATAACTTCCTGTCACTGATATTTACAAAGCAAGTAAGTAATGTTACATGAATGTGTGTGGGGTAGGTAGATACAACAAAAAAATGTGAAAATCATTTTTTTTTTTACAAAAACAACCTACTTCAAAAAAAACACTACTTAGACGTACCAAAGTGAAAAATAACTTTAATTTCGGAAGTCGGTGGCAAAAAAACGAAAATGCGGAAACAACGACACCGACTTCCGAAATTAACGTTTTGTTTTTGAAAGTCGGTAGCCTAAAAAAATATATTTCACTTTTTAGTTGTAACCTACCCCACACAAATTCATATAACACAACTTGGTATGTAAATATCAGTGACAGGAAGTTATTAAAACATCCTCAATATAAACAAAGTGGAAAAAATCGTATTATTGAAGCTAACTGGTGGTAATCTAAAAAAAACCTGGTACTAATCATGGTGGTAATCTATGCGTCATGTTCGTGAACGGACGCCGTCAGTAGGGACTGGTCGACTCTTTGCTGCCATGGTTTATTTTAATTTAATTTAATATTTAAAATGTTTTTTTTTTCTATCTTGTCATTACGGACGCTTTTAACGTTCTGCATCGTTCTCAAATGCATAATTTTTAACATGAATGATGTAACCAATACTTTGTAACCATATTATTTTGATTTAAAAGAGGATCCATGGAGTTTCTTTCCCGTTCTTCTCCATAAGTACCTACTACGCTTTGCAATGGGCAACTAACTTCATCTGACTTACCGACCCCTTGACAAGTCAAAAGTGCCTGTAATTGGTTTATTTGAACTAAATACTTTGAGTTTGAGTTTGAAACTCAAAAGCTACCCAAGCAAAATTAATTAAATTTATATGGGCCCACCCCTGAGGCATTATTTTCATTCACCTTATTTTTGAAATTGATCCACAATTGCCGGAGATATCACGTAACATACATACAAAGAAAACAAGTTCGAATTGAGAACCTTCTCCTTTTTGAAGTCGGTTAATTATATAAAGTTAAAAACAAAAAGTTTGGAATTCGGTAGTTTTGTTTTATTTACTTAGTAAACGAGTGTAACGCGCAAAAAAAAATACCCATGAAATCCAATTTGTTTTTTTCGACACGCATGCGGATGAAGTCACGGTCACAGCTAAATTTAGGTATATAAAAATAATAGGTAGGTATCTAAAGCAAGTTTTAAGCCGTTGCTCTCGGCTGTCATTCGTGGATCTTTAGCAGTCGTTACGGGTCGTCAGAAGCCCGAAAGTCTGACAACCAGTCTTACCAGTCGTACTATCTAGTAACTGGGTTGTGGAGGTCAGATAGGCAGTCGCTCCTTATAAAATACCGGTATTCAGCTGCATCCGGTTAGACTGGAAGCCGACCCCAACTTAGTTGGGAAAAAGCTAGGCAGATGATGAGGTAGGTATGTGAGAACCTGCATGGGGATAAACCATGGCACTAGGGATAAAATTACTAAGTATAAAAAATTATGACACGGGATCTCTCCCGTGTCATAAATTTTTATTCTTAGTAATTTTTTCTACTCTCTCGAGTAGAATGCTTAGGGATGTGTGGTGTTACACGAATGGATACAATAAGAAATAAGTACATAAAAGGAAGTTTTCAAGTGGCACCGTTAACTGAAAAGTTGTGTGGAAATCGGTTGTCATGGTATGGGCATGTGTTACGGAGGAATGAGGTAAACGTCGTGAGGAAAGTTTTGAGTATGAATGTCGATGGCTATAAGAGTAGGGGAAGACCAAAGAAACGATGGATGGACTGTGTGAATGATGATATGGTTAGAAAGGGCTAATAGCCCGCCAGACAGAACACCCGTCTGGTCGGAGGATCCTCCTTTTTCTATGGAGGTTGAGTGAACTTACACCCTGTTCCTCATACCTCTAAATGGTTTATATATTGATTTTATTACGCATTTTAAACTTAACTCTTACGTAATCTGGAATATGTACGTTCTAAGACAGCTGTCAAACAACGGTTAACCAAATGGACAGAGCATAGGTGCCAAGCAAAAAGAAAAATAGTCTGGAAGAACGTGTTAGATATTTCATTTTGATATATAATTATATCAAAATGAAATATCTAACACGTTCTTCCTGACTTTTTCAACCTTTTTCCTGACTTCAAGCTTTTTAAATGTGGCAGTTCAGCAGTTCAGTTTTAGGTGTGGCAGTTGTGTTGTGTGTGTGTGTTTGTTGTGTGTGTGTGTGTGTGTGTTCGATAATGGCATCTGTCACATTTAAAAAGCTTGAGACCAACGTAGAAGTACCTAGTTTGACTAGATAATTATTGTATTTACAAAACACAACAGTCTTAACTTGTAAAAAACACTTAAATATAATAATATTTGTAAATGATTAAGTAATATTTGATTATACTTGTAGTATATCTTAGATTTTATATTGCTATTTTAATATAATAGGTTGTTTCAAATGATTGGCACAATACTGTCAGTTGATGTTGATATACTTTTTGATGATGTCTAAGAATTACAAATTAACTCCTTTTAAATTGATTAATTACCTTATAATGTTTTAAAACGGTTACGGTACATAAGATTTGTTTATTACTACCTGTACTAAAAGATATTAAACCAAAATATATGATGATCTGTGATTGGTTCAAAATGGCGGTAGATGTTTGACGTAAAAGACGTTGGTAGTATATAAAAAGGATTGTAATGACGTTATCAAGTCAGTAATTGCTTGGTAGATGTTCAGTTGGTTAGTTCTAGTGCCGTTTTTAAGTGGAACAGATCGACCAGAGGGTCAATTCTCGTAATTTTAAGAATGTTCACTCAGTCTCAATCTGTCAAAAATACATTTAATTTCCCTACTTTTTGACAAGTTTTTGACATTTGTGTGTCGCTGAGATGAGACTGCGACTAGATTTTGAACATTTTAAATTACGAGAATTGGCCTTGTGATGTCACGTAAGTCAAGTAATTTGATATTACCTTGATTATTGTTTTTTAAGACTATGTTGTTGTGTAAGTCATATTATGGTCAATATTCCTAGCTATCGTTATTATGTTGCTATTATTTTGAATTCTCTTGGACAATGGTCCATTCATTTTCCTGCCCTTATCCCAATTTATTTGGGGTCGGCGCAACATGTTTTTTTCTTCCATACTTCTCTATTAGTCGTCATCTCGGTAGTCGCCCCCTTTCTAACCATATCATCATTCACATATTCCATCCATCGTTTCTTTGGTCTTCCCCTACTCTTATAACCATCGACATTCATACTCAAAACTCTCCTCACGACATTTTTCTCATTTCTCCGTAACACATGCCCATACCATGACAAACGATTTCCACACAACTTTTCAGTTAGCGGTGCCACTTTCAGACTTCCTCTTATGTACTCATTTCTTATTCTATCCATTCGTGTAACACCACACATCCCTCTTAGCATTCTCATCTCAGCTGCATGCAATTGCCTTTCATTCATCCCTTTTGTAGCCCAACATTCTGATCCATACAAGACAGCAGGTCTAATCATGGTTTTATATATCTTCCCCTTAAGTTTAAGGGGAATGCGGGAGTCACAGATTGTTCCCGTGACCTGCCACCATTTCATCCATCCAATGTTAGTTCTGTGCTTAACCGTCCGATCTACTTCGGCATCGCTTTGCACGAGTGAATCGAGATACCGAAAGTCGGAGCAGACTGGGAGACGTGCGCCATCAAGCGCTATGGCTCCAGAACTGGAGAGACCGCCGAAATCGCAGAACATATATTCCGTTTTGGTTCTGCTGATTTTCAAGCCAACATTCTCCAGCTTCTGTTGCCATTTCTCCAATCTGCTCTGGATCTCAGGTACATCTTCACCGACGAGAACAATGTCATCGGCAAACAACATGCACCAGGGTGCCTCCTCCTGGATGTCTGACCTGACGTAAGAGCGTCCATAATCAACAGGAAGAGGTAAGGACTCAAAGCCGATCCCTGGTGCAAGCCTACAGCTACACTGAACTTGTTGGTATAGCCAGCAGCCGACCGGACGTAGGTACGAGATTGACTGTACATAGCACGAATTAACTCTACATACTTCCCGGGTAAACCTTTCTCTTTCAAGGCCCACCACAGCAAGAGATAGAGTTTTTAAAGATAACGATAATTTATGACAACGTAAGAAATGTATTGATAGAATACTTGAATACTGTTTCCATGGAGTTTCTTGTCCTTCTTCTCCATGATGACCTAGTTTTGCGAACGGATGACTAGTTTTCTGATTAATTACTGACAAGCATTTATGATTTACTTCATAAAACCCTTTCCCTACAAACCATATTCAATAATAACCTTCATACACAGTAAATAATTAACTATGTAGTAACCATTCTGATATTCAAAGCTTGTTATTTGGGTAATATATAGGTACATATATTTCTAGTATATACTGTAGAATCTAACAATCGCTTAAGTTGTTAATAAAGATCAAATTCGCAAAACACGTATTCGTTTGTATGAGACTGACAGGTGTCGAGGACGCATTCTCAAATGTCAAAACGGGCCTTTTATTTTTTGACAACTTTAATTGAAAATGAAGAGATAGCTCGGGCAGGTGATGCGATGCGACGGGGTGGGGGGAGCAGGAAATTTCACAAGTCGCAGACAAAGCCAGATTTCTTTAAAACTAAAACCTCTTTACAGGGCAAAACAGCAAGTTCCAAATGGCAATCGACCACAACACCAACTACTGTCACTAAAGAGACCAAGCCAACAATTACTGAGGAAGCAAGTTCCAGTTGCCAATCAACCACAACACTAACTGCTATCATTAAAGAGACCGACCCAAAAATTACTGAGCAAACGAGTTCCAGTTGCCAATCGACCAAAACATTAACTACTATCATTAAAGAGACCGACCCAACAATTACTGAGCAAACAAGTTCTAGTTGCCAATCGACCACAACACCAGCTACTGTTGCTAAAGAGACCAACCCAACAACGACTGAGGAAACCTACGCGAAGAAAATTGAAGAACTTAACACAGGGAAGAATAAGTTTGGAAAAGTAGACAACATGTTTCATTTACCGCTGGCTGATGGCTCGCAAATTCCTGTGCTGGCTTTGGGCACCGCTTTGGTAAGTACATGAATAATATTATAGGTTGATTAAGCCAGAAGATCCATGTACAGACGCCAGCAGGCCAAGCTACCCGAAACTGTCAAATTTTCCCAATCAACCGTGTACCTTAATGCTTTAGCGATAAAGTTGAAGATCTATTAGTTTGACAGATTGCAGTAGCTTGATATGCTGGAGTATGTACATCATGGATCTTATGTTATATTCAGTCTATTATATTCCCACTGTTTGAAACAGGCCTCTCTGGGAGAGCGAGTGGGTCTTGATCCACACGCACACATACTCTCTCATTCACTCATCGCTACATTAATCAGCCAGTCAGCAATTATAATACTGCCTGTATGTGTGTGTGTGTTTTGACCCTCTCACAGAGACGAGGCCTGTGTCCCAACAATGGGAATATTCCCATTATCGGGACACAGGCCTCGTCTCTGTGCGAGGGAGTGGGCCGTAATCCAACACGTGGGCTCGATGCGGGTTGGTAGTCGCATGTCTTAGAATTTTTGGTTCTAGAACATAAATACTTCTATTTAATTATTAAAATTATGATGCGTTCCGAATTCCACATCCTACCGACATATTTCCACTTCAGCTGTGACATTGATCCAAAATTCTAGTGATCCAAATGTTCGAACTACTATATAGGTATATAACGTGTTTATTGTCTAATTCAACTACCTTATGACTCATAAAAAATAATCAAGCAATTCAGGAATTACATTTTATTTATTTTTAAGAGACTTCAAAAAAATTCTTCTTTTTTTTTGTATTTGTTACCTCAGAACTCCGTTATTTATGAGCCGATTTGCAAAATTCTTTTTTTATATGAAAGGAAATACATTCAGATTGGTCCCGTAGAAATTTCATCTAAATCGGTTCAGGAGTTTGGTTTATAAATCAAAAATACGGATAAAAATTCATGTAAGCAAAATTGCGTCGTAAAACGTTTTTAAAAATAAAGACGGTGTCTTTGGTTTTGTATTTGCATTTTTTGCCACCGAATTCCGAAATTAAAGATATTTTTCACGTTTCAGTGTTTTTTTTTAAAGTCAGTTGTTTTTTTTTTTTTTTTTGGAAATAATGTTTTTTAAATCATAATGTGGCATCACAGCCGAAGTGGAAACATGCCAACTAACCTTTGGAGGGCACTAAACCTACATATTTATCAAATCTGTGAAGTTTCGCCAACTAACTACGTTTATCCGCAGCTGGACCCCCTCTTAATACCGCACCAGATTAGTGCAGCTATCGACATGGGTTATCGAGCCATCGACACAGCGTACATCTACGGCAATGAGAAGTTGATAGGAGAAGCTATTAAAGCTAAAATTGACGACGGCACTGTGAAACGGTGAGTTTAATCACCAAATCAATTACAGTATTTTTATCTCACTAGGTGACCCGCGCTTTACTTAATTATGGTAACCAAGTGTACGAACACGCTGTGAATGTGTATAAGAGCAGGAGCTCTCAGTACCGTCCGAGACAATGGCGAAGTCGGAAGTGTATTTAGGTTTTTAATTGAAATTTAATTTGATAAATAAACTTTTAGTTTACTAGAACTAGAACGTTTTCTGTATATTGAATTCAATTTTGAAAAAAATTAAATGTAATGAAAATGTTTATTTGTCCCAAAACACTTACAAAACATGGATTATAAATGAGACATCCCCAGTAAGTAATTGATAATACTTGTGTTGGGACTATCTCGCTCTTTCCCTTAATTATTACAATATTGAGACGATTGTTTTATAAAAGGTGACCAACAATAAAAATAAAATATAATATCTAGGAATAAAAGATAACGGTAAATGACTTATAAACTAATTAACAGCTCTTTGTGTAAGTGTAATGTATGCCAATGTGAAACTATATGTATATGCATCTTATTTTTAAACAGTGTTTGTGATGTTGTGTGTGAGGGTGTGTGTGTGTGTGTGTGCGTCAGGGTGTGTTTATGAGTGTGAGTGTGTATGTCTTCTTTGAAGTGCCGATGTGTTCGAAGCGCGATTTATAGATTAAACTCGGTTTTATTCGAATAATCGGTAATTTTATTCGAAAACATCCATCGGTTTCTTACTAAACGTCAACTATATCCCACAAACCAGGGTTCGAACCAGCTCTATGTACGGTCATCAAAGGAGATCCTTTGATGACCGTACATACAGCTTATGTAAAAGTACAGTCCTCCAGACCGAATCTCTGCGGAGACCAGCCTTCGGCGCGGGAGATGTTATAGTGCACACTTGTGCACTATAACATCTCCCGCGCAGAGAGAGTGCACCTTTGTGTCTTCGCAAACACTTGTTTGCGAAGACACAAAGGTGCACTCTCTCTTCCCTCACCCTCATTGTCCGACGAGACGGCAATCTGACACGACCGAAGAGAGACCAGGCGCACGGCCAACAGCTTAACGTGCTTTCCGCGGCGCGGGGGTATCACATCGCCAATTTCCAAACTCCGCACTTATGTATATCAGGCTGGCGAAGTGTGTGTGTCTCTTTGCAGTCTTTGAAAAATACAGCCGTGAAATGATGCTTATAAATTCTGTATCCTCTGTCCACAGCGAGGATCTGTTCATCATGTCGAAGCTCTGGAGTACGTTCCACCGAACTGACCTCGTGGAGGTAGCCTGCAATGCTTCGCTAAAGGAAATGGGGCTCGATTACTTTGACCTTTACATGATACACAACCCCATGTCTTTTAAGGTAAGTTGAGAAAGACCATTATGCTCCAATTCTTTATTTTATAGTATCTATCATTTTAATTATTGTGAATTTGAAGACTATGTGGGTCATTTTATTTATTTTTATTTTTCTCTGTTCTGTTAGTTTTTGTCACGGTCTGGCAGTTTGAGCAATTTATGTGGCCTACCCAAATGTCCTTTCTTCGGTATTGTTCGTCGAATCGTTGAGCTCGTTAAGTTTTTAGTTGAGCTGCAAGATTTCTGTCAAATGCGTGCACTGACTGGACAGGTCCTCTCAATCTGTGTGGTTCTTTCCTCAAAAGATCATCTCAGACATCGACCTACATGGTCTTCATACGATCTGACCAAGATTATGTCTGGACTTTAAAAGAGACTGACCTCTGATTTTGTTTCGGCCTTTCTTCCAAGACGGTTGTAAAATATGATTGACGTGTTTAAACAAACCTAACTACTTACAAAATAAAATCATTTATCAGATGTCGCTAATATTTTCAGCACGATTTTGGTGATAACAGTGTTTTATTTTTTGATAACCAACCTGCATTTTATTTTTAAACCCTCTTCATTGTTCTTACAGGAAGGCCCCGACCCCATACCAAAAATCGGCACAGTCTTACAATACTCCCAGCATGACTACTTGGACGCCTGGTCTGGCATGGAGGGCCTGGTGACTAAAGGCCTCGCCAAGTCCATTGGAGTCAGCAACTTTAACTCGCAACAGATACAGAGCATTTTGGATAAAGGAGGACGGCAGCCAGTTGTAAGCCAGGTAAAGTAAGAGCTTCAATGGTAAAGGCACACGCCATCTGCATAACCTTTTCCCAACTATTGCCTATCTGACCTCTACAACCCGGTCACTGAGTAATATGATACCTCTTGGTAAGACTGGTTGTCAGGTTTTTGGGCTTCTGACGACCCGACGAACGACTGTCAAAGCTCCACAAATGACAGACGGGACCATCGGCTTTACGTGCTTTCCGAGCCACGGAGGGGTACATAAAGGTTGGCATGTAAAGATGGTTACACATCCACGGACCGACCGCGCCAAAATATCGTGACGACATGTCCTAGAACCAAAAATTCGAAGACATTTACCATCCCGCACTGGGCCCGCGTGGTGGATTACAGCCCACTCCCTCTCACAGAGAGGAGGCCTGTGTCCCAGCTGTGGGAACATTATAGGCTGATTATGCTTGCTATGCTCTGCCTGTGAATCAGGAATCCGCTGGATGCAAGAAGCACAGAACCGGTCGAAGTTGACGGGTTTGGGGAAGCGTATGTCTAGCATCCTGCCGGAGGCTATATGCGGGGGTTGTGCGGTCCATGGCCCTTTAAGGGGCACCGGTGTGGGCGCGTTCCTTAAGGCGGCGACCAGTCCGCTGGTTGCGCCGTCCTAAGGGCGCAACCGGTGCGCGTCCCAAAGGGTCATGGCCGTCCGGCTGATCCGACGATACCGCACGGTCTCCGCTGAGGCGGCGAGCCTCCTTGCCGGATTGCCCCCATGGGACCTGGAGGTAAAAGCCCTCGCCCACATATGAGAGTGGCGAGAGGAGGCAAAACGCAGGGGCGTAACTCCGCTGCCGCGAGATATCCCGGTACAGCAGACAGAGCTCCGGCGGGATCTCATGGCGACATGGAGAGTGTGATTGTCGCAATCCGGTGCTGGGCACGCCACAATTGCGGCGATAAGTCCCCTCTTTGAGGAGTGGCTGGAGAGGCGCCACGGCGCCCTCACCTTCCGTCTGACGCAGATCCTCACCGGACACGGTTGTTTCGGGAGGTTCCTGTTCAGGATAAGGCGGGAGGAAACGCCAAGGTGTCACCACTGTGTGGATCGCCCGGAGGACACGGTGAAGCATACGGTGGAGCTCTGCCCAGCTTGGGCGGAGCACCGCCGCGTCCTCGTGGCGGCGATCGGTGGCGGCGATATCTCGCTTCCGGCCCTGGTCCAGGCCATGGTACGGAGCGAGAGTGCATGGGAAGCCATCACCTCCTCCTGCGAAGCACTAATGCTCACAAAGGAGGCGGAGCGCGTGAGGGAGAGGCAATCTCTGCGCCCTCAAGCCCCTAGTCGTCGCAAGAGACGCCCTGGACGTCGGGAGTCACCAGCCGACTCCCGGCCACCGTAGGCGCGGGCTTGCGGGCGGCGAGCAATGGGCAGCTCGCCGCCCGGCAAGGACCAGGCCCGAGTCAACGGCGCATTGTGTTCCACGCGCTCCTCAAAGAGATGTCAGCACAAACTGACGGGTCCGCTAGGGCCGATGCCTGCCAGGGCCGCGGGTTGTTCGAAAGAGATACCGTGGTCCCTGGCATAGGCAACTGAAGGAACACGGGTGGGTTTTAGTCAGTTAAAGTCTGACACGCCCTCCTGCTCCGCCCAGAGCGGGAGAAGTCGTACGATGAGTTCCCACCCAGAAAAAAAAAGCGTATTTCCAGCAGTAAACGTCTTTCGGCTAAAATTATGATGATGCTCTGCCTGTTACCTAAATCTGCAATATTTGGTAAAATAAGTTTCTGACATTTATAACCTTCTTGCAGGTGGAAAGCCATCCTTACTTAACGCAACAACACTTGCACAACTTCTGCGTTGAACACAACATCAAACTCAGCTGTTACGGAGTGCTCGGCTCTAAGGTATGTTCTACTAAGCTCTATAATACACAATCAGCCCGTGGCGGCATCTGTAACGCCACATGCGAACTACGCATCATAATGACGTCACGCAAAATCCTGCATCGCGCAAGCAGTGTTTACCGCGCGACTAGCATATAATAATATACAACATCCCGACCTCAATCGTCTGGCATTTGCTCGCCAGACACGACACCCGTCTCGTCGGAGGCCCCTCCCTTTTCTATGAACGATGAGTGAACTTAAAACCCTGTTCCTCATAACTCTATGAGCCCATAATCGGTCGCGGACGGTCCCTAAAGCCGAAGTGGCTCTAGCCTAGGGCAGCTAACCTGCCCCTGAAGCTGGCAAGATCTCAGCTCAGTAAATTATGGGGCTAAGTTGAATTGAACGCAATGTTTTTGACTACATTTTTACCCCGCGCTTACACCAAGGTATAAAACATGTTCTGCTGTTTTTTGACAGATGAAACTAATGATTGCAGCAATGCACAATACATTGGCACACGCATTGCATTTGCATTGGCATTGATACACGTACGGTATTATAACGCCTGTATGTATTGTCTGTGGGCCACTTCAACTTCAACTTTCTGGCTAACTGACAGACTATTTAATTTTGATAATCCAAAAGTGCCTGTAAATGGTTTTATTGAAATAAATGTTTTGAGTTTGAGTTTGTAAGATGAATAAGATAATTCAATAAGACAAGGCAGTTTAGGATACATTTATTTTATTACGCATTTCAAAGTTAACTTTTATGTAATCTGGAATATGTACAGGCATATGGCAGGTCAAGCTACCCGAAACTGTAAAATTTTCCCATTCAACCTTGAACCTTAATGATTTAGCGATCAAGTTGAAAATCTATTAAAGAAATTTTACAGATTGTAGTAACTCGAAGTGCTGGCGCTGTACATTCTAAGACAGCTGTCAAAAAACGGTTAACCTAACGGACAGGATATAAAATAAGTTGTGAAGACAAACAATTTGTACCAGGAAACCCCTGAACAATCCTACTTCCTATCCTACTATATTAAAATAATATTATATTATAAACGTGAAAGTTTGTATGGATGGATGGATGTTTTTGTTACTCTTTCACGCAAAAACTACTGAACGGATTTGGATGAAATTTGGCACACAGATGGTTTATAACCAAGATTAACATATAGGATACTTTTTACCCCGATATTCCCACGGGATCGAAACTTATGCGGGTGGAACCGCGGGGCGTAGCTATATTAAATATTCTTCATTCAACATAAATATATTTCTGTTTACAGGGAACCCCTGCCGAATACAAGAACTCCACAACCGCTGTTATTGATGATCCGTTAGTACAGACGATGGCAGACGGCCTTGGTGTGACACCTGCGCAACTGCTAATAAGGTAAACTAAACGAACCAGGAATCCACAACGAGGTGATCCGGCAGAGAACAAAAGTTGTCGACATAGCTTACAGAATAAGCAAGCTGAAGTGGCAATGGGCCGCCCATATTAACCGTAGAACCGATGACCGTTGGGGTAGACGGGTTCTTGAGTGCGAATCGGTAAACGTAAGGTGGGACGCCCTCCGGCTAGGTGGAGCGACGATCTTCGCAGGATGGCTGGTAGCAGCTGGATGAGCGTTGCCGTAAATCAAGTTGAATGGCGTGTAATAGAAGAGGCCTATGTCCAGCTAAGAAAAGATAAGATCTCTTCCCCTCTGCTGAATTTTGTTCTAGACACGGCAGTTTGTTTACCTAACTAGCGCTTTTTTTTGCTTCACGTAGAGTTCGTTACAGAAAATCGAATACCTAAGAAAGTCTGTTGAATTAATAAAAGTCACAGAACAAAAATGGTTGTTGTTGTATATATTCCTGAGAGGTTGTTAATGTTTCACCAATAACCCTGTATATAATATATATATATATCTATTATAGTATATTATTTTGCACCGCTGACAACCCTATTTTTTTATGTCCACCCAGTCACTGTCCATTCCAGGGTTGCCTGGAAGAGATCGCAGAAAAGTATAAGGATGTTTTGTATTAAAAATTAATTTCTTGTCATGTGTTTTCTGGTGTACAATAAAGTATATATAAATAATTAAATACCCATCAAGTCTGCGGAGTTTAGCTAGCCAAATTAAATAACACTTATACGCGAACCTATTTGTAATCGCTCTCGCCACAATCCACGCGCTTCTGGCGGAAACGCCTGACGTTCCCGCCCGGCCAATCAGAGCGAGTCGAAGCTTCTAGAACATTCTAGAAGCTTCCTTAAGAAATCATACGACGCGCGCCCCTTTTTGACAGTCGTGTGACGCCCGTCAACTGGAAGCTGCCCACCGAAAGCGTATATATTTTACTAATCTGATCTCTACCCCATACATCATTGTGTGTATGTTAAACCCTGTATATTCTAATACTTACCCACAGATACCAGATCGAGAGAGGCCACAACGTGGTAGTGAAGGCATCCACTGCAGCCCATCTGTGGGACAACCTACAAGCTCTGAACTTCTCGCTGAACCAGACGCAAATGCGCACACTGAACGCGCTCAATAGGAATATACGTACTTTTGTTTTTAAGGGGTAAGTTTAGCACCGATTCTGCATAGCTATTCACAAACATCCGACAGAGTGTCGTATCGAAAATGACATATTTCGATAAACTGATTTGCCTTACAAATCATATAATACATGACATTGCTTCTTGCCAAATTTCACGATTCTAGGTCAACGGGAAGTACCCTAAAGGTTTTGATTCCCTTGCGCGAGTCAAAATATGCGGCATTACCGGAACATAAACGCCCGTATCTTTTGATTGCGTTGACTTAGAAGTTTGATTTTTTTCACTGCTTCAAGGGATTGCAGCCCTGAGTATTTGATATTAATTTCAACTTGATAACTCCACGCGTTCCTGAGAAAAAGGGTCTTAACAGACAGACGGACAACGAAGTGCTCTTATAAGGGTTCCGTTTTTCCTTTTGAGGTACGGAACCCTAAAGAGCTATAAAAGCTATAATATCCAACTCTTATAATTGTTTCTCGAAAATCCTATTTAGTATTTGGCAATACTTCAGTTTTGTTATTAAAACAATATTTTTCTTTTCAGAATGGGCGATACTCACAAAAACTATCCGTTTAGCAGGACATTAGATTAGAAATCATTTTCTATTTTATAATCATTTTTGTGTGACTTTTAATTGTATATGAATTTTTCTAGCTATAAATTTGACATTAAAATGAATAATAATTAATAATTTTCATCAATTTTGTAATATCAAAATTGATTTAATGTCGATCAATGCTCTAATTGTATTTTATTAATAGAATAGAAAACTTTTATTTCAGACAGGAATGCATAGGGTTAGTAATAACTTTACTTAACATAGCTAGTGTTAGTAGATTAGACACAGAAATAATAAATAATAATAATTCTACATTTATAAAACTTATTTTTTATAAATAAATGACATTTTTAGTATAAAAACACGTATTTTTATTTAAGAATGATTTCACTTAATAACATATTTTTTTTATAATCAAGGCACACAATTATTATTAAAAACTATCAACGAAGTCGTCTTCGGAGCAGGCTTCTTCAGTAACGCTGAAACAAGAAAAGAATTGTTAACCGACTTCAAAAATAGGAAATTCTTAACAGTGTTGTACTTCGTAGCACGACCATGATCGCATTCATTATAACTTTAGATGGTAATAAAATCCTTTTAATTTATACTATTTTATACCATTAATTAGAAATTTTATACCTCTCAATTATCGTAGATATACAGGTAAAATAATTTTACTTTGTAGTTATTTTTCACTTTGTAGTGTCTGTTTTGGAAGTCGGTTGTTTTTTTTTTTGGAAAAATGTTTTTAGTTTTCACTTTAAAGTTGTAATTTTTACCAGTAAGTTTGGTTTAAAAACCAAACTACTGAACCGTTTTTGATGAAATTTGTATGGGACCAATCTGAAAGTATATCCTTACAAATAAAAAAAATAATTTTGCTTATAAATAAAGGAGTGCTGAGGTAACAAACATAAAAAAAAAAACAGTCTGAGTGAGAACCTCCTCCTTTTTTGAAGTCTGTTAAAAATGTCACTGTCCTTTTTGCAAAAGAACCCGCCCAGATTATTTGATATGGCATTACGGCTAGCTACGCCGCTGCGTGAAAACTGAAAACTTAACAAATAAACAAACTCAATTTCGCATTTTATGAGGCTTCACCCGAGTTCCCGTAGGAATAGGTTCCTACGGGATCCCATGTCCTTTTCTGTACCCCTGACAACGTGTTACATGCAACATTTCATGATGATGCGTAACAAACAAAGAAACTCATATTTTCATTTATAAAATGTTTAGGATGTAATGAAGCAGCGCTAGGCTGGGGGGAGCAACGATCTTATGTGCGTGTGGCGTGAGGGCCACTTTGTTGAAACTCCTTAAAAATGTGCTTAGGATTTAGTGAACATTCCCAAAGAATTGTGAAAGTTGGAATCAGATTTTGTGAAAATCAAATAACCGAGTTATGGACTGTAAAGTAGGGCCCTCAGTTCTCATAATAACTTGTTTTCACAAATTTTGTTTGGCATTAGCTTAGATTTTGGCATAAAGACTTTTTCTGAAGTGTCCATAGTTAATCAGGTTCAGGTGGGCCCTCAATCCTCTATGTGAGAACTGAGGGCCCAACTTTACAGTCCATAACTCGGTTATTTGATTTTCACAAAATCTGATTCCAACTTTCACAATTCTTTGGGAATGTTCACTAAATCCTAAGCACTTTTTTAAGGAGTTTTAACAAAGTGGCCCTCACGCCACACGCACATACGATCTTCCATCTTCTTTAGGAGAGTTTCCGAAAATCGAGTTTAATGGCGTGCAATTGGAGAGGCGGCAGTCCGCTGCTGGACATAGGTCCAGCAGTGGACTGCTATAGGCTGATGATGATGATGAAGTAACGATAATAATAGATTAGAATTTTATTTGAAAATTCATAATCTTCGAAATCGTATCTTATTACTAGCGCAATAAGGTTGAACTTGCATATAAAAGCAAACTTCGGTAGGTTTAGATAATTCCGTTACTAAGTTCAAACTTTAAATATTATTTTAGTAATAAAATCGTGTCGCGGACGTAAAGTTAATCTCAAACACGGCGGACTGCCAAGAGACTTTTTATATGTAGGTATAATTAATTGGCTAAACTTCACACAGATTCGTGATGGGGTCCTAAGTATCCAATTTTTTTTCCAAATTTCAATCAGTTTGTGTTATGGGTTTCTAGCATTAAACGTAAAAATACTTAGAATAGACGAGGAAGGAACGCACGAAAACAGTTGACCGCCAGCCCGCCAGTAAGTAGGTAACAAACCACGGAAACGGTTAATAAACCCGGCTTGAAATTAAAAAAAAAATGTTTTTTTCATATCGGATTATACCTACCTACTTAAGAACATTCATCGAGAGTGTGAAATTTCGCTAATTAATTGTGTAACGGTGTACACCGTACCTACCCACCTATTTAAAAATAATATGAGTAGGTAATACCTACTTAATACTTATAGGTAAAAGAAACAAATATGTAAAAATGAAGGATTAAGTAAAATATCATTTCAATAAAACAAATTGATTATAAATCATAAGTATTTTAAGCATTGCGCGGGCCGCCTGTTTTTTCTTACCAAGCGATTATTTCGATTCGATTCAAGTATTATCGCTTAGTATTTTAATCTACACCACGAAGCGCACATGCACATACGCACTGCAGCACGAAACATTACGAGTAAGAACTGACAAAAAGCTATAAGTACATCTCTTTCGCACGATTCTCGCTGTAGAAGTCCGTTTCCCGAAAGAAGTCCCGCGGCAATAAGTGGAACTAATTATTATTATACAGTTAGCAACATTCCAACAACAACTCTCCTACCCCAGACACCTTTCTTTATTTAAGAATGTGCATTTTATTAACCAATAATCAAGCCTGCTACTCGTATATGATGTCGAGATAAATAAATAAATCAATATTTATGATTCCGTCCTACGACAGTGGCGCCGCGTCTACGAGACTTCTTTTGTGAAACGGACTTTAGTTGCTCATAACGCGTTCAAGGTTGTTGTTGCGACTGTACGTTAGGCAATTGAAATAAAGGTCATTACCGACTTCACAAAAAGGAGGAGGTACTATGTTCGGATGATTCTATGTTCTTTTTCTTTTCTTTTTTGTATGTTTGTTCATCGAATAGGTCCTACTCTGCCAATTGTCGACGGATTTTGTTTGCTATTAATATTGCTACGAAAACTCAATGGAGCCTTAGGGTATTTGTTTGCTAAAACACGTACAGTCACGAGCATAAATATCTTACAGTTGCGCAAAATTCAAAAGCGTATTTCTCGTGAAATATGACTGGGACGACCGACCCCAACATAGTTAAGATTAGACAGATGATGTTTTTATTTATCTTTTTTAAGCGACTTCAAAAAAGGAGGAGGTTCTCAATTCGACGGCGTTTTTTTTTTTTTGTGTGTTTGTTAAGCGATTACTCCGCCAATTGTGGACCGATTTTCAAAATTCTTTTTTTGTTCGAAAGGACATACTTCTGAAGTGGTCCCATGGTCACCAAGACAAGATCTGATGATTGGATCCTGGAGAAATCGAGGGCAACCCTCAAATTTTATGGGCCCACACATCGTTTTTTTAAACCAAAATTACTGGTAAAAATTACAACTTAAAAGTGAAAAATAAAAACTTTTTTGCAAAAAAAAAACCGACTTCCAAAAAAAAAGTTTGAAAAAAAATAAAAATAATAAATAATTAAAAAAACCTTTTTGCAAAAAAAAAACACCGACTTCCAAAAAAGACTACAAAGTGAAAAATAACTTTAATTTCGGAAGTCGGTGTCGTTGGGTTCGCATTTTCGTTGTTTGCCACCGACTTCAGGAGGCAGAGTCAGATAGGCAGTCACTCGATATAAAATACTGGTACTCAGCTGCATCCTGTTAAACTGGAAGCCGACCCCAACATATTTGGGAAAAGGCGAGCAGGTGAATTTTGGTGAAAATCGATTTTGAATGGATTTTCGATGCGTAAGTGAGATATTTTTGCTCGTTACTGTACCTACTTCCTTATTTTTTTACGTTTACATTCAAAAGTGGCCAACTACACTAGTTATTGAAAAAAAAGTGGGTATTTCTGTTTTTTTTTAGCAAACACTTGTCAATTTTCTAAGCCATTTAACGCAAGCTTCTAAACTAAAAGATCACTTAGCAGACCAGTGCTCCATACAGTGCTCGTCAGTTTTGCTTTTGAATAGAAATAAGTTTTAATAAGTAAATTTATTAAAATTGCCAACATGAAGTGTTTAACAATATTATTATTGCTGTCAGCATGTTTGATTGTAAGTAAATTCTTCGTATTAATTATGATCAATAGGTCGTTTTCTAAACCGCCATTTTGTGTTAAAAATATGAAGTGCGAATTGCTATTTTTTATTTCACGTAATTTGTTTAACGCATCTAATTATCCGACCGGGTTGAGAATACCTACAACAATCCGTTCCATCACTAAAATAGCTGATGTCACTCGGAAAGCTGCCACGCTTAAATGGCATTGGGCTGGACACATCTGCCGCATGTCAGACGATCAATGGGCCAAACTTACGACCCAGTGGGTCCTGTTTAATGGCAAACGACATCGCGGCAGGCCCAGACGGAGATGGCGGGGTGAGCTGGACACCTTTCATAATGATTGGTCCTTGGCAGTTCTGGACAGAGGGAGGTGAAAAGAGAGTAGGGAGGCCTTTGGCCAGCAGCGGGACATTAACGGCTAATATAGTAACAATTATCCTTAGTAACATCTACCTACTTGTTCGATATGATAAAGTACTAATATATTTTTATTTACAAAATAACTTTTTACAAACTAAAATACGAATGTAGCGTCGAAACATTCATCCGCATGGCTATGATTGATTTTATTTCCGTAAGTAGGTTTTTGCGAACACTTTTACGCGTCAACCATTTTTTGCGAACACTTTTACGCGTCAACCATTTTTTTTTAACATGTGAGGTAGGTGCTGAGAAGAAAGGCCAAAACAAACTCAGAGAAAGAAAGAAAGAAAGAGAAAGTGAAAGAAAGTTATTTTTCACTTTGTGGTGTCTTTTTCTGGAAGTCGGTTTTTTTTCTTTTTTTTTGCAAAAAAGTTTTTTGTGCGTTACGCAATATCTCCGGCAATTGTGGATCTCTTTCGATAATTATTTTTTTAATGGATGGAGGTATGCCTCAGGGATGTTCCCATACTCGTATAAATTTTATTAACTTTGTTTGTGAGTAGTTTTTGAGTTGGCTTCAATAACACGATTTTCCACTTAGTTTAAATAAATATTGATGATGTTTTAATAATTTCCTGTCACTGATATTTACAAAGCAAGTACGACGACACGGTTGGCGCAGTGGCTGAGAGATCGACTGCTGTGCTGCGTGTCGCAGGTTCGATTCCTGTACGGAACAAATATTTGTATTCCCTACGGGTAGTTGTTCCGGGTCTGGCTGTTTGTGTATGTGAGTTTAAATGTTTGTAAACGCACCCACGATACAGGAGTAATTCCTGGTGTGGGGCAACGTTTTTAAAAAAACAAAATAAAGTAAGTAAGTAATATTACATGAATTTGTGTGGGGTAGGTAGATTTATTTTTTTTTACAAAAACAACCTAGGTACTTCCAAAAAAAAACACTACGTAGGTACCAAAGTGAAAAATAACTTTAATTTCGGAAGTCGGTGGCAAAAAAAACGAAAATGCGGAAACAACGACACCGACTTCTGAAATTAAAATTATTTTTCACCGTTTTGCGTTTTTTTTTTTTAAAGTCGGTAAACTAAAAAAAAAACAGTTTTAGTTGTACTTACCCCACACAAATTCATATAGGTAACACTACTTGGTCAAATCAAATCAAATCAAATCAAATCAAACTTTATTTGTGAACATAGGTATTACAATAAAGGTGTTATGTATACAACACCTTTATTGTATTGGTATGTAAATATCAGTGACAGGAAATTATTAAAACATCGTCAATATAAACAAAGTGGAAAAAATCGTATTATTGAAGCTAACTGGTGCTAGTCTATAAAAACTGGTACTAATCATGGTGCTAATCTATACGTCATGTTCGTGAACGGGCGCCGTCAGTAAGGACTGGTCAACTCTTTGCTGCCATGGTTTATTTTAATTTAATTTAATATTTAAACTGTTTTTTTTTTCTATCTTGTCATTACGGACGCTTTTAACGTTCTGCATCGTTCTCACATGCATAATTTTTAACATGAATGATGTAACCAATACTTTGTAACCATATTATTTTGATTTAAAAGAGGATCCATGGGGTTTCTTTCCCGTTCTTCTCCATAGGTACAGACGCCAGCAGGTCAAGCTACCCGAAACTGTCAAATTTTCCCAATCAACCTTGAACCTTAATTATTTAGCGATAAAGTTGAAAATCTATTAAAGAAATTTGACAGATTGTAGTAGCTTGATGTGCTGGCGTCTGTACCTACTACGCTTTGGAATGGCCAACTAACTGCATCTGACTTAACGAACCCTTGACAAGTCAAAAGTGCCTGTAATTGGTTTATTTGAAATAAATACTTTGAGTTTGAGTTTGAAACTCAAAAGCTACCCAAGCAAAATTAATAAAATTTATATGGGCCCACCTCTGAGGCATACCTTATTTTTGAAATCGATCCACAATTGCCGGAGATATCGCGTAACATACATACAAAGAAAAAAAAAGTTTTTGGAAGTCGGTAGTTTTTTTTTCTTTTATTAGAAAACGTATGAGGGTACCGCAAAAAAAAATACCCATGAAATCCAATTTGTTTTTCCGACATGCATGCGAATGAAGTCGCGGTCACAGCTAGTTTTAGGTATATAAGAAGAATAGTTAGTTATGTAAATCACGTTTTAAGCCGTTGCTCCCGGCTGTCATTCGTGGTTCTTTGGCAGTCGTTACGGGTCTTCAGAAGCCCGAAAGTCTGACAACCAGTCTTACCGAGGGGTATCGTATTACCCAGTAACTGGGTTTTGGATGTCAGATAGGCAGTCACTCCATGTAAAATACTAGTATTATCTGCATCCGGTCAGACTGGAAACCGACCCCAAAATAGTTGGGAAAAGTCTAGGCAGATGAGATGATTTTTTTTGAAGACGGTATTTATTTTTTTGCTGTTTTCAACTTTTAGTTGTACCTACCCCACACAAATTGCAAAACATAGCAAAAAGTTGACATTACAAAAAGACACTTCAATTTTATTTATGTGTATAGATTAAAGACACAGGGAATCTTACTAGGGAATGTATAAGGCTTGACAAAATATTGTAAAATATTTTAAAAACTAACGGTGGAGTTTCTCGTCTATTCTTCTCCATACGAAACTACCTTCAGGAAGGAGCGCCTAGAATCAATTCTTCTTTCTTGTAAATTTCGTCGTTGCAGTACGCCTTGCCAATAGCATCATTATCCGCCTAACCTTTTTCCAACTATGTTGGGGTCGGCTTCTCTAAATACCAGTATTGTACATGGAGCGACTGCCTATCTGACCTCCACAACCCAGTAACTGGATAATACGACACCTCTGGGTCAGACTGCGGGGTGATTGCGTAACACACTATCAGTAGCAATGGGTTTCATTTTGATAGTCCAACAACATTCATTGCGTTATTTACGTTGTTGAGCAGACAAATTTTTCGAACATATGAAGCAACGGATTAGCAATATCCTTCAAAATGATTCAGATTGTGATTGATACTGTGTTACGCAATTAGGGCGCTGGTTGTCAGGCTTTTGGGTTTCTCACACCCTGGCTGGTATTGGCTCATCTTCCCAAGACTGCCCATGTCCGTTGACTTCAGGCCACACCCTAGAATGGCCGGCGATCGATGACCTGGTGGATATTTCTTGCACAATAAGATAAGATAAATAAGCTTGTCGTTACTTATCTTATTTTTTCTTGGTTATCAATCGGACAAGATTTTTACTAATTTTTCTTTTTTGTGTAACCTTCCAATTCCAAAAAATAATTAGGGACAATAAGCAATCAATCTGCCTAGCCTTTTTCCAACTATGTTGGGGTCGGCTTCCAGTATAACCAGATGCAGCTGAATACCAGTAATTCACATGGAGCGACTGCCTATCTGATCTCCACAACCCAGTTACTAGGTAATACGATACCCCTTGGTAAGACTGGTTGTCAGACTTTCGAGCTTCTGACGACTTTACGACGACGAGATTTGAAAAATCTTTTTGCATTCGTTAGCCCAACTCTTGAGAAAGGCTATTTAACATCACGCTATGGAGCTATGGCCTTTATACCCTATCCATTAGGTAAACCATTTTTAGACAGATGGAACTAGTGATTGCAGCAACACACAATACATTGATTGATACACGTACGGTATTATAATATCTGTAAGAAGCCATAAATAAGATAAAGCAGTTTATATGTATATTGATTCTAATACGCATTTTGAAGTTAACTTTTACGTAATCTGGAATATGTACGTTCTAAGACAGCTGTCAAAAAACGGTTAACCTAGTGGACAGGGATTCCGTGCCGAGCAAAAAGAAAAAAAGGCGGAAAGAACTATAAAGTTGTCAAATAATAAAAGGCCCGTTTTGACATTGACCGTTCTCGTAGTTAATAAAGATCAAATTCGCAAAACACGTATTCGTTTGTATGAGACTGACAGGTTTCGAGAACGCATTCTCAAATGTCAAAACGGGCCTTTTATTTCTTGACAACTTCAAGTGAAAATGAAGAGATAGCTCGGGCAAGGTGATCCGATGCGACGGGGTGGGGGGAGCAGGAAATTTCACAAGTCGCAGGCAGAAGCCAGATTTCTTTAAAACTAAAACTTATTTACAGGGCAATACAGCAAGTTCCAAATGCCAATCGATCACAATACCCACTAAAGAGACCAAGCCAACAATTACTGAGCAAACAAGTTCCAGTTGCCAATCGACAGGAACACCAACTGCTTTAACTAAAGAGACCAACCCAACAATTACTGAGCAAACAAATTCCAATGGCCAATCCTCCACAACACCACCTACTGTCACTAAAGAGACCAAGCCAACAATTACTGAGCAATCAAGTTCCAATGGCCAATCGTCCACAACACCAACTACTGTCACTAAAGAGACCAACCCAACAATTACTGAGCAAACAATTTCCAATGGCCAATCGTCCACAACACCAACTACTGTCATTAAAGAGACCAACCCAACAATTACTGAGGAAACCTACGCGAAGAAAATCGAAGACTTTAACAAAGCGAAAAATACGTTTGGAAAAGTAGACAACATGGTACATTTACCGCTGGCTGATGGCTCGCAAATTCCTGTGCTGGCTTTGGGCACCGCTTTGGTAAGTACAAGAATAATATTATAGGCTAATTAAACCAGAAGATCCATGTACAGACGCCAGCAGGCCAAGCTAGCCGAAACTGTCAAATTTTGCCAATCAACCCTGAACCTGAAGCTTTAGCGATAAAGTTGAAGATCTATTAAATTATTTTTTTATGTGATCAGATTGGTCCCATAGAAATTTCATCTAAATCGGTTCAGTAGTTTTGTTTATAAACCAAAATTACGGGTAAAAATTCATTTAAACGAAATTGCATCGTTTGCATAAATAATTTAAAAATAAATCTTAATAAATCCGTATATATTAATTTCAACAAATGTAATAATCCTAAATATAATATTAGACTAAACATATCAAAAATTAAAGAAGTAGCACAGACGAAGTTTCTAGGCGTAATTATTGATGAGAATTTAAACTGGAAAGAGCATGTGGATAATGCTTCAAAGAGAATAAATAAATTTGTATATGCTCTTAAGCAAATCAAAAATATGTATATGGAGAATCGGTACTACGCTAGTATGCATATGGAGAATCGGTATTACGCTACGGGCTTATAATATGGGGAAATAGCACAGATATAAACCGAGCATTTGTTGCTCAAAAAAAGTGCATTAGGGCAATTCACGGGATGCGCCCGGAAGAATCATGTCAACCTATATTTAAAAAACTACGTTTGTTATCTCTGCCGTCCCTCTATATATTTGAAATATGCATGTTCGTTAATAAAAATAAAGCTTTGTTTATATCAGCTAATGATATTAATCCACGGAGCCGGCGTGATCCACAGAGACTCGTTCTGCATGATCTTCCCAAATTTGCTAAATATAATAAAAGCTGCTTATATACTTGTGTTCGCATATACAACTTGTCCCGGAATTAACGCACACCACCAGACACCCCAATTAGAATGTTATGTTATAATCACAATACATACACTGATTTTTTATTATTATGTAATAAACATTGTTTTTCTCATAAATTAGTTACACTGATTGTGGGAGAAAATTGTGGTCACATTACAAATCTACGCATGCAAACAGTCGCACTCGTTTAGGGGTAGCGCAGTAGGTACTTCATCTATTTTGGTTTGTTTTGACTGTACAGCGGAAGTGTGACAGTAATTTACGTAGTTTTAATTATTTTTGGGATAAAATATTACCTATATTAAAAATTAAAGAAATCGATTCAGTAAACGATTCTGAACAAACTACTTTCATAATGTGCATTAATTCAGTTACACATTGTATAATAAGATACCGAGTAACATAAAAAACTTTAACTCGGGGAAAATTGTTTGATTGGTTGAATTCTAATAATTTCTTTTCTCGGAAAAGAAATTCTCATGTTAGTTTTAAGTAAAACTTTGCATGCTAACTACAATTCTGGCAAAACATGTAAGCTCTTTATTGTAATTATTGAAACACCATGTATACCATGTTTTTTGCAAATAAATACTTTATTTATTTATTTATTTACTTTCCACAACAAAAAAGTGATAAATAAAAACTTCCTTTAAAAATAAAGACGGTGTCTTTGGTTTTGTATTTACGTTTTTTTGTCACCGAATTCCGAAATTAAAGATATTTTCCACTTTGTAGTGTTTTTTTGAAAGTCAGTTTTTTTTTGGAAAAAATGTTTTTTAAATCATAATGTGGCATCACAGCTGAAGTGGAAACATGCCAACTAACTTTTGGAAGGCACTAAACCTACATATTTATCAAATCTGTGAAGTTTCGCCAACTAACTACGTGTATCCGCAGGTGGACCCCCGCTTACTACCGCACCTGATTGGTGCAGCTATCGACATGGGTTATCGAGCCATCGACACAGGGTACATCTACGGCAATGAGAAGGAGTTAGGAGAAGGTATTAAAGCTAAAATTGATGACGGCACTGTGAAACGGTGAGTTTAAACATCAATTAATAACAGTATTTTTATCTCACTAGGTGACCCGCGCTTTACTTGTGATAACTAAGTGTTCGAACACGCTGTGAATGTGCGTATAAGAGCAGGAGCTGTCAGTACCGTACGAGACAATGGCGAAATCGGAAATGTGTATATGTTTTCGAATGAAATTTAATTTGATTATTGAACTTTTAGTTTACAAGAACTAGAACGTTTTCTATATATTGAATTCAATTTAATTCGAAAACATCCATCGGTTTCTTACTAAACGTCAACTATATCCCACAACCCTGGTTTGTGGGATATAGTTGAACTTATCTCCTTTGATGACCGTACATAGAGCTTATGTAAAAGTACAGTCCTCCAGACCGAATCTCTGCGGAGACCAGCCTTCGGCGCGGGAGATGTTATAGTGCACAAGTGTTTGCGAAGACACAAAGGTGCACTCTCTCTTCCCTCACCCTCATTGTCCGATGAGACGGCAATCTGACACGACCGAAGAGAGACCAGGCGCACGGCCAACAGCTTAACGTGCTTTCCGCGGCACGGGGGTATCACATCGCCAATTGCCAAACTCCGGACTTATGTATATCAGGCTGGCGAAGTGTGTGTGTCTCTTTGCAGTCTTTGGAAAATACAGCCGTGAAATGATGCTTATAAATTCTGTATCCTCTGTCCACAGCGAGGATCTGTACATCATGTCGAAGCTCTGGAGTACGTTCCACCGGTCTGACCTCGTGGAGGTGGCCTGCAATTCTTCGCTAAACAACATGGGGCTCGATTACTTTGACCTTTACATGATACACAACCCCATGTCTTTTAAGGTAAGTTGAGAAAAACCATTTTGCTCCATTTCTTTATTTTATAGTATTTATTATTTTAATTATTGTGAATGTGAAGACTATGTGGGTCATTTTATTTATTTTTATTTTTCTCTGTTCTGTTAGTTTTTGTTACGGTCTGGCAGTTTGAGCAATTTATGTGGCCTACCCAAATGTCCTTTCTTCGGTATTGTTCGTCGAATCGTTGAGCTCCTTAAGTTTTGAGTTGAGCTGCACGATTTCTGACAAATGCGTGCACTGACTGGACAGGTCCTCTCAATCTGTGTGGTTCTTTCCTCAAAAGATCATCTCGGACATCGATCTACATGGTCTTCATATGATCTGACCAAGATTATGTTTGGACTTTAAAAGAGACTGACCTCTGAGTTTGTTTCGACCTTTCTTCTAAGACAGTTTTTAAAATATGACTGACGTGTAAAAGTGTTTGTACAAACCTACTTACAAAATAAAATCATTTATCAGATGTCGCTAATATTTTCAGCACGATTTTGGTGATAAGTGTTTTATTTTTTGATAACCAACCTGCATTTTATTTTTAAACCCGCTTCATTGTTCTTACAGGAAGGCCCCGACCCCATACCAAAAATCGGCACAGTCTTACAATACTCCCAGCATGACTACTTGGACGCCTGGTCTGGCATGGAGGGCCTGGTGACTAAAGGCCTCGCCAAGTCCATTGGAGTCAGCAACTTTAACTCGCAACAGATACAGAGCATTTTGGATAAAGGAGGACGGCAGCCAGTTGCAAACCAGGTAAAATTAGAGCTTCAATAGTAAAGGCACACACCACCTGCATAACCTTTTCCCAACTATGTTAGAGTCGGCTTCCAGTCTAACCGGCTGCAGCTATCAGTATTTTACATAGAGCGACTGCCTATCTGACCTCTACAACCCGGTTACTGAGTAATATGATACCTCTTGGTAAGACTGGTTGTCAGACTTTTGGGCTTCTGACGACCCAACGAACGACTGTCAAAGACCCACGAATGACAGACGGGACCAACGGCTATACGTGCTTTCCGAGCCACGGAGGGTTACATAAAGGTTGGTATGTAAAGAGGGTTATACATCCACGGACCGACCGCGCCAAATTATCGTGACGACATGTCCTAGAACAAAAAATTCGAAGACGTGACATTTACCATTCAGCACTGGGTCCGCGTTGTGGATTACAGCCCACTCCCTCTCACAGAGACGAGGCCTGTGTCCCAGCTGTGGGAACATTATAGGCTGATTATGCTTGCTATGCTCTTCCTGTGAATCAGGAATCCGCTGGATGCGGGAAGCACGGAACCGGTCGAAGTTGACGGGTTTGGGGAAGCATATGTCCAGCAGTGAACGTCTTTCGGCTGAAATGATGATGCTCTGTCTGTTACCTACATCTGCAATATTTCGTAAAATAAGTTTCTGACATTTATAACCTTCTTGCAGGTGGAATGCCATCCTTACTTAACGCAACAACGCTTGCACAACTTCAGCGTTGAACACAACATCAACCTCAACTGTTTTGGAGTGCTCGGCTCTAAGGTAAGTTCTACTAAGCTCTCTAAAAGCTCTACAATACACAATCAGCCCGTGGCGGCATCTACAACGCCACATGCGAACTACACATCATAATGCGCGTCACGCAAATTCCTACATCGCGCAAGCAAAGTTTACCGCGCGACTAGTATATAATAATATACAACATCTCGACCTCAATCGTCTGGCATTTGCTCGCCAAACACGACACACGTCTGGTCGGACGCCCCTGCCTTTTCTACGGAGGATGAGTGAACTTAAAACCCTGTTCCTCATACCTCTATGAGCCCATAACCAGTCGCGGCCTGTCCCTAAAGCCGAAAAGGCTCTAGCCTTTTTTTTTTCCGGGGTGGAAAATCCTCATAGATGTCCGCCTGCCCTGGGGCGGGCGGCGGGGTCTGTCAGACTCTTACTGACTAAAAACCACCCCGGTGTTCCATCTCACAGCTGTCAAAACACGGTTAACCTAATAGACAGACAAACAATAAAACAAACAAACAGAAACAATAAACACACACAACAGACACACACACACACACAACACACACACACACACACAGAGACACACAAGACAAACAACACAACCAACACACACAACACACCAACAGACAGTTGACAGTCAGTCAGCCAGACAGACAGTCAGTTGTTGTCAGTTGTTGTTGTTGTTGTTGTTGGTCAGTCAGTTGTTGTCAGTTGGTTGTTGTTGACAGTTGTGAAGACAAACAATTTGCACCAGGAAACCCCTCAACAATATTAAATATTCTTCAGTCAACATAAATATATTTTTGTTCACAGGGAACCCCTGCCGAATACAAGAACTCCACAACCGCTGTTATTGATGACCCGTTAGTAAAGCAGATAGCAGGTGGCCTTGGTGTGACACCTGCGCAGCTGCTAATAAGGTAAACTAAACGAACCAGGGGGTCTACTACGAAGAGCAAAATGCGAATGTTCGGATCGGACCGACACATGGCCGAACCGAATACTATTGAAAAATGCGAAAAAAGTTCGGATCGGCTCAGTTGGGTCGGGACCATAGTCAATATTCGAAAGAGTGTAGGACTGTAGGATCGGAACCGACCGAACCAAATAGTAACTTCGTACCAGGAAACGGCCTAACATTCGGCCGATACCACTTCGGAGTAGACCCCCATGAATCCGCAACGAGGTGATCCGGCTGAGAACCAAAGTTGTCGACATAGCTTACAGAATAAGCAAGCTGAAGTGGCAATGGGCCGGCCATATTAACCGTAGAACCGATGACCGTTGGGGTGGACGGGTTCTTGAGTGGAGACCGCGAATCGGTAAACGTAAGGTGGGACGCCCTCAGGCTAGGTGGAGCGACGATCTTCGCAGGATGGCTGGTAGCAGCTGGATGAGAGTTGCCGAAAATCGAGTTGAATGGAGTGTAATAGGAGAGGCCTATGTCCAGCAGTGGTGTCCCTTCGTCCAGCATACTCACCATGGAATCCTGATATTTCATGAATGTCAAAAAACTGTTCTGAAATAGTGCTAAATAGTGCCCAAAGGAAAAAAATAGTGCTCTTGTACTTGCGAAGTTATAGCCATAGTTCGATGAGTATGCTGGACGAAGGTTTCGCCCAGCATACTCACCTCCGTCCGGAGAATCTGTATACGCTTCAAACATAATTCATACTTCAAAAAATAGTTCCCAAATAGTGCCAAACGGTGCCCAAAAAGAAAAAACAGTGCTCGAATAACTTCGGAGTTATAGGCTTCGTTCAGTGAGTATGCTGGGCGTAGGTTCTACGCCCAGCATACTCACCTCAGTGCGCGAATATCGAACGAGCTATAGGTACAATTTACGTCTCAAAAAATTGTGCTTGAAATAGTGCCCAATATCAGTCCAATTTTTGCTTGACTTTTGACCTAGAAAACCATTAAATTTGATTGTAAACTTCTACATACATTACATTGAGTACAGTCGAATACAATATTATTAACTTTCTTTCTAACAATTTTTGTCTTGTGTAAATTATTAATTGTCTATGTAAGGGAGTATTTACTTTAGAATCGCAATATTATTAATTACACATTATTTTAATAATACTTTATAATAATATGATTAAGCCTTCGCGCGTCGCATGGGACCCCGGTAGCTAGGAACAATGATTTTATATATTTTGTCTAGATCACGGCGCTTGAAGGATTAAGATATCAAATGAAGTAAATCATGCATGAAAAATAAAGTTGCTGCAAAATTATTCAAAATAATCATTTTCCGGATCAAGGACGGTACCACAACGTTTACGGAATTGACCTGTATTCCTCATGTGATAAAGTTCAATATAGTGTGGCAGTAATGGATGCACGTACGGTACCTGCAACATATATACAAAAAGAAACTGTATAATTTCCTTTTTACAATTTTTCAAGATATTAATTTTATTGGCTGCAAATGACTGTTTTTATTCAGACAAACACACAATGCAATGAAGTAATAGACTTCATTTACGCTTAAAGTTTCATTCATTTATTATTATTTATAAAATATATAATAATGCATTTAATCGAAAGTTTTTGACATGTGAGAAAATACCATAATTATTTCCAATAACATGAAGTCTACAATTAGAAAGTTTAATATTTTTGTCCAAAAACATGTGTCGACGACTGTACCCCATTTTACGTTAGTATGTAGAAGTTTACATTAAAATTTAATGGTTTTCTAAGTCAAAAGTCAAGCAAAAATTGGACTGATATTGGGCACTATTTCAAGCACAATTTTTTGAGACGTAAATTGTACCTATAGCTCGTTCGATATTCGCGCACTGAGGTGAGTATGCTGGGCGTAGAACCTACGCCCAGCATACTCACTGAACGAAGCCTATAACTCCGAAGTTATTCGAGCACTGTTTTTTCTTTTTGGGCACCGTTTGGCACTATTTGGGAACTATTTTTTGAAGTATGAATTATGTTTGAAGCGTATACAGATTCTCCGGACGGAGGTGAGTATGCTGGGCGAAACCTTCGTCCAGCATACTCATCGAACTATGGCTATAACTTCGCAAGTACAAGAGCACTATTTTTTTCCTTTGGGCACTATTTAGCACTATTTCAGAACAGTTTTTTGACATTCATGAAATATCAGGATTCCATGGTGAGTATGCTGGACGAAGGGACACCAGCAGTGGACTGCTATAGGGCTGATGATGTTGATGAAACGAACTATATCGACCTTGTGGTCGTTGTAAGTCCTTCGATTCTCAGGTTGGACAAAATGTTATGGTTAAAATGTTAAGCATAAAATATATTATCATAATTTACATTGGCATAACGAAATTCAGCATAATGATCATTACGCATAATATTATTAGGCATAAATGTTTTGCCATAATGCTTGTTGCAATAAATACTGCTAGCATAATAATAATGAAGCATAATTTTACAAAGCATTATGTTAAAAACGCATTCTAACCCAAACCACAACACCAACAATAGAGGGGATCTGGTTCGTTAATTTGTTGTTGTTCGTCAGTGGTGATGAAATTATTTACACAAAGAAAAGCGCCTGGCTGGGTTCGAACCCACGACTTACAACTCGTAAGCCGAGGCCGTTACCACTGGGCCATCACTACTCTTCAACTGTTTTTCCATTAGGAATTTTAGAATTCGTGGACCCGTTTCAAACTCAAACCATCTATTTTAATAAAATCATTTACAGGCACTCCTAAATTGTCAAGGAGTCGGTCAGTCAGAAAGATGAAGCTGGTTCCCGGTTCCAAAGCGTAGTAGGTACAGACGCCAGCAGGTCAAGCTACCCGAAACTGTCAGATTTTTCCAATCAACCTTGAACCTTAATGCTTTAGCGTTAAAGTTGAAAATCTATTAAAGAAATTTGACAGATTGTAGTAGCTCGATGTGCTGGCGTCTGTACTAGACACAGCAGTTTGTTTACCTAACTAGGCTTTTTTTTTTGCTTCACGTAGAGTTCGTTACAGAAAATCGAATAAGTATTTAAAAAAAAAAAAACTTCATTCAACGAATAATTCGTTGAATGAAGTACGGTACATATATCTATTTATTTTTGTATGAAAGTCTGATGAATTAATGAAAGTCATAGAACAAAAGTGGTTGTTGTTGTATATGTGTATATTCCTGAGAGGTTGTTTGTGTGGTCAATCGGAGCGAGTCGAAGCTTCTAAAACATTCTAGAAGCTTCCTTAAGAAACCATACGACGCGCGCCCCTTTTTGACAGAGTCGTGTGACGTCCGTCAACTGGGAGCTGCGCACCGAAAGCGTATATATTTTACTAATCTGTATCTCTACCCCGAACCCTATTGTTTATATTATAATATACGTCATTGTGTGTATGTTAAACCCTGTATATTCTAACACTTACCCACAGATACCAGATCGAGAGAGGCCACAGCGTGGTAGTGAAGGCATCCAGTGCAGCCCACCTGTGGGACAACCTACAAGCTCTGAACTTCTCGCTGAACCAGACGCAAATGGCCGCACTGAGCGCACTCAATAGGAATAAACGTACTTTTGTTTTTAGGGGGTAAGTTTAGCACCGATTTTGCATAGCTAATCACAAACATCCGACAGTGTCGTATCGAAAATGACATATTTCGATAGTCTATCGAAATATGTCATTTTCGATACGACAGCGGCCGTCTATTTGATTGAGGGCTGATTTTTTAATCGACAGGTAATTTTTATTCGTGGAATAAAATTGGGAATAAAAATGGTTTTCGGATTATTTCCTTTACTTGAGCTATATGACATTGCTTCTTGCCAAATTTCATGATTCTAGGTCAACGGGAAGTACCCTATAGGTTATGATTCCCTTGCGCGAGCCAAAATATGCGGTATTACCGGAACATAAACGCCCGTATCTTTTGATTGCGTTGACTTAGCAGTTTGATTTTTTTTACTGCTTCAAGGGATTGCAGCCCTGAGTATTTGATATTAATTTCAACTTGATAACTCCACGCGTTCCTGAGAAAAAGGGTCTTGATAGACAGACGGACAACGAAGTGATCTTATAAGGGTTCCGTTTTTCCTTGAGGTACGGAACCCTAAAAAGCTATAAAAGCCATAATATCCAACTCTTACATCAATTATTGTTTCTCGAAAATCCTATTTAGTATTTGGCAATATGTACTTCAGTTTTAATAATAAAACAATATTTTTCTTTTCAGAATGGGCGATACTCACAAAAACTATCCGTTTAGCAGGACATTAGATTAGAAATCATTTCCTATTTTATAAAAAATTTTGTGTGACTTTTAATTTTTTCATATGAATTTTTCTAGCTATAAATTTGACATTAAAATTCACAATAATTAATAATTTTCATCAATTTCAATCAATGTTCTAATTGTATTTTATTTAATAGAATAGACAACAATAGATGAAACAATTTCTGGAATCCAAGTCATATTACTCAGTAAAGGAGTTTTTAGATGACAAATCGATTGCAAAATAAAATTATCTCTAAATCTCATATACACCAAACATTTTGAAAGATATGTAATATAATATGGAATATAGAAAATCTAACATAGATATGAAAATATGAGTGCATGAATAATTTAATAATAATGAAAACACTTTTAAGAATTACATAATAATTACCTGCATATTCTAACGCAATACATAAAATAACTAATATACTATACCTATATACACAAAACTAAATATACATGTAAATATACAGGTGTATAATTATGTATATATGTATATAAAACTTGAACAAAAATGTCAAAAGTACTGTCGTCTAAACAAAGAATTCATTTTGACAATTTAACGACATTCATTGTGTTATTTACGTTGTTGAGCAGACAATTTTTCGAACATCTGAAGCAATGGATTAGCAATATCCTTCAAAACGGTTCAGATTGTGATTGAAAGTGTGTTGCGCAAGCCATATATATACATAATTATACACCCAATTAAGCACATCTAATAATATTTAATTGTTTTGAATTGCCACTTAGCTCTCTTTCTCTCTCCGAAATGTTGCTGTGCCCGACAGGGTCCATATTGATCTTTTACCTTGTATATACCATCTATGTAACACATAAGGAATGCAATAAAGATTTGAGTATTTGAGACAACTTTTATTTCAGACAGGAGTCCATAGGATTAGTAATAATTTTACTTATCTAGTGTTAGTAGATTACGGACACAGAAAAAATAAATAATAATAATAATTCTTTCATGATTTTTTTAGGGTGATCATTTGTAAAACTTATTTTTTTTTTATAAATAAATGACATTTTTAGTAAAAAAAAACACGTATTTTTATTTAATTATGATTTCACTTAATAACATTTATTATTTAAAACTATCAACTATGTCGTCTTCGGAGCAGGCTTCTTCAGCAACCCTGAGACAAGAAAATAATTTTTAACCGACTTCAAAAATAGGAAATTCTTAACACGATATGTACGCCATTTTCCCAATTACGAACTTAAGTGTCCAAACACACTATGCCGAAGGTACGCGACCGAAGTTCCGCGGCTGATTTTACGTTCCGACGTATTCGGCTGATATGACACACCATAAGTGCCGAACTTACGCGGCAGAAATTCAGTTGCGCAACTTTGTGTGTATTCAGTGTCTCGAGCGCTGTCGTGGCGTCGTGTCGTGTTATCTAAACAGCCGGACAGGCGCAAAACACGCTCGCTCGCAACGCTCTACCGAAGACCGAAGTTCGGCTGAACGCTATAACGCAACGTAATTTCGGCATAATGTGTCGTCAGTAATTCAAAAAGCATTGCAGGCGTAATCATGCCGAACTTCGGTCGCGTAGTTTCGGCATAGTGTGTTTAGACACTACGGCTACGGACTCGAAGTCAGCGGGCGCGGGGCGGCAGCGGCGGCGCGGGGAGCGGTGCGTTCCAATGCACAGATTTATAAACTGGCCACGAAGGCAGCGGCGCGGGGAACGGCGTACGAGCGATGCGCACCAGTCTAACGGTGCCCGCGCGTCTACATTTAGAGTCCGTTTCCCGAAAGAAGTCCCGCGGCAATAAGTGGAACTAATTATTATTATACAGTTAGCAACATTCCAACAACAACTCTCCTACCCCAGACACCTTTCTCTATTTAAGAATGTGCATTTTATTAACCAATAATCAAGCCTGCTAGTCGTATATGATGTCGAGATAAATAAATAAATCAATATTTATGATTCCGTCCTACGACAGTGGCGCCGCGTCTACGAGACTTTTGTAAAACTTTACGTAGTAGATTTATGAGATAGATAGATAGCCAAAAGTTATTGCGTGGAAAAATCTCTAACCCGCGTGTACTAAAGGATGTGTGTCTAAACGTGCCGGATAATTACGTGTCGCGGCGACGGAGACCGCGGTTACTGGCGGTGCCTCGCGGCCGGACCAACCTGCTGGGTAAAGCACCTTTGACGCGCGACTCGCATACACTCAACGGAATCGCGGAAAGGGTGGATTTATTTGCCTGTTCTCTGAATGAGTACTCAAAAATTACATGTGATAAGCTGCACTTAATGGAAAAAATATTGTTTAATACCACGCTACCGATTTGGGGCAACCTGTAATGATAGTTGTGTTGGGAATAATAAATAAATAAATAAATAAACATTGTAGAAGTAGATTTTTGATAGGACACCTATATTGTAAACCACAAAAATAGGAGGGTAGTTCACCAATTATGGGAAGAAATAAAAAACACAACGCCGCTGCCGCTCCCGCCCCGCAATCGCTGACTTTGAGACCGCGGCCTTAGTCTTTCTTAGGAAAGCGGTTCGTGAAATAGCATGTTAAGTCATTGATTTACACTGAACAAGAATGGACCCAGTATTGAACCTTGCGGTACTCCTAACTGAACTGGTAGCCCGGAAGCTTTCACACCATCAACTTCTACACATTACTTAATCAGAACTGGCGAAATGTGGGTGGTACTATATATGCACTTGTGCCTAATCCTTAAATAATTTATGACTTTTTCAATATTACTAGTATTCATTGTGAAAGCAACTTAATTTACACTGGCATAAACTTTATTTATTACAAGGCAACTAAAGATAATATTTACAAACTTCTAATACTAAATAAATTACAAATTATTAAAATAAAAATCTAATATCCTATACGAACTAAAACTATTAAAAAACTAAAATATTGCGTCAAAATATTCCTCTGTTGACTGGTAATGTACCCAAGAGACAGGCGGCATTGCCACGTTGTATGGCAATGCTTAGCCTCTGGCCAAGGTAAAAGCCAGCCCTTGGGTCACGGGAAGTGTCAACCAGCAGTTTAGAAGAGTTCATTGAACAAGCAATGAGCACTCGGACCCCACGGCCCGAGGGTTTCAAACCCCAAACAACGGCTCGAAAATATAAAGTTGATATATTTTCTGGTGCAAATGTGCAAAACAGCAATTGGACATTTTAAGCATTTACGTAACATGGGGATACTTACGAGGTATATTCGTAGATTTCACCATTTTCTGCTTAAACGTCTCTTGGGATTGTGTCCTGAATTTCGACGGGATGTTTCCTTAAAAAAATAATTAAATAGTTAAAAACTATGACAGAAGACAATAAAGGAAGCACAGTGCATTTATACCCTGCCCAGTAGGTAAACCGTTTTTTGACAGCTGCCTTAGAACATAACTATTCCGGATTAAGTAAAAGTTAACTTTAAAATGCGTAATAAAATAAATATATAAACTGCCTTATCTTATTTATGGCTTCTTACAGACATTGTTATACCGTACGTGTATCAGTTTTGACAAAAAAAAAAAAAAATATATGCGTATTCCATCTGTCAAAAAACGGTTTACCTAATGGATAGGGTATAGTGCCTTGTTGGCAGTTGTTGGTCTAGCGGTCATATAGAAAAACGAGGAACAGGGTGTAAAGTTCACTCATCCTCTATAAAAACGGGACGATCCTGCGACTAGACGGGTGTTATGTCTGGTGGGCATAACACCCGTGGGTATTATACATGCTAGTCGCGCTGTAAACTCTGTTTGCGCGAGGCAGGATTTTGCGTGACGTGATGCGTAATTCGCATGTGGCGTTGTAGACCACAGTCATAAGTGCAACTGCTGACAATATAATACTGGGTTCAATCACTGGGGTCTACTCTCTCAGTCCGTCAACGAGGATACGAGCCCGTCCGAGAGTAGTAGATGCGTCAAAACAAGTGTCAAACAAAATTTTTTGGACGGGCAAATACATATAGTCGTCAGGACAACGTGAAATCGTGTTGTCATTAATTATTAGGATGGGACCCGAATTAATCGTATGTCCGTAAGTGACGGAGCATGAAACACCCGTAACTTCGGCCGAAATTACGGTTAACCTACTGAGGTCTACTACTCTACTCTCTAGGCCCGAAATCCGTATTTTTTTAATTTCGTCATGTTTAGATATCGATACTCATAGTTATCTAAACACGACGTCTGCAGACTTTCGCTAGCTAATTTAATTTGAACCTGTACAGTGATGTTTAATATTTTGAATACTCACTAGGACTGATCCTCAAAAGATTTTTCTTCGAAGAACCCTCACTTATAATTGACAATGTTTTCTGCGGGATTTTCGTCCCCTTGCCGCCATTTTCTTTTTCGGTGTTGCCAGTGGCGATAGTTTTAGTGTTACCAGCTTTTAATATTTTTGGAGGATTTTGTGGTTTTAATGAATTTCTATGTGATGCTATTTTGTGAGTTATAGGTTTTTTAACGATGCTTTTAGTACTCTTCATTTTCTTAGTAATTATATTGCTGCTTAACAGTTTTTCTGGTACGTCTTTAGGTGTAGGTTTGTCTTTAACGGTTTTCTCTGTAACTTTAGTTAACGGCGAAATTTTATCTTTATTTCTTATGTTTGTTGCATTTTTCTCTGTAACTTTTTTAACAGTTTTGGCATCATTTTTTTTATTAACTGTATTCTCTTTATTCTCTGAGCCTTTATTAGCAATTTCTGGTAGTTTTTCTTTATTTTTGATAACTATATCAGTAGCCTTTTTGGCTTGATCATCGTTTTTTGTGTTGGCAACATTGATGTTACTTTGAGCATCTTTTTTAGTAGTTTGATCGTCATTTTTTGTATTTGCAACATTTTTTGCTTTAACAGAGTCGGTATTTTTAGCTTTATTGTTATTTTTATTTTTATTAATATTACTTTCAATGTTTTTAACTGAATTCGTAGTTTTTTCTGTAACCTTACTTTCGGGACGCCCAGCATCTTTGTTAGCATCTATATTTTCCTTACTTTTTGTATTAGCAACCTTTTTGGTTAACTTCTTCCCAATATTTTTAGTGTTAACATTATTTTCATTTTCATTATTCTCATTAAGATTGCCAGTCTCCTTCGTAATTTCATTACTTTTCGCATTAGCAACACTTTTGAGTTTCTTTTTCTCAATATTTTTAGTTTTAACATTATTTTCTTCTTCAAGATCACCAGTTTCTTTCGTTGCTATATTTTTAGCTTTATTATTGACATTTTTAGCTTTTCCTGTTTTAATAGGTTGCTTATTCATATCGTTTTTTGACGCACTATCTTTATTTTGGACATTTTTAATGTTCTCTTCAGGTTTTTCATTGTCATCTTCCTCTTGATTATTAACAGTTTGTTCTTTGACAATTTTAGTTGTTGATTTAGTGTTAGTATCTATGTTCGCTGGTTTCTTTAAAACTTTAGTTTTAGGTTTAGAATTGATATCTTTCGTTGCATTATCGCCTGCTTCCTTTGTGATTTTATTCTTAATTTTAGCGTTTTTATTATCAGTAGATGAAGATTCTTTCATAAGTTTAGGTTTTGTGTTACCATTGGCAGTTGTATCTTCAAAATTTTTAGGTTTAGCATTATTCTCAGGTTCTTTGACGTTTTTGGGTTTAGTGTTGCCAGTTTTATCTTCAGTTTCTTTAACATTTTTAGACTTAGTGTTACCAGTATTTTCTTCAGTTTCTTTAACATTTTTAGGTTTGGCGTTGCTAGTTTTTTCTTCAGTTTCTTTAAGGTTTTTAGGCTTAGTGCTGCCAGTTTTATCGTCAGTTTCTTTAACACTCTTAGCTTTAGCGTTACCATCTTCAATAGTACCAACTTCTTTGACATTTTTACTGTTTCCAACTTTATTAACGTCATTCATCTTTCTTTTCTTACCACCTTCAGTGACCACATCACTTATTTTAGTCTTCCTAGTATTATTAGCATCAACTAAACTTTTCTTAGCTTCAGGGACATCATTTTTCATCTTTTTAGCTCCAGAGTCACCATTCTCATCATCCATGCTTCTTTTCTGAGCAGCATTCGGTAAACTATCCTTATTTTTCTGCTTACCTTTCTTAGGAAGACTTTTAGGAGGAGCCATAACTTCGCTATCTCGCTTTTCAGATTCGCTGTCTCTTTTATCTATATCGTTATCTCTTTCTGTCGTTTTGGACTCTAGGTCTGATTCAGGGTCTATTGTACCTCGCGCTTCGAGGCAGGTGGTTATGATTTTAGCTAGGAGTAAGGTACGTTCGTCTGTCTGTATGGCAGGGTCGAGGAGTTGCTTGTGGGCTTGAGTTATTATTTTGATATAAGATTCCTCTGGAAAGATGTGAAATTATTGAAATTAATATAATAGTTATTAGGAGGTTTTTCATCTCTGCTAGTTTTGGCATACTTACTAAATCTAGCGGAGAATCAAAACTTTCTTATAGCTACACAAAATGGGTCATACCTTTGTGAATAGTTTAAAAGGGAACCTATACTAATATTATAAAGAGGTAAAATTTGTTTGTTTGTTTGTATGTATGTAGGGGGTAATCTCCGGAACTACCAGTCGGATTTGAAAAATTCTTTTTGCATTTTATAGCCCAATTTTTGAGGAAGGCTATAGGCTATTTAACATCACGTCACCCGTAGGAGCCGAGCAAAAAACATGTCAGAAAGAACGCTTTGCTAAAACAAACTGAAAGCGGGGAACAAGAACTATCACGCGGACGAAGTCGCGGGCAGAAGCTAGTATTTGACAATCAAACGATCGCTCGTTACTACAATTTATTTTGCACCAGACCTAGAGACAAGCTGTATCAAAAACAAAAAAGAATGGAGTTTTATTTTTGCCAATGTTTACCTCGCAACTCATTCGCTAAAAGTACAAATTGATCGCGGACACAAAACCGGGTCACGAAAGAAAAAAATATATCCAAAATCAAGATTATTCTTTGACCATCAAAGTGAAAGTCAAAGCATTTATTTCAAACTAGCTGCGCCCCGCGGTATCACCGGCATAAGTTTCGATCCCGTGGGAATATCGGGATAAAAAGTATCCTATATGTTAATCCTGGTTATAAACTATCTGTGTGCCAAATTTCATCCAAATCCGTTCAGAAGTTTTGGTGTGAAAGAGTAAGCAACAAACATCCATCCATCCATACAAACTTTCACGTTTATAATATTAGCAGGATAAGCACGTAAAAGGCACTTTTGAACGTCAAAAATTACAATGATTACTCCTCATCTGCCTAGCCTTTTTCCAACAACGTCGGGGTCGGCTTCCAGTCTAACCGGCTGCGAATGACAGCCGGAACTAGCGAGTAGAAGTAGACTTACCCATAAACTCCAAATCAAACTTCATCCTATGATGGAAGGGCGCGACTGGGGACCATTTGTTCTCCAGTCTCCAAGATACTTCTAGCAGATCTGCGCATTTTAGCACAAAGCCTCCTTCAGCCTGAAAACAGACAGATTAATAGATAGCAATAATTTATCTACCCTGTAGCAGTATCTACATCATACTGACGTCACGCAAAATCCTGCATCTCGCAAGCAGAATTTACCGCGCGACTACCGTATATACAACGTCCTGACATGAATCATCGGACAGTTGCCCATCAGACACAACACCCGTCTGGTCGGAGGATCTTCCTTTTCTATAGAGGATGAGTGAACTTTACACCCTGCTCCTCAGACCTCTTCATTCCTTTTCCCAAGTATGTTGTGGTCGGCTTCCAGTCTCACAGGATGCAGCTAAAGTATAGCTGGATGCAGCTCCCAGTTACTGGGCCACACAATACCACACAGTAAGACTGGTTGAGACGCTCGGGTTTCTGACTACCCGTGCCGACTTTCCGATGCACGAAGGGGCCTTGGTATAAAACATATAGCCTCCCATCCACGGACTGACCGCGGCAAACATAGATTAACCTTGACCTTTACTATTGAATATAACGAGGTAACAAAACTATATTTTAACTTACATGGGGCTCCATAAACAATGCGTTCGTATATTTGTTAGCCAAACGAGCGAGAGTCGTCCGCCGGGAACGGTAACCTGCCGCGTAACTCCTTAACACCTGAAACAAACATTATTATTAACTAGCTGTGACCGTGACTTCGTTCGCTTTTACTGTTACTGTTAGCTTGCACCATCCCACTGCTGGGGAAAGGGATGATGATCCCTCCATCCTCACAAAACTTTCGCGATTATATAATATTAGTAAGAAGTAAGATTTTGAGTAGCATGGCTGAAATATGACGACGATTGTTGAAGAAGTCGGAAAAAATCATACCGATTGGAAGCTTTATTGGTGCCTTTTCCCAATATGTTGGTGTCGGCTTCCAGACAACCCGTTGCAGTTGAATACCAGTTATTTACATGGAACGACTGCCTATCTGACCTTTTTTTTTTTGACGGGCTCTGTCAGACTCTTACTGACTAAAAACCACCCCAGTGTTCCGTCTCACACCTACGCCGGGGGTCGCGGGAACTACTGTATAACACGTTGTTACCCTTTGAAACTAGAAACCTTACCTCTACAGCATCGCTGGGAACCTTCAAACTGTGCAGGACTGACTTGGAGAGCTCTAACTCATGTGTACTCTTCACGGGCACCACGCGAAGACCTCGGTATGATGGTGGAGCGAATCTGCGATCCTGAAAGCACAAACATTAGTTATATATTTTATATTACAACATCAACATCAACACCACATTTATATATTTTTATTTTTTTTATTTCAACATTTTTATGCATGAGTAACGTGTCTTTTGACTATGTGTAATTTTTTTACTTGTAATTGTGCGTTTTGTTTGTGCAGAATAAAATATTTTTCTTTCTTTTCTTTATATTATACAAGCCATGTGCCCTGGCCCCTGCCTGGCAATGTTCCGGTCATATTAGCCATAGAACCCATTATACTTGGAGTAGAAGTGTTCTTAAGTTTAGACTGCGAATCGGCACACGTATGGTAGGACACCCTCAGGCTAGGTGGAGCCACGATCTCTGGAGGGTGGCTGGTAAAAGCTGAATGACAGTTGCCGAGAATCGAGCTGAATTGCGTGCGATTGCAGATGCTTATATCCAGCAGTGCACTGCTATAGACTGATGATAAAGCAAGTTTTGCTTCTGTTTGGGGCAATTGAAAAGGTTGATAGCACTGTGACAACATCATGAGGTTCTAAGACAATGTCGATCTACCAACCCGCACTGGGCCCGCGTGGTGGATTACAGCCCACTCAGTCTCACAGAGAGAAGGCCTTGTCCCAGTAGTGGGAACATTATAGGCTGAATATGCTTCTAGAATTTGCTAATGAATAAAATTTTTGTACAAATGGTACTCACAGGAGTATGCATGTAGAATGTCATAGTGAAAGGCACGAGGTCTATTCTACACTCAGCTGTGACTTCCCTCCACGTACCTGCCTCCGTTACTGGGCGCTCTCTGAAAATGGAACAATAATCTTACTTGAAAATTATGTACCACTAGCAGCACCCCGCGGTTTCACCCGCATAAGTTTCGATCCCGTGGGAATATCGGGATAAAAAGTATCCTATGTGTTAATCCTGGTTATAAACTATCTGTGTTCCAAATTTCATCCAATCCCGTTCAGTAGTTTTAGCGTGAAAGAGTAACAAACATCCATGCATCCATACAAACTTTTGCGTTTATAATATTATAGTAGGATATAGGATAGTATAATAAATGCCATGTTCGCGGAAGCCCATGTTGACGATTTTCATGGCATTATGAGGAAGAGAACAGTGCCAATAACGGATAGGTTCCATGGAAGCTCCAACAGCATCCTGAAAACGTTATTAGACAAAGTGGACAGTCCCTTTAAAAGGCACTGGGTACGGAGGCACGTGCCATTGTAATGCCAACTAATTTTATGAATGTTCAGTTCAGTCTGAGGGGCAATTCTCGTAATTTTAAGAACTGATCTTAGTCTCAATCTGTCAAAAATATGTCTAATTTCCCCACATTTTGACAAGTTTTTGACATTTGTTTGTCGCCGAGATGAGACTGCGACTAGATTTTGAACATTTTAAATTACAACAATTGGCCTTCTGATCTCAGTCGTAATCTGTCTGAAATACCTCTAATTTTCCTTAATTTTTTTAAAGTTTTTGACGTTGATAGTTGCTGAGATGACCGCAACCAGATTTTGAATATTTTATTTAATATTTACAGGAATTAACCTTCTGGTAAATGATAAATGATTTTATTTTGTAAGTAGGTTTGCACAAAAACTTTTACACATCAATCATATTTTAAAATCTAGATGAGGTCGGCTATTCCTATCTGACTAGTCTGAGAAGAAAGGCCCAAACAAACTCCGAGGTCAGTCTCTTTTAAATTCCAGGGAGGTAAAGGTATTGTTATTATTAAGTAGAAATAATAATAGAACACACAATATAAAACAGCTTACCTTTCAAATTTAGGCTCCTTGACCAGCACGTCTACTTCAGACTGAAGTACCATCAAACTGGTTAGCTCCTGGGTAGCGTGCAGACAGGTCTTCATCATAGCTTGCTGTAGTTTTAACTGGGTGATTGTGGGGCCCATGTCGATTGCAGAGGCGAAGTCATCTTCTGACTCTGAACTGTAGTGTTGGAAAAATTAATAGTAATGTTATTGGTTTTAAGTCAGACACAGTGATCAATAGAGGCTCGTGGCTAAGACGGGCTCATGGCTAAGTATTAACTTGTTCCGGTCAGTCCCTGGATGGGTGACCATCTTTACATACCGAGTCCCCTCCGGGCCTCATAAAGCATGTTAAGTCATTGGACCTGGCTATCACTCTTGGATCTATGACAGTAGTTGTGGATTGTCAGAAGCCTGAATGTCTGACAACCAGACAGATGAGAGACCAGACCACCAGACCGGACCAGAGAGATGTCTGGGTAATCCCAGTTACTGGGTTGTGGAGGTCAGATAGGCAGTCGCTTCACGTAAAACACTGGTACTCAGCTGCATCCGTTTAGACTGGAAGCTGGCAGATTATGATAAGACAGTCATCCATATTTATGTTAATGCTAGCTTCTGCGCGCGACTTCGCGCGAAAATTCTTGTCACATCGCCTGACCACCTGAATGATTAGTAGGATTCCAGAAATCGCGCTTTAGCACGATCTTTCCTGGTAGAAAGCGATGGATAAGGTCTACGATGGAATGGAACGAGCGCGACCAGAAGATGCCTGTTCACTCCAATCATTCTTACTTTGGGCACGGGTTAAATGTTGGTTGTGGATGTAATTTTCAAAACTTTAATAAAGTTCAGCGTATTTAAACAATAGCGGAGTATTAGTGAACACTTTTGTTTGTATTTATTTTCATTTACCTGTCAGCATGATCTTCGTAAAAACATTTGTTTTTATGACTAGCGCGAAAGTCATCAATACTCCTCTCAGTATTTTTTGTTAAACCTTACTGCTTGTAAACATCATGTTGTGAGAATATCCTTCAAGTAAACCACCAAATTCAATTACGACATTTAATTTATTATCCCAATATACACTTTATCAAAATACACACTCAAAACTTAAACACTGTACTCAAACCAAAAAAAACTCCACAAGTCTCTGACGACTCCCTTCTCCAATCTTGCCAAATTCAAACTTAACCACATAATCTTTTTAACTACCATAGACACAAAACCTGCCAGTAACTCATAGACATAAAATTCTATTAAGCTAATATTACAACATCCCCTCTGAATTTTATGTTTATTACAATTAGAATAACATCTCTTATATAACTCCCATCAACTCATTTAAAAACCCAGCTTAATTAACCCACCCAACTTAACTAAATACAACAAACAAACTTTTGAGTTAATTAATCTAAACACCTTACTTAACTAACTTAAACACTAAAACTTTCAAATTAATTCTCAAACAACCTTATATTCTAATAAACCTACATAACTCATCACATTACAGAATGTCCTTTACGTATCACTCACTATACACTGTCTCAATCTCAAAAACTTTGTTCTGTCCAGTGGCTTAGTTAATATATCTGCCAAATTATTTTTAGTCGAACAATAATGAATTTCCAACAAATTCTTATCTATTTTTTCCTTAATGAAATGATACTTAACATCAATATGTTTGCTTCTTCTATTCAAAATTCCATTTTTAATCAATACTATAGCCGATTGATTATCAATAAACAACTGTGTTTTTGGTAACTTATTTGTCAACTCGTAGATCAAACTCTGAATGTATAATAGGTCTTTAATACATTCGGCTGCAGAAATATATTCAGCCTCAGTACTGGAAAGAGCAGTGACCGACTGTTTACGTGAACACCAATGAATTGGACCACCACCATAAAATATAACAAAGCCAGTCGTACTTTTTCTAGTATCAGGATCACCTGCAAAGTCTGCATCACAATACGCTTTTAACGTTAAATCGTTACCACGAACATACTGTATACCACTGCTGACTGTATTTTTAATATATCTAAAAAGGTTCTTAATATTTGTAAAATCATTCAAGTTAGGATGTTCTTGATGTCTACTACAATAACCAACATGAAAAGCTAGATCTAGTCTTGTTTTATTAACCAAATATAATAATGAACCAATCAATTGTCTATATCGATGCACATCATCAACTCCCACTTTCCCCTCTTGATGTGTATCGACTAAAATATCTGGATGACTACTATCTTTTAAGCTTTCATATTTAAACTTTTCCAAAATTTGATTTATATAACTTTCCTGATAAATCTTAATAGAGTTCCGTTCTACTTTAACATCAAACCCTATAAACTTTTCAGTCTTATCAAATTTCCGCATTTCAAATTCTGTTTCTAATTTATTAATTATTTCATTTAAATCAATCTCATTTTCACCAATTAAAATACCATCATCTACATAAATAGCCAAATATATTTCTTTATCTTTATTTATAAACACACATGGATCTGATTTTAATTGTAAAAAAACCCAATTTTTTCAAAAACTCCGTTAATCTCTTATTCCACATAAGTGGTGCTTGTTTCAATCCATACAAACTCTTCTTTAATTTACATACTTTATTCTCTTTATCTTTTATATCATATCCTAAAGGTATTTCCATAAAAATATCTTCATTTAATTCTCCATATAAAAATGCTGTCTTTACATCAAATTGCTTAATTTTGTAACCCTTTTGAGCTGCAATCGCCAACAACAACCTAACACTAGTAGTATTTACCACCGGACTATATGTCTCCTTATAATCAATATTGTATTTTTGTAGAAAACCTCTCGCCACTAATCTAGCCTTATATCTTCCACCAGGCTTTATAGTAAATATCCATTTACTCGAAATTATTTTCCTATTTTTTGCTTCACACTTGTTAACGATTTCCCAAGTCTTGTTTCTCTCTAAGGAATCTTTTTCCTCATTCATTGCTCGTTTCCATAAATCTTTATCAAAACTATTAAAAACATCTGTATAAGTCAAAAACGAAGTCTCCAAATCATAATCTTTCAGCCTAGATGGCAATTTCCTTTCTCTATTCGGTAAAATCCGCAATCCATCATTAATAACTGGTTCAATTGCATCCTCAAACTCATCACTAATTTCAACTACTGTATCATCTCTAACTTCCCCTCTCAAACTATTATTTTCTTCAACACCAACTCCAATGTCTTCAACACTATCTTCAAAAATCTCATTATCTTCAACACCAACTCCTCTAACTTCAACATCTTCACCACTAACTCCAACTATAACATCTTCAATACTGCCTTCAGCTCTATTTCCAAAAACTACTTTATCACCAACAGCTCCATCACCACTATCATCACAAAAATCATCACCACCTTCACCACGAAAACCATCACCACCAATATCGACACTAACCTGTTTAAATAAATTTTCTAAATCACACTGTTTCACTCTACAATTACACATTTCCAAATAATCTGCAACATCACTCTTATTATTATTAAACACCACATCTCTCGAATAAACAATTCTAAAACTTGAAGGATCCCATATCTTATAACCATTGTTAGTAAACCCTACTAAGAGCCCTTTGCTACTCCTGGAGTCAAGTTTATGTAACTGAAAATTATTTTTATAATATGCTAAAGATCCAAAAATATTTAAATGTTTTAAATTAGGTATTCTATTAAACCACATTTCAGCTGGTGTTTTAACATTTATTGTATTTGCACTCCTGTTCAATAAATAAGCAGAAGTTAAAACGGCTTCACCCCATAATACATGTGGTAGCTGCATATCAAAAAGCAACGCTCTTGTTCGTTCCATTAATGACCTGTTTAATCGTTCAGCTTTACCATTCAGCTGAGGAGTATAGGAAATAGTGTAATCAATATTAATACCTTTGTTACTACAATACATTTTAAATTGTTTGCTAGTATATTCACCCCCATTATCACATCTGAATGTTTTAACTGTTGTTTTCAAATGATTTTCCGCCAAATTAATATAATTAACTATTTTAGAAAACGCCTCGTTTTTATTTTTGATTAGAAAAACTTTAACAAAATGAGTATAATCATCCAAGAACGTAATAAAATATTTGTAACCATCCCATGTTTCTGTTTCAATAGGACCACAAATATCACTATGAATAATTTCTAATGGCTTACTAGCTCTGTGTCTATTTGTTTTAAAAGGTTTTCTACATAATTTTGACTGTGTGCAGACTTCGCAGATGTCAATCTCCTTTACCAGGCCTCTATCTATACCACGAACAAGATCCTTTGTCCTGTTAATAGGTACATGACCTAATGCACGATGCCAGAAATCAGCATTTATTTGAAAAATGTTTGAACATACTGGCTTTGTATTAACATTCAAATAATACAGACCGTCCTGCTTCAGTTCACCAACCTCTATGCATTCAGAGCCCTCACTTTCGATATGACAACTCGTTCTGAAAAATTTTAATAAATAATTATCATCAGCTAATCTAGATACAGATATTAAGTTCTTCTTGAGTTGGGGAACACATAAAACATCTTTGAAAGTAATATTTTTAGTATAAATGTTGCCCATAGTGTTGACATGGTGAATATTACCATCTGCAGTCATAATATTATAATTAATCTTCTTCGTATCTTTAAGATAACTATCGGATGTCACAATATGACTGCTGGTACCTGAATCAATTATAAATTCGACCTCTGCTTCTGCACTACTATTTGCATAGAAGTTACTTACAGTTTGCTTTAGGCAGAACTTTGTGAAATGTGTGTCATCCTTACAGTTTACACAATTAAACTTTTTGTTGCAATCTGCATGTCTGTGTCCACTCTTCATGCATTTATGACATTGAGCTATGTTGTCACTAGCTTTACCGTCACCATTCACTGTTCTGCAGAATCTTGCAATGTGTCCCTTCTTCCCGCATTTAAAGCAACTCCTTACATGGAAACTATTTTCTGTATGATGTTCATTGTCATACTTAGCAGATGTTGATGTTGTAGGTTTTTGTTCTTCAACTCGTTCTGTATATTCTTGTCTCATCCTTATTTCCAGATTTAGTCTCGATATTAAGTTAAATAAATTTTTATCTGCTGATGATGTAGATTCCCATGCTGTTCTAAAATGATATAATTTGTCCGGTAAATTTGAAAGAATTTTTGTCATAATTTGTTTGTCATCAAAATTGTATCCTAAATTTCTTAGCCTCATCGCTTTATTTTCTATTTCTGCTATGTCCGTCATTAAATCATTATTTTCGAATTTAAATTTAAAATATTCCTCTAGTAATCGTGAAATCTGAGTATCTTGATGTCCCAGAAACAATAAATCGAATTTGTCCAAAATTTCCTTGGTTGTTTTGCAATTAATTGCATAGACCATGTATTTTTCGCTAATAGCGCATATAATTAGTAATTTCGCTTTAGCATCTTTTTTAGCAAAATCTTTCTTGGATTTTGCGTCGTCCTCCAAAACAGAATCCAGTTCTTTAACTGTCAAAAATAACATTAGCTTTTGTTTCCATAAGATATATTCTGACTCGTTTGTCAGTTTGGACAATTTCAGATCATCAGTCATTTTCAGCGAATTTTTTAGATAATTTCTTTTCAAATAATTTTAGCTTTTACTCCAAGACTTCAGGCTCTTCTCTTCTTCTTTCTCACAACATTCAATTTGCCCTGCTGGGCCCATAACCTGTTAAACCTTACTGCTTGTAAACATCATGTTGTGAGAATATCCTTCAAGTAAACCACCAAATTCAATTACGACATTTAATTTATTATCCCAATATACACTTTATCAAAATACACACTCAAAACTTAAACACTGTACTCAAACCAAAAAAAACTCCACAAGTCTCTGACGACTCCCTTCTCCAATCTTGCCAAATTCAAACTTAACCACATAATCTTTTTAACTACCATAGACACAAAACCTGCCAGTAACTCATAGACATAAAATTCTATTAAGCTAATATTACAACATTTTTGATATCGTCTAGAATCTTTTCCTTGTAAGCTAGCAAAGCCTTTTTCTTTTCGTTTATCACATTATAAATAGACATTTTCACTTAGTTGCTTGAAAAAGCAATTCGAAACAATCAACAAGTAATCAACGAAGTTTTTCAAAATAATTCGTTTGTTTTTTTTATTGAATGTTACCAGATAACCAAAAAACCTTCTACCAAATGATTTCTACTGTTTACTGGTTTTTTTGCTTCCTTACTTTTGAGTTAGCATAGAAATCTGTCAAAAATAATACAAAAGTACAAAAATCGTACACATCACACATGATGTACATACTTAAGCATGTCTGTAAGCATAAATATAAGTTTCGATTGGAGAATTAAAATAAAACCGTACTTACAAAAAATATAGTGTGTAAACCTCTTAATAAAATGACATTTATTATATTTGGATACATATCCTAAAATGTAAAATTAATTTATAAAAAGATGATTTGTAAAAAAAATATTCTTAAATCATTTGTTTCATTACTTTGTAATAGGAAATAATTTACTAACAGATTTCTAATAAAATCTAAAAAAAATATTGGTCTACATTTGCACGACATTCCTTTTCACAAAAAATCGTTTGGAAATGACGTAAGTAATTAGTATCCGAACTGCGATTTTTATCGCAATACAGTTGTCAAAGTGGACATAGTGGCTGTAATGTATAATTTATAAAAAAAATTATAATAATTCGCAATAATAATACGATAACAAGTGCAATATTAATAGTATCACAATATAAGTTAATCCTAAGCGTATATAGGGCATAAGATATGCGAATCCCAATAAAATTTGATTAGTTGCGAACCGTAATTCAAGAACCGTGTTTTAATTAAATAAATATAGTAAACATGCGCGCGTGCGGTTCATAGGTCAAGTTTGTGTGTGTTGTGAGTCGTTTAGAGTCCCTAAATGTGTTAAAAGGACATTAACGTTGTATAAATACAGAATTATCTGTGATAATTTGAAGTGTGGAAGATCTCGGTGAATAGTTCGAAAAATGGGTCAGACAGGCAGTACCGTGCCCGGTAAGTGTTGTTAATTGTACTCTAAATATGCGCCAGAATGTTCTAATTGGTATCTAACTGGAATAAATGGGGTTTCCTGATTATAACCTCCATGTGATAAACTGTTTGTTGATTGCAAGAGTCAGCTTAATATTAATATGCATGCCATCGTAATTTATCATTCTAATTTCAACAACTTTGTTTAAAATGTCGATGTTCGAATAAGAATGTTTATCACAAAGGTTTTACTTGTATACATATTCATTTTTTAAACAATCTTTTTGTCACTGCAACATTACAAATAACATTAATAGAAACAAAATTTACTCTATACTATGCCAAGTAATATTAGATCTTATTGGCATTATGAATCAACTACCACGCAGGCCCAGTGCAGGTTAGTAATTAGTAAGAAAGAAAGCAAAAATATTTATTGCGACTCGCCACACATTTTCGAATTTTATGGCAATGCTGATTCTTTAGCCAAAATATGGTAATGCTGATTAGTAGTCTGTCTAGCCTTCCCCCTACTATGTTGGGGTCGGCTTCCAGTCTAACCGGATGCAGCTGAATACCAGTATTTTCTGATTCTTTAGCTAAAAATAGGCCAGCCCTCTGGTCGCATGAACAGTTAACTCAGACAAATAAATCCCAATAAGATTGGAATATTTTCGTGGTTTGTACTCTTAAGCATTGATGTTTCAAACATTCTCTAGACTAAATAAATACAGTTATCTTTCTTATTAAAAACAAACAGCAACAAGTGTCAGATAAGACACAACACTAATTTGTGTCTAGTTGGTAATTTATGTCTAATTGTATGCTTCACTGGTTGACATCTGAAAACCAGTGTTGGGGCTCTGTCTCGTATAGTGTCTTAGCATTATGCTGAGCGATGGCCGTTTTGCGTGGATGTGACTCATGTTTACCCCAATCTTGTTTTATTATTTTTGTGTTTGTTTGTGCGTCATGCTTGCCGCAAATAAATGTATTTCTTTATTTTTTCTTTACATTATCATGATGACACAGCCTGTAACCATCACCATCAGTTATGTCTGAAAATGGATATATTTATTATCATAACATACACAAAAAAGTAAAAAATCTGGCTAGCATTTGGGACTGGTTTCCAATCTAACTGGACGCACCTTGTTATCAGTATTTTACATGGAGCAACTGCCTATCTGACCTCCACAGCCCAGGTACTAGGTAGTCTGACAACCAACCTTACCAAGGGGTAGTGCCCCTTGGTAAGGTTGGTTGTCAGACTTTTGGTCTACTGATTGTCTGTAAACGACTGTCAAAGATCTACAAATGACTGCCGGGATCAACAGCTTTACATGCTTTCCGAGGCACGGAGGGGTCTTGATATGCAAAGATTGTCACCCATAACTGATCAACCTGTGTGGCTGTTATTACTAGCTCACAAACCCCCGCCAAAATTAAAGTAGGACCATCGAAGTAAACTAAATAAACAATTAATTACTGTTAACACAGTATGGATAGATTAATATTTCATCAGTGAAATAGTCCAAAAGTTATTATTAATATAAATAAACAATGATGGTTTTACCCCAGATACGACCAGCATAAAATACATCATAATCAACCTTTAATGTTCCCACTACTGGGACACAGGCCTCTCTGTGACAGGCGCGGTTGCAGCCCAAGATTTTGGGAGGGTCACCAAGCAGTGAGTTAGTAAGGCAAGTAAATCATGCAGACTCTCGACAACTTGAATGATTTTGGGGTCATGACCCCCACGACTCCCACCCCCTCGGACCGCGGTTGCTCTGTGAGAGGGAGTGGGCCGTGAGCCGTGACCCAACACGCAGACCCAGTGCGGGTTGGTAGATGTCACATGTCTTCGAATTTTTGGTTCTATGATATGCCGGTTTCCTCACAATGTTTTCCTTCATCATTTTGAGAGCAGTGATGATGACTTTGAATACACAAAGTAAAGTGCCTGTCTGGGTTCGAACCTACGACCTACAACTCGTAAGTCACGGCCGTTACCACTGGGCCACCACTGCTCTACAGTAACAGACAATTTAATATCCAAATTATGTTAGTTCATAAATGATTTAAATGTACAGACGCCAGCACATCGAGCTACTACAATCTGTCAAATTTCTTTAATAGATTTACAACTTTATCGCTAAAGCATTAAGGTTCAAGTTTGATTGGGAAAATTTGTCAGTTTCGGGTAGCTTGACCTGCTGGCGTCTGTACATAAGAATTATGTGTTTATTCGGATTTGAAAAATTATTTTTTGTATTTTATAGCCCAAATCTTGAGGAAGGTTATTTAACATCACGCTATGGCCCTCAGGGGTCGAGCAAAAATAAAAAATACTAAGCGAAAATGAAATAATAGAGCAGGCGGACGATGCGATGCGACGGGGTGGGTCGGGGGAACAGAAATTTAACGCGGTCGAAGTCGCGCACAGAAGCTAATGTAGTACTTATAAATAAACAATGATGGTTCGAAATGAATTGACAGTAGCACACAATTTAATCATCATCTGCCTAGCCTTTTCCCAACTATGTTGGGGTCGGCTTCCAGTCTAACCGGCTGCAGCCATCAGTATTTCACATGGAGCGACTGCCTATCTGACCTCCACAACCCAGTTACTGGGTACTACGATACCTCTTGGTAAGACTGGTTGTCAGACTTTCGGGCTACTGACGAACCGTAACGACTGTCAAAGATCCACGAATGGCGGCCGGGACCAACGGCTTAACGTGCTTTCCGAGGCTCAGAGGGGTCTTGGTATGTGAAAATGGTCACCCATCCACGGACCAACCGCGGCAAGCGTAGCTTAACCTGATCGATCGACCCGTGCGGCTGTTATTACTTAGCCACAAGCCCTCAATTTAATATTTAAATATATGTTCATTCATTTATAATTTAAATGTACCTACATAAGAATTATGTGTTTATCAGTAAATATGCAAACAATAGTATGTAAATCTTGACGTTATTATTCGTGTTCAATGCCAAAGTCGGCAAAGCGGAACCACTGTCACGCCTACCTATCTGTCACACGCCAAAATCAAAAGTCATTTATTCAAATTAGGCTGAGAATCAGCACTTTTCGAACATCAAAATTACAAAAGAGACTCCCCCAAAACGCCCGCCCTTCACCACTTCCTAGTGCTTTCGCTGGAAAGAAGTGGCGCAACAAACTCCCCAGAAGCACGGCAGTGCGATTCTGTAACCATATCACCGTGAAAACTTAGGTGAAGTGAGCGTGGAGTGAGCTGTCATTCCAACTAATCCTAGGGATTGACACTGTTGACAGCTCACTTCACCTAACTTTTCACGGTGATTTTTACAGAATCGATCGGCAATTGTCCGGTCCATTTTTCTAAAATCATTAGATGTAATTTCATAATTTGTTATTATTATTCATTATTTGGGTATTGGTTGTTATTTACATAGGCACATATTATTTTAATTCTAAGTAAAATTATTGGATGTAGGTAATAATTCAAACTCAAACTTAAATAATTTATTTCAACTAAACCAGTTACAGGCACTTTTGAATTGTCAAGGGGTCGCTCCACCTAGCCTTTTTTTTTCCGGATGGGAAATCATCAAATGACCCCTCCCGCTCTGGGTGGAGCGGAAGGGAGTGTCAGACTCTTACTGACTAAAACCCACCCATGTTCCTTCCTTTGCCCTTTATGTTCCGGGGTAGCGGTAACCCTTTCGGACGATCCCGCTGACCCGGCAGGCTTCGGCCCTAAGGGGCCCCTCAAATTATGCTGACAATTCTTTGAGGCGCGCGTGGAACACTTACGCTCCGTCCGGCACGGGCCTGGTCCTGATCGGGCTGTGAGCTACCCATTGCTCTCCGCCCGCAGGCCCGCGCCTACGGTGGCCGGGAGTCGTCACGTGGCTCCCGACGCCCGGAGCGTCTCCCGCGGGGGCTGGGACGGGAGGCTCTCTCCCTCATCCGTCCCGCGACCTCCTTCGCTAGCATGACTGCTTCGCAGAAGGAGGCAACTGCCTCCCACTCCCTCTCGCCACGGACCATGGCTTGCACCAGGGCCGGGCGCGAGAGGCCGCCGCCGCTTCCACCTAGCCTGAGGGCGACTTTTTCGTTTGCCGATACGCGGTCTCCACTCAAGAACACGTCTACCCCGACGTCATCGGTTTTTTGCAATAACATAGCTTCTTATAGGACAGATCTTAGAGTGTAGGAGGAACCTGCCGAAAATACTCGCATTTGCTCCTAGAAAACTGAAAATTACCAAGTGGAAACAAAGAAAAACCATGTCCCTAACAAAGACCTAGTACTTTCAAAGAACTACATTTTATTACTACCTACCGAACGCACTCGATATTTCAAAATCAACCTTAAACGCACGCAATAAGATCCAATATCCCACTTTCAATGCAAAACAGCTGACTGTCAGCTGTAAAATTGAATACCTGTACGGTTTTTTTTTTAATTCCGCTCCATGCAAGCGCACGTGCACATTTGCCATTGTCGATATTGCAAAATGAACTGACCAAAAGAATTTTGAAAAATAGTCTCTATTTCTGTAAATCTAAGACGGATTTTCGACTGTTGTCGTCTCTCAGAATATATGGTAAACGATTTTGAACCTTGAGGTAAGGTGGTAAGAGTTATTTTTGAATGGTGTGGTGTGGTTATTTGATAAATTAGTTGGGGTTCAGTAAGAAACAAAAAGAATCGAAAGGTGGTAGTTGTATATTGGCAAATGTTAGGCAAAACAATGAAAATAAAGGCAGACACATGCGTACGATGTAAGGAACATGTGTTCAGGGTATTTGACATTTCATTCAACTTTTTGAAAGCCCTGAGTCACTGATTAGAAAATCTGCTGTCAAAGCTAATTTTATTTAGATAATGGCGCCGATTCCCTTGTTCACAAACTAAACTAAATTTAAGTTCAGTGCATCTTTTTCTTTCTATTTCATTAAGAAAAAGACAGAAGATAAATATCAGTTTAGTCCTGTCAAATTAGTCAAAGCCTGACGTAAAACGATGTATTTTTAATAGCCATGTTTTAATCACGTCTAATTTGTCTATGGAGTATCTTAAATTGACAGGACTAAACTAATATTTATCTCCTGTCCTTTTCTTAATGAAATAGAAAGAAAAATATGCACTGAACTTAAATTTAGTTTAGTTTGTGCACAAGGGAATCGGCGCCACTAGCTTCTGCCCGCGACTTCTTCCGCGTGGAATTTTTGGTTCCTCCGACCCGACCCGTCGCAACGCGTCGCCTGCCGGCGCTATTACTTCGTTTTCGGTTAGCGCTTCTTTGTTTTTGCTCGGCTCCTAAGGATCTTAACGTAATGTTAAGTAGTTTAAAGCCTTCCTCAAGATATCAAATGCAAAAAAGTTTTTTTTTATCTAGTTAGTACCTTTTTTAGTTCTAGAGATTAGCGCGTTCAAACAAACTCTTTAGCTTTATTATTAGTACTTATAGATAGATAGATTGCTGGGGAGTTTATTGCGCTACTTCAGAAGTTGTACCTCTTCCCAGCGAAATCAGTAGGAAGTGGTGCAGGGCGGACTGTCCTATGTAATTTTGACGTTCGAAAAGTGCTGATTCTCTGCCTAATTTGAATAAATGACTTTTGATTTTAGATTTACCCAGTAACCCAGTGGCCCAGTGATACCGGCCCCGACTTACGAGTTGCGTGTAGGTCGTGAGTTCGAAGCCAGGCAGGCTCTTTGCTTTGTGTATTTAATTTCATCACCACTACTCTCACAACGGTGAAGGGAAACATCGTGCGGAAGCCAGCATGTCCTAGAGCCAAACATTCGAAGACATGTGACATCTACCAACCCGCACTGGGCCCGCGTGGTAGATTAGGGACAGCCCACTCCCTCTCGAAGAGTGGAGGCGTGTGTCGCAGTAGTGGGAACATTATTGGCATATTATAAGGATGATAATAACTATACAGAACCCATACTGTAATATTCTGCGCCATTATCCTAACATCTAAACGAAAATAATTCAAGACGACCATTGCACAAAGAGTATTTTTTCAGAACCGCAAGTTATTCACGCTACCTGTAAGCACAATCAGCTGATGGGAATGGGTCCTTCTTGAATCAGCTGAGTGAGCGTATCTACGAAATTGATCATCATTATGAAACTTCACGGAAAATAAATAGGAAAGGATGGTCGGACGACGCATATGATGCACTGGGCTCGATCACTTTTACATTGGCAAAATGTGAATTTCAATGCGAAATGTTCTCTAAATTTCGGTCATGGCAGCCAACCTCATCGGAGACTATCCATTGTTGCGGGAGATAATATAGATCACAAGTGTGTGAGTAGAACAGGTGCACTTACTCTTCCCTCAGTCTGATGGGGCGGCAATCCGGCACGACCGGAGAGAAATCAGGTGCAGGACCAACGGCTTAATGTGCTTTCCGAGGCACGTGGTTATCAAACCGCCAACGTCCAAACTCTTGGCGGTTACTGAGAAATTCCTTATTTAAAAACCAAATAACACTTTGCCCGACCTGGAAATCGTACCCAGGAACCCACGCTCAGCAGTCGCACTTGCCACTACGAGACCAACGGGGCAACAGGGCGAAATGTACAGTGAATATGACGTAACTTATTGCGTGGGTAAAATAAAAAATATATATTACTAGCTGCGCCCCGCGGTTTCACCCGCATAAGTTTCGATCCCGTAGGAATATCGGGATAAAAAGTATCCTATATGTTAATCCTGGTTATAAACCGTCTGTGTGCCAAAATCCATCCAAATCCGTTTAGTAGTTTTTGCGTGAAAGAGTAACAAACATCCATCCATCCATCTATCCATCCATCCATACAAACTTTCACGATTATAATATTAGTAGGATTAATATCGTAGTACTTACATTTGGGAGGAGGACACAGGAGTCCTCCTAGTTTAAGCCCAGTTGCACATGTCTAGTTTGTTGCCACTAAATAAATTGCAGTCTAATTTAAAGTACAAAAATTGTAAGTAAGTAGGTTTAAGTCTTGAACTAATAAATATTGTTTATAATTAATTGATTGCTGAGATTACTTTAGGCAAGCGACCATCGTCGACCGCATCATCGGTTACCATCAGGTATATTAGTCAAGCTAGACGCGAGCCTATTTTTTTTTCCACAGTCCCACTGCTGAGATTAGACCTCCTTCAAATCGTACCAGGCATCCTTTTCTAGAGCCACCTCGTTCCAACCCTTGCGGTACGCGTCTAGGTCGTCTCGTCACCTTCCTTCTTCACCGTCTTCCTGGGCCTTCGACGACGTCGTCCATCCTCAGGCACCCACCGTGTGGAGACTAAGCTCTTTTTCAAACATGTTCTTTCCACCTCTTTGTCCACACTAGAGGAGCTCTTGAAACGTTTTGCGTAATGCTATTTTTTTCTTCGATCATTATTGCATAGTCATTCAACTACCTGTGTGCTTCTCACAATCAGCTGATCCGGACGAAGATTTCTTTTGAAATCAGCTGAGGCGCTCTTTGTGAGGTTTTTTGCCACAGTAAATTTGTCAAAGATAAGAACGGAGAATTAAATCTTGCATAAATCTGAGCCATAGAAAATACTTTTTCGAAAACCCTCGCGGGCCCAGTGCGGGTTGGTAGATGTCACATGTCTTCGAACTTTTGGTTCTAGGACATGCCGGTTTCCTCACGATGTTTTCCTTCACCGTTTTGAAAGCAGTGGTGATGAAATTATCTATACAGAGTAAAGCGCTTGTCTGGGTTCGTTCAAAACTTTTCACTCGACTTATATCTGTCGGGGAGGCATAAAGAAGGACATTCCCGTAATTAAAAACGTTCAAAATCTAGTCGTAATCTCATCTCGGCGACAATCAATGTCAAAAATGTAGGGAAATTGGAGGTATTTTTGACAGATTGAGACTGAGATCAGACTGAGAACGATCTTAAAATTACGAGAATTTCCCTTTAGGGATTTGATTTCAACCCATGCAGACAAAAAGCGACGTAAGAAACTCTGCTCCAGAAGGACATTGTCATTGCACAATTTGTACAAAGAGATTTTTTTCGAGCCGTTTCTTGTACCACTACCTGTAATCTTTACAGACAGCTGATGCGAGATTGCGTTGCTATGCAGTCAGCTGACGGGTACAGTATACTTTCGGCTTTCTATTCAAATCAGCTGAGATATGGTTTTGTTCGGAATTGTCTACCATTGAGTTGAATTCGGGAGCAGTGGTAACGCCCGCGAGATACGAGTTGCAGGGAGGTTCGAACACACCCAGCTAATTGAACAGCCAACTGTGCTGCTGGGGAGTTTGTTGCGCTACTTCTTCTTCACAGCGAAAGCGCTAGGAAGTGGTGAAGGGCGGGCGTTTTGGGAGACTGTCTTGTGTAATTATGGCGTTCGAAAAGTGCTGATTCTCAGCCTCGTTTGAATAAATGACTTTTGATTTTTTGACACAGGCGATTTAGCTTATACATAAAGCATAATCATCCTAAAAGGTCCCCACTGCTGGGACACAGGCCTCCTCTCGGTGAGAGGGAGTACGCCGTAGTCCACCACGCGGGCCCAGTGCGGGTTGGTAGATGTCACATGTCATCGATTTTTTTTGAGAGCAGTGCTGATGAAATAATTTACACAAAGTTAAGGCTCCTGTCTGGGTTCGAAACCACGACCTACGTCTCGTAAGTCGGGGCCGGGGCCACCACTGCTCCAACGAGGTAATGTGGAACAAATAAGGGTATAAGCAGGTACTGTAACCAGCCACCCATCCTGATTTGAATAGAAAAAAAACCCTTGTAAGAAATGGGTGACAAATCACAGCTGATTTTAAAGGACGCAATGCATCAGCTGATTGTTACAAGAACAGGTAGTGTAGTTGCACAAGGAGAGAAAAAAATAGTCCATGACGAATAATTTTGCCCATTCAAAGATATGTAAAAAAAAAATGAAAAATGTCATTGAAAATTGACCACAGACATTTGTCCCAATCGAGGATTCGGATAAAGAAATTGAAGAAAAAAATGCAAATGGATTTTTAATAGCATTTCGATTGTCTATTTAGTCTTAGTTGAGTCTTGGGCATGGGGTACTTGCTTCGCGCCCTAAGGCAGACAACCTGACCCCCTGACCTGAGGACTGGGATCCTTGACGCCTGCACCCTTATTGCATGACACACTATCAATTACAATGAGGGGCTTGTGGCTAAGTCATAACAGCTGCACAGGTCCATCGATCAGGTTAAGCTACGCTTGCCGCGGTTGTTCCGTGGATGGGTGACCATCTTCACATACCAAGACCCCTCCGTGCCTCGGAAAGCACGTTATAAGCCGTTGGTCCCGGCTGTCATTCGTAGATCTTTGACAGTCGTTACGGGTCGTCAGTAGCCCGAAAGTCTAACAACCAGTCTTACCAGTATTACCCACTGTTACTGGGTTGTGGAGGTCAGATAGGCAGCCGCTCCATGTAAAATACTGGTATTCAGCTGCATCGGGTTAGACTGGCCTTTACATAGTTGGGAAAAGGCAGGCAGATGATGACTTATTGTAGGTGCAGATAGTAATCTCTTATTGTATGGTCATGGTCATCATTGACGAGACTGTTCTTGTGAACTAATCAACTACCCCAACTATGTTGGGGTCGCCAACATAGTTGGGAAAAGGCTAGGCAGATGATGACTGTCAATCACAAATTAAATAATTTTGTCCTCAACATTAAGATACCTGACCTGTTTTGACATTCATATTTTGTTTATTTTTATTTCTTTTTGACATTTTACATCGGATCTATGTGCTTTCTTAACATTTTTATTGTGGACATTCTGGAGGGGAATTATTGATGCGTTACTCTGGTGCTTTCTATAATTTATAATAATCAGTAATTGTTATAGTACTTCGTAGTCTTCGTACTTACTAGGTAGGTATACGCACCGTTAGTGGTCCGTTACCATTTTGTGCCCATTGCCGTGGAGACCATGGGTGCTTGGGGCGCTGAGGCCAGGAACCTCATTAGTGAGATAGGGCACAAGCTCCGTGACAAAACGGGTGACTCCCGCTCCGGCTCGTTCTTGGTGCAAAGGTTAGCCATTGCCATCCAACGTGGCAATGCAGCAAGCGTTTTGGGCACTTTTGCGCCGGGTACAGTTAGGGGCGGGTTATTTGACTAGGCTGACGTGTTGTTCTAGTACTTAATTAATTTGAATTTAAATTGATAATTATAATGTATTTGTACGCCTAATGGCAAAACATAGAGACCCTATGGAAATATTGTAACATCCCACACACTGTGTAACTCTACCTATGTTTACAAATAAAGAATCTAATCCATTGAAAGAAAGAAAGAAAATACGTTTATTTGCGGTAAACATGACGCAAAAAAGAACATAAAAACAATAAGAAAAGGTTGACATGCGTCACATCCACGCAAAACGGCTATCGCTCAGCATTATGCTGCGACCCTATGCAAGACAGAGCCCCAGCGCTGGTTTTCAGCATTGCTTCCTATGTTCCGAATGTAGGTTCCAAATGTATTCTTCTGCCTACCCCTTTAGGGAATACAGGCTTGATGTTATTATTAGTATTATACCAGTTCGATTCCCGAAGCTCAGGTGCAAACGGGGTAAGGTTAGTACTTGTTAATTAAGATGAAAACTTAAAAGCCATTTAAAGTATTGGACAACAGCTGATTACCAGCTGGTTAGAAAGAATGTCTACATAAGCTAAAAACAGCCGAAATTAAACCTTAACTCCTTTCTTCAAAGTCCAAACTGCAATGTCATTGGAGTTCCGAACGAAGTTGTAGGAAATTGTACTTCGTGGAAGAGAAATAAGGTTAAATATTGGTTGTGGGAAAGTATTTCTTTCTGAACTTGCCCCGTTGCCAAGCAAAATATAGGCTATCCTGTACCTGCGACGTGTTTTTGTTCTGGGGTTCCTGCCTACCCTTTGTTTTTTAGATGAAAGCGTGAAGGTAGCCCGCGGAATTCAAATTTTCTTACGTTATAAAAATCATCAATACATCTCTCTAAGTTCGTATTACCCTATTGAATGACTATTTCATGAAATCATGACATTTGAGGCCAATTCTAACTCAAGGTATTGCTGATTCTAATGATAATATTTCTGTAAAGCCATATTTGTTACGGTCGCGAATCATTAAGCAAAAAATTAAGAAAAGGAGATCAGCCATATTGAGCCCAAAATCTAAATGGCCGACCAACGAATTTCGCGGACTACTTTATCGCATCCCCCTTAAACAAATCTAACACACAGATTCCAAATTCAAAATATAAAAAAGAAATAAAACTCTTAATAAAGCGTCTCACGCGTTATAAGTTAACAGATAAAGCAGCCTATTCAACGTCCGTATGAATGCGATCTCTTTGCCTCTCCCACGGTCTAAAAAGGTCGTTACAGTGCCGTTAGACACGTGGAGGTGAACCCGACTGTGTTGGGAAAAGGATGAGTAATGAGTTTTAAAGTATATGTACACAATAGGGGCTAATCTTGGAATTGGAAGACCTGACATAATTTGAGATATACATAACTGGCTTTTGGCCGCGTCTTCGCCCGTGTAGATGTCGAAATATATCCCACGAGACGTACTACCGGGGTTAAAAGAACCTTAGAGGAATTATTCCGCAATAAATTGATTTACGCGGCACACGCCAGTAAAGCTCCCAGCTCCCATCTTCAACAATCATCGTGATATTTCAGCTAATTTACACAAGACTTTAATGAAATATACACCTAAACCTTCCTCATGAATCACTCCGTCCATTGGTGATAACCGTATAAAAATCCGTTCAGAAGTTTTTGAGTTTATCGCGTTCAGACAGACCGGCGCGCGGCGATGGGACTATGTTGTTGGTCCTCATCATTAAAAATTGTCTAAGGGGCCTCTGCGAGCTTCGGACCCCTGGTACGCCTTCCAAAGGTCCGGGACCCCAGGGTCCCATGATATTTGACAGTTTTACAATCAATCAATCATTTATTTTGTTAAACATAGGTACGGTTATAGATAGTATATTATCTAAAAATATGTGCAATATGTTTTGCCAATATATGGCGTACAAAATCAACATAAACAAGCAATTACAATACACACACACTACAGCCACTGACCTCTATAAACAAGTACGCTGGAAGAAATGACAGTTGTTTTTTGTGCCGATTCAAAGCGCCCCGCTCGAGCGTCTCAGGAACTAAAATTGACACACTGTTGCAAATAGGCGTCGTGTTGTATTGGCGTAGCTTTGATGATTTAGGTCTAAATCGTGGGATAAGTCTTTTTTGTATACTTTGTGTTTACTACGAGATATTTAGAACATTTTTATCATGAGAGTATGCGCATTTTGTAAAATTCACTATTAACAATATTAGTTCCACGGACGCTCACGTTTTTATCAGCGCCAAAATGGCGAAAATCAAATGTCCTCGTTTTGTCATCGATAGTATGATGTCCAGCGTAATTGTGTAATATAGGTCAGTGTTTACAGCCCATTCCAATAAACTGAACTATCTGTCATTTGAGCTAAGTTCGATAGTGGCGCCGATTCCCTTGTTCACAAACTAAACTAAAAGGTTCAGTTCATCTTTTTCTTTCTATTTCATTAAGAAAAGGGTAGAAGACAAATATTAGTTTACTCCTGTCAAATTAAGATACTCCATAGCAAGTTTAGACGTGATTAAAAACATGGCTACTAAAAATACGTCAATTTACGTCAGGCGCTCACTAATTTGACAGGACTAAACTAATATTTATCTTCTGTTCTTTTCTTAATGAAATAGAAAGAAAAAGATGCACTAAACTTAAATTTAGTTTTATTTGTGAACAAGGGAATCGGTGCCAATGTTGATCTGTCAATAGGCATCTCAAATGGTCTCAATCCCAACACTTTTGATCGAAGATAACCTGAATTTTTTTTTATTGGGACATAAGTGTAACCTTACATTTTATCATAGTTATCTAACGTTAAACTGGAGTTCTGTTGAATAATTCTAATCAGATACTGCCCGTGTGAACACACGGGCAGTATCTGATTAGACTCTATCAGCGAGGTGTCCATATCAATCCTAAAGCATTGCGTAATACACTAACAGGAGAAGGGCACTTTTCATCCTTGATCGCAGACGAAGTCGCGAGAAACGGCTAGTAATAAAAAAACATTTTTTTGCCAAATATTGTACAGACGTCAGCACATCAAGCTACTACATTCTGTCAAATTTCTTTAATAGATTTTCAATTTTATCGCTGAAACATTAAGGTTCAAGGTTGATTGGGAAAATTTGTCAGTTTCGGGTAGCTTGACCTGCTGGCGTCTGTGCTTCACCCTAATTGCGTAACTACATTTCTATGTGCGTAACACACTCAATCACAATCTGAATCATTATGAAGGGTATTGCTAATCCATTGCTTCATAATGTCCGAAAAAATTGTGCTCAACAACGTCAGTAACGCAATGAATGTTGTTGAACTGTCAAAATGAAAGCCATTGCTACTGTTAGTGTGTTACGCAATTACCCTGCTGAAGTGCGCTACCCTCTGCGCAGTACCTCATCCCTCACCCCCCGCTGACAGGTGAATTTGTTACTGCGCAGCGTCTCGCCTCATGTTCGGAGCCGCCATAAAGTTTGAAACGGGCTGAACGGGTCCAGACTTTTTAAAATTAGGGGTACAAAGGCAATCGGAGGTGAAAGACCTCATCCTACCCTCTTTAAACCTTATAAACAGCTGATCCACCAGATGATTATAAACAGAAGCCGTAATTTGAATTTCGAACATCTCGTGAACTTCCGGCACATATGCGCGTGCGCATCTGTCATTGCTATTGATGTGAGTTCGATGTTTGAATTGATGTTGTCACCTTTTCGTAGATACACCTTGAGTAAATGAGTAGTTTTGTACCTTAGACAGGAGCTCAAGTGGTTCTGTACTCGTAACAGTTAACTGCTGGACATAAACCCTTTGCCTAATAAAAAATACCCATTATATTTTTTGTATATCCACAATGTGAACTTAAGTGGTAGGTTTACAAAGACTTGATCACAGGCGCGTACCGAGGGGGGGGGGGGGTCATGACCCCCCCCAAAATCATTCAAGTTGTCGAGAGTCTGAATGATTTACTTAACTTACTACTTGGTGACCCGAATCATGGGCTGTGACCGTGCCTGCTTGATCATTGTGGATCCAGTCGGGCACAGCAAAGTAGGAGAGAGGAAGAGGGTTTGAAGATATCAAACATGTTGAAGGTACAAAGATACAGGTCATATAGTGACCTTATTGGTGATGTTCTTCAGAAAGGTCTGGTGCGTGGTACTCCCAACCGTCGTGCGTGTATGACCAGACGGACAATTGTCGTAGTTTTAAGTATGGTACGTTCACAGTCTGATCTCAGTCTCAATCTGTCAAAAAATACCTCTAATTTCTCTACATTTTTGACATTTGTTTGTCGCCGAGATGAGGCTGCGACTAGATTTTGAACGTTTTAAATTACGAGAGTTGGCTTTCTGATATATGAACGTAAACGAAGAAAAAGGAATAGGTACGAAAGGTTCGTAGCTGCTGGAGTTCTGTAGCTTCTGCTTACCCCCATGGGAAGAAGGTTATGTATGTTTGTCCAAAGATATGAATGATTTAATCGTAAAAGCAAACAAATTTCTCGTATCGTATCTCCTACTGAACTAATATTATAAACGTGAAAGTTTGTATGGATGGATCGATTGATGTTTGTTACTCTTTCACGCAAAATCTAGTGAACGGTTTTGGATGAAATTTGCCACACAGATGATTTATAACCATATAGAGGTATGAGGAATAGGGTGGAAAGTTCACTCATCCTCCATAGAAAAGGGAGGAACCTCCGACCAGACGGTTCTTGTGTCTGGCGGGCAATTGCCCAACGATTGATGTTGGTGCTAATTGCGCGGTTAACTCTGCTTGCGAGATGCAGGATTTGCGTGACGTCAGTATGACGCGTTTGTTCGCATTTCGCGTTGTAGATACCGCTACAACCGGGATTAACATATAGGATACTCTTTATCCCGATATCCCCACGGGTTCGAAACTTATGCGGGTGATACCGCGGGGCGCAGCTAGTTTATCATAAGAAACTCCTTTTTTTGAAGTCGGTAAAAAAATTACTCCTGGTTCATTTGAGGAGATCTATGTCCAGCAGTGGAAGTCTTTTGTCTGAAATGATGATCATCGCTGACTCATCATCCAGGGGATTAGCAGCCCAGTGGCGTCAAGCTCAAATCGTCACCACCAATCCAGCCTTTTTGGTAGATTTTAAAGGTTTATCTTAAGATCTTTACATATGACTGCCTCGTTGACTTTTAGCAAGCGCTACTTCTGATCATAGGGTCTTGGATTCAATTCCCAGGTCGGATGAACCGTTGTTGAGTTTTTCTATCTGGAGTTTCAGCCCGGAGTCTGGATTTGTGCCTGATTGAAGGCAATAGGGTCGCCCCCTATTACATGGGACTTAAATATAGCTCACGGAATGTGGGTGTACTTTCGGTACACCTCTGCCGAACCCTTCGGAGATACAAGGCGTGATATTATGTATGTTATGTAGCTAATATCAATCTTAAACTTAAAACCAGAGGGGTAGTTCTCGTAATTTTAAGAACGTTCACAGTCTGATCTCAGTCTCAATCTGTCAAAAAATACCTCTAATTTCCCTACATTTTGCCAAGTTTTTGACATTTGTTTGTCGCCGAGATGAGACTGCGACTAGATTTTGAACGTTTTAAATTACGAGAATTATTATTATCCTTGCTGTCAGACTTTCATCCCAACTGTTTTACCTGACAGCCGGTCCCCAAGACATTGACGTTACGTTACTCAAAACCTGCCCCAGGCACATATACCATACTTCTTACGAAAAGGCCGAGCAAGGACGCGACTTGTACAAAAAAAAGTTTGAATAAAAAAAATACTCCGCCAGCTGTCTTATAGGCACGCGCCGGCGCGTGGCAACAGCCAATAGGAAAGCTGCAGGCTGTTCTTGAATAGCGCCATATTGCAAGTTTGAGTCGGTTTTTTTCTTTCATGATTTTTGACATTTGCAAAGTTTTTGACTAACGGTCAAATAAAGTTTCGATGTCATATGCAAACCTCTTTTTTTAAGTAGATTTTTTGCGAATGTATTTAATTTCTTTGTTAAATCTATTACAGTAAAACATATACAGGGTCAATTTAAATTAGCTAGTAGAACTCCGCAGACGTGATAGGTATCAATATCTGAGCGGCTAGTAACTAAGAAATAACAGCCGCACGGGTCGATCGATCAGGTTAAGCTACGCTTGCCGCGGTTGGTCCGTGGATGGGTGACCTCTTACATACCAAAACCCCTCCGTGCCTCGGAAAGCACGTTAAGCCGTTGGTCCCGGCTGTCATTCGTGGATCTTTGACGGTCGTTACGCTTACGGGTCGTCAGAAGCCCGAAAGTCAGACAAACAATCTTACCAAGGGGTTTCATATTACCCAGTAACTGGGTTGTGGAGGTCAGATAGGCAGTCGCTCCATATAAAATACTGGTACTCAGTTGCATACGGTTAGACTGGAAGCCGACCCCAACATAGTAGGCAAAAGGCTAGGCAGGTGATGATGCTTAAGCATTATCAGCCTGTAATGTTCCCACTGCTGGGACACAGGACTCCTCCAGGAGGAGGAGAGAGGGAGTGAGCCGTAATCCTTCACGCGGGCTCAGTGCTGGTTTGGTAGATGTCACCTAAATATGATAAAACAACAAAAAAATGTTATTTTTTCTTTTAACCGACCGTATATAGTATTTTTACTAGAAATATCAGTTTGAATATCTTTTTTAGAGAAAAGGAAGAACGGGACACTTATAAAATCATTTCGTTGTCCGTCTGTCTGTCAGTCAAGACCCTTTCTCTCAGGAACGCGTGGAGTTATCAAGTTGAAATTAATATCAAATACTCAGGGCTGCAATCCCTTGAAGCAATGAAAAGAACTAAACTTCTAAGTCAACGCAATCAAAAGATACGGGCGTATGTGTTCCGAAATCAAAACCTATAGGGTACTTCCCTTTGACCAAGAATCATGAAAGGCAAAAAGCAATGTCATGTAACACAAGTAAAGGAAAAAATCCGAAAACCGTAAAACATTCCAAAAACAAAATATTAAAACTATTTACATACCTTCAAATTTGTACGGAGCCCTCGGTGCGCGAGTCCGACTCGCACTTGACCTGTTTTTTTTTTGTGTAAACTTCACCGGCGTAATGGTTATCGGTGTAAACAAAAAAAAAAAGATTTTATCAACTCAGAATACTCTACAAAATCAAAAATATAATACATTTCATACGCTTCGTGTACTTATTCATATTAAACCTGCCTTATATCATGAACTTTTCATCCCTTTTCTACACATCAACAAGTCACTGAAAAAAAACTACGTGTTCAGTTGAACAACTTTAATTGTGCGGTCACTAAACCCAAAGTTCTTATAACAATCCTTTGAAGCTTCCGTTTTATAACCGCAAACGTAAGTTTGCACAAGCTAACCTTTATTACAAACTTAAAAGTAACAGCTGGATAAATTTGTTTCCTATGTATTTAGTTTAAAGTTAGCTTTTTTTGACCGCAAATATAAGGTTGTAAATGTTCTTTGTTTTATAAATAGATTTCGCTTTGTGTATCAAAGAGTTGAGCTTTGTAACAATACCCTGAAACGCATTATTTTATAGTAATTAGTATTTACGTATTTGCTGGTTTTTTTTTTTAATTTTAGGTACAGACGCCAGCACATCAAGCTACTACAAGCTGTCAAATTTCTATAATAGATTTTCAACTTTATTGCTAAAACATTAAGGTTCAAGGTTGATTGGGAAAATTTGACAGTTTCGGGTAGCTTGACCTGCTGGCGTCTGTACCTACCTACCTATTAAATATAGATGCTTGCCAAATTAAATCCTGTTCATACATAATCTGCCTATAGTATCGTTCCTACTGCTTGGACACAAGCCTCCTCTCTGTGAGAGGGAGAGGGCCACAATCCACCACGCGGGCACAGCTATAACGACAATGCAATGTTACTAACACAAAGATACACATATGTACTTCTAACTTACATTAACTACCCAAAAATACAATTCAAATAGAATCAAAAATACAATAAAAATTAAGTTAAAGATACAAACAAAATACAATTTAAAATTTTCATTAAAATTCCATCTTCATTTGTCTGCTCAACATCGTATATAACGCAATGAATACTGTTGAACTGTCAAAATGAAAACCATTGTTACTGATAGTGTGATATAGATACGCAATTACCACGCTGTTCATAGACCCAATGAAGGCCTAAAGCCCTACTCCCTACAAGACCCACAGCAACAAAGGAAGTATTTAACCCCACGACATCACTAACCATTTAATTGGAGAAATTAACAGCACTTGAACTAACATCATTGTCATTACTGCTGATGTGACATTTTGAGGCAGGTGGGTTTTGACCTTTAATTTACGGATGGGCCCACATCAGTCTTGTGTTCTTCGGAGAGGTAGGCAGAAGTGTAAAACTACACATATTACGCTAGTTTTCTGGGTCAATCGTCGACCGCATCATCGATTGCCATCGAGAGCAGTTGTAACCCTGACTTACGAGCTGTAGGCCGTAAGTGCTAGCCCTAACTGGTTGAGAATAAAACGTTGAACGAGGGATTTTATTTTGATTTGTTTGTTTGAAAATAAAAATGTTCTGTCTATCATCCTAGACTTTGTCGCGCTCGATACAGCGAGCCCCATTTTTCTCTCAAGTCTACCCTGACCATAGACAAAGAGAATCCAAAATGGCTGCCAATAAGCACTAGGCATGTTTTGTAGAAAGTGCAATTACTTATTATTATTCGCGCGCAAATATGTCGTCGCGAGCCACATTGCCAAATGCCAGATGCGCGGTGCCACCTTGCGTCGTGAGCATGCGTCGAGCCCTCCCTCTAATTTCTTTAGCATCTGTCAAAGTTATTTTTTTAAGAATGTAGATCAGCCTGTGTTGGTACTGTTAGGAGATTAAGGAGTAAGGTGTTTTGACTAGCGTTATTTTAATTGCCACTATTTTGGGTAGGTCGGCGATCCCGCTTCCCGTTTGTGCCCGGTTTATGGCAATAGGCTCGCCCCTGCGCGAACTTGCACGAATTAGGTATCTTAATAGCGATCGTTGTGCCGATAGTCGTGATAGCCAATGGGTTAATAGCCAAGAGCCTCGACCAACACCTGAGGAGGCTCTCGTTGGGCAGCTGGATCAAGGGCTTGATTCAGAAAGCGGTTTCTGGACACGGCCCGCATTGTCAGGAGGATCCTCTCTCTGGACCCCTGATCGCCGCCGCGCCGGTAGGTTGAACCCATTTTTGTTTATAAAAATACTAGCTGCGGCCCGCGGTTTCACCCGCATAAGTTTCAATTCAGTGGGAATATCGGGATAAAAAATATCGTATGTGTTGTGTTGATCTTGGTTATAAACTATCTATGTGCCAAATTTCATCCAAATCCGTTCAGTAGTTTTGGCGTGAAAGAGTAACAAACATCCATCCATCCATCCATACGAAATTTCGCATTTATAATATTAGTAGGAAGTATGATAGGATAGTAGGATTTAAAAATGTAATATAAAGTATTTAAATAAAATAAGTATTCTTAAAAGCTGAAAAGGGATTGGGCACGTCACAGCGGCCGCATGCACAGTGACCGCTGGGCAACAGTATCCACACGGTGGATGCCTGAGGTCAGACGGGCGCCGCCGAGGCTGCCCCAGGAAGAGGTAGTGAGACGACCTAGATGCGTACCGCAAGGGTTGAATCGAGGTGGCGCTAGAAAGGGATGCCTGGAAGGATTTGGGGGAGTGTAGACTAACTAAGAAATATAACATGAAGTTCCTATACCTGCTCAAATTCTGTGTGTTGTAATGTTATTTTATGAGTTATGTTATGAGAGTGATCCCGTTTGCTTGACGATGTAACTTGACATGTATTCAGTATCCCTTCTGCACAAAACTTTGACAACGCCTAAGTTAAGTCTCTAGGTCGCACTTAGCCATAAAAATGTGTTGTGTCAACCAAATTCTGTTCGAAGCGTTTAATATTTAAGATCGACTTAGTTTAAGAGTTTCTTGGATAAGCTATTGCTTAGCCAACTTTTGGTAGTGCAAACGGGTAGCGGCTTAATTGCGTAACACACTATCAGTAGCTATGGCTTTCGTTTTGACAGTTCAACAACATTCATTGCGTTATTTACGTTGTTGAGCAGACGAATTTTTCGAACGTAGGAAGCAATGGATTAGCAATATCCTTCAAAATTATTCAGATTGAGATTGATAGTGTTACTCGGGTGGTTCGCTATCGCTACTAACGGCTAGTGGCGCCGATTCCCTTGTTCACAAACTAAACTAAATTTAAGTTCAGTGCATCTTTTTCTTTCTATTTCATTAAGAAAAGGACAGAAGATAAACTATTAGTTTAGGCCTGTCAAATTAAGATACTCCAAAGACATATTTAGACGTGATTAAAAACATAGCTACTAAAAATACGTCAATTTACGTCAAGCGTTGACTAATTTGACAGGACTAAACTAATATTTTATCTTCTGTCCTTTTCTTAATGAAATAGAAAGAAAAAGATGCACTGAACTTAAATTTAGTTTAGTTTGTGAACAAGGGAATCGGCGCCAGTATCTAACATAAGCCAGCCAGCAAGGTGGTAACATGGCCTTCTTGCAATTGCTGAATCATCTACGATTTTCTTCGAAACAAAGAATTCAATTACTAAAAGTAAACCGTAAAGTATTGTTCTTTGCGTGGGTCCTGACGAATTAGTAGCAACACTTATTGTAGGTGCTTGTGGCTAAGTAATAACAGCCGCACGGGTCGATCGATCAGGTTAAGCTACGCCTGCCGCGGTTGGTCCGTGGATGGGTGACCATCTTCACATACCAAGACCCCTCCGTGCCTCGGAAAGCACGATAAGCCGTTGGTCCTGGCTGTCATTAGCGGATCTTTGACAGTCGTTACGGGTCGTCAGTAGCCCGAAAGTCTGACAACCAGTCTTACCAGTACCAAACCCAGTTACTGGGTATCGTATTACCCAGTAACTGGGTTGTGGAGGTCAGATAGGCAGTCGCTCCATGTAAAATACTGGTATTCAGCTGCATCCGGTTAGACTGGAAGCCGACCCCAACATAGTTGGGAAAAGTTTTTATTATTATTATTGTATATTATTATTATTTATGATGACTTATTGTAGGTGCAGATAGTAATCTCTTATTGAATGGTCATGGTCATCATTCATGACGAGACTGTTCTTGTGAAGTAATCACTTAAAAGCTACGCAATAGGAAGATTGTTAATGGTCCCAAAAATTGACCCTGCACCCTAATTGACCACTATCAATCAGTGTCTCTGGATCATTTTGACGGATATTGCTAATCCATTGCTCCATATGTTCGAAGAATTTGTCTGCTCATTAACGTAAATAACGCAATGGATGTTGTTGGACTGTCAAAATGAAAGCCATTGCTCCTGATAGTGTGTTACGCAATTACCCCGCTGGAATTTGATAGGCAGCCCCTGCGCCTACAACAAAGGACATGGCTAACTATATAAAGTTTGGGCGACTGCCCTAAGCATGTATATTTATTAATTAAATATAACGTAGGTACGAACGGCAGCACATCAAGTTACTACAATCTGTCAAATTTGTTTAATAGATTTTCTACTTTCTCGCTGAAGCATTAAGGTTCAAGGTTGATTGGGAAAATTTGACAGTTTCGGGTAGCTTGACCTGCTGGCGTCTGTACATTTAATCCACTTTTTATATCTTGATGATGTTATGTTACTTTCAGTCACTGTTGCTTACATGTTATTATGTAATGGTCTACGAATGCTTGTATATGATACGCTGGGGAGTTTGTTGCGCCATTTCTTCTTCCCAGCGAAAGCACTAGGAAGTGGTGAAGGGCGGGCGTGCTGGGGGACTGTCTTTTTTTAATTTTGACGTTCGAAAAGTGCTGATTCTCAGATTAATTTGAATAAATGACGTTTGATTGATTTTTAATTGGTGTGGGGTTATATGTATATATAACTAAAAAGTGAAAAATAAAAACTTTTTTACAAAAAAAACAAAACGTAATTTGTAAAAAAGATCTACTCAGTGTAAAATAACTGTAATTTCGGAAGTCGCGGGCAAAAAACTTAAATACAGATCGAAAGACTTCCGAAATTAAAGTTATTTTTCACGGTGTAGTGGTTTCTTTGAAAGTCGGTTGTTATATTGTTTTTATTTTAAAAATATTAAAGTTTTCACTCAATAACACTGACGGCCCAAAAGCACGTTTTCGAGCATGTTTTCGAGTGAGCAAGACCTGCTCAATACTTATCCTACACGTTGCATTTAAAATATGGTGCAATAAAAATGATAAATTAAACTTTTGTTCAATCATTGCGCAATCTTCAATATTAACCCGAAATGGTCATAAACAGTGCGTAAATTGCACGTGATATTGTGCAATATAATTGAAAGTTTAGGGACCACCTTAGAATTGAAATGATTTTTATTAAGTAAATATTTTAAGTCACAAAAAAAACAATATAACAACCGACTTTCAAAGAAACCACTACTCAGTGAAAAATAACTGTAATTTCGGAAGTCGCGAGCAAAAAACTTAAATACAGATCGAGACTTCCGAAATTAAAGTTATTTTTCACTTTGTAGTGGTTTCTTTGAAAGTGGGTTATTATATTGTTTTTTTTTTTATTAATATTAAAGTTTTTTCACGCAATAACATTGACAGCCCACAAGCACGTTTTCAAGCATGTTTTCGAGTGAGCAAGACCTGCTCAATATTATCCTACACGGTGCATTTAAAATATGGTGCAATAAAAATAAGAAATTAAACTTTTGTTCAATCATTGCGCAATCTTCAATATTAACCCGAAATGGTCATAAACACTGCGCAAATTGCACGTGATATTGTGCAATATAATTGATGGTAGGACCACCTTAGAAATGAAATGATTTTTGTAAATATTTTAAGTCACGAAAGACGACGTCCTTTTATACGATGTTTAGGTATGGAGACGAAAATCTACATTTCCACATTGGCGCCGATTCCTTTGTTCACAAACTAAACTAAATTTAAGTTCAGTGCATCTTTTTCTTTCTATTTCATTAAGAAAAGGACAGAAGATAAAATATTAGTTTAGTCCTATCAAATTAGTCAGCGCTTGACGTAAATTGACGTATTTTTAATAGCCATGTTTTTAATCACGTCTAATTTGTTTATGAAGTATCTTAATTTGACAGAACTAAACTAATATTTATCTTCTGTCCTTTTCTTAATGAAGTAGAAAGAAAAAGATGCACTGAAATTAAATTTAGTTTGTTTTGTGAACAAGGGAATCAGTGCCATTATATGACATTGCTTTCGGGTTAACTAAGAATTTAGAATCCCGCCCAAGAATTTAAAAGCCCTCTGGTGTTTATAGATAGTTACTGGACTGTGGCTATTGGCTCTCCCCCATTCCACATTGACTACCGACAAGGGTGTTGGGAAGTAGTCTCGGAAACCTTCAAGCGACCACATCCCCCATTATTATACAATAAACCTCCTGTATTTTTAATAGAGGGTTTTCACGGACCTGCACCCTGACTGCGTAACAAAATATCAATCTCAATCTGAATCAATTTGAAAGATATTACTAATCCATTGATTTATATGTTCGAAAAATGTGTCTCCTCAACAACGTAAACAACGCAATGAATGTTGTTGAACTGTCACAACGAAACCCATTGCTACTGACAGTGTGTTACACATCAAACGGTAGATAATTTTATAACATTAAATTTATTAATTTTAAATCTTTTTAGTTTATTTTTTTACAATTACTGGGCTTTTGGCTTCAGTATCACCGTGTATAATTTTTTGTAATGTGCGTTTTTATTGTGCAGAATAAACTTTTTATTTTCTGGAAAGTTTTAAACCGGTCTAAATTAACCCAATATTCTTTCGAGTTTAAAAAGACAGTGTTTCCAACTTTTTATCACTTTTTACGTTCTAATTCAACCTAATATTCTTGTCTCCAATGCGAGCTAGGCTAGACTCCTTTGATATTGTAAACGATATTTATTTGTGAACAAGGGAATCGGCGCCATAGTAAACGATATTTAATATTTCAAGCACGCGCTCCACAAGATCGAACCCTTTATCCCATTATTCGCCTCTCAATTCCAAATTACCACCTTTACATGAACTCCTGAACAAAGACTTCTAAATGTCACACCAAATAAACTTTTCAAACACCATCCCTTTGTACTCCACATCTGCTAAGCTGAAAATACCTATATAGTGTTGACATTCTCCCCCCACTTTTATAACCATCTCGCTCTGGTCTGGGTAGAAAGAAAGAGAGCGATTAAGGGCTTTGGATGCGCACGCAGCTTTCCCAAAGCCCTTGCTACTTGCTACGGCGACTACGTTGTTCACTCACTCCGCCGCCGGACAGCGTCGCGTGCGGGCGTCTCGCGTTTATCAAAACTAAATCGTGTCATAAGTGCGTTATGGATATCGTGAGTTCGTAAAAATTAATTCGTTTCGTATCGTGGTTTTTAATTCGAAAAATTATTAAGTCGTGTTCTTTTAAATTTCGGTGTGACAGAAATGTTATAGAAGTTTTTTTTCGTAACCGTTTTTTGGGATTGTAACCGTTTCAATGATGGGCGTAAGTGGTTGTATGAGCGTGAGGCAGGCGAGGGGTTCGTGCCACTGCCCCGCGTGCCCTAGGGCTTCGGGCCATGGGGTGCAGATGCCTCCGCAGACGCTCGTGCTCCCCCCGATGGCTCTCGAGCCCGAAACCACTCCCGTTAAGGATAAGAAAGGATCGAAAATGAAGGTCCTGAAGAAAATTAAGAAAAAAATTGGATTAGGTGAGTTTTTAAGTGTTTGAGAATGTTGATATTTATGTTCTACATGGTTATTTTTTTTACTGTCAAAGTTTTTTTTTTTTTGTAATAAACAGTAAGCTGTCCTAGTATAAAAACTCTTTTAATAGACTCTTGTCAGTTTAACCGCCATTTTTATATGCTTTAAGATTTTATCTGAGTACCGACATTAGTAGCAAACTGTTGCTCTAAAAGTTGAAGGTAGCATTATATAGTTTAGTCATTAAAAAAATGTCTTCAGAGTTCAGTTTTTGTACCGACTTGGTTCATTGTGGTGAACTTATTAATTTGTAAATTCGGGTGTTTTTGTGGTTTTTTTTGACGATATATTGTGGAACTAATGAATTAATGAATGTAGCTATGTATCGGTTTAGGTCAGGTAAGTAAATAATAAATGACATTTTTTTTTTTGTTAGAGTTTAATATTTTAGCCATGTTTTTTTTTCATAATCCCATTGTTTCATGTCATCTATACATTTTCTTTTTGTTTCTTACTGACCGCGTTCAAACTCCAAACGATTTATTTCAAATACACCAATTACAGGCACTTTTTAATTGTCAAGGGGTCGGTCAGTCAGAAAGATGAAGCTAGTTGCCCATTCCAAAGCGTAGTAGGTACCTACGGAGAAGAACGGGCAAGAAACTCCATGGACACTCTTTTAAATCGCTAAATACGTTGCTTTTCTTAACGGATTTTGATGCGGTGGTCACCATAATTTAGAGAATTTATTCCGGAAGGTTTATGCATATAATACATTAATGTAAAACTTATTTACTTACTTATAAACGACTAGCAGCGCCCCGCGGTTTCTCCCGCATAAATGTCGATCCCGTGGGAATATCAGGATAAAAAGTATCCTGTGTGTTATTCTAATGTTGTGTACATTAGAATAACACCTAAGATGACCCACTGACCTATAAGCTATATTACTGTAAAGTTTCATCAAAATCCGTTCAGTATTTTTTGCGTGATCGATGGTTTGTCAAGTCGTAAAAATCGTGGGAAACAGGGTCGCTATACCCTACCCATTCGGTTAACCGTTTTTTGACAGCTATCTTAGAACGTACATATTCCAGATTACGTAAAAACTGCTTTATCTTTTTGAATTATCTTATTTATGGCTTCTTACAGACATTATAATACCGTGCGTGTATCAATCAATGTATTGTGTGTTGCTGCAATCACTAGTTCCATCTGTCAAAAAATGGTTTACCTAATAGGTATAGTTTGATTTAGATAACTCTGCTCATGACATGTGAAACGTACGGACGCCAGCACATCAAGCTACTACAATCTGTCAAATTTCTTTAATAGATTTTCAACTTTATCGCTAAAGCGTTAAGGTTCAAGGTTGCTTGGGAAAATTTGACAGATTCGGGTAGGTTGACCTGCTGGCGTCTGTACGTAAAGGTATATGACCTAAAAAAAAACTTATTTGCGAACATTCTACTCCTACTTATAATATTATAAACGTGAAAGTTTCACACACAAATGGTTTATAACCAGGATTAACACATAGGATACTTTTTATCCCGATATTCCCACGGGATCGAAACTTATGCGGGTGAAACCGCGGGGCGCAGCCAGTCTGTGATAAAGTAATAAAAGTCTGGAACCATATCGCGTTATATCAATAATAATTCTAATCTCGGCTTAGATTAGCAAAAAACGGTTAGACAGAATGAGCAAAAAATGTTTTGCTCAAGTGTTACCGAGCCGTAGAGTATTATTTATTATCTGTGAAGTTACTTAGCTAACATAAGGTTCATTTTCGTACCATCTGCTTTTTACTATCGTCTGCCTAATTAGTCTTAGTATTTTTTATATCTTTATTGTTGTAGATGTCAACAGGATACTTACTTGATTTACAAGCGAAAACGCTTGACGTCTGTCCTTGATGAGTAGATTTTTTCCAAAAAAAAAAACCGTAAAAAAAAAAAACAAGCGAAAAAAATAAAAATAAAAAACGAAATAATAAAAATATAAAAACAAGCGAAATCGCTTAAGTAACATCTGTCATTTGATGAGTACCTAGGTATATTTTTCGCAAAAAATCAAAAATAAAATAAAAATTGCACACCAACAAAAATATCTTTGATAAAAATGTTTTTACTAAAAAAACTTGTACAGCGCGTGCCATCTGCCTTGCGGTTGCGTGTTATTGAGGCGATGATCGAGTTTTGTTTTTGCAATTTTGTTGTTGACCACCTGCCTTTGCACCTTGGCTAATTTGGTCTAGTCTAGATATTAAGAAAGAAAAAAAAATCGTTTATAAAACAAGAAACCTATCAAAAGTTCTGCTTGAATACATACTTATTTATTAAGGATTAGCTGCGTCCCGCGGTTTCACCCGCATAAGTTTCGATCCCGTGGGAATATCGGGATAAAAACTATCCTATATGTTAATCCTGGCTATAAATCATTTGTGTGCCAAATGTCATCCAAATCCGTTCAGTAATTTTTACGTGAAAGAGGAACAAACATCCATCCATCCATCCATCCACACAAACTTTCACGTTTGTAATATTAGTAGGATGGTCATAGTTTTTATTTTCTTTCTTTCTTTCTTCTTTCTATTTTTGGTATAAATTTTCAGCCAGTAATTATCTTACTGCAGGGCAAATGCCTCTTTTTATACAGAGAAGGAAAAAACACTTTTAATCAAACAATTCAATAATCATTTGATGAATACCTACTATATTTTACCCAAAAAAACCAAATAAAAAAATACGTTTTTTTATTTTTGCAAAAAACCATGGAAATGTATCTATGAAAAAAAATGCTTGCTCTGAGGAGGTAGGGGTTGGAAGCATTTTTCTTTTTCGATGAATGGAACATATTAGTCTAAATCAAAACTTCAATAATATTTTAAAATTAATAGCAGTTAGTTTTTATCGTTGCAAGGAAGGAAGGAAAGCCACCATTGAAAACATGATTAATATCAGACGTCAATTCGCGTTACAAAACCTATATTTATTTTCCTCAATAGATAATATAACATTCCATGCAAATTAAAACTACTATGCATAAATGACGAAGAGGTTGCTCACAGGAAACTTCAATGCGCAAAATATGGTGCAATATTAAAAATGACTAAATTACCAACGTCATTCATGGTCAAGGAAATAACACTATTTATTTCTATATATACTATTTTTAGCTTCTGACCGTGACTTTGTCCCCGTGAAATTTCTTATTCCCACGACCCACTCCGTCGCATCGCATCGCCCGACCGCACTATTACCTTGTTTCCGCTTTGTGTTTTTTTTTCTTATTGCTCGGCTCCTAAATGTCCTAGCGTGATGTTTAATGGCCTATAGCCTTCTCCATGAATTGGGCTATGAAATGCAAAAGGATTTTTTCAAATCCGACCGGTAGTTTACAGTACAAACTTACAAATTTTACCTCTTTATGAAATTACTAGTTAGTCTAAGGGTGAATTCCACCAAACTTTTATACAAAAAATAAGTCTCGTCCTGAGAATAAATTTTGAATTTCTGACAGTTTTTCCATACTAGAACCGAAAAAGACATCAGATTTTGGTAAAATAAGCCCGAAGTGTGAAATCGCCAACCCGTCTTGTGCAAGCGTGGTGATCAATGCTCGTGCCTTCTCTATGTGAGAAGAGATCCTTGCCCTGCAGTGTGACAATAAGAAGCTGGATTTTTTAAGATGGCGGACACTAAATCTGTTGAGCAAGATCATGTATAATGAGAGTAAATGCAATGAGTGCTCATGTGACCTCTCAAAAAATAGAATGGTAACTCTTTCGTAATTAATTTCATAATGTTTTGAAAATGTACAATCGAGTGCAGTTTTTGATTGTTGTGGGACAAATTCTTGAGGAAAAATCTAAGTTTTTTTTAAGATCACCCTAATTACGTAACGCAGTATTAACCACAATCTGAATAATTTCGAAAGAAAATGCTAATGCATTGCTTCATATTTTCGAAAAATTTGTTTGCACCACAACGTAAATAACGCAATGATTGTTGTTGAACTGTCAAAACGAAAGCCATTTGCTACTGATAGTGTGTTACACAATTACCCCGCTAGTTGGAGGCATAAAGCCCTGAAACTCTGCCCTTGAATGCTAGTCCTGATGGTAATCGATATAGATAAATGAAATCTGGTAAGACCACACGAGCAAGCATTAAAATATAAAGGGGTTATACAGTCTTTTTTTTATGCCATCATTTGCACTCATCTGCCTAGCCCAACTATCTTGTGGTCGGCTTCCAGTCTTACCGGATGCAGCCGAATATCAGTATTTTACATGAACTTCTGTTATTTATCTAATTTTGGTTGATTCTAGTCGCCCCTTCCAAAAGGTAGTTTCGTATGGAGAAGAGGCAAGAAACTCCACCGATATTCTTTTAAAATGTACTACAATATCCTACTTTCCTACTAATATTATAAGCGCGAAAGTTTGTGAGGATGGATGGATGGATGTTTGTTACTCTTTCACCCAAAAATTATTGAACGGATTTGGATGAAATTTGGCACACAGATAGTTTATAACCAGGTTTAACACATAGGATATTTTTCGATCGAAACTAATGTGGGTGAAACCGCGGGCGCAGCTAGTTTTGTATAATTATATGTGAAGACGATGTACTATGACCATTTTGAAAACAAAATCCCGTGCACATGATGACCACAGCTGCGTCCGTGTAAAACAAAAGAGGAGCCTTTTAGGTCGACTTATAATATGCGCTGCAAGCAGGAATAGTCCTTACGGTGGTCAAATAAAGATTTTAGCGATAGTACCACGAAAAAAAAAGAACAATAGGAAAAAAAACTAACATCTGGGTAACCTATACCAATTGTTTAACAAGCTTAGCATAAAATTATGAAACGCCACGTCCCGGAGCTCCCAAAGGCAAGAAAAAAAATCCGACATCTGCCGAAGCGCAAAGTTAAGTACACTTCGACTTACGACTAACACATCTGGCCTTTTTGTTAAATAAATTGCTCCTTTCCGGAAATAAGGGCTAGAACTAAAGACGGAACACCGTGTGGGACTCGGAAACATCTGGTGCGAGTTCATTATACCATTCTTAGCTAAATTGTTATTGTTTAACTTTGAACACGTGACTGTTGGGTTGAAACGATTTCCCAAAGACAATACGTCTTTTGGAAAGGATGGTTTTAGTGTAAGACCTCATAACACGGCTTGAAATTTTTTTTTTTTTTGTTTACTGGCGTCTGCCCGTGATTTCGTCGGCGAGAAATTTGTTCAGCCTGTCGCATCGCCCACCCACGCTATTACTTCGTTTTCGCTCAGCGTCCTTTTTATCTTTGTTCTTATTGCTCGGCTCCTGAGGGTCCTAGCGTGATGTTAAACAGCATATAGCCTTCTCAGAGAATTGGGCTATCAATTGCAAAAACAATTTTCCAAATCCGACGGGTAGTTTCAGAGATAAGCGCGGTAAAACAAAAAACAAAAAAAACTTCAGCTTTATTATATAAGTAGACTAGCAGAGCCCAGCGGTTTCACCCGCATAACTTTCGATCCCGTGGGAATATCGGGATAAAAAGTATCCACCTGTTAATCCTGGTTATAAACTATTTGTGTGCCAAATTTCATCCAAATCCATTCAGTAGTTTTTGCGTGAAAGAGTAACAAACATCCATCCATCCTAACAAACTTTCGCGTTTATAACTTTACCAATAACTAATTTTGCCACGATTATAAAGACCCCTTTTCTTCAAAAATCGTGACGGTAACAACCTAACACATTATAAAACTGTTTTTGACACTGGCGGTCATTCTTTTTCCAAGTCCTTTGTTCTACCCGCCCTCATTGCTTCGTGCATGAGAGTTCGGAGTCGTGATTACTATGTGTGGTCGAAATTACACCTGACTGAGGAGATCGTGACGTATGGACCTTTTTTTCTACCGAAATTACCTTTAGTTGTAACACTGGTTTGAAAAGTATGATTATTTTGACGATGGCATCGATTGGAAGCCGATGTGAAGAGGTTTTTGAATTGAAAGGAAGTCGCAATCGTCCTAGTCTTTGTCCAACTATGTTGGGGTCGGCGTACAGTTTAACTGGATGCAGCTAAGTACTAGTATATACATGGAGCGACTGCCTACCTGACCTCCACAACCCAGTTACTGGGTTACCACTACCATTACCTCTGGGTCACCACTGCTCCCCAGTCATAACACAAAACAATAAATAGATAAAAAAAAACTGTGCTGTGGGAATATTTATAAAACGGATAGGATATGATAAACTCTTTCCGTTGAAAGAATATTATAAAACAATCAATATGCTTACATTTTTCCCAACAATGTTAGGGTCGGCTTCAGTCTAAGCTGATGCAGCCGAATATACCAATACCATGGAGCGACTGCTTATCTGACCTCCACAACTCAGTTACTGGGTAATACGATACCCCTTGGTAAGAATGGTTGTCAGACTTTCGGGCTATTGGCGACCCGTATTGACTGTCAAAGATTCATGAATGACAGCCAGGACTAAAGGCTTAACGTGCTTTCTGAGGCACGGACTTTCGCATCCACGGATCAACCGCGTAGCGTAGCTTAACCTGATCGATCGACCCGTGCGGCTGTTATCATTTAGCCACGGGCCATCAGCCAGGTGTATGATCCTAAAAAGCTGCGTGTACTCAATGATTAGTATGACAAATATGTATTTTCCGAAAAACACACTATCATTTAAAGTTTGCTCAGTTGGGTAAATTTTTATGTACTCCTACGTAACATTCGGAAGCACTCGTTATCGCCCGGAGCATATGTCCTGTATCCATCTCGCTCTAGCGCACAGAATGTGTATCTAGCGTAGTGCTCACTCTTATTTACAAACTTCGACAGCTGTTTCGCAACGGGATCTTGGTGGCGTGCGCCGGCGCAAACGTTAGGGGTGGCAGAGGATTATTTTTGGAAGTTTCTTTTTTCAGGCGGAATTAATTTTGAGTATTTTTGGCACAGCCAGAAGCAATGATAAAATTAGATGGAAGAGTCTGACGAAATTTTGAGGGATTATATTTTTGGGTATTTTAGTGATACTGTTATTATTATGTTAGTAGGACTTGGGAGAGTCTAAATATATTCAGGGGTGTCCCCAAATAATATCTAAAATGTTGACGTCAGAAGTCAGGTCTGATAGTAGTATCTTTGGATATCTCTTGATTAGGAAAACAAGCTTGGATAATTATATCGGTATCGGCAATGGTTTTTTTTTCTTGTAGTTATATTTTTTTTTTGTGCTGAATCTTGAATATTATCATTTTTATCCGACTGCGCGACGCAAAAGAAGGCCATGTGTTTATCAGATATGTATGTTTGTCCCTTTGTGGCGCTTTAGAGACCATGGGCGTGGGTCGTTTTTGATGATTCTTACGTCAATCGAATTTTAGCGTTTTGTTTTTACACCACGAAGCAAATCTTCAGTTTTTTTCAGCTAGTGCAATATTAGTAGAAATAATTGTCTCTTACTCTCCCATTATAATACAAAACTGCTATATAGGCTTATTTCTAGAAAGGACAGCGAAGATATTGCTAATTTCTTACATCGGACTTTACACTTTCTATTTGTCTTTATCAAAAGGCCAATTCCCGTGATTAAAAACCTTCAAAATCTAGTCGCAATCTCATCTCAGCGACAATCAATGCCAAAAACTTATCAAAAATATAGGGAAATTACAGGTATTTTTTGACAGATTGCGACTGAGATCAGACTGTGAACGTTCTTAAAATTAAGGGAATTAGCCCTCAGATGTATGTCTGGTGTATTGTCTTTTAGTCTGTGCTAAACAAATGTATTTTTATTCTACCTTTAAAAAAATTTTACTGACCATTCAAAAAAAAAAATGACTAGAACCTTTTTCGTCTTCTTTTTTTTCGCCAGTTGCCAACCCTGCTATTGCTAACAGTCAGCTGCTGACTTTACTTACTCCGTTTCATTTTCTATACAACATTTAAGACCAGCTGGTCGCTTTTATGTCTTTTTTTCAACGGCGACCTTCCGAAGGTCTTTGTGTGCATATAAAAAAAAGGACGCATTGCAATTTTGCACCTATAACCGAAAGGTTAGAACGAAAAGAATGATAGGTACACACGGCTACACATCAAGCTATGCATTTCCAGTTTTAGCTGACCTCGCATTGTATAGGTTTTTCGTACAATCAGAAGGCAGCTTATACTGGTTTTGTATAGCTTGATGTGTAGCCGTGCGTACCTATAGCAACAATATGCAGCATACATTCGCGAAAAAAATATATACCCTGGTTCGAGGCTTGTGGCTAAGTAATAACAGCCGCACGGGTCGATCGATCAGGTTAAGCTACGCTTGTCGCGGTTGGTCCGTGGAAGATCTTTATTTACCAAGACCCCTCCGTGCCTCGGAAAGCACGTTAAGCCGTTGGTCCCGGCTGTCATTCGTGGATCTTTGACAGTCGTTACGGGTCGTCAGAAGCCCGAAAGTCTGATAACCAGTCTTACGAAGGTGTATCCTGTTACCCAGTAGCTGGTTTGTGGCGGTCACATAGCCAGTCGCTCCATCTAAAATACTGGTATTCAGCTGTATCAGGTTAGACTGGAAGCTGACCCCAACATAATTGGGAAAAGGCTAGGCAGATTGATTATATCTAGCTTCTAGCATTTTTTTAGCATATTTGTGTGAAAAACTTAAGGCCCTTGCTGGAGTCCTTATTTATAAGGCATCCACAGGAAAGCCCGGTTATGCAGCCGACAACTTCCTAGGTTGACCCGCGAGATCTGAATGACTTCATAAAAAATACATACCTATGCACACGTATTGGGCTGTTAGAAACCCGAAAACTCCTGATGGTGGCCGCCGAGAGATAATGATGAATGAAATCTGGTAAAACCGGAAGCTGACCCCAAAGAAATCTAAGCGAGGGTTACAATATAAAGGAGTAATAGTCCTTTTATTATTAATGCAATGATCGAGTAAGTCCTCATCGTAACTTCATTTTTTTTTTTTTAATGAGGAGCACTCTTCAAATATAGACCACTTTATCTTATATTTTTGAAGAGTTCCTCATTAAACATTAAATTATAAATCCTAGCTTTTTTCGTCAAATTCTTTTGATTGGGCTCCATACAAAACGTCTACATACTCCAATAACTCCAAATATCGATAAACAGCTGTTTTTAACCGTTGAATTCAAGAACGAGATGCGAGATGCACTTCTTTGTGAGACAGACAAGGACAGGGATACAACAGATGATATCCAGGTGAGTCCTGATATTAGATGCGGGTTTTTGTAGTACTAAAGGTGGACGTAATTCTACGGAGTTTTTGTGGGACGGTCTCGGGCCCATGCCTGTTTCTGGGTAGAAAAGGTGATATTTTGGATAAGAAAGAAATCGTATCAGCTGCTGCCCGTATAAAAGTGTAAATTATTGAGGAAATTGATGACATTTTGGAAGGAGAAGTCACTGAAAAAAAAGCCTCGGTATAAAACGAAAGAAGTGGCTTTGTTTGATTGAAAATGACACAATATCAAGTGAAAAAGTATTTGATTCTGTACTTGGTACACACGGCGACATATCAAGCTATATATTTTAACTTTTGAACTGTGTGACAGATGACATGGTTAGAAAGGGTGTGACAACCGAGATGACGACTAATAGAGAAGTATGGAAGAAAAAGACATGTTGCGCCGACCCCAAATAAATTGGGATAAGGGCGGGAGAGATGATATTTCCAGTTTTAGCTAACCTCGTATTGTATAGGCTTTTCGTACAATGAGAAGTCAGCTTATACTGGAAATGTATAGCTTGACACATATCAAGCTATACATCGTACTATCGCCAAAACCTATATCTGACCATTTTGAAAACAAAATCCCGTGCACATGATGACCACAGCTGCGTCCGTAAGTACAACAAAAGAGGATGCTTTTTAGGTCGACTAATAATATGCGCTGCAAGCAGGAATAGTCCTTACGGTGGTCAGATATAGATTTTGGCGATAGTACGTACTATTCCCTACTAAAAAATGATAATCCCAAAAATCAATTCCCGTCGATCCCGACCGAATTTCAAATTCAAAAATGATGACATCCAATTACAACCTCATTTACTATTCGGTATTCTAAACATAAAATTTACGAAGGTGTCCGACCGAACGCCGAGCGCGGCCGTATACAGCCGAAATCGTTCACTAATGATCGTGAGAAAACATCGGGAATGTTTACCCGGCCGAACCGCTCCGTATAGCGCTCGGAATATTTGAATTTGTTTACCTTTTTGAATTGATATGAATGTTTGGGAGAATGGCGCTACTGTTGATCTGTCAAATAGTTTCAAATTTTCATCTCTCGAAGATGGAAATGATAATTTTGACCCCTGTATTCTGAGTAGAGAGAAAAAGGCTACATTATTCCCACGGGCTCCTTAAATAAGCTTCTCATTTAAGACACCATCTTCACCCCTGTCGAAGACGTCCATTGCTGTACAAAGACCTCCCCCAAACATTGGTTCCAGCAGATTCCTTTCTATTCGCTCTAATCGGGGTCCCAAGTTACGCTCGCCAACTTGCGTCCTCCATTCAAGGACTCGTTTTACTCCAAATTGTAGTCCCCCTTCTAACATTCGCACAAAAAAAACTTCTCAGACATAGAATCGTCACAATCAAAATGGCTTCCTCATCCTCAATGAATTTCTAATGAAAATAAGAAATAAATCTCGTTAAAAACTTGAAACAGTTAAGTAACGGATTTTTACAAGTGCATCAAATCGATGTTGGCCTTCTTGCAGGCAATGTTACTGTACCATCTTGTACCGTGACTGTCGACCTACTGGTTTTTATTGTTATTTCGTACATTAAGCCTCCTTTTGATTTATATAGCCCTGGTTCTTTTCATGTGACGATCCATAGTTCCGTGACTTTTGTTTTAGTAACCCTCGTTTAATAACATCTATCTAAATAAAGATTGATCTTGACGAACTACGTAAAAATATCGCGGCGGGATTTTATCGTGCACTGGATTTCCAACTCTCAGTGTAAAGTCGAGCGTTGAGAATCCAACAGAGCGCATCCGAGCGCGTGAAAAAACCACACTGTTGGATTTTCAACTCTCGGCGCTAAGCAGTACGTTGAAAATTCAGTGCGCGAAGATTCCCGCCACGATATTTTTACGTCCGTGCGAACGTCCATTTCATGATACCTCCTTCGTTTACTGTAGCCCTAGTACTTCCATAATCGTCGATCCATAATTTCATTGATTTTTGTTTTAGAAACCTTGGTTTGTTTGTCTATGACCTATGTAATGTAGTTCAAGGCCCTATCGGCTAGCTATTGTGATCATACCTCCTTCGTTTTATATAGTCCTAATCGTCATTGATTTTTGTTCTAAAAACCTTTCAAGCATTCGTAAGTTGCATATTCAAGATTTTGATTTTATCGAACCTTCTTCATTTTATGTTTTCCTGGTCCTTGCTAGTTTCTATTCCTACTTCTCGTCTTCATGGTTTCTTCATTCTAATTAAAATTTGCAATTTTAGCTGCATCTAACATAAATCAAGTTGTTGGAACCAATTTAATGGGAAAGTTTCTTAGATTTTATTATCCATATCCTTTCTACGTACTCTTAAACTGTAATACACCGTAAAAACTTCATACTTTCTTTCACGCCTGAGATGGTACAACAACAATAGTCCTATGTAATAGGGAATAAGCCAGCAGCGGGGTAATTGCATAATACACTAACATTGGCTTTCATTTTGACAGTTCAAGAGCATTCATTGCGTTATTTACGTTGTTGAGCAGACAATTTTTTCGAACATATGAAGCAATGAATTAGCAATATTCTTCAAAATGATTTAGATTGATGATTGTGTATTACGCAGGGTGCAGGTTCAAAATCTTTGACCTTGGCTCTAAATGCGATGACCAAAAATGAAGTTTATTACTCAATAATGATGTAGTGTTAAAACCAATACCCTCTTTACCCTCCTGTTGTCGAGTAACAGATGGGCTCTACCATAAACTAGTTTCTATGGTCGGCAAGTACATCAGGCAGATACATGACCAGTTGTGAACACAGCACGAGCATCTCCCACGACCTGTGACCTCGCTCTTACCTTTAGTACTGTTATTACAGTTTTGTAGCTATAGACCACACACATACATGCGTGTTAAACTCATTACTTTTTTTTGCTGTGTTAGGTAATTGGGGTCTTTGGTAAATTTCGGCCGTTCGCCTTTTTTTTTTCATTGTTTGAGAGTTACTAACTTTTTTATTATGTTTTGACAATAGTTGGCAGAAATAGAAGTCTTTTTTTTAAATATGCTAATTATTTTACAGTTGCAATACCATTTATAGAACAAATAAGTAATAAAATATTCTATAATATAGTTCTAATATCCCGGAAGCGAGGCCGCCATCTTGGAAACGCGGGAACAATCGTTAACAATTATTACTATTCATACTCTGTAGTCATTGAACAAACTTGTGAATGCTTAAATAATATTCAATTATGCGCCTTACTCTTCTAAGTTACAGTTCAAATTCGATATTCACAAACGTAATTAGAATGTGTGTGAAATACTCTGTAGTGATTCGACAAAAGCGTGAATTCATTTACCATATTCAAAAATGTACTGTATTATGTCGCATTTAAGGTAACATTCTCATTTACGTAACGCAAATAGAATTTGGTAATGCTACCACAAAAGAAATGCAGTTACAAAAACAAAACACGAACTTTATTTCCATAAAAATAAAGTCCATATCTGTTCGAACACGTTTTCCACGAAAGCAAAAATAAGAATGTATTTTCATTTGACGCTTCCATTCCCACGGTCGAAAAAATCGAAATTTGAAATTTTTGTTTCTTTTTTTTTTTGGTACAAAAGGGTTATTCCTTCTTTTTAGAAAATTTTGCCACAGAGTATTCATATGCAGTACCTCAAATTACTTTTTTTATATCGGCAAAGGGTTGCTGTTTCGTACGGCCTATTTTGACGTTTCAGCTGCTTGCTCCCACTCAAGGTGTAAGTCAAGGAAACAAGTTATTCAGGTGTGTGATGGCCACCTTTCACTGGACTATTGTAGTGATCTTTAGACACGACAGGTGGATAAGTATAATTCTGTAGCGGTTAAGTTGGCATTAAGGTTATCATCGCAGCGATGTAAAAGGACTATTGGAAGTAATCGTCCAGGTACAATTCAGACTTTATATTTAGATAACGTCTTGATATTGTTGTTTTAATAGCAAAAGGGTTTAAATTAATAGAGCATCTAAAAGATCACTGCTTTTACTTTTGGATAAGTGGTTTCTATGAGATTTCCTGATTAGGAAAACTTTACTTACCTAATTCCCGTGGTTTTTTTCAATTCTTTGTAGAGGAAAAATAGTTTTTTTTTTAAATAAAAAGTAATGGTCATTTCGACAACGGATCTGCCAAAAAAGTCACACCACAAAACGTTTAATACTAAGAAACATGAAAATTTCGGCGCAAGCGCATCGTTCGTTCATCTTCGTGTTTAATTCGGATCACGAGCGGCGCGGCCGCAGCTAATGATCTACGCCACGCAGTGATCTATAGCTGAGATCTATACGTGAGATGATTTGAAAAAAAAAACACTTTTGGTACTTGGGAAAGAGTTGTGGTATTATGGCGAAATATATGTACGTTGTTATTATATTCTTATGATGAAATAAGGTAATTTGTTTAACAATATTCCATGGTTCAGTTGTACTGCATATATAAAATCTACCCTCCGTAGAAAACCATCTACAATTAAAAAAAAAACTACCTTCCAAATCAAAACTTGTTAGTTTACATGGATTCAGTAAGATCATTTCTTTCATTATTCATTTAGATACCTCTGACTCTTTTATTTTTGCAAGAGTGAACAGGCATCTTCTGGGCACGCTCGTTCCATCATAGACCTCATCCATCGCTTTCCATCAGGCGTGATCGAGGTCAAGAGCAGGACCATTTAGCAATAAATAAATTACTTATACATATTCTTTGCCTTTAGAAGAAACTCAACCCTTTTCTATAACCATAATGCAATATTATGATTCCCAAAATCACGTAACTCTTTCCCTGTCTCAGACGCTTTTTCGTGTACATCTACCTGCTTACAAAATTCATGAAATTATTTCTCTGTCACATCATTTTCATCATTTACGCCTACATGCTTTGTTGTTATCCGTCTTCAGCCCCTTTGTAATTATGCCCAGCTGATATCTCCAAGTTCACACGCCTACAGAGCTACAAGCCTTAAACAAAGCAATACACACTTTTAAATTCTTTTGACCGATGAGTAACAACAATGACTCATTTTAAACCGTTTAGTATCCATTGTCGCATTCTTGTTAAGGACGTCCATTTGACTTACTTGCTGGTCTTCAATGGATGAGGAAGTTTTCTCTCACGGTGCGTTTTGTTGTTGTATATTATTATAGTCTACTTTGTCTAGTACTCTGTCTTGGTTTTCTATTGTAGTGTTGATTGCAAAATCAAGAATCAAAACTATGTTAAATTCATTTACAAAATCATCATCTTTCTCATATCCCAATTCAAACTCAAAGCATCTATGTCAATGAAACCATTAACAGACACTTTTGAATTGTCAAAGAGTCGGTCAGTTAGTCAGAAATTTGAAGCTGCCTATTCCAAAATATACATCTCTATGGCGAAGAACGCCCAAGATACTCCAAGGACGCTCTTTTAAATCAAGATATTACAAAATCCTGGGTACATTTATTAGTGATCAGTGCTACATCATTGCTTCTCCCATCTCTATTAGCCGTCATCTCAGCAGCCACCCCCTTTCTAGCTATATCAACTTTTACAGCATCCATCGTTTCTTTTTCTTCCTCGATTCTTACAGCCCTAATCAAAACGACTGTAACAAGGTTGCCTAACTTTACGCATCTTACAGAATTCACGGCATTACTATCTCGGTGTGTGTCGCAACATCTGCCGTCTCGCTCCATTGGCGCCTCTCGCTCGCACAGTCACACGATCCGTGGGAACCTCACCTTTCGTTCGTATCGATCTGTCATTCGTATCGATATATTGATATTGTTTTCGGTGAAAGTGGATTAGGGACTGCCCTGTTCTATACGTCAAATTCCTCGGATTATTCCTTTTAGAGGTATTAGGTGAGTTTTTAATCTAATATGACCTGTATTGCTGTGACGTAAAGTCGGACAGTACTCACTTAGAGAATAATTGCATTGGATTGTTAAACATTTGTATTGCTGACCTTCGATGACAGTTGTAGCTTATAGGCCGTGATTTCGAACCCAGGTAGGCACTTTACTTTGTGTATTTATTTTCATCACCACTGCTCTCAAAACGGTAAAGGAAAACGTGAAGAAACCGGCGTGTCCTAGAACCAAAAAAAATATGAAAAAAAGATGACCCACACCGAGCCCGCGTGGTGGATTACGGCCCACTCCCTCTCACAGAGAGAAGGCCTGTGTCCCAGTAGTGGGAACATTGATTATGATGACATAATTACTAAAATTCTCCTCAGAGAAACTAAAAATACCTACTACAGTCCCTATATTACAGTTAGCTGTAAACCGAAAAGAAAGAAAAAAGATATCTCATATATAAATAGTGTCCCTTATAAAGATAATGACACCCTATGAAACAGGCCCCACTAAAATTGCATAGAGCAAGCCCAGCGCCAAAAAAAAAAACCATAAACAGTACACCCAGACATGATAATTAAGGCTCGCTTAACGGTAAAGTTAAAAAAAGAAAATAGACAGCACAAGAGAGCTTCCCACGCATTGTGAAAAAAAGTATAAAAAAGAATATATCCTGTCGCACGGGACAAGATGCAGTTGCATCTAGTTGGGTGTAATGGCTATATGTACAATGGGATAAGCTGGTTCATTTATAAAATTAGAATAACCGTTTTTATGGGCATCTTATAGGTAACAGGAAAAAGTTATAAAGTTATAGATAAACAGGAAAGCTATTGAGAATCTTACAAGATTTAGGAATGAAGAGGTTTTCCTCAAGTCTGCAGTTATTTTTTTGCTTTTATACTGTTCTATCTATATGCTGTCTTCTTAGTTTGATGGAGCTCAAATTCTATCAAATTTTATCATCATCATCTGCCTAGCCTTTTCCTATAGGTATGTTGCGGTCGGCTTCCAGTCTAACAGGATGCAGCTGAATACCGGTTTTTACATAGATCGATTGCCTATCTGACCTCCACAACCCAGTTACTGGATAATACAATAATCAAAATCAAAAGTCATTTATTCAAATTAGGCTGAGAATCAGCACTTTTCGAACGTCAAAATTACAAAAGACAGTCCCCCAAAAACGCCCGCCCTTCACCACTTCCTAGTGCTATCGCTATAATACTCCTTGGTAACACTGGTTGTCAGACTTTCGGGCTTCTGACGACCCGTAACGACTGCCAAAGATCCACGAATGACAGCCGGGTTCAACGGCTTAACGTGCTTTCCGAGGCACGGAGGACTCTTGATAGTTAAAGATGCAACCGCGGCCAGCATAGCTTAACCTTACCGATCGACTCATGCGACTGTTATTACTTAGCCACAAGCGCCAAACCGTTATTAACAAAAATTAAAACAACAAGAACGAATCCAATCATGACACTAAACACAATCCACCTTCAATTAAATTCCCACCATATCATTACTGCCATTGAAAGCAAAATTAAAAGTAATAAAATTGAGAAAAAAGAAGTAAAAACAAAGATGGCTCTTGAAAATAAAAGTCACGGGCGTGGGAATAAGGATGCTTCACCGTTATAATAGACCTCGTCCTGGCCTGTCTTAGAGATCCTTGCAGGATTGTAAAAGCTTTTGTGAGAGACTGTAGCATATACATAGCCTACTTGCAGCGCCCCGCGGTTTCAGCCGCATAAGTTTCGATCCCGTGGGAATATAGGGATAAAACGTATCCTATGTGTTAATCCTGGTTATAAACTATTTGCGTGAAAGAGTAACAAACATCTGTCCATCCATCCATCTATCCATACAAACTTTCGCATTTATAAAATTTGTAGGAGTAGGATAATGTTCCCACTGCTGGGACTCGGACTTTCTCTTTCTGCTGAGGAGTTTGTTGCGCCACTTCTTCCTCCCAGTGAAAGCAATAGGAAGTGGTGAAGGGCGCGCGTTTTGGGGGACTGTCTTATGCAATTTTGACGTTCGAAAAGTGCTGATTCTCAGCGTAATTTGAATAAATGACTTTTGTTTTTGATTTTTCTGTATGCATTATCAGGCTATAATGTTGCCACTGCTGGGGCTCAGGCCTTATCTCTGTGAGAGGGTGTGGGCTGTAATCCACCACGTGGGCCCAGTGCGGTTGATGGATGTCATGTCTTTGAAATTTTGGTTCTAGGACATGCTGGGTTTCCTCATGATATTTTATTTCACTGTTGTCTTGTAATGCTTTATTCATTTATATTTTTACTAGTAAAGTAACAGCTGCATTTCAGCAGATACTTTAATTGTTTTCAATTGTTGTGAATGCCTGAAAAATAATATTTGTACTGCCTTTGTTTACTCGCTGTCCGTTAAGATACAACTGTATCTCTTCGTGTTTCCTAATATTTACTTTCATTCTCTTTGAATTGATGTTTATCCCCAGAACCTCGCGAATGAATCGGTTCGCGCTTGACATCAACACAGCTCCTTACACACTGGGTTACAATTACAATTTAAAAAACAACCCGTATAGTAGATCCATGAGAAACTGATCATGTAACGAAAATCCAGTCTTATGTCACTTGAATAGAGTTCTGTTTTGGATGTAAGACATTCTATTAAGTAAGATCACTTCAAGTTCTCAATGGAATGGTTAAAAACTCGTTTGTGTGGTCTTATTATCGGTAACTGATGTGACTTTTTTGATGATTCACACGCAGTCCAGTTCTTGGTGGCTGCCACTGTGCTGTACACGATGGTCAAAGCTGGGCCATTGTTTCTTATTAAACTTGACTTTAGCCCTTTTTTTTTGTCTATAATTTTATGTCATCTGTAATTGCTTGTCTATGGTTTACCTTTACATCTTCCAGACTCCTTATAAGTACATCATTTACTCGTACTTCATCAGTACTAAAAGCGTGATGATAAAAATGATCTATAGATCATTAACCGTGGGAAAGCGTTGTGCGTGCGCATTGTGAGTTACCCAATTGATCTTTGATTTATTATACTATTAATTATAATTTATTATGATTAGCCTTTAAAGGTTGGAAAGTCTATGTTCAATGAGAATCTTAAAAGGGATTTAATTTTATTACGTTTGTCAGATTATGTAATTATCTAAGATTGTTAGTTCTAATTTGATTGACTATGTCAAAGGTCGAAGGTTTGTTCCCACTGCTGGGACACAGGCCTCCTATCTTCGAGAGGGAGTGGGCTATGATCTATCACGCAGGCCCAGTGCGGGTTGGTAGATGTCACATTTCTTTGAATTCTTGGTTCTAGGACATGCCGGTTTCCTCACGATGTTTTCCTTCGCCGTTTTGAGAGCAGTGATGATGAAATAATTTACACAAAGTATAGTGCCTGTCTGGGTTCGAACCTACGACCTACAACTCATAAGTCGCGGCCGTTACCACTGGGCGACCACTGCTCTTACAGCTTATTCAGCATTCCCTAGTAAACGATGCTTTTTTCAATCCTACTGAAATATCTTTAAACGCTATTAGCGGTAGTTTCTTTTTGTACTTAGTGTAGCGTTAGCGAGTGTGGGGTCTGGCACAAGGGAAGAGAAGCGTATGCCCAGCGATGGGCGAAGTCAGCTGATGGTGATGATGCTGGCTTACATCTTTAGTTCCATTCATCTAAAACTCCACTTTCTCAACTTTCGATTTTTGAAGCTGCGCCCCGCGGTTTCACCCGCATAAGTTTCGATCCCGTGGGAATAACGAGATAAAAATATCCTATGTGTTAATCCTGGTTATAAACTATCTGTGTACCAAATTTCACCCAAATCCGTTCAGTAGTTTTTGCGTGAAAGAGTAACAAACATCTATCCATCCATCCATCCATCCATACAAACTTTCGCATTTATAATAATAATAGGATAGTAGGAAGTATTAATAACAACTCCAACAATCAAGGACCCATTAATTTACCATTTCAACATCTTGTATGAGGTTTAATATCAGGTTCTATTTCCGTGACCATCCGGTGTTGTCGATGGTCATCCTGCCGACCATAACCAACCGCACCTCATCCGTTACTCGATACGGTTGGGAAAGCAGTGTTTGTTACTCTGTGGTCTTGTATATCCTCTCGTTAAATCGGAAGTGACAGTTTTGGTTAGGCTGTGGCGGTTCTTGTTTTTGTATATTATTATTGTTTTATAACGAATGGGAGATCGGAAAAAGTAATTAATTTTGTTCAACAGGAATATAATAGAAATCATGTAATAGTGTTTACATTCTCGTTTAGCAGATGATTTAATCGGAGTATCATCATCAAAATCAGAAGTCATTTATTCAAATTAGGCTGAGAATCAGCACTTTTCGAACGTCAAAGTCACAAAAGACAGTCCCCCAAAACGCCCGCCCTTCACCACTTCCTAGTGCTTTCTCTGGGAAGAAGAAGTGGCGCAACAAACTCTCCAGCAACACAGTTGTCTGTTCAGTTAGAAAATACTTGATTGTATACAATACTAGGTATGTAAACTAATTAACATTAAAACACCAGCGATAGCACTAGGAAGTGGTGAAGGGCGGGCGTTTTTGAGGGACTGTCTTTTGGAATTTTGACGTTCGAAAAGTGCTGATTCTCAGCCTAATTTGAATAAATGACATTTGATTTTGACACACGCAACAAACTCCCCAGCAGCACAGCTGTCTGTTCAGTTAGAAAATAATTGATTTATACAATAATATTTATGTTCAGTGATTAACATTACAAGACACAGAACATTAAATTAAATTATTTACCTCAATTTCGAATAGTCAAACTACACCAATTTCTAAAAATAATATCACATTCAAAGTTGAGCAATACATCAAAACAAAAACCATCAACTGTCACTGGGTAGCGTATCTTTAAAACACACTTAAATTGCACTTTACTCTCTCTATGGGGGAATGGTGACACATATAACCGCATAAATTCAACACAAATTAAAGGGGCTGCAAGAAATCCCCCTGGAACTGAGCCATCTGTACCACATTTGTGCTTCGTCTGCACTCTAGTCTATGCCCCACGTAGACATTGTTTATTTTCAAAGATGGCCGCCCCCGCGTCGTATAAAATTGGAGGGAAAGTGTTTTTGTATTAATATGTAGTGGTAATGTTTTATTATGGGGTTATGTTTATTTAGTAAGACTTGTTTTTTTATGGTAAGATCGTTTCTTGCGACATAATTTTGGACATATTTCTCTTGGTCTTTCAAGTTGACTTTGGTTTTTTTTCGCTACGATGGTCTTTTCAATTTCAAGCATAATAATCAACGTACTATCGCCAAATGCTATAACTGACCATTTTGAAAACAAAATCCCGTGCACATGATGACCACAGCTGCGTCCGTAAGTAAAACAAAAGAGGATCCTTTTTAGGTTGACTAATAATATGCGCTACAAGCAGGAATAGTCCTTACGGTGATCAGATAAAGATTTTGGCAATAGTACAACGTTGCCACTACTAGAACAATGCCTCTTTCTGTGAGAAGGGAGTGCGCCATAGTCCACCACGCGGGCCCAGAGCGAATTGCTAGTATATTTGGAGATATATAGTGTTTACAAATATTCGCTAAAGCTGTCGAAAGTGTCTTTGATTTTTGCCGTGTGATCTTCAACGATAATCATACTGCTGGGGAGTTTGTTGCGCCACTTCTTCTCCCCATCGAAAGCACTAGGAAGTGGTGAAGGGCGGGCGTTTTGGGGGACTGTCTTTTGTAATTTTGACGTTCGAAAAGTGCTGATTGTCAGCCTAATTTGAATAAATGACTTTTGATTTTGATACGACGATCGTTGCGGCTCCTATTAGATGTCTTTGCAGATTAATAAACATGTGCTGAAAGTCTGCGATGACCAATCCATTTGCTGATCATGCATCATGCATGATCATTACGTCATTATAAGGGCATGACTCCATGACTGATTGCTGGCTGGAATGGTTTACTGGTATATTTAGCAGGATCTCGTGTAATAATTATGTGTATTGGCACGAATATAATTACTTATTGGTTTAGTATTAGTAAGTCAGCAAGGTGGCAGGTGTAGGAAATCATTTTGACAGTTCAACAACATTCATTGCGTTAGTTACGTTGTTGAGTAGATGAACTTTTCGAACATATGAAGCAACGGATTAACAATATCCTTCAAAATTATTCAGATTGCGATCGAAAGTGTGTTACGGTATTAGAGTATGACTCATTGAACATCGGAAAAAGACTGTCATTTTGAGTTACAGCTCGACGTTCTACAAAGCCAAAATTTTGCTCGATTTTTTTTTTTGGGTTTTTTATCTCTTCGTTCAGCCTAGGAGGTTGTCATCTGCTTAACCGGACTTGCCTATGGTTGCCTCAATAAATTAAGGCCTCCAGCCAGGTCTAACTAAGCGACTACACGCTAAGGCCACTCCCTGTGGGGTACGAACCTCGGCTTAGGGCGTCGCTGGGAGACATGCTAAGCCTTCCAGTGAGTGCAGCAAGGGACAGGCTGGATCGGAATTATTTAGGGACGAATTTGAAGCTACAGGCTCAGCGGCACGGGCTGGCTCGAGCAAGGGTCGGGGAATTTTGCTCGAATTCAATGTGCTATGTTTATGGCCATTCATGTTCACCAAAATTTTGAGTAAGCAAGTAATAGTCTTAACTGTTATGTTACAGTGTGGTATATTGCCATAGATTTCATTCGCGTGTGTCGGTTGTGATCACGGAGCGTGACGAGGTGAACGCATGCTCTGCAGTGTAGCGTGACGGGAGAGAGGGATGGATGTAGAGTGTGAAAGGGATGGTAGATTGTAACGAAAGTTTTTCAGAGCATTATGGAATATTATGGCAATAGCTTTGTCCGGTTTTTAGTGGTGTATGGAGATGTAATGGCTGACTTTTGGACTAACTACAGAAATACATAATCAGCCTATAATGTTCCCACTGCTGGGACACAGGCCTCCTCTCTGTGAGAGGGAGTGGTCTGTAATCCAGCACGCGGGCCCAGTGCGGGTTAGTAGATGTCATATGTCTTCAAATTTTTGGTTCTAGGACATGCCGGTTTAGGTGCTGGGTAAAGGCCTTCCGTTCTTCCTTCCAAACAACCGTCATGTGCTATCTCCGACCATGTTGGCCCTGCAAACAAGAATTTTGTGTACCTACCTATAGTTTTTTTTTTAAAGTAAATCTACATCTTAACTTTGCAGGCAAGATATTATAAGAACTGTAGCCATATTTAATCACATTACCTTTACACAAAGATAAAGAAAAAATATCAATGTAATAAACATAAAAACTGCGTTCAATCATTGAAACAATCACTATTACGTAGCTAGCCAATCAACGGTCAGTCAAAACTACCATAAATAAATATAAGTCTTTGAGGTTAAAAAAAAACGCGCGAATCTACCATAGGTAATCTTTCCCACAAAGGAATTTCATACAATCTAAGTCATGTTCTTTTTTCTAAACAGCGCAATAAGCAGCGGCATGAAGGAACTCAGCCAGGTCATAGACCTACAGACTTATCCAGCATGACCACAGAGCATGACGGACAGGCCGAGCGTCGATTTCCATGCTCCGGTTTTTATTTTTTTCTTAATTCAATTATCCAGTTAGTTCCACTCGAAATCGGAAACGGTCGCGATTTTATTGGGCTTTAATTGATTTTGTATTCCGATTGTTATGTTTTTAATTTTATATTTTTGAAATTGTGGAATGTTTATTGAGTTTTAATGTTCGTTTTTGTTTTTTATTATTGCCGCCATTTTGCAGTTCAATTGTTTTTGACAGCCAATGGTTGCGTTTTTTGTATGTAATTGCTATCCATGGAATCAGTACATACTATATTTAGCAAATCGCTCTGATATTATACTTCACTATGTTTTTTTGGGCGGAATCGGTATCAGAGCCCAAAAAAGTGCTGGAAATCCGATTAGGAAGCCTTAGCACCGACTAGTTTTAAACCACAAATACACAGTTATACCAAAAACCTAATATTTAGGTCTCCTCAACTGAAGATAATACATAGATAATAGGATTTTCGCAAACAGCGGGGGTGTAAGCAACGCAGCATCTGCACCCTTATTAAAAATAAATCGAATACGGCCCCTGGGGAGGACGGCCATCTTTGATTCAATTCTGTCTCGGTATTACGAAATTATAGCCTTAACCTTTTAGAAGATAATTTTGCGATGGATTTTGACATTATAGCCAATAGATTTTAAAAGAAATATTATCTTAAATCATCACTCTCCTGCCTTTATCCCAATTGATTTTAGGGGTCGGCGCATCATGTCTTTTTCTTCCATATTTCTCTATTATTAACTCCATGTAAAATACTTGTATTCAGTTGCATGCAGTTAGACTGGAAGCCGACCCCAACGTAGTTGGGAAAAGACTAGGCAGATGATTACACGAGCGCGAAAAGAAAAATAAGTCGGAACGAACGGTAAGCGAAAACGAATAGCTAGGGTGGGCGATACGATGCGACGGAGTGGGTCGGGGGAACAAGAAATTTTACGCGGACGAAGTCGAGAGTAGCTACTTACTTAATTTTTGGAGCCTAACTAATTGCTCTGTACATACAAGAAAGAGACTGTGTATGATGCCAGTACATACGCCAGCAGGTCAAGCTACCCAAAACTGTCAAATTTTCCCAATCAAACCTGAATCTTAATGCTTTAGCGATAAAATTGAAAATCTATTAAAGAAATTTGACAGATTGTAGTAGCTTGATGTGCTGGCGTCTGTACAATGAGCCTATGCATCGAATCTTTTAATATCTACGTTGCATCATTCTGTTTTAATAACAAATCTATTAATAACCCTCTTGAGTGTGTGGGCATCCATTTTTTGTTCAGTAGATTCAAGATGATTTTTACACGAAGAATAGAGAAGTCGCGTCATCATCGTCTGCCTAGCTTTATCCCAACTATGTTGGGGTCGGCTTCCAGTCTAACCGGATGCACCTGAACACCAGTATTTTACATGAAGCGACTGTATGACGTCCACAACTCAGTTACTGGATAAATAAAATAAATAAAAATGTTTATTTCATCAACTCATGTAAATAACATTATTAAGTTTGGAGTCACCTTTTAAGCAAAGATTTGCTTGTATTATTAGGTGGATCCGCTCCTCCAGTTTACATTAACTATACATATGTGGAAGAAAATAAACAATTGATAATTTAGAAAGCGTGCTAAAAGTATGCATGGATACTATATGAAATTGTAATCATTCTGAAATACGACACAACATTATGACAGTAGCAATGGCTTGCATTTTGACAGTTCAACAATATTCATTGCGTTATTTATATTGTTGGGCAGACGAACTGTTCGAACATATGAAGTAATGGATTAGCAATATCCTTCAAAATGATTCACATTGAGGTTGATAGTGTGTTACGCAATTCGGGTTCTGGGATACAAGCCAAAGTTCGTGCGTCTATAAACATTACAACACTTCCGATATACATGCCAGTGGTCGAAAATGACGTCAAGAACGTCATAGAATGCATTGTTTATGGCACGCACATTCCTTTTATCCGTAGACAATCAAAATGGACGTCACTGCACCTCTTGTTGACATTTCGGCATTCGTCATGATGACGTACCGATGATAAGAGGAATCAAAAACATAGTTGTTTGTTGAGCGACAACCCACCGGTGCATAGGGCATTGGGACAGACCCTCCACATTTGTTCCCAACCATTGCAACTCCTATAAGCCAGAAACCACAGAAAACTGAGACAATGAAGCTTGATGAGTCCGGGGGTAATGATTTAACTGTCTTGGAACTCCCAAAAACATTCAAAATCAAGATCAAAAGTCATTTATTCAAATTAGGCTGAGAATCAGCACTTTTCGAACGTCAAATTTACTAAAGACAGTCCCCCAAACGCCCACCCTTCACCACTTCCTAGTGCTTTCGCTGGGAAGAAGAAGTGGCGCAACAAACTCCTCAGCAGCACACCATTAATCAGAAAAGAACAATAGAGGATAAAGAAAAGCCATACATTCCACATGCCTAATATCAGGCAGGAGTTAGAACATGCATAGGCAATAGGCTCAATGGACCTGGTAGCCTGGCACCACGGATGTTTAGTTGTCACGACTCACACCCTGACTTATTATTTGTTAATTATTTTTTTTATGAACTTCGTCTACTTTTACAATGTTCGTAAATATGTGAGCACCTATCATCACCTACGAGTATCTATCACATAATTAATTTATATGTCATGATATGATTAGTCCATTTTAATTCTTTAACTATTATGGTATAGTAATTTTATTTTAGGTGCATCGTCTTCACATATAATTATATAATTAATGTATGCAAAATATTGGAAAAACATTTTAAAAGAGTAACGGTGGAGATTCTTGCCCATTCTTCTCCATACGAAAACTGCCTTTTGGAAGGGGCGACAAGAATCAATTCTATTTTAATGTAATTTTTGACGTTCAAAAGTGTATTTTATGTGCCTATTTGAAATAAATTTTGGCTTTGACACGAGGAAGGTTATTAAAGCCATCATTGTTCCTTTGCGAAAAAGAGATGCTGCTATCTGTCCTGTATAGCTTTCATCTCTCTCTCACATATCCTAATACGGCCTTATCACTTCTAGTATTGGACCGTGGTTGATTCAGGACTCAAAAAACACAGAAATTGGAGCCGTAATAACCTAGGGATCTTACAAAATCACTTAACTATCCACTAGTAATTATATTAGATTTCCTCTACTACCGGATGCGCAGGCGCAGTGGCGTGGATCGCCGCTCTGAGGGCTGTTACGTGTTCAGGGGTGTCACGGTGTTAGATTTTCCCTTTCAGAACATGTTAGGATGGGTAGTGGGCCTTGACGAGAATGGGATGGCGATAGAGACAGAGACAAATAGATGTAATGTTCTGTGTAAATTCTTGTCATGTATGAAGCAAATTGTTGCTATGAAGGATAGGTTGATTACATCGATCACTAATTATTTATTAGTAATCTATGGTTGGTTAAATAAGAAAAGGTATTCAGCCGATTGATTCTGTAAAAATCTCACCGTGAAAAGTTAGGTGAAGTGAGCTTAGAGTGAGCTGTCAATAGTGTCAATCCTTAGCATTAGTTGGAATGACAGCTCACTCCATGCTCGCTTCACTTAAGTTTTCACGGTGAGATGGTTACAGAATCGCACTGCAGTTTAGTGAGGGAGATCCAAAAAAAATTGCATTTTTTTTTCTCTTTTAAACTTTTCTAGTGTGTTTAAAGAGTTCTCTCTGATAACATACACAACTACACGCCTCAACTGTTTTTGTATGTTTATTCTATATAGTTAACGTCTTTTTACTGCCTTTTTTAAATTATAAAAATTATAAAATTAAATTATAAATAGTTAATTCATCAAATCAATACCAATCTTGCGCCGGCAGAACTGATTCAATTAATAAATCTGTGTAGTGTTTGGGTCACCAAGATACAGGCTGTGCCTAGTTTGGAACCCGCCTGTTAAATCAGTCTAAGTTTTCTGTTGGTTGGAATTGCATGCTAATACTTGTATGTTGGTCAACCATGTGTATGTTTTAATAAATGAATTTGATATAATTTTTGCAAATGAGTTCGTAAAACTAAGGTATGCAGTTTTACATTTTTTACTATTTTTATACATACTTACTATTTAAATTTTATACCTAACTAGCGGACGCGGCAGACGTCGTGCTGCCCGGAAAAGCAGCGCCACCTGCCGGGTCCAATTGTGTTTTCAAACCATCCAGGAACCCATTGAAATATGCACACAAAATTTCATTTAAATCGGTCCAGCGGTTTAGTAGGATTTAGGTGACAAACATACGTACCTACTGAAGAATTATAGATATATTATTAAGATGAAACCAGGTGCAAAGCAGTCACAGGCCAGCAAGCTATAGAAAAAAAAACCAAAGCCAATAAATTCAACGCGACGCTCTATGCGCTGGCGCAAATGTCACAGCCTGCGTCATCAAATCTTCCTGGTGCAATCTCTGGCTAACTATAGGCCCGTTTGACGTCAATCCTGTTCTAGATCCAGAATAGAACCTAGTCTAGCTTTTTTGTTTTTGTTAGGATGAAAAGGATGCCGAAAAAAAAATCTGAGCCTTCAATAATACCAATTTTAGAGTTATAGGTCGGGGATTTGTGTAATTTATTTCGTCACCACTGCTCTCAAAACGGTGAAGGAAAACATCGTGAGGGAACCGACATGTCCTAGAACCAAAAATTCGAAGATATGTGACATCTACCAACCCGCACTGGGCCCGCGTGGTAGATTACAGCTCTATAGAAGAGGAGGCCTGTGTCCCAATAGTGGGAATATTATAGGCTGATTATTATGCTGTATCATTCTGCGTTACCTTTTTCAAAAAAGAATTTTGAAAAACATCAAGAAATCAGTCAGAAATGAGAGAACTAAATGGTTTTTTTACGTCTTTCAAGATAGTTTGCGGTGTGGTACGAGACTTCTCACCGCCCTTAGACGCTGTTTCCCATTCCAATGTCACCACACATTTGTCCTTAGGCAGTTCGGAAACAAATGCACTATCTACCAACTCGCACTGTGCCCGCGTGGTAGATTATGTATGGCCCACTCCCTATCACAGACAGGAGGCCTGTGTCCCAGCAGTGGGAACATTATAGGCTGAATATGCTATGCTAACCTAAGGTTTACTTCATCCTGGAAACTTAGTGGACTTTTAAAAACATTAATCTATTCAATTTTTACATAACCAAGCAGGATTTTGTGCAAAACTAATTTATTTAAACAAGTTTAATCTAAAAACAGATGTTACGTTGAAATGAGGGAAACAAAGCTCTCAGAAAAACCGTTTTTGATTCGGAAGTAGAAAAAACTACTGAGGGGTGGGTGGGTTCAAGGGGATCACTTCCGCCGGATGCTTCCGATTTGATCTCCGATTTTGGGGGAGTCGGTAGGAAATCGGATACTTTAGAAATCGGATATCGAGTGTCTGGATAATGCTGACTTCTTCGTTCTTTGTTCCATTATGTGGTTTCATGTGGCTAATTGTATATTAGGGCCCTTATTAGACGTGCTATTTTTAGCATCTTCAATTGATGATTTTGCAGTGTTCTTGTCAGTCACGACGTGCAGCTGCCGACTATTTATACCGACCTATTCTCTAAAAACCTCACCGTGAAAACTTAGGTAGGTGAAGGAGCTGTCAATAGTGTCTCTAGCATATGGGTATACGGTGACTGGCTGTTGTGTACTCGTGATTATAGATCTATTTTGTTTTTATTATTCGAGTTAATTATCCTTTTGTATGCACGTATTTTCGTGACAAATAAACCAATTTTTCGTTCAACTGCATTAATGGGTATCGATAGTTTGGCAACTCTGCGCTCGGTCGCTTTCAGCGCTGTATCAAAACTGCACGTTGTTTACTGGGGGCTTGCCACCAGCTCTTACAGCAGGGCAAAAGTTGAACTGCACTGCTTTTTGACTAAGTACGAAAAAGCAGTGCAGTTCAACTTCTGCCCCCTGATCGCTATTTGTCCGTCGCTGTATCGAGTTGGCGAAAAGCGTCTGGATCCCCCGTCAGCGATGCTGAAAACCACCCATTCTGCTACGACCTAATGGAAAGACTTTGAGGTTTAGTCATAATCCTGGTCCACAAACAATATATTTAAACCGTCACCATACTTATAAGGGGATGAAAGTTTTATATTAATGTAATTTTAACTCCGTTGAAAGCTGCATTTACTTGATTATTTATACAACGACCCTTACACCCCTAAGAGGGATTACCACAACGCACTGAGTCGCATGTATCCCTATTTTATTAATAGGATGACCCAAATACCTACATCGTTGACGACCCTCATTGCTATACATCTGTGTTTATTATCAAATATTCTCAAGGGGGCGTAATGAAATGCCTATTGTTCGATTGTTGGGGGTGAATTGGAACACTTGGCCAAGTGTTGTTCGATGATCTTGTTCTTAAATATAAGCATTTTTTTTTTAAATCACACTATTATTTTAAAGGCGAAAGTTTGTGAGTGTGTGTGTGTGTGTGTGTGTGTGTTTTTGTATGTTTGTTATTTCTTCACGCTCAAACGGCTGGACCAATTTTGATGAAATTTGGTATGGACGTAGCTAACACCCTGGATTAATACATAGGATACTTTTCATCTCGATATTCCCACGGGATCGAAACTTATGCGGACGAAACCGCGGGTGCGCAGCTAGTGTGTACATAAGAGGAAGTCTGAAAGTGGCACCGGTAACTGAAAAGTTGTGTGGAAATCTGTTGTCATGGTATGGGCATGTGTTACGGAGGAATGAGGAAAATGTCGTGAGGAGAGTTTTGAGTATGAATGTCGATGGCTATTAGAGTAGGGGAAGACCAAAGAAACGAACACAAAAATGAAATCATACTCTTGTCGTCACAGTATCTTCTAGTCTTTTCGAGATAGATGGTATTTTTTTTTTAACTTTGCTTGCCCCACACCAGGAATTGCTCCTGTGTCGTGGGTGCGTTTACAAACATTTAAACTCACACACACAAACAGCCAGACCCGGAACAACTACCTGTAGGCAATACAAATATTTGTTCCGTGCGGGAATAGAATCCACGACACTCGGCGCAGCAGTCGATCGCTCAGCCACTGCGCCAACCGTATCGTCGAATATAGTAAGGACTAAGTATTAAAAGCCTAAAAAGCTGGAAAAAAAAAGCCACCATTAATTTTCCTTTAGACGGTCATTATCAACTCATAAAACGAATGACACAACAGCACCATAATAACTATTTGCTAAATTGAGCTCGGCGCGTGTCGCGTTACGTCACTTCCTATTTAGCAGGAAGTGACACGTGCTTGCACAATGGCGGGCCCCCTTGCCTAGTAGAGGGTGAAAGCATTATTTGATGGGGGCTGAAAACTTGTGTGGTATTGCTTAAGCACGGAGGATCATGATTTTAGTGTTATATTGTACAGACGCCAGCACATCAAGCTACCCGAAACTGTCAAATTTTCCCAATCAACCTTGAACCTTGATGCTTTAGCGATAAAGTTGAAAATCTATTAAAGAAATTTGACATATTGTAGTAGCTTGATGTACTGCCGTCTGTACCTTGAAACTACTTCGTAGGTCTAGTGATCGCAGGCGCAACTGCCGATTTAGTCTGTAAAAATGTCACCGTGACAACTTATGTGAAGTGTGCTGTCAATAGTGTCAATCCCTAGCATTAAGTGGAATGACAGCTCACTTCAAATATTAGTGTTGGAAGAGGTACTTTAGAGATGTTTTGTTGGGCTATGTGTCCAAGCACAACTGCCGAGTTAGAGCGGTTCTGCACTGCATCCGATCCGAATCCGAGAAATGACGGTCCGAAGTAGTCATAGTACTATTTGTAAATAAATGATAAATGATTTTATTTTGTAGGTAGGTTTGTACAAATACTTGTACACGTCAATCATATGTTAAAACTAGATGAGGTCGGTGTTTCCTATCTGACTAGTCTGAGAAGAAAGGCCGAAACAAACTCAGAGGTCACAGTCTCTTTTAAAGTCCAGACATAATCTTGGTCAGATCATATGAAGACCAGTATATATGAGGGGTTGCGCACTACATCCGAACTCAGTCCGTCCGAATTTAGAACATTCCCAATTCGGATTGAACACGGATCTTGAATTCGGATTCGGATCGGACGTAGTGCGAAGCCGCTCTTATTCTGTAAGAATATCACCGTGAAAACTTAGGTGAAGTCAATAGTGTTATCCATAGCATCAGGTGGAATGACAGCTCACGTCAAACTCTTCACCTAAGAGTTCACTGTGAGATTTTTACAGAACAGACCGGCTGTTGGGCCTGGAGCCTGTTCCGTTCGGGATAATTGTTAGCTATTGGATTTTTCTATGACAAAATTCTTAGTAGAAGTCTCGATTTCTGTCTACACTGGCCTGAGTTTAACTCCTACTAGAAACTACACTGAAATCTATTTGGAAACGCTAAAATCTATTTTAATACTGTTATAAACCACAGTTCAGTAGTTTTAGCGGGAAAGAGTAACAAACGTCCATCCATCCATCCATCCATTCATACAAACTTTTACATTTATAATATTAATAGGATTATTTCATTCAACATCAGCATAACAATAGTAGCAGAATAGAATATCGGCGACGACGCGACACTCGCCTGTTCTTAGAAACCGAACTATTATCCGAAACCCGAAATGCCAATTTACTGTATATATACTTATTCTTAATTAAAAGAAACTGGCCCCGAAATAATTAAAGGCAATATCCTTGTTGGACACGTCGGCTGCGCATAAGCAAGCTGCGTACTGCGCACATCTGCCACGCAGGTGACGCGCCGCCATGTTGGGAATTAACATTGCCGAGGGGGAGCTACAAAAGCGTTCTTGGGGGAACGAGAATTTCTGTATTGTCATGGTACTGGGTTGTAGTTTTTAAGACATAATTCTTGTTGTTATAAAGAAGCGACTACTGTGCTAAAAGTTCATGTCTTAAATAAAAAATTCGCGATGTCTCTAGCGCCTTTACACGCCCTATTCCTGTGGCGTTCGGGGTAATGTTTTACTGATTTAGAATATAGTTCGGCACGGTGAACTATCCTCATCGTTCCTGGGCCTTAGCACCATTATGACCATTTAACGATTCCTTACTTCGAAACCTCGTCAATTCCTTAGCTAATCCCGCCAATCTCGCGTTGATTTCGCGCGGTTTCGTTCATTGTGTCATAGAGAATTACGGCTCTGATACTTCAAGGATTTCTTTTAAACATGTTTTATAAAGAACCAAACGCGAAATGAACAACCACCGTTACTATTTAAAAAAACATCAATTAAAAAAACTACATTTATTCCTGTAATTCGTATGATGTCGTATTTTTAAGAACGTTCACAGTCTGATCTCAGTCTCAATCTGTCAAAAATACCTTTAATTTCCCTACATTATTGACATTGATTGCGACTAGATTTTGAACGTTTTTAATTATGAGAACTATTGGACTCCACAATTTTCCACAACAATTTCTGATCACCTGCCGACCGATCATTTCTGAATAAAACCTTTTTACTAAACCGCCGTTTCTCTTGTTACAGCCCCCCGCACAACTTGCACCGGTGGTACTCCGAACAACCTGCCCCCCCTGGGGTTCCACTCCATCCATGGCGAGAACGTCAGGGTCTCCCGCGATGGGTCCATGGCTCGCCGTGTGGAGTCATTCTGCAAGGGTGTCGCCTTCAGTGCCAGGCCTGTCAGGGTTAATGAGAAGGTGGGTGTCTCTATAGATTTCTAGTGGAAGATTCTCTTTTTGCTTTGTAAAATAATAATTAAACAACGTAACATCAATTTATGCCTGTCTCCTCGAAGAGTTAGGAAGAGGTGTAAATATAGGTCACCCAAATATCGCACAAATTAATGTAAAAACAAAAGGATTTATGGATGCCTGAACGATTTATTAGAAAAACGCAGAATATCCTGTTTGCCTTCATTCAAACTTATTTAAAAAAAAGCCTTTCAGTCCAATTGGAGTAGCATAAAGACAATTCCATTTGGAATACGTTGTCATAAAACTGTAATTCAGAAGTACCACTTAGTTCGATCTAACACATAATAACCTGTCCTTATCTCCTTTCAGGTGTGCCTTCGCTTCGTCGAAATCTCAAACAGCTGGAGCGGCGTCATTCGCTTCGGATTCACGAACCATGATCCTGCCACCCTCGCCCATGCGCTCCCCAAATACGCCTGCCCAGACCTCACCAACAAACCGGGCAACTGGGCCAAAGCCCTCGGTGAAAGATTCTGCGAGAAGGACAATATCTTGTATTACTACGTCAACTCTTCAGGTGACGTCCACTTCGGAGTGAACGGTGAAGATAAAGGGCTTTTCTTCTCCGGCGTAGACACCAGAAACCCTCTCTGGGCCTTAGTAGATGTGTACGGGAACTGCACAGCCGTCCAATTCGCTGACCCGAGAGCCCCAAGCCAGAGGAGACACAGTCCCTTAGATGAGGATAGACTCGTTGGCAGCATGAGGTCGTTGACTGTCGAAGAATCGTTACCTCCTCCGAGATACCAAAATCCTTTAGTACCACTAACTCTGCACAGAACTAAAGGAAGAAATGTACAGTGTGTGAACGATAGAGGAGTCGCTGCAAGAGCTGATGCGGAATTCTGCCAAGGATATGTGTTTACAGCGCGTCCAATGCGTCCCGGACAGACTATAGTAGTCCAGATCTTGGCAACAGAAGCAGCTTACGCTGGCAGCTTAGCGATCGGTCTTACATCCTGCGATCCTGCTACATTAAGACCTTGCGACCTTCCTGATGATGCAGAACTGCTCCTAGACCGTCCTGAATACTGGGTTGTGAGACGGGACGCTGCTAACGGTCTGCGCAGAGGCGATGAGCTAGCTGTCACTCTGACATTAGATGGCGAAGTCAGAGTCAGCAGAAACGGCTCGACTCCTGTCACTGTCATGCATGTAGACCATACTCTAAGACTATGGGCGTTTGTAGACATATATGGAGCTACGCAAAAAGTTCGAATGCTCAGTACTCAAGTTGTGCAACAAGCCCAAACTCCTCCCCAGCAATTGAGGGTGCTCACGGGATCGGCGGGGCCGATTACTGCTGGGGCTGGCGGTACAGTTCTGGTGGTGAGCTTGCCTCCCCAAAATGGACAGAATGCTGCTAATCAACAGAGCCTGACGCTTGCCAGCGCGCATTACATTGAGGTGAGTGTGAGTTAAAATCTTTTTTTTATTTTTAGGCCTTCAGCCTCCTTGTTCCTCAATAAAATAAAAATAAAATAAAAAATGGCCACTTTTTCAGTCGAGTATTTTTTTCTTTAATGATCACTGTTGGATATCTAAATTATCTTTTATGAATCATTACCCTGTTTTTGTTCATTAATTTGTCCACATTCAAGAGCATTAATTATTTTTGCTTTCAATTCACAACATACTTATGTATCCATCTCTCTTTCCAGCCGATCCAGACTGCCTCCCAGCTCTGCCTAACTGGGCTACCAATCAACCAGCCAGCGAGCTGTAACTACCAGCCACCCAGACCGCGAACCGACAACCAATGCTCATCAACCAGCCAAAACAATATCAACGAGCAAGCTCAGCTGCCAAACGGTCACACAGAACCTTTAAGACTGGCTGACAGACTCCAAAATGGACCTTCAACGAGTCGTCATCAACCTATTTACTCCGTCATTGGTGAAGGAGCCACAACTGGTAATCTTACAGGAACGGAATGCACCATTTGCTACGAGAACCCCATAGATTCTGTTCTATACATGTGTGGTCATATGTGCATGTGCTACCGATGTGCTGTGCAGCAGTGGAGGGGTAAAGGGGGTGGCCAATGCCCCCTGTGTAGGGCACAAATTAAAGATGTGATCCGTACGTATAAGTCCTGATGTGTTTAGATGCCAAATTCGTTTTGTAATCCCAAAAAATCTGTGTATATATTTGGTAGTTAGGTTAAGGATGTTTTTTGTACTGGAAAGGGGTTGTAAGGGGGTGAAGTGATAAATACATAACTTTAACTTTTTAGGCAGTCGGGTGGCAAAAGGCTGGCATGTTGTGCGAATTTGTACAAACATTTTTGATAATTGATTGAAATGAAACCTGGTCTGTTAAACTCTTTTCCAGTACAAAAAAATTACAACTTGAAATTAAATAATAATATATCAATAATAATAATATATAAAACAACGGTTCGCTTGTAGGTCGGTTATTTATTCGAATGACGTAATACAAAATGGCGGCGGAAGTGACGTAAGATGGCTATGATTGGTTAAATATTAAATTATTGAAATGGCAACTTTTGTGCAGAAAATATTTGGCAGCTACTGTCACTTTTGGCGGTAAATCGTGGAAGATATTTTTTGAATAAATATTGCCAAATGTGGATAGAACGGTGACATTTTTGTAACGAAAAATAATTACTTTATTCAATTTTTTTTTTCGTTTATATTTGTCAGTTGAATGTGTAATTTTAAAATGACTTAATCTTCACACGGAAAAACCTATTGTTTCTATGCTATGTCTTAATGTATCTGGTATACTTATTTTCTACATAAGAAGGGGAGTTTCACCTCCTTTCTTAGTTTTTTTTTTCTTTAAAGTTACACATTTGTACTGGCTTCTTTTAGTGGTATTAGCCAAATTATTAGAGGCGGGTCGAAATGGGTTGAAAGTTTTATACAATGAATAATAATCTTAAATTCTAAATCATGAATAGACATCGTTTTAATGACATTTAAAATAAATTTTTAAGAATTTTTTCTCAAGGGGTTGTAACGGAGTCAAATAGTTGTTGAACAACACACAAAATGGCAGAAGAACAGTTGATGAGAAGTTTTATTTATCCAATTTCAACCCCTTAAGAAAATAATACAAAATAACTACGACTTTTAGGACGAAATATACTCAAAAAAATAACAGTCAATGACATTAAAATTCTCTCCTAAGTAAAGAGGGGTGAAGCGTAGCACTTTATCTAGAGTTACACCCCCTTTTGTGTTTTCAACAACTAGTTGTTGAAAATAGCCCCAATTAAAAAGCGAGGCTATACGGTGTATACATGTAATGTAGTTATGCTAGAGTAAGCGATAGGTTCCTAGTTAATAAAACACATTAATAGCTATAATATAGCATTCGTTTTGGCGTAGCACTGCCTTTTGCATTTTTGTGTCCTTAAAAGGATTTTGACAATATGATTATCTCATATTTCATCATGTTTTATGTTAAAAAAAAGACTATTTTCATTTGAAAAAAAAAACTATAGTTCTCGAAATCACCGATAGACAGCGCTGTTCGAAATTTTTAGTTTAGGACACAAAACTTTTAGTAAATTATTAAGAAAACGATTGTTATTACGTCCATGACACTATTATAAGCATTTAATAATTATAATAATCATATCATAATCTTTAATTATTAACGCGAATAGTCTAGGAGACAGTGATGATTGAAAAATAATTTTAAAATGTCAAACTAACCAATATTTAGACAAAAACTCACATTATTATCTTCATATCGTACGTATACACAAGAAAATGCAATAAAATTGAACAATTTTCATCACTGTCTCTTGAACTATAAAACTCCAAAGATAGCTGACTATCGAAGAAAGTTATTTATTTAAACTCTTTTCTACTGTATCAGAAAACGGTTAAATATAACTTTGGACTCCGAAAGTTAACTAATTTATCATACTGGATACCATAGCATTATTTGATATTTGTAAACAATGGGAGTTCCTAAAAATGCCTCCGAACAATTTTTTTAACACAACGCGTTAAAATCTCGAATATTCCCAGCTAATAAAAAGAATAATCGTCTTAAAAAGCAAAGTGCGTCGTTCGAAAATTTAGCTTTAATAAAGCCGGTAGATCTACCAAAGCTACCTCGCTGTGTTGCCAGTGTTAAATTTCTCTGATCGATGGTAGAAAGTTGTGAGGACGCATTTTTTTTACCGCATAACGACAATAGGCATTGCTGAGCTTTAAGTAAAAAGGTTTTTCTTAGTTTTTTTTTTAGTAGTTACAGATTTTGGAAATAGTCCCGCCTAGCTAGCGACTGTAGTTAGTTGATGACATTACAGTCGAAAACTTTTAATAATGTGTACTGTAATTGAAAAAAGTAATTGTTTTTTTTTTAAACATTTGTCAATCGTGATTGAAAAGAATGAATGATGTCGTTCGATTGACAATTTAAACATTTGACTTTATATTAAGTAGATGATAATAACACCAAGTCTTTGTATTCTTTATCTATCATTCCTTGAATGCTCAACTTTCATAAAGCAATTGTTAACATATCAATTTATATGCAATTGTACTTTTATTTCGTAAACTCTTTTGACTTCTAACGACCTCTTGGTTAAACATATTGTCCTGGTACTTTGTCTCGAGGTTACTATCTCGCTGTTGAAAATGATTATGACTGAGCAACCCCCTGTAATAATTAATGCATTTATTTGTAATAAACATATCTTTAAATTCGGTTCATTTAGACTGAACTTTTACTTTTAATTCAAGTTTGCCTTGTTAACACCGTTGACACTTACTGTTGATCTTCAGATTCTGCAATATCAAGTAAAAATATCAGTAAGTCGTAATCGACAGTTAACTATCAAATGCAGTAGTGCTACGTGAAAACTTAGGCGAAGTGAGCTCTCCACACCACATGTATAGCATACTCAGCCAATAATGTTCCCACTGCTGGGACACAGGCCTCCTCTCTGCGAGAGGGAGTAGGCCGTAATCCATCACGCGTGCCCAGTGCGATATGGTAGGGATTGATACTATTGACGACTCGCTTCAAACTCGCTTCGCCTAAGTTTTCACGGTGAGATTTTTACAGAATATATCGGGAGTTAAACACGAGATAAACTAGAATATTTTTGTTGTAAATAATATGACCATTCCTTGATTACCAATACAGAAACCAAACGTGAAGCCAGTTTCATTCATTGTAACTTTAATTTATGAAGTAAACTTTAATAATTGTGTAATCTGACGTTTTTTTATTTTGTATTATGTAACGCGTTGAGCTTGTTGAGACATTGGTGTATCAATCTGCCTGCCTTTTCCCAAATATGTTGGGGTTGGCTTCCAGTCTAACCGGATGCAGCTGAATACCAGTATTTCACATGGGGCGACTCGATCTGACCTCTACAACACAGTTACAGGGTGACTTTTGGGCTTCTGACTGCATAGTGAACATTTTGTTTTTGTTTTCAACATCTTTAACGATGTAACAACAAACGCAACGCAATTTAGACTTTATTTATTTATTCATAAGACATTTTTTTTTTTTAATAATAATATTAATAATAATACCAAAACGAGGTGACCAGTTTGACAAAAAAGGAAACAGACTATTAAAGCCAAATCTTGTAGTATTTAGTGGAAAAATGTATATAATTGTGTGAATGAGAATGTTAGTGTGTACTGAGAAGGGTAACTTGAAACTGTGACTACATATAATCGGGCTGTTACAGACTCCAAGTACGAGTCAAATCATTTTTATCGCACTTACGACCCTTCTGAAGCAATGCTGGTGTTGTGCGTAACTGTTATTGTTGTAATGAATTTTGACTCCTAACTTTGAGTTTTTAATGGCCCTAGTTAACACAGATTAATGAAGGTCAATTCTCGTACTTAAAAAACGTTCAAATTCAAGTCGCAATCTCATCTCAGCGACTATCTATGTCAAATACTTGTCAAAAGTGCAGGGAAATTGATTGTATTTTTGACAGATTCAGACTGAGATTGGAATGCGAACGTTCTTAAAAATACGGGAATTGCTCCTCAAAAAAGTTGAATAACGCAAAAGAACTACTGTCAACGTACGTAAAAATAAAATGGAAGGGGCCTATTGTTTGTAATCCTGCCCGTAATTTTCATGGAAATGTCGCTCAAAACAATGTATATTCCAATAAACATTATTATCAATATTTTCTTGAAAGTCAAAATCAGTCCTTGTTTCTCCGAAGGGTTAGGCAGAGGTGTACCTATAGCGCATGTACACCCACATTTCGCCAGTTATGTAAAAAAAGGATACGTACAGACGCCAGCACATCAAGATTTTCAACTTTATCGCTAAAGCATTAAGGTTCAAGGTTGATTGGGAAAATTTGACAGTTTCGGGTAGCTTGACCTGCTGGCGTCTGTACGTACGTATATGTTATGAAAGCAATGTATTTCTATTTACCCAATTCTCAGTCACACACTACTATGAAGGACCAAGTGGTATGTGATATCGTGTTTTTTTTTTTATATTTTTCAGAACTTGGTCATGTACAGCATTGTCATCTAGTCTTTAGTAATTTATTTTTTCTTTTTTTTTTTTATTATTTTGTGAAAATCAAGCACTCTGTAATGACGTTGGAGATTAGATTAAGTTTGAAATAAAAATGGTTATCGAACATTTTTGTGTATTTTTTACCCGTTACTTGTGAAATAAATGCAGTACTATCAGGAAATATAGTAGATGTGTTCAAAACTGAACTACGTCTCTCCGGTCATGTCGGCTTTCGTCCCATCGGATTGTGTCCTAGAATCTAAAATTCGAAGACAAGTGACATCTACTAACCCGCACTGGACCTGCGTGGTAAATTACAGCTCACTCCCTTTCGAAGACAGGAGGCCTGTGTCCCAGCAGTGGGAACATTATAGGCTGAATATGTGGATTATGAGAGTAAGGGAAGAGCTCGCACCTGTTTGCGCACACACTGTGGACTATAATATCTCTCGCGCCGAAGGCTAGTCTCCGTTGAGTTTGGCTGCCATGACCGAAATACGGTTTGAAGGACTATTACGTCAGACTACGCCAATACGAACATATTCGGGAAATGATCAGAGGTTAATCAATATCAAACCCAGACTAACTATATACTTAGTTATTCATAGCTACGTTGGTTAGTATTGGGCAAAACGCGATGAACGCCATCTGTATGCATTTTGTAGTAGTTTTATTATGAAGTAGTAGTATTTTCGTAATACTGCTGGCAACACAGTTTCTTTTAGAGTAGTGTGGTGCCATCTAGTAGTTATAACTGGAACTATTTAGTTAGTTAGGTAGTTAGTAGTTTAGTTATTTTATTATTTAAATAAAACTTAATTAACTGTAATTTATCTATTTAATAAGATATACATGTCAATAAAATTATATATATGCATTAGGCAATAGATTTTAAAACGAATTTATCACGACAGCATTACAATATGTTTCTGAACGAAAACTAAATACGACGCTCCAGAATAAAATTGATCCAATCACAGAACGTTAAACAGTAACTTATCTAACATGTTAATTTAAACTTTAACTCTGAACATTAAAGCTTAATTTTCATTTACAATAATCTACAATGCAACTTTGAATGCGCGGACGTGAAGCTTCGTATAGTGATGCCCAAAATTGAATTTTTCTTTTATCAAATCGATTTTTGCACATGATTGATAATTTTGACTTCATTTTGATTAAGTTGATTATTGTGATAATTAAAGTATCAGTTTTGAAAACGAATGATAGTTAAGATGCGTTTCTAAAATAATTTACTCCAATCTACTCGAAAGATTTATAAATTGTAACAGATTTAGAAATAAACATTTTTTCAAACAGATTACTAACCTACAAGTGTCCTTAGCTTGTTTAATTTTGTACAGTTTTAAATATATCCTGTTGTAATAATACTAATATTAAAAACGTGAAAGATTGTATGGTTGGATGTTTGCTACTCTTTCACGAAAAAGCTACTGAACGGATTTGGATGAAATTTGGCTGGGAATTTGGGGCGCAACCTGTAATTTTGTAAAATTACTTTTGTAAAATTTTGTAAAATTACTAGCTGCGCCCCGCGGTTTCACCCGCATAAGTTTCGATCCCGTGGGAATATCGTAATAAAAAGTATCCTATATGTTAATACTGGTTACAAACAATCTGTGTACCAAATTTTGACATTTGAGAATGCGTTCTTGACACCTGTCGGTTTCATATAAACGAATAGGTACGTGTTTTGCGAATTTGATAAAAAGTATCCTATATGTTAATACTGGTTACAAACAATCTGTGTACCAAATTTTGACATTTGAGAATGCGTTCTTGACGCCTGTCGGTTTCATTTAAACGAATGTTTTGCGAATTTGATCTTTAGAACTGTCAATGTCAAAAGGGCCTTTTATTTTTTGACAACTTTAGTAGAATTTTAATAAAAATTAAATTTGACTAAATCGATTTTTACGTTGTCAACACAGTCGAGTGACTCGCTTACTCGGCGTGCCCCATCACTACACAATAGAACTTGTTATTATTATACGGGTGTACTTAACCTTTTATTTTCATGTTTCGCTATAATTTTAACTAAGAAACAATAAAAATCAAACCAAAACGCCATTCATGTGATCCAAATAACGTTATTTTGGCTCCTACTGTGAGAAAAACCTGTAAAAGGTCAGTGTTTCATTCAAAATAAGTACATAATAATATAATTAGATCAAACCGATGTATACCCGTGTGCAGTTATTTCATGAGAAGTCGTATTGTTTCTCGCATTTATGAATTACAACGCCATTTTGTGAGCTCTAGAAGTTATTTAGGTGTTATTTTCGCGAAGTTTCGTCTTAACTACATCAAAGTGTGGTGTTATGATGATTTGAAAATCGAATGTTGATTTTTTTACATAGCGTCGATTTCTTCCGTTTGGGAATCTGGAAAAAACGTTTGTATTACGTTACGTGCGTGTTTCTGAATTCAATCCGCATTATTTTTTGATAACTTTGGCTAATATTTTATGTCATACAAAATAAGTTGACACGGAACTAAAGTCCTAGATGAGTGAATCATAATTTCGCAACATTTTTGGTGTGAACCGCTATTCGGCGTACTTGATTATTTGTCTAACCGTATTTTTAAAACAAAAGCAGGAAACTACTTTCATTACCTTAGTTTTAAACATTCACTCACATCACAGTTTTGAGGTACCTATAAAACACTGCTTGTCATAGTGAACGATTTTCGCGCAAAAAAAAAAACAAATTCTTTGAGGCATTCCTACCTAGAAGATGCTATTTGTTGTTTTAATTAACAAGATATATTTCGTTTGCCTATATCAAAACTGACTGGAACTAAATCTAAAATTGGATGTTCAGACTCTATTTGTGCTTTACAACACACCATTATTTCTTAGTTAGGTGTTAAGCAGAGTTCCTTCTAAGTATCAAATTATTGTCTTAAATCCTGAGAAGAACTCGTTGTAGCATTAAAATGTAGATGGCTATCATGTGGCCTATTTGTACCATAGACCACTAGCATTTACATTTAACCCTAAATATAATTATTTTGAACACTTAAAACGACTCTGGCCTATTTGTCGCAAGTGGGACTGCTGAGAATTAGGTCCTGGGTTTAATTCCCGAGTTGCACACTGTTATTGGGCTTGTCCATATTAAATTTCTCAGTGCAGCCCGGAGATGGGATTTGTCCGGGTGTATGGCAATATGCTCACCCCCTATTACATGCGACTTACAGGCATGATGTTATGTTACGTTATATGTATTAAACATAATTTTCTGTCGTATTCCAACGATAGACAGAAATACAGTGATGTTTTAAATTTGTTGATTGTGCCCCCTCTGCAGATGCTTCGGAAAGCATGTTAAGTCTGTTCAGTTAGAAAATTGATTGTATACAATACTAGATACCTATGTTAATTTATTAACATTACAAGACACAGAACATAAAATTAAATTATTAGCCATATGTCAGCTAGCCACGCCAATATACTAACAAATATAATAAAAAACTATACGTACTCAAGCTAAAAAATACAAAATTAAAATGTAAATAAAAACTTACTACCTAAATAAAAGCCTCCAGGCATAAAGGGCGTGACATCTTACATATTTATGCATTGCTGACTTGAAGTCACAAATGATAAACTAGGACTATCGAAGTAAAATAAATAAATAAATTAATACTAATAACAATTACCTGTCAGTAAGCTAATTCTGGAGAACATTGGTCCTGGCTGTCATTCATAGATCTTTGATGTTACAGGTAGTCAGAATCCCAATACTCTGACCACCAGTCTTACCCAGGGGTATCATGTTCCCAGTAACTGGGTTGTGGAAATCAGATAGGCAGTTGCTCCAAGTAATTTACTTCTTCTAAATTGACTGGAAGCTTTGGAAAAAGGCTAGAGAGTTTTTTCTTTGCATTCCTGACTTTCATGTAACTTGACACAAGAGGGAGTTATCTAAAATTAGGTTACAAATACATCATTTAAAGAAAAGCTAGTACAAAAAACCCAGCCTATCATTACATACACCGTTTTGTATTTCTTTGTTTTGTAATTACTTATAGAATAGAATCAAGTTCTTCTGACTTAACAGACAGCTGTGCTGCTGGGATTTTGTTGCGTCACTTCTTCTTCCCAGCGATAGCACTAGGAAGTGGTGAAGGGCGGGCGATTAGGGGACTGTCTTGTGTAATTTTGACGTGCATAAAATGCTCATTCTCAGCCCGATTTCAATATATGACTTTTGATTTATTAATTAATACATCTATGAATGAAAAAGTACACACAAAATAAGAGAGAACACAATGAGAGAATCCTAAACACAATTCACTAATTAATTTCTAAACATTCCAGATGTTCTGTGTCCAAGAGAAAGAACGAGCCGACACATTCTCATCAGACAAAGATCCTCTCAGCATCACACAAACAGATTCTGAGGATGACGAGCCAGACGCAAAACGCATCAAGTACTCTCCTTTAAACCTCCAAGTTTACAAGATACCAGCGTTCAACACACCGAAATCACTATCAATATACCCAACGAACACGCTCCCCAACTTTGTGAACAACCCCTTGAACTTGGCTAATCCGTTAGCGTTCACAACTAAACCGCCAAATGGTGAGAGTTTGGTCAAGAATCTGCATAACCGCTATTCCTTGCCGGCTAAGTTAACGATAACTCCGGTTGTGAATGGGGAAGTTGTGAGGTATAAGAAAAATGGAGAGGTTGCCAAGAAACGTGGGCCTCCGAAGGGCTATAAGAGGAAACCTAAGCCGGAGAAAATGGAGTTGTCACAGAGCTTTAATGGAGCATTGCAGGTATAATTGTATTTTTTGCTATATATTGTTATTTAGTCCAATTTGGGGGTCGGGATAGACCATGTAGGAGATGGCGGGACGAGCTGGATAGATTCCGTCAAAACTGGAAGGAGGACGCGCGGGCTGGCCAAAGATGGAAGGAGTGGCCTTTGCCCAGGAGTGGGACAGCGTAGGCTAATAAAAAAAAAACCATTTGATTCTTCAAGTACTAAAATCAAAATTTCATGGAAAAATCTTCCACTGTGAGAAGACCTATATCAAACACAGGTATACCGTCCAGTTCGGGGGTCTACTACGAAGTGCAAAGTGCGAATGTTCAGATCGGACCGACACATGGCCGAACCGAATATTATTGAAAAATGTGAAAAAGTTCGGATCGGCTCAGTTGGGTCGGGACCATAGTCAATATTCGAAAGAGTGTAGGATCGGGACCGACCGAACCAAATAGTAACTTCGTAGCAGGAAACGGCCGGAAACCACTTCGAATTAGACCCCCTGATACTGTGCGAATCGTTGTGGTTGTTTTTGTTGGGAGTCATTCCTCTTAGAGGTCGTCGATGGAGATGTCTGCCAGACTGTCACTGATGAAACTATACGAGGTGGCAAGGAAAACGACGCGCGACCTTTTCCCATGACTTAGAAAAAAATTACTTTGACTGCGGGCACTTTTGTAGAAAAAAATTACTTTGACTGCAGGCACTTTTGTAGAAAAAAAATACTTTGACTGCGGACACTTTTGTAGAAAAAAATTACTTTGACTGCGGACACTTTTGTAGAAAAAAATTACTTTGACTGCAGGCACTTTTGTAGAAAAAAAATACTTTGACTGCGGACACTTTTGTAGAAAAAAATTACTTTGACTGCGGACACTTTTGTAGAAAAAAATTACTTTGACTGCGGGTACTTTTGTAAAAAAAAATACTTTGACTGCGGGCACTTTTGTATTTAACAGCAGTTTTTTTTTTGTGTGACAATACCAGTACCCATAATACTGTCGACGACTGCTGGAATAAATTCAAATTCCTCAAAGTTCTATCTACAATTAAATATACCAGTCTTCTTTACAGACCCAGAACACGATACTGTCGAGTCTCCTGGCTGCCAACAACACGACGATCACCGGCGTTACTATACAACCGGCGATATTACCCGCCCCGGAGCCCGTGCCGGAGATCAAAGTACCTGAAGGTACGTATTTATTGTTCCACTAGCTTCCACCAGTAGCCTATGTCCTTCCCCAGGGTTCAAAGTATAGCATATTCAGCCTATAATGTTCCCACTGCTGGGACTCAGGCCTCCTGTCTGTGAGAGGCAGTGGGTCGTAATCCACCACGCGGGCCCAGTGCGGGTTGGTAGATGTCACATGTCTTTGAGTTTTTGGTTCTAAGACATGCCGGTTTCCTCACGATGTTTTCCTTCACCGTTTTGAGAGCAGTGTTGATGAAATTATTTAGTCAAAGTAAAGCGCCTGTCTGGGTTCGAACCTACGACCTACAATTCGTAAGTCGCGTCTGTTACCACTGGGTCACCTGGGTTCAAAGAATCCCCATACCAAATTTCATCAAAATCGGTCGAGCAGTTTCGGAGATTAGCCAGAACAAACAAACAGACACAAAAAGGGGGTTTGAAATTCCGTGGCATAAAAATGGCGTAACAGTAGGTATGCCAGGCTGCATACAAAACTCTTTAGGGTCAGTTCATACCGAGACGCGACGCGACGCTGCGCGCACATTTTAAAAGAGTGATTCAAAATGTACTTTATTTTCTACACGAACAGGTACACATTGCATTGTGAGAGTTCAGAATACGTTGTGCGGTGCAGTAGGTCGTTTTAAAGTGTGCGCGCAGCGTCGCGTCTCTGTGCACTGACCCTTAACCCCCTTTTAAAAATTGTTTTTTTGTTAGAAGTACCGTATATTCTTTCATATGCATTTAGTAACAAGCTGTTATTTTGATATTACATACTTCTTCTATTTTTACTTCAATTTTATTTACATACATACATACTTTAATGTTCCCATTGCAGGGACAGGCCTCTCTGTGAGAAGATTTGGGCCGTAACCTTCCACGGGGTTCCCAGTGCGGGGTCATTTTATTTGTTTTTATAGATTTGTGTTCTATGTTACGGGTTTGGTTTCCGCACTTAGTCCTTCAGGTGGACCATTGTACGTGGGCCATGGCGGCCGTCGGTGGTTATTCCAACCAGGCCACCTCCCTCTAGAAGCTTATTAAGTCTCCTGGTCTGTTGAGAAAATCTGAGTGTCCCGAGGGTTTCCGACCTAATCTGGGTTACGCCTGTGCACTCAAAGATAGATTTGTGTTTTGTGTTTCACTAATTGTGTTAAAATAAACTTTATACTTTCTTTCATGATTATGCTTCAACAACCAGGGGGTATCATATTACCCAGTAACTGGGTTATGGCGGTCAGAGAGGCAGTCCCTCCATGTAAAATACTGGTATTCAGCTGCATCCGGTTAGACTGGAAGCCGACCCCAACATAGTTGGAAAAAGGCTAGGCAGATTGATTGCTTATTGTCCCTAATTATTTTTTGGAATTGGAAGGTTACACAAAAAAGAAAAATTAGTAAAAATCTTGTCCGATTGATAACCAAGAAAAAATAAGATAAGTAACGACAAGCTTATTTATCTTATCTTATTATGTAAGAAATATCCACCAGGTCATCGATCGCCGGCCATTCTAGGGTGTGGCCTGAAGTCAACGGACATGGGCAGTCTTGGGAAGATGAGCCAATACCAGCCAGGGTGTGAGAAACCCAAAAGCCTGACAACCAGCGCCCTAATTGCGTAACACAGTATCAATCACAATCTGAATCATTTTGAAGGATATTGCTAATCCATTGCTTCATATGTTCGAAAAATTTGTCTGCTCAACAACGTAAATAACGCAATGAATGTTGTTACCTTCATCACTTTGTTTACTGCCAACCAACTAATAATTAATAACTGTGTTATTTACAGGAACGGAGCTGGTAGAGTTGCTGCTCGACCCTGAGGACTGGTTTCCTACGGAGCCCTATAAGATGGTGTTCAGTCGAAAAAAGAACCCCAAGTGGAAGGACTTCCCATATCAGTGTGAACACTGCTTTAAGGTCAGCACTAGAATCATAAGAATATATTTTAGTTATGTTTTATTTGGTCTAGCAAATGAGTTTTAAAAATTATGTAGAATTTGAGACAATTTTATAGGTTGTACCAGAAAGAACTACTTTCTCCATGGGACCAATATCGTAATCGCGAAAAAATTATCAACTATCCCATACAAAACTTTGATCAGCTCACGATTGTCTGTAAAACCCTAAGCGGTCGTATTCACTGACCTGAGCTCCACGGACTTTTCTGCCGCCTGTTTGTGCCCGACAAATACCTTGGACACCGTCAGACCCGCCGTCATGACCTGTTCGCACTACCGCTATCTAGATCTGTTGCTAGAGCCGAATCGCCAGCATGTCGAACCCTAAGGATGCTAAACGCCCTCCTGACTGCCGACCCTGAATGTGATGTGTTTGCTGATGAATGGAAGAAAATAATGCGTGCTTGTCTGGTGTTTTGTGAGAGTCGATATGCGAGGGTGTCCACCGTTACATGTTAGTTTATGATGTATTTAATTTATTTAACCATTTACTTAAACAAATATTAGTAATTTTATCCACGAATTGTATATCTTTGAATTTGAATTTAATTTTTGTATTGTATGTTATTTGAATGCTTATTTTATTCTAATTTTTATAATTCTATGATAATTAATGTAATTGGACTTGTGAAGTTTTAATTAACTATAAACAAATAAATATAAAAAAACTGCAATTCCTATTCGACCCAAATTTATGATATGATATATTCGAAATACCTTTTTTACCCAAATTTATGATATGATATTATATTCGACGGCTGATTATATTTTCGTGATTACGATATTGGTCCCATGCGTTCAGTTCGATGGTACCACACCGTTGAATTTGACCACACTCTCTGGTACATCCTGTACAGATTTATAAAGATCTTTCTGGGAGCACTGAACTCATTAATTATTATTAGAGAAACATATTAAGTTTCTGGGCTATAGATTAGACAAACATATTAATATTCTGGGCTATAGATTAGACAAACATATTAATATTCTGGGCTATAGATTAGACAAACATATTAATATTCTGGGCTATAGATTAGACAAACATATTAATATTCTGGGCTATAGATTAGACTAATACTATACATACTATCAATATTACCCATACTATACCATTAATATTTTATTGGACAAATTATTTAGCAGCTCTAAGCATTTTTAATCGGTTCGCCCCCTTTTACATGAGAATTTTAAAAGGTTGAGGTACGGACGCCAGCACATCAAGTTACTACAATCTGTCAAATTTCTTTAATAGATTTTCAACTTTATCGTTAAAGCATTAATAATAATAATAATATAATAATAATAACTTTATTTCAGACCAGGGTCCATAGAAAATAAGAATTACAAATATAATTAATAAAATTAAAATTAAATTAAAATTAAAACAAAATTAAAACAAAATTAAATCAAAATTAAATCAAAATTAAATCAAAATTAGAACAAAATTAAATCAAAATTAAATCAAAGTTAAATCAAAATTAAATCAAAATTAAATAAAAATTGAATCAAAATTAAATTAAAATTAAATAAAATTAAAATTAAATTAAAACATTCCAAATTAAAATCAATTACAATAATTCAAAACAATCAATCTACGTAACTGGATGACGCACGATGTGTCGTCATCCAGTGCCACATTATTGGGCTGTCCATCCTGCCGGCTATCGTGGACACTAGGCTGTTGGAGCTATCGCGTACTCGCCGCATCAAGGATGCTATGCGCGAACGGATAACTGCATAGAAATCTGGCACACCAGCTTCCGCGAACATCCCCGACGCACTGCAAAATCGCGGAAGCCCCAACATAACCCTGAACGCGTTATTATATTGGATACGCAGAGCACTGAACGAGCTTTTTGTGTACCTGACCCATAGGGCACACGTGTACAGAGACTGGCAAAACGCCCTAAAAAGTGTAACTTTTACCTCCTTGGTACAACGTGCAAACCTACGGGCCAGCATGTTACATCTAACCGCCAATGCTCTGCGTTCCCTCTCCAAGTCTACATCATCAGACAGACTATCGGTGACCCAATGTCCCAAGTACTTAAACTTCGTCACTCTGGTAAGCGGAGCGTCCCCTAAGATAACAGGTGGGACCGAGTCATAACATTTGTTCCCCGCTTTAAAAACTAGGAGCTCACTCTTGGTAGCATTGTACCTGAGACCGTGGGCCACCGCATACTCCTCACAAATACTAAGAAGCCTCCTAAGTCCACCGATTGATGGGCTCAGCAACACCATATCATCAGCGTAGCTGATGTTGTTAGCACAATGCCCATCAATGAAGCAACCGACATTGGTATTGCTAAGCTCACAGATCAGCTGGTTAACATACAGGTTGAAAAGCTTGGGTGAGCTGAGTCCCCCCTGCCTCACCCCGCATTCCAACCTGTATGCATCCGACAGGACACCCGCCCACTTAACATGGTTGTATTGGTTGTTATACCAATACTTAAGCACCTCCATGAGATCCCTAGGCAGGCTTGTGGCAGACAGCTTCTTCCACAGACAGCCATAAGACACCAGGTCGAAAGCCTTGGAGAGGTCCAGGAAACACGCATACACAGGGGTCTTCCTATTAGCATAGTATTGAACAGTTTGCTTGAGACAGAGAATAGCTGTTTCCGTGGATAAACACGACTTAAAACCAAACTGGGCATCGTGTGATGATATATGCTTATCCAGCTGCCGGTCAACCAAACTGTCCAACACCTTGGCAATAATAGTCGCCAAGGATATAGGCCTGTAATTGCTCAAGTCACTCGCATCTCCCGTCTTATTTTTAGCTATGGGTACTATTATAGTTTTAACCAGGTCAGCTGGAAGATAAGAGTGATTCAAACAAAAACTAAATAACATTGCCAGGACCCGCGGCAAGTGCTTACCTGCATAACGTAGATGTTCCACGCTCAAGCTGTCATGACCTGGCGACTTTCCCCTTTTCATACTTTTGATTACAGTACCTATTTCCCTAGCCGTAAACCCCACAAGCATAGGCACGTCTCCGGCCCTCCCCACTGCCTCCGACCCACCAGGCGATAGACTCAAGGGGGAATCCACCTTAAAAGCCCTACTGAATAAGTTAGCGATCTCATGGGGGTCACTCACACCCTCAATACTCACGGGCAAGTCCGACCTGGGATTCAAACTATTTGTGGCTTTCCAGAAACTACTGAACTTTTTTGCCTCGTGATGACTTGCAATGATATTCATTCTAATTTGGTCTTCATTATTTTGACACCACTTTAACTTACTCTTAAAAATCTTCCTACTTTCAACCATCTTATCATACAAAAAACCACTTTTAGGTCTACCGTATTGAGTCCAGTTTTGAAAATCAGACCGCGCTTGCCCGTGTGCGTCCTTTACATGTTTATTCCAGCCAGTTATGTAGCGTTGTTTGCGCTGTACACCCTTATCATAACTAGCTGCTGCACCTTCACACAAAATGCCTACAATCTCCCCATATAAATTATCTATAATTTTTTGGTGGTCTATATTAACACACTGATTACCACAGCACTTAGTAAATTCTACCGGAAAATCAACATCCCTTAGCTTATTGTTACAATATTCACTATAACTCCTAATTTGTAGCAAGTCTCTGTTCCCCCATGTTATCTTATTATTCTTTGGCAATTTAAAAGTTATTTTAGGTCTTATTATACTTAGATCGCATGTTATTATCATTGGTAAATGATCCGACCAACTTACATCATACAGTACACTAATGTCCTTAATTGAGCTCCACGCCGCATCAGTTACCACACAGTGGTCTAACCAACTAGTAGTCCCATGTGCATCACTCACGTACGTGTATGTGTCCGAATCCCTGCCAAGTACGCTGACGTCAGCGCAACGCCAATGTACCTCAGATGAAAAACTCAGAAGCTCTTTGCCGAATAATCCGTTTGGTTGCGCATTGAAGTCACCAAGGATATACACTGCATCCACACCACTACCTTCTATAATTGCGTTAATCTCACTGAGGCACTCCACAAATTCCCCAAGATTATCCATCGACTCCGTTGGCATGTATACCGAGAACACTAAAAGCGATTTTTCGCCTACAGTTATTTTAATAGCAATAAGGCGCACACTTTTGCACTGAACAGATGATACATTGTCATAGGCGCTCTTTCGCCATAGTATCGCCACCCCTCCATACGGTCGACCTCGCAGGATACCCTTAGACGTATCTACCGCCGATTTGCCCACAAAATCGAACTGGTTAAGGTTCAAGGTTGATTGGGAAAATTTGACAGTTTCGGGTAGCTTGACCTGCTGGCGTCTGTACATCAGCGTTTCGGTAGTTGAACGTCCCATGTATTTATATTCAGTGATGTCACGGACGCTTACGGTACACAACAGCTGTTCGGGTCCGCGCAATTATAAAATAAAAACACCAGTATATCCGTATAAAATTCGTTTAATACGTTACACTATATTGTTACTTACGCGTGTGATCGTTCGGAAAGTAAACATACAACGATTTGGTAGTGAAAGTTCGTAAAAACCAATAAACTTTATTGTAACTTTTAGACTTTTAAGTCACTTGGAAGTTTTTTGTTGCCACCAGTACCTTCTAAAAGTGTCACTTTTTTCAAATTTTTGACAAGCGTCGGTACCCATACCACAGATCTGTGCATTTTGGTCGATATTTTAACGTAGCAGGCGCCATCTAGCTGATTCGAGCCGTACTACTATGGTGAAGTGTGCAGCTTGCGGAAGGTTTTTGTCGGCAAAAGGGGGCGCTACCTGTAGCAACTCAGCCTGCCACAACAGATATCACCTTGCTTGCTTGTCATTGCCCGACTCAACCCAGATAAGTGGCGATTGGCTGTGCCCCGAGTGCAAAAAGAAGTTGCCCAGGGGAGACAATAGCGCCACACCCGTTAAGGACCTGGGCAGTGGTCCCCCAGTGAATCCAGCAGCAGCGTCGGCAGCGGCAGCACCACCGGTTGCAGTTCAGGTACAGGGCGCCATGCTTAGGTCACCTGTCACGGTGTCTCAGGCTCAGGGTACTCTGACCAAGCCCCCCCCCGCGGTGGCTAAGGTACTTTCTCGGGCGGGCAGCGAGCAGGGGGCTACTGATGTGGAGCCCTCGCCTGATGCTCAGCCGACCCTCCGTGAGGAGATAAGGCTCTTCAGATCTGAGCTGCGGGAGGTACGGGATGAGATGAGGGAGTTCCGACGCGAGATGTCCGGCCTGCACTCGACAATAGGAGTCTGCACTGAGCGAGTCGACGGCCTGGAGGCCAGGATCGAAGCCCTCGAGAGTCGAAGTGCTGCAGTACCTGACGGGAAAGTGAGTCAGCTTGAACGAATTGTGCTGAAGTTACAGCTTGACCTCAATGACCGCGAGCAGGATTTACTTAGCTCCGACCTTGAGATCACCAACATCCCGGAGACTCCGGGTGAGAATGTGTTGCACACCGTCGGGCTGGTGGCGGCGAAGCTTGGGGTGACGCTCGACGAGCGGGACATAGTGTTTGCGCAGCGGGTGGGCCTACGTGCCGAACGAGACGTGCAAACGAGCTCTGTGGGCGGCGCGAGTCCGGTCGGCGGTGCAAGCCCAGTAGGAGCAGCGGCGGCGTCAGCGCGCGGGCGGCGCATCGTGGTGCGCCTGACGCGGCGCGCACTGCGCGACGACCTGCTGCAGAGCGCGCGCGTGCGGCGCGGCGCCACCACCGCGGATTTAGGATTATCTGCGCCCCCGCGCCGTTTCTTTCTGAACGAGAGGCTCACCAAAACAAATAAGTATTTGTTTTATCGGGTGCGTGAAGCTGGCAGCTGTCTGGGGTGGAGGTATACGTGGACGAAGTTCGGGCGCATTCTGGCTAAACAGGGTGACGGCAGGCCCACCCACTGCATCCGCTCAGAGGAGGACCTTGCGCGGGTTTTTGGCTGTGAGGTGTCTACGGCAGAGGATGTCTGATTACGTAACTCCTGACAAACACTCTACTGTATGTCTAAAACTATTCCTATATGTATCTGTTTTGTTTTCACTTAGATTTTTAAGATTGGCTTATGCGGGGCCGGTTGTTTCCTTGTCTCAGTATGCTTTGGTTTTTTCTAGTGGCTATGTACATCACATATGTATCACACTTTCGTTCACTATTTTCGCGTTTTCAATATTTATTTTTATTTTTTTATTTTTACGGTTTTTATATAAAGTTACACTGTGGCTGACTATATATACTTCTATAATTTTCACAATACTTCTCTTTATATTTTTACGAATTATATCTAACACCATGTATTTCAATATATTTACATTATTTACACATCACATTATTAAGCAAAACTCCACAATAAGTAATACTTCGGACACTATCTACATTTCAAATATTACTACGAGTATTATATTCAGTACTATTTGTACGAATGATTAAGACGACAAGAAATTTAAAAGTTGGGTTATTTAATGCGGGGTCGCTGGGTTCGCGCCATGAGGAGTTCCTAGTTGCTATGGATAGCCTCTCAGTAGACATCATGGCGATTAATGAGACCTGGCTCAGACAGGGAGAGGAGGGTCGCGCCCCGACAGTACCGGGCTACCGGCTGCGGCACGTGCCGCGGGCGCGCACCGTGCGCGGCGGCCGCGGTGGCGGCGTGGGCTTCTACGTGCGCAGCGGTGTGCGCGTGCGGTCCGTGCCGCACCCGCCGGCGCCGCAGGTCGAGCAGATGTGGCTCCGACTTAACGTAAACTCGCATTCAGTCATTATTGGTACAGCATACAGGCCGCCCTGGCTTGATGTGAATGCCTTCCTGGATGCGGTTACTGATTCTCTCTCATCCTTTGCTAACGCGGACAGGGTTATCCTGCTTGGCGACTTTAACATTAATGTCTTAAACCTAAGTGACAACAAATCTAAACTTCTGAACAATTTTTTACATTGCTGCAAGCTCACACAAATTATTACAGAGCCAACCCATTTCACAGATCATAGTGAAACTCTAATTGATGTTGTGTGTACTGATGCCCGTGTGTGTGGGGTCTCTGTATCACACATACCGGAGCTTGGTCACCATGCAATTATATCTGTCGAACTAAATTTCAAATTAGAGAAGCCTTCTCCACATTGGATTACCTACAGACCACTTAGAGACATCCTGCCGGAATTTTTCAATGATGACTTAAACAAAATGGACTGGGAATATATTGAAAATCTGGAAGATGTGAACTCAATGGTTTCAATGTTTAATCAACATATTCTGACGCTTTTTGATTTGCATGCTCCCCTCAAAAAAGTCCTAATTAAAGAGAGATCTTATCCCTGGATAACAGACACGGTCAGGGAAATGATGAGGCTGCGTGATAAGTGCCATTTGAAGTCGAGATCGACAAAATTCGAACATCATATAAAATCCTACAAGGAGTTTAAATACCTTGTTAGAGCAGCTTTTGATAGTGAGAAGTGTGCATATTTTAAAACTTATATTAATAACAATATTAAACAACCTAAGAAGTTATGGAGTCATATCAAAGCCACTGTAGCAATCTCAAAAAGACCAGAGCATAGTCTGCCTCATTTCTGTAACAACCCAGAATCTATCAACCAACATTTTTTGGATGTACCAGGCAGTGGGAAGGTCACTACTGCAGATTTAACATATTTTGAGCATCATAGACACGGTAACAGTCATTTCCGGCTTGAGCCAGTCCGGCAGGATGCGGTGCTGAGGATCTTGCGCAGTCTTAAGTCCAATGCGCAGGGCTCTGACCAAATTTCTCTGGAGATGCTGATGTTGACACTTCCTAGAACACTTGCAGTGATCACAGCTATCATCAACAGATCCATAGTCAGCTCTTCTTTCCCTGATCTGTGGAAAATGGCAATTGTTAGACCGATCCCAAAAGTACCTAACCCCACTAGTGTGAAAGACCTCCGTCCGATAAGCCTACTTCCATGTCTATCCAAGATTTTAGAGAGGGTTGTCTCTGACCAACTTAGGGCATACCTTGAGCACCACAGTATCTTGCCGCTGGCTCAATCCGGTTTTCGAAAGGCCCATAGCACAGCGACAGCGCTTCTGGATGTAGTCGGTAACATTCTGGAGGCCAGAGACCAGGGTATGGGAACCCTGCTCGTCCTACTGGACTTTTCGCGTGCTTTCGACTCAATCAACACGTCACTTCTAATCTCCAAGCTGTCTTACTATGGGTGTGAAGTCGAAACCGTTAAATGGTTTGAGAGTTACCTCAACAATAGATCACAGTTTGTCCAGGTGACTGGTGACAGCGGAGATTACATGTCATCGGTTCCGAAGCGCGTGGAAAGGGGCGTACCTCAGGGATCGATCCTGGGCCCGCTTCTCTTCATCCTGTACAGTGCTGACATCACCAACTGTCTGATCAACACCAAGTTCCACCTTTATGCTGACGATCTGCAGTTGTACCTCTCCTTCCGGTCCCAGGATATGGCTGAAACGGTAAACAGGGTGAATGATGATTTAGAGAGGATCTCAGCTTGGTCCACAAGAAACTCCCTGGTCCTGAATCCTAGTAAGTCCAAGTATATTGTGATGGGATCTAGGGATTTCCTGAACAAGATGCTTACTTGCAACCTGGACCTCAGGATTGATGGTTGTGGTGTGGAAAGAGTTCTGGAGGCTCGTAATCTGGGTGTGGTATTTGACGGGCAGCTGCATTTTGAAGCACACATATTGGAGGCCGTGCGCAACTGTTTCTACCGACTCAAGGTGTTGTATCGTGTCCGTCCCTACATAAGTGTGGATATGCGTGTCATGCTGTGCGAGTCACTTGTTTTATCCAAGCTGAATTACGCTGACACTGTGTATGGGGCGTGCATTCTCGGTAGAAGCGAAAGATTGATTCAGCGGGTGCAGAATGCATGTGCAAGATTCTGCTACACTGTCCCACCACGTTCCCACATCACTCCTTTTTTAAATAAGGGTAATTTGATGAGAATGTCAGCACGCAGAAAGCTTCACCTGGCTACCCTACTCTTTGGCATAATTCTCACTAAGCAACCAGAATATTTATATAAGAAACTGTCTTGGTCACGCGATGTTAACAAAATCAAAACAAGAGCATCTTCTTACCTCATGTTAGCCTCATCGCATAGAACTGCTGCATTCCGTGGTAGTTTCAAATTCGCTGCCTCCCGTTGCTGGAACGATTTGCCACCTCCTTTTCGTGCTATAAAAACAGTTGCTGCGTTTAGATTAAAATTTAAACAGCATTTACTGCAGCTTCAAAAAGATACCAAACTTTGAACCTACCCTTGATGTGCACGTAGCTAGCACTGGTGGTCCGAGCGTTTGGCAGCGATTGTTCACTGAACAGGCACAGCAGCTGTTTCGCATCTTGTTTTTGTGTCCGATAGGTACAAGTTCGATAGTTAATTAATAAAATGTTCTTTATTCCACGCTTTTACTGGCAGCGTCTATAGACGAATTGTTGTTGCCGGCCTACACAGTGTTTCGTCATGTCGTTTGTCATTTGCATTTTGTTTCTTGAAGATATAACTCGATAACACTCTCATCACTAGTTTATTTATATTTCTCCATGTCATCCGTGCCGTTAATTAACTACCACATTCCACTTTTATTGTATATTTACTGTAATACTGTTCCACTACACAGCCGTAATTTAAATAATGTATTTATTAGTTTTCGCCGGTTCTTTGTTTTCGGCGCATGCGACCGCTCACTTGTCACAACTATGCCACAGAGTGCTTCTGACACTCAGGGCATAGACAAGTTATGAGGTTACGTCTGGCGCAGATTAAAAATAAATAATATTTATTTTATTGCTTTTACGTAATTATATCTATTTTATTATTTATTTATTGCTGTGATTGCCCGTGACATCACAGTGGGCCCTATCAGAATACCAGCGCTGCGACATTTATTTTAAATGTCAAAGCATCATGCTGAGATAGGAGCCTTTTGGCCTCCTATAGGATTTTCTGTTTCATTTTATTTTTTATTACTTTTTTTTTTATAAATACTTGTTCTATTTTTTTATTTTTAACTATGTTTAGTTTAGTTTATAATCCTGTACGAGTCGCAATAAATACTTTTTCTTTCTTTCTTTCTTTCTTTCTTTCTATTTACCCTTTTTGGAGTATACAAGTTGGACACGATAACCGTAATCAGCGTTGCCAGACGCCCCGATTTTGGCGGGACGTCCCGATTTTTTACCTAAAATTAAATGTCCCGCTTTTCGGGTATACAAAAATAAATCAGTTATCCGAAAGTGTCAATGTGTGTGCAGTTATCCGTATTACTTATTTATCATAATTCTCCTGCCCTTATCCCAATTTATTTGGGGTCGGTGCAACTTGTCTTTTTCTTCCACACTTCTCTATTAGTCGTCATCTCGGTAATCACCCTCTTTCCCTTTTGTATTATTTATTTATACATAATATTATAATTCCTCTGAAGACCGCATTCTCTCGGCGATTGAATTCCGTTCGACGAATAACTACGTTTTTTTCTTTTGTCCCGCTTTCGACGAAAGAATCCCGCTTTTATACTCAAAAGGTTTCAAAATCCCGCTTTGCCCGAAAAAAAATCTGGCAACACTGACCGTAATATTCCATAACCTAACTTCTCTTTCCAGGGCTACCGCGTAGCCTCCACGCTAATCACCCACGCGGCCGAGCGGCATGGCTGCGTGCCCAAAGACTTCGCCATCCCCTGTCCGTGCTGCCCGCACGTGTCGACACGCAGAAAACATCACAAGAAACATTTGGAGAGCCACGAGAGCAGAAAGCATCGGATATTCTGCTTATATTGCTTGCCTCCATGTAAGTATCCTATTAAATTAGCTACTTTTTAAAGGAAAAACGGAACCCTTATAATATCACTTTGTTGTTCGTCTGTCAAGACCCTTTTTCTCAGGAACGCGTGGAGTTATCAAGTTGAAATTAATATCAAATACTCAGGGCTGCAATCCCTTGAAGCTGTGAAAAAGTCAGTCTTTTAAGTCAACGCAGTAAAAAGATACGGGCGTTTATGTTCCGTTTATGCCGCATATTTTGACACTCACAAGGGAATCAAAACCTATAGGGTACTTCCCGTTGACCTAGAATCATGAAATTTGGCAGGAAGCAATGTCATGTAGCACAAGAAAAGGAAAAAATCCGAAAACCGTCCATTTGTAGTTACGTACCTACAGTACGGAACCCTGAATGCGCGAGTCCGACTCGCACTTGACTGGGTTTATCTTCACATAATATCCTGAGCCTATAATCAGAGGGGCAATTCTCGCAATGTTTTTTTCAACATTCAAAATATTCAATCTTCAACATTCAAAATCTAGTCGCAATCTCATCTCGGCGACAATCAATGTCAAAAATGTAGGGAAATTAGTAGTGTTTTTGACAGATTGAGACTGAGATCAGACTGTGAATGTTCTTAAAATTACGAGAATTGCCCCTCTGATCTTTGACAGTCGTTACGCGGGTAGTCAGGAGTCCGAAAGTCTGGACAGTCAGGTTTACCAAGGGTTATTGTTTTACACAGTACATTGTGTCATCGTCAAATCAGCCCAAAGACGTCCATTGATGGACATACCCCTCCCGCAAGCACCTCCACTTCGACAGGTTCTGTGCTTCCGCATCCAGCGATTTTCCTGCGGCCTTCACAAGGTCATCGGTCCATTTTGTGGGAGGGCTTCCAACGCTACGTCTTCAGAAAGCAATAAATATATACTATAAATCACATTTCTTTCCATTCCAGACGATCCTTCAGAGCCGTTCGTGAAGGAGCCGGTGAAATACCCCTACGATAGGTTCCCCCAATTCTGGTACGCCTCCGAGGAGTCTCTACGTTTACATAAGAAGCGGAAACACCCTTACTCTGGCATGTTTAATGTCAGCTGGTTCAGTACTTGGTTAGATACCACCCCTAATAGCTAATAGAATAAGGTAAGGTATTTAGTAGTATTTTTGACGTTGACGCTGGCAACCCACAGTATTTTTTTTAGATTAGTAGTTTTTTTTCTAAGCTGGCAATTATTTGGTAGTTTTTTTTTAATTGTGATTTTTTATGGCAGCTTTAGGATAGTAATTTTGTGATTGTTTTGTTTGTAGCCCTTTTTTTTTCAAGTTAATTTGTATCCATAATTGATTTAGACATTAGTGTGGCAATATTTTTAGTTTGGTAGGACTTTGTGATTGATCGAAAAGTAATATTCCAAAATTAAGTGATAATGAAGTGAAGTGAAGTGAAGATGTTGGCAACATTTTTAATGTAGTTTTGTAAGGTTTTAATCGATTTATTTCGGACAACTAGTAAAGTCCGTTTTATTGGGCAAAGAAAAAGTTCAAAAAGCGTTCATTTTAACGCATGCAGACAATTAGTTATTAATATTAAATGATAATTCACTTAGACAATTTATTTATTAATACTTGGATTTTAATTGATCCTATTTCGCAGCTTTTAAAAGTAAATCTTAAGGAATTAACTAGCAACACTACGTGTTCATTTTTTATATTGGCAACTTTTTACAATATATTTTTTTAATAAATGTTGCCAACATAAGGCCAGTAATTTTAATGAGCATAATAAAAAATGTAGTATTATTTTGTCTAAGACGTATTTTATCCCTAATATACTCGCTGTAACCTACTGAACTCGTGAATAATTCATTTATTGTAACTTGTAAGCTGCTGAAATAGTAATAATAAAAATAGTCGGGTAGATGTACCAATTGTTGTCTCTATTTTTAACAATGTTACTCGGAGATTATAGCATCACATTAATATTTGTAGAAAATATTTAAATGATTTTTTACAACAGTTCTAGCACTTTACTAGCCTTAGTAAACTATCAGAGACAAATATTTTTCAATAAAAATATAGCTAAGTCAGCAATTGGTGTTCCCACCCTATCAGTAATATTAGTGCCTTCGAAGAATGGCTAACAAATACATTTTACTTTGAAATTGTTAAAAGTTTACCTAACTAAAGATAAAGATCTTTTTCTCCCTCGATAGCCACAGACAAAGCGACGGGCCTGTACGTTGAGTCGGTCACAAAATCGATCATAAGAATCGGAGGAAAAGTCGGGCCGATTATCGGTGCTACAAAAAGTCTGACGTGGGCTGGTAGCCTCGCAGTTGGTCATAAGATAAAAAACTCCGAATCCGGGCAAAATTAGTGATAATTGATCAAAACATCACATTGTTAGGTAGACTTTCAACAACAGGGTCTTACACCCTATCCGCCTGTCCACCCTTTTTAGATTAAGTGTGATAGCACACCACTGTATTTTTATAAAAAAAAAATAATTTGTACAAAATATTAGTATTTTTCTAGCTGTACGGTCTGTTACCAACGTGCGGGCATTTTTTTTTAACAAATCTATTTTATAACTAGCATCCGCCCGTGGCTTCGCCCGCGTGGTATATCGACAGAAGCCTATATCGTTTCCCAGGGTTCAAAGTATTCCCATACTAAATTTCATCAAAATTGATCCAGCCGTTTAGGAGACTAGCCCAAACAAACAGACAGGCAGATAAATGAAAAAAAATGTGTTTTTGTTATGAGTACCGTATACAGGATGACAGGGAAACTCGGCATGTTCCTGGAAAGGCGCTATACTAGAGGTCATTAGCAACAAATTAAGTCCAGTCAACTAGGTGTCAAAACTGGATGGTTACCGAGCTGTGTCGGTTCTTCGATTTATTAGAAATTTTCTGACTTGTTACCAAAAACAACTAATTATCAGAAAAGACTCCAAACATTTAATTGATATTTTACTGAAAGTTGAAAAAGAGTAACCATTAAAAAAAAAATGCTTCCAAAACTTAAATAATCTCAGAAATAAAAGGTCTTTAATACAAAATTTTGACCCGTAGTTGACTGGACTAAATTTGTTGCTAATTAACTCTAGTATAACCCCTTTCAAGGTATACGTCAAGTTTCCCTGTAACCCTGTATACTTTTAACATAACATCACGCTTGTATTACCCGAAGAGGTAGGCAGAGGTATAGTACACCCCACATTTCACCAGTTATGTTTTAAGTCCCATGTAATAGGGGGCGAGCCTATACCAGACTCAGGCATCGAACTCAAGATCTCCGCGGTTGGGACCACTAACCCAACGAGGCTTTATTGTATTAATTCCAGTTTACCTCCTTAACCGACTTAAAAAAGAAGGAGGTTATGAATATACACATATTTAAAAAATGCCCGTACGAAGGTAACACACTTAGCGCATTTATTAGTGTAGGCAACGTAATCATGTTTAGTTTAGTTCGGGAGGTGGCGTGGGAGAGACGAACATACACGTTATACAGGGTGACGAATTATCAAGTTAAATATCAAAGTAGAAAGTTGAAAAAAAAACACCATGTATATCAACAGGGTGTCCTATTATCAATGATATCTATTTTTAACCAAAAAAAACACCTGTGTATTTAATATACACTTTGTTATCAGTTTGTACTTTAAGACACTGAAAATAAAGTTCATTATTAAATATCATCGGAAAAAATCTTATACCCACGCCACATATATAAGCCTAAAAAAGTATAAAAAGACTATTTCTAGAAAAAAATCTGCTTAAAAAATCTTGAAATAATCTTGTCACATACATTTAAGCTGTGGACACACTGGGGAGCATCCCGCGCGGGACGCGGGTTTTGACTGCGGGTCGATTGTTGTAATGATTACTCCGCAGCCACGAACTAAACGCTCAAACTATTATGGGCGATGCACCTTTACCATTTTATAATGAAAAAATGATGCGTAGGGTGCGCTAAAGAAATCCTGAGGACGAGAACCGATGGACTCACGAAAGGGTTTTATTTACAGACACATTGCCGAATTTAGATTTTTTTTATCGTCCAGTTGGAACTAGGTCTGACGACTAGGGTGCCGAAGAGCTTCGAGTCGAAGCATCTGTGATTTTGACAAGGTCCTTAGTGCGGTGTTTGACAAGCGTATTCTTTAAGAAGGTGTGGACTAAAACCATTCACTTTTACCGGTTTTCTCTATCAGCTCGAACTTCATCCCGCATCCCGCAGCGGGATCGCCTCAGTGTGACCACAGCTTTAGGCTTCCCGAATAAAACCCGTATCACAATACAGACCAAAATATAACAGTATTAGAACTTTAAGTTAGACTATAGATATAACTGTACATTCTGTAACTGCGTGTCAAAGTTAAGCAAGGTATAGAAAAGGATGGGTGGCCGTAAGTAGGCTTTATAATGGATTGTGAATGCTTTGAAGGTTTTAGAATTGTAATGGGTTTGGTTTTTGTTTGGATGTTTCAAAATGGGCTATGATTTTGAAGTCAGACTCTCAGGATTCGGACTGGTAACGACTGTCAAAGATCTACAAATGATAACAGTGATGATACAAATGTAACCGGCACTAAATCCAAACTCCAGACAATTACTCTCCATTTCGAATATGATTAGACATTTAAACAAACCTTTTATATATGTATACATAATTATTATATATATATATATACATGATTATTATATATATATATATACATGATTATACACCCAGTTAAGCACATCTAATAATATTTAATTGTTAAAATTGCCACTTGGCTCTCTTTCTGTCCTAAATGTTGCTGTGCCCGACAGGGTCCATATTGATCTTTTACCTTGTATATACCATCTATGTAACACATACGGAATGCAATAAAGATTTGAGTATTTTTTACAGTCCGTTCAACCGATTTTGACTTCTATTGCGTTGGTGGCATCACAAATGGCAGCTGCAGTAAATAGTTGGTATCGTAACCACTTTTTTTGCTTGTAATGCCATCCTAATGCATACGGAATAGAAGTTAAAATCGGTTGATCGGACTGTAAAAAAGGTTTGTTTAAATGTCTAATCTTATTCCGAATGGAGCATAAGGGTCTACCAAATGTCGTTTTAACAAAAAGCGGGTAGAATTAAAAGTATTTTGTGTACATAAGTTATTTTACAATATGAATGTAAGCAATATATATGGAGCTGTTCATTTATTACGTAAGACGATTAGTGGGGGGAGGGGGTCCAATGAATCAACTCAGCCTATCGTAGTCCACTGCTGGAGATAGGCCTCTCCCAGGCTGCGCCACAACACCCTGTCCTCCGCCTTCCGCATCCAGTCAATAAATCGAAGACATGTGACATCTACCAACCCGCACTGGGCCTGCGTGGTGGACTAAGGCCCACTCCCTCTTACAGAGAGGAGGCCTGTGTCCCAGCAGTGGGAACATTATAGGCTGAATATGATGATCTTACGTAATATTGAAAGGGACGGAGGGGGTTCATCCGAGTCTTATTTTTTCTTGCGTAGGCGGGGTCAGAAAGTGGTCAAAATTGTCTTACGTAATAAATGAACAGCAGCGTAGATGAAACGCCAATTGAACCGTGTACCTATGTATGCACAGTTTTCAGTAATTACAACAAGAAAAACCACTTCTTTTCTCGTACTTACGCGAATTTAGAAGAATTAACACTGGTGCCATCGTAAGAAATATTAGCCAACATGTGCCACTCGCTGAGGCTATTTTAAAGCAGCTTTTAACAGAATTCTAATGGTTATTAACAGAATACTAATTGTTTTTAATAGAATACTGATGGTTTTAACAGAATACTGATGGTTTTAACAGAATACTGATAGTTTTAAACAGAATACTAATGGTTTTTAACAGAATTCATTGGTTTTTAACAGAATAATAATGGTTTTATAACATAATGCTAATGGTTTTAAAAGTGCACTAATGGTTTTTAACAGAATACCATTGGTTTTAAACAGAATATTAATGGTTTTTTAACAGAATACCAATCGTTTTTAACAGAATTCCAAAAGTTTTTAACAGAACACCAATGGTTTTTAACAAAATACCGATAGTTTTTAACATAATGCTAATTGTTTTTAACAGAATACCAATGGTTTTAAACACAATACTAATGGTGTGGTGTGACTTTTTCTGGACCAAGACAAATGCTTGGAATTAGAAATGGTGTTGTGTTACTGAACATTGTGCAAATTAATTTATGTGTAGTTAGCAAATTGGAGTAAATGTGAACGAAAGAACTCGCCGTTTCTCATATCACGAAAAAAAATTTAAATCATGTATTTACGTATTTTTTCATCGTCTTTATTTTACTTCGAGACATACAGCAAGCAAAAATCAGATTTTGTTACCTACCTTACTAACGTAATATTAAGTTCAAAACCACGTGTCGCCGATGATCCTGCGCCTGATCTCTCTCCGGTCGTGTCGGATTGCCGTCCCATCGGACTATGAGAGTGAGGAAAGAGAGTGCACCTGTGTCTGCGCCGCAGGCTAGTCTCTGTTGAGATTGGCTGTCATGGCCGAAATACGGTCTGGAGCACTATTATTAGTACTAAGTTTTCCTAAGATCCTATTACCAGAAAAAATAAAGATAAATAAAATAAATGCCGTCACATCAAAACTCCATTTGCTACTACTATTTCAGAACAAACTTATACTAAAATCCTATGTCCTAACTAAAGCGATCTGTCGCGCGAATACGCGATCGTTGCACTCATATATCAGTATTTTTTTTTTTTTGGGAAAATATTAGGCGCCCTCTGTCGTCGAGATCACGCGTTCTGCATAGCTATTCACAAGCAAGCTTCCGAGCCGAAACACCAATCAATCGAGGGAGTCCTCTATACACTATTCACAAATACGAAACCCGTCAGTTTTGACAGTTTAAATCAAATGGACGACTGCTATTTTTATTTTGCTTCAGACAGTCAACTGCTTTGAGCAAGGTGAATCAGCACCTTTATTGCGTAACACTATCAATCTCAATCTGAATAATTTTGAAGGTTATTGCTAATCCATTGCTTCAAATGTTCGCAAAATTTCTCCGCTCAACAACGTAAATAACGCAATGAAAGTTGTTGAACTGTCAGAATGAAAGCCATTGCTACTGATAGTGTGTTACAATGACCCCACAGGTAACCGAAAATATATCATTTTCGATACGCACGCCTGTCGAATAGCTATGCTGGTTCGGCGAACAAAATAAACGCGGCGATCACGTTCGCGCGACGATCGCTTTGGTCAGGACGCGGTCTAAATCGTTCCTAGTATTCTCCTAGGTGTCCTAGGTCTTGTAAACTCAGTAGTTCGTGCATGTGCCTCTTAGTATTTAAGACAATGCCTTTAATGTAGCCTTTCATGCCTTCACTCATAACATACTTATGAACTGAGATAGATTAGTGCTTATGCAGGCTAAGAAATATGAGATATTTGTAAAGAAAACTGTGTGTTATGAATTATGATCAAAATAAACAGGTTGACTATGTAAAGTTGCGGAATCAAAAGGAAAGCGAAGGGTTGAAGGCGAAAGCGTCAGGGTAGTTCGCGAAATTCAAATTTTTCTTATGGTTTTTGCAATTTGCAGGTCAAAATCTAGTCGCTATCTGAAGGCGAATTCTCGTAATTGGCTAGTTGACTAATTTTTTTTCATTATTTAAATTGAAGCTTTTTTACCTCGCCAATAGCTTGGTATAACCAGTTTTTTAATATCTTCTGAAATTAAAAAGATATAAGCGTTCAAAACTCTCAATTAGACAGAGAGGGAAATACTGAATTGTGACATCATAGTTCAGTATCGCCATATGAATTACATGCAAAACTTTGTTTTGCGAGAAAGAGATAGACAAAAAGCTTTTATAAGTTATAAGTTTTTTATTTTTCGACCGATTTCAAATTTGATTTCGAATTCTGTTATCGTATCACGCATGTGAATATATTATCTACTAGAATATATAGTATTCAATATCATGCAACTACCCAATTTAAAACGTTCAAAATCTAGTCGCAGTCTCATCTCGGCGACAAACAAATGTCAAAAACTTGTCAAAATGTAGGAAAATTTGAAGTATTTTTTGACAGATTGAGACAGATCAGACTGTGAATGTTCTTAAAATTACGAGAATTGCCCCTCTGATGTTTACAAGCCGACCAAGACAAAATTAAACAACTGGGCCCCAATTCTGTATCCTTCCCCGCAAATTCTTACCACGTGCAAACCGCTTCATTAGAGTGTCTTGTTAACGGCAAATAATCGAAATGTCAACCGGTACGGACAACATGTATTTTGACAGTTCAAACCCCGCCATTGTGTCATAGAGAATAAGTTAATAGCAGTGGGCAATTCTCGCAATTTTAATAACGTTCAGTCTGATCTGTCTCAATCTGTCAAAAATACCTCTAATTTCCCTACATTTTGACAAGCTTTTGACATTTGTTTGTCGCTGAGATGAGACTGCGACTAGATTTTGAACGTTTTAAATTACGGGTATTGACCTTCAGACTACATAACCTCGATCTCCATTAAAAAACCCGGTATTAACTAGAAACTGCGTAATCTTTTAGAGAATAGGATATAAATACCTATATAGATATACCTAATAATCCCACTGAGAAAAATAGTATTTTTGACAAAAAAAAACTATGTTAGACTTTTAACTTTACGGGTGGTAAAATACTCCGATTATTAAATAAGAATTTTAATTTGTAAAAATATACGAAATGAAAATAAATTTTGTACAAGTGATTTTCTGTAAATAAATTGCATTTTTTATATAAAATCTGTTGTTTTTGATTTACCAAACGTCCTCATAACTTCACGCCGGTAATCTTCGAAGGGTTACTGTGCATACACACGACACACTTCGGCGGTAGACGCACCTGTAACCGTCGTAGCCCTCAACAACATGCCGCCGTGTATTTGAGCACGTTACTCAAATACACGAGGGACGCCTGTCTACGACAGCAGTTGCCTCTGTCTTTGACGTGGCTCATGTGTATGCACACTTCGGCATAAGTGTACCAATAGTACATCCATTCGCCAGTAAGTCCCATGTAATAGGGGACGAGCCTATTGCCATCAAACCGGCATAAATTCAGACTCTGGGCTGCTACTGAGAAATTCCTGATGGATAAACCTACTGCCTGACCTGGGGATCGAACCCAAGTTAGTAGTTTAGTCATAGTTTTCTCTTTATGTCTTTATCAGCCTACAGCAATCCACTGCTGGACATGAGCCTCTCCAATCGCACTCCAACTCGTTTCTCGGTTACTCTCATCCAGCTGCTGCAGGAGCCCAACCTGAAGATCGAAGCGAAGATCATCGCTCCACCTAACCTGAGTGCGGGAATTAGTCTACTATAGGAACCGATCTTACTGCTACGAAATAAAGGCGTTGTCAAATGGTTGTCAATGACAAATTGTTACACAGCCAAGCGGATGAGCCACCGTATTCCACTAAAACACACTGCAATGGGACTAAAAACTGAAAGCTAGTCATAGGTGGCAGCACTGTTCACCGTCTACAAGCCGCCATTGTTTTGTTTATGTTTACTTTTGTGACGACTTGGGAGTGTAGCACTATTAATAGACGACCCAAGGAGAAGGGAAGTGTCTACCACTGGTGAAAACGCAGCTGTAGTGGAAAAGTAAATAAAATATGAACATTTTATCATTTATTTTTAAACTTCTCACACACCATAAGGTACAGACGCCAGCACATCAAGTTATTACAATTTGTCAAATATCTTTACTAGATTTTCAACTTTATCACTAAAGCATTAAGGTTCAAGGTTGATTGGGAAAATTTGACAGTTTCGGGTAGCTTGACCTGCTGGCGTCTGTACAACGTACTGTGTCCCAGGTGTGGGAACATTATGACTGTTTATATGCATAGCATAGACTGCATAATTTCGTCGGTTCAGTAGGTACTACTTAGTGGATTTTTATACAAAATTTCCAAAATAGGATGGGGTGGGGGCGCTAAAATGTCAAATGCCTAAATACTCTGGATCCCTAAGCCTGGACCTGCCAATATTATATTTACCATGGTAGCAAGGTGACAGCAAGCAGGTGGATAGGCCCGCGCCCCATAAAGTAGACCGACGATTTAGTAAAGATTGCGGGAATCCGTTGGAGGCCACCAGGATCAGCAGGTCAATGTGCTACCGACATGTCAGACTTTTTGGACCCTGTTCGAACTTTGTCCGACCTTGTCATTTTATGGATTTTTCAACTAAAGGTAGTTTTAGACAACTAAAAAGTAACATGATTTCTGAAAAACAATAATATCAAAAAGTTACAAGTTCTTTGTTGTAAACGTATTGTGCAAGGCTTTTTTGAAATAGTAACCCTACTTAGGGAGACCCATGTCCAGCAGTGGGCGTCTTTCGACCGAGATGAAGGTGATAAAGGTTCTAAAAAATAAATAGACAGCATAAACATTTAACGATACATATATGTATATATATTTATAAAATCACATTTATAACAGCTAGCTGAAATCTTTACAACGTAATTTTACTTATTGAGCGAAAACATCTAAAAATAATAAATCACAAAAGTCACAATTTTATTGCTTTGATAGTCCTTTTTACAAAACCTGAATAATAAACCTTATTTTCAACGTGTTAAGGTGCAAGAAGAACAGTTCCCCATAGCGAAAGGCGTAAGACAAGGAGACCCGTTGTCCCCAAAACTTTTTTCTGCAATCCTAGAAATTGTATTTAGGAACATAAAGTGGGGAAAATGTAGGCATAAATATTAACGGTTCCCCGACAAAAATTAAAACAGAGTGGCAACCACGCGATGGCAAAAGGAAAAGATCACTAAACCGGAAAACCCTATGTGTTAGATTTAAGTTTTTGTTTAATACTTTTAGATCATGTTTGTGTTGAGTTCTTCAGCAATAAAGGCTAAGGTGCAAGAAAGCACGACCCCGTAATGATATTTAATTCGTACAATTTTGCCCTTTTTGGCTGTCAGAATAAAGTGTATGATTCTATGTCATCAGAAAATCTTCCGCTTTGCGAAAACTTAAATACATATAACTAAGATGTTACGGACGACATCGCTTGCAGACTAGATTTAAGTACCACGTGTAGTCGCTCGTAGACTGGGACAAGTACCACGTGTAGTCGCTCGTAGACTGGGACAAGTACCACGTGTAGTCGCTCGTAGACTGGGACAAGTACCACGTCTAGTCGCTCGTAGACTGGGACAAGTACCACGTGTAGTCGCTCGTAGACTGGGACAAGTACCACGTGTAGTCGCTCGTAGACTGGGACAAGTACCACGTGTAGTCGCTCGTAGACTGGGACAAGTACCACGTGTAGTCGCTCGTAGACTGGGACAAGTACCACGTCTAGTCGCTCGTAGACTGGGACAAGTACCACGTGTAGTCGCTCGTAGACTGGGACAAATACCACGTGTAGTCGCTCGTAGACTGGGACAAGTACCACGTGTAGTCGCTCGTAGACTGGGACAAGTACCCCGTGTAGTCGCTCGTAGACTGGGACAAGTACCACGTGTAGTCGCAACATTGAGATTTAAATGTCAACTACGAGATGCCATTTATATAAAAAAAAAAAAAAATGGTGAGTCCTCTTGATCATTCGACTCTCATCACTCACTCGCGACCGTCACTCAACCGCCTGCAGCAAGCCGCCCGAAAATAATAGAAGTCAGGAAATTCAACTCCGAAGTTTTAATACAGTCCACCCCGTCATAAGGTCTAAACATTTCAACCTAAAAGCTCTTATATTCAAATCAGATCCAAATTCAGGGTTATTTTAAAATTAAATAAATAATATAATTGCATAGTTTGCTGAGTGACCTTGAATGTATGGACCAGTCAGACCGTATTTAGATATCGCGTCTACAGAGTTTAGCTAGCCAATTTAAAATAACCTTGTATAAAGCTACTACACTACGGGTCAGTTCACACCGAGACGCGACGCGACGCGACGCTGCGCGCACACTTTAAAACGACCTACTGCACCACGCAACGTATTCTGAACTCACACAATGCAATGTGTACCTTTTCGTGTAGAAAATAAAGTATATTTTGAGTCACTCTTTTAAAGTGTGCGCGCAGCGTCGCGTCGCATCGCGTCTCGGTGTGAACTGACCCTACGCGTCAAACCCCACAAGCCTCCCACAAGTTGGATGACCTTGTGAAGGCCGCAGGAATCCACTGGATGCTAGAAGCACAGAACCGGTTGAAGTGGCGGTGCTTGAGGCAGGCCTATGTCCAACAGTGGACGTCTTTCAACTGAAATGATGACTAAGCTTCATGTTTTTTCAAATGCCTATAAAGTCCCGATCTATCAGCCGTAGAAAAACTACAAACACCGCATGAGAACGGCTTCTCCCCCGTATGAGACCGTTTATGTCCGACCATCTGCTGCTTGACATGGGTTGTATACCCACACTCACACCGCAAATCCTTCACCCTATTATAATGAGAGATCAGATCCTTTAAATCCCTTCCAGAGTATTCACATTCCGTACACTTGTACGGGGTACCTTGAGAGTGTATCCGCATATGTACTTTCAAACTAGCCTTGTTTTTGGTAAAATAGGAACATTTTGTGCACTGCTGGTAGCCCTCCGGAGCCTTATTCCTGTCACATTTCGTGCAGGGCACGTATCTGGCTGGTCTTCTATCACAGTTGTGTTTTGAGGAGAGGACTCGGTCCATTGTGCGGTAGCCGCAAGACTTGCAGTTGTAGACGGCTCTTAGTTCTGTTATTTTGATGGTGCGTTTACGTTTTTTTGTTTGTTTCGCTGGTTTCTTCTTTGGTTTCTCGGTTTCAGTCTCACTGGAATTAGAGATGGTGGATTAGGATTATTTTTTTTTACACAAAAAAAAAGTCACAATTTTCATACACACTAGTCTCCGAAACCACCCAATTGATTTCAACGAAATTTAATGACAAAATATTAGGATATTTTGTCATTAAATTTCATTGAAATCAATTGGGTGGTTTCAAGCATCCATTCTGTATAGTTGCTTGAAAGATAGGTCTTTCAAGCAACCCGCACGGAGCGCCAACTATTATTGACATAATAGTTGGCGCTCCGTGCGGGTCGCTAGTTAATTTATAAGTGCATGGTACTCGCAACTCGTGTGTGTATGCCCAGATGTATAAACGTAAATGAAGCAAACAGTATGTAAGGATCATAGCAGGTGGCATTCTGTAGGTCCTGCCTACCCCCTTGGGAAGAAGGCATGGGAGGCATAAGTATTTTTTTTCTATATCAACCTTACAACTATCATAACAGGCGACAATGTAGTTATCCACTTAAAATTAACTTATTTAACCTTACATACCCAACAACAAATAATATAATTTTTTACCTTACATAACTAACTATATTTAATAAAACTCTTGCGAATTCATTTAAAGAGCACGAAAAAATATCCAGTCTCTCATGGACTTCGTTCACCACACTGATTGTTCGGGTGAGGGGTGCTTTTTCCTTGTCTAGTGGTTAGGCAGTCATGCCGATATATGGCCTTATTCCTAAGTTATTAATGAAATACTTACAAATAATTATGGTCAGTTAAGTGGTAGAAGAGGACTGTTTTTGATTTAATTTCAAAATAACAGTGCTCTCTTACTATGTCTTCCAGAGCATTATTATTACTTTTAGCTATGACCAGTCTTGCTTTGTCCATGTTTTTTTGTCTATTGTATATTTTGTAGATATTTTTCCGAATCTCACAGAAAACCCTGTAAATTAAAATAAAAGGTTTGATTATTATTATACATCATCACCATCATTTCAGAATAGAATAGAATAGAATACACCGTTATTGTACACCATACAAATTATAGAACATAAAATTAAAAAATTTACAAAGGGTGACACAATGGGCGGTCGTATCGCTAAAAGCGATCTTTTAAAGACAACCTTCAGCTGAAAGACGTGCACTGCTGTACATAGGCCTCCCCCAAGCACCTCCACTTCGACCGGTTCTGTGCTCCCCGCATCCAGCAGGTTCCTGCGGCCTTCTTTATTACACATAGTTATTCGTTTTCATAGCTGCCATCGTTTAGACTACTTTAAGAATAATTTTCTGCAGAAACTAAGTTGTTTCTATTCTTAATAACTTCAAAATTATCATCATCATCCTGCCCCTATCCCGATTTATATGGGGTTGGCACAACATGTCTTTTACTTCCATTCTTCTAATATTGTGTCCTGCGTGTCCTGTAGGCAGTGCTGGTGATGGCGCCATACAAGTGGCCGAATTCTCACGCTCAAGACATGCTAAGAAGAAGAAGATTCTTCTCTATTAGTCGTCATTCCCTTCAAAATCACCATCATAAGCCTATAGCAGTCGACATGGGCCTCTCCTATTGCATCCCATCAAAATGAGTTCAGTTAATTAGTCAAAGAAACAGACAATATGAATTTATTGTAATTTTAGGGATGCTTGTTAAGATACATAAAAAATAAAATGTGATATGGCATAAGTACCGTTGTATTGAAATATAGTGCCACAGAGTAAATATTATAATAAGGATATTTTCTTAATTGAGAAAGCTGGACTTAAGTATGTACAATAATAGATATTGTGGGTACTAAGATATCGTTTAGAATATAATGCTCTAAATGCATTCTTGTTCTAACCTCAAATCATTGACGAAAGGTAAAATGCAGTATTTTATCTGCAATAAAATTGACTAACATACTACTTGCATGTATTTCGGTATTATGTGACTATGGTTTGATAAGAAAACGGCCACATCGACCGATTTTCTTTACGTAAAAGTGTGTGCATCGCGTTTGAGTATTGCTTAAAATGTTTGGTAAAATGGGTTACAATGCCTTTACAGGCAGCTTGTGAAGCAGAATATTTATTGTTGATGGTATTATGGCGCTCATACTATCATTATTTCAAGGGAAAAGTGATTTTTTTTCATTTTAAGACCGTCGGACAAAAGTTTAAGCAATTATCAAATAAGTAACGTAAACACAGGGTTTTTTGGCGTATTTAGTAGCTTAAACTTACCTGCGTTATGACGGGTGTCGTAAGCAGTTGATATCAGACCCTAACACGAGTAACACACACTTTATTTATCTCTGTTGACATTGCAAGAATACAATTTTTGCAGATTTCAGAAAATTATTTTGGTAAACTTAGGTGAAGTTGTCAATTTTGAAGTAACAGAAAATGACAGAACAGTGTGGCCAGTCTATTTATTTTCTACTATAATGGTAGTATTTGTATTCTTATTAATTTAAGACAAAATATGTTCAGTAAGTTAATAGCAGTTTGAAATTAGAAAAACCTAACCTAGCCGAGGCGGCGGCGTAGTTTGAGTTCTCACTCTGAAAGTTACTCCTTATTTTGCATGAACTGTTTTCATACTCAAAACTCAAACTCAAAGTATTTATTTCAATTAAACCAATTACAGGCACTTTTAAATGGTCAAGGGGTCGGTCAGTCAGAAAAATGAAGCTAGTTGCCCATTCCAAAGCGTAGTAGTTACCTACGGAGAAGAATGGGCAAGAAAACTCTTTTATTATCAAAAGTAAAAAAAAATCTAACCATTCAAAGGCGCGAGGAAATTTTCGAGCTCGCTTCGTCGCTCTCTTCTCTTAATTCTCGATCTTTTAAGAATCTCTAGTCTTTGTTCGTTTTGTTTTAAAAAAAAAAACATCCTATCCGAAACGGGGTACAGCAGTGCGATTCTGTAACCATCTCACGGTGAAAACTTAGGTGAAGTGAGCGTGGAGTGAGCTGTCATTCCAACTAATGCTAGGGATTGACACTATTGACAGCTCACTCTAAGCTCACTTCACCTAATTTTTCACGGTGAAATTTTTACAGAATCGATCGGCTGATATGTATTTTTGATTTGCTTGCGCTCGCTTTTGCTTTTCTGCATTCTCCCTTTTCTGCATAAGTCGACAAAGTATCTCCTATTTCTGTATGAATGCACAAAGAAAACCTAGGGGAAGTGCTAAAATTTTTCGCATGTCCCTACTCTCCAAGAGTGGAGAAATGCTGCCAAAATCTCGCCAAGCGAATGTAATGTTATAACCGGCACCGCAAATGATGATGGTGATGACATCTTGTTGACATCCAGTGCTGTGATGTGCTACTACGCCTAAAATTGTAGTTAGTTACATATATATAATCGTTTCAATGGTAGGTACCTATCAAAAACAAAGGGTTTTCTTACTTTTGATAAACCATTTTCACTTTTTTTTCTTACACAGCTCTTACAGCAAGGCAAGAACGGACAAAGTAAAAACAATTCCAATTAGCTAGAAAGAACAAAAATAGGTTTATTCGACAATTAGGAGGTCAAAGTAACAGACATATTATTATAATATGAATAAAAAACACCGTTTATGAAAATATTTTTATTACCAAATAATTACAAATTACGTAACTAAACTATAAATAACTTAAAATTATAATACTTAGTACATAAAATTACATCCATATGTAGTTAATTTGTGCAAAATTTTCTCACATTTACAGTGCATATTTTTATTAATAATTACCTAAATAAAGTTTAATCTAGCACCGATGACTGAAATTAGGATTCACAGACAAATATTAGACGTGATTAAAAACATGGCTACTAAAAATACGTCAATTTACGTCAGGCGCTGACTAATTTGATAGGACTAAACGAATATTTGTCTTCTGTCCTTTTCATAATTAATGAAATAGAAAGAAAAAGATGCACTGAACTTAAATTCAGTTTAGTTTGTGAACAAAGGAATCGGCGCCAGTGCTATAAAAATATTATTCATTTCTCATCCGTCTCTCATACTATGAGTTTTATGAAAGTGACTAGACATTAGAATAATTATTAAGGATTAACAATAACTTTCGACAGTAGAAGCTCGACATAAACGTATGGTCACCGTGCAGTGAAAACCTCGTAAAGAAAAATCGTTGTTTTTCTTTTTACTTATTTGTTGTGTAAGATCAGTGGTAATACAGTGGTAACAGCCCCAACTTACGAGTTGTAGGTCGTAGGGTTGAACCCAGGCAGGCATTATCCTTTGTGTGATTTATATCATCACAACTGCTCTCAAAACAGTGTAGGAAAACCTCGTGAGGAAACCGACATGTCCTAGAACACGAACTAGACATGTAACATTCACCAACACACACTAGTACAACTAGTAGGAACGTTACAGGCTGATTATTCTTTGTGTAGGAAACCTCATAATGCATATTTAGAACAAACGTGCACATCTCTAAGGTGCTTCTAATGCCTCGAAAGAAAGCCTCGGAGAATGTCACTGACGGCCATCTTTCATCTTTCCCTATTTCAACGTTTGTTGTAATCACAAGGTTTTCACTGAACAGCGACGACAATGGGAATGACGTACATTTAAGTGGTCATCTTAGCGGCGGCCGCGGCTGCGACGGCAGCAGCCTTCTTCTTGACGGCGAGGGCTGTCCTCTGTTTCGCCTGGATTTTCATTTTCTGGCTTTTCGATAGTTTCCGTTTCTTTTGCTCGTTGCTTGCAGCTGTGGGAAGAATAAAGAAGAATTATTTACTGAACCGCGTCGTCCTCGTGTCTCAAGCGGTCCTCGTGAGCAAGAGTTTCTGGGCTTGATTCCCAGGTCGGGAAAAGTGTTATTGGCGCCGATTCCCTTGTTCACAAACTAAACTAAATTTAATTTCAGTGCACCTTTTTCTTTCTATTTCACTAAGAAAAGGACGGAAGACAAATATTAGTTTATTCCTGTCAAATTAAGATACTCCATAGCAAGTTTGGACGTGATTAAAAACATGGCTACTAAAAATACGTCAATTTACGTCAGGCTCTGACTAATTTGACAGGACTAAACTAATATTTATCTTCTGTCCTTTTCTTAATGAAAGAGAAAGAAAAAGATGCACTGAACTTAAATTTAGTTTAGTTTGTGAACAAGGGAATCGGCGCCATTGAGTGTTTTTCATCAGGAATTTCCCAGTAGCAGCCCGGAGTTTGTATTTGTGCTCGGTTGATGGCAATAGGCTCGCCCCCTGTTACATGGGACTTAAACATAACTGGCGAAATGTGGGGGTACTATAGGTACACCTCTGCCTAACCCTTCGGGGATTACAGGCGTGATGTTGTGTATTGAATGTTCCGTGTCTCGTTATGTCAATAACTTTGCATACTTATTATTGTATAGAAGCAAGTTTTTTTTAACTGAACAGACAGCTGTGCTGCTGAGGAGTTTGTTGCGCCACTTCTTCTTCCCAGCGAAAGCACTAGGAAGTGGTGAAGGTCGGGCGTTTTGGGAGACTGGCCTATGGAATTTTGACGTTCGAAAAGTGCTGATTCTCAGCCTAATTTGAATAAATGACTTTTGATTTTGATAATGTTTATTTGCTACTGGTTTTTCTGTAGGTAGGCATATGTACAGACGCCAGCACATTAAGCTACGACAATCTGTCAAAATTCTTTAATAGATTTTCAACTTTATCACTAAAGCATTAAGGTTCAAGGGTGATTGGGAAAATTTGACAGTTTCGGGTAGCTTGACCTGCTGGCGTCTGTACTATCGCCAAAACCTATATCAGACTATTTTGAAAGCAAAATCCCGTGCACATGATGACCACAGCTATGACGGCACGGTTGGCGCAGTGCTTAAGCGATTGACTGCTGCGCTGCGTGTCGTGGGTTCGATTCTCGCACGGAACAAATATTTGTATGACCTACAAGTAGTTGTTCCGGGTCTGGCTGTTTGTGTATGTGAGTTTAAATGTTTGTAAACGCACCCACAATACAGAAGAAATTCCTAGTGTGGGGCAAAGTTTAAAAAAAAAAAAAAACAGCTGCGTCCTTAAGTAAAACAAAAAAGGAGCCTTTTTAGGTCGACTAATAATATGCGCTGCAAGCAGAAATAGTCCTCACGGTGGTCAGATATAGATTCGGGAACTGCAAAGTGAGCGAGCATAGCGGAATCTAGTTCATAATAACTTTAGTATTTGTAACAGAACAGTTTACGATCGTTCTAACAAATTCTCTGAAAGACCGAGGGAAACGAATCATGTTCACGTTAACGTTCGAGCTCCTAACCGTGAATTATTGGTAATTCACCGACGGAATGTTATAGCCATTCGTTTCACCTCGTTGTTATACTTTGTCGAGGTTCCAATAAAATTGCTAAAAGGAATTAGCAAGAGAAACTGCCGATCGATTTTGTAAAAATCTCACCGTGAAAAGTTAGGTGAAGTGAGCTTAGAGTAAGCTGTCAATGGTGTCAATCCCTAGCATTAGTTGGAATGACAGCAGTGCGATTTTGTAACCATCTCACCGTGAAAATTTAGGTGAAGCGAGTGTGGAGTGAGCTGTCATTCCAACTAATGCCAGGGATTGACACTATTGACAACTCACTTCACCTAACTTTTCACGGTGAGATTTTTGCAGAATCGATCGGCAGCTCACTCCACGCTCACTTCACCTAAGTTTTCACGGTGAGATGGTAACAGAATCGCACTGCTGTCTGTTTTTTTTCTGTAATATTAGTCCTGCACAATAATTGCGTAAAACATTATCAATCTCAATAATTTTGAAGGATATTGGTAAAACATTGCTTCATATATTCGAAATAATTGTCTGCTCAACAACGTAATTTTTTTTTTAATTTCTTGTTTTGATTGTTGTTTTTTTTTTTTTGTTTGTCTCTAATCATATTTTGCGATGGTTTATTTTATTTCATGTTTTGATTGTTGTTTTTATTTGTTTATGTCTAATTGTATGCTGCACTGCTTGACGTCATCATGTCAACGCCGGCTGCCGCTGAAAACCAACGCTGGGGCTCTGGGCTCTGTCTCGTATACTAGGGTCTTAGCATTATGCTAAGCGTTGGCCGTTTTGCGTGAATGTGACGCATGTTTACCCCCCAACTTGTTATTATTATTTTTTTTGTGTGTTTTTTTTTAAGCGTCATGTTTGCCGCAAATAAATGCATTTTCTTTCTTCCTTTCTTTTTTCTAAATAACGCAATTAATGTTGTTGAGCTGTCAAAATGAAAGCTATTACTACTGATTGCTATTGCTGTGTTAAGCAATTATCCTGCTGACCTTCATAAACAGTCAGTTCTGTTATCGACCCATTGCTAACTGTCCCATTTTTTAACTGAAACACCATCCTTTGACGCTAGAATTTATTACTTCATTTTATTTTAATATATATTTTTTTACTTGAATTGTAATATGTTGTGTTATGTGCCTTTTAGTCTATGTGTTAGTATTTTTTTTTCTTTCATTATTCGCACCAATGGACTTGAAATTAACTGATGACTTGATTATTTAATCTTAGCGGTGAACGGTAATACAATAACGGCTGTCCGAATACAGCCCCTTTTATTGACACCTTTTTTTTGGGTGGGAAATCATCAAATAACTTCACCCGCTCTAGGCGGAGCGGGAGGGCTTGTCACACTTTTACTGACTAAAACCCACCCGTGTTCCTTCAGTTGCCTGTGCCAGGGACCACAGTATCTCTTTCGAACAAACCGCGACCCTGGCAGTTTTATTGACACCTTAATATCAAATAGTGGTTAATATTGCAGATCTTTATGATGACCTTTATGATATGACGGAAACCCTCTTCCAGGAAACCGTAGCTTTACCTGCAGCTAAGAGCTGTCTGTTGGCAGCAGTGCGCGCGAGATCACCTAGGGTGTTGGCAAGAGCGGAGCCAAGGCGGATGCAGTCAGACCGCGCGGCAGAATGCGCGCGGAGTGCTAGGGTGGCCAGTCTGTAAAAGAAAAAAAACTACTAAAACGAATTGCATAAGTACTATATTTTTATTTGGAAGACAGGTTGCCGGCTTGCCGACGCCAGGCACCCGGCAGTGAAGACACATTATGATATCTGCCTGTATGTGTGGAAGCTGTCAGACTCTCCTCATTCTTTGGAAAAAACTGTATTCTGAACGACCGTGTGTGAACTGTCGTATACCCTGTCCATTAGGTAAACCGTTTTTTGACAGATATGGAACTAGTGATTGCACACACAATACATTGATTGGTACACGTACGGTATTATAATGTCTGTAAGAAGTCATAAATAAGATACTTCAATAAGATAAGGCAGTATATATATTTATTTTATTACGCATTTTAAAGTTCACTTTTACGTATGTAATCTGGAATATGTACAGACGCCAGCACATCAAGCTACTACAATCTGTCAATTTTTTTTAATAGATTTTCAACTTTATCGCTGAAGCATGAAGGTTAAAGGTTGTTTGGGAAAATTTGACAGTTTCGGGTAGCTTGACCTACTGGCGTCTGTACGTTCTAAGACAGCTGTCACACAGGGCGACAGGGCGACAGTTCACACACGGTCGTACAGAATACAGTTTTTCCAAAGAATGAAGAAAGTCTGACAGCTGTAGTATTCTATCTACAGCAATCGCTAACCGGGATGGGAGCTGGGGTCTTCAATTAGCTTAATTGAAGAGGCATACTTAAGAAGAAAAAAAAAACAGTTTTCTATAAGATCGGTAAAATAAATCACTCACCTGCCAGCCAATTCCTGCTGATCAGTGTCCAGGTCGCAGGGAACCGTGGTGACGTTCTTGCCCTTCAGCGGCAACTGGAACCAACGAGACTGTGTGATAATATTGTGATTTTTTCTGTCCGCTTTTGAGAGTGGACGAGGAAGGCAAGAAGAACTACTCCACGATGACGTTAAGAAGTTAGGTCTATGATAAATTATTTATTTTCCGTGAGTAGGTTTGCACAAACACTTTTAGAATAGAATATAAAACTTTTATTTCAGACAGGAGTCCATAGGGTTAGTAAAAATTTTACTAACCCTATGAAGCATACCCTACACCCTATGGTTTTTTTTTTTTTACACCTCATTCATATTTTTAAAACACTAGATGAATTCGGCGTTTCCTATCTGAGTACTCTGAAAAGAAACGCCGAAGCAAACTCAGAGGTCACAGTCTCTTTTAAAGTCCAGACATAATTTTGGTCAGATCATGTGAAGATTTAGATTGGTGTCTGAAATGGTCTTTTGAGGAAAGAACCACACAGATTGAGTGGACCTGTGTACTGCCCAGTCAGTGCACGCATTTATCCAAAATCGTGCAGCTCAACTCAGAACTTGAGGAGCTCAACGATTCGACGAACAATACCAAAGAAAGGACGTGTTCAATTCGATCCCTTCTTTACCTATTGGGGCAAGATAGTATAATTGGGGGTTTTCTATTAAGCAAAACATCTCTATGAAAGTAAGCTTACGTGCCCGTGAACGGTAGTCCACGGTTCCGCATTGCGCTTCCGGTTTTTTTAGGGAATTGTATCTCGCAGTTCAACCTAGGAGGTTGTTGTCTGCTTAGCGGGCTTGCCTGTGGATGCCTCAATAAATTAAGGCCTCGAGATAGGGCTTAAAAACTAAGCGACCACTATCTTGGTTTCATTTTGACAGTTCAGCAACATTCATTGCGTTATTTACGTTGTTGAGTAGACAGTTTTTTCGAAAATAATGAAGAAATGGATTAGCAATATCCTTCAAAATGATTCATATTGAGATAAATAGTGTGTTACGCAGGCAGGGTATGGATTATAAATGCTTTCTGTTCCGAATTAGCACAGTTTTATGAGAAAACACACGTGCAATTAAAGACTTGCTGCACACAACAGCTACGGTTGACTGAATTTAGCACCGAGTGTACATAAACAATTACTCAAGCTGTTTAAATTCCTAACACGAACATATTTACGGATATTTGACGGCTTGACGCACTCGGCACTCCCCGTTTATAATTTCAGTATTTCAGTTCCACTAACTGCGAAGAGAAAACAATTTTCGAAGTTATATTTAGAATTTGAGTAAACATCTTTGTTCTAGCTGCCCCCCGCGGTTTCACCCGCATAAGTTTCGATCCCGTGGGAATATCGGGATAAAAAGTATCCAAAATCAAAAGTCATTTATTCAAATTAGGCTGAGAATCAGCACTTTTCGAACGTCAAAATTACAAAAGACAGTCCCCCAAAAACGCCCGCCATTCACCACTTCCTAGTGCTATCCTTAGATATATTATGTTAATCCTGGGGCTGGTTATAAAGAGTAACAAACATCCATCCATCCATCCATCCAAACTTTCCACGTTATAATATTAGTAGGATAGTAGGAAGTAGGACTCTGGGTTCGTTTTGATCTATTACTTATTTATTTATTAGACTTCTATGCCTAGCCTTTTCCCAACACCATTGGGTTCGGCTTCCAGTCTAACTGGATGCAGCTAAATACCAGTATTTTATATGGAGCGACTACCTATTTCACCTCTATAACCCAGTTACCGGGAACACGATACACTTTAGTAAGACTGTTGCTGTGCTGGCTGTTTGTCTTCGGGCTTCTGACTACCTGTGACGACTTTCAAAGATCTACGAATGACAGCCGGGACCAACGGCTTAAACTTGTTACTGGGTAATACAATATCCCTTGGTAAGACTGGCTGTCAGACTTTCGGGCTTCTGACGACCCGTAACGACTGTCAAACTCCCACGAATGACAGCCGAGGCCAACGGCTTAACGTGGTTTCTGAGGGACGGAGAGTTCTCGGTATTTAAAGGTGTTCACGTGCTTTTTGAGGCACGGAGGTGTCTTGATATGTAAGAATGGATCACCCATCCACGAAACGACTGCGGCAAGCGTAGCTTATCCATTAATCTAACGAGGCAGTGGTGTAAATGTGTTATGTATATGTAACCCATATTTTATTAGTTGAACATACTAACGCGATGTTTATGATTTTATTCTGAGCTCGTTGTGACCTATATATTACTTATTTATTTATTAGGTCGTGACTGTTTGGTAGACTAGCTAATAAACAACATCAGAAGGGGATTTGAAATGGGTGGCATTGACCTGTTTTTGATAACATATGGCATAGTATACTTTTTAAATTTCATAATATTCTTTCCAACTTGTCTAAAGAGACTGTGCTGAACTGCTGCACAAGCATAAAGCATAATTAGCATATAATGTTCCCACTACTGGGACACAGACCTCCTCTCTGTGAGAGGGAGTGGGCCATAATCCACCACGCGGGCCCAGTGCGGGTTGGTAGATGTCACATGTCTTCGAGTTTTTGGTTCTAGGACATGCCGGTTTCCTCATGGTGTTTTGAAGTGCTGACTGACGGTGAACTAATAAATCGTTAGGAAACGAATGACCTGCCGATCTATTCCGAAAATATCTCACCGTGAACACTTAGGTGAAGTGAGCTTAGTGAGCTGTCAATAGTGTCAATCCCTAGTGAATGACAGCTCACGCCATGTAAGTGTTCACGGTGAAATTTTTATAAAATAGACCACTGACCTATAATAAATAAGTACGCTGGACTACATACTATCGATGACAAAACGAAGACATTTGATTTTCGCCATTTTGGCGCTGATAGCAACGGGAGCGTCCGTTGAACTAAAATGTTTGATTGCGAGTTTTACAAATTGCGCATACTCTCATGATAAAAATGTTCTAAATATCTCGTAGTAAACATAAAATACACAAAAAAGTCTTTATTCCACGATTTAGATCTAAATCATCAGAGACGGACCAAAACAACACAACAGCCATTTGCAACAATGTGTCAATTTTAGTTCCTGAGACGCTCGAGCGGGGGCGCTTTGGATCGGCACAAAAAACGACAGAAATCATTAACCTGTGAGGTTAATAATAATAATATATTCTTTACATACACAAGTACACATAATACATAGGTACTTAATGTCAGTAACAATAACTTAAAAATGCTCCTTTCTTAACTATATGAGAATTTACTTTTCTCCTGCAGTGGAACAAATATACGTCTACAGGCTGATCTTCAAACACGATGCTGTCAAAATGTAAGCTATTTTGCTTACATTTTGACAGCTAAAACGCCAATCATTTTTTCTAGCTAATGGATCAGCTAGACATTAACCATTTAAGACTACTAGACATAATCAAACCCTCAATCAATTACCTACCAATTCTAACCGTCCCTCATCAAAGACTAACACCAAATGGCACCTTTATTTACAAACAAGACTTACCTTAAAGCTCTGCGGGCAAATCCCGAACAGATATCTGTCAAGAGTCTGTTTGAGTTCATCTGCGAAGACGAGAGCCGCTCCCTCGTTGAGCTGTGGGTAAACAAACAATGATTAGTGTGTGTTTACGTCATTTGGGAGATTTATTCTAGAGTGAAATCGGGTGTGAATTCGCTGTTAATATGTGACTGTGATATATGAATAAGGCTGAATTTATCGTAATTCAATTTTGAGGGATCTCTTGGAGGCTCTATTACTTCAACATGTATTGAAGCGATATAAAACCCCTTTTAAAGTTTATTTATTTAACTATATGTACTTTATTGTACACCAGAAAATACATAACAAAAAATAAATATAACAATACGAAACATACAATGGGCGGTTTTACCGCTTTCTGCGATCTCTTCCGGGCAACCCGAGGACACCCGAAGAACCCAAGAGATTGCGGGAAAATAAAAATGGGGTCGTCATTGGTGCAAAATAACAAATAAGTATAAAGATACAATAGATACGTATATCATATATATATACAACGTGTAACGTTAAATACGCAAAACCTGAAAATAGTTTGATCAGAATAACGAGCAGAATAAAAAGTGGTTCAATTACCACTTTATAATATAGGTCACATTTTTCAAAAAATGTTCATTAAAAACGTTGCCGTGTCTATTTATTAATAGGTCAAGTAAACAAACACAAATTGTTGTCGACCAATTTATGTTTTCTCATACGCGGGATAATAATAGCTTTTATTTCAATGCAAATACGAATTGAAAATGTGGGTTACTTAATGTTGCCAGTCCGAAGCCTGGAAAAGTGTGATGGAAACATTTAAATTACTGTTCAAAGATAACCTAAGTTCTATAAGAGTGTAGATAGTAAATAATAATGTCAGCGCGGCGCAGCGGCTCGATGACGACTCCTCCGTCGATAGAGCGTCGTGGCAGATGCAAGAAACGATCAGAATTGCCAGTAAAACTAAAACAGCAGATAAAACCTTTACATTTTTTAAATATTTTTTTTTATCTCTGAAAATCAATCAAAAAATCAATTGAATTTAAAATCAGTTGGGGTGTCTGAGGTTTTGCGCATATAACGTTACACGTTGTATATGCTGATATATAAATATATATATGCTGTATAAATACATAAATTCATACATACTAACAACGAAAATAAATGACGACTACAGATTATTGCAGCTACGAAAACAAAAAGTTTATATTGCCGTTTGAGAATTCTGGACTAACAGTCCATTCTTCAACTAGAGGGTTCATTTCTTTATATGTTCGAAAATTTGTCTGCTCAACAATTGAGAGTTATAAATGTGTACTATAACCTACTACGAGTATTATCGTCGAATTAAGTACCATTGCAATTAGTGCTAAAACACATAAAGCATTAAAGTTATGGGTGAGCAATCAATAAAACTCGTAGAGGCTGTAAAGTTGTTACAACGATCAATCAAATTCGATCGTAAGAAATAGTTGTTTGTTATGCACCTTTGAACAAATTCTCCATAACTTTTCTTTGGACCATAAAACATGGTACGAGCTTTGATCGACACCTGCCAACGAACGGGGTGATTGCGTAACACACTATCATTCATTGCGTTTTTTACGATGTAGAGCAGATAAATTTTTGGAACATATAAAGCAATGTATTAGCAATATCTTTCAAAATCATTCAGATTATGATTGATAGTGTGTTACGAAATTAGGGTGCTGTAAAAGTAGAGGTCCGAGATGGGCTGCAGACCGCAAACTGCAAGCGACACCTCTGGTTTCTAGGAATCTCTATGAAATTGATTCCGAGCGTGGTAACACTGCGGCCTGCAGCCGTGGCGCGCAGCCTGCGGCCGTGGCGCGCAGCGACTGCAGACTGCAGCACCAGTGGTGTTGCAAACCGCAGAGTTCACACGTACAAAAATGTCGACTTTTTCGGAAAATGATATTCTGTCTCGCACGAAGGTACTGGAGTGACTGAGGCATGGTTCTATGCATTGTGCAGCCGCGGCATGCCGTCGCGCTTGAAATAGAAGCAACCGCGACTGCAAGCAGCACCGCGGTCAACCGCAGCCGCTAGCCGCAGTGTCGCCTGCGGTTGCAGTCTGCAGCCCATTTCGGACTTGTACCTTATCTATCCACCACCTACCTACGCTAGGCTTTGACACGCACGTGCGACTGCTAAACCCTCTCATTACCACGCTAATAAGGATGTTATTCATAAATGTCATTCATCTGCGCAAAACCAAACATACTCTAAATATGTATCCTGTAGTTAAGCTTTGAATTTGTAAACGTAAACAGTACTGTAAATTGTAAACGATGTTATTACCAACGTAAAGATGAAAGAGTAACGATTACTTCAAGTGTTAAAATAGTGTGAAAATGTGTGGATTCTTTTGTTTTTTTTTTAATCAAATAAACACGGTTACTATTTTTGTGTGTTATTGTTTATTTTTAGCGCACTTGCTCTTTGCGTTGGTCTTTGTCTATGGTCGGTGTTTAGAGTTTAACATGATTCACGTTTGTGTGTTTAAAATTTTTAGTAAGTAGTTAGGTGTCTAATTTTAATTTTTACGTTTTTTTTTTGTGGATATTGGTATGAAAAATTAATATTTACATTGTAAGTACATACTAGAGATCCGCCTCTGGTTCGCGTGGTTTTTATGACTTGACAGAACACGGAGATTTCTTTATTATATGTCAGTTTAATCAGCTGAGCCTATCACAGTCCAAAGCTTGACATAGGCCTCTCCCAGACTGCGCCACAACACCCCGTCCTCCGAGTACCGCATCCAGTCTACCCCAGCCAGCTTCTTTAGGTCGTTAGTCCATCTAGCTGGGGGGCGCCACACACTACGCTTGCCGATACGCGGTCTCCACTCCAGGACTCGTCTGCTCCACCGGCCATCAGTCCTTCGATAGACATGGCCAGCCCACTGTCACTACAGTTTGCTTACTCTGCAAGCTATGTCAGTAACTCCGGTTCTTTTCCAAATAATTTCAAATCATATCAGTTTAATATAAATGTATTATGCACTAAACATTCCCGAATAAATTCTCTAAATGATGGTAAAAACCGCATGAAAATCCGTTGCGTAGTTTAGAATGACAAGGCGATCACACAGAGACTATAATAAAAGCGACTTTAATTTATATTACATTTAGATCTATTGAAGATGTTTTTCCTACGTAAGTACTGCATTGTTCTTGAGGGTTATTTAATCTAAAGGCCCAATTCTCGTAATTTAAAACGTTCAAAATATAGTCGCACTATCTCGGCGACAAACAAACATCAGAATGTGTGGATGGAATATTAGAGGTATTTTTGACAGATTGAGACTGAGATCCCTCTGTCTCAGTCTCAATCTGTCAAAAATACCTGTATTGTCCCTACATTTTGACGTTTGTTTGTCGTTGAGATGAGATTGCGACTAGATTTTGAACGTTTTGAATTACGAGAATTGGCCTTCAGACTGATAACGATCTTAAAATTACGAGAATTGCCCCTTTAATTTTATGACAAAACAAAACATTATTTGTCTCTTCAAATAAACTTATGACATTTACATCGAATGTGTCGACAACGGCGATGTTCAATTCACATTAAAATTATTAGAATCAGAAATTAAATACATATTAAAAAAGAAAACAAATATTTCTGGAAGAATGCAACATTAGTAGAAAATTATTACTAACAGGTGGCAATACAAATTCGATTTTTTTATAACGAGCTCGAGTTGAGCCAAAGCAATCATTCATACGTACAAGCCATAGACAATATTTTTAAAAATAGGTTTTATTTTTTACGACTATTTCTTCTGCTTTCTAGATTTTAACGTTTTGAAGTGTTTCAGAGTCGTTGCATAATTTTTCAATAGCATGTTCGCTATTCATCATTGTCTTCAAAGAGTAAATTGAGGAAGTATTATTTTCAAAGTAAGCGTTAGTATTTTTAAATAAATGCTGTGTAGGTAGTCAGCGCCATCTATCATCTTTTCTAGTACAGACGCCAGCACATCAAGCTACTACAATCTGTCAAATTTATTTAATAGATTTTCAAGTTTATCGCTAAAGCATTAAGGTTCAAGGTTGATTGGGAAGCGTATCTGACGGACAGAGCCGTCAGCTACCCCGGTCGCGATGGGGAGTGGAACCGGCGAGAGATGTCGTGCGGTGTGCAGGGATCGGTTGTGGGGCCGTTCCTGTGGGACATCGGCTACGACTGGGTGCTGCGGGCCGACCTCCCTGATGGCGTCAGCGTGGTTTGCTACGCTGACGACACGCTGGTCCTGGCGCAGGGGAGGTCGCATCAGGCGGCGGCCGACGCGATGACACGCGGGGTTGCGATAGTCGTGGAGAGGATCCGGCAGTTGGGTCTCGAGGTGGCATTGCACAAGTCCGAGGCCATGGCGTTTCATGGGCCCCGGAACGCGCCACCACCGGGATCCCAACTAACGGTAGGAGGGGTTCACATCGGCATCGAGACGACGATGAAGTACCTGGGTCTCATCCTCGACAGCCGGTGGAACTTCGTCGAGCACTTCCGACGTTTGGCCCCCAAACTGGAACGGGCTGGGGCCGCCTTCAAGCGGCTCTTGCCCAACCTGAGGGGGCCAAACGCCTCCTGCCGGAGGCTTTACGCGGGGGTCGTGCGGTCCATGGCCCTATACGGGGCCCCGGTGTGGGCGCGTTCACTGCGGCGACGAGCCGCCCACTACCTGAACGCGCCCCAGAAGGTGGTAGCCGTAAGGCTAATCCGGGGCTACCGCACGATCTCGCGCGAGGCGGCAAGCCTCCTTGCCGGACTGCCGCCATGGGATCTGGAGGCGATAGTCCTCGCGCGCCTGTATGAGTGGCGCGCGGAGGCACTACGCCGGGGGGAAAGTCCGCTCCCGCGGCAAATTGCTGCGGAGCGGACGGACCTCCGGCTCGATCTCATGGCGACATGGAAAGAGCGACTGTCGCAACCCAGCGCAGGGCACGCCGCGATAGCGGCGATAAGACCCCTCTTTGAGGAGTGGCTAGAGAGGCGCCACGGCGCCCTCACCTACCGCCTGACGCAGGTCCTCACCGGACACGGAAGTTTCGGGAGGTTCCTGCACATCATCAGGCGGGAGGAAACGCCCGGGTGTCACCATTGCCAGGATCGCCCAGAGGACACGGTGGAGCACACGGTGGAGGTCTGCCCCGCTTGGGCGGAGCACCGCCGTGTCCTCGTAGAGGCGATCGGCAGCGGCGGCGGCCTCTCGCGCCCGGTCCTGGTGCAAGCCATGGTCCGGAGCGAGAGGGAGTGGGAGGCAGTCGCCTCCTTCTGCGAAGCAGTCATGCTAGCGAAGGAGGTGGCGGGACGGATGAGGGAGAGAGCCTCCCGTCCCAGCCGCCGCGGGAGACGCCCCGGGCGTCGGGAGTCGAGTGAAGACTACCGGCCACCGTAGGCGCGGGCCTGCGGGCGGAGAGCAATGGGTAGCTCACCGCCCGAACAGGACCAGGCCCGTGCCGGACGGCGCGTAAGTGTTCCACGCGCGCCTCAAAGAGATGTCAGCATAACGAGGGGCCCCTCAGGGCCGAAGCCTGCCGGGTCAGCGGGATTGTCCGAAAGGGTTACCGCTACCCCGGAACATAAAGGGCGAAGGAAGGAACATGGGTGGGTTTTAGTCAGTAAGAGTCTGACACTCCCTTCCGCTCCACCCAGAGCGGGAGGGGTCATTAGATGATTTCCCATCCCGAAAAAAAAAAAAAAAAGGTTGATTGGGAAAATTTGACAGTTTCGGTTTAGGTTGACCTGCTGGCGTCCGTACCTCTCAGTTCTCGGCTCATTGCCATGATGCGCTTGGTTTAATGGTGGTGAAGGCGTGATCATTAGCGACTTTCTATTCATCAAATATAAGGTTAAATAAATAAATAAATAATAAATAAATCCCTGGACATTTCACACAGCACCATTTGTCCCAAGCTAAGCAACCTAATGCTTGTGTTATGGTAACAAGATGGCTGATAAACTACTTATATACAATTTTTTTTTTTGTAAATACATACATATTATATATAGAAAAACACCCAGACTCGGAACAAATACATGTAGGTCATACAAATATTTGTTCCGTGCGGGAATCGAACCCGCGACACGCAGCGCAGCAGTCAATCGCTTAACCACTGCGCCAACCGTGCCGTCAAGGTTAACAAACAGAGATTTGTTTACGGTTATATTAATCAAAACTAGGGAGCTTCTCGTCCGTTAGGAAGAAGTCGGCTTCTAGTCTAACCAGATGCAGTTGAATACCAGTATTTTACATGGAGCGATTGCCTAGTCACTAGTGGAAAACCCGATATCCTTTAGTCAGACTGGTTGTTAGACTTTCAGACAAGGGCTTTTGAGTCTGAGTACACGTAAGTAACGACTGTCAAAGATGACTGGAATGACTGCCGGGACCAAACGGCTTGGCGTGCTTTCCAAGACACGGAGGGGTTTCGATATGTGATTGATGGCCACCCATCCAAAAATCGACCGCGGCAAGCCTTGCTTAACCTTCGGTCGGCCTATGCGGTTGTTATCATTCAGCCACGAGCCTCTCCCTCCTTTAACATACCATGCAAATAAAGGTGCGTACACCCGGTTTCTGGAGCGCAAAATATCGACATGTCAAAATTAATCTTAGCTTCTACCTTAACTCTACAAATTAGTATATAAAATAAGACATTTATTTGTAGTACCTGCATGTATATTGTAGGTGTAGCGGTATCTACAACGCCACATGCGAACAACGCGTCACACTGACGTCGCGCAAATCCTGCATCTCGCAAGCAGAGTTTACCGCGCAATTAGCATAGATACAATTTCCCAACATCAATCTTTGGACAATTGCCGGCCAGACGCAACACCCGTCTGGTCAGAGGGTCCTCCCCTTTCTAATGAGTATGAGTGAACTTTACACATTGTTCCTCATACCTCTAGTAGCTTTATTTGTAGCACCCATGTATAGTAGATGTGTATTATAACTATTAGAAGTTTAAGGCCCAACAGGCGTTAATTGTGTTCATCTAACCGTATTGTGTAGTTGATAAGGTCCTATACCTATGTACAGGGCCTTATCAACAAATGTCCTATAGGACCATAGAAATGTTTCCTATATCTATATGTATATAGGAAAGATTTATATGGTCCTATATATAGGACCTTCGATCTATAGATCGATAGTATATTAAGACTTTGGCACTATTAATTTCAATTCGAATCATTTTGAAAGATATTGCTTATCTATTGCTCTATAATGTTCGAAAAATTGGTCTGCCCAACAACGTAAATAACGCAATGAATGTTGTTGAACTGTCAAAATGAAAGCTTTGCTACTGTTAGTGTGTTACGCAATTACCCCGCAGGTGAAACGATTGGCTGTTGACAATTCAGTCAATCAATCACAGCCTTTGACAATTTGCTGTCAATTTTTATAAACGGCGATGGATTGCATGGGGCCTTATTCTATTCCATTCTCTGATATAGTAAAATTAATATTAGCCAGTCAGCAAAGTGCTGGCGGGGCTGACTGTCCATTTTTCCATTGTGAGAGAGTGACGGAGCTATAGAAGGCCGAAGGCACCATCTCTTTTTTGCAATGGAATAGTGATGGCATTAATACTTCTTAATGCGGCCCCAGGTTGTGCCTTAATTAGGTACGTTTAAGTATTACAACTCGTTTGGGTTCCTTACTCCAAGTATCGTCGCTCACAGAATAAGCACGCTGAAGTGGCAATGGACCGACCATATTAGCCGTATAACTAATGAGCGTTGGGGTAGACGTGTTCTTGACCGCGAATCGGCAAACGTAAGGTCGGACGTTCTCAGACTATGTGGACCACGGAATCCACCACCACCACTGTTCACTCACTCAACCACTGTTTTTTCTATTCCGTGATGTGGACCGACGATCTTCGCAAGGTGGCTGTATGAGAGTTACCGAGAATCGAGCTAAACGGCGTGCGATTGGGCAGATTATCTTCAGCAGTGGACTACTATAGACTGATGATGGTGACTCCAAGACTGAAAATTCTATCTTTAGCCTAGATACAGTGCCCTGGTGCAAGCCATAGTCCGGGGCGAGAGGGAGTGGGAGCCAGTCACCTCCTTCTGCGAAGCAGTCATGCTAGCGAAGGAGGTGGCGGGACGGATGAGGGAGAGAGCCTCCCGTCCCAGCCGCCGCGGGAGACGCTCCGGGCGTCGGGAGCCGCGTGACGACTCCCGGCCACCGTAGGCGCGGGCCTGCGGGCGGAGAGCAATGGGTAGCTCACCGTCCGAGCAGGACCAGGCCCGTGCCGGACAGCGCGTAAGTGTTCCACGCGCGCCTCTAAGAGTTGTCAGGATAATTTGAGGAGCCCCTTAGGGCCGAAGCCTGCCGGGTCAGCGGGATTGTCCGAAAGGGTTACCGCTACCCCGGAACATAAAGGACAAAGGAAGGAACATGGGTGGGTTTTAGTCAGTAAGAGTCTGACAGTCCCTTCCGCTCCACCCAGAGCGGGGGGGGTCATTTGATGATTTCCCATCCGAAAAAAAAAGCCTAGATACAGTCATGACCATACTCAACAGGGACAATGGACGCTGAAATGAGACGTTAAAATACGCCAGTGAACCCATAATTCTAGCGACAAAATCACCATTAAACTTTCACTTATCATAATAAATAATAATTAAATACCGCCAATGTCGTCAGTTGTTTTGGCTCCCTCCATATTTACGACTGCATAGTGCAAGTGCATTGTATGTAGTGTACTTTTTGATCTTGATATAAATGAGTGCATTACTCTATGACTTTCGGTTTTTGGCACTGAAAAAAGCGAATCGGTCATGGTAACTTTGTTTTTGGTCATCACCCTTCCAATTCTTATGCGAGATACACACGTAGCGTTTTGATTATCCTAGGTATCTAACGTCAAATTAATTCCTATTTTGGAGTTCTAAAAGTACTTAAGAGCGTTTGTACCGCGTGGGCTGGCAACTTTCGTGATTATGTTATCAATTATCGCTCTTAATAGCCATGTAACTGCACCCACCTTGGATAAAGTTTGGTGACAGTTCAATCCTAACCTAACCCATTTGGTCGGGGTACCCTAGCTTAGTTACTTCGACCAACTGTGAGATAAAGACCGAAATTTAAAAAGAGGCACATTTATTTTAAAAATATTCATCAAGAGCAAAAAGTTTTTAGAATTTCATTCATTTAAAACTTAATTTAAAAGAGTAACAGGTGGAGTTTCTTGCCCATTCTTCTTCATAGGAAACTATTATATCTATCTATTCTATTTAATATGTGAAATTAAATAATATATAAATAAATAACAATGAATACCTACCTAATTAATTAATATAAATAACAAAATTATATTCACAAACTAAAATATAGCGTCGAAAAATTCATCCACATCGCTGTCGACTCTTAATGTTGTACCCAAGAGACTGGCGGCATTGCCACGTTGTATGGCAATGCTTCTATCTATAATTGATTGGTTATATACCTATTTTCTTTTTTTTGTAAATTTTGACGGTCAAAAGTGCTTTTTATGTGCCTATTTGAAACAAATTAATTGACTTTGAAGAAATGTGTACATCCCATCATTGTACTCACACAGATTTTGACAGCCGATTTGTCTCTAGCGATGTCAGTGTGTGAACGTAGCATTTAGAAATCGCTAACGAGCGGCGGCGACTTCCTAGCATTATATTTGTAAAGTAAACATCCAGAAATATCTTCCTATTTTTATAAGTATCGAGTCATCGATTTGCACCGACAGTTGAATCAATTTAGGTAGGTAGTTATATATATATGTGGGTGAGGGGCTTGTGGCTAAGTAATAATAGTGCTACGCGGTTGGTCTGTGGATGGGTGACCATCTTTACATACCAAGACCCCTCCGTGCACGTTAAGCCCCTAGTCCCGGCTGTCATTCGTGGATCTATGACAGTCGTTATGGGTTGTCAGTAGCCCGAAAGTCTGACAACCAGTCTTACCAAGGGGTATCGTATTACCCAGTAACTGGGTTGTGGAGATCAGATAGGCACTCGCTCCATGTAAAATACTGGTATTCAGATGCATCCGGTTAGACTGGAAGCCGACCCCAACATAGTTGGGAAAAGGCTAGGCAGATGGTGAGTTATAAAATATGTTGTGCCGAACTGAGATGATATTTAATAATGTTAGTCTATTCTACTCCTTAATATGAAATGGTGTCTGTAGCACCATGAAACATGAGGCTTCAGGGGCTAGTGCAAGTCTTGGGGTTAATTCGATTAATTATGGGCTGATTTTTCCATCGCCACAAAATCATATCGCTGTCGCTGTCAAACGTCAATTTTATTAAATAAAATTGACGTTTGACAGTTTTTGTATAAAATAATTATCAAAATTTCAAAATTATTCCTCGAATAAAGTTATCAGATGATTGAAAAATCAGTTCTGAGTCGGTCAAACCCCGCTGGGGTCGGTGCATTTCATTCATTCATTCACCTCGGTAGTCACTCCAATTAGATGTATGAATGCACCTCATGCATTCAACCATTAGATATTAACAACCTAAGTTATATATTATTTTGATTAAATAAAGTGGTTGTGTCTATGCCAATTTTGCTACGGAATCGGAAGTCGGAAATACTCGGAAAACTAATCGTTTTTTTACGCCAACAGTCTAGTAAGTCCAGTCCACACGTGTATACGTGTATCCTTCGTTCGTCGGGAATCTCAGACATGGCAGACACGTACCACACCTGCGTCATCAATATATACAAGATTCACGAAGAAAAATCAGCTCAAAATAACAACTGATTCATTTCATAACACAAAATATAATTATTTTCCCGCCATTTTTACAAACCATAACCTTGACAGCGCTCTATATTAACTTTTATAAATATTACGCACAGGTATAATTCATACAGCCAATAAACGGTAGCCTACCACTCGATAATGTTCGTATGAAAGTTTGTCTTGGCTCTATGCCAATATGGCGCGGTAATATACGTTCGCTATTACAAAATTGTAATGGCTGTCTGTCCGTGCGTTGTTAGTGTGTATTTTTTTTATAATGCGACTTGAAATTGACGATTTCGAGATCTCGTCGATAAAAAGGCTGGATTAAACGATTTTGTAGACGAAAATCTAGAAAATACATTTTTATTGTGTCTTAAAAGTTCCGGTTTATAAAAACAAACGATTAGAGCCGGTCTATTCTGTAACAATCTCACCGTGAAAACTTAGGTGACTTTTGAAATTATTACTTTTCTATTTATTTATTCCCTAGATTTTCATGAATATGCTTAGTTAGTTACCGGTTGATTTTAAGAAATTCGAAGAAAATGAGAGACTATATTAATATTACTTCTAGGCGACAGTCATTCCGGCTGTCCTTCGTGGATGTTTGACAGTCGTTACGGGTCGTCAGAACCTGAAAGCCTAACAACCAGTCTTACCAAGGGGTATCGTAATACCCAGTAACTGGGTTGTGGAGGTCAGTGTTTAACTGTACCATGACGTTCCATGTAAAATACTGGTATTCAGATGCATCCGGTTAGACTGGAAGCCGACCCCATGATTGGTTTTGAAAAGGCTAGGCAGATGTTGACTTTTAGGAAAATTAAATAACTGAATGGCGTCGGGTCTAAAACCAAGTAACGCCATTCAAAAATCTTTGATACTAAAATTACTGGCTGCATATCCAAACAGACTGTCTACGATCTCATTTTTTTTTACTTTTCGTCTGCGGTCATGGGTTCACGTTTTGTTTACATTTCCCAATGATTGAAAGATCTTTTGATTAATCGGGCGCTCGAACATTTCAATCTTTCTTTTGATCCATTTTGATAGAGTCCATTTTGTTGATTCATTCCTAAAAAAAATAAGAGAAAAAATCTCGTTTGATTTTTGGTGTTTCAGCTCAGCTGGCTTTTAAGTTGTAAATCATTATCATAATCAGCCTATAATTGTTCCCACTGCTGGGACACAGGCTTCCTCTCTTCGAGAGGGAGTGGGCTATACCTAAAACCAAAAATTCGAAGACATGTGACATCTACCAACACGCACTGGGCTCGCGTGGTAGATTACGGCCGACACCCTCTCACAGAGAGGAGGCCTGTGTCCCAGAAGTGGGAACATTATAGGCTGATTATGCTGTATCTGTTTTACTGTGTGTACATAAATAATAAAATAAATAAATAAAATATATCCTTTACCTGCGCCCCACTTCCCTATTGTAGCAGACCGGAGTCTGGATTTGCCCCCTTTTACATGAGTCTTAAACATAACTGGCCAAATGTGGGTCTACTATATGTAAACCCCTGCCCAACCCTTCGAGGAAACAGGCGTGAATACTATACGTTGCAAATCCTAATGAGAAATCCTGAATGTAAAGTTATGTTCTGACTTAGGGATCGAATCCACCAGGACCCCACGATCAGCAGTGGCGCTTGCGACCAGGGGGTCTACTCCGAAGTGCTATCCGCCGAAATGCCCGAATGTTCGGCCGTTTCCTGCTACGAAGTTACTATTTAGTTCGGTCGGTCCCGATCCTACACTCCTGCAACCTTTATACTGGCTACTCTTAGCCTGCATCGTCCCACCGCTGGACAAAGGCGAGAGTCCTTTTTTTTTCTGGTGGGAAATCATCAAATGACCCCTCCCGCTCTGGGTGGAGCGGAAGGGAGTGTCAGACTCTTACTGACTAAAACCCACCTATGTTCCTTCCTTCGCCCTTTATGTTCCGGGGTAGCGGTAACCCTTTCGGACAATCCCGCTGACCCGGCAGGCTTCGGCCCTAAGGGGCCCCTCAAATTATACTGACAACTCTTTAAGGCGCGCGTGGAACACTTACGCGCCGTCCGGCACGGGCCTGGTCCTGATCGGACGGTGAGCTATCCATTGCTTTCCGCCCGCAGGCCCGCGCCTACGGTGGCCGGGAGTCGTCACGCGGCTCCCGACGCCCGGAGCGTCTCCCGCGGCGGCTGGGACGGGAGGCTCTCTCCCTCATCCGTCCCGCCACCTCCTTCGCTAGCATGACTGCTTCGCAGAAGGAGGCGACTGCCTCCCACTCCCTCTCGCTCCGGACCATGGCTTGCACCAGGGCCGGGCGCGAGAGGCCGCCGCCGCTGCCGATCGCCTCTACGAGGACACGGCGGTGCTCCGCCCAAGCGGGGCAGACCTCCACCGTGTAAGGCCAGAGCCCTTTGGTCATGACTTTCAGCTCTTTCGATCCAGGACTAAAGTGGACTACTGGCCGTTTGTTTTCTCCAGCTCGTCCCACCATCTACGGGGTCGGCCACGACGCTTTCTAGCTGTGTCAGGGCTCCACGTGGTCGTTATTTTGGCCCACAGCTCATTGTAATTTTACTGAAGTTTTCTACCTGCCTAGAAAACCGTTTTATAACTCCTATCTGTGCCAATTTCCCACTGGAAACGTATATAATTTTGTCACCTTCGAAAATAATCTAAAATAGTTGCTATAATTTGCGTTTGCGTGTATCGTTGAAGCTGAAATATGGCACGTGAAAGAAAGAAAGAAAGAAAGAAAAGAAAGAAAAATATACGGATAAATATACGTGGGTTGTGATGCATGTGGTACTAGTCTTTGATGTTGATTTTTGTGGTATTAGGTACCTATGTAAATTTGGGGGAGTGGGGTATCTTATGGGTAGGTCACTTTTTGATATCGATAGATAGATATACATATATACGAGTATATAGGAATCATCATCATCTGCCTAGCCTTTTCCCAACTATGTTGGGGTCGGCTTCCAGTCTAACCGGATGCAGCTGAATACTAGTATTTTACATGGAGCGACTGCCTATCTGACCTCCACAACCCAGTTACTGGGTAATACGATACCCCTTGGTAAGACTGGTATATAGGAATATACTAATAATAATATGTAAAACTGAAGAGTTGGCTAGTTTCTTTGAATGCGCAAATCTCTGGAACTACTAGTTGGATTTGAATAATTCTTTTTGCATTTGACAGCCTAATTCTTGAGAAAGACTACCGGCTACTTGCCATTAAGTTAGGATACTTAGGAGCCGAGCAAAAGCAAAAACAGAACGCTAAGCGAAAACGAAGTAATAGCGCGGACCGGTGATGTGATGCGACAGGGTGGTCGAGGCGTCGGGGAGGCAACCGCCTTGGCACCTAATACGCCGAAACCCACTTACCAATTAAGGTAGGTGGAACCTTTGGAGTCGTGGGCGCATAGAGTGGGGACTCTGTCCGCTTACCAAGCGACCCCAGGGAAGACGGTGGCACAGTGGTCACTGCTGCGGGCACTGCTGGTGCTGCCGTGCATAGCAAGACTCAGGGGAGGCCCCTTTACAGTCTCCCCAGGGATGTGCCTTACAGGCGTTGCGCAGGGGTGGTTCCGGAATTGGTCTTCTAAGAGGAACCGGGACCACCCCTATGTGCGGACGGTGATCACAGGAGTTGTTTTAGTGAGGTAAAAATCCCACACTCCCCGACCTCACTCCCCGGAGGTCGGGTGTCTTTTGAAGGTTTCCCCCCGAAAAAAAAAGGGTGGATTGGGGGAAAAAGAAATTTTACACGGACGAAGTCGTGGGCAAATTCTATGATTTTCTAAATCATTAAAATTAGAAAAGCTGGTTTTCATGTCTAATTTTTATAAAAAGATCTCAACATATCTCATTATGAAAATATGTAATTTAATTTTCGACTGCGATCAGTATGCCGTTTGGATGCGACTAAAAATGCATAAGGCTTTTAGAAGGCTATTCAATGCGCAATTCCTACATTAATGCCGGCGAAGTCGGTCAGAGTTATCAAATCTATTTGCAAATCCACATTGCGGTTATATCACAATCATTGTACAAGATAATTTACAGAAATAATTTTCTGTTCTAAAAAGTTGTCACACGCATTCTTTTACATAAATATTGGCGTAAAATAGACACTAGGTTTTGTAAAAAATCACTAAGAAGTAATGTCTTCCGAGTGTTTCAGTTCGTACGTTAGGAAAACATTGCTTCCAATGTTTTTTTTATCATAGAGAGCGCGTTTTTTGTGAAAATATTTATGTTTTTGGCATATCATAGTCTACAGATGCTGCTAGCTGTATCAAAATGAGAATATTCTTAGTGCCGATGTAATTGCAAGTTTTTCAGACATTTCAATTTTGTCTATTGGCATGACAACGCACCTGCCATGCAGTCTAGGAGTACGTTGTACTATATAGTAAATACTGATTCCATGGGTAGTACCTATAGAGTATAGATATCCATTTCAAACAAAAAAAACATGGTAATTTAATTCGTAGAATTATCACTTCTGTCGGCAATCCCCTGTTTTGTATTGCTAGGCAAGCCATAAAAGAAAAGAAATCATGTTCGCTCATTATTTTCACAATAAATATTATTTCCTAAGTTGTGATGGGCAAAAATCGTCGCTCACTGGACGCCTGAGGGAGGACATCGCATCGAGGTAGACCACGGCGAAGGTGGTGTGACGATGTGCGTAAAGAAGTTTCACTTCAAAAAAAGACAAAGTCTCATGTAACTTAAACGTTAAGAGTGCGGTCAAGGCTCGCTCGCGTCACTGCTAAGAAATCGTTCACATTTGCTGAAACTCAAGAGTTTTGGCACCACACTGAAATGGTTTAATTCAATGCTAACGAGATAAAACAGTCTTCGGCTTCGATACATTAAAAGCTTTGCCAATCTATGCATATCTATTCTAATTTATAAAGAGGTAAAATTTGTTTGTTTGTTTGTATGTTTTAAAAAAATCTTATTGCATTTGATTACGTCTACCTGGGGCAAATAATCCAGCTCGGTAGACACAACTAGGCGACAGAAGGATTCAGTTGGGTTGTCCGAAAACAAAACTCCGTCAAGTCTTCTCGTTGCCTATCCCACAGTGTTTGAAGACTAAGGTCTCCAACCAGTGCGTGCTCCCCGTCATGACATATGCGCCGAAACGTGGACAGTGACGGTCGGGCTGGTCCACAAATTCAAGGTCGCTCAGCGCGCTATGGAGCGAGCTGTGCTCGGAGTCTCTTTGAATGTTTGTCGGACCGATGAAGTCGGAATGTTGAAGGACCGATGGCCGGTGGAGAAGACGAGTCCTAGAGTGGAGACCGCGTATCGGCAAGCGTAGTGTGAGACGCCCCCCAGCTAGATGGACGGTCGACCAAAAGAAGGTTGCTAGGACGGACTGGATGCGGAAGGCGGAGGACAGAGCGTTGTAGCGCAGCCTGGGAGAGGCCTATGTCCAGCAGTGGACTGCGATAGGCTGAGTTGATTGATTGCATTTGATAGCCCAATTCTTAAGGAAGGTTATAGGTTATCTAACATCACGCTACGACCCTTAGGAGCCGAGCAAAATGAAAAAGGTCTGAAAGAACACTAAGCGAAAACGAAGTAGTAGGACGGGCGAGCGATGGGATGCGACGCGATGGGCCGAAATTTCACGCTGACGAAGTCGCGGTAGGAAGATAGTCGTTCAAATATAAATTGTAGTAGTTATATTTCAGAAATTAAAAGGTCCTAGGGACCCTAATTGCCATTATCAATCTCAATCTGAATCATTTTGAAGGATATTGCTAATCCATTGCTTCATATGTTCGAAAAATTTGTCTGCTCAACAACGTAATAACGCAATGAATGTTGTTGAACTGTCAAATGAAACCCATTGCTACTGATAGTGTGTTACGCAATTAACCCACTGATGCCTAGTATTTGCAACCGACGTGTGTGTGTGACCATTTGATCTATTCTGCAAAAATCTCACAGTGAAAACTTAGGTGAAGTGAGCTTTCATTAATGTCAATCCCTAACATCAAGTGGAATAACAGCAGTGCGATTCTGTAACCATCTCACCGTGAAAACTTAGGTGAAGCGAGCGTGGAGTGAGCTGTCCAACTAATGCTAAGGATTGACACTATTGACAGCTCACTCTAAGCTCACTTCACCTAACTTTTCACGGTGAGATTTTTACAGAATCAATCGGCAGCTCACTTCTAACTCACTTCACCTTAGTTTACACGGTTTGATATGTACGGACGCCAGCACATCAAGCTACTACAATCTGTCAAATTTCTTTAATAGATTTTCAACTTTATCGCTAACGAATTAAGGTTCAAGGTTGATTGGGAAAATTTGACAGTTTCGGGTAGCTTGACCTGCTGGCGTCTGTACATATTTGTGTGAGATGTACATATTATAATATTATTTTAAGGCGGTTGGCTTATATTTTTTATAAATATATTCCGAAATAAATAAAAAAGTCTTGTAAAAATAAAGCAACGCCACCTGCTACGGTCCTTACAATGTCATACTCCCTGTATGACATGTAAGGATCACTTTTAAGGGAAGAAGGCGTAAGTTTATGTGTGTAAAAGGTTTTTGACTATCATTTTGGTCTAGCTAGCGTTATGTTCTAACTAGAACAAGAATAATGTCCCAAGGATTTTTTTAAAAGAGTGTTCATGGAGGTTCTAGCCCGTTCTCCATAGAGATATTTTGGATGACGACGATCAGATGTTTTGGAACTTGGACGAGAATCCTTGACAGTTCAAATGCCTGTAAATAGTTTAGTAAAAACACCTAAATGCTTTGAGTTTAAGTTGCGAGCTCGAATGTCAACTAGGGTCAGTCAGACAGAGGCGGGACACAAACCCATAAAAATTCTCCAGGTAAAATCTGAGCTTCGATCTGTCAAAATCAGTGCATTTTGGTGTGATTTTGACAGATAACAAAATCTAATCTATCAGACGAAAGACAGATTCTGTAGATAGTATTTGGATTTAAACCCAGTGAGCTTCATCAACGTGTGTCTAATTAACTTGCTTTCAACAAAAAGAACTTTCTAGAACATAAAAATAAAAAAATGGCATGAAAATTGTGGTTATTTTTATTAATTTTATTACCTATGAAGCGACGTTACACCACAGATTATGAATTCCCTCGTTAAAGTCGCGGGACTATTTTATGGAGGAATTTATTACCGATTTGTGGTGATTAATATTTTTTGGGAAAAACGTCGTCATGCAATGGTCCTTGCAGCTAAAACTGAATTTTAAAGACACAATAATGTAGGCGAGTGCGTCAGCACAACGGAAAGCCAAAAGCTAAGAATATACTCTAATATATTATCCAAAAATAACAATCAAATTACCTACGTTTTGTCCGCAAAAACTTTCTTGTTGATTCAATACATATAAAGTTAGCTTTCTATGTAAACGTCGAAGTTTTAACTACCAAGGCTAGTTTTCCATCATCATTCTCCTGCCTTTATCCCAATTTTAATTGGGGTCGGCGCAACAAATTTTCTTCTTCTCTATTATTCGTCATCTCGGTAGTCATTCCCTTTCTAGCTATTACATCTTTCGGATTATTTAATAAAGCCATTGGATCTAATACATACTGTTGGTCATTGTTACAAAGATTAGTAGGCTGAACTCGATGTTACCTTAGCTTCAGTTCACCTGTCTAAGAAATTGCTGGCAGTATGGTTTTAAGACCTTCGCCTGCCTTTATTTGATTTAAAGAATTTGATAACAACCATAGAGAAGCGGCAAAGCACGTTCCGTTTTTAAGCGGCAAACTAAAATTATTTTTATGAGTACAGGTATTTTCTTGGATTTTAAGTTAAGTAATTCAACGAATAGATAATTGGTATGTTAATACTACTTTTAACATTATGTAGCGATAGAGAAGATGGTTTCTTTCACAAAACATTTGAAATGCTAGCTTTGTTTTCTCTCAATATCCTATGATTTATAACTGTCGCGTATAGTTTTAAGAACATTTAGTTAATTTATGAACGGGTGAGTTTGTTTCCGTTTCTTTTTGATAAAGAGAAAAATTGAAAAAGTTGGTCAAATGATCACAACAAAAAAAAAAGGTTGGAAAACAATTTTTCTAAGGGAGTAACTGTGAAAAAGGTGGCAAATAAAACCTCTGAGGTATACAGGATGAAATTAAGTAGGTGCGCCAACTTAAAACACCTAATTCAACGTGTTATATAGAAAATTTAGAGCATGTTATTAGGAAAGGGATGCACATACGTGCGCGGAGACAAGCGATTTGGCAACATCGCCGCGCGCCCTTTTTTTTCGTAGAAACAGTCAAAATTTAGGTAAATACCGCTAGTTCAACGCGTTGCCAACTTGCTTCATGTTGTGAACTCTGCGATGTACTAATTGCTTAGCGGGCGGCTCACTGACAGCCTCATTGACACTCATCATTACCTTTATTATAATTTGATTCGGCATCTATAGCACGTGATTTCGAAACAGTGCCAATGTTCTCATAGTCGTATGAATGTAGTGTCAAAACTACTTATTATTTAATGTTTTAGCTTTATGTAACGATTCTTTAATATTCCTGTCCCTCTTCAAAATTAGATTTTACGATCTTGTACACCGAAGTTTGGTTTAACGTTTAGTTTATATTTCGTCTCTTGATGTTGAGATTATGAGGAAGTAGCGTTGCATCATGATCTGCCTAGCCTTTTCCCATCTATAGGTAGTCATCTAGACCGTATGTCCGATATGGCGGTCAATCTCAACGGAGACTAGCCTTCGGCGCGGGAGATATTATAGTGCACAAGCGTGTGCGCAAACACAGGTGCTCTCTCTCGTTCCTCACTCTCAGAGGCCGATGGGACGGCAATCCGACACGACCGGAGAGAGATCAGGCGCAGGACCAACGGCTTAACGTGCTTTCCGAGGCACGGGGTTATCACACCGCCAACCTCCAAACTCCGGCCGGTTACTAAGAAATTCCTAATGGAAAAACTCAGTATCACTTTGCCCGACCTAAGAATCGACCACGCTCAGCAGTCGCGCTTGCGACCACGAGATTAACGTGGCAGTGTTCCCAACTACGTTGGGGTCTGCGGCTTCTAGTCTAACCGGTTACACCTGTATACCAGTATTTTACATGGAGCGACTGCACCTATCTGATCTCCACAACGCAGATATTGAGTAACACGATGCCCCTTGTAATTTATTTAAAAAAAAAAACAGTCTATAGGTACTGTTCCTACAGAGTTGACCTACCTATAAACTTGTAGCGGTATCTACAACGCCACATGCGAACTACGCGTCATACTGACGTCACGCAAATCCTGCATCTCGCAAGCAGAGTTTACCGCGCAGTTAGCGTAGATACAATTTCCCAACATCAGTCGTTGGGCAATTTCCCGCCAGACACAATACCCGTCTGGTCGGAGGATCCTCCCTTTTCTATGGAGGTTGAGTGGACTTTACACCCTGTTCCTCATACCTCTATAATACATTTGGTCTTACACGCACGCCAGTTGCGAGTACTATACACCTGACCTACAAATATGTCCTCCTAGGGCGTCCCCTGCTGCACCCTAATTGCGTAATACACTATCAATCTCAATCTGAATCATTTTGAAGGATATTGCTAATCCATTGCTTCATATTGTGTTCGAAAAATGTGACTGCTAAACAACGTAAATAACGCAATGAATGTTGCTGAACTGTCAAAATGACAGCCATTGCTGCTGGTAGTGTGTTACGCAATTACCCCGCTGGTGTTTCCACCCACATCTGCCTTGTTACCTACTTTTTGTTAGTATGTTAGGTATTTTTCGCTGAGCGCGAGCGGAGCAGCGTTGACAGCTAGTCTTTCATATAAAACGATTGCAATACTTAGGAAAACAGCTGTAGACCGTGACAAATCCTATAAATGGCTTAAAATACAGATATAGACTATCAAGGTGAGCACATGCTCAATGTGTCCAAATTCCTGAGCTAGTTGATAGTGACAATTCGCTCTGGATAGCGCTTCTAGAGATTTACATGTAGACGCTTTTGGCCCGGATGTTGGACTATTGAAAACAAAATTGTTTCCAACGAAAACTGTGGATATGGATGATGGAAAGCATCGTAAGGAAACTGCGGGGTAATGGCCTAAAGCACTAACAGTAAAAAAAGTCATTTTTACTGTTAGTGCTTCATTAAATGATAATCACACTAAAATTATTTATTTATCTATACTTATAATAAATCTGTAGAAGTGAAAATTCTGTACATTGAAAATATCAAAAAAATAAATGGTCTAGTGTGTGTAGTAAAAATAAATAAATGTCGGTCTAGTAACACCCCCTGGTGTTACTAGACCGACACCGAACCCAAAAATGTGATTAAAAAAACTTTTGTCTCTCTGTCTGTCTGTCTCTTTGTTCAGGCATCAGGCAAAAACTACCGGTTCGATTACGATGAAACTTGGTATAATTATTCTTTAATATCCTGGGCACCACACTGGGTACTTTTTATCCCGGAAAAGTATATACAATAAAAAACAAACTTAATTTTGCGGTTCGATCCCTAGACCCGATTACTGCACCAACCGCAAATAATAAGTTTGTCGTAGGTTACGTCACCCGCAGTGGAGTTCACTAAGGGGCGCTGCACACGGCTAAGATACTATAATATTTTATCATAGGATACAATATCGCTCGCCATACAATTCAATGGACTATCACACACGACGAAGATAATAAATAATATTTCATATTATTTTCGTATTTTAAGATGAATTTGTACTCACTCTCTCAGTCCCAGCAGTGGCAATATTATTAGGCACATTATGCTATGTATACTAATATTAAAAAGAGGTATTTGTGAGTTCGTAAGTAGGGGGTAATCTTCGGAACTGCTTCATAGCTATTCACAACCAAACGATAAACTCAAACTCAACTCAAACTCAAACTATTTATTTCAATTTTGAATTGTCTGACCTGACCGACCCCTTGGTCAGTCAGAAAGATGAAGCTAGTTGCCCATTCCAAACCGTAGTAGGTACCTATGGAGAAGAACGGGCAAGAAACTCCATGAATACTCTTTTAAATCAAAATAATCTAGTTGCAAAGTATTGGTTACATCATTCATGTTAAAAATTATGCATGTGAGAACCATGCGGAAAGTTAAAAGCGTCCGTAATGAAAAGTTTAAAACAATACGCTTCCGTACCGAACTTCAATCAATGTTATTGTAGGATTCCTCTAAGCGCTGTTCACAAGTCGTAAACCCGAAAATTTGTTCAGTTTAAATCAAATAGACGACCTCTATTCTTCTGCAGCCCAGATTGTTTCTTATCTTTTGAATTTGATAAGTAAATCTTACTAATATTACAGAAGTGAAAGTTTGTATGGATGGATGGATGTTTGTTACTCTTTCACGCAAAAACTACTGAACGGATTTGGATGAAATTTGGCACACAGTTAGTTAATAACCAGGATTAACACATAGGATACTTTTATCCTGATATTCCCACGGGATCGAAACTTATGCCGGTGAAACTGCGGGTCGCAGCTAGTACTTACCTATTTAAATAAATAAAAATAAATAAATCCCTGGACATTTCACACAGCACCATTTGTCCCAAGCTAAGCAACCTAATGCTTGTGTTATGGTAACAAGATGGCTGATAAACTACTTATATACAAATACGCGAACGCGCGCGTTATTTGCGAATTACTTTGCGTTTTATCTTTGTCAGTACGTGTTGATGTTTTTATTTCTTGACAGTCTGAGATTTCCGGAAAACTGTTAGTTGTTATGTTATGCTCTGCCAAAAGGCAGTTGCTAAAATCAAAATACAAAGTTGTTGAAGAAGTTATTATAATATTATTTAGTAACCGTATTATTCCTTTATTTCTGCGCGGTAATTGCGCAACACACTAACAGTAGGAGTGACTTTCATTTTCCAGCCTTTTGGGCACTGTTCCTGTTGACAGCGATGCGGAGGAATTTTTTGATGCCCTATGATTCTTTTGCTTATTTTTTCACATTTGTATATAATTATTATTATTTTAAAAGATAGCTTAAAAATAATGTAGTACCATAATAAATGATCTAAATGTTGTAGCAGGTAGATAATTCTGTTAATAATTATTAAGAATGTCTGTCAATCTTTGTTTGTCGTATGAAATGGTTATAGCAGTGCTTTACGTAGTGTGTCAATCTGTTCAACAACCAAGTTTCTTGATTGTCCATGGTAGATAATTATTGGCGTGATTTTTGACAGTTCAACAACATTCATTGCGTTATTTACGTTATATAAAAATGGCTATATATCTATAACTGGCCATAATTTTTTAAGTTTTGAAACATATAAGTTTTAAAACAGCATATTACAGGCTATATTGTACCCACGGCGATACATCGAGCTTATACATTTCCAGTTTTGGTAGAACTCGCATTGTATAAGTTTTTCATACAATCAGAAGTCAGCTTATACTGGTTATGTATAGCTTGGTGTGTAGCCGTGCGTACCAAAATTTCAGCCAAATTGACCGAACGATTTTTTCCTATCATTTTGTGCGGGGTTCTTCGAACATATGAAGCAATGGATTAGCAATATCCTTCAAAATTATTCAGATTGTGATTGATAGAGTTTTACGCCATTAGGGTGCTGGAGTTATCCTACTAATATCATAAACGTGAAAGTTTGTATGGATGGATGGATGGATGTTTGTTACTATTTCACGTAAAAACTACAGAACGGATTTGGATGAAATTTGGTACAGAGATAGTTTATAGCCAGGATTAACACATAGGATACTTTTTATCCCGATATTCACACGGGTTCGAGACTTATGCGTGTGAAACCGCGGAACGCCGAAAATTTTTCATGAAAATTTTACACAATTTATATTATAGCATTGGCATGCCAACGTGGTAATGCTACCAGCCTTTTGGGCACTTACCCCATTGACAGCGATGCGGACGAATTTTTTGATGCCCAATGGGCCCCTCCTTTTTATTTATTATTTTATTACATACTTGTATATAATATAATATTTTTTTTATTGACACGTTATATTTCGCCATTTGCAACATTACAATGATTGACGTGCATGCTTTTTTGACGTAAAGTGATAAAGTAGCCATTAGTTTGATCGACGTTTAATAAACAAAGTGGGTATGTATACTGACGTGTTTACTTTTAATATTTAAAATAGAAAGAATGAATAAAGTTTATTTGGATACAGCAGTGCGAGCTTGATGTGAGCTGTCAGTAGTGTCAATCCGTAGCATTAGTTGGAATGACAGCTCACTCCACGCTCACTTCACCTAAGTTTTCACGGTGAGATTTTTACAGAATCGACGGGCATTTCGTGTAACACAAAATATAAAATATAAATATTTTCTTCAAAGAACAGTGGGGTAATTGCGTAACACACTATCAGTAGCAATGGCTTCTTTCATTTTGACAGTTCAACAACATTCATTGCGTTATTTACGTGGTTGAGCAGACAAATTTTACGAACATATGAAGCAATGGACTAGCAATATCCTTCAAAATGATTCAGATTGAGATTGATTGTTACGGAATTAGGGCGCTGTAGTGTGTGCCTCACGGCTGCGCCAATAAGGTTCAAAATGTTAATATTATAATACCTTTACATAACATTACGCCTGTTGTTCCTCGAAGGGTTAAGCAGAGGTGTACCCTTGTCCAGTCACATTTGGTCAGTTATGTTTAAATCCCATGTAATAGGGAGCGAGCTATATTGCCAACACTGGGCACAAATCCGGACTCCTGACTGAGGGATTATGGATGAAATAACCTAATAACTCTTTGTCTGAACTGGGAGTTGAAATCTGGACTTCATGCTCACCAGTACCAATATTATAATTTTTACTAGTAATATTAAAATGTAGAAGAAAATTCTTGCTACAGCGGAGAAAAATGTAAAAATACAAATGGTTTTGTCGTGCGTTGGCGAGAGTAATCGGTCGTAAATTAGGTTTTTTTTTTTGTCAATGATTATTATTTTAGAGATGTGGTTTTTTTATTAAAACTTTCATGAAATATATTTTTATCGTACCTATACAATATTATCTGCTGAGACTGTAATATTTACATAATTATGTTAGTTAAAATTGTTTTACACAATCGTGCAAATAATTAAAATATTATTCCAATGTCATCTGGCTACATTTTTTTTACTTTTTTAGATACCATAAATATCTTTTTGTTTTTCTTATTGTTCTACAAACATTGAAAACATAGAAGAAATAATAGATAGTACATTGCAGTATTAATTTTAGTAGCTTTAAAAAATATTAAAGAATAAAAATTTGAAAATTTTTACCTTCTTCGGAGTTCTCACTTCAGCTGAATGATCGTTGGTTTTATTTTCATTTAATTTCGCTTTACTTTCAACACACAGACAAATTAAAAATATTATCACTGATATTCTTGCTGTTCTATGCGGCTCCATTTTTCTTTTCTTATATTATTATTGTCCAAAAATAAATTAAAAATAATTCAACACAATTTTTATAAATCCATAGTTATTTAAATTACACTTTTTATTCGGGCGTAAAGCCGAAATAAAAGTTTGACGGTTAAAAAGGCGGGAATCGTGAATGCCGAATGTCAAATCGGTGTGGCTGACTCCAGGCGACTGGAAGCTATTACACAGACTGCAAGACGCTTCTATATATAGAGTATCGATGGGGCGTTAGACTTTGCGAATATGATTATTTTTCGCCCCTTGAAATCAGTAATTCGCGCTAAGGTTTCATATTTTTGGTAGGTCTTTGTTTCTGTAATATAGGCAGAGGTATTAACGGGAAACAGCCTGATGCCTTTTGTCACTGCCATAGCTAAGTAATAATTGTTTTTTTTTTTTCTGAACAAAAAAATATTCTAGGCGTTGGATATTTATAATTAAATGAATTGAATTCGTTACAGACGTATTGTTTGACCACGTCAAGTGCTGTAAAAATAAAACGTGACAATTGACGATTTTCTTGGTGACTTCCGGCCTGGTGAACCGTATTACCTACATCTGAAGGCCAATTCTCGTAATTTAAAATGACCAATATATCTAGTCGCAGTCTAATCTCGGCTACAAATAAATGTCAAAAACTTGTCAAAATTTAGGGAAATTAGAGGAATTCTTGACAGATTGAGACTGAGATCAGAGGGGCAATTCTCGTAATTTTAAGAACGTTCACAGTCTGATCTCGGTCTCAATCTGTCAAAAAATACTTCTAATTTCCCAACATTTTGACAAGTTTTTGACATTTGTTTGTCGCCGAGATGGGACTGCGACTAGATTTTGGACGTTCTTAAATTTACTAGAATTGCCCCTCAGACAATTCGAGAATTGTCCCTCGGTAGTAAGTAAGTTAAATAAATCACATCATCACATGGAATATTGATTAAAATTGTAGATACCGTCGCCGCGTCGTAGGCTTCAGAAAGTAACATTTTATCAATAGACTAGCTGTGCCCCGCGGTTTCATCCGCGTAAGTTTCGATCCCGTGGGAGTATCGGGATAAAATAAAATAGTATCCTATACGTTAATCCTGGTTCTAAACAATCTGTGTGCCAAATTTCATGAAAATCCGTTCAGTAGTTTTTGCGTGAAAGAGTAACAAACATCCATCTATGGCCATCCATCCATACTGTGATTACCCGTGACATCACAGCGGGCCCTATCAGAATACCAGCGCTGCGACATTTATTTTTAAATGTCGAAGCATCATGCTGAGATAGGAGCCTTTTGGCCTCGTATAGGACTTTCTGTTTCATTTTATTTTTTATTACTTTTTTTTATAAATATTTGTTCTATTTTTTTTATTTTTAACTGTGTTTAGTTTAGTTTATAATCCTGTACGAGTCGCAATAAATACTTTTTCTTTCTTTCTTTCATACAAACTTTCACTTTTATAATATTAGTAGGATTATCTGTCAATAATTTAGAAGGATAAAAGTTAGGTAGCTAAATGTTCTCCTAAGAATGTAGCATGAATGGTTAATTGAATAAACTTCTTTTACTAAGGGATGATTTTTCCATCGCCACATAACTTTTATTCGAGGAATAAAATTGACGTTTGACAGTTTTTGTATGAAATAACTGTCTTTCAAAATTGTCGGGTCGGCGGACTAAAGCACATAAGTCAAAAAAATGCTTTATTTTTTCTTTGTACCAAAATTATTAATTTACATCAATACATCGGCAGACTAAAGCACATAAGTCATATTCGCTTGTTCGCGCTTGAATCTAAGTGGCGTCCTTTTTCAACCTCTTGAATCGCATTAATCTTGCGGCGTTATAAAAAACATAAGTTGAGTTATGTTAAAAGGAACACTTGAAGCTCTCGGACTTCATGGACACAGAAAGTGACTTATGTTATTAGGAACGTCAAGTACGTCGTGTTATCTCGATTTTTAATTCGAGTGTAGGTACTCAAATTATTAGTTATTTATTGCTTACAAAAAACTGAAGTGGTAACTGTAGTGATTTGGGTCACACTAGTCGAGTTAGTTTTGCTCTGATTTGTTAACAGAACAGTTGTGGTGTGTGACATTTTATTTAAAAATATTCCCAATTACTATGGATTGTCAGCGAGGAAAGAAATTAGTTGAGATGGTGATGAGGAGAAACACAAATGTTGAAGGTAAGTTTGCCATGTTTGATTTAAATCAGAAAGTATTATATTTATCTTTCATTGTAGTTTTAGCAGAAATCATCAGTGATTTGTTCATTTTAGCATCAATCATAAATAAATGATTAAAAATAATTATTTTTTTAGCCTCTACAGTATGTTTTTATTTTTAGATGAACGAAATGAACAGCAATCTACAGGCACAATAGCGGAAGAAGAACCAATGCCTTCCACATCATCAGGCCACACTGGCGTCATGTTTATTAATCGAGAAATGGATTTCTCAAGTGATGATTCTGTTCTGGATCCACATTTCGAACTCCCTGAAACAGCAGTAGATTCGTCGACATCCACCGATACTGACCGAAGAGCCGACACGCCACATGCGGTCGAAACATCTCCAAAAAAAAGTATTCGCATTACGAAACAAGAAAAGAAAATAAAACGCAACACAGGTCAATCATATAAAACATTAAAAGGTAAAGTTGTTTCCAGCAGAACAATGAAAGAGCTAGGGACGTGTCGAATGAAATGCAAGGAGCGTATATCATTGAACGATAGACAAGCCATTTTCAAAGAATATTGGCAAATGGGAACATATCTCAAGAGAACAACTTATATGGCATCTTTAATTGAAATACACGTCAAGGCCACTCAAAGACAACGCACACTAGATCCTGACCAACAAAAGAATCGCATGAAAACATACAAATATTTTTTATTAATTCACGGGAAGCGTGAACCCATTTGTCGGGGATGCCTTTTAAAGACGTTAGGCGAAAGTGATAATTTTATAAAAACAGTTGCCACGAAAAAACGGTCGTCGATAGGTGGCACTCAAACAGATGATAACCGTGGGAAGAGTATACCCAAACATAAGATTTCTGATGAAAAAAGACAAGAAATTAAGGAACATATTTTATCATTTCCATCCTATGAGAGCCATTACACAAGAAAAACTACATCAAAAAAGTACTTGCCTTCTCATCTAACTATTACGAAAATGTATGATTTATTTTGTGAAAACCGCGACAGTCCACCTTCAGTAAAAATTTATAGTCAAGAATTCCACAAATTAGGATTATCGTTCAAAAAGCCCCGTGCCGACACATGTTATACTTGTGATAAATTCAAGATGCAAATTCAACTATGTCAGGAAGATCAGGTGAAAACTGAACTAATTGCTCAACATGAACATCACAAGACTGCCGCAGATCAAGCATACGAAATGAAAAAATGTGATACTCAAGTAAATAAAAGTGACAGTACTGTGCAAGTTTACACATTTGACTTACAACAGTGTTTACCCACTCCAGCCCTCAGCTCTTCTGTAGCTTTCTACAAACGCCAGTTGTGGACGTTCAACCTGACTGTCCATGACAACAAAACTGGAAAAGCTGTGTGTTACATATGGTATGAAACCATAGCTGCTAGAAGAGCTAATCAAATAGCATCATGTCTTTTCAAACATCTTCAAACATACGTACCTGAGAATACAAAACATGTAATATTTTATTCTGATACTTGTGGCGGTCAGAACCGAAATTCTCATGTCAGTTCAATGTTGACTTGGGCTTTGCAGAAATTAGACATAGATGTCATAGACCACAAGTTCATGGTTCCGGGTCATAGCCACTTGGAAGTGGACACGGATCATAGCATCATTGAAAAAAAGAAAAAGAAAACGGATTTGCAGATTTATCACCCGCATGATTGGATTCAACTCATCAGATCGAGCAGTAAAAAATTTGAAGTTGTCGAAATGCGCAGTTCTGACTTTTTGGATTTTTCTTCATTGTTAAAGGGTCCTTTAGTATTAAGAAACAAAGATGTAGAAAGGCGACAATTTAAATGGCTCGATAAAAAGTGGTTGCGCTATGATTCTGAATTTGGCGTAATCTCCTACAAAGACACATTGGACACGGAATGTAATTTTTACAAATTTAACTTGAAACGTCGAGTTTCTGCCATACCTGACACTATTCCTGTTATATCGGTACAGCCCTTACCGATATCAAAAGAAAAGAAAGATGATCTGATTTCTTTACTCTCCTTAATACCCGACGTTTTTCATAGATTTTATTTAGATTTGCCTTCTGTGAACAATGTACGTAATACTGACCCTGATATTTTAGATAGTGAAGAAGATGAATAAATAGTTGAATATAAATTATAAATATAGGCTAGTATATAAATGATGCATGCTAAATTAATTTTAAGTTCATAGAAGTAACTTTTGAATGTCAACTAAAACATAGTTTATAATTAAATTTACTGTTCTCATACACTTAAGTCACAAGTACCTACTAGGTACACAGTGTTCTTTCTAACATAAGTCACTAAAATCGCTTTTTATTATATTTATATCAAATTATATTTACGTGCATGTTAGTATTAATTAAAAACATCTCAATATTCCAATAAAGTTGAATTTATAGTTTAACGCTATTTTTTTATACAGTTTTTAGTTGTTCCTGAAAAGTTTCACTTTTGGACTTATGTTTTTTAGTCTGCCAGCCCTAGAATTATTCCTCGAAAAAAGTTATCTGACGATTGAAAAATCAGCCCTATATTAACTAACAAACTATTAAAATAACCTAACCTGACTAAAATATGGCGACGAAAAATTCCTCCACATCGCTGTCGACTGGTAATGCAGACGCCAGCACATCAAGCTACTACAATCTGTCAAATATCTTTAATAGGTTTTCAGCTTTATTGCTAAAGCATTAAGGTTCAAGGTTGATTGGGAAAATTTGACAGTTTCGGGTAGCTTGACCTGCTGGCGTCCGTACCCAAGAGACTGGCGGCATTGCCACGTTGTATGGCAATGCTTAGCCCCTGGCCAAGGTATAAACCAGCCCTTGGGTCACCTTGGGAAGTACCAACCAGGCGTTTGGAGATTTCGTTGAACAAACCATAAGCACCTACGGCCAGGCGCGGTCAGAGGGGGGTGGGGCTCATGACCCCCCCAAAATCATTCAAGCTGTTGATAGTCGTCATGATTTACTAGCCTTAAGTACTTACTTAAGTTTCTAACTTACTACTTGGTGACCCCCCCCTACCCCCGCCAAATCTTGGGCTGTGACCGCGCCTGCCTACAGCCCGAGGATTTCAATCCCAAACGACTCGAAAGTGCAATTACTGTAAGATACTCATAGTTAAGTTAACTGTTTTTACTGCTGAATCTCAAATTACCACTGTACCTATTATCAAAGATTTCAACATCCACCTTCAGACTAATCTGACATAGCTTTTCCCGCGTCTTAAAATAAAAGGTGAATCTGACACATAACCTACCAGCGGGGTAGTTGCGTAACACACTATCAGTAGCAATGGTTATCATTTTGACAGTTCAACAACATTCATTGCGTTATTTACGTTGTTGAGCAGACAATTTTTTCGAACATATGAAGCAATGGATTAGCAATATCCTTCAAAATGATTCAGATTGAGATTGATAGTGAGTTACACAATTAGGGTGCTGGTATCCAGCCTCAGACTAATCTGACATTGTTTAGATTTCCCGCGTTTTAAAATAAAAGTCGAAACTGACATACAACCTACTTGCTTTTAAAGTCTGGATCTAAATCTGGAGTTAGCAAAAGTAAAACTAGTCGATGTCATGTTTATTATTGCAGCTTTGTAGCCAAGGTAAATAATATAATATATAAGGTTCCTTCCATCATGTGGCTTACATCTTACTTGCCTAACATGCATAATCAGCCAATAATATTCCCACTGCTGGGATACAGGCCTCCTCTCTGTGAGAGAGAGTAGGCCATGATCCACCAAGCGTGCCCAGTGCGGGTTGGTAGATGTCACATGTCTTTGAATATTTGGTTCTAGGACATGCCGGTTTCCTCACGATGTTTTCCTTCACCGCTTAGAGAGCAGTGGTGATGAAATAATTTTCACAAAGTAAGAGAAAATCGGCATGTCCTAGAAGCAAAAATTCGAAGACATGTGACATCTACCAACCCGCACTGGGCCCGCGTGGAGGATTACGACCCACTCCCTCTCACCGAGAGGAGGCCTGTGTCCCAGCAGTGGGAACATTATAGGCTGATTATGTAAAGCGCCTGTTTGGATTCGGCCGCGGCTTATGAGTAGTTGGTCGTAGGGACCTATAACTCATAAGTCGCGGCCTTTATCACTGGGCCACCACTTATCTCGCCTTACTTAAACTGTGACAATTAATAAAAAAAAGGTTGGTTATCAACTTTTCATGAAATAGCCATTCAATAGGATTATATGAACTTAGATAGATAGAAGATAGAATACTCTTTATTGTACACCATACAATTTATAAAACATAAATATACAAAATTTTTAAAAAGGGTGACACAATGGGCGGAACTTAGAGGGTTGTATTGGTGGTTTTAATGATTATAAGTCTGTAAAGTCATATTTGTTACGCTCACGAATCATATTTAAATCACCATTCAACATGACCCTGCAAATTCCTAATAGATGATTGATGATGATTTCCATGATTCTGCGTGTTCCTGCAAATTGCAAGAAACGTCAGAAAGTTTTAATCTCGCGCGCCCCTGACGCTTACAAAAACAAAATTGATTTGTCATTACTTAAACCATAGACTTAAATTATTTCTTTCTTAACAAGCAAAGGTACCATTATGCATTCATCCTAACATTGGCGCGAAGTAACTCAAATAACCACAGATAAAAACAAAATTATTTCTGTTGTGTAGATAAAATAATGGAACATGAGTAAAAATCGATGAGATCACTGTTTTATTGGCGATAACAACGTTAAATATAAAACTCTTGGCAGGATACGTTGTTTAGCCGATATTTCTTTGATATTATGTAAGCTAACTTAGCTTTGATCTTCACACAGGAAACCATGGATAAATCCTCGACTAATAATAAAATTGGCGTGCCTATAAATAGGTACATGTTATAAGTTGCTCATGGCTAAGCAATAACAGCTGCATTCGTTTTAAAGTTAAGCTGCGCTTGCCGAGTGATAGATGGGTGACAATTCATTACATATCGATCTTGTTGCTAAAAAATAACAGCCGCACGGGTCGATCGATCAGGTTAAGCTACGTTTGCCGCGGTTGGTCCGTGGATAGGTGACCATCTTTACATGCCAAGACCCCTCCGAACCTCGGAAAGCACGTTGTGCCGTTGGTCCCGGCTGTCATTCGTGGATCTTTGACAGTCGTTACGGGGTCCCGGCTGTCATTCGTGAATCTTTGACAGTTGTTACGGATAGTCAGAAGCCCGAAAATCTGACAACCGATCTTACCAAGGGGTTTCGTATTATCCAGCAACTGGGTTGTGGAGGTCAGATAGGCAGTCGCTCCATGTAAAATACTGGCACTCAGCTGCATCCGGTTACACTAGATGCAGACCCCAACATAGTTGGGAAAAGGCAGGCAGATGATAGTTTATACTTCAAATGGCTGCTTCCCACGACTTTAAAAAAAAATACCCTTAGCTTTACAAGATAAGCCGATCTATTTTATAAAAATCTCACCGTGAAAACTCAAGTGAAGTGAGCTTGATGTGAGTAGTCCGTAGCATAAATCCCTGGCATTATTTGGAATGAAAGCTCACTTCACCTAAGTTTTCACGGTGAGATGGTTACAGAATCGCACTGCTGATGCTAGGGATTGACACTATTGACAGCTCACTTCACCTAAGTTTCCACGGTGAGATGGTTACCGAATCCCACTGCTGATGCTAGGGATTGACACTATTGACAGCTCACTTCACCTAACTTTCCTCGGTGACATTTTAAAGGGGATGCGCTTAGGTAGCCCGCGAAATTCAAAGTTACTGACTTCGATTAAAATTACGACTCGCGACCGTAACAAATATGGTTTTCGGATTAAAGAAGTTTATTTCTCAAAAAAGAACATACATAGTTCACTTAAATATGAGAAACTTAACGAAAATAAAAATATTAAGTACATAGTTGACGTTCGATCTGTCGTATATACAGTGGTATTCGTTTATTATTGTTGGTGGGCCAAATACAACATTACTCTATTTTTAAAAATGTTCATCGATGAGGAGTCTCTTATTTCTTTAGGTAACTTATTATAAAGCTAGGGAGCGCAGCTTTACAAACTTTAGCAAACTGTATGGTTCTCCTTCCGTACAAGGTTCTAACTGAAGGCTCTAACTATACTATCCCTATTCCTAGCGTAGAAGTGTTAAGTTTTGCGTTTGATAGTGATTTATGAGTTATTATCATTGGAATCAGCAATTCAACTGCTCAGTTAGAATTGGCCTCGAATGTCATGTTTTCATGGAATAGTCATTCAATAGGGTAATAGGAATTTAGAGATTTGTATATGATTTATGACTATAATTCTATAAATAAATATTTGTAACGGCCGCGAATATTATTTAGATCAATATGTAAAACCTGGAGGCCAATTCCCGTCATTAAAAACGTTCAAAATCTAGTTGCAATCTCATCTCAGCGACAATCAATGTCAAAAACTTGTCAAAACTTTAGGGAAATTAGAGGTAGGTACTTTTGTCAGATTGAGGCTGAGGTCAAACGGTGAACGTTCTTAAAATTACGAGAATTGCTCCTCAGATCTGACCTGCAAATTGAAAAAAACGTAATAAAATGACACATCTGTCACTGTCTCTTTCTGAAGCTCGAAATGTGTCATCGATTCTTGCCTGCGGACCATAGAGTATAGTATCAAACTGCTGCGGACCCTGTCTGGGTACTGTATGTTTCCAGAATCGCAGTACCAAAATGTGGGACTCACGCACGAATGAAACCGCTCTCTGATGACACATTAAACCAAAAAAATATTAATAAATCATCATTATTTTCAAACATTGAATAGATAAAGGAAATAATCATTTAGCAACTGTCACATTGAATTAAAAACTTATGAATTACGTGCGTGTCACTTTTAAATATGTTACTGTCTACCGCTTGCTGTGTTAATTTGATATTTATTTTTCAGCTAATCCGTTTTCTGACATAAATAATGAGAAATGAATAGCGGGATAGTGGCGTAATACACTGTCAATGCAATGGCTGTCATTTTGACAGCCCAACAACATTCATTGCGTTATTTAAGTTGCTGTGCAGACACATTTTTCGAAAATATGAAGCAATGGTTAGCAATATCTTTCCAAATGATTCAGATTGAGATTGATAGTGTTACGCAATTGGGGTAACTCACAGAAACTCACAAATCAGTGACACCCAATTATAACGAAGTTTCTTTTACTTTTGCACACTTTGCGAAAGAGAGCTAGTCCTAAAAATGTGTAACATTTTGACCATCATACTTCTGTAACGTAATAAAAGTGTCGAGTCTTTTTAACTGACTTCAAAAAGGACGAGGTTCTAAATTCGGTTGATTTTTTTTTATTTTTTATATTTGTTTATCGATATCTCCGGCAATTGTAACTTTTTTTTTAATGGATAGGGTATGTTTCAGGGGTAGTCCCATATAAATATTAACTTTCAGAATTAGAATCAGAACTTTATTTGCTTCGAATATAGGTCTGTACCTACATTCGAAGCAAATAAAGTTCTGCCGGTCGATTCTGTAAATCTCACCGTGAAAACTCAAGTGAAGTGAGCTTGATATTAGTAGTCAGTAGTGTCAATCCCTAGCATTATTTAGAATGACAGCTCACTCCATGCTCACTTCACCTAAGTTTTCACGGTGAGATGGTTACAGAATCGCACAGCAGATTGATGAAATCCATTAGAATAAGATGTTATAAGTACAGACGCCAGCAGGTCAAGCTACCCGAAACTGTCAAATTTTCCCAATCAACCTTCAAGGTTGATTGGGAAAATAATGCTTTAGCCATAAAGTTGATAATCTATTAAAGAAATTTGACAGATTGTAGTAGCTTGGTGTGCTGGCGTCCGTACATACAACTAAAAAGTGAAATGTAAAAAACATTTTTACAAAAAAAAAAAAAACAACCTTCAAAAAAAAAAATCTTTAATTTAGTGTTAGTAGTGGTTTCTTTTTTTTGAAGTTGGTTGTTTTTTTTTTTTTTAAAAAGGTTTTTTCGATCTAGCTCACATTCGCCAAGTGTGCAAAAGCAAAAGAGAGCGTGAAAACGAACTTCGTTCCAAAAAAAATAGCGACTTAATTTTTAAGAAAACCGGATACGAACCGAACATTTATCCGCACAGAAAAATCAATGCCTATTTTTCTAAGCTTCCCAAAATAGATTGTTGTTAATCCAAACACGTTTTATGCCTAAAACATGTGGTCGTAATTAAAGTCAACCATAGAGGTAATGTATTAGGTTTTTAATGTGGCATGATACGATCGGACTTGACGAGGCACAGGCGTGTCTGCATTCAGCCTGGATGTAAACTATTGTGATAGTTTCTCGAGTACGCTGTTGATCGATGTATCAATTCACCTAGAACTGTATCTAGAGCGTCTAGGTTCCCAAACTTTTCAGGATAAAACCGTTTCAAAAAAAAAAAAAAAAACGTCTGCGGAGAGCACCCTCGAAAACCATGAAAATGTCACCCATGACGTAAATTTTAAAGTTTTTGCAGCCGCCATCTTGGATTTTCATTTTCACCTCGAAAACCATGAAAGCTATCTCTTTCTGTCTGTTTCATGACAAATTATACATAACAAAAGGTCACATGGAGGAGCATACCTAACGGTTTTTCGTTTTCATCTTTGGTCCTGAGGAAGGGAAGGCCAAAGAAAAGGTGGATGACTTGTTTAAGAGAAGGGAGTGAATGATAGCGTGTCGGTTGACAGGAGAGAATGGAAGGAGAAAATATGATAAGCTGACCCCAAGTAACATGGAACAAGGACAGGAAAATGCTCATGCGGATAGAAGACTTGCAAACGTTATACAAAACGAGTTTGAAAGTTATAAGTACAGACGCCAGCACATCAAGCTACTACAATCTGTCAAATTTCTTTAATAGGTTTTCAACTTTATCGTTATAGCATTAAGGTTCAAAGTTGATTGGGAAAATTTGACAGTTTCGGGTAGCTTGACCTGCTGGCGTCTGTACAACCCTAAACGTTACACAACATTTCTGATAAGCATGTGACTTATCATCGTCAATATTAAAATATTTTATGTATCACTAGCTGCGTCAAGCGATTTCACCCGCATTAGTCTCCATCCCATGGGAATATCGGGATAAAAAGTATCCTATATGTTAGTCCTGGTTCTAAACCATCTGTGTGCCAAATTTCATCCAAATCCGTTCAGTAGTTTTTGCGTGAAAGTGTAACAAACATCCATCCATCCATCCACCCATACAAAACTTTCACGTTTATAATATTAGTAGCATTGTAGTACAGACGCCAGCAGGTCAAGCTACCCGAAACTGTCAAATTTTCCCAATCAACCTTGAACTTTAATGCTTTAGCGATAAAGTTGAAAATCTATTAAAGAAATTTGACAGATTGTAGTAACTTGATGTGCTGGCGTCCGTACATAATTAATAACATTTTTGTAAAAGTTTAATGAACCGCTCCTCAGTACACATAAACCCTGAGAGGTTTTCGTCGTGTCGCTAAAATCAAAATGTAAAATAGGATAAGTGTTTTCGAAATAAATAAAAATAATAGCATTTTGCCGACATCTGCCCCGTTTGAAGCGCAAAAAATGCTTATGAATTAGAATATAAATAAAACATTACAAAAAACACAAAAAATAACAAAAAATAATGTATTTTTAACAAAACAGTAGGTACAGACGCCAGCACATCAAGCTACTACAATCTGTCAAATTTATTTAATAGATTTTCAACTTTATTGCTAACGAATTAAGGTTAAGGTTCAAGGTTGATTGGGATAATTTGACAGTTTCGGGTAGCTTGACCTGCTGGCGTCTGTACATACCCAAACGGCATTTAAAAAAAAATTGCAACAGTCACCGATACTTTTATTTTTTCTGCAAATAGATGGCGCTAGTATACAGCCAAGAATAATGTTTTAACTTCCATTTTGTTTATTATTATTTTCTAATGCAACTTGTGGCAATAAAATGTATTTAAACATATCTAATTGAGCAATGTAAATAAATTACGTTGAGATTCACAGGCGGAGCCGTTGGCTGAATGCCAGCAGCCCGAATGTCTCGTTTTTGCCGCCATTCGCTACACACTTTAAAAAAGTTACATAACTTTTTTTATATGCCATAGACATATTGACTTTCGCTTTTTAGGGTTCCATAGTTCACGTCTCGGAACCCTTATAGTTTCGTCATCCGTCCGTCCGTCCGTCCGTCCTCGGCTTACCTTCCAAACGGTTAGTGCTAGAAAGATGAAACTTTGCATGGATATGTGTATTTATCACGTCGATAAAGTGTTAAAACATAATATTTTTTTTTGTGTTACCTCTCCTACACGTAAAGTGGGGATGATTTTTTTTTTCTCGCGTGTACCCCATAGTGTGGGGTATCATTAGATAGGTCTTTAAAAACATTAAGAGGGCTGCTAAGACGATTTTTTGATTTAGGTATCCGTTTGCGAGATATTCAACTTTAAAGCGCGTTTATATTATGTTAAAATAGGGCGTCCCCCTCCCCTCTAAAATCTAAACGGCTGGCTCTAAAAATCTGAAAAAAATTCATGATAGTAGTCCATGTGACGAACTTTAAAGGAAAACTATAACGGCTCAGATAACTTTATTAGTTCAGGAGTTATAGAGGCCTAACTTGTAAAATGCACTTACTTGGAAAATTTAAAAGAAAGAAAGAAAATACGTTTATTTGCGGCAAACATGACGCATAAAAAAGAACATAAACACAACTACAAACAACTAACTTTAACTTCGTACAAAAATAACGAAATAATAAGTAAACATGTAAAATATCCTTCTAAATCCACGTGCCATTATGGGTGACTACGGAACCCTATTCTATGCGTGGCCTGACACGCACTTGGCCGATTTTTTATATTACCTAATAATTCTTGAATAATATTATATTTTTGGGATTTACGACGAGAATTATGTGATTTATATTTTAAATAGCTTCCATGACGATTTGAGTGGATGAATCATGTATAGCCTCCGGCGCATGATAGATTATGTGAATTATTGTTTCAATGTAGGCGATTTCGTTGCATTCACTCATTATTTATGCATTTACGTCATTGCAAGTTGATATAAGTGGTAAATGAATCAAGTTCTTAGCGAATAGTTTTAGGAGTTTTTGAGAGCTTTGAAGAAAAAGTATTGTTAAGTATGCGTACAGACGCCAGCAGCAGTGCGATTCTGTAACCATCTCACCGTGAAAACTTAGGTGAAGTGAGCGTGGAGTGAGCTGTCATTCCAACTAATGCTAGGGATTGACACTATTGACAGCTCACTCTAAGCTCACTTCACCTAACTTTTCATGGCGAGATTTTTACAGAATCGATCGACAGGTCAAGCTACCCGAAACTGTCAAATTTTTCCAATCAATCTTGAACCTTATGGCTTTATCGATAAAATTGAAAATCTATTAACGAAATTTGACAGATTGTGGTAGCTTGATGTGCTGGCGTCTGTAACTACCGAGGATCAATAATAACTGTAATTTAATGCTGTCCAACACTAAAATATATTATATTATGTAAAAGTATTAAAAAAAAAAACTGCCACACACTATCAATCATAATCTGAATCATTTTGAAGGATATTGGCTTCATATGTTCGAAAAATTTGTCTCCTCATCAGTCTCTTAGTGGGGTTCATGGAAGGCTCAGACCTCCGCTGTGTATGCGGTGTCTCTCCACAGACCATGGCTCCCCTCCCATCTTCACCGCATGCCCTGTCACTTGCACACGTGAGCACCTAATGGCTGCGTCAGTGAACGTTATCCGTGATGCTGAATTTTGGGCCAAAGAAATATAGGAAAAAAAAATTCATTGACACGCTAGAAGAAGAAAATCCAATGTGTTTTTTATTTCATTTAAAATATAATATAACCGGTCCCTACTAAAAACCCCTGTATATGTAATGTGTATTCCTGGAGTGTGGGTGCCACGTCGGACCAAAATACCTACTGAAAATGCATGCAATGACAATAATTATTTAATGCCAAACAAAACAATACGCGTACTTGTGTCAAATTGCCAAAACGCTTGTTATTTTCGAAACGTTTTGTAAATAATTGTTCAAAAATAGATATTTACCTAATGACTGTAGCGGGTTATCGCATGAATTTTCTTTGTTAGGGGCAGGCAATAATATTACTTACCTCTACAGCCAATCGATTCTGTAAAAATCTCACCATGAAAAGTTAGGTGAAGTGAGCTTAGAGTGAGCTGTCAATAGTGTCAATCCCTAGCATTAGTTGGAATGACAGCTCACTCCACGCTCACTTAACCTAAGTTTTCACGGTGAGATGGTTACAGAATCGCACTGTTCGGGTCGGCATTAAATCAGCACAGCCGGGCGGCAGAATGGAATATGTGTAGTAATAATTTCGGGTGGGCTTTTTATGTAACAAATAATTACTACCGGAACCGTTTATTACGCCTGGATAAGGAGGACTGCGCCTGGTGCGCCTGATGATAAGCGACAACCGTAATATTATCGTTCTGGAAATCAATTTATTGATTGGAATTCATTTTAAATAGCATAGCAAAAACAAAATGACATAATAAAAAATGAAAAAAAATAAAACAACATTAAGTGTAAAAATTTCAAAATAATAATAGTCAACCTAGTACTTATTATTTTGAAATTTTTACACTGAATGTTGTTTTTTATTGTTTTTTTTAGTCACTGCTCAAGCAGAGGGATAGTTGACCTATCCATCCATTGGGTACACAGTGGGAGCCCCGACTTACGAGTCTTATGTCGTCAGTTCGAACACAGCCAGGCGCTTTACTTTGTGTAGATAATTTCATCACCACCGCTTTTAAAGCGGTGAAGGAAAACATCGTGTGGAAACCGGCATGTCCTAGAACCAAAATTCGAAGACATGTGACTTCTGCCAACCAGCACTGGTCCCGCGTGGGGATACAACCCACTCCCTCTCGTCTCTGTCCCAGCAGTGGGAACATTATAGGCAGATTATTCTTCTGGGGATACATTTGTATCTTAGGTGTTTTCTTAAACACAAGCTATTTAGCTAGACAATTATTTTATAATTTATAACAAAACAAATAGTTCGGTTATTACTCTCTGACGTCAAACGCAGTTGTCAACGCGTGTGGGCGGGAGTAAATGTCTTTACCATTGCGCTCTATTTCGCGTCCGAGGTCATTAGGGTAACCAATTTCACGGCTACGCATTGTTTGGCAAACAAGCCGACAGCCCCGGATTTACGCCAAGCCTACTAGGCCCCGGCCTAGGGGCCCAGCCAGCCTAGAAGTGCCAAAGCTACTCCGACCTGCATATCTATTCACTACACAGACTAACGTATTGAAAATGACACATCTCGATAACCTGATTTGCCTTGCCCCCGACAGCACAGCAAACAGCTGTCGAAAAAATAGCGGTCGTCTAACTAACGTGTTTTTTGGGGTGTGGAACAGCGTTGAACAGCGTTTCGAGGACTACTGACAACATTGATTGATGTTTGATTCGGTAGGGAAACCTTCAGTGATGTAGCAATTTTGAGTATTTCTTTCCTTTGGTTGAAAGAAATCTGATGATTGCAAAATCAAACTATTTGTAACATATCTACGAGAAACGACGGAACGACGGGTCTCAGAAAATAAAGTCATAATATAGTTAATTAACTTTTTCATAAGTTTCGGTTTCGGCCGAAGCTAGAAGAGGAGCCGAAGGTTCGGTTACGCTTTCGGTTTCGGCTGAAAATCTTATTTCGGTCAGACACTATAACTTAAGCTGACGAGACATCAAAAATTCCCTGATAAGGGAGGGCGAGTCCACGAGCAACATTTGTCTCAGCAACTAATTATTTTGTCTCTCACATCAAGTCTACGGGGTTGTATGATAGTGCGCGCATCTCGCATCATATTATATTACTTTACTCTATGGCGCGCATGTAGTGACGGGACAAACACAGCAAGACACTCAGCGTCATCTAGTAGTGTCCACCCAGATCTATTCAAAACGATGACTACAATATGCACCAATAGATGGCGTTATTTTCAAAACCTACAATTTACACCGATAGATGGCGTTATTTCGTCTTAAATTTTAACATTTTTAGCTCTTTATTTTCGCTTTAATGTTAAATTAATAATGTAGGTACATTTCTTGACATGGAGTAACGCAGCAAATAATATCATGCCTATTTTTTTTTAATTCTTAGGCCCACATATAATGGGGGATAGCCTATTGCCATTCATTGCAAATCCTGTGTCTATCTCTCGGCTACTAACGGAAAAACTCGGTAACACTGCCCTATTTGGGGATCAAACACAGAAACTCCAAGCAGGCTTGTGTCCCACACACGAGAGCAACGGGGCAGTTAAGTTACTTGGTCACGAGGGCGGACGTATATTGAAGGGCCCGGAGTTTGAAAATTGGCTGTGCCTCGGAAAGCACGTTAAGCCGTTGGTCCTGCGCCTGATCTCTCTCCGGTCGTGTCGGATTGCCGTCCCTGAGGACTATGAGAGTGAGGGAAGAGAAAGTGCACCTGTGTCTGCGCACGTACGTTTTGTGCATTATAATAATCTTCTGCGTCGAAGGTTACTTTCCGTTTAGTTTGGCCGCGATGACCGAGATTCGGTCTGGAGGACTATTATATTACACCCGTGTGAAGCAGGGGCGGGTCACTAGTGAAAAATAAAAGATAACTCTATAATAATCACCTATATTGCGTTAAATACATAATTTATTGATGGAATAACATTGCCAGATCAAAAAAATAAGAATTTTCTAAACCGGCAACACTTCAAGATGGCGACGAACACTATTCACTTATATCTAGTATTTAGTCCCGGGATGTTCATTTTGCAGGGGAAACCATATCTTCCAAGGCTTTGATTTCGGCTGAAATTAAAAAGAAGAGGTATTAAATATTAATTGGTAAAATGTTTTCATGATTTTCGTGGATTTTTGGCACAACTTTGGGGAGGCCTATGTTCAGCAGTGAGTCATCTTTTGATCAAAACATGTTTAGTGATTAAACCAAGCATTTTGGAGCTTTGAAAATTGGACTTTAAAAGTTTGTAGATACAGTACATTTTAATTTGTACGTCATTTTATTTATATTTGTGCAGGAATCAAATCCAGTTAGATAAGATATTACCACAAACAAGTACAAAAAAAATTACAGCTGAAAAAAATATTGAGTTTGCTCTTTCTAGTAAAAGTATGGCACTGATGCCCAACCAGTGGAGCTTAGAAAATAATGTTATTATTGCATTGGATAATAAACCTTATTAACAGTGATTTAAAGACCAAAACAGCTTACGCGAGCGCACTCTGGGCTATGTTCCATCAAGTTTGCACTTTACTAGCGTAAAAATAAGGTTTATTATTAAACTTAATCCTCTCAGATGTCAATTTTGACATTCTTTTAACTTGTACTTTATGTTGCTTAAGATAAAGCTTATTATTGAATGTCAGCAAAAAAGATTCTGTACTTCTCTTTGGTATTTGCAGAGCCATAGACATGATTATCACCTACTTTCAGAAAGGAAAATCAATATAAAAATTAGACAAGACGCATGCTCAGCCTATAATGTTCCCACTGTGTGGGACACAGGCCTCCTCTCTGTGATAGGGAGTGCCCCATAATCCACCACGCGGGCCCAGTGCGGGTTGGTAGATGTCACATGTCTTTGAATTTTGGTTCTAGGACATGCCGGTTTCCACACGATGTTTTTCTTCACCTTTTTGAAAGCAGTAGTGATTAAATAATTTACACAGTAAATAAAGGAAGGTTAACATCGTGAGGAAACCGGTATGTCCTAGAACCAAACATTCAAGACTGGAAATTCAAGACATGTGACATCTACTAACCCGCACTGGGCTCACATGGTGAATTACGGCCGAATCACTCTCACAGAGAGGGGGCCTGTGTCCCAGCAGTGGGAACAGTATAGGCTGATTATGTATGCCCATTAACTTAACCAAACTATTTGGATTGCTTCGCTTTAAGAAAAAGTATGTCATCATCTGCCTAGCCTTTTCCCAACTATGTTGGGGTCGGCTTCCAGTCTATAACCGGACGCAGCTGAATACCAGTATTTTACATGGAGCGACTGCCTATCTGACCTCCACAACCCAGTTACTGGATAATACGAAACCTCTTGGTAAGACTGGTAGTCAGACTTTCAGGCTTCTGACGACCCGTAACGACTGTCAAAGATCCATGAATGACAGCCGGGAGCAATAGCTTAACGTGCTTTCCGAGGCACGAAGTATGTAACGCAGTTAAAAAATAACACATACCAGCTGCAGCAATAGCCTTTTCCTTCCTCAGCTTCTCTTCCCTGATGGGTTTCTCCTTAGCCTCAATTTCTCGGAGCTTGGTCTCCCTCTTGGAAAGCCGAGACTGGTGGAAGGCACCGTAGAGGATGCCAGTAGCGAGGAACGACCAGCGACCGAACTGGAATTGAATAGAACACTCTTTATTATGTAAGCCATATAAATTACAGATGTAAATATAGGAATTTTGCACAGGTTGACACGATGGGCAGTCTTATCGCTAAGAGCGATCTTTTTAACACACACTTTGGATGGATTAAGAGAACCTTCCGATGGGTCTGGAATTTGAATGGTGAAGTCTTAATGTAGGTAAGTAAATTATTTCCATACGAAAAATATGTGCTTGCATGCAGAGTTTGATGTAAGTTACAATTTTTTGTTGTAGTTGTCTTTTATCTACAAATAGTTAAAAATATTATTGCTTCTCCACAGGAATCTTTTTGGATCATAGAAATACCTTCAATATAATGACAATAATAATTTAAGCATGGTTTTATTTAAGTTAGTATGTAAGTATATTACTTTATAAGTAAAATTTAGTTTGAAAATAAACCTATGTACGAAATCGATATTGAATGAAGTGCCACAGGCTATGTTTTTCCAGTCCCCAACTCTTTGGCTTGATAGATAGCACCTGTATGTGGATGAAGTTGATGATTTAGAATTATAATAATTGCAGCTTTGTTTATTGTAAAGACAAGAATTTACAGTGTTCATTCTTAGGCCACAAAAATGCAAGGTTACATTGGTATAAAACCTACTTAGAATTAAAAACAACACTGTCCATACCACATTAAAAATTAAGATATTAAACCTCTTTCCTTATACACCAGATTTAAAAAGAAGAATCAATTTGAATTAAGAATTCCAGTTCGAAAACACTGTGTTACATAATAGCAGGTTTTGAATGAAAAAATGATTTATAAAATTAATGTTTTTACCCTGATGAGTGGCGAAACTCGCACTGGGGGTCCATAGGGAAGCTCAGACATGTTGATTTTTATATATCTGGGACGCGAAAATCCAAATAGGATTTATTTAAAAATCCCAAGATTCGATTTGCCGTAGAGGTTATAACTGGGTGGGGTTGTCAAACTCAAAATTTTTCGTTAAAAAAATATCTGTCAAAAATGTTGCAAAATATTTTTATTTTCTAAATGGTTTCAAATATAGTTTAAACTATTCGATTGTCTAAATTATAATTAGTGTTATAAAAATTATTTTTATTTTGTACATACTAAAGGTAACGATTTTAGTAGTTACCAAACGTTCTTTGACAGAAACCAGCTGAGATTATATTGCAGAGAAAGGAATGAGTAAAACTATGATGACAATAATGAGTTAATTTTAGCTTTTATTTAGGTTAAAAAATGCATAATTATCGAATAAATTTGGTTTATTTATCCTGAGTATGCGCTATAATTCGTAGTATTTGCATTCCAAGTGGTTTATAATTTCTTATCATTGCAAACGAAACGTAATTTTGACATTTTGACAGCCCACGACTGAATGAACACCCGGCGATTTCTCATTCGCTATCAAATCACTCAATTAAATCAATCAGTCTTCAAAATGGCGTTAATCATGCCGTTTGTGTCCGTCGCAATATCTATATTGTACACGCCGTTATTACTTTTAATACTGTGCATAATATTTCTTGCTTCAATTGGAAAATCTTTGGGCGTCAGAAGGTTATACGTGAACATACTGCTGAAACTTTTCGAGGTATGTAAATATTTTTCTTTTAAAAATAAATAATAAACTAAACGCTTCGTTTTCTACGTCGAAGACAACAACACGTGAGGTCAGTAGAGCATAAATTCTTTATTTATTTTTTTCTCATGAATTGCCGAACTGAATTTTAGTTAGGTTATTGTCCTTTGCGTTCTATATATTTTCGTGTATGACTCATCTTGTTTCGTGGTTTACTTGTATTAACTTTAATTTCATAACAGGTAGTCGGATTATTTCGTTAATTAAATCTCTGTAATCTTTTATTTTCGGAATCCGAAGTCCGATTGTAAACGGAACTCTTAACATTACGTCTACCGGGTGATAAACAATTGGCGAGACCTTCGCCATGTGTAAATTTGCTGGCTGGCAGACTATCCTCGAATCTTGACGTGAGAATCCAGGTGACAAAATATCGGAAAACCTACATCTTATTTTTTCACGTAAACAGCTGCGTAACACAGGACTATGATCCAATTAAAACGTAATTTATAATTCTAAAGGTTAGAATGATGACAGCATCACCAAATTTTTGGATATCACAAGAATATTATTTGTTTTCGAGTATGTTTTCATGGCGGTGATCTTGACCACTTTAACTGGAAATAAAAAGTCTTATGTCATAACTAACTGCCCCAGTTTAAAGAAACAAACAATAAATTTTGTTCAGAACATATTTTTTCTCATTGGGCTAACAATTAGCTCTTTTTGATAATAAAAGTTACTAAAAACAGACCCAAACCTAGGTACTTGTGTTTGTATTGAGAAAAAAAAAAAAATTGGAGATGTTTACAAATTAATGTAAACATCTCAAATATGTTTTATTTAGATAATGTACAGAGATGTGTGTTATTCAAAGTTATTAAAGGAATTTATTTCAAATAGGCCTAATAAGTCACTTTTGACCATGCAAATTTAAGAGTAAGGGCTGATTTTTCCAATTGGATTATTTTATCCAAGGAATAATTTTGAATTTTTGACAGTTCTTCGATACAGAATCTGTCAGTGTGTATCTGTCAATTTTATTCCACGAATAGAAATTATCTGTCGATTGAAAAATCAGCACCCTTCGAAAGGTAGTTTTGTATGGAGAAGAATAGGCAAGAAACTCCACCGTTACTCTTTTAATATGTTTTAAAATATTTTGTATACTTATGAGCTCAGCTGTGACTAATGATACACTTTTTTCTATTGTTACTGAACTTAATACCTAACATACGAGAGGACAAAGGATTATATGTGAAGGCTTGTTATAAAAAGCATCATCTCTATCTGTCAGTGTCGTGATACTTATCCTGTATTGTATTTATGAATATAGAATAGAATAATCTTATTTACGTACAGTCGCCAAAGGACATAAGTAAGTTGAAGTTTAGTAAGAAACCAATGGATGCTTTCGAATGAAATTTAATTTGATAAATGAACTGTATGTTTTCTATTATTTAAATTAAATTTTATTCGAAAACATCCATCGATTTCTTACAAAACTATATCCAACAGCCCTTGTTACTTACCTCCTTTGGTGCCCATACACCAAATAAATTACGGACATATTATATAGAAATTTTACAAAGCTTGACACAATGGGCGGTCTTATCGCTAAGAGCGATCTTTTACAAACAACCTTTGGATGTATTAAAAAGGGGTAGGACAGACAAATACTGTAGGTAGTCTGTGTAGGGTATGGTGTAGATAATTTTAAATGACTGCAGTAAGATATTAAAAATGTAGACCGGCACCGTAATAATGTACACTTTTGGTCACAATCCGAAAGATTTTAAAGGAATTTGTTAAACCATACTTATGATGTTCATACGTATGTACTACCTTCATGTGTTCCAAAAATTTGTTTGCTTCGTGACTTAAATACCCCCAAATGGGGTGAATAGGTAAGCAGGAGTGAATTTAGACGAATATTTAAGAGGGATTTCAACATTGTAATAATATAATTTGTTGTTAAAAAGGACTGTTTAATGTGAGTATTATACTTAACGATTAATTGCTGGTGAATTATTTCAACATTAAAATCGATTTTAAAGTGTCGTCCCAATTCTCCTGTGCATCCCTCTTCACCATGTTTGTAGGTAACAAAATAAAGCAAATACCGTGGTTGAATTGTCAAAATGAAAAACTTTGGCATTGTACCCCTGCAGTGTTGTAAAACTATAAGAAACATGAATCCCATTGCTTTCCATCAAGCAAGTTCAAGATCAGGCTCATTCAATTAATTGGTTGAAGGACTCGTAACGAGACACAATACAAGTTCTATTGTTATTACGTCTGTGTCCCGCAGTGATAAAAATTTAATTTAATTCTGTTCCTTACAAATGACTTCTTTTAAACTTCAATAGTCTTCTAGACTTCTACGTATTCTGGCTTTTAAACTTCAATAGTCTTCTTTCAAAATGTCTTAAATTATCGTTTACCCTATACTGTCCCACTGCTGGGCAATGGCCTCCCCCAAGTCCTTCCAGGAACTCTTCCCTGATTCCCTGATTTTGTCGAAACTTTACAGTAATATAGTTTATACATGAGAATAACACAGAATACTTTTTATCCCGATATTCCCACGGGATCGACACATAAGCGGGTAAAACCGCGAAGCACTGCTTTCTTTTTTTTCCGGATGGGAAATCATCAAATGATCCCTCCTGCTCTGAGTGGAGCGGAAGGGAGTGTCAGACTCTTACTGAATAAAACCCACCCATGTTCCTTCCTTTGCCCTTTATGTTCCGGGGTAGCGGTAACCCTTTCGGACAATCCCGCTGACCCGGCAGGCTTCGGCCCTAGGGCCCCTCAGATAATCTGAAAAAAATCAAAGACATGTGACATCTACCAACCTGCACTGGGCCCACATGGTAGATTACAGCCCACTCCGCTCTTGAAGAGAGGAGGCCTGTGTCTCAGCAGTGGGAATATTATAGGCTGTTTATGATGTTACTTAATATTTATGTAAATGTAGCAAATATAAGTATATGTATTATTCACCTCTGCCTAACCTCTCCATGAAAACAGGTATGATGTTCAAAGTCCAAATATCAATCCATGTCCTTCTAATTGGGTTAATTTAGTTCCAATTAGAACACTATCTTTATGTACTTTAACACTGATAAACATTATTAGAATATTATTGATAGTGTAATATGTAATTGTTAATACTATCTGAGGTCGCAGCGTTTGATCGAAGGTTATACTACGCTTGCCGCGGTCGGTTCGTGGATGGGTGACCATACATTATAGGTATAGATTAGAGTGCGTGCAAGATAAAATAATCGTTTGCCGCTATCCGGACGTTTATTTCAGGTGTCAAGTGAGTGTGCTGTTTTCCGTGTTTACCAAAGTAAATAATTGCCATAATTTCGCCGAAAGTGATTAAAAGTACTAGCAGGGATATAATCTTGAAGTCAAACGTTGCGCACAGCAGACGCAGAGAAAATAACTGATATGACAACATGACATAGAATAGACAACATGACAGATAGAATAGACAAAATGACAGATAGAATAGACAAAATGATAGACAGAATAGACAAAATGACAGATAGAATCGACAAAATGACAGATAGAATAGACAAAATTACAGATAGAATAGACAAAATGACAGATAAAATAGACAAAATGACAGACAGAATATTATACAAAATGAAAGATAGAATTGACAAAATTGCAGACAGAATAGACAAAATGACAGATCGAATGGACAAAATGACAGACAGAATAGACAAAATGACAGATAGAATAGATAAAATGACACACATTTTTTCTATTCTTCCGTCCCGTTTTTATGGTTCTACGCGTGCAGTTGTTACGGGTAGTCGGATGCCCGAAAGTCTGACGTCTTACCAAGGGGTATTGTGTTAGCCAGTGACTGGGTCCTTAGTTTTTAAATATTCAATTCCAGTGGAATCTGATTACAATTTTAATGATTTGTTGATGTTTTGGTCAAACAATTGAAGCAACGTATAGAGGAAATAGTTACATATGTACATATAAATATAATAGGTGCTGTTTTTACTGATTGTATTTTTGCACGACGTCATTACGTCAGCGCCGGCTGTCGCTGAATACCAGCGCTCATCAGCGCTGGGTCTCTGTCTTGCATACGCAGCATAATGCTGAGCATCTAGTCGTTTTGCGTAGATGTGACGCATGTCAACCATTTCTTATTGTTTTTTTTTGTACTACATAAACGTATTTTCTTTCTTTCTTTCTTCATTTACCCTGCATAAGCATAATCAGTCTATAATGTTCCCACTGCTGGGACACAGGCCTCCTCTCTGTGAGAGGGAGTGGGCCGTAATCCACCACGCAGAGCAGTGGTGGCCCAGTAGTAACTGCCCCGACTTACGAGTTTTAGGTCGTGGGTTCGAAGCCAAACAGGCGCTTTACTTTGCGTAAATAATTTCATCACCACTGCTCTCAAAAACGGCGAAGGAAAACATCGTGAGTAAATCGGCCGGCATGTTCTAGAACCAAAAATTCGAAGAAATGTGACAAATACCATTTACCCTGATTCCAATTAATTTCGAGTCTGTTTCCAATTTATTTGGAACTAGCTGTGCCCGCGACTTAATTCGCATGCATATTGGATTTAATTTTTTGCGCGGAACTCCTTTTTCTACAATAAAAGTAGCCAATGAAAGTCCCGTCAAAATCGGTCCAGCCGTTTTGAAGATTAACTGTACCATGTAGATGGGTGTCTGAAACGGTCTACACAGATTTGAGTGAACCTGTCCAGTCAGTGCAAGCATTTGTCAGAACTTCCATACTTCTCTATTAGTCTTCATCTCGGTAGTCACCCCCTTTTTAACCATATCATCTTTCACACAGTCCGTCCATCGTTTCTTTGGTCTTCCCCTACTCTTATTGCCATTTTTGTACATATAAACTTCGTATGATGAAGGCAATGTTAAGTTTTTGGCATAACATCAAATCATGTCTTTGTCTCACACAATGTTGCAAACTAAATATAGAAGTAAATATTTACTCAGTCATCCTGTTGAAACATAAACAAAGAAATTCTCTTATAAAGAAAGAAAGGAAAGAAAATACATTTATTTGCGGTAAACATGACGCAAAAAAGAACATAAAAAACAATAAGAAAAGGTTGACATGCATCACATCCACGCAAAACGGCTATCGCTCTTATCGTTAATATTATCTATTATTCTGCCTAGCCTTTTCCCAACTATGTTGGGGTCGGCTTCCAGTCTAACCGACTGAATACCAGTATTTTACATGGAGCGACTACCTATCTGACCTCTACAATCTAGTTACTAAGTAATACGATACCCCTTGGTAAGACTGGTTGTCAGACTTTCGGGCTTCTGACTACCCGTAACGACTGTCAAAGATCCACGAATGACAACCGGGACCAACCAAATTTACAAGAAAGAAGAATTGATTCTAGGCGCTCCTTCCTAAAGGTAGTTTCGTATGGAGAAGAATAAACGAGAAACTCCACCGTTAGTTTTTAAAATGTTTTACAATATTTTGTCAAGCCTTATAAGTTTTTATAAATTCCCTAGTAGGATTCCCTGTGTCTTTAATCTATACAAATAAATAAAATTGAAGTGTCTTTTTGTAATGTCAACTTTTTGCTAACTTTGGATTTGCACCGCAATTTGTGTGGGGTAGGTACAACTAAAAATTGAAAACAGCAAAAAAAAAAAAACTACCGACTTCAAAAAAAAAAAACATTCATCATCTCATTTGCCTAGCCTTTTCCCAACTATGTTGGAGTCGGTTTCCAGTCTGACCGGATGCAGATAATACCAGTATTTTACATGAAGTTACTGCCTATCTGCCCTTCACAATCACAACCCATATACTGAGTAATACGATAACCCTTGGTAAGACCGGTTGTCAGACTTTCGGGCTTCTGATTATCCGTAACAACTGTCAAAGATCCACGAATGACAACTGGGACCAACGGCTTATCGTGCTTTCCGAGGCACGGAGGGGTCTCGGTATGTAAAGATCCCCAGAACCCATCCACAAAGGAAGTCGGTGACGTTGGGTTCGCATTTTCGTTGTTTGCCATCGAGTTCCGAAATTAAAGTTATTTTTCACTTTTCAGTGTCTTTCTTGGAAGTCGGTTGTTTTCATTTTTTTGCAAAATGTTTTTATTTTTCACTTTTAAGTTGTAATTTTTACCAGTAATTTTGGTTTAAAAACCAAACTACTGAACCGTTTTTGATGAAATTTCTATGGGACCAATCTGAAAGTATATCCTTACAAATAAAAAAAAGAATTTTGCAAATCGGCTTATAAATAACAGAGTTCTGATCTAACACACATTAAATTTTTTGTAATGTGCAGTTACTGTGACTATTAAGAACCTCCTCCTTTTTGAAGTCGGTTAAAAAATGAAATGCTGTACGGACGCCAGCACATCAAGTTACTACAACCTGTCAAATTTCTTTAATAGATTTTCAACTTTATCACTAAAGCATTAAGGTTCAAGGTTGATTGGGAAAATTTGACAGTTTCGGGTAGGTTGACCTGCTGGCGTCTGTACATTGGTAAGCTCATCACTTGATAACGGCTGAACCGATTTGGCTATTTTTCGTTATAAAACTTTTCGTTGTAAAGTTAAAGTCCGAATTGGGTTCAAAAACGGAAACTTTTTCCTATGGGATTTTGTATGAGCTCTCAAGACCTTATTATATTTTGACAGGACAACGTCCGTCAGGTCAGCTAGTTAATATAAAATATGTAAATTTCATCATATCATCGGATCAGAAAACTTGGCGGATTAAGAATTTTATTTATGTAATCGCTTACATTAATTTACTATCAAATCTTGATCCCTGCAATATAATATCCGTTCCATTATCAATGGCATATCTTCGTAACGCGACTAGTTTAAGTTACATAAAATATTTGGTGTTAATTCCGGCGAAAAATAGGCGGTTTTTCCATGTCGTATAGTTTCTCTTTCATATCGTCAAGAGTACTGGTGGAGACGACAATGCTACTATAATATTATAAACGTGAAAGTTTGTATGGATGGATGGATGGATGGATGTTGATAACCAGGATGGTTTATAACCAGGACTAACTTAGAGGATACTTTTTATCTCGATATTCCCACGGGATCGAAACTTATGCGAGTGAAACCGTGGGGCGCAGCTACTACGACAATAAATTAAATTATCTAATGATGCGATGTGCCTAAAGTGGAGTTGCGCAAGTTATCTAGCTAGACGAAGATATGGCCGATGGAGTAAAGCTGTACCGAATGGTGGCCAAGGTTAGGCCAAAGAAACCAGGACCGTCCAAAAGCGCACTACCGTTGACGATATCGTCAAAGTCGCGGGAAACACCACCAACACTATTATCCAGTCAGCTAGGTAGTAACGGGGCGGACTGCCCAGGGTGCTTCCATATTCCATAAAGGTTCCCATGTAGAAGGGGGCGAGTCTATTGCCCCCTAACCGGACTGCTACTAAGAATTTCATTATGGAAAAACTCAATGACACGCTCTGTGAAACCGGGGATCGATAGAACTCCACGCTCGTCAGTTACGTTTGCGACGACAAGAACAACGAAGGAGTCGAAATCGTTCATCATTTGCCTATCCTTTCCCTGTTCAAAAAAAAAAAAAAATCTAAAGTCGTTTATTGAAACTTGACTAAGAATCAGCACTTTTGAACTTAAAAATTATATAAGACAGTCCCCTAAAACGCCCGCCCTTCACCACTTCCTAGTGCTTTATCTGGGAAGAAGTGGCACAACAAACTCCCCAGCTGCACAGCTGTCTGTACAGTTAGAAGAACTTGATTCTACATAATAGTTATAGTGGTGGGTCTTCCAGTCTAGCCGGATGCAGCTGAATACCAGTATTTTACATGGAGCGACTGCCTATCTGACCTCAACCCAGATTAGGTAATACAATAACCCTTAACGATGATTTCCACCAAACGCCTCGTAACGCATCGCGGATCGGAACGGATTTTACAATATTTAAACGATATTAAAATACATGTATACAGTATTTAAAGTCTATATTACCAAGCCCCGCACAGCAGCTTGACCGCAGCTGTCTTCCGCGACACGCGATCGTAACTGAAAGTATGCTGCGACGCGAGATTCGCTCCGTTCGCCTGTCGTCATTAGAACACCTCAACACGGTAGGAATGATACTATTTCACTAGGCGCAGAAACGGTCACGTACGATACAAGCGACGGTACGGAGCCGATCGTATGCGTCGACATCTTGCCGGATGCGATCGGCTGTCGTCGCATCCTTTCGTACCCTTTCCGATCCAATACGATGTGAGCGGTTTGGTGGAAATCATCCTTTATTAAGGCTTGATTTCCGATGTTCTAACTACTCGTAACAACTGTCAAAGATCTACGAATGACAGCAGCCCAACGGCTTAACTTGCTTTCCAAGGGGTGCCGTGGGCGGTGCGGTTGTTATTTACCCACGTCGTCAATGTGATGTCTAATAATGTATGTTTTAATTAAGGTTTTAATTATTACAGATATATCATCGGAGTCTGATTGTCTGTGTATGTGAGTTGTGTATGTGTTGGTTGCCTTGGTAACCACACTGAGTCTTTAGCTATGTGTGCAGCGCTGCTGGTTGTTTTTGTTACGGCATGCCCTTTACAAGCCGGTTCTTGCTGCTGTTCCTTTTGCTTGTAGGCCTGAAGATACAGTCGCGTAAAGATGCCTCATAGGTCTACCTGCCAAGCACCCTAATTGGATAACATACTTTCGATCGCAACCATGCCCCCCTAATTCACTATGACCACTTAACGATTATTTACTTCGAAACCTCGTCAATTCCTTAGCTAATCCCGCCAATCTCGTGTTGGTTTGGCGCGGTTTCGTTCATTGCGTCATAGAGAATTATGGTCCTGAATGATTTTGAAGTATATTGCTAATCCATGGCTTCATATGTTCGAAGAATTTGTCTGCTAACAACGTAAATGACGCTATGTAAGTTGTTGAACTGTCAAAATGAACGACATTGCTACTGTTAGTGTGTTACGCAATCTCCGTGTGACTTATAACAGCCTGGTACTATAGTTTTGCCACTTCGCACAGGTTCGCAACGCGCGCATTGTTCCCGCGGCGATTTTCTTTCGCACACTGGATTTTCAATGCACTGCTTAGCGTCGAGAGTTGAAAATCCAACAGTGTGGTGCTTGACGCGCTGGTATGCGCTCTGTTGGATTCTCAACCCTCAGCTTAAAACCGACAGTTGAAAATCCAATGCGCGATAAAATCCCGCCACGATATTTTTCACGTCCCTGCGAACGTGGGCTTCTCCACTCCTTTTTTGATGCGCTGGGTTGCGTTGTTGGATTCTCAACGCTCGACCCAAAACCGAGAGTTGAAAATCCAGTGGGTTTCTCCACTCCAATTGACAGTTCAGCTCGCATATTACCTTATAACGCTTGACAGATAGCTCACACTATTAATCCGCTTCTGTTAATCTGTAACTACCACCTGCTGCATGCTTGATTTTTTAATGATGTTCCTTTTCCACTCTGCACGCTCTTCGAATGAGAGCTAGTCCAAAAAAAGTGTAACATTTTGACCACATACACGCATTTCGGGCTTGTGGCTAAGTAATAACAGCCGCACATGTCGATCTGTCAGGTGAAGCTACGCTTGCCGCGGTTGGTCCGCGGATGGGTGACCATCTTCACATACCAAGACCCCTCCGTGCCTCGAAAAGCACGTTAAGCCGTTGACGACGTAGCGTTGGCAGGCCCCCCCACAAGTTGAACCGATGACTTGGTGAAAGCCGCAGGAATCCGCTGGATGCGGGAAACACAGGACCGCTCGAGGTGGTGCTTGGGGGAGGCCTATGTCCAGCAGTGATGACGTGTTCTAAAGCGAAAGGATCTTGTTTCCAACGAGGGTCCTACGACACCCCTCGTTTTATTTTGTTGCACTGACAGCCGTCCCGATTCTCCAGCCACCGTTCTGTCGCATAAGCGACCGCATTCACAACACTGTTTTTCCCTTAAAATCTGTTGCTAAGGCGACAAAATCGATTACACATATCTGTAGACCCGAAGGCTACCGCAAGCAGGCAGTTGCTTGCTGTTGCCTTCGGTAGGACACCGATGATCTTTTAAACTGCGTTGGTGTGCTAAGCATAAACAAACCGAGTATAATGTACCCAGAAATTTTGTAATATCTTGATTTAAAAGAGTGTCCATGGAGTTTTTTTGGTCCGTTCCAAAACGTAGATCTCTATGGAGAAGCTAGCTTCAACTTTCTGACTAACTAACCGACTCCTTGACAATTCAAGTGCTTGTCAATGGTTTAATTGAAATGAATGCTTTGAGTTTGAGTAAAGCAAGTTATAGTTATTCATCTTCGTGTCGCTGGCACGACTGAATTTCATATCTTATTACAAGAAAGGAACCTCCCCGAGTAACGTTAGAAATCGGTACCCAATCCCCCAAACGTCCGGTGCACCCTGGACACCTAGCACTCGGTAACGCAGAGTCTAGGTGACTAATCCTTTCACCGCGATGGCACGAACCGGTCTTTCTCAAGACCCATCCCAAACGGTTCTTTTAAGAGCCAATCCCCGGACCTTAATCACTCCAGCCCTTTGTGTTATAGTTATTACTACTTAATCAGCCTATAATGTTCCCACTGCTGGGTCACAGGCCTCCTCTCTGTGAGAGGGAGTGGGCCGTATTCCACCACGTGAGCGCAGTGCTTAGCCCAGCACCCCGATTACGTAACACACTATCAATCTCAATCTGAATAATTTCGAAGGATATTGCTAATCCATTGCTTCATATGTTCGAAAAATTTGTCAGCTCAACAACGTAAATAACGCGATGAATGTTGTTGAACTGTCAAAATGTTAATGCTACTGATAGTGTGTTACACAATTACCCCGCTGATTTACATCCGTAAGACGTCCTCGTAACACAGGGTCCAGTTGAAAACCAGCGTCAGGCATTAGTTGTCTGACATTTATGCTAAAATAGGCCGTACGTAATTACCCCGCTGGCAATGAAATCGATTGCCTATAAAGCTTCTATTATTAAATAGTAATAACTAAAATTTCCTAATTATCTTGTGATGACCTTTACATTAGTTTATCGAAAGCTTTTACTATTCAACATAAAATTGTTATCTTAAACGGAAATTGTGTGGACACGTGTGTGAGGTGAATATTATGTCTGGAACTTACTAATCGCCTCCCTGCCGTAATTCTCAATGACACAATGAACGAAAACGCGCGAAATCAACGCGAGATTGGCGGGATTAACTAAGGGATTGACGTGGTTCGTTAAGTGGTCATAGTGAATTAGGGATCAGCGCCCTAATTGCGTAGCAAGCTATCAATCTCAATCTGAATCGTTTTGAAGGATATTGCTAATCCATTGCTTCATGTGTTCGAAAATTGTATCTGCTCAACAACGTAAATAACGCAATGACTTTTGTTGAACTGTCATAATTGTTACAATTGTTGAAATGTCAAATGAAACCCATTGCCAGGTTTGACCATTGGCAGGTATTGTTGAACTGTCATAATTGTTACAATTGTTGAAATGTCAAATGAAACTCATTGCCAGGTTTTGTTGAACTGTCATAATTGTTACAATTGTTGAAATGTCAAATGAAACGCAATGCCAGGTTTTGTTGAACTGTCATAATTGTTACAAATGTTGAAATGTCAAATGGAACCCATTGCCAGGTTTTGTTGAACTGGCATACTTGTTACAATTGTTGAAATGTCAAATGAATTCCATTGCCAGGTTTTGTTGAACTGGCATAATTGTTACAATTGTTGAAATGTCAAATGGAACCCATTGCCAGGTTTTGTTGAACTGGCATACTTGTTACAATTGTTGAAATGTCAAATGAATTCCATTGCCAGGTTTTGTTGAACTGGCATACTTGTTACAATTGTTGAAATGTCAAATGAATTCCATTGCCACGTTTTGTTGAACTGTCATAATTGTTACAATTGTTGAAATGTCAAATGGAACCCATTGCCAGGTTTTGTCGAACTGGCATACTTGTTACAATTGTTGAAATGTCAAATGAAACCCATTGCCAGGTTTTACTCTAGTAAAACCTTGATTAACTTACGGGGTATTTGCGTAACACTCTATCAGTAGCTAGTTAAGTGAACCGGTTTTTCGTGGACTCTAGTCCACGAAAAACCGGTTCACTTCACTACCCTTTAATGATGACGGTATAATTTTGTCTGGGTTCCATTTCTTTATCTATGTTAACAACTTTTACTACTACGCTTGCCGCTGTTGGTCCGTGGATAGGTGACCATCTTTACATATCAAAATCGTGTCTCGGAACACACGTTCAGCCGTTGGTCCCGGCTGTCATTCGTGAATCTTTGGCAGTCGTTACGGGTAGTGAGAAGCCCGAAAGTCAGACAACAAGTGTTACTAAAGGGTATCGTATTACCCAGTAACTGGGTTGTACTGGTCAGATAGGCAGTCGCTCCATGTAAAATACTGGTCTTCGGCCTACACCAACATAGTTGAGAAAAGGCTAGACGGATTATAGCCTTAATGGGTTAATGATGGATGCGACAGATAGAGCGAGTGCATACCAGTTGGCCAGTTCTCGTAATTTAAGACGTTCGAAATCTAGTCGCAGTCTCGTCAAAAATGTAGGGAAATTAGAGGTATTTTTGCCAGATTGATACTGAGATCAGACTGTGGACGTTCTTAAAAGTTACGAGAATTGCCTTAACAACTCAGTATATAATACCTCTTGGTAAGACTGATTGTCAGACTTTCGGGCTTCAGACTACCCGCAACGACTGTCAAAGATCCACGAATGACAGTCGAGTCCAACGGCTTAACGTGCTATACGAGTCACAGAGTGGTCTCCGTATGTAAAGATGATCTCCCATCCACGGACCGACTGTGGCAAGCGTAGTTTAACCTGATGGTCGATCGACCCGTGCGGCTGTTATTACTTAGCCACTTGCCCTTCAAGATTCATATCAACGCAATTTTTCGCAAATAATCAGAGCTCATCTCCTGATGAGCTCTGATTATTTGCGACTTGTTTTCCTAAACAAGTACTACTAACATACGGGCTATCTTGATAGCAAAGGTCAAGTAATCACGTGCGCACACGCACACTCGTGATGGAAACTAACAAGAGGTCAAACTGTGTGCAGCGGGGTAATTGCGTAACAAACTAACAGTAGTACCAATGGCTTTCATTTTGGCAGTTCAACAAAATTCATTGCGTTATTTACGTTGATGAGCAGACAAATTTTTCGAACATATGAAGCAATGGATTAACTACTTACAAGTTGTAGGTCGTAGGTCTCGAACCCAGACAGGCGCTTTACTTTGTGCAAATTATTTCGTCACCGCTGCTCTGAAAACGCTAAAGGAAAACATCGTGAGGAAACCGGCATGTCCTAGAACCAAAAAATCGAAGACATGTGACATCTACCAACCCGCACTGGGCCCGCGTAATGGATTACGGCCCACTCCCTCTCATAGTGAAGAGGCCTGTGTCCCAGCAGTGGGAACATTATAGGCTGATTATGTGTAGCTACACTCTCAACTCATTCCTTATGCAATCGTCAATGTACAAGGTCAAATTAAATTAGCTAGCGAAACTCTGTCGACGTGATGGATGGATGGATTTAAACGCGATAAAATAAAAAATATTAAAGATTTTATGTTTTTCAACGACCGTTATTACTTGAACTATGAGTTAAGAAAATATATTTAAATTTAACAAAAAAAAAAAAAATTGATCTGATTTTTCAAGTTGATAAAACTAACTGCTGTCAATGATCCCAGAAAAAAAAAACATGAAATTAAGTTCTTTTCTGTTTTATCAGCACCCTGATTGCGTAACACACTAGCTATCAATCGCAATCTGAATCATTTCGAAGGATATTGCTAATCCATTGCTTCATATGTTCGAAAAAATGTGTCTGCTCAACAACGTAAATAATGCAATGAATGTTGTTGAACTGTCAAAATGAAACCCATTGCTACTGATAATGTGTTACGTAATTACTCCCGAAGACATCGCCACCCATCACGTCTGCAGAGTTTCTCTAGCTAATTTAAATTGACCCTGTATATGTTTATCTCCTCAGACAAACAAGTATTCGCAGGTTGATAAAGTATTTCCACATCTTATCAGACGATTAACCGGTCAGCTTAGCTGTTATATTATTTATAAATAAATAATTTTAGTGTGATTATCATTTAATGAGTTTGTGATATCGGTGTTGATAACGTTGGGTGAGCTTATGAGTTGAGTAAGAAACGACTGATAATCCAACTAATCTGATAATCCAATAAATATTGTTTCTTTCTTTTTTTTCTAATCCTACTAATGTAAACGTGAAAGTTTGTATGGATGGATGGATGTTTGTTAGTCTTTCACGCAAAAACTACTGAACGGATTTGGATGAAATTTGGCACACAGGTGGTTTATAACCAGGATTAACACATAGGATACTTTTATCCCGATATTCCCACGGAATCGAAACTTATGCAGGTGAAACCGCGAGGCGCAGCTAGTGGTGATATTTCTTCAGGAAAATGTCGTGAGGACAGTTTTGAATGTGGATGGCAATAAGAGTTGGTGAAGACCAAAGAAACGATGGATGGACTCTGTGAATGATGATATGGTTAGAAAGGGGGTGACTACCGAGATGACGACTAATAGAGAAGTATGGAAGAAAAAGACATGTTGCGCCGACCCCAAATAAGTTGGGAAAAGGACAGGAAAATGATAATTTCTTCTTATGTGATAAAAAATGTGGTTGGTTTTTGTTCAGTCGTTACGGGGGTCAGAATTACGAAAGTCTGACAAACAGTCTTACCAAGGGGTAGTGTATATACAGGGGCTCTGTCTCGTGTAGGGTCTTAGCGCTATGCTGAGCGATGGCCGTTTTCCCCCAACTTGTTATTTATTTTTGTGTGTTTGTGTTCTTTTTACCAGAAATTACGTTCATTTGCGTTAAAAAGAACACAAACACACAAAAATGAATAATAAGTTAAAGTTAGTGCAATAACAAGTTTTCTTTATTCTTCTTTTCTGTCTTCTATACAATGCAAGGTCAGCTAAAACTGGAAATGTACAGCTTTATTGCATTGTGGCTTTGTGCACAGTGTGTAGGTACAGACACCAGCACATCAAGCTACTAGATTTTCAACTTTATCTCTAAAACATTAAGGCTCAAGGTTAATTGGGAAAATTTGACAGTTTCGGGTAGCTTGACCTGCTGACGTCTATACGCACGGCCGGTGTATAAACCGCTTCGTAGAAAAAACGGGTCCGTGTACAAGCTTCCATAGTGATCCATACAAAACTGACGATCAGGTGAGGTTCCATTGTTTTTTTATTTACTACAGTTCACAAGCAATCAATTTAATAAGTTAAATATTATTTTTTAGGGTTCCGTACCTCAAAAGGAAAAACGGAACCCTTATAAGATCACTCCAGTCTGTCCATCTATCTGTCAAGACCCTTTTTCTCAGGAATGCTTGGAGTTATCAAGCTGAAATTAATATCAAATACTCAGGGCTGCAACCCCTTGAAGCAGTGAAAAAATCAAACTTCTAAGTCAACGCAATCAAAAGATACGGGCGTTTATGTTCCGTTTATGCCGCATATTTTGACACTCGCAAGGGAATCAAAACCTATAGAGTACTTCCCGTTGACCTAGAATCATGAAATTTGCCAAGAAGCAATGTCATGTAGCACAACTGCACAAGTAAAGGAAAAAACAAACCCTCAGAATCAGAATCATTTATTTGCAAAGAATGTAGGTAATAAAACATAGTTTAGATGGCGTAAAAAAGAAAAACAATTGGATCCAATACATTCTACCATAAGGCATGCAACATTAAGTACTACGAATATAATTATCATGTGTATTGCAAATCTAACTTAATCAATATTGTCAGGTAATCAGTTATTCTCAAAACGGTGAAGGAAAACATCGTGAGGAAACCGACATGTCCTAGAACCAAAAAAATTCCAAGATATGTGACATCTACCAACTCGCACTGGGCCCGCGTGGTGGATGACGGTCCACTCCCTCTCATGGAGAGGAGGCCTGAGTCAGGCTGATTATGATGAATCAGTTATTAATGTCATATGCTTGAAAATCAAATACACCGGTTAAATAATTGAGCAGTCATAGGGTGATATCATTTAAAAATTCGCTGACAGCGTAATAGCCTTTTTCAACTAGTAGTTTCGTTAATTAATCAGTTGTATCATTTTTAATGTCGTTGGGTATTTTATTGTAAATATCTGATCCCATATGCATAATATTCTTTCTTAATAATGCTGTTTTGAAACTTCCTGTATGTAATAGCTCTTTGTATTGGGATCTCTGTAATGCCGGTCTTGAAGAATGATTTATCATTGTTTCGAAAAGATTTAGGTCCTTTTTAACAAATAATGCTACCTCCAGAATATAAATTGCAGGAAAGGTTAATAATTTAAGGGATTTAAACATAGCAATACAGCTGTCTGTTGAATGAATGTCGGTCATTGATCTAATGCAATATTTTTGGACTCTGAATATCCTTTCTCGTTCACTGCAATTCCCCCTAGAATACTACTCCGTATCTTAAGACAGAGGCAACCAGACCATGGTAAGCTGTAATAATGGTGTCTATAATTCTATATTGACTTTATTCGACAAGTTATAGAGAATATAAGCTTCTCTACTTAACTTTTTGCAGACTTCTTCTGCCTGTTGTCTCCAAGATAATTTGGCTGTCAATTATCATGACTAAGAATTTACCAACATTTGTCTTGTCAATATTTTGTCCATTGTATTCAATTTTTAAAGGATCTGGGTGCAAACGTTCAAAGAAATGCATTATTTTTGTTTTTTGTAAATTCACAACTAGATTATTAGTGTTTAGCCAATTAATTATTGTTTTTAATGTGTCATTAATGTTTTTTTCATAATTTGCTTTTTCCACGCATTTTATTATCGCTGTGCTATCATCAGCGAGTAACACCGAAAATACCCTTTTCAGCAGATTGATATACGGATTCCCATGTATCGACAGAGAAAGCAATAGCTGTTTCATCTGCATATGAGAAAACGCGGCCACTATCTGGCATCATCTTGCAGAGATGGGTAATATAAATTAAGAATAGAGTCGGGCCCAGTACGATTCCCTGCGGAACGCCGTAGGTCACGTAAGACTCTTTGCTAACATACTCTCCTACCTTCACCTTTTGCCTACGATCTCGTAGATAATCAGTTAGTAGTGCTAAGGGGCGCGCGGTGCGCGAGTCTAACTCGCACTTGACCGGTTTTTATTACCCAATAATTGATAACCTCAGCGTCAGAGCGTGCTTGTCACGACTCAAACGGGTTTTTAAGAATGTTCAATTATCATAATACATAAAGTTATTAATGTATGTCGGAAGTAAAAATACTCAAAGCATTTATTTCAATTAAATCATTTACGGGCACTTTTGAATTGTCAAATATTCGGTCAGTAAGTCAGAAAGTTATTCATCTGCCTACCGTTTTCCCAACTATGTTGGGGTCGCCTTCCAGTGTAACCTGATGCAGCTGAATACCAGTACTTTACATGCAGCGGCTGCTTATCTGACCTCCACAACCCAGTCACTGGGTAACACGATACCCCTTGGTAAGACTGGTACCCGTAACGACTGTCAAAGATCCATGAATGACAGCCGGGACCAACGGTTTAACGTGCTTGCCGAGGCACGGAGAGGTCTCTCAAACCTGATCGATCGACCTGTGCGGCTGTTATTATTTAGCCACGGGCCCCTGAACAAAATATTACTATGATGACCAAAGACTGTTTTACATTTCTATCATAACGACTAATATTATGATACTACGGCTTTCTGCCACCTTGTGGGAGGCCTTCCAACGCTACGTCTTCCGGTACGCGGTCGCCACTCCAGAACCTTTCGGTACCATCGGCCATCTGTTCTGCGAGCAATGTGCCCTGCCCATTGCCACTTAAGTTGCAGACGACCTTGTGAAGCCCACAGGAACCCGTTGTATGCGAGAAGCACAGAACCGCTCGAAGTGGAGGTGCTAGGGGGGCCTATGTCCAGGCAGCAACACCATATCTCCCTTTAGTTTATAAATCTGTGGGGGTACCAATATATTTCAAGCAGACGAAGATTTTCTAAGTAGTTTCTTTTCAATACCTAAATTAATTTATTTATTAAAATCTCCAATTACTATCATTACAGGTTTATACCTAATGCGTTAGCGTGGTCTTAAAATTATTATACTTAAAATTTAAAACTATGAAAAACGTAAAAAATAACCATCATATCCCTAGACTGTGTTGACGTGTGTATTTTTTACATGCATCACTCGTTAAAAGTATTTGTATACATTTCATTCGTCGGTTACTGAATGATAAACTGCTGAAAATAGAATGTTGTTGGTTATCGCGTCCATGAACCGGGGCCTTCACACTGAAATTCAGTTTCTTTTAGCTGTAGTGTATTGGTTGCTGAAAGAGAGGCGTTTATACAGGATGAAACATCGTGAAAAGGTTACACCTGATGCCGTAAATAAAATTACGAAAGTCATTCGTCTCGGAAATGACCGGTTAAAAAAATTGTCATTTTTGAGTGCGCAATTTATTGCAAATAACGCAATCAAAACGCTCCGCGGATGGCGCGCGCGCGGTACATACCGCGATACCGCGCGCTGCCCTTTCGAGTTTTATTTATTGACTATTTTTTTATTAAAAATGTCATTGGGTTAGATATAAATAATGATTTTATACAGTTTACAGTAAAAAAAAAATGCAGAAAAAATACGTAAAAATTTTAAAAAAGCCGACGAAAAATTTCAACGCAGGGGGGTCCAGAATCATGTACTACCCTGCCAACCTGTATACAACATGTCCCGGAATTAACGCACACCACCAGACACCCCAATTAGAATATTATGTTGTAATCATAATACATACACTGAATTTTAATTATTATGTAAAAAGCATTGTTTTTTTTTAATAAAGAACAATGGCAGCCACCCGTACATTAATTTAGCTGAGATTTAATTCTTGCGTCTTTAAATGAAAAATATCTTGTTTAACTCGGCGTCAACTTCTGAATTAGTTTGTTCAAGATTTTTTGTTCGAGAAGTCCGAGAATAATAAAAATTCAGTCATGAACTTTTGTAGGTTATGTTTATGGTTAGCGTTGCCAGGCGTCCGGATAAAGCCGGACATAGGTAGGCTTTTTGATTGCGTGTATAAACAACCAGACAAAATAAACGGTGTCTGGCTTGTCCGGCTTTTGTTAGGCTTTTTACGTTTCGCAAACGAGCGAGCGCCGATGACTGATTATGACAATAATCAAAAAAAGCTTGATTTTACATACAATTTTTTTGTCGTACTTATTAATACTGAGACACAAAATCCTCGCAAAAAAGGAGGGCGCAGAGATTGCCTCTCCCTCACGCGCTCCGCCTCCTCCTTTGCGAGCATTACTGCTTCGCAGAAGGAGGTGACGGCTTCCCATGCACTCTCGCTCCGCCTGGACCAGGGCCGGACGCGGCGAGAGATCGCCGCCACGAGGACGCGGCGGTGCTCAGCCCAAGCCGGGCAGACCTCTACCGTAGTAATCGTCACCCTCGCAAACGTTTTTCGGGGTGAAAGTACCTCCACGAGCTATTTCAAGACACATAATAGGATCACCGTATCCAAATCCGTCTAGCCGTTCCGTCATTGAATGACAAACATTGAAATGTACTAAATACACAAATTAAAGTATGCTAATTAGTTACATCTACATAGTAGAAACTGACTTTTATAACTATGACATCAAATGTCAATATTTTATAGTACCTTGAGGGTAAATCGGTATTGCGTTAGTCAAACTAATATTGAAATGGCGAAAGTGGGTCTCCCTTGTTTGACCGAAAGGAATTTGACAAATTTTCATTTCCCAAAAAATGTTTCGCATAATTTCATTTGCCAAATTATTACTTAGCAAAAAATCTATTGACAAAAAATTGTAACGCAAACCTAATGTTTGGCAAATGACCGTTTAAACTATAACTTGTTTACCAACTAGTACTTTTAACATTTTTCATTTAATCAAATGTTTCAGTTGGAATAACAGTTTTTACGCAAAATCAAATAAGCCAAATATTTAGTATCGTCAGTTTTCAATTCACCCTTTCCTATTCAGTCAAATGCCAAAAATGTGAACTGCTAAGTGGGTAGGAGGTAAATCAAAAATTTTAAACAGGTAATAATAATATGAATATTAACTATTTTTTTTCTATATAATGTAGTCGTTCCTGGCACTCGCCGGCCGCTGCCGCGGCACCGCTCGCTTCGCTCGCTCGGCTCGTGCGTAGGAGGTCACAGTTTTAACCTAACCTAACCTACCCATTTTTTTTAAAGAAGAAATTAACCTAATCTAAATAGTTGAGTTCCGGGTAACTTAAAACAATATCTTTTTTTCTATTAATGCAAGTCGTGTCTGGCACTCGCCGGCCGCTACCGCGGCACCGCTCGCTTCGCTCGCTCGGCTCGTGCGTAGGGGGTCACAGTTTTAACCTAACCTAACCTAACCATTTTTTTTAAAATAAATAATTAACCTAATCTAAATAGTTGAGTTCCGGGTACCCTACTCAAAACAATATCTTTTTCCTATTAATGCAAGTCGTGTCTGGCACTCGCCAGCCGCTACCGCGGCACCGCTCGCTTCGCTCGCTCGGCTCGTGCGTAGGAGGTCACAGTTTTAATCTAACCTAATTACCAAAAAATGCTATTTTTGCCTTAACATTTTTTGTCTTAACAAATCATTTCACCAAACGTTTATTGTCTGAAGATTGTTTGCTGTAATAAATCATTTGATTATAGACCAAATGCCATAATGACATTATACTTGGCAATATTTTGCCAAGTAAAAATTTGACCAAATGAAAATATGCGAACTAAAATCATTCGAAATATTGCAATGGTATAAAAAAAGGTTGCTAAAATTTGTTTGGGTAATGAAATTTTGGCAAAATCTTTTCGGCAAAACGGCAGGCACCCGGCGAAAGTTTGTGAGTGAGTGTGTGTGTGTTTGTATATTTGTTACTTCCTCACGCTCATACGGCTGGATCAATTTTGATGAAATTTGGTATGGACGTAGCTGACACCCTGGATTTACTTTTTATCCCACGATATTCCCACGGGATCGAAACTTATGCGGGTGAAACCGCGTTGCGCAGCTAGTTAATTCAATAAATCAATCTGACTAGCCTTTTCCCAACTATGTTGGGGGTCGGCTTCCAGTCTAACCGGATGCAGCCGAATATCAGTAATTTACATGGAGCGACTTCGTAAACCCAGTAAGGGATAATACGAAACACCCTTTCGGGCTTCTGACTCACTATATTCAGTAACTGAATATATTCGTAAACCACAGGAATCTTTTGTAGGTAATCAACTCATGCGCATGTTTGACCTTTGTCCTAAGACGGATGTTTATGTCCGTCAATGAATGCACAATTAATTACCACTAACACGAATTTATAGTACAAAGTATTGACGATCGTAGTTCATAATGATGTCTGATCAATGTCGGACCACGCACAATGGAGGGTTCCGTAGTTGGGAGAGTTTTTGCCAACAATGGTCTAAATTCGGACGGACTGAGTTCAGATGTAGTGCGCAACCGCTAATAGTACTAATCCATCCGAATTTGGTCCGAAGTAGCCATGGTAGCTACTATTTGTATGAGGGGTTGCGCACTACATCTGAACTCAGTCCGTCCGAATTTAGAACACTTCCAATTCGGATTGAACTCGAATCTTGAATTCGGATTCGGATCGGACGTAGTACGAAACCGCTCCTGAGGTTTCGTTTTTGCATTCGGACGTACGGAACCCTAAAAACGAGTTATTCAGGTTCACAAATTGTTTGTGTGTTTGTTGTGGTACTGAGATGGCTGCTCACAGAGAGGCAAGTATTGAAGAAGCAAGCATTTTGCACCGACCACAAATAAATTAACTTCATAATCTATGGAAATAAATAAAATTGAAGTGTCTATTTGTAATGTCAAAATAACAGCTTTTTACTAAATGCATAATATGAAAGTATCATCAACATCTGCCCAGCCTTTTTCCAACTATGTTGGGGTCGGCTTCCAGTCTAACCTGATGCAGCGCTCTGTCTGTTGGTTTTGGCTATAATATCTGCCAATAATGTTTTCACTGCTGGGAAACAGGCCTACTCTTGGTGAGAGGGAGTGAGCCGCACCACGCGGGCACAGCTCGGGTTGGTAAGTAATTTCCGGTTTGCTCACGATGTTTTCATTCACCGTTTTGAGGCAGTGGTGATGAAATAATTTACACCAAGTAAAGCGCCTGTCTTGGGGTTCGTTCGAACCTACGACCGACAACTCGTAAGTCGCAGCCGTTACCACTGGGCCAACACTGCTCTTTAGCTTGCACCCTAAATTAATTTCATAACCCACTATGAATCTCAATCTGAATCATTTTGAAAGGTATTGCTAATCCATTGCTTGTTATGTTCGAAAAACTTGTCTGCTCAACAACGTTAGTAACGCAATGTATGTTGTTGAACTCTCAAAATAAAAACCATTGCTGCTGATGGTGTGTTGCGCAGCTACCTCGCTGTTTGGTTGCAAAATAAATACGCAATGGGTTTCTAAATCAAAGTACATACATTACATAACTTTATACTATAACGTTCTACATAGCTCCGAGACCCTAGCACGAACGCGCGACGCAAACGTTACGTAAATAACGATTTCCTTTCAATCGAAAATACAACTATCCTAAACTAGTTATAAATCCTAAATTCTAATTTGCTAGACTAACCTGACAGCTGCTGCGATCGACCTTTTGTCAACATATCTATTCTCATCACCTGCCGAGCCTTTTGCCAACTATGTTGGGGTCGGCTTCCAGTCTAACCGGAAGCAGCGGAATATCAGTATTATACATGACACCACAATGGGTAATTCGATACCCCTTGGTAAGACTGGTTGTCACTTTCAGGCTTCTGACTACCCGTAACCAAAGATCTAGGAATGACAGCCGGGACCATCGGGTTAACGTGCTTTCGGAGGTACGGAGGGGTCCTTGTTATGTACAGCTGGTCACCCGTCCGCGGACCAACCGAGGGAAGCGTAGCTTAACCTGACAGATCGACCCGTGCGGCTGTTATTACTTAGCCACAAGCCCTTCTGGGGAGTAAGCGTGGTGATCACAGCTCGTGCCATCTCTGTATGGGAAGAGGACTTTGCCCGGCAGGGGCTGGTTAATCCTACTAATATTATAAACGCGAAAATTTTTGAGGATGGATGAATGGATGGATGTTTGTTACTCTTTCACTCAAAAACTACTGAATGGATTTGGATGAAATTTGGCACACATATAGTTTATAACCAGGATTAACACATAGAATACGTTTTATCCCGATATTCTCACGGGATCGAGACCTATGCGGATGAAACCGCGGGGCGGTGCTGGTATTTACTATAATTTATTTGTGGCTCCGCCCGTTCATGCTAATCCTATAAATCGCATAATTCGTGCGTTTTGGGCGACCCTCTAATGATAAATAGACACGCAATGTAACCCTAAATATAAGGAAGGTCCTGAAAATAATTTGTTCATAATTGACTACTGAATGGATTTCAGTAACTTTTAATACAGGTTTTTTACCGGCGATTGAGCCATAGAAAATTAATTCTTATTTTGGGGCAATAAGACTCAATTTTAAATTGTGTTCACTCAATTCTTGAGGAGGGCTATGGGCTATTTATCATCACGCTATGACCCTTAGGAGGCGAGCAAAAAGATAAAAAGTCTAAAAGAACGCTAAGGCTCAATATACACTGCCGAGGAACGGAGTGGAAGCGCTTTTTTGTACAAAGCATAATGAACTTTATGTCAAAAGAGTAACGCACAAATTAGATAGACACATACGCACAGCTCGCGAATTTTCTGGAGAATTATCGCGCATTCTCGTCAATTCCGGCAGTAATAAGCTCGTATCTAGTTTGCACAGACGCCAGCACATCAAGCTACTACAATCTGTCAAATCTCTTTAATAGATTTTCAACTTTATCGCTAAATCATTAAGGTTCAAGGTCGATTGGGAAAATTTGACAGTTTCGGGTAGCTTGACCTGCTGGCGTCTGTACCTAGTTTTAATTATTTTTGGGATAAAATATTACCTATATTAAAAACGACAGAAATAGTTTCAGTATACGTTTCTGAACAAACTACTTTCATAATGTGCATTAATTCAGTTACACATTGTATACCAGCTGAGGTTTTGCATCCTCGTCAAATTTAAGGAGACTGTTATGAAAGACATAAATAATCAAAAAAAAATTACGATCCCTGGTAACTAATGAATACATACTTGTTTTTTTTAGCTATTTAAGTTTGACAGTATTTCAGAATACACCACTTTCAAAGAACAGAATCGCGGTATGGTATCGTATAAGCGGCCGCGTTTTTATGTGTGTGTAAAAGGGCAGTAACAGTGCGGTCTCACACAGGCCGCGTTTTAAAGTGCGTGGTCCCTCCCACACATGCCGATTTCCGAAAATTAGAAAAATAAAACTACTACTTATTTTATTATTGATTCGTGTCGGAGAATCAGTATCATAGTTACCTCCTTGAATTTCACGAAGATGCAAAACGAAACCTTGTGTACCACAATACCTTATGTATTAATACAATATTAAGTAATGGAACTCAGTTGAACTTTGGTCTTAAATATAATATTCTTTTGTACGAATCATTGTTTTGATGTGTCACTGTCTGTAGGAAGTCGAAGATTATGTTGTGTAGGTCAAAATACAAAGTACAGACGCCAGCACATCAAGCTACTACAATCCGTCAAATCTCTATAATAGATTTTCAACTTTATCGTTAAAGTATTAAGGTTCAAGGTTGATTGGGAAAATTTGACAGTTTCGGGTAGCTTTACCTGCTGTCGTCCGTACTATAAACTTTTTGTTGTTGTTTATTTATAGAAAAACCTTCATGTGGCTAAGTAATAACAGCCGAACGGGTCGATAGGTCCTGTTAACGTACAGTTGCCGCGGTTGGTCCGTGGATGTGTGACCATATTTACATACCAAGATCCCTCCGTGCCTCCGTTGGTCCCGGCTGTCATTCGTGGCGCTTTGACAGTCGTTACTGGTAGTCAGAAGCCCAAAAGTCTGACCACTAGTCTTACCAACGGTATTACCTAGTGACTGGGTTGTGGAGGTCAGATAGGCAGTCGCTCCATGTAAAATACCGGTACTCAGCTGCATCCGGTTAGACCGGAAGCCGATCCCAACGTCATAAAGACGTGATCATCATCTGCCTAGCCTTTTCCTAACTATGTTCAATATCAAAAGTCATTTATTCAAACTAGGCTGAGAATCCGCACTTTTTGAACGTCAAAATTACATGAGACTCCCAAAACGCCCGTCCTTCACTCCTTCTTACAGAGAGAAGGCCTGTGTCCCGGCAGTGCGAACATTAGAGGCTGATTGTGTAGTCCTCAAACATTCCATTCACCTGCAGTGTGACTCTGTAACCATCTCACCGTGAAAACTTAGGTGAAGTGAGCGTGGAGTGAGCTGTCATTCCAACTAATGCTAGGGATTGACACTATTGACAGCTTACTCTAAGCTCACTTCACCTAACTTTTCACGGTGAGATTTTTACAGAATCGATCGGCTGGAAGCATGGTAGAATCAACAGCACAAATGCGGACGAAAAAGATCGTGGGAAAAAATGTCTGACGATGCAAACCGCACTGTGCCCGCGTGGTGGATTACAGCCCGCTCCCTTGTTGAAAAGAGGAGGCCTGTGTCTCAGCAGTGCGAAAATTATAGGCTGATAATGCTCGCGAATATTCTGCTGTTGATAAGCCGCTAGACATTTTCAGCCTTATTCATAAAAATCTCGCTAATCACTCATTAGCTACTGTTTAGCTTACCATTTAGTTAGCTCTTAATCAATGCTTAACTTTTCTTTATTCATAAACGCTAGTTTAGCAGGTAATTAGTAGCGAAACGAAATAGAGGTGAAATTATGCGTTCGGCACAGGTTATAATCCAAATAGTTGACTAAAAAACGGAATTTTTAGAATAAACTTTTCAAAACTACTATTTTTTATCTGTTGTGACTGGCAGATAAATGTCAGAAATTTCATCGGACAATTTGAATAAATGAATAATAATTTATTATAATTAAATCATTGTGTTTGCGATGGTAGCAATGAAAATAATAAGCTCCAATCGTTGGAATAAACAGGAAAAGGTATTTATCTCTGAATTTATATCTACTTACTAATAAAAACTGACCAAATGATTGTTAGAGCAGTAGCCGAGTAACTATGTATTTTCAAGCCCTATATGATCGTTAACATGAATTTGCTCTTTTAGAAATGTAAGTGGGTACTTGTGTCTTTAAGTATTATATTACTTCATACTGCTTTTGTAACGGGGTTTCAGTGTCTTTTAGTAACAATTATTATAATTATTTACAGATACAAGTTTGACTGCTGCTATTAAAGCCACTATGAATACCTAGCACCAATACTATTGAACCTCGCAAAGACGGCGAGGGAGGAGACCATGCTACGTGAAAAAGATGAGGAATGAGACTGGCATGAGTAATTAATGGCACCCATGTCTTTGGAGGAAGAGTATTGAAAAACAATGAATCATCATCATCATCATCATTCTCCTGCCCTTGAAAAACAATGAATATAAAACAAAAATGTGTTTTTATTACGTATCAAAATAAATTATTTTTACAAAATGTCTCTTATTATTTGTGTGTGAATGCCACGACGTGGTTTTTCTTTAGTTCTGTACCTTAGAACTGGCGTCATAAGATAACACATAGGCACATGGGATAACACATTGAATAATCACTATCTGTGATTAGCTTGTTCACGATCATGAACTCAATCTCATCAAACCTCCTGAACACCTAACCCACCTCATTGAGCTTTCCCTATAAATCCTTTCATCATATGTACTCTGAATGAAGAATATGCAATAGGTAATCATTCTCGAAGCGGATTTAAACGAGCTTTGTAGGTCTTCCTTCACTTCCCTCCGTCGTTTCAAAATTATTTAACTCTGCTACATCGTTTTGGAAATCCAGAAAAGATTGTAGAAATCCATATTTACGCACTACTCGATACTACATATGAACAAAATAACCTCGAAGTGCAATGATCCGATCACCTGATTCAAATAAAATCCGCCATGTTGCCTCTTAGCATCCTCTTACCAGTGGTCCGGTGGTGTTTATTTTTGACAGCTACTAATCAATTGCTTAGCATCCTCTTAGCGCTAAATAGCTATTATGAATGAGAATTTTGCTAATTCGTTGCTTAGCAATTTATTAAAGTTTTATGAATAAGATTGTTTGTGTATTCCGAGGTTTACCTCAAAGACACGAGCTGATTAATCAAGGAAAAATTCCCTTAATAGGCTTCGTAACGGAAATAATCGTTGTACGCATGTCTGTTTTACAACAGGTAAAACAGACATGCGTACGCATAAATAAGGATATCTTGCAAAGGATTTTTGCCTCGTTTGTGTAGTGGTCTACTGCCGAGTGCTGAGCATGAGGTCGAGCATAGATTTATTAGGTTTTTCCATCCGGAATTTCTCAGTAACAGTCCTGAGTCTGGATCTGTGTCCGGTTGATGGCAACAGGCGAGCCTCCTATTACATGGGATTTAAAGATAACTGGCTGTCCTCAACTTTTAATCGTATTCAGTAACTTGACAGTTCAAAGAAAAATAATGTTACCATACTAAAACTATGTGTTGGGGTAGTGAACGATTTTGCATAAAGAACGAATGATAAAAGTGATTTAATTTAAATAAAACTTTAAATATTCGTATGTAAAATGTGGAATATATGAATAATGATTAATAAAAGTCGTTATTAGTTAAGTAAAGTAGTAATTTCCTTTTTTTATTTTATTCTAATAGTAACAAAATAAAAATCATGTTTTACTTTTGTCATTTTATTTCCTCTGGCAACTCTAGACGTAGACGTCGTTCTTGACGTCATTATTCATTTTATGATGATTTAAAATGTAAAGGTAAAACACACTGGTAACACTTCAAACTGTCAAGTTACCGAATACGATTAAAAGTCGAGGTATAAATGTGGGTGTACTATAGGTACAGACGCCAGCACATCAAGCTACTACAATCTGTCAAATTTCTTTAATAGATTTTCAACTTTATCGCTAACGCATTAAGGTTCAAGGTTGATTGGGAAAATTTGACAGTTTCGGGTAGCTTGACCTGCTGGCGTCTGTACATCTCTGTCTAACCCTTCGGGGATTACAGGCCTGATGTTATGTTATAACAGATTTCAAAACAAAACTATACAATACATACATACACAGTCATCATCTGCCTGCCTTTTCCCAACTATGTTGGGGTCGGCTTCCAGTCTAACCGGATGCAGCTGAATACCAGTATTTTACATGGAGCGACTGCCTATCTGACCTCCACAAGCCAGTTACTGGGTAATACGATACCCCTCGGTAAGACTGGTTGTCATACTTTCGGGCTTCTGACGACCCGTAACGACTGTCAAAGATCTACGAATGACAACCGGGACCAACGGCTTAACGTGCTTTCCGAGGCACGGAAGGGTCTTGGTATATGAAGATGCTCACCCATACACGGACCAACCGCAGCAAGAGTAGCTTAACCTGATCTATGGACCCGTGCGGCTGTTATTACTTAGCCACAAGCCCCTCACATACATACATACACAGTATACACACAAACAAGAAACCCAAGTCATTAATCTTATTCTTTTAGCACGTAGCATTACAATAGATTCTTTAACGACGTTTTTTATCAGGGAACTCTTTTTGCCCGACAACTTACGGAGACTGAATAAAAGAGGTTATCTGTCAATTACTGTCGTTAACAAAGTACTTAGCGTAATGATATACCGCTGTGTTCTCAAAACGGTGAAAGAAAACATCGTGAGGAAAACGGCATGTCCTAGAACCAAAAGTTCAGACATGTGACATCTACCAACCAGAACTGGGCCCACGTGCTGGATTACAGCCCGCTCCCTCTTACCGAGAGGTCTGTGTCCCAGCAGTGGGAATGTTATAGGCTGATTGTGATTTTGCTGTTTGTCATGTGTGGGTATTACAAAAAAAAAAAATACTCAAGGTCATTATCATCACCTATCTAGCCTTTTCCCAACTATGTTGGGATCGGCTTTCAGTTTAGCCGGATGCAGCTGAATACCAGTATTTTACATGGAGCGACTGCTTCTCTGACTTTCACAACACAGCTACTGAGGAACACGATACCCCTTGGTAGGACTGGTTGTCAGACTTTCGGGCTTCTGACTACCCGTAACTCTACTAATAAGTTATATACATCATCATCTGCCTAGCCTTTTCCCAACTATGTTGGGGTCGGCTTCCAGTCTAACCGGATGCAGCTGAATACCAGTATTTTACATGGAGCGACTGCCTATCTGACCTCCACAACCCAGTTACTGGGTAATACGATACCCCTTGGTAAGACTGGTTGTCAGACTTTCGGGCTACTGACGACCTGTAACGACTGTCAAAGATCCACGAATGACAGCCGGGACCAACGGCTTAACGTGATTTCCGAGGCACGGAGGGGTCTTGGTATGTGAAGATGGTCACCCATCCACGGACCAACCGCGGCAAGCGTAGCTTAACCTGATCGATCGACCCGTGCGGCTGTTATTACTTAGCCACAAGCCCCTAAGTTATATACATACCTAGTAATAAGTTATATACATACCTACATAAAAACTCACTCCTCCCCATGGGGGGTAGGCAGAAACTACAGAAAGCCACCTGCTACGATCCTTACATACTCCTTTTGCTTCGTTTACGTTCATAAATCTGGTCATACACGCACGCTGCCGGTTGGGAGTACTGAAGAACATCTCCAATATCGTCACTTTATGTCGTTCTAGAGCGTCAGCGTTTCTACTCAAATTAATATAGTATATGTGCATGCACCTACCCATTTTACTGATTAAACGTTACTACAGTACCCCTCTGTGTTGTCCACCTACTGGCTCTTGACCAGTTTTTTTGCTGATGGAAGGAATTAATGCCTGTTTGAGGAAGGGGACATTTTGCGAAAGGGACATTCTGAGAAAGGGACATTTTGCGAAAGGGACATTTTACTACCGGTAGTCATTTTGAGAAGTGGTCATTTTGCGACAGAGCTGATGCAAAGGAATTAATGCCTGTTTGAGGAAGGGGGCATTTTGCGAAAGGGACATTTTGCAAAAGGGACATTCCGAGAAAGGGACATTTTGCTACCAGTAGTCATTTTGAGAAGTGGTCATTTTGCGACAGAGCCCTATAAAATCTTCACTAAATTACATCCAAATCCGTTCAACAATTTTATTACTACATTTCGTAACAAAAGAAAAACTTTAAATTTAACAAGATAAATAATTGTAAAGTATCCGGTAATCGGACCAACGCACGCATCGTGCGTTATGATCTAACTCTTACTTATGTGACCTTGCCGGCGCCTGCGCAAGGTGAACTGCGCGTACGATCAATACCACGTGTACCTACTTCTGTAGTAATACAAATACTTACAACTTGGGAAATCGATGTTTTTAAGGTTCCGTCCGTAGCCGAATGGCAGAACCCTTATGATTTCGTCATGTTCGTCCGTCCGAAAGTCACCCAGCCATTTTTCTCGAGGACTATTCGGATGAAAATTGGAAAGGTGTAGGTAGTTGTTTGTTTTGTTACAAAAGTAGTTATCTATCCACTCTGCAATTGGCATTTTGTTTTGATTTTTGTTGTTTTGTTATCATCTGCCAGTGTCGCGGGCGCATCACGGATTAATTTGTATTGTCTTTGGTCCCTGGCCCTGACATCAAGCAATGGACAAAATTGTCAACATTTTATATGCTTGAGTACGAGGCTTTTGACTGTGTTTGTATTGTCTTTTTTTTATTTTTTATGTGCGTTTGATTTGTGCGGTATAAACAATTTTTCTTTCTTTCTTTTTACCCTGTATACCACTAATCAATAGTGTACTTATTGAAATTACGAAAAAATAATTAGGGCTGGTACTCCCCACATTTAAACGAGGGATGAAATAAAAAAAATCTTTACAAAACATAAACGCGTATCGTTGGCTCACATAATATATACTATTTGTACACATAATAAAACAGCACCGTAATTGCGTAACACTATCAATCTCAATCTGAATCATTTTGGAGGATATTGCTAATCCATTGCTTCATATGTTCGAAAAATGTGTCTGTTCAACAACGTAAATAACGCAATGAATGTTGTTGAACTGTCAACATGAAAGCCATTGCTACTGTTAGTGTGTTACGCAATTACCCCGCTGATTTACATCCGTAAGACGTCTTACGGATACAGTTGTAACACAGGGTCCAGTTGAAAGCCAGCGGGACTAAACCAGAAATCGCGAAATAAAATCAGCTGTTCCCTACATTTTGACGAGTTATGCGAACATAAATGTAGGGAACAGCTGATTTTTTTGTCGCGATTTCAGTATTTACCCAGTAACTGGGTTGGTGGAGGTCAGATAACCAGTCGCTCCATATAATAAAAATACTAGCAGCGTCCCGCGGTTTCGCCCGCATGAGTTTCAATCCTGTGGGAATATCGGGATAAAATGTATCATATGTGTAAATACTGGTTCTAAACTATCTGTGTGCCAAATTTCATCCAAATCCGTTCAGGAGTTTTTGCGTGAAAGAGTAACAAACGTCCATCCATCCTCACAAACTTTCGCTAATATAATATTTATTAGTAGGATTGGTATTCAGCGGCATCCAGCCGACCCCCAACTTAGTTGGGAACAGGCTCAGCAGATTGTGATGATGTTTACAAACAGCCCCCCCCCCCCCCCCCGCCTCTATTAACGTCGTTCAAGGCCCAAAACTTTGTACCGCTCGTATCTACAAATAACCCCCCTTTTCTTTTGTTTCCAGTATGGCAGACAACACATTGAGGTGGCGAAGATCAAGATACAAAGAACAGACAGCTCTGACGAGGAAGACTTGCCTCCTGTGCCTGATGACGACAAGCCACCTTCAGCTATCATTAAGGAGAACGGGGGGATGAATGGTGAGTGGAGAGCTTCCTGGCTTAATACCTATACCAACTCAGTCTATCGCAGTCCACTGCTGGACATAGGCCTCTCCCAGGCTGCGCCACAACACCCAGTCCTCCGCCTTCCGCATCCAGTCTGACCCAGCCACCTTTTTGAGATCGTCTGTCCATCTAGCTGAGGGGCAACCCATATAAAATTATATGCAGGACAAGACCCGTTGTATAAACACATTCTTTAACAAGAAATTTAGCGCGGACGAAGTCGCGTGCGTAAGATAGATGTAGATATTTTAATATTCTTCACACTTGGAAGTAAATTATGACTAGTGTTTGAATGTTTTATGAACGTACGTCAAAGAAAATATCGAGAAACGTGTCTTTTTATTATTTATGGAAGAATGGAAGATGTTTTCAGTCATCAGTTTATTTTATTTGAATCATGATTATGTCTCCCATGACTGCCATTCGTAGATCTTTGACAGTCGTTACGGGTACAGAAGCCCAAAAGTCTGACAGCCAGTTTTACTAAGTGATGTCGTGTTTTTTAGTAACTGGGTTGTCTCAAACTCGGAAGTATTTGTTTCAATTAAACCATTTACAGGCACTTTTCAACTGTCAAAAAGTCGGTCATTTAGTCAGAAGGTTGAAGCTAGCCATTCCAAAAGGTAGATCTAGAAAGAAAATAGGTTTCTTTGCGGCAAACATGACGCACAAAAAAGAACATAAACACACAAAAAAAAAGTAACAAGTTGGGGGTAGACATGCGTCACATTCACGCAAAACGGCCATCCGCCTTTCCCCTACTATGTTGGGAGTCAGCTTCCAGTCTAACCGGATGCAGCTGAATACCAGTATTTAACATGGAGCGACTGCCTATCTTACCTCCACGACCCAGTTACTGGGTAATATGATACCCCTTATGATAAGACTGGTTGTCAGACTTTCGGGGTATCGACGTAACTGCTGTTAAAGAACCACGAATGATAGCCGGGACAAACGGCTTAACGCTGCTGGGTCTTGTTGTGTGAAGATGGTCACTCATCCACGGACCAACCGCGGCAAGCGTAGCTTAACCTGATCGATATAAAGCAGACACTGAAACACTGTCGCCGGCCCGGACACGGACGTGTGTTAACGATATTTTTTTGAGCCCATGTCTGAGCACGGTCCGAGCATGTCCTGGGCACGGCTCTGATATGAGTGAAGAGAGACCTTTAATGTGGCACGTTGAGCGTTGATAAAAAACCTGTCATTTAATGTAATCTTAGGGTGTCGACAACTTACTGGAGAATTTATAGTCTTGTGCAATTTGGTATTAGTTCTAATGCAATGTTGCGACGCTGCTTACTTCCTTTGGACAGATTAAATGCAAGTGCTAAAGCGCTTATTACACTATCCAATTTTAAGGAATGCTAACTAAGAACACTCTATCAAGGAAGTCGGAAGCTAGTGATTACACTACACTAAATTGGACTCTTAATCTGACAGACGACGCATTCAGACACATTCGTGAAGAAGGATCGATCCTAGATTGTACACAATTTAGGAAGTAGTGCGGTTGGAACTCCTATTACATCTGCCGATTTCCTATCGGCAGATGTAATAGCAGTTAGAACAGATTGGATCCGATTTAGTGTAATTTGGAGGTCCAACCGCACTACTTCCTAAATTGTGTACCTACAATCTAGAATTGATCCTTCTTCATGAATGCGTCTGAATGCGTCGTCTGCCCGATTTAGAGTCCAATTTAGTGTAGTGTAATCACTAGCTTCCGACTTCCTAGTTAGTGTTCCTAGTTAGCATTTCTTAAATTGGATAGTGTAATATGCGCTTAAGATGAACTGACACTTATGAGCATGGGTGGCCCAGTGGTAAAGGTCACGACTTACTTGTCGTAGGTCGTGGGTTTGAATACAGACAGGCACGTTTTCTTTTTGGTTTAGCCTATACTGTTCCACTGATGGACAAAGGCCTCCCCGAAGTCGTTCCAGGAACTCTTTTCCCGCGCCACCTCGTACCAACCCTCGCGGTACGCGTCCAGGTAGTCACATTACTATGTGTGATTTATTTCATCACCACTGCTCTCAAAACGGCGAAAGAAAACATCGTGAGGAAACCGGCATGTCCTAGAACTAAACATTCGAAGACATGTGACATCTACCAACCCGCAATAGGCCCGCGTGGTTGATTACAGCCTGCTTCCTCTTGAAGAGAGGAGGCCTGTGTCCCAGCAGTGGGAACATTATAGGCAGGTTATGATGATTGTTTTCATAATAATTTATCCGCATCTTGTGGTACTCAAGCCAACTCCAGCATATTATGTAGTTGATGTCTTACGGCATGTGAGGGTAATTTACTGCACAATGACAGAAAATTGCTTTGTAAGTGAGCTTGCGCCATTCTTTACGTAAAACGTATGCGTTTGCGTATTAAAGTGTGGTGCTATTTGAAAGTTATTGAATTATATATATCTAAATTGTATAAAACATATTTCGTCTTTTAAATAACTTGTCAACATCGTCATCATCTGCCTGGCCTTTTCCCAACTATGTTGGGGTTGGCTTCCAGTCCAACAACATGAGACTTACACAAGACATTGTCAGACATTTTGGGATTCTAACTACCCGTAACGACTGTCAAAGATCTACGAATAACAGCCGGGACCAACGGCTACGTGCTTTCCGAGATTCGGAGTGGTCTCGAAATGTAAAAATGATGATCACTAGAGATGCGCCGAATATTCGTTTTCAATTCAGTATTCGGCATATTTGGCAGAATTTGAGGTATTTGTATTCGGCCGAATCATTCGGTTGAAATGCCCAATGTATTCGGTTTAATTGATCATTGTAAAAAAATTAAAGGAATACCACAATGGGAAAAATAGATCTAAAAAATTCTAACAATCATATTTATTAGAAATCGTTTATTGTAAGGTACTCAAACAAAGATATAATTAAACACAGGTAATCAAATAAAACCTCCTAGCATTAATAGTTACATAAAATCAACTATCTTAAAAGAATTTTTAATTGAAATAATCTCACTAGCAAATTACAAGTATATTACGGTTCGGTAAGAACTTAACCGAATATTATTCCGTATTCGGTGAAACCACTATTCGGCGCATCTCCAATAGTCACCCATCCACGGACCGACCGAAGCAAAACGTAGCTTAACTAAAGGCTGTTATTTCTCAGAGTCAAATGTATGGTCAATGTTCAGAAAAAAAAAAACATCGGTTCGTCTTTCTCTCTTTAACTCTCCTCTCTCTTTTCCACAGGTACGCTGAATACGGTGATAGAACGGCAAGAGATCCTGGGTCCTTCGCCAGAACTGAACTACAAGAGAAGTTCTAGTCAAGAGAGGGTGCAGAACGGACATAAGCCTACCCAAGGCAATGGAGAGGTAAATAGACGATTTATTTATTTAATCTTTTCGCACACAAAAAGGTACAGACGCCAGCACATCAAGCTACTACAATCTGTCAAATTTCTTTAATAAATTTTCAACGTTATCGCTAAAGCATTAAGGTTCAAGGTTGATTGGGAAAATTTGACAGTTTCGGGTAGTTTGACCTGCTGGCGTCTGTACAAAGGCGGACTTAATACATTAGGCTTATTTCTTATGTACTAACTTCTTCCCGCGACTTCGTTCGCATGAAATTTCTTGTTTCCCTGACCCACCCCGTCGCGTCGCATCGCCTGGTATTACTTCGTCTTTGCGTAGCGTTCTTACTGACTTCTTTTCCTTTTTGCTCGGCTCCTAGGGGTCGTAGCGTGATGATAAATAGCCTATAGCCTTCCTCAGGAATTCGATTAACAAATCCAAAAGGAATTTAATCTGACTGGCAGTTCCAGAGCGCTGGTTGATGACCTTAGTCTTCAAACATTGCGGAATTGGCGACGAGAAGAATTCTAAACGCTGCCCAACCCTATTGGATTCTTCGGTCGGCTTCTTTCTCAAAGTCGTGTCCACCGAGCTGTCCGGCACAGTAAGTAAATATTAGACAGGACTAAACTAATATTTACTTACTGTCCTTTTCTTAATGAAACCGAAAGAAAAAGTTGCACTGAACTTTTTAGTTTACTTTGTGAACAAGGGAATCGGCGCCATTATTAATATTGATAGGTTTGTTTGCACTTAACAATCAAAACGTATAGGTAATGTAAACTTATCTGTCCCTCAATCAACTTGGGAACAGTCGTAACGAGATTTGTTTCACTTTCTTATCACTTTAGTACCTACTGTTTTGTTATCGAGCAAATGGTATTTAACCTCCCGTTATCTTAGATAGCTTTCTGCTAACATAGAAAGGAAAAGTAAAATTAAGTGCAAGTCACTAAAACGTTCACATTTCCTTAAACTAACGATATCCTATCCTACTTCCTACTAATATTATAAACGCGAATCCTGACTATTGGTCTCAAAATGAAAATCCAAGATGGTGGCTGCGATTCAAATTTTTCATCATATTTCGTTTTCATGGTTTTCGAGGGTGCTGGAGCCAATAGCGAGGTCAACATTTAATTCTAAGATGTCGGCTGCAAAAACTTTCAAATTTTTTCGTGTCGGTTATTTTTCATGGTTTTTTAGGGTGGCCCAGTAGTATCATGCCCAACTAACGAGTTGTAGATCGTGAGTTCGAACTCAGACACTACTTTGTGTATTTCATTTCATCACCACTGTTCTTAAAACGGTGAAGGAAAACATCGTGAAGAAACCGGCGTGTCCTAGAAACAAAAAAATCAAAGAGATGTGACATCCACCATCCCGCACTGGGCCCGAGTGGTGAGCTATGGCCCACTCCCTCTCACAGAGAGGAGGCCTGTGTCCCAGCAGTGGGAACATTATAGGCTGAGTATGATAAGAAAACATCCACGTTTTCGTGTAAAAAAAGAGTGTGCTTAGGATCAGACTATATAATTGAAAACTTGCGACTGCAACCGAGTATACGCGATTCATCGTCACCGACCGACTGGAGCCGAGTATACGCGATTTATCGTCACCGACCGACTGGAGCCGAGTATACGCGATTCACGTCACCGACCGACTGGAGCCGAGTATACGCGATTCACGTCACCGACCGACTGGAGCCAAGTATACGCGATTCAGCGTCACCGACCCGACTGGAGCCGAGTATACGCGATTCACGTCACCGACCGACTGGAGCCGAGTACACGCGATTCAGCGTCACCGACCCGACTGGAGCCGAGTATACGCGATTCATCGTCACCAACCGGCTAGAGCCGAGTATATGCGATTCACGTCACCGACCGACTGGAGCCGAGTATACGCGATTCACGTCACCGACCGACTGGAGCCGAGTATACGCGATTCAGCGTCACCGACCCGAGTATACGCGATTCACGTCACCGACCGACTGGAGCCGAGTACACGCGATTCAGCGTCACCGACCCGACTGGAGCCGAGTATACGCGATTCATCGTCACCAACCGACTAGAGCCGAGTATATGCGATTCACGTCACCGACCGACTGGAGCCGAGTATACGCGATTCATCGTCACCGACCGACTGGAGCCGAGTATACACGACTTAGCAATCAACGACCCCGAGCCCGACGGTTCGGTTGCGTTCACTGTTCAGAAAAAGCGCAAAGTACACTAAAAGAAGTTTTCTCTTAAAAAAAAAAACAGGAATTTTCGAGGATTTTTTAATATGTCAACACCACACTTGTATTCCGCTGGAGCATCAAAACGGCCAAAGCATTTGATTTATTTTCGACTTTACTTCAACGTTGTCAATGTTGATTTTTATTTGCCTGACAAAACTGCGCGTTGCCATGATTGAATCGATTTTTTTTTTCAGAATTTCAGTTTTTTAAATTCTTTTTTGACCGTTCATTGTAACAGTGTTAGAATATCTGTTACTTCACCATCATTTCAGCCGAAAGACGTCCACAGCTGAACACAGGCCTACCCTAAACCTCGCCACATCGACCGGTCGTGTGCTTCTCGCATCCAGCGGATTCCCGCGACGGTCACCTTATCCTAACCGGATTTTAACAAGTATTTCTTTAACTTTCCAGAACAACATCGAGTTCCATCTAGCCAACTGCCTTGATCTGGTCAAAGCTGGCATGGAGTCCATCATTGAAGACCAGGTCACCTCCGTCTTCGAGGCTGAGGAGTTGAGGAGTTGGAACCTCCTCACTAGGACTAATAGGTACGTTTTATCTGCGAATGAAAATAGTAAATGGTGTAAAATACTGGTATTCAGCTGCACCCGGTTGGACTGGAAGCTGACCCCAACATACTTGGGAAATGGCTGGGCAGATGATGATGATGTAAATGGTACATAATGGTATAGTATTTTACATGGAGTCAAAATCAAAAGTCATTTATTCAAATTAGGCTGAGAATCAGCACTTTTCGAACGTCAAAATTACAAAAGACAGTGACTGCCTATCTGAACTCCACAACCCACCATTGGGTAATACGATGCCTAACTTTTCGGGCTTCTGACGACCCGTAAGGACTGTCAAAGATGCACGAGTTACAGCCGGGACCAACGGCTTAACGTGCTTTCCGAGGCACGGAGGGGTCTTGGTATGCAAAGATGGTCACCCACGGACCAACCGCGGCAAGCGTAGCTGATAATAGTTAGCCACAAACCCCGCAATTATTACAATGTATAAAAAACTTTTTTTGCAAAAAAAATAACAACCGACTTCCAAAAAAGTCACTGAAAAGACACCAATAAAGATACTCCATAAACAGTTTAGACATGATTAAAAACATGGCTACTAAAAATACGTCAATTTACCTCAGGCGCTGACTAATTTGACAGGACTAAACCAATATTTATCTTCTGTCCTTTTCTTAATGAAATAGGAAGAAAAAGATACACTGAACTTACATTTAGTTTAGTTTGCGAAAAAGGGAATCGGCGCCATTATCTTTCTTAGATTATAGGATTACAAATGCAGTAATACCTTTTTTTAGATATCGGCGGGTGGTCGACTTATCATAAAGATTAACAATAACTAAACACATTTATCATCGTGAATTTGATTGTGAAAGGTTATGCGACCTCTTTTGGCTAAATAACAAAGATTTGCTACATAATATTGCTGTGCGGGTTTTGTTCTTATCTGTTACATTATCACTTGGTATCAGAATAAATAATTAATAATAAAAGTTTATTTGGAACAAGTATCAGGACACAAATTTACAATGGGAAACGAGATAGCTACAAAAGTTAGAACTGTGGCGCAGCTATCAACACCCAGGTCAAAAATATGGTACATATTATTATGTTCCAGACTAGTAAATAAAAAAGAGGAAAATTAGGTACTAACTATTGTTGTGTGTGTGTGTGTGTGTGAGTGAGGGTGTGTGAGTGAGTGAGGGTGTGTGTGTGAGTGGGGGTGTGTGTGTGTGTGTGTGTGTGTGTGTGTGTGTGTGTGAGTGAGGGTGTGTGTGTGTATTGCGGGGTATGCGAGTATTGAGCGTGAGTGAGGGGGGTGATGTTTATGTAATAAGATTGATGTTACAGGAATGATAAGGATGGTATTTTTAGCGATATACAATAATCAACTCGGCCTATTGCAGTCCACTGCTGGACGTAGGCCTCTCCCAGGCTGCGCCACAACACCCTGTCCTCCGTCTTCCGCATCCAGTCTGTCCCAGCCACCTTTTTTAGCTCGTCCCGCCATCTACGTGGTCTGCCGCGACGCCGCCTCACTGTCTCAAGGCGCCAGTTCTATGTTATTTGGGCCCACAGTTTGTCCAGCATACGGCAGACATGTCCTGCCCAGATCTGCCCATATCAACTATTATTAGCTAATTAATTGTAAAAAATAGCCCTAGAAGCGATTGAACCAACCTCATTATCTGCCTGCCTTTTCCCAACCATGTTAAAGTCGGCTTCCAGTCTGACGGGATGCAGCTGAATACCAGTATTTTACATGGAGCAACTGCCTATCTGACCTTCACAACCCAGTTACTGGGTAATACGATACCCCTTGGTAATACTGATCCGTAACGACTGTCAAAGATCCACGAATGACAGCCGGGACCAACGGCTTAACGTGCTTTCCGAGGTACAGAGGGGTCTTGGTGTGTAAAAATGGTCACCCACCACGGACCGACCGTGGCAAGCGTAGCTTAACCTGATCGATCGACCTGTGCGGCTGTTATTACTTAGCCACAAGTCCCCTATGGAGTCATAAGGACTATTATACCTAATTTAATATTATTTCTGTTCCAGACAGTACGAATTTCTAACGTGGCGCCTGACCATCATTTGGGCAATGGGCTTCGTTGTGCGGTACATGTTCCTCTTGCCTCTCCGAATAATGATCTTCGTTATTGGGGTGAGTTAAATATCAATCTTAAGAAAAATTAACAAAATTATACCATAATAGAATTCAACGCTTCAAAGGCAAAATTGAGTAAGCGACATCGAGCTAACTTTACAGGAGAACAGAATGACCATTATCCTAATTTAAAACGTTCAGAAGCTAGTCGCAGTCTCACCTCAGCGACAAACAAATTTCAAAAATTTAGGGAAATTAGGGCTGATTTTTCCAACGCCATATAATTTTGTCCGAGGAACAATTTTGAATATTTGACAGTTCTTCCATACAAAATATGTCAGACGTCAATTTTATTCCACGAATAAAAATTATCTGTCGATTGAGAAATCAGCCGATAAAGGTATTTTTGACAGATTGAGACTAAGATCAGACTAAAAGTTCTTAAAATCACGAGTTAGAATTGTCCCTCAATTTAAAGTTTAACTTTTCTGATCAAAAATCATATAAATTCTTTAATTAATTTTTATGGCACAATGTGCTTTGATGTGACGGAATTCTTAACCGTGTTGGGTCTCGACGAGTATATTTCGAATGCAATAATCATCCTACGGGCGTAATCTGAATCAGAATTTATGGTTTTTTTTTTTCTTTCTGAAAAGTTAAACTTTAAACTGAGGGGCAATTCTCGTAATTTTAAGAACGTTCACAGTCTGATCTCGGTCTTAATCTGTCGAAAAATACTTCTAATTTCCCTACATTTCGACAAGTTTTTGACATTTGTTTGTCGCCGAGATGAGACTGCGACTAGATTTTGAACGTTTTAAATTACGAGAATTGGCCTTCTGTTCTCCTGTTAAGTTAGGCCCTGTGTCGCTTAGTTAATTTTGCCTTTCAGGCGTCGAATTATAAAAGTCAGAGTCAAATTAAATTAGCTAGCGAAACTCTGCAGACGTGATGGGAAAAAGAAATTAATTTCTGTTTTTTTTTGTGTAGTCTCCTACTGCCGTTAGTGTAGACATGTGAAATATCAGGTTAAAAATCAGCTTTTTTGTTGTGTAAACTTCACAGACGTGATGGGTACCGATATCTCAATACAACAAAAAAAAAAAAACAGTTTTTCTAACTACTTCAAGTATGTAACTACAGTGACAGTGACCATCTCAGACATCTATCTACATGGTCTTCATATGATCTGACCAAGATTATGTCTGGACTTTAAAAGAGACTGTGACCTCTGAGTTTGTTTCGGCCTTTCTTCTCAGACTAGTCAGATAGGAAACGCCGACCTCATCTAGTTTTAAAATATGATTGACGTATAAAAGTTGTAAACGCACCTACGATAAAAGAGTAATTCCTAGTGTGGGGCAAAGTTTTTTATAATAAGAAAGAAGAAATAAAGTATTTGTACAAACCTACTTACAGAATAAAAATCATTTATCATAGACCCCCGAAAAAAAACACCAATTGTTTTTTTGATTTTTTTTATTTTACCCATCACGTGTCCACAGTTTCGCTAGCTAATTAAATCTGACCCTGTATAGCTGTATCTCTCTCTATTCTTATTCCACTTTTATCTTGCAAAGTATCAAATTATTTATTTATGTATTTTTCACACCTTGTTAATTTCTGTTACTAATTATGTAATTGTTATTTCGCAACTAATTTCCTTTTACTAAGTTTTAACGTTTTCTTTTTTGTATTTTTTTTTCCTATGTTTTTGTCACTAATTTTCTTATTTCAAAGCTTGACTGTAAATAGAAACTACTGATCCCTGTAGTTTTTCTTAAAATGCTATTCTGTAAAGTTCCCCATCGAAGTTCTTGCCCGTTCTTCTCCATAAGTACTTACTTTGGACTGGGCAACTAGCTTTATTTTTTTTTTTGACCGACCCTTGACAATTCAAAAGTGCCTGTAATTGGTTTAGTTGAAATAAATAGTTGAGTTTTTTGAGGTTATTTTTAAGTTTTTCGGGCCTGGGTTCGATTCTCGGTCCCAGAAGTGTTACTGTATTTTTTTCACGAAGATATTCTCAATAGCATTCCGGAGACTAAAAAATTGAGACCAGTTACTGATTATAGACTGACAAGACACGCTCAAATAAGTGTACACACGGCTACACATCAAGCTATACATTTCCAGTTTTAGCTGACCTCGCATTGTATAGGTTTTTCTTACAATAAGAAGTCAGCTTATACTGGGTGGCAGGGACATGGACGCGCAACTGTAACTATGAATTCAGCCCATCATTCTAGACTTCTCCTCTTACTTTCTATGATTCGAACTCACGAAATGATTATTTTCAAAGATTTAATTTATTATAATAATAAATAGGTAAATAAATAATGTTATATTACCCCCCCTTTTTTTTTTCTGTTGGGAAATCATCAAATGACCGCTCCCGCTCTGGGTGGAGCGGAAGGGAGTGTCAGACTCTTACTGACTAAAACCCACCCATGTTCCTTCCTTCGCCCTTTATGTTCCGGGGTAGCGGTAACCCTTTCGGACAATCCCGCTGACCCGGCAGGCTTCGGCCCTCATGGGCCCCTCGTTATCCCCCTCGTTATTACCCCTAACGTAGAAATTATTCGACGGTTATCAATAAAAACTTACGCAGTCTAAATGTACAGAACAGCAATATTTTTAAAATAAAACCGACTAAAATCCTTCCATCGTCGCTTTCCATCAGGCGTGATCGCGAGCAAGCCCATTTAGCAATTTAAAAAAAAAACCAGTATCATGTACTGACTGAGAGCAGTGTGGCCCTGTGGTATCGGCCGCGACTTATGAGTTGTAGGTCATAGGTTCGAACCCGGACAGGCGCATTAATTTGTGTAAATTATTAAATCACCACTGCTCTCAAAACGGTGAAGGATAACATCGTGAGGAAACCGGCATGTCCTAGAAACAAAAATTTGAAGACATGTGACATCTACCAACCCGCACTGGGCCCGCGTGGTGGATTACGGCCCACTCCCTCTCACAGAGAGGAGGCCTGTGTCCCAGCAGTGGGAACATTATAGGCTGATCATGTTATGTACTGACTGTAACGATAGAAGGTAGCGCACCTATGTCCCTGCCACTCTTTTTTTTGTTGCGCGGTGGAAATCCTCATGGACTTCCTCCATCATGGGGGTGACAGAGGGGTATGCCGGACTCTTACCGGCTAAAACCACCGCGGTGTTCCACCTCTGCCTATGTCCGGCACCCTGCCAATATATTCTGTAAAAATCTCACCGTGAAAACTTAGGTGCAGTGAGCTGGAATTAAGCCGTCTTTGATCTGCTGCTAGGGAATGACACTTTAGAGGTATGAGGAACAGGGTGTAAAGTTCACTCATCCTCCATAGAAAAGGGAGGATCCTCCGACCAGACGGGTGTTGTGTCTGGCGGGCAATTGCCCAACGTTTGATATTGGGAAATTGTATCTATTCTAATTGCGCGGTAAACTCTGCTTGCGAGATGCAGGATTTGCGTGACGTCAGTATGACGCGTTGTTCGCATGTGGCGTTGTAGATACCGCTACAACACTATTAACAGCTCACTACAAGTTTTCGCGGTGAGATTGTTACAGAATACGTCGGCTGTACTACACACCTCTGGCACCCCCTATTTGTAACAAAAGCGTGATGAAATCTCATCAATCCCACCAGGTTATAGTGATGGTCTTCTCCACCTGGGTCGTCAGTTCCGTCCCGTTCGTCGGCTTGCGAAACAAACTAGGAAGGATTTCGTACAAGATGAGCATTAGGATCCTTATCAGGGGTCTCTCCATCCACGGGAGGTTCCACAATAAGCAGTACATGCCGAAGGCCAACGGCTTCTGTGTGGCGAACCATACCAGCCCCATAGACGTGGGAGTGCTCAGCATTAATACATGTTTCTCTTTGGTAGGTCGTGTGTTTTTTGGGTTAAGGCTCTGCCCCACAGGCTCGTTGTTATCGGTCGATGATACCGGATCTGTTATTGCGATAATGCGTCCCGATTCCTTGAAACGAAATGAAATTTATCTGCAAGAATTGTAGTACAGACGCCAGCACATCAAGCTACTACAATCTGTCAAATCTCTTTAATAGATTTTCAAGTTTATCGCTAAAGCATTAAGGTTCAAGGTTGATTGGGAAAATTTGACAGTTTCGGGTAGCTTGACCTGCTGGCGTCCGTACATTGCAGATGGTCGGGTTTTTTTAAACAGTTTCTAAAAACAATTCGCTAAAAGTAGCATGCAAAATTATTGATTACATGAATTGAATAAATGAAGCTAATAAAATACATAAATCATAGTTATTAAATTTAAATGTATTTGTCAAATTACAATAGTGGTAAACCTTTAAATTCTAAATACTCCTTCACAAAATAGAATGATTTTTCTATAAGCCATTCGAATAATGCTGTTTTACGATTTTGGCAGTTTATTAAATACTTATCTTTATAACCGCTGGAAAGCAACCTTGCCTTGCAGCTGCGTTTTTATCGTATACGTCTTAATTCTATGAACTCATATCGGAATATCGCAGGACGGAGGAACGCAAGCGTCCTACTTCGATTGCGTCGTTATTATCGCAGCAGTCTGTAACTTCGTGGCCGTCCTGATACAAAATGTACTGAAAACAGATATCGCAATAACGCATCCGATTATCATCATCTCCCTAACCTTTTCCCAACTATGTTGGGGCCGGCTTCCAGTCTAACCGGATGCAGCTGAATACCAGTATTTTACATGGAGCGACTGCCTATCTGAGCTCCAGAACCCACTTATTGGGTAATACGATACCCCTTGGTAAGACTGGTTGTCAGACTTTCGGGCTTCTGACGACCCGTTACGACTGTCAAAGACGCAACGCATCCGATATTATCGACTGATAATAACGCGTCTGTGGGGGAGAGCCTTGAATTGGGTGGGACGTTTTGTCTGGGTAGAATGTTCTGTTACAAAGGGTACATTGTGTCTAGATTGGGTTATACTTGTCCGTATTGGGTAATACGTTGCCTGGTTAGAATTGGGTGATGCGTGTGTCCAGAAGGGCTGATATGTTATGTCCAAATTGGGTAATACTCTGTCTGGGTAGAACGTTTGACTGGAATTGGGTGGGACATTTCGTCTGGATTGAGCGATATGATATGTCTGTATTGGGCAATACGTTGCATCGATATTGGGTAAAACGTTATGTCCTGTTTGGGTAAAACTTTGCCTGGCTAGAACTGGTACGTTGTGTCCAGAATGCCTAATATATGTTATGTCCAAATTGGGTAATACTCTGTCTGGGTAGAACGTTTGACTGGAATTGGGTGGGACATTTCGTCTGGATTGAGCGTTATGATATGTCTGTGTTGGGCAATACGTTGTATAAATATTGGGTAAAACGTTATGTCCTGTTTGGGTAAAACTTTGCCTGGCAAGAACTGGTACGTTGTGTCCAGAATGCCTAATATATGTTATGTCCAAATTGGGTAATACTCTGTCTGGGTAGAACGTTTGACTGGAATTGGGTGGGACATTTCGTCTGGATTGAGCGATATGATATGTCTGTATTGGGCATTCATGTCTGTATTGGGTCATTTTGTCTGTATTGGGTAATACGTCATGTCCTAGTTACGTAAAACGTCTGGGTGAAATTGTATTATCCATTGGATTGTGTGTTTTGTGCGGACTGGGTATGTTATGTCCAGATTGGGTAAAATGTTGTATGGGTAGGATATTATGCCTGATAGGAATTGGGTGATACGTTGCTTGTGTGTATTTGGTCTTGTCATGTTTTGCATGATTAAGACGATAAGATATATTGGTTGTAAATTATATTATTTTAGTTATACAATGTGTAACTGAATTAATGCACACTATAACATTAGTTGAGATAGGGTAGAGAGCAGTGGTGGCTTAGTGGTATCGGTAGTTGTAGGCCGTGGGTTCCAACCCAGGCAGGCGCTTTACTTTGTGTAATTACTTTCATCACCACTGCTCTCCTGTGAAGGATAACATCGTGAGGAAACCGGCATGTCCTAGAGCTAAAAATTCGACGACATGAGACATCCGCCAACACGCACTGGGCCCGCGTGGTGGATTATGGCCCACTCCCTCTCAGAGAGGAGGCCTGTGTCCCAGCAATGGGAACGTTATAGGCTGATTATGTATAAAATTAGTTTCTTCAGAATCGATTTCTGTAATTTTTATTATAAAGTTATTTTTTTAAACCAAAAATAATTAAAATTACATCGATTACTGTCACACTTCTGCTGTAGAGTCAAAACAAACCAAAATGGCTGAAGTACAGACGCCAGCACATCAAGCTACTACAATCTGTCAAATTTCTTTAATAGATTTTCAACTTAATCAATAAAGCATTAAGGTTCAAGGTTGATTGGAAAATTTTGACAGTTTCGGGTAGCTTGACCTGCTGGCGTCTGTACCTACTACGCTAGACCCTTATACGTGTGCGAATGTGTGCGTGAGTAGATTTGTAATGTGACAACAATTTTCTCCTACAATCAGTATGACTAAGTACATCATCAAGTGTCGAATATTTTATACACAAAAATTAATGCCAGAAAAAAAATCTCTATTTTCTTATGGAAAAAACCATCTTGAGCATTTTTAGGGTTCCGTAGTTCACGTCTCGGAACCCGTACCCCCCTTATTACAAAACAAGGTTTTTCGTTCGATTAGTTTTAAATAACTGACCCAGTTATTGAATTAAGAACCCAACTGTTATAGAAATGCAGTTCTTTATACAAAACTGACAGCTTAGTTCGGTGCTAAGTTGTCATTTTAGTATTAAGAACTTTGCCTAAATCGAAATAAAGTTCGAAATACAAGTAAGCACGGCTACACATCAACCTATACATAACCAGTATAAGCTGACTTCTGATTGTAAGAAAAACCTATACAATGCGAGGTCAGCTAAAACTGGAAATGTATAGCTTGATGTGTAGCCGTGAGTACTGGCTCAATAGTTAAGACTAGAACTAAAGTTAGGTTTCGTTTTGCAATAACACGGTTATAGTTAAAAAAAAAAAAATCTGGGTAACCTAAGGTGGGGATGATTTTTTTTCTCGCGTCTACCTTTCGCGTCTTTTATAAAAATATGATGTTTGGTAGTTTCAATCTTAAATAGCAGCCAGAGGTTAATTGTAGACTTTTCTTGTAATAGTAATAAATGCTCAAGAAGTAATTTCTCATAAGAAAACAGTAATTTTTTTCGTCTGTCACTTTAATTTTTGGGTACGATATGAATGATGTCCTCCAATAAATAAACAATGTTTTATACATAATAGTAAAAATTCAGTGTATATATTATGATTATAATATAATATTCTAATTGGGGTGTTTGGTGGTGTGTGTTAATTCCGGGACATGTTGTATACGTTTTACGATACGTACACGATGTCATTATTTTGTTATGGTAAGCCTGGTTAAGATATAAGTGGGTTGTATACTGCATTCTTCTGATTATAAATGTCAATTCATATATTGGGATAATTAATAATCATTATTAACCGCCTCCTAAAACACCATGTCAAAAATAATAGGTTTAAAAGTCGTATTTTAAAGATTACTGACCTTTTTTTTCTGCTTTAAAAAATGAGGCATTTTTTAACAGCCTTGTTTTGCAAGCGCGATATCAGAATGTGGGATCCTGGGTTCGATTCCCAGGTGGGCCAAGAGATAGGGCTTTTCCATCAGGAATTGCTCAGTAGCAGACTAGCAGTCCGGAGTCTAGATATATGCCCGGTAAGTGGAAATAGGCACACTCTATTACATGGGAATGCAACAGAATTTTTAAATGTGTGAGTACCATTACACTTCGTGGAATACAAGGTTGTTGTTATGTCTTCATCATCATCTGCCTAGCCTTTTCCCAACTATGTTGGGGTCGGCTTCCAGTCTAACCGGATGCAGCTGAATACCAGTACTTTACATGGAGTGACTGATGGCTGGAGGCGTGATGTTATAGAGGTATGAGGATGAGGCTATAAAGTTCACTTATCCTCGATAGAAAAGGAAGGATCCTGTGACGAGTGTTGAGTCTGGTGGGCTACTTACTACCCGACGATTGACATGGGGACGTTGTATATATGCTAGTCGCGCGGTAATTTTTGCTTGCGCGATGCAGGATGTTGCGTGACGGTTAGTGTCACGCGTAGTTCGCATGTAGCGTTGTAGTTATCACCACAACGTTAGGCGAGGGTTTATGGAGTTATGAGGAACAGGGTGTAAAGTCCACTCATCCTCCATAGAAAAGGGAGGATCCTCTGACGAGTGTTGTCTATGGTGGGCTACTGCCCGATGATAGACGTCGGGATGTTGTATATAGCCTAGTTGCGCGGAGAACTTTGCTTGCGCGATGCAGGATTTTGCGTGTGATGCGTAGTTCGCATGTGGCGATATAGATGTCGCCACAATGTTATTGGTTGATATTCGGGAGTCGTTTTAACAATTTGTGGTTAGGTTTACATATGGCTTTTCTTTCTTGAGCTTTTTACGTTTCTTTTGTGTTGTCCTATATATTTACTCTGTGATGTTTTTTTACTTTAATGCTTTCTCTGTATCCACCTGTGTTTTGTCCTATATTATAAGTCCATTGTATATTATTTTCGAGTAAAGACGAGTTATAATATACCTTATTCCAATGGCTTGTCGCCTATTACATGGAGCTTGGGGACTAACAACACTTATTCAAGCTCTGTTCTGATGGTGTCCATAGAAATCCACGATTTTGTGTCGTATGCGTTCGTACCCGTAAAGCTGAACGGATGCGTACGCATTCCGTACAATATCGGCGTGGCTAGCTGACATATGGCAAATAATTTAATTTTATGTTCTGTGTCTTGTAATGTTAATTATGTAACATAGGTACCTAGTATTGTATACAATCAAGTATTTTCTAACTGGACAGACAGCTGTGCTGCTGGGGAGTTTGTTGCGCCACTTCTTCTTGCCAGCGATAGCACTAGGAAGTGGTGAAAAGCGGGCGTTTTTGGGGCTTTTGTAATTTTGACGTTCGAAAAGTGCTGCCTAATTTAATTTTATGTTCTGTGTCTTGTAATGTTAATTACTTAACATTATTGTATACAATCAAGTATTTTCTAACAGAACAGACAGCTGTGCTGCTGGGGAGTTTGTTGCGCCACTTCTTCTTGCCAGCGATAGCACTAGGAAGTGGTGAAAAGCGGGCGTTTTTGGGGAACTGTCTTTTGTAATTTTGACGTTCGAAAAGTGCTGATTCTCAGTCTGATTTGAATAAGTGACTTTTGATTTTGTTCGTTATTTTCTATGGACACAAGCTGAACAGAGCTGAATATGTGTGTTATAGGGGGGGGGGGGGGGGGGGGGTTGGGAATACAAGCGTAATGTTATGTTTATATATTCCAATGTTAATAGAACTCTGTTTTAATGGTGTGCTTATAAGGGCTGATGTTTCCATCGCCAGATAGCTTTTATTCGACGAATAAATAAAATTGATGTTCGACAGTTTTCGTATGAAATAACTGCCAAAAATTCAAATAAAGTGTCAGATGATTGAAAGATCAGCCCTAAGGCTAATAAATAAATCAGGTATGTCTATAACTTGTCTAATAATTTCATTTGTGTCTTGTCCAAGTCAGTTTTTGTAAGCGTTAGGTATAATAAAAAAATATGAAAAGCTTTTTTTTTTATTAAATTATTTAGCGAAACTTTTATTGAATTATTTAGCGAAACTTCACAGTCGTCATGGATGTTGGTAACTAATAGCAAAAAAATAAAACATTAGATTTGCTTAAAACCTTGTCATGCAAAACGGTAATTGTACTGAATGGCGTCGGTGTTGTGACGTCAGACCGTCAGATCGCAGCAGTGCTGTCTCTGTCTAGCATAGACTTTAAAACGCGTAAAACTTCGCCATATTTTGAAAGATTCAAATATATTTTTTTGTGGCAATTTTTTTTTCTGGATTCTAAAAATCAAATTTAAAAAAACCATTCAAATACCCTGTTATCGCGAGAGTAGATACCGACACTCATCTGTGTAGTTTCGCCAATAAATTTAACAGGCCTTACAATGTACCGAGTAGCATATTTCCATCTGAACACTACCAAAAACTGACTTAAAACCTAACCCATTCGGGACATACATCACACCCTGCTTCCAATAGGTCTGGTGGCTCGTAGCGTGCACAGCTTGCGTCGGTACCCTCCCAGATGGGAAAACGAAACAGCGAGTAAACTACGCGGTCTCTGTCATGTGTTTCAACTTCCTGTCGCGCTGCATCTCCGCGGTGATCACGTATCACGACACGCACTACAAGCCGCGGAACGGCATCTGTGTCGCGAACCACACGAGCCCCATCGACGCGCTCGTTCTCATGTGCGATAACTGCTATTCACTTGTAAGTTGTTGTTTTTTTTTTTGTAAGCCTATACTGTCCTACTGTTGGGCAAAGGCCTTCCCAAAGCACTCCAGGATCTCTTTTCCCGCGCCACCTCGAACCAGTCCTCAAGGTAAGTTTTATTTTAAAAAAAAATTTAGTTTCGCCAGCCACCGATACATGGCGTTCTACTTACAGTTGCGGAATGAAAAGGTTAAGCATAGCCCTAAAAAGGGACAGTTCTTCGCACTGCGTTCATTATCATCTGCCTAGCCTTTTCCCAACTATGTTGGGGTCGTCTTCCAGTCTAACCGGATGCAGCTAAATACCAGTATTTTACATGGAGCGACTGCCTATCTGAACACAACCCAGTTGTATTAGATAAAGCCACTCGTGAATGCTGATTTAATATCTTTTATTGACAAAATAAGGTGATACCCTGCTGAAATATGTAAGTAAAGTCAGGGAGGTTAACTGTTAATAAAATTGACTACTTTGGAAAATTGAGGAGTTTTTTTTTTTGCCAAATTTACGGTAGTTGATAAAAACAGCGAGATTGAATTTATTCATCATCTCCCTAGCCTTTTCCCAACTATGTTAGGGTCGGCTTCCAGTCTAGCCAGATGCAGCTGAATACCAGTATTTTACATGGAGTGACTGCCTATCTGTCCCCCACAAACCAGTTACTGGGTAATACGCCCCCTTGGTGAGACTGGTTGTCAGTTTCGAGCTTCTGACTACCCGTAACGACTGTCAAAGATCCACGAATGATAGCCGGAACCAACGGCTTAACGTCCTTTCCAAGGAACGGAGGGATCTCAGTATGTAAATATGGTCACCCATCCACAGACCAACCGCGGCAGCCGTAGCTTAACCTGATCGATCGACCTGTGCGGCTGTTATTAACACGTTGACTGCCAGACGACATACACAATAGAAAATCTATTGTTGATTGTCACCGGTGACCGCGGTAGCAGTCAATGCCTGAATGCGCAAAAAGTGCATGTTTCGTTAAGACGAGTGTCATACATAAAATTGTTTACCATATTTTTGATTATAATGGGAAATATCATAATAATTGTTACGATATATGTATATACGGGCGCCAGCACATCAAGCTACTACAATCTGTCAAATTTCTTTAATAGATTTTCAAGTTTATCGCTAAAGCATTAAGTTTCAAGGTTGATTGGGAAAATTTGACAATTTCGGGTAGCTTGACCTGCTGGCGTCTGTACCTAAAATGTATGTATTTGTGACGTCTGCTATGTTTTATGTTTGGGTTGAAATGCAAATGTATACTCAGTGGTTGAGTGGTTGCATGCAGTCGTTGTCAATGTTAAGGGGTTGAGTTCGAACCCCAGGATTTGTATGTGATATTCTGGCAAAATGGTTTGCCATTTTGGGTTTTAAAGCAGTTTGCTAGGGCTGAAAAAAATATTGTTATATTTTGTGTCGTGTTGGCCCAGAGGTTACAAGGTCTGCTTATCAAGAATGAGGATGCGAGTTCGAACCTCGGAACTCTCTTTCCACGTTTTTCTCCTCGGACCTTAGTGCCTTTATTAATAACAAAGAAAAGAAAATCATCAAGTTACTGATGGGATCATAAAGTATTTTAGTGATGATCAAATAAGTTGTAGCTTTGGCAGCCCACTTTACTTTGTGTAAATAATTTCATCACCACTGCTCTCAAAACGGTGCAGGAAAACATCGTGAGGAAACCGGCATGTCCTAGAACCAAAAATTCTAAGACATGCGACATCTACCAACCCGCATTGGGCCCGCGTAGATTACTACGGCCCACTCCCTCTCGCAGAGAGTAAACCTGTATCCCAGCTGTGCAAACGTTCATCATAATTCTCCTGCCTTTTTTTTTTTTTTTTTGTTGGAAATCATCACATGACTTCTCCCGCTCTGGGCGGAGCAGGAGGGCGTGTCAGACTTTTACTGACTAAAACTCACCCGTGTTCCTTCCGTTGCCTATGCCAGGGACCACGGTATCTCTTTCGAATAACCCGCGGCCCTGGCAGGCATCGGCCCTAGCGGACTCCGTCACTTCGTGCTGACATCTCTTTGAGGCGCGCGTGGAACACAACGCGCCGTCGACTCGGTCCTGGTCCTTGCCGGGCAGCGAGCTATCACTCTCCTGCCCTTATCCCAAATTATTTAAGGTCAGCACAACATGTCTTTTTCTTCCATACTTCTCTACTAGCTGCGCCCCGCGGTTTCATCCGCGTAAGTTTTGATCCCGTGGGAATTTCGGGATTAAAAGTATCCTATGTCATGTGTAATCCTGGTTATAAGCCATCTGTGTGCTAAATTTCATCCCAATACGTTCAGAAGTTTTTGCGTGAAAGAGTAACAAACATCCATCCATCCATCCATACAAACTTTCACGTTTGTAATATTAGTAGGATTAGTCGTCATCTCGGTAGTCACCCCCTTTCTAGCCATATTCACACAGTCCACCCATCGTTCCTTTAGCATATCCCTACTCTTATAGCCATCACCGTTGTTGGCTGATTATGCTATGTCCAGGGGGTCTACTCCGAAGTGGTATCGGCCGAATGTTCGGCCGTTTCCTGCTATGAAGTTACTATTTGGTTCGATCGGTCCCGATCCTACACTCCTACACTCTTTCGAATATTGACTATGGTCCCGACCACAGATTTGTAAACTAAAGGGAGATATGCCAAGGGGCCTGGCGCGTGCGAACAATGTATGCACAAAACAGAAACAAACGCGGGCGCCGTTGATTTGTCAATAAGAATTGTCAATGTAGTTGTGTGTCTCAACGTTGCGATCTGCGTTACGCGATTGGCTCGCGTTGAGTGTGGTGACTGTTATAGTGTGAGTGAGCGCGTGGTCGTATTGTAGTGCATATGTAGTTGTAATTTTTGAAGGCGACAGCCGAACTCGGACAGTTGGGCAGCCACACCATATCTCCCTTTAGTTTATAAATCTGTGGTCCCGACCCAACTGAGCCGATCCGAATTTTTTTCGCATTTTGCAATAATATTCGATTCGGCCATGTGGCGGTCCGATCCGATCATTCGCAATTTGCACTTCGTAGTAGACCCCCTGGAGTGAACTGTTTTCGGCTGAGATTACAATATATACTCAGCCTATAATGTACCCACCGCTGGGACAAGCCTCCTCTCATCGAAAGGAAGTGGACTATAACCACGCGAGCCCTATGTGAGTTGGTAGAGGTCGCATGTCTTAGAATTTTTGGTTCTAGGACATGCCGGTTTCCTCACGGTGTATTCCTTCACCGTTTTGAGAGAAGTGGTGATGGAATTATTTACACAAAGTAAAGCGGCTGCCTGGGTTCGAACCCACGACTACTCTTTAAGTTGGGGTCATTGCCACTGAGCCACTACTGCTCTTAAGAGATTATTACAATGATTCTTTAATATTTTTCCTCTGGGCCATCACGACTCAATAATATTTATATTATGTATGTAATAATGTATTAATAAATTGACTAATATTTTCAGATCGGTCAAAGGCACAATGGTTTCCTAGGGATTCTACAGAGGGCGCTGGCTAGGGCGTCGCCGCACATTTGGTTTGAGAGGTCTGAAGTTAAGGATAGACACGCGGTGGCTAGAAGGTAAATATCTTACCATCTCATGATTTCTCTATTCGAGCTTATGTCTGCAGTTCTCAGGATAATTGCACATGCCAAGAACTCAAGCGTGTGAAACTCCTTAAATAGCAGGGTGTGCATATTGATAGTGGACTGTGATGGGACAAGCAGGTAGAAGCTGTAACCTCCAGAACGAGGCGGTTGATTCACATATTTTTTTATTTTTTATATTCTATTTATTTAAGGAATTTTTATACATAAAGTACATGTCAATTCTATCGTACTCTAACTTAAACTAAAATACATCTACTTACTAAATTATGGCTTACGACTAAATAACATAAACAGCGCTTTAGCAGCTTCAGACAAAGGAGAGGACAACATCTCGTGGAAAATACCCACATTAGTTCTGCTCAAGTAGAAATTTTCTATAATGAACTCTCGATCCGTCTCGTAACGGACACATTCCACCAACAGGTGATGTACATCTTCAATTACACCGCACAAATCACAATTTGGGGAATCTGATTTCCTCATCATGTGTGCGAACTTTTTAAGTGGAACGTGACCAGATCTTATCCTGAACGCTGTTACAATCAAAGATCTACTCAAATTAATATTAATGAGCCATGGTATTCGAGGAGGCTCACATTTTTGGGGAGGGACTCTGCACCCCCCAACAAGCTTAAACTGGTCTACTTGGCCTAATGTCAGTCGGCTATCCAAAGTTGCGCCACTGTATGGGGTGGTGCTGCCAAAACGCATTACTTTGCTCTGGAGAGAGCACAGAGAGCTGTCTTGAAAGTGATCATAAAAAAACCATACATGTGCTGTACGGCACAACTGTACGCGGACCATAAAGTACTAACAATTCGTCAGCTCAAATCCATGCTGAGGATACACCCATCTGTGACATGTGATATCTACCAACCTGCACTATGCCTGCGTGGTAGATTACGGCCCACTCCCTCTCACAGAGAGGAGGCCTGTGTCCCAGCAAGTTGATTATGCTATCGTCGGTTCGAAATAATCATCAGAATCTGAATTCTAGTTTTTAACTTGTTTCCAACTCTTCAGGTTAAAAGAACACATATCAGTGCCAGACAACCCCCCGATCCTCATCTTCCCTGAAGGCACGTGCATCAACAACACCTCAGTCATGCAGTTCAAGAAGGGCAGCTTCGAAGTCGGCGGCACCATCTACCCCGTCGCCATCAAGTAAGTCATCATCTGTCTGCCTTCTCCCAACTATATTAGGGTCAGCTTCCAGCCTAGCCGGATGCAGTTGAATACCAGTATTTTACATGGAGCGACTGCCTATCTGACCTCCACAACCCAGTTACTAGGTATCACAATAGCCTTGGTAAGACTGGATGTCAGACTTTTTGACTTGTCAAAGATCTACGAATGACAACCGGGGCTGTTTAACGTACTATCTGAAGGCGGTCTCATTATGAACTGATCACCCACAGATTTATAAACTAAAGGGAGATATGGTGTGGCTGCCCAACTGTTCGAGTCCGGCTGTCGCCTTCAACTACATATGCACTACAATACGAACACGCGCTCACTCACACTATAACAGTCACCACACTCAACGCGAGCCAATCGCGTAACGCAGATCGCAACGTTGAGACACACAACTACATTGACAATTCTTATTGACAAATCAACGGCGCCCGCGTTTGTTTCTGTTTTGTGCATACATTGTTCGCACGCGCCACGCCCCCTTGGCATATCTCCCTTTAGTTTATAAATCTGTGATTATTCAATTTTTAATACATTCGATCGATATCTAAGTACAAAATTCCCAGTGTATTTATTATGATAGCGTTTGGCACTCGTGGGTTGCAGGTTGCAGCTGAAAATCAGCGTCAGGTGGTACACCTTGTGTTGTCATCACACATTATGCTGAGCTGAGGCCCTGTTGGCATTATAATCTTTGTTTTCTGTATTTTTATAGTACTATTTTATTAATTTTTATGCTGTAATGCCAATAAACACATTTATCTAAATCAAAATCATTTATTTAAATTAGGCTGAGAATCAGCACTTTTCAAACGTCAAAATAACATAAGACAGTCCCCAAAACACCCACTCTTCACCACTTCCTAGTGCTTTCGCTGGGAAGAAAAAGTGGCGCAACAAACTCCCCAGCAAAATTGGACGACATGGTTGGCGCAGTGGTTAAGCGATTGACTGCTGCGCTGCGTGTCGCGGGTTCGAATCCCGCACGGAAAAAATATTTGTATGATCTATAAGTAGTTGTTCCGGGTCTGGCTGTTCGTGTACGTTTGTTTAAATGTTTGTAAACGCACCCACGATACAGGACAAATTCCTAGTGTGGGGCAAAGTATTTAAAAAAAAAGATACACGAAAAACGGTCATCGCTGAATATAATGCAGTCCGGCAGCACATTCTTCATTTTTCTTTCTTACAAAAACACTTTCATTTCCACAGATACGACCCCCGCTTCGGCGACGCATTCTGGAACAGCTCCCGCTACGGCATGCTGCACTACCTCCTGAACATGATGACGTCATGGGCCATCGTTTGTGACGTGTGGTACCTGCCCGCCATGACCCGCGCGGCCGACGAGACGGCCGTTGACTTCGCCAATAGAGTAAAGGCTGTCATCGCGCGGAGGGGCGGCCTTGTCGACCTTATGTGGTGAGTCATAAGAGCTATATTTGATTGACAGCTTTAGCTCGCGGCTTCGAGATAAAAGGTATCCTATGTAAGAAACCAGGTCATGCTGTAGTTGTGTGCCAAATTCCATCGAAATCCGTTCAACCGTTAGCGCGTGTTCAGGTATGCCTTGTAGACCTTATGCGGTAAGTATTAAGAGCTATATTTGATTAGGTATGAAACGGGAAGAACATACGGCCAAAAAAAAAAAATCTTCCTTTTCGTTTTGGAAACACACGAGATATGAGTCAACATACTTCAAGAAACTGTCAAACGGCTTAGCCTTCTTTCCGAGGCACGGAGGGGTCTCGATATGTAATAGATGGTCACCCATCCACAAACCGACCGCGGCAAGTGTAACTTGACCTTCGAGTCCTTCGATCGACCCGTGCGGCTGTGAGAATTTAGCCACGATCCAGCAAGCATTCATGTATTAAACATCTTTTTTCTCTCCTCAGGGATGGACAACTAAAACGAATGAAGCCCAAAAAGGAGTGGAGAGAATTACAACAGGAAGAGATCAGTAAAAGGTTAAAGGGTGAATAGTGCAATATGAGAGCGAGTGGAATGGACATAATAGTACCCGCCCGAGGTCACTGACCCGGCGGTTTGTGATGATGACGTACCGAATTTGATATTCATTTTAAAAATTCTAGTTGTAATTGTTAGCCATTTTTGCAATTTATTTATATTATTTTTAGGGTGAAAAGGGTGTTTTACTTCGTTTAGGAGCGGAGTTGAGGGGAAACGTGGTTGCGTGGGCGTTGGCGTAATTTTAAGTACAGGGTCAAATTACATTAGCTAGCGAAACTCTGCAGATTTTATGGGTGTCGATATCTAAACATAAAACAAAGAATCTTTTCTTCTCAACTAATTACAACTTCAAGTAACACTACAAGCGGTCGTTGACCCAAAAAAAAAACAAATCTTTTTTTATTTTATCGTGTTTAAATATCGATACCCATCCCGTCTGCGGAGTTTCGCTAGCTAATTTAGTTTGCCCCTGAATATATTTTTTTCTAAAATTGGCAATGTTTTTGTGTCAAAAAAAAATTGATCTAGTATCATTAACCAGGGCGAAAACAGAGGAATACCTTTGTATGGAATGAACGTCATCGACCACGTGACCTCATTTCCTCTTAAGCCCAGGGGTCTACTACGAAGTGCAAAGTGCGAATGATCGGATCGGACCGACACATGGCCGAACCGAATATTATTGAAAAAAAGTTCGGATCGGCTCAGTTGGGTCGGGACCATAGTCAATATTCGAAAGAGTGTAGGATCGAGACCGACCGAACCAAATAGTAACTTCGTAGCAGGAAACGGCCGATATCACTTCGGAGTAGACCTTCAGGTTCGTAGCGCGTTTCTCCCGCGGCGATTTTTTTTCGCGCACTGAATTTTCAACGCCCTAAAACGTGGTCGCTCACAATGGGCCTTATTAGACTGCTTAAAGTCACCCAAAGGGCAATAGAGAGGAAGAGCTATGCTTGGAGTTTCCCTGCGTGATCGAATACTGATTCCTCAACTTCCATGATTGCACCTACCACTGTTTGTCTCTGCATCACTCAAAGACTTGACTGGTAGAAAATGCCTAAGGCATTTAGTCCGCCCTGTACAGACGCCAGCAGGTCAAGCTACCCGAAACTGTCAAATTTTCCCAATCAATCTTGAACCTTAATGCTTTAGCGATAAAGTTGATAATATATTAAAGAAATTTGACAGGTTGTAGTAGCTTGATGTGCTGGCGTCTGTACATGTTTGTGCTTGAATGATTAAATAAATAAATAAATAGGAAGAGATCCGCAGGAGAACCAAGGTAACCGACATAGCTCGAAGAATTGCCAAACTTAAGTGGCAGTGAGCACATTGCTCGCAGAACAGATGGCCGAAGGGGCCGAAAGGTTCTGGAGTAGCGACCGCGTACCGGAAGACGTAGCGTTGGAAGGCTTCCTACAAGGTGGACCGACGACCTTGTGAAGGCCGCAGGAACCCGTTGGATGCGAGAAGCACGGAACCGGTCGAAGTGGAGGTGCTTGGGGAGGCCTATGTCCAGCAGTGGACGTCTTTCGGTTGAAATGATGAGCGCTGAGAGTTGAAAATCCAGCAGAGGTTTTTGACGCGCTAAGATGCGCTTTGTTGGATTCTCAACTCTGGGCTCAGAACCGAGGGTTGAAAATCCAGTGTGCTATAAAATCCTTGCGAACGGCTAAGTCTCGGGGTGTATGTTACACCTTGTTTTCGCTTTTATACGAAGTCTTATTCATTTTTCTATAGTTTAGCTACAGACGCCAGCACATCAAGTTACCCGAAACTGTAAAATTTTCCCAATCAACCTTGAACCTTAATGCTTTGCCGATAAAGTTGAAAATCTATTAAAGAAATTTGACAGATTGTAGTAGCTTGATGTGCTGGCGTTTGTACTTTTTTTATTTAAATTATGGTGATGCGAGTGTCTTTCGTATGTATACAGGGTCAAATTAAATTAGCTAGTGAAACTCCGCTGACGTGATGGGTATTGTTATTTAAACATCATCATCTGCCTGGCTTTTCCCAACTATGTTGGGGTCGGCTTCCAGTCTAACCGGATGCAGCTGAATACCAGTATTTTCCATGGAGCGACTGCCTATGTGGAGACGACAATACGGCATTTAGATTTATGTTTAGTGCGAGTGTTATGACACTATCAAATAAAAAAAACTTTATTGCTCAAAAGATTACAGAGATTTTACACTGGCCTGGTATCTTGGGCACCAATATGGAGGGTTGACCATTTAAACATTTATTTTAAAAACATGAACAAACCAAATAAATCCAAGCATCGAAATTATAAAAATAAACTAAATAGTAGTGATTAGCCAACTAACTATTGATTCTAACCCAGACAGACTTACTTTGTGTAATTTATTTCATCACCACTGCTCTCAAAACGGTGAAGGAAAACATCGTGAGGGATCCGGCATGTCTTAGAACCAAAAATTCAAAGACATGTGACATCTACCAACCCGCACTGGGCCCGCGTGGCGTGTTACGGCCCACCCCCTCTCACAGAGAGGAGGCCTGTGTCCCAGCAGTGGAAACATTATTGGCTGAATATGCTATGCTAAGTGGTCACACAAACTAACACGAAAAAAAAAATAGATTATAAATAATTTAATTTAATAATACTTGAAAAAATATATATATATAATTTAAATAATACTAGATGTAGATTCTCGTCTCCACATTGAATATGACAAACTTAAGCATGCAGGTTGACAATTAATTTAAAATTTTGACATTTCACAGATCGATTTTTTTAATTTATATCATGTTATCGACTTTTAAAATGTCAAAGTTCTAAATTTCAACCACAACCTTGGTAACCCAGAAAGACACTGGCGCCATCTATGAGCTTTGAGTGAACTAAAGTTAAGCATTTATCTCGACTGATTAAAAACTTCTTCCTAGCATTTTTATGACCAGACCTTCACGGAGTAGTAATCGAAATAGTATAGCTATTGAGTAGATATCGGCGTATTTTAAAATTACATATTAGGGGCTGTTCATTTATTACGTAAGACAATGGCGCCGATTCCCTTGTTCACAAACTAAACTGAATTTAAGTTCAGTGCGACTTTTTCTTTCTATTTCATTAAGAAAGGGACAGAAGATAAATATTAGTTTCGTCCTGTCAAATTAATACTCCATAGACAGCTTAGACGTGATTAAAAAAATTGGCTACTAAAAATACGTCAGGCGCTGACTAATTTAAAAGCGGACCCCGTCACTGTGTGCCGACTGCTGACATCTCTGTGCGGCGCGCGTGCAACACAACGCGCCATCGACCCGGGCCTGGTCCCTACCGGGCGGCTGCCCAATGCTCCCCGCCCGCACCCCTCCCTCCCCACAGATAATCTTACGTAATAAATGAACAGCTCCTTCTTAAGCTCAGTATTTTTATGTCACGTAGCGACGCGCGCACTTTACTTTACACATGCATAGCGTGTTTGTGTGTCAAACACGCAATGAATGTGTGCGTGCAGACGAGAAGCGTCTCCACGTAACAAACGCACGCTTTCGAGTTTCGACTTCGCCATTGTCTCGGACGGTTCCTAGAGCTCCTGCGCTTACACGCACACATTCACAGAGTGTTTGTACATTTGTTAACCACAAGTAAAGCGCGCGTCGCTTCGTGAGGGGAAAAATAAAGAAAAGAAAAATGTGGAAAAAAAGAAAGGCCTATATTTGTTTATGATGGTTGTTTTTTTTTTAAATTGTTTTTATTAATAAATAATTTTTGTATCATGGAAACAGAAATAATCTTTATACATAAATAAAAATGAAATGCTGTACGTTGTAAGTGCATCGCTTGACAACGGCTGGACTCTGGTTAGTTTTTTGTTTTTGTTGTTTTGGATTGTTCGTAAGCCCATGTGATCACTCGGGCAATTTTTTCGCACATGGATTTTCAACGCTCTGGTGGGCTAGGGTTAAAAATCCAACAGTGTTTATTCGACGCGCTGGGATACACGTTGGATTGTCAACGCTCGGCTCAACACAGAGAGTTGAAAATCCAGTGCGCGATATTTTTGTGTTTGTGCGAACGTGGGGTTTGAATACATTTAAGTATATGGAAAGAAAAATTTGAAATAATTCCTGAAAAATGTTCGAATCTGGGAAGAACTGAACGTCCTCTTTTCTATCGGATGTTTGTGTGAATTATTGAAAGGACAGGACAAGAGCAGTGTTTTGGAACTAGTTTACTAGCTACTAGTCAGCGACCAAGATGCAACCTTATTACAACGAAAATAAAGATCACTGTGCTGTAACATCAGATGTAAAATAACTGTCTAAGGAATTTAAGGCTCAATTCATGCTGAGTGGGCAGTGGAGCAGTGGTGACCCATTGGTAACGGCCGCTACTTACGAGTTGTGGGTCGTAGGTTCGAACCTAGACAGGCGCTTTACTTTCTGTAAATTCATCACCACTGCTCTCAAAACGGTGAAGGAAAACATCGTGAGGAAACCGGCATGTCCTAGAACTAAAAGTTTGAAGATAAATGACATTACCAACCGCACCGGGCCCGCGTGGTGGTGGCCCACTCCCTCTCACAGAGAGGAGGCCTGTGTCCCAGCAGTGGGAACATTATAGGCTAATTATGGACAGGACAACGTCTGTCGGGTCAGATAGTTCCTCAAAACTACTGCTCAGGAGCCTTGCCCTACAATTTTGAGGCGTATGATACGCCAAATAGTAGTATTATTTCTTTTTTTATGCCAATATCCAAAGAAAAATGGATATAATAGTAAGAAACAAATGTCCACTTTAACCATACGAAAATAAAGTCGATATCATAATAACAAAAACAAACTACGAAAGAAAAAAATCAAGCAAAAAAAAATCGTTAAATTAAGGTCTTAAGTAACAGTTTGGTTGCAAACGAAACTGATCTTTGTATAAAGAAAATAAGGTTTAAAATTGTAAATTTATAGTGGTCGTATACTTCTCTGGGCACCAGGATAGGTGTGGTATCAAATTCGGTATATTTTTTTAGAAGGATTGTCATGTTTGATGTAAGCAATATATTTTTTGATTGCTCAAAGTGTTGAAGGAACGTGTAATCGCTACGAAATAAATGTTGTAATATATTCTTTTTGATGTTTTTATTATTATTTTTTGTTGTTGCAACACCCGAAAAAAAAAAGTGTGAGGTGGTGGCACCTCCGTCAGGAATGAAGTCCCTTACGCTATACTCGCACGCACACACTCGTGTACAGGTTGGCAGGGACATCAACGAGCAACCTGAAGGCCAATTCTCGTAATTAAACATGTTCAAAATCTAGTCGTAATCTCATCTCAGCGACAATAAATGTCAAAAATGTAGGGAAATTAGAGGTATTTTTGAGACAGATCAGCCGGCCAATTGTCGTAATTTAAAACGATCAAAATCTAGTCGCAGTCTCATCTCGGCGACAAACAAATGTCAAAATGTAGGAGGAAATTTGACATACTTTTGACAGATTGAGACAGATCAGACTGTGAACGTTCTTAAATTTACCAGAATTGCCCCTCAGACTGTGAACGTTGTTAGAATTATGAGAATTGCCCCTCAGTTACCAGGGATTCAGTACATGATTCTGACACCCCCATCATCATCTGCCTAGCCTTTTCCCAACTATGTTGGGGTCGGCTTCCAGTCTTACCGGATGCAACTGAAAAAAAAAAAAAAAAAAATTTCGGACATCCCCATGAGTTTAAATTTTTCACCGGTTATTTAAAAAAAAAATGGTGTCCATACATTTTCACCGCGTAGGTAGGTATTGCACTTTTCTATGAAAAAGTTATTTTTTTTTATAACCGATCATTTTGTAGTCTAGAATGATGTGCTGAATTCATGGTTATAGTTTGTGTGTCCATATCACTGCCACCCTGTAAAATAGAAAGAGCGAGAGAGAGAAAGTCACATAAAGGGGGCATAACGCTTTTTCAGCGTGACGATTTCTTCCAGTCAACTCTTACAAGCTGCGTTGAGGAACTTCTTTTCAAAGGTAAAATGTGACAATACAAAACACAGCATGAGGTACACACGGCTACACATCAAGCTATGCATTTCCAGTTTTAGCTGACCTCGTATTGTATAGGTTTTTCGTACAATCAGAAGGCAGCTTATACTGGTTTTGTATAGCTTGATGTGTAGCCGTGCGTACCTGTCCCACCGTCGACGAGGAAGCGACTATATATCAATTAAGAATTTGAGACAATGGCGCCGATTCCCTTGTTCACAAACTAAACTAAATTTAAGTTCAGTGCATCTTTTTCTTTCTATTTCATTAAGAAAAGGACAGAAGATAAATATTAGTTTAGTCCTGTCAAATTAAGATACTCCTTAATCAAGTTTAGACGTGATTACAAATGTCTGTGAACATCAAATGTCTTCATTTTGTCATCGATAGTATAAAGTTCTATTTATTAGGTCAGTTGAGATAATTTTCAAAACAAAAGAGTAGCTGTTTTCAATAGCACAAAAGTAAAAAGACACATCACATACCCGTCAACTATGCATTCTGTACAGACGCCAGCAGGTCAAGCTACCCGAAACTGTCAAATTTTCCCAATCAACCTTGAACCTTAATTCTTTAGGGATAAAGTTGAAAATCTATTAACCTCTCGAATGTCTTATGTTACACAGTCCGACATAAGAAAAAATGCTCCAAGTGTCTTAAGGTGGTTCCACACATTGCGAGGCATGCGCTCCGCACGGCGCACAACGCATGCCTCGCCAAGTGTGGACCTGTATATTCGTGGCGAGGCATGCGCTCCGCACGCGCGAGGGCGAGCCAACGTATGTCGGCAAATGCTTCAAGATCAAAGTGCCTCAGTGCGAGCATTACGTTAGGTGTGGACGTAGCCGCGCATGCACGTTCGAGGCGTGCGCCGCGTACAATATCAACGCACGCCTCGACTGCGAAAATGAAACTGCGTTTGCTCGGGCCAAACAGCGCGCAGCGCATGCTCGGGGCGATCCAACCCACACAGCAGCAGTCAAGATGGCGCCTTTGCATCGCGTGCGCGTATCCGCTGCTGCTTTTATAATTATTAATTCAATTATTGAAAAGAAAAGGAAAGAAAAAAGTCGTCGTCGTTGGTGGGTTAAAAAGTTCTTCCGCCTGCGTTATGAACACGGAAATAAGCTTTTCGATGGTCTCTCATTTGAAGAAAACATTACATTACATTACATTACTTCGTTACATTTACTTCGTTCGCGATTATACGCCATACGTCTTCTCTTTTATTTTTATTAAAATAATGATTATGTTTAGGATCCCATAATAATCTATTACTTTCGTATAATAAAACTGCTTTTCTTAACATTTCTTTGTCGTTCATAATGCGCGCGTACATCCGCAGCGAGGCGGCCACAACCATCCAAACGCAACGCACTGCTCGCAATGAGCCGGCCGCCACACGCACGGCGCACAGCGAATAGCGCGTGTGCAGCGCACACGCGCTGTGCGTTGTGCGCCGTGCGGAGCGCATGCCTTGCCAAGTCTGCGCGCCTACTTGCCTCGAGCATTTGCTTCGCACGCGATGGCTCGACCCGAGCATATGTTGGTATAATTTGTCAACACGCACGCCTCAAGCCGAGGCATGCGTTGTGCGCCGTGCGGAGCGCATGCTCGCAATGTGTGGATCCACCTTTATGTCGGACAGTTACACTTAAGGGCTTGGTCAGGATTGGTCGCTAAATATCTGTAGTTGTGTTGCAAGTAGCAATATGTTCTGTATTTATATGAAAGAAATGGTTCATTCACTCTTAATTTTAATATTTTTCAACAGTAGAAACATTATTTTGAACGAACTAAAAAATAAATAAATTCATCTGACATTCCACTCACGGCCAACGTCAAAGAGTATAAATTTGTGCGAAACGAACGGAGTAATAAACTATGAATAGAGGCAGCAAACGGTAAGTTTTCTTATAAAAATCTATATAGAATTACTGAGAAATAAGTGTAGATTCCGTATTGAGTAATTGTTTTTCAAAAAGTAATGATTATATAGGCGAAAAAGTAACGAAAGTTTAGACTTAACATTTTTTTTCCATAATGGCCGTTGTGTTATAACATGTTTATGTGACTCAGGTTGGCTGGACAAATCTTCAAAATAGCTTGCATTTAACTAGGTCAATAGGTCACTTTATGTGACGGCTAAGCACCCTTATTTCAGAATTTGTGACGCTACAGAATCTTAGATAATCGATCGAAAACGTGTCCAGCCATCTTGAAAAACCACTTTTCGCTGGTCTCTCAATCTCGGTAACGGAAGTGATTTTGACGACTTTTTGCATATCAACGGGCGTCACATAAATTTGTGACGGGCACCGAGCTAAAAGTTTTGTGATAAGTACAGTGGTTTAGTAGAAAAATGCAAAAATCTGTGTCCAGCCATCTTGAATTCACGTATAAAACTTATGGCTGGCACTTCCGAATCTCAATAACGGGGGCGTTTTCGAATATGGTTCCTTTACTAATACTTGGTGACGCAATGTGTGACAGTAATAACGTTTGATTTATGGCGTCACATGTAAGGGTTTACGAGAAATCAATAAAAACTTAATGTCCAGCCAACCTGAGTTCAAGATGGCTGGACACATGTATCTCCACTGCCTGATGATCTACGACCTTCGAAATGTGTTCAAAATGTTGTGACGGGGACGATAATGATAACCTGAAATTGTGACGGAGAAACTTTGCGTAGTTTCAAAGATATTGATCATTTAAATTTCCCCATACAAACACTGCAGTAGGGTAACCAATATTGTAGGTTTTATGTAGGACAAGTATATTTTAAGGTGTTTTCTTTAATGGACGAAAATCCGTGTATTGGTGATACTAATACGAACAACCGTAGATATTTAAATCAATAGAAGACAAAAATGTAGAAGTGAGGAAGGGGGGGTGTAATTTTTAAATGTTATTGATTATTTACGTGCAGATATCTATTCTTTTTAGTAGGTATATATTATGTCAGGAGAACTAAACTAATGCTCTGAAGGTATTTAAATGAAAAAATAATGTTTGCTGTAAATAAACACCGTTTTCACTGCAGGAAAACCTTTTATTCCCACGGGGAAATCAAATACAAAGCAGGCGTGGATGCTACCTACCGGCCAATTAATCGATTAAAAGAAATCCTTTATTTATGTAAAATTATGGTCACCTCACAATATTAATGGATGTTTGTATGGAAAAATTTAAATGGTCAATATCTTTGAAACTACGCAAAGTTTCTCCGTCACAATTTCAGGTTATCATTATCGTCCCCGTCACAAAATTTTGAACACATTTCGAAGGTCGTAGATCATCAGGCAGTGGAGATACATGTGTCCAGCCATCTTGAACTCAGGTTGGCTGGACATTTAAGTTTTTATTGATTTCTCGTAAACCCTTACATGTGACGCCATAAATCAAACGTTATTACTGTCACACATTGCGTCACCAAGTATTAGTAAAGGAACCATATTCGAAAACGCCCCCGTTATTGAGATTCGGAAGTGCCAGCCATAAGTTTTATACGTGAATTCAAGATGGCTGGACACAGATTTTTGCATTTTTCTACTAAACCACTGTACTTATCACAAAACTTTTAGCTCGGTGCCCGTCACAAATTTATGTGACGCCCGTTGATATGCAAAAAGTCGTCAAAATCACTTCCGTTACCGAGATTGAGAGACCAGCGAAAAGTGGTTTTTCAAGATGGCTGGACACGTTTTCGATCGATTATCTAAGATTCTGTAGCGTCACAAATTCTGAAATAAGGGTGTTTAGCCGTCACATAAAGTGACCTATTGACCTAGTTAAATGCAAGCTATTTTGAAGATTTGTCCAGCCAACCTGAGTCACATACATGTTTTTGCTACAAATATTCTCGTAAATAGTTTGAAATACATTTAAGTAGTTAGCATATTTACCTATAAACAAAATAAAAGTAATATATACTTATACCATCACGTATTGACATCATTATTGTGTGTCATAGAATTCAAGTCGTAAAATTGGCGCCAACCAAACGGTTGGCGGGACAAAGTACGGTCTGCAAAAAACTTATTATTTTTTTTAGATTATTATTTTTAAATGATGGTTGGATTTTTATTATTATGTAAACATTTGTTATCAATTTATATCTGAATGTCTTACATGGAGTTTATGTTCTCGATTTTTTTTTTTTGTTATTATTATTATTTTTCGTTTACTTAGGCCGGTAATGTGGCCGGGTTAGCTGATCAGGCTTTATACAATTAGTGAACTTTAATATTGTTTTTAGAATGGCGAAATACGCCGCTACGGAACGGTCCAGGAGTGTGACCCCCGTAGCGGATACAGTACGCGGACCGAACCGGCAAAGCGCGGCTCGGCGGGCCCTTTTATTAGAAAGGCTTAGGGCCACCCCGGTACGCGACCTAGATTCCCCACCGCCACGGTAAGTTTCTTTTTCATAGCGTTACCTATTTAGTTAGCTACAGTTCCGTTATATTTATTTAGTTACAGTGGAGTAATTTGTATTTTTTACTTTAGCCTCCACGCGCTCCCCGTTCAGGCGACGACACCTGGAGGATCGCTCAATGTTCGCGGCGACTCCGTGCCGCTCGAGCAGACCCCAGGTGGTCGCCTGCGCATCGGAGAAGCTAGACAAGCCAGGCAACCCAGCCTGGACTTGTCTCTCTGGTAAGTTAACTCTCCTTCCTAGAGTATCGCCATGGTACGTAGGTGGTAACGAACATGGTAATATGGTTATATTTTTACGATACTGTATTTATTCACAGTTCCGACGTGGTTGAGCGTGTGGAGGCATTGGACATGTCAGAGGACGAAGCAGCGGAGCTGCTGCAGTCGGATCCCTGGCATGTGAAGAGGTGGATGCGGGACCTGCCGGGGGCCAGCGAGCTGCCGAGGGCCAGCGACACGCCGGGGGCCAGCGACACGCCGAGCAGCAACACGGTTTTTCTTGCTCCTCTCGCGCCTAGCGCCAGATCTGAGGTAATTGTCGCTGCCGAAGTTGACGTACGTCCATCAACTTCGACGGTGACAGCACTTTCACAGACGGGGCCTAGGCGTGATGGCAGTGAATTGGACAGCGATTTCGATGACGAATTCGATGTCCCAGTCATGCCAGTTGTCGGGAGGGATCTTCCTGACACCGAGGAGTTAGACGAACCGTTAAAAGATTTGGTAAACGAGATCGATACGGGGATGGATGACGCTGCCGATTCTCTTTTGGGTACGTCGGCTATTTTCACGTGGTCACTGGACTTTGATTCGTTTAGGGGTGTTCGTGGCGAGTTCTCAGGTCCTACCCCTGGGCCAATCAAAGACTACGAGACGCCTTATGATGCCTTCACCGACATATGGGATGAGGATATCATAAGGTTGATCGCTACGGAAACTAACCGATATGCCCATCAGACAATCGAGACCATGCGTAACGCAGGGACTTTGAAACCATCATCTCGCCTTCATTCGTGGACTGACACTAATGCAGACGAAATAATGGTTTTTTTCGCGATGTTGATGTATATGGCTATAGACCCGCGTACGTCGATAACTGAATATTGGACATCAGACGAAGTTCTCCATTTACCTGGGTTCAAAAGTCTTATGTCCTTTAATCGGTATACTCTGTTGAATAAGTGTCTTCACTTTGTAGACAATGTCGCTGTCCAGAGTCAGCAGTTGTCTCAATCTGGAGTATCTTCTTCAGCAGGGGTGTCACGTAGGCTGGGTAAGTTGGCACCTATTATTGAACATCTCGGAAAAAAGTTCAAAGCCTTGTACAACCTAGGACCTGACATCAGCATCGACGAGTCTTTGACCTTATTCAAGGGCCGCTTGTCCTGGGCCCAAACAATAAGGTCAAAGGCTGCGCGATTTGGAATCAAGTCATATGAGCTATGTGAGTCCCGCACTGGCTATATGGCTAGGTTCCAAATCTACACGGGCAAGGATGACAGTTCCGACGGTGATCTATCACTGGGCGTTGATTTGGGGGGGAAGAGCACGAAAGTGGTTCTTGAACTATTGCAAGGTCTTGAACATCGGGGGCATTGTGTGGTGATGGATAATTATTATAATTGTCCATCATTAGCACGATACCTCAAGAGTTTGGGCTTTGATTGTTTAGGAACCCTTCGCGTAAACCGTCGAAACGTCCCTAGTGACTTCAAGGTGTCGAAGAAAGTGAAGAAGGGGACTATTATATCTCGCCATTCTGGAGACGTGTCCATCATTGCATGGATGGACTCCAAGATGATGAATATAATATCCACCTATCACAGACCCGATACCTATAATGGAACTAGGGCTGGTAAACCGACGGAGAAACCGGTATGTATAAAAGATTACAACAAATCCATGGGGGGTGTTGATCTCAAAGATCAAAAACTCTCCATGTATCTGTTGGAGCGAAAGAGAGGCGTGAAATGGTACGTGAAAATGTTTAAAAGGCTACTGAATGTGAGTATATATAATGCGCTTGTGATGTACCAAAGTTCTCTGAAACGTACAACTGATAAATTGCCCGTGACGCATCGTGAGTTCCGCTATGCGCTTGCTGAATCTCTACTTAAACGGCATCGCCCCTGTTCAATAGGGATCAGTCAGGCACCAGTGGAAAACGTGAGGCTGAGGCGAAATATCATGCACGAGCCAGAGCACTTGATGGGACGTGAGAATACAAAGAGATGTGTGATTTGTCAACGCCAGAAGAAATCCAAAGCCGTTCACTCAAGGTGCATCACGTGTGACGCATATCTTTGTTTTGGGGACTGTTGGAGAATTTGGCATTCTGCAAAAGAGCTCCCAGGCTTAGATATACGTGGGCGAAAACGGAAGCGCAAAGAGTAAACGTTTTTGGGGTGTGGATGTGGATTACGACTGTGTTTGAATGTGATCGTGATCCGGGGCTCTCGCATGAGAGTCACGTTTTGACGGGACGCCTAACCGTTTATGTATCTCGTTTACTACTTCTTTCGTTGCTGTTATCGGGGGCGTTACAGCTATCGGGGACGAAACGGTAGCGTGGTAGCGCCTTTTGGTGTCTGCATTGATATCTGACTGATATCAGTCTGGGTTTGTGCATTGTGAATGATATATTACGGGACACATATCAGACTGGGTTTGTGTATTGCGAATGATATCTTACGGGGCAGATATCAGTCTGGGTTTGTGCATTGTGGATAATATATTACGGGACAAATCTGATTTTGTAAATAAAACCCACGATATGTACGGCACAAACCTTTTTTTAAACATTTGTAAATTTTGCTATAATTTGGCTAAAGTCAGGACAAACCCTTCAGTATACTAGCTGTTACAATAAAGTGTACCTATCCGGGTACGGCACAAACCTTTTTTTAAACATTTGTAAATTTTGCTAAAGTTTGGCTAAAGTCAGGACAAACCCTTCAGTATACTAGCTGTTACAAGAAAGTTTACCTATCTGGGTACGGCACAAACCTTTTTTTAAACATTTGTAAATTTTGCTAAAGTTTGGCTTAAATCAGGACAAACCCTTCAGTTACAATAAAGTGTACCTGTCTTATTTTTTCACAACATAATTATGTTCTTATATGTACGAAAACATTTGTAAATTTTGCTAAAGTCTGGGTAAAATCTAGACAAACTTTTCACTATAATAGCTGTTACAATAAAGTGTACCTATCTTATGGTTTTTTTGTGTACAAAAATGTATATTTTTATTGTTTTATTATTAAATAGTTATATACATTCCTTGAAAAGAAAATGCATTTTATTTCAAACCTCTCTAAGCCCTTTCTTAGATTTGCTGTTAGTAAGTAAATAAGTGAACAAATAATTATTATTAATTTATTTTCAAACATAAATAGCAACAATTATTAGGTACTTTGAGATAATAAAGGTTTGCGGGGAGGGCTGTTCCTTACACCCTGTATATACAATGATGTAGTTTCGCTTTAATAGCAGCTTTTATCATTGCTTCCTGCCAAATTTCATGATCATAGGTCAACGGGAAGTACCCTGTTGGTTGCGATTCCCTTTGCGAATGTATGAGAAATGTGTCATAAACGTCTATATCTTTTGATTGCATAAGCAAGGTTGACGCCACATCAACAAAACAGCGGACAAAAAGTAATCCGTATTTTTTTCTTTTTGAGGTACGGAACCCTAAAAATGAGCTATAAAAAGACTTGATCAAAACCACGAGCGAATCCGAGGGCAACAACTAGTACATATAAATAAATCGGTTCATAATTCATTTAAGTAAATATATCTACATTCATAAAAAAAAAAACAGTACAGACGAACCTCATACTATCGTAAAGAAGTCGGTAAAATAATATACATTATTTAGAATAACTTGACATGACAAACACAAAATGTATCAACAATAATCATATTATCAAGATTTCCTTGAAAATAATAGTAAAATAATAATACTGAATTATTTTCGTTAGTTTTTTTGCAAACTTAACCGGCCATGGGCCGCCGGCGCACGCCGGCGTTCGCAGAATTTTTATCGGTTGACAGAATAAGTTGTTGTGTCATGCAAATAGTGTATTTAGTAGTGATATTTAGTATGTTATGAATGTGTAAACATATGTGCCATCGTATTCTAGTGTAGTTTTAGTGAATATATTTGTGGATTAGACGTATTGTGATAATGTGTGTAGGTTATGTGAATGAATATTATCAAAATGAAAACATATCACGTCACTGCAATGTCAGCAGTGCAATTCTGTAACCATCTCACCGTGAAAACTTGGGTGAAGTGAGCGTGGAGCGAGCTGTCATGCCTAATAATGCTAAGGGATTGACACTATTGACAGCTCAGTCTAAGCTCACTTCACCTAACTTTTCACGGTGAGATTTTTACAGAATCGATCGGCAGGTCAGTTTTATTTCACTACGTAGCTGTTTTATTAGATAGGAAAACTAATGAGGATTACAGGAAGGTATCATTTATAATTTGTTATTATCGATTTAACAGTATAATCTTCCTTTTTCTGAAGGCCTACCTAAAGTTATTACCTTACTCGTAAAAAAGCGTTCATAAGCGTTGGCCGTTGACATTGACGTAATGTCCGGAGGATGTACGGAGGTCGACACTCGAAAGGTAGAAATTTGACAGATTGTAGTAGTTTGATGTGCTGGCGTCTGTACATCAAACTAAGTAACATTGCACAAAAATAATTGCTGGGAAACGACTTTTATTTTTGGTGCGAACATTTGCAGTTTTTTTTTTTCTAGATGGGAAATCATCAAATTACCCCTCCCGCTCTGGGTGGAGCGGAACGGAGTGTCAGACTCTTACTGACTAAAACCCACCCATGTTCCTTCCTTTGCCCTTTAAGTTCCGGGGTAGCGGTAACCCTTTCGGACAATCCCGCTGAAGCATTTGCAGTTTGCGGTAGTGCGCAATGTAACGCACGCAAAACATTGTGCTTATGGGTGCATGCAATGGTACAGGGGTCGTGGGGGTATTTTAAAGTTATGTTATAACTATAAAAACTTGTTTTCGTAAAAAAAAACCTCGGCAAAATTTCGACCTTCAATATCTCCAGTACAAAAATGATTACAATGCCGGACACTTAACGGATCCGAGAGTCACGTGTACACCACACGTTACTCTCGGCTCCGTTAAGTGTCTTTTTCCATCCGTTGTAATAATACCATTATTAATACTCTAGCTAGAGTACCCTTTTGAGTTGATAGTATACAATCGATGTCCTTGGTAATCTATAGATATTGTTGTTCAGTAGTAGGGTTTACACATTCACACTCAAGTCTGTATTTAGGCAGAGCAACGTCCTTAACACTATTTCACAATATCATCACCGTTAGAAAAGATTTGCCTCCCTTTTTGTACACTTTCCCGCCATATTCAAATCAACTGTCCGTTCATTACCTACTCAATGTGTTAAGAATACTAAATTATTGTTATAAAAATCAAATAAATGACTTATTATGGGAAAATAAATACAAAGAATATTATTTAGATATTATTGAGAAGATTTGAAAGTAATTTCGGAATAATTAAGCAACTACTACGTCATAACCGTCGAGTTCTATTTGGTACTTGATAACAATATACAGGGTGGCAGGGAGATCGACGCGCAAACGTCGTGAAAAGGTTACACCTGATGCCATAAATAAAATTACGAAAGTCAATCATCTCGGAAATGACCGGTTAAAAAAAAAAAAAATTTTTGAGTGCGCAATGTATTGCAAGCAACGCGATCAAAACCCTCCGCGGAATGCGCGCGCGCGCTACCTACCGCGATACCGCGCGCTGCCCTTTCGAGTATTATTTACATTGCTGGTTAAGTGAAACAAGTGAATTTACTATTTTTTAATAAAAAATCTCATTGGGTTAGATAGAAATAATGATTTTATACAGTTTACAGTAAAAAAAAATGCAGAAAAATACGTAAAAAATAAGAAAAAGCCGACGAAAAATTTCAACGCAGGGGGTCCAGAATCATGTACTGAATCCATGGTGAGCGGTTGCGCGTCGATGTCCCTGCCACCCTGAATATACTAATAATAATGCTGAACAGTTTGTCCATTTGATATCTTAATTCTTGAGGGAGGCTATTTAACATGACGCTATGACACTTGGGAGCCGAGCAAAAATAAAAAAAGTAAAAACGTTTAGTGAAAAGGTAATAGCGCGGGCAGGCAATGCCATGCGACGGGGTGAGACCGGGAACAAGAAATTTCAATTCAATTCAATCTTTATTGCATCCATAATGTACAGACGCCAGCAGGTCAAGCTACCCGAAACTGTCAAATTTTCCCAATCAATCTTGAACCTTAATGCTTTAGCGATAAAGTTGATAATCTATTAAAGAAATTTGACAGATTGTAATAGCTCGATGTGCTGGCGTCTGTACACATAAACTTGGTAAGTATAAAATCAATAGCATCAATTATGGACCCTGTCGGGCATTGCAAAGTTATAAGACAAGTAGGAGAGAGGAAGAGCGCTTTCATGGCTTTTTTTACACGCAGAAGAAGTCACGGGCATTAGCTAGTGTGTGATAAGATGAATCCCATGAAGGAGAATAGAATGGGAGGCGTTATAGCCAAAGTACACATACGGATTTCGGACTGCTGAAAATTTCCTTATTAAAAACTCCGTATAACATTGCCAGCACCCAGTACATACCATCGAACCCAGAATACAGCGTTCAGCAGTTACGTCTTCAACCAATGAGGCCGTCTCTTATCAAGAATTAATCATTATTAAATTAAGATGCGTTAGTGCCTGAGCCGTCTCCGGACACAAGTGGGAAGATGTAACTCTAACCTGGTAAAGTGGGGCTACTTCGACGGAACGGCAGTAGGGTGTGATCGTGGAGCTATGTCACAAACCATGCTCCACCTATCCTGCCCTCTGTGTCCCAAAACATGCAGTCAAAGTGACCTCTGCGCTGCCACCGACAACGCCGTGGAAGTGTCAAAGTTTTGGGCCAACAAGATGTAAAATACAGTCTTGCCAGCGACACGGAGAAGGAGAAGAATATGATGGAGTTTGCATGGGGTCAAACATACAAAACCAATCAATTTTATGAACTGATAATAGATGGCCTTAGCAACGCGGCGTTATTTTATAAAAATATCTTTTAAAACGTAGGCGATTAGGGAAATAAGACACGAGACAACACATCGACGGCAGTCGCCGACAAGCGTTGAGAAGTTGCAATTGCCTCTGTTCTCGATGCATGTCGCTCGTGTGTAGGGGGTCTACTCCGAAGTGGTATCGGCCGAACGTTCGACCGTTTCCTGCTGAGAAGTTACTATTTGGTTCGGTCGGTCCCGATCCTACACTCCTACACTCTTTTGAATATTGACTACGGTCCCGACCCAACTGAGCCGATCCGAACTTTTTTCGCATTTTTCAATAATATTCGGTTCGGCCATGTGTCGGTGCGATCCGATCATTCGCACTTTGCACTTCGTAGTAGACCCCCAGGTTACGGCGCGGGACCGTGAGAGAGCCGATCCCGCTCGGAGATGAAGGCGTCGAGGAGGCAACCGCCTCGACGGTTAACACGGCGAAACCCCGCCTGCATGATCTAACGCAGGCGGGAATTTGGGGTCGCGGGCGATTAGAGCGGGGACTCTGTCGGTCCACTGAGTGACCTCAGGGAACGCCGGGCGTACAGTGGTCATGTGCCAGTCAGGTTTTGGGGAGACCCCTTTACAGTCTCCCCAGAGATGTGCCCTAACAGGCGTTGCACAGAGGGGGCTCGGATAAGTTTCGATCCCGTGGAAAAATCGGGATAAAAAGTATCCTGTGTTAATCCTGGTTATAAACTATCTGTGTGCCAAATTTCATCCAAATCTGTTCAGTAGTTTTTGCGTGAAAGAGTACAACAAACATCCATCCATCCTCATAAACTTTCGCGTTTATAATATTACTAGCTGCGCCCCGCGGTTTTACCCGCATAAGTTTCGATCCCGTGGGACTATCGGGATAAAAAGTATCCTATGTGTTCGGCGAATCGACAAACACTGGAAACTGTCGAGTTAACGCAACTGTCTAATCGGCAAAACTGACGATTCAGTGAAACTGACTAATTAACGAAACTGGCGAATTAAATAAACTAACGACTGAGGGAAACTGACCAGTGATACGCGGACTCCTTTTGTACTTACCACATTTTATGCAAATAAACGATTTTGATTTGATTTGAAAGAATTGGCCTTATAGAATTCGATTAGGTACCTATTTAAAAAAGATGGCGGGAAGAGCTTGACTCCTACCGAAAGGACTGGCCGGCACTCGTAAAAGACAGAATTGTGTCTAAAAGGGAGAATATAGGCTAGTTAGATTAGATTCAAAACAAAAAAAACATTTAATTCAGGCACAACCCATATTATTATATCATCAAACCAAACTCACAACACAAAACATCACACTGAAAATAAAATATTTACCTATGAAGTTGAAAAATACTTTATTTCGTTATCTACGTAAATGGGATACCTACAAAGAGATTTAAGATAGGTACAATTTTGTTGTCAAGTATAATTTAATGTCTTTGGATACCTAGCAATAGTAAATAGCGTGTTGATCAATGGAATATTTACCATGACAACGCCATAAAACAGAGATATCAAAGAAAATAATAATCAACCGGTTCTAAACAAGCCTCTGGTTATATAATAACGCCTAACTACTTGAACTACAAATAATAAATTGATAGCACAGATAACCTAACCTTGGTAGGCCGTCATTCTTGATTCCTTTGCGTCGCTGTGAAGTTGTGTGGCAAAATGGCGCGTGTACCGACTATTAAATTCAATAATGGACAGACATATCCTATGATCGGGCTTGGGACGTGGAAGGTGAGTTATTATCTTATTTTGTTTCCATTTTAATACTACTTTAGTTGCCAAAGTGGACGAAGGCTAGCTGACCCGACAGTCGTTGTCCTGTCAAAATTTCAACAATCCCATAGAAAACCCACTTATTTTTTTTCTCTAAACAATTTCAATTTTCCGAGCATTTAATTTTTATTATATGTACAACATTCAAAAACAACAAAAAAATGGTCCACCTGTTCTCAAGTGATGCACTTAACAACGAACAGCAATAATCTCATTTTTATTTGAGTAAATTATACAATTAGGTTACATAGTTTTTTTATATAACCTTGACCGATTGTTAACCGGTCGGCCGGTAGGTACGGACGCCAGCACATCAAGTTACTACAATCTGTCAAATTTCTTTAAAAGATTTTCAACTTTATCACTAAAACATTAGGTTCAAGGTTGATTGGGAAAATTTGACAGTTCCGGGTAGCTTGACCTGCTGGCGTCTGACCGCAAGGTTGTCGGATGAACTCCAATTCTTGGGCTGATTATTACTGATGAGAGATCAAATTGATAGCTTTACTCTCAAAGAATGTAGAAAAAAGTTGTGCTTCCCACCCGAGATTATAATTGCTAAGCAAACAGTAATAGTGACACTCGCAGTCTATGTCGAATACTGCCTGTAACGCTTTTCGTCTGGGGAGCATTGGTTTAGAGTTAGATATTATTTTGGCAAAGTATGAAAAAGTCTAAAATTATCTGACGATCTATTTTGTAAAAATCTCACCGTGAAAACTTAGGTGAAGTGGAGCTTAGAGTGAGCTGTCAATAGTGTCAATCCCTAGCATTAGTTGGAATGACAGCTCACTCCACGCTCACTTCACCTAAGTTTTCACGGTGAGATGGTTACAGAATCGCACTGCTGTAGTATCAGGGGGAATGACAGCTCACTTCACCTAAGTTTTTACGGTGCGATTTTTACAGAACAGACCGGCTGCGGAATAAATACCTAGGTACAGACGCCAGCACATCAAGCTACTACAATCTGTCAAATTTCTTTAATCGATTTTCAACTTTATCGTTAAAGCGTTAGGTTCAAGGTTGACTGGGAAAACTTGACAGTTTCGGGTAGCTTGACCTGCTGGCGTCTGAACTAAAGCGCTACATATATTGGTAAATACAAACACCCTGCCTATTTGTATTTACCAATATATGTAGGGCTTTAGTACAGATATATCTAGCTAGATAGCTATAACTTAAAATGTAGGTACGTTTTCTCTTCTGCCTACCCTTAGGTAGGCATAACAACCGCGATGTGTGTGTGCATATTGTGTTTATGAAGATACTGAACGGATTTCGATGAACTTTGGCACACTGATGGTTTATAACCAGGATTGACACACATGATACTTTTTATCCCGATATTCCCACGGATTCGAAACTTATACGGCTGAAACCGCGGGACGCAGCTAGTATTTAAATAAAGAAATATCGATGTTCTGTCAAGTCGTAATAACCGTGCGAAGCACGATGTATGATGTACAGACGCCAGCACATCAAGCTACTACAATCTGTCAAATTTCTTCAATAGATTTTCAACGTTATCGCTAAAGCATTAAGGTTCAAGGTTGATTGGGAAAATTTGACAATTTCGGGTAGCTTGACCTGCTGGCGTCTGTACGATGTTCCTTCGTAGAAGTTCGACGATTCATAAAGTATTAAAACCACCATATGAATAATAAAAGAAGCCAAGTGAAGGCCACAAAGCCTTTGCTGGCCAGTGTTTGTTTGGAAATCAATAAAATTACCTAGTTACCGACAATCTAACGTTGTTACCTACTTTAATATTTTCTTGAATTATACAGGTAGGTACGGACGCCAGCATATCAAGTTACTACAATCTGTCAAATTTATTTAATAGAGTTTCAACTTTATCGTTAGAGCATTAAGGTTCAAGGGTGATTTGGAAAATTTGACAGTTTCGGGTAGCTTGACCTGCTGGCGTCTGTACACTACTCTGTTTGTTAATCCGTTGAAGGATAGGTACTGAACGCGACATAATTCCGATCCAGCCTGTCCCTTGCTGCCCTCTCCCAGCGACGCCCTAAGCCAAGGTCCGTACCCCACAGGGGATGCCCTTAGCGTGTAGTCACTTAGTTTTAATATTTTGAAGCCCTGGCTGGAGGTCTTAATTTATTGAGGCTTCCACAGGCAAGCCCGGTTAAGCAGACGACAACCTCATAGGTTGAACTGCGAGATGCCATTACAAAAAAAAAAAATCGGTAGTCCGACTCGCGCACCGAGGGTTCCGTAAAAATTTGTAGGTATGTAACTACAAAACGGTTTTCGGATTTCTTCCTTTACCTGTGCTACATGAGATTGCTTCTTGCCAAATTTCATGATTCGTCAACGATAAGTACCCTATAGGTTTTGATTCCCTTGCGAGTGTCAAAATATGCGGCATAAACGGAACATAAACGCCCGTATCTTTTGATTGCGTTTACTTAGAACTTTGACTTTTTCATTGCTTCAAGGGATTGCAGCCCTGAGTATTTGATGTTTATTTCAACTTGATAACTCCACGTGTTCCTGAGTAAAAGGGTCTTGACAGACGGACGGACAGACAGACAGACGGACAACGAAGTGATCTTATAAGGGTTCCGTTTTTCCTTCTGAGGTACGGAACCCTAAAAAACGCTACACAATAGAACTTTTATTGTTATTAAGTCTAAGCGCGCTTAGTGACATACAGTGTTAAAGATGAATATTAAATAAATCAGAACTATTTCGGGGAGGAAATGTTTTGAAATAAATAATAACACAACGTACTTGCCTCCAGCAGAATCAAACTCAGGACCTCATGCTCAGCAGTAACGCTTGCGACCACTAGACCAGCGAGACATAACGCTTTGTCTAACGTTATAATAAAATAATATACTAGAGTATAGTATTAAAGAAAAAAAAACTACGGCGCTTCTAGTATGCAAATCGGTAATTTTGAATCAAAAGGTTGTAACCCTAATGTTATGTCAAATCCAATGTCAATGTCATCTAAATAATAAATACCGGCCGGTGTACAAAACAAATAGATTAGTAGACGTAGAATCTGGTAGAATCCGTCAATCCGTGATCTGGAATTTCGGTAAAGTCCAATTCGATTATTGTAAAACTTTATTCTCCTGCAAAATGGCTTTAAAAGTGCCCAAAGTGAAGTTTTATAATGGCCTCGAGATCCCTATCCTTGGAATTGGTACTTGGAAGGTAAATTCCTTACTTAAATAAAATTCATAGTCGAAAACATTATGTACCTACTTACTTAAAACTGGTCTGCTGATTTGGCCAAAGAAATAATATTTTCTCACGCTAATAACGCGTACCTATTAATTATTCTAGAATGTTCAATTCTCATTGTTTAAACAGAAAACAATTCTCGCCACGGCATTTTTCTAATAATAATGATTTGAAAAAAGTTTTAAAACTTGTTTTTCCGTTTTGGTTACTATTTATTACTGTTTTTGTAAGCATCATACGGAGCAAGTAAAGCAAGCTTACATCTAAGGTCGAACTTAGAAAAACAATACTTTTCGTTGACCGTTTTATATTTTACTAAGTACCTGGTACTTATTGACAGGCCTACACTGTCCTCCCAGCATTAACACTTTAATTTAAAAACATTGTAAAAGACAAATATTTTAAAAAAAGTAACTGTGGAGGTTCCTGCTGGCTCTTCTCCATAGGAAACAACCAATTGGAATCGTGCACCTAGCTTCTGACTTTTCACAAGTGCCCATGTGAAATAAAATATTTTAATTTTCCCATTTTAATTTGTATTTTAAAAACATAGAATATATTCACCTGTATATTTATAAATATACAGGTGACTTTTTAAGAATAGATCTATGGACATAAACAAAGCAAAAGGAGTATAATGTAAGGATTATATTTTGAAGTTTTTACCTACCCCCACTGGAAAAAGGCGTAAGTTTTAGGTTATGTCTAGAGTTAAATTATAGACCTATCATCATCTGCCTAGCCTTGTCGGCTTCCAGTCTAACCGGATTCAGCTGAATACCAGTATTTTACATGGAGCGACTGTCTATCTGACCTCCACAACCCAGTTACTGGGTAATACGATACCCCTTGGTAAGACTGGTTGTCAGACTTTCGGGCTTCTGACTACCCGTAACGACTGTCAAAGATCTACGAATGACGGCCAAGACCAACGTCATAACGTGCTATCCGAGGCACGGAGGGGTCTCGGTATGTAAAGATGGTCACGCATCCATAGACCAAGCGTAGCTTAACCTGATAGATCGACCTGTGCGGCTGTTATTATTTAGCCACGGGCCTCCTAAATTATAGAAGTATATAACAACTTAATAATGCGGTGAAGATATTATTAAGTTGTTATCACTGATAATACATTGTCTATCAGACAATGTATGATCAGTGGTGTTCTGATAAATATATATTATATAAGGGGACTCATAAAAGGCTCTTCAGATGTTATCTTCTAGTTTCTTCAAAAATAAACAGGCCGCTTTTTGCATTTAACAGTTAAAATATTTATCTAAGTGATTACAGGCCTGGACTTGAACACCCAGGGCTCCTATAATTCAAATTTTATTTATGTGTAAATTAGTCTGCCCCTAAATTAACGTATTTTTAGTAGCCATGTTTTTAATCACGTCTAAACTGTCTATGGAGTATCTTAATTTGACAGGACTAAACTAATATTTATCTTCTGTCCTTTTCTTAATAAAATAGAAAGAAAAAGATGCACTGAACTTAAATCTAGTCTAGTTTGTGAACAAGGGAATCGGCACCATTATGAGTTTATCTCTAGTTTATTCGGTTGTTATATCAAACGCTAACATCCAGTTAATCCGTCGTTCGATACTATATACTTATGTAGCATTAGATAACATAACACTAGGGTTACTGATAACGACTGACATGAGATAAACAGGATAACTCAGTTAAAATCAATTTTGACGAGACTATGATGCAAGTGCTACTACAAGAGCAGGAGGTCTTGGGTTCGATTCCCAGGTAGGGCAAAGTGGTACTGGTTTTTTCTATCTGGACTTTCTCAGTAACAGCTTTTAGAAATAAATATCATTAAGGGCTGATTTTTCGATAGAAAGTTAATTTTTGTTCATAGAATAAAATGGATGTGTGACAGATTTTGTATGGAAGAACTGTCAAAAATTCAAAATTATTCCTCTGATAAAATTATCTAGCATTGAAAAAATCTGCACTTAGCTATACAAATAAATAAAATTGAAGTGTCTGTTTGTAATGTCAAAATAACAGTTTTTTACTAAATGCATATGAAAGTATAAACCGATATACGGTACTTGCAAAAAAAAAAAAACAAATTTTAAAATTTTTGTCTGATTGTTCCGGCTAATCTCCGAAACGGCTGGACCGATTTTGACGGGACTTTCACTGGCAGATAGCTGATGTTATAAGAAGTAATTTAGGCATTTTATGGCTTTTCTTTTTGAAAAAGAATTGGCTCCGTGCAAAAAAAATTAAACTTATTATGATATCGTCTTCACGTCGCTGTCACTGAAAAACAGCGCTGAGTCCGTCTCGCATAGAGTCTTAGCGTTATGCTGAGCGATGGCCGTTTCGCGTGGATGTGACGCATGTTTCTCCCGACGCATGTGTCGGTCCGATCCGATCATTCGCACTTTGCATTTCGTAGTAGACCCCCAAGCTAGTAGATTAGATAAAGTATTTGGGTTCTTTTTATGCGTTATGTTTGCCGCAAATAAACGTATTTTCTTCGTTTCTTTTCTTTCAATAAGAAAACATAAAAAAAAAAACTTAAAATTCTAAATCCGATACTAGTTCATGGATAACGCTTTGAAGGCACAGTTAGTTGTTATTAAAATTTCTTTGTTTTTTTTTTCAGTCTAAACCAGGCGAAGTGACAGAAGCTGTGAAAAATGCCATAGACATTGGCTATAGGCACATCGACTGCGCATACGTCTATGGTAACGAGAAGGAGGTTGGCGCCGCCATCACTGCTAAGATTGCTGACGGAACTGTTAAGAGGTCAGTATTTTTTAAACGTTCATTTTGACGTCCTGGGTTCGATCCCGTCGGTCAAAATGTTGTCGAGTTTTGTAGCGGTATCTACAACGCCACAGACAACTCTCGCAAGCAGAGTTTACCGTGCAATTAGCATACAACGGCCCGACATGGATCATCGGGCAGTTGCCCGGCAGACACAACACCGTTATGTCTGGCCGGCCATCGCCGTCACCATGGGGTCGGAGGATCGTCCCTTTTCTATAGAGTATGAGTGAACTTACACCCTCACACCTCTATAGTTCATTTATACGTTCTGGGTTCGATCCCGTCGGTCAAAATGTTGTCAAGTTTAAAGCCCGGATCATCCCGCACTCTAAATGCGTAACACACTTTCAATCACGATCTGAATCATTTTGAAGGATATTGCTAATACATTGCTTCATATGTTCGATAAATTTGTCTGCTCAACAACGTAAATAACGCAATGAATGTTGTTGAACTGTCAAAATGACCGCCGGAATCCGAAATTGTGCCCGATTAATAGTCTAATGTTCGCTAACACTACTGTTGAGTATGAGGTCCTGGTTTCGATTTCCAGGGGGTCTACTCCGAAGTGGTTCGGCCGTTTCATGCTACGAAGTTACTATTTGGTTCGGTCGGTCCCGATCCTACACTACTACACTCTTTCGAATATTGACTATGGTCCCGACCCAGCTGAGCCGAACCGAACTTTTTTCGCATTTTTCAATAATATTCGGTTCGGCCATGTGTCGGTCCGATCCGATCATTCGCACTTTGCACTTCGTAGTAGACCCCCAGGTCCGGCAGGGTCATTGGGTTCAATCTGGAATTTGTCATTAGCAGCCCGGGGTCTGGATTTGTGCCCGGTTGATGGTAATAGGCTCGTCCCTTATAAGTTATAACATAACCTGGAAGTGTTTAAACGGACTCCGGACCCAGATCGGTCGAAGCAAGGAAAACCTGTTCAGGTGGAGATTCATAGACGACTCGGGGCTGGGGAGTTTGTTGCGCCACTTCTTCTTCCCAGCGATAGCACTAGGAAATGGTGAAGGGGGGGGGCGTTTTTGGGGGACTGTCTTTTGTAATTTTGACGTTCGAAAAGTGCTGATTCTCAGCCTAATTTCAATAAATGACTTTTGATTTTGACTCCGCCTTGGAGTGTAACTGTGGTGCTGTTCCACAAACGATGGGACACTTAATATCGTGTCCTGACAGCTGCACGTTACAGGAACTGATGGACGCTGGCGATGGCGCCAAACACGTAGCCGAATTCTGGGCCGAGTCCATTTAGGTTGCTATCGATACGCTAAGAAGTATTTATAATGCGCTCCATAACTCAAGTAGGGGGGATGTTGGAGAAAAAAAAGCCAGGCTGAAGTGGAAGTAGGCCGGACATGTCGCGCGAATTCACCCGGAGACATGGGCAAAGATCGTCACTCACTGGACGCCATCGAGGTCGAGGTAGACCACGCCGAAGGTGGTGTGACGATCTAACAAGGTTTGCAGGGCCAACATGGCCAGGGATTGCTCAAGACAGGAGGGAGGTTTGGAAGGAAGAAGGGGAAGTCTTCAATATAGGCTAACAAACTAGGAAGTCATAATTCAATAACCATCTTTACAGGGAAGACCTGTTCATAACTTCAAAGTTATGGAACACTTTCCACCGCCCGGACCTGGTGAAGGGCGCTCTCGAGGCGTCTCTTCAGAACCTGAACCTGAAGTATTTGGACCTGTACCTGGTTCACTGGCCCCAGGCTTATAAGGTATGTGATAGTATAAGATATGCAGGGTGTCAGGGACATCGCCGCACTGAAACCATGAATTCAGCACATGATTCTATACGATTTAACGTAGAAATTTTTCGAATGCTATCAAAAAATAAGCTACTGTTTCCTGTTTTATAGAAAAGTGCAATACTTATCCGTTCAGAAGAATTTCTTTTGCTTTAATAACAAAAAAAATATAAACGCAGGGGCTGTAGAATCATGTACTGAATCTATGGTAACCAGTTGCTTGTCGATGTCCCTGCCATCTTGTATATTTTATACTTTACTTTACACACATCACACATACAAATACCATACCATACCTGAAATCACCTCTCTAGTCTCCACTCTGGAATTCGTACTCCCCAAGATACAGACAACTGGCGCCGATTCCCTTGTTCACAAACTAAACTAAATTTAAGTTCAGTGCATCTTTTTCTTTCTATTTCATTAAGAAAAGGACAGAAGATACATATTAGTTTAGTCCTGTCAAATTAAGATACTCCATAGACAAATAAAAACATGGCGACTAAAAATACGTCAATTTACGTCAGACGCTGACTAATTTGACAGGACTAAACTAATATTTATCTTCTGTCCTTTTCTTAATGAAATAGAAAGAAAAAGATGCACTGAACTTAAGTTTAGTTTAGTTTGTGAACAAGGGAATCGGCGCCATTGTCTAGTTCGGGGCTCACTAGCAAATGTCATATTGTAACCTAGGTGTAGGTAATATTTTAAGCTACTCATGTCGTCTTAACTTGCTGTTGACCTGTGAACCTGCTTACTGCTTACTGTATTACCTGCACAATAAATATTTTCTATTCATGTCAACATCTGCATAACATCGTTCACAGGAAGACGGCGATCTGTTTCCCAAGGACAAATCGGATAACGTCCTATACTCCGACGTGGACTACGTGGATACGTGGAAGGCTCTGGAGCCGTTGGTCGGCGAGGGCCTGGTGAAGAGCATCGGAATCTCCAACTTCAACTCGAAGCAGATCGAGCGGCTCTTGAAGAGCGCTAAAATTGTGCCGGTCACAAATCAGGTAAGACAATTCTAGGCATATAATATTTTTTAAGGGGCTCGTGGCTGACGGGACAATCGCAGGGTAAGTTACGCTTGCCGTGGTCGGTCCTTGGATGGGTGACCTTCTTTACATACCAAGACCCCTCCGTGCCTCGGAAAGCACGTTGAACTGTTGGTCCCGGCTGGCATTCGTGGACCATTGACAGTCATTGGGGATCGTCAGAAGCCTGAAAGTCTGACAACCATCCTTACCATGGAGTATCGTATTACCCAATAACTGGGTTGTGGAGGTCAGATAGGCAGTCGCTCCATGTAAAATACTGGTATTCAGCTGCATCCGGTTAGACTGGAAGCCGACCCAAATTATCTACCTAATTATAATAATTATATTTTCGTCTTCTCCAGGTGGAATGCCACCCTTACTTGAACCAGCGTCGCCTCAAAGACTTCTGCGAGGCTCGCAACATAAAGATCACGGCATACTCCCCCCTGGGGTCACCCGACAGGCCCTGGGCCAAGCCCGATGACCCCAACCTGCTGGACGACCCCAAACTTAAAGCCATCGCTGACAGACTGGGAAAGACTGTGGCACAAGTACTAATTAGGTAAGTGTTTTAGGAGTAGAGAAAGTAAGAAATATATTTTTTTTATTCTGGTCAACGCGAATAAGGCGTTGGAAGGAAGGTCGGGAGGCCTCCCACAAGGTGGACCGACGACCTTGTGAAGGCCGTAGGAACCCGTTGGATGCGAGAAGCACAGAACCGGTCGAAGTGGAGGTGCTTGGGGGAGGCCTATGTCCAGCAGTGGACGTTTTTCGGCTGAAATGATGTTGATGATGATTCTGGACAAACAAAAAGCAGCCACGTGCGAGTCGGACTGAGCGCAGTGGTATCGCGTGAAGATGTCAGCATAATTTGAGGGGCCCCTTAGGGCCGAAGCCTGCCGGGTCAGCGGGATTGTCCGAAAGGGTTACCGCTACCCCGGAACATAAAGGGCGAAGGAAGGAACATGGGTGGGATTTAGTCAGTAAGAGTCTGACACTCCCTTCCGCTCCACCCAGAGCGGGGGGGATCATTTGATGAATTCCAATCCGAAAAAAAAAAAGCGCAGTGGTATCGGCCCCGACTTGCGACTTGTAGCTCGTGAGTTCGAACTCAGGCATGCTCTTTACTTTGTGTATTTTAGTTCATCACCTCTGCTGCTGCTGCATTTGGTTTATTTTTAATTTTTAATTGTGTTTAGTTTAGTTTTATAATCTTCCTGTACGAGTCGCAATAAATACTTTTTCTTTCATTCTCTCAAAACGGTGAAGGAAAACATCGTGAGGAAACCGGCATGTCCTAGAACCAAAAATTCGAAGACATGTGACATCTACCAACCCGCACTGGGCCCGCGTGGGATTCCCACCAGTGGGACCATTATTGGCTGATTATGCAGTGCGAGTCGGACTTGCACACGAAATATTTAACACTATATAATATTATTAAGATTGAGCGAAAAACGCTGAAAACATCCAAGCATTATATTTTTTTTATCTTGTATAATAAAAAAAATATTATGTCACTTGATCAACTTTGAACAGTAATATCTCGGAAACGTGACACTAAACGGGGTTTGGTCCTATTGTTTTTTCTATTTCCATTGATGTCAGCTATCGATTTATATGTATAGGCTTCAAGAGTGGCCGCCATTTTGAAAAAAAACAAAATGGCGCTACAGTAGCTATGCCAGGCTCCATATAAAAATTCTCAATCCCCTTTATAGATACAAATCTGACTTACCCTTGTTTACAGTCGTGATGTTACGTTGTAATATGGATTTTTTATGTTTTTTATATTGTTGACAGGTACCAAATTGATCGCGGAGTGATCGTGATACCTAAATCGGTTACGAAGTCGCGCATTGCAAGCAACTTTGATGTGTTCGACTTCAAGCTGTCGCAAGAGGATATGGGACTGATCGACTCGTTCGACTGTAATGGCAGACTCGTCCCTATGACTGCGTGAGTATTCTTCCTACTAATATTATAAACGGGAAAGTTTGTATGGATGGATGGATGTTTGTTACTCTTTCACGTAAAAACTCCTAAACGGATTTGAATGGAATTTGGCACAAATATAGTTTAAAACCAGCATTAACACGAAGGATACTTTTTATTCCGATATTTCCACGGGATCGAAACTTATGCGGGTGAAACCGCGGGACGCAGCTAGTTTATTTATAAACGAGTAGCAGTCGTCCTGCCCGGAAAAACAGCGCCACCTACCGGGTCCAAATGTGTTTTCAAACCATCCAGGTCATTCACACACAATCGCCAATTAAAATACTCCATAGACAAATTAGACGCGATTAAAAACATGGCTACCGAAAATATGTCAATTTACGTCAGGCACTGACTAATTTGACAGGACTAAACTAGTATTTATCTTCTGTTCTTTTCTTAATGAAATGGTAAGAAAAAGATGCACTGAACTTAAATTTAGTTTAGTTTGTGAGGAAGGGAATCAGCGCCATTATCCATTCTTTAATACATTTTTTTTTGTATTTATTTCAGTTCCCTGGGTCACAAGTTCCATCCGTTTGAAAACGACGAGTTCTAAACATGAAGGTTTTAAGCACAAATATAATATGTTATACGTATGTATAGTAATAATGCCTAAATAAAATATTATATTTCGTTATTTTTTTTTTGTTTTATTACGAATGTCGGTGGCTATAAATGATAAAATTTGTAAGTTGGTTTGTACAAACACTTTTACACGTCAATCATATTTTAGAAACTAGATGAGGTCGGCGTTTCCTATCTGACTACTCTGAGAAGAAAGGCCGAAACAAACTCAGAGGTCACAGTCTCTTTTGAAGTCCAGACATAATCTTGGTCAGATCATGTGATGACCATGTAGATTGGTGTATGGTCATATGAAGCGGATGAATGAGGAAAGTTTTGAGTATGAATGTGGATGGCTATACGAGTAGGGGAAGACCAAAGAAACGATGGATGGACTCCCTCCAAACATTTCCATGGCTCTTCCAACTTTCGTTATACGGGCCGAAACGTGGGGCGGCTGCGGACATAGCTCCCTTGGCTTATTTTAACTGTCCGCAGGCGCTTCTTGATCCCTACAAGTTGACCATGTGTGTCACCAATTGCTCTCTCCCCTTCTCGGCAGGCAACGAACACAAACAGTGCGTTTTTCATCTTCGTCGTCGGCAGCACTTACTCCTCCCTCTCCAGTTCTCAGCTCCATGAAGGAAGGACTGTGTGAATGATGATATGGTTAGAAAGGGGGTGACTGCCGAGATGACGACTAATAGAGAAGTATGGAAGAAAAAGACATGTTGCGCCGACCACGAATAAATTGGGATAAGGGCAGGAGAATAATGATAATTTTTAGTTTCATTACAACTTTCGCAAAATGAGCAATTGTAAGGTCAACAGCGTTAGTAATAACTACGTTCATACATAACATCACGCCTGTAACCCCGAGGTTAGGCAGAGGTGTACCTATAGCACACCAACTGCGAATACCGCCCTAACAGCTACGGCATAAAGGCGCTGTCAAATCTGTAATATATAAGTTACCATTGACATGCGGTCGACTGTACTAGTAACTAAGACCGTCGGGATAACTGTGTATATCTCAATCTGAATCATTTCCCATCCATCCATTGCTTCATATGTATGTTGGAAAATATTGTCTGCGCAATGAATGTTGTTGAACTGTCAAAATGAAACGCATTGCAACTGATAGTGTGTTCACTATTACGGCGCTGGTTTTTTTTTTTTAATGTTATAAACTAGTGCTTGACTGCGATCCCGTCTGACGGAAAGCAGTGATGCAATCGTTGATGGTAAAGCGCACCAATTTATTATGAGCTTATTCACTCTAGCCTTGAAGACACTAAGGGTCAGTTCACACCGAGACGCGACGCTGCGCGCACACTTTAAAAGAGTGACTCAAAATATACTTTATTTTCTACACGAAAAGGTACACAGTGCATTCAGAATACGTTGCGCGGTGCAGTAGGTCGTTTTAAAGTGTGCGCGCAGCGTCGCGTCTCGGTGTTAACTGACCCTTAAATTATAATCGGACGGGAAGACCGCTGCAGGCAAATTGTTCCAGTCCTTCGATGTACGCGGTATAAACGACGAGGCGAAACGCTTCGTCCGGATCGCAGCGGTGTCAACAACGTAAGGGCGGACACTCGCCGTACGACGAGATTACTAAAAAACTTGTGACATAATACAATATGGTCATACTTTGAGCCGACAAAAAAGGAGGTTTTGCATTCAACGAGTTATCTTACAAATATCCTGGGGGTCTACTCTGAAGTGGTATCGGCCGAATGTTCGGCCGTTTCCTGCTACGAAGTTACTATTTGGTTCGGTCGGTCCCGATCCTACACTCTTTCGAATATTGACTATGGTCCCGACCCAACTGAGCCGAACCGAACTTTTTTCGCATTTTTCAATAATACTCGGTTCGGCCATGTGTCGGTCCGATCCGATCATTCGCACTTTGCACTTCGTAGTAGACCCCCTGCATTCCCTATTGTCAAGCGTTGGTACTTTTGGAATGTATTCCAACATATGAAGCAATGGATGGATGGAAAATGATTCAGATTGAGATCGATAGTGTATTACGCAATTGAGGTGCTTCTTAACCAGATGCTAAGTTGACAATTTTGAATTCAGACCTTTATCCCAGTCGGAATAAGGTTCTAAATCAAAAACTGGTTGAAAGGTTTACGGTCGGACCAAAGTTAGAAAAACACAGTCGCATCGAAAAAAATAATTTATTTCAATACAAAAAGAATTGTCTTAAATATATTAAAATCTCGCTTAACGTAATATTATAGCAACCGATATTAAGTTTATTTTCGCCATTTTTTATGGATATAACAAAGCTTTTTATCACTCAAGGGTACAAGCAGCTGTCAGGGCCGCGGGCTGTTCGAAAGAGATACCGTGGCCCCTGGCACAGGCAACTGAAGGAACACTGGTGGGTTTTAGTCAGTAAAAGTCTGACACGCCCTCCCGCTCCGCCCAGAGCGGGAGAAGTCATATGATGATTTCCCATCCATCGAAAAAAAAAAAACGAGTACAAGCAGAGTTCTATTTTTGCCAATATTTGTCTGCAGACGGCGAAAAATGGAACTAAATGACAATGTATGGAATTTGACATATTTTTGACGTTTTCTTTGACAAGCAGCTTACATACAAATGCATATCTCAGCTGGTGATTATGTCAAACTGAACACCGGTATAAGTAATGAAGAGATCCGTTGGAGAACCAAGGTTATCGAGATGGAGAAGGTACAGACGCCAGCACATCAAACTACCCGAAACTGTAAAATTTTCCCAATCAACCTTGAACCTAATGTTAATATTTTAATAATTTGACAGATTGCAGCAGCTTGATGTGCTGGCGTCTGTATATCGATAGCCATCACGTCTGCGGAGTTTCGCTAGTTTATTTGACTTTGTATATTTCGCTTATTAAATACTTCATAAACGCTTGTTTTATTTTATTTGCTGGCAATCAAGGAAACGTCCATCTGATCACCATGGTTCATCTGGTCATCTCCAATACCAGAGACGAAGAAGCGATCCTATCCCATAGACAAAGCTTAAATGTCTAATAAATACTCTGCCTAGCTACAAAAAAATGGTGTTTGCTTATGACCACATTGTCGAAGTGAAAACTTACGACTGGAGCCGAGTATACCCCATTCAGCATCGAGTCTACGCGATTGAGCGTCATCGACCGACTGGAGCCGAGTAAACCCGATTTAGCATCACCGACCGGCTGGAGTTGAGTATACCTGATTCATTCGTGAATGTTCAGTTTTATTAGCTGTGCAGAGAGAGCGCACTAAAGAAGTTTTCAATTCAAGAATGTGAGATGTGATAATTACAAATTCATTGTTATAATTATGTATTTTTTTTTTACATTATTATTTTTATAATACAATACTTTCATCAAAGACATCGTTTAAATGCAAAAAATAGGTTATTTACGGAACGGTCAAAAATCATGGAAAACTATTACACAGCTATCAGAAATGTATGGTCATATTTAAGGGGTGGTAGAGACCACCAAGTGCCAGTGGGCTGGCCATGTCTGTCGAAGGACTGATGGCCGGTGGAGCAGACGAGTCCTGGAGTGCAGACCGCGTATCGCCAAGCGTCGTGTGGGATGCCCCCCAGCTAGATGGACGGACGACCTGCAGGTGGCTGGGACTGACTGGATGAGGAAGGCGGAGGACAGGGTGTTGTGGCGCAGCCTGGGAGAGGCCTATATCCAGCAGTGGACTGCGATAGGCTGATTTGACAGACCATCAGACTGAAGAACTTTCTCCATGAGACCAACGTCCAATACAGTCCCATACACTACTCACGATCACGATATTGGTCCCATGGAGAAAGTTGTTCAGTCTGATAAAATAGAATACTCTTTATTATACACCACACACCGTCACCTCACACATCAGGTCCAGTTGAAAACCAGCGCCAGGCACTATTTGTCTGGCATTTTTTGCTGAACTGGGCCTTTTTGGCGCAGCCGTGAGGCACACTTTTCCTGCTAATTTCTTACATCGGACTTCACACTTTTTATTTAATCTTTTATTTTTTTTTTATTTTTTTTATTGTGTGTGTTTACTTGATGTATGTATCTGGTGTATTGTGTGTCTTTTAGTTTGTGCCAAATAAATGCATTTTCTGTCTTCTTTCTTTCTTTCTTTCACCATACAAATTATAAAACATAAATATACAAAATTTTTACAATGACACAATGGGCGGTCTTATCGCTAAGAGCGATCTTTTAAAGACAACCTTTGGATGGATTCAAATTAAAGAGAGACAAATATGGTAGGTAGTCTGTGGTGTACCATTTACATTATACAATCAATATATACATAAAGTATATTTTACTCGTCTAAATAAACGGAGAGAGAGTCGAGTCGAGTAGAGCCGATGGTCTGTATCACACCGTTAAATGTGACCACACATATTTGACACAAGCTGGATAGAAACACTGAGGAAATTGCTGTTCATAATTATGTTAATTAATCTTGTAACAATTTTTAAGACTTTTGGGTAACCAACCCGCACTGGACCAGCGTTGAGAACTATGGCCCACTCCCTCTCACAGAGAGGAGGCCTGTGTCCCAGCAGTGGGAACATTATAGGCTGAATATACGGGTAACTTATATCATCAAATAAATTAACGATGTCTTCTATTAAATAAAAGGTTCTATGCATTTATACTTTGTTCATTTAATGATGATTGACATGACAAATACAATAACATTTTTTCCACGAACCAAATGGCAATTCTCGTAATTTTAAGAACGTCCACAGTCAGATCTGTCTCAATCTGTCAAAAATACATGTACGTTTGCCCAGCACGGCCCCTCAGAATTTGCATTTATGGTGTACACCATTGCAATGTACTCGCCTCTAGCAGTATATGTACCGATTTCTTTTTCAATGTACCTCTATACTTTTGAAGAAATATGCAAAAAAAGGTGGCCGTGCCAGCCAAACGCTTTCAGCACGGCCCCCCATGTAACTTGAATAATACATACCGTATTAACAAATGTCTATAACTCAAGAAATGTACTCTATTAATACGTTATATGTGCCGCAACAGTTATTGTGAATTCATAATAACAAATAATATATAGATGTGGATAAGGGGCCGTGCTGGAAAAAATCATTTTAAGAAATATCTAAAAAAGACAAAACATACTTAGCCAAAAACTATTAAAAAATAATTGAAGTTTAGCAAGTAACATATGTACCGCATTGATTTCTCATACAACTTGTTATATTGTGAAAAATAAATCTATTTAAGTTCATTCAGCACGGCCCTCTATAGTTGCCTATATCTTTTTAAATAAGCCGTGTATGTTTACAAAATTCGACTTCCTGAATAATATATAGGAGTACATTCCTTTCAACTAAATTGCAATTCTGCTGTATCAATACTTTAGAAGATAAATTCAATCTAAAAATATACATACATTAAAACTGATGGGGTGACCATGATTTCATATATTTGGTAGGTAGGTACATAAATGTTCTATATTTATGTACTTATATTAATTAAATTATGTGACTACATTGAAATAAACATTCTTTTTACCCGACTGTACCAGAAGGACGGTAAGGTTTTTCGAGTGAATGAATGTAGATATGTAGCAACCTTCATTTCTTTGGCACGCTTTGTAGTCTAAACGGCTTTATTAATTTCAACTTGAGAGATGTCGTTATATTCGTCTTAATTGTGAGAATGACACAGGGTAGGTATAGGTACCCATCAAAAACATTAAAAATAAAAATAACTGATTCTTGGCGTCAAGTAATTAATCGTTTTCTTTTCCTCAAAGCCTATCTAGTGGGATAATATATTAAATAAACGAATTTCTAAGTGGACTAGCTTTAACTTACGGTTCGGCTCGCGTGGTAGAAATAAAAAATATATAAAGCGTGCTTATAACCTTCCCCTAGAAAAAACACAACTTATAATATGTTTAAATAAATGTTATTCAGAATGAGAAATGCTAAAAAAAACAAAATATTCAATGTTTCTCAAAGTTTAAAATTTGTCCGCTATTGGGTAATTTATTTAAATAATTATGTGTTTATTCATTACATCTTAAAAAATAATCATTAAGTATAATAATATATTATCAGTTAATTTTGTCGTGTGCGATCGCTATTAGTTCACTGACGCTACCGTAATTTTTAATGTGGCGCTGGTGTCGCGGTTACTTCATGTTGCGCTTGAGTGTTTATTGACAGTCACATCTCTACGCGCATAACAGACAGTAGTAAATATAAATACTGCTCAAATAATATGAATAATGGGTCGTGTGTTTGTGCAGTGAATTCTATTTCAAGGACGAAAATGGATTGTTAAAATAAACGGGTAAGTAAGTTTTAAGTTATAATATAATTTATTTGTATTTAAAAAATAGATTTGATGTAAGTATATCTAGGTAAGTGCATGTAGGAATTGAACTTGACCCTAAAGAAGATTGCGTAAATATTAAAGTTACACGTTGTATGCACATAAGATAATGCAAAGCACATTAAATCAGTATGCTAGATTTATTTAATGTTATTTAAAAATACCAAAATGTATGAAGCACCTGCTTACGACACAAATCTTTGCAAATTTTCTTTTTTTACAAATCTTTGCATGAGTAGTAGACATGCGCATAACAGTGCATCGAAAGTCAATGCCATATGATATGCACCGGTTCCAAAGTACATCAACTTTTGATATGCACTTTAGTACATATCAACCGGCCAATATCGGCCGCCGGCCGGCGGTTTCTAATTGTTATAGTCGTTGAAAAACATCTGTGATTACGTGGATTTAATTAATTGCCTGTGATTATACCAAATAATTAAAGCGATTCATGCAAATTAATATTAGTGTAATGTAAGGTTCAATCAATATGATTTATTGAACGCGTATCTGTGATTTTTTAAGATTTTTAAGCTCTGTAGTGTTATTGAGACATAGGTTGTTATTCCATGTAAACGAACTAATTTGTGAAATGTAATGAATCTGTGATTTTATTGTAATGTATGATTTTTAAGACTTTGAGCTATGTAGTCTTAGCGACACTAACTTGACACTTGTACGATTATCGACCTATTATGTATAAGTACCTAGTTATCGTTTATATAGTTTACCATATTGTTGATTTGTTTATTTTAATAAAGATTTACTCAATTTAAGCAGTATTTTTTATCCTATTTTCATGTAGAATCATGGTCACCCCATCAGTTTTAATGTATGTATATTTTAGATTGAATTTATCTTCTAAAGTATTGATACAGCAGAATTGCAATTTAGTTGAAAGGAATGTACTCCTATATATTATTCAGGAAGTCGAATTTTGTAAACATACACGGCTTATTTAAAAAGATATAGGCAACTATAGAGGGCCGTGCTGAATGAACTTAAATAGATTTATTTTTCACAATATAACAAGTTGTATGAGAAATCAATGCGGTACATATGTTACTTGCTAAACTTCAATTATTTTTTAATAGTTTTTGGCTAAGTATGTTTTGTCTTTTTTAGATATTTCTTAAAATGATTTTTTCCAGCACGGCCCCTTATCCACATCTATATATTATTTGTTATTATGAATTCACAATAACTGTTGCGGCACATATAACGTATTAATAGAGTACATTTCTTGAGTTATAGACATTTGTTAATACGGTATGTATTATTCAAGTTACATGGGGGGCCGTGCTGAAAGCGTTTGGCTGGCACGGCCACCTTTTTTTGCATATTTCTTCAAAAGTATAGAGGTACATTGAAAAAGAAATCGGTACATATACTGCTAGAGGCGAGTACATTGCAATGGTGTACACCATAAATGCAAATTCTGAGGGGCCGTGCTGGGCAAACGTACATAAAAATACCTGTAATTTCCCTACATTTTGACATTAGTTTGTCGCCGAGATGAGAATGCGACTAGATTTTGAACGTTTTAAATTACTGTCCCATACATTTGAGTGGATTTGTATGGGAGGGCTGGTTTATTTTTTCTCGGTCCCATAGAAAGTTGTTCAGTTTGATGATGTGTACCACATACTTAAATATGAGGACACATTTCTGATACATAGTCCTCCAGGTCGAATTTCGGCCATGACGACCAATCTCAGCGGAGACCAGCCTTCGAAGCAGGAGATATTATATTGTACAAGTGTGTGCGCAGACGCAGGCACTCCACTTGGCGCTTGCGACCACGAGACCAATGGGGCATTTCTGATATACGTTGTATTTGTCATATTAATCGTCATAAAATTAGTATTAGAGTTAACTTTATAAGCATTTGCCACGATTAGTGCATGGATTCATGAATGTGAACTGTATAAGGCCCTAAAAAGGGCTTTATACAGTCATTTTTAATAGTTTTAAAGTTTCCCAACCGTTAAAAGCCGAAATTTCGCTTCTAAACGGTTGAGAAACTTCTAAATTTCAATTCAGAATCTTAGCTAACTATTGAAAAAGTAGTGAAAATGCATGCAGTAATGCAAAATGTACTTTATGTGTGTGTATTAAAGTTGACTTTCCTAAAACACATATCTGTTTACATGTTTGGAAACTAATTTGCGAAGGAAATATTTTCTAAGATTCTGAATTAAATTAGACTGGAAATGTGCCTTAATGTTCTAGAATCTTCTAGAAAGTCTTGCGATGGACTGCCCTATGTCCTTCCTCGTCGTATTCGCGTTTCGAGACCCACATTTTACGGAATGTATCGAGCGACGCGAGAATCGAACCCCCGATCCATGTGGAGTAGAGGCGCTCCTGTGGCGCTGAGATCTGTAAAGAAGGTGATTTTGATTAGAAAAATATATATCGAAATATTCAAAAGGGGATTGTAGATTTATGTATGGAGGCTGGGATAATTAACAGTCCACCATTTTGTTTTTTTTTTTTTTTCAAAATGGCGGCCACGCAAGAAATTGTAGCGGTATCTACACCGCCACATGCGAACTACGTTGACGTCACGCAAAATCCTGCACTGCGCAAGCAACGTTTACCGCGCAATTAGCATAATTATATACAACAGCCCGACCTGATTCATCGGGCAGTTGCCCGCGAGACACAACACCCGTCTGGTCGGAGGATCCTCGCTTTTCTATGGAGGATGAGTGAACTTTACACCCTGTTCCTCATGCCTCTATAAAATCTATAATAGCGCGATAGCTCACGGATGAATGGATAGATCAACCGGCCACAAATTCAGACTCCAAACTGCCACTGAGGAATTCCAGATGGAAAAACCCAATAACACTTTGTCCGACCTGGGAATCGAACCCAGAACCCCAGTAGTGCTAGCGACTACTACACCAACGAGGCAGTAAGCCAAAGTCCACACAGGCTTAAAAATATCGCGGCGGGATTTTATAACCCACTGGATTTTCAACAGCTGCCACTGCTTATTTTAATTTCTGAATTGTTTTTATGTTTTCTATAACGGACTCTTTTAACTTGCACGTCATTCTACATCGTTCTCACATGGTTAATTTCAACACGAATGATGTAATAAAATATTTTGTAACAATTTTATGATTTAAAAGAGTGTCCGTGGAGTTTCTTGCCCATTCTTCTCCATAGGTACCTACTACGGTTTGGAATGAGCAACTAGCTTCATCTTTCTGACTGACCGACCCCTTGACAATTCAAAAGTGCCTGTAATTGGTTTAGTTGAAATAAATTATTTGAGTTTAAACTCTCAGCGCTAAGTAGAGCGTTGAAAATCTAATGCGCGAAAAAAATCTTCCTTTTGTTGTCTAAGATTAATGCAAAACTTTTTCCATACCCTAATCTTCATATCCTTAGGCGCCAATCTCCTAATTTCGGCCAGCAGTCGGTCCCCAAAGCCCCGGAACAGGGTGCTGCCTCCGCTCAGCACTATATTCTGGTACAGGACCTTTCGAAGGTCCATATCAGACTTCTGTATAGCGAACATTAGGACTTCGTGAAGACCTGGAAAAAAAGCAGATATTTTATATACAATGTGTAACTGAATTAATGCACATTATGAAAGTAGTTTGTTCAGAATCGTTTACTGAATCGATTTCTGTAATTTTTAATATAGGTAATATTTTATCCCAAAAATAATTAAAACTACGTAAATTACTGTCACACTTCCGCTGTACAGTCAAAACAAACCAAAATAGATGAAATACCTACTGCGCTAGACCCCTAAACGAGTGCGACTGTTCGCTTGCGTAGATTTGTAATGTGACCACAATTTTCTCCCACAATCAGTGTAACTAATTTATGAGAAAAACAATGTTTATTACATAATAATAAAAAATCAGTGTATGTATTATGATTATAACATAACATTCTAATTGGGGTGTCTGGTGGTGTGCGTTAATTCCGGGACAAGTTGTATATTGTGCGACAAAGTAAATAAATAAATTCCTCCAGATCGAATTTCCGCCATAACGACCAATATTAGCGGAGTCCAGCCTTCGGCGCGGGAGATATTATAGTGCAGGCGTGTGTGCGCTGACACTGGTGCACTCCCTATCCCTCACTCTCATAGTCCGATGGGACGGCAATCCGACACGACCGGGGAGAGATCAGGCGCAGGACCAGGCGACACGTGCGCACCGAGGCGCAGAGGTATCATACCGCCAACTTCCAAACTCCGGGCTGTTAGTACGAAAGGAGATCCGCAAACAGCCCTAATAAATTAGGCCTCAATAAACAAAAATGAAATAATTTGGGTTTTCAAGGAGTAATATTAGTCTATAGCCCTGTGTAATTAGTTTTTTGATATAACATGGGATATGGAAATTAAAAAAAAAACTTTATTTCAGACAGTAGTCAATTAATCTCATTAACATTTGTTCTCGCTCTATCTTTAGGTCATGAGTTTGAGTGATTTTAATATGAGGTGAAAGTTCGTCACAAAGGCAAATTGGCAATTGTCCAAAAACACAGCAAGGGTCGGTAATTAAATGTAGCGCAAAATAAACATATAACGCAAGTCCACAACACGAACGAGAAACGTTATGACGCTATCCGGCAATCTGTTGTTGACAACCGATTGATTGACAAGTGACAGCCGTATCAGGTGTTGCAGTTCGCAAAAATGCAAATCGATTTTTCTATAAAATCATTAAAATAACACAACAATAACAAAAAAAATACTTTATCTTTAATCATTGTTTTGCAATAAACTTTTTTAAGTGAAAAAAAAATATAAATCGAACATTATAATACAAATCTCTTAATGGGAAAAACATTTTTTTTTTAATATGGCAAAATCAGTTGTTATTAAAACAACTGCAACGCGAGGAATACATCAACTGACTTTTCTTTTTTTTTAAATTCCTTTTTCCTACGTTTTTTTAGGAAATGATAAATTAAAGTAGGTCTTATAATTATTTAAATATTTTTTTCGAATGGTCTAATACTTTGTCTATCGGGGCCATGACTCGCCGATCTCCTTTCCAATGGAAAACCCAATAATACATTGGGAATCGAACCCAGGACCCCACGCTCAGCAGTTGCGCTTGCGGCCACGAGACCAACGGGGTCGTCAAAGTAATGTGTAGGCTCGTGGCAAAACGCGCACTGGTCGATCGACGATTAAGCTGAATAGGATCGAATTTTTTTTCGTCATGGGTATCGTTTTCATGGTTTTCGAGGGTGCTCAAGCCGGTCGGATGCAGAAAATTTTCAAATTTATCGTCATTTCTAAACTAGCGCAGCCGCCATCTTGGAATTTCGTTCCTGCCGTGGGACCCCCGACCCAACATGTATTTTTTCTTTGTTCCTTTTATTACTCATTCTGTTTGTAAGTAAAAACTAGTAGTTTCAACATACCCTCGCACTCTTCGCCGATAAGATCAGGTCGGAACAACACTTCTGGTGCTCGGAACCTGGCTGGACCAATCTGTGGAGGCAGGAGGAAGGTTTTCATTATCTCATGCCTCATATTGTTAGGTATAACATAATGTCAGGAAAAAAATGTTTAGTAAATTGAAGTAGTGTTGTAAAAACCGAGTGTGCTTATGACCACACGACTGAAGTGAAACTTCTTTCTCAAAATATTAATTTATTAAATTGTTTAAAACGAAATAGAATTACGAAAAATAACCAAAGAATCACCGTTCGCGTAACGCTAGTAAACTCGCAAACGAACTACTGACTGAGATATATACATATTTCACTTACTAGCTATAAGAGAAAGAGAGAAAATGTGCGTGCGCACTGCTCTCTCTTGCTCATACACTGTGATACAGACAATAGGCCTGCACTGTGCTTAGATATACGGAACGTATTTGGCTATCAGAGGAAAAGAGAAAGAAAATGTGCGCGCGCACTGCTTTCTCTTGCTTATATCCCCCACTCAAATCCCGTTCGCCTCGCCCGATCACACTTTTCGTAACGCTTACGTCACGCGTTCGCCAGCTTACTCCCCAAGTCAAGCGTGCGTAAAGAAGTTTCACTTCAAAAACAACTTCCCTCACTGTATACAGGGTGGCAGGGACATCGTCGCACGACCTGTTGCCATGGATTCAGTACATGATTCAGAAATTTTTCGTTGGTTATAAAAAATAATTGCTGTTCAGTACATTTTGAGCGCGTAAGTTCAATTTTCTATGGAACAGTTGGTTTTTTTTATTACCGACGAAAAATTTCGACGCTTGGGGGTCTAGAATCATGTGCTGATTTCATGGTTATAGTTTGCACGTCGATGGCCCTGCCATACATACTGTATACAGGGTTATTGGTAAAAGACCAACAACCTCTTAAGAGGTCATTGTACTCATCATTATGAACAACTTTTACTCACAAGGAGAGCCGTTTTTAACTGTGATATTTTACACAATTAGGAAAAACGAAAATTTTATCAGCCTAGGGTAATTTAGGAACAGTCACATGTGGTCTATGGGACCAAACCAGAAATCGTGAAAAAAAAAATCAGCTGTTCCCTACATTTATGTTCGTCTAACTCGTCAAAATGTAGGGAACAGGTGATTTTTTTTTCGCTTTTTCTGGTTTGGTCCCATAGTAAAAGTTGTTCATAATGATGAGTACAATGACCTCTTAAGAGGTTGTTGGTGTTTTACCAATAACCCTGTATATTAGTTAAAAACCTTTAATCCCACTAATACTAATTACTAGGTAATAATATTATAAACGTGAAAGTTTGTATGGATATATGGATGTTTGTTAGTCTTTCACACAAAAACTACTGAATGGATTTGGATGAAATTTGGCACACAGATGGTTTATAACCAGGATTAATATTAGGATACTTTTTATCCTGATATCCCCACGGGATCGAACTCATGCGGTCGAAACCGCGGGACGCTGCTAGTTGTAAATATTTCTAAAAGTTATATGAATAAACAATATCAATTCTTTGGTATTGTTCATCGAATCGTTGAGCTCCTCAAGTTCTAAGTTGAGCTGCACGATTTTTGACAAATGCGTGCACTGACTGGACAGGCCCTCTCAATCTGTGTGGTTCTTTCCTCAAAAAACCCTTTCAGATACCAATCTACATGGTCTTCACATGATCTGACCAAGATTATGTCTGGACTTTAAAAGAGACTGTGACCTCTGAGTTTGTTTCGGCCTTTCTTCTCAGAGTAGTCAGATAGGAAACGCCGAACTCATCTAGTTAAAAAAAATATGATTGTCGTGTAAAAGTGTTTGTTCAAACCTATTTACAGAAAATAAATCATTTATCAAATACAGGGTCAAAAAATCTATTTTTTTTTATATCTCTCAATTTATGCCAGCTGAGCTAGCAGTCGCAGAAAAAAAAAATCACAATTTTTTTTTGCTTAATCATTTATGGAAATTTATTCCCAACACGTCGACGGAGTTTCGCTAGCTAATTGAATTTGACCCTGCATAACTTGGTTTTGATATATTTCTTACCTCCAACCCCGTACCATCTGGGAGTGTGTACTGAGCCCTCTCCGTTTCCAAAGTCTCCTCCTTCAGAGGGTTAGGAGAGAGGTAGCACGCCCTCTCTTTAATAGCCTTGACTATTTCTAGTTCAGCCGAAGTCCGGAGGTTAACGCCCTCTTTACGCAAGAGGAGCCTGTGAACAAAACGTTATTGTGTTATTTTTTTTTTACTTGACCAAACTTTTATTTTTCTTTGGGTACATTCTCATGGATACCCCCGTCTGGGGAGAACGGAGGGTTATGCCGGACCCCTACCGAATAAAACCCCACTGTTCCTACTACTGCCATGAGTCGGTGGCCCGGGAGATACTTGTAGAATCGCCGCACCCCCGACTGGTATCAGCCCGCCATGCTGCACGGAGTTTGGAAGTTGGCGGTGTCGCCTGGTCCTGCGCCTGATCTCTCTCCGGTCGTGTCGGATTGCCGTCCCTGAGGACTATGAGAGTGCGGGGCGAGGGAGTGCACATGTGTCTGCGCACAATTAAATCAGCCTCTAATGTTCCCACTGCTGGGACACCGGCCTCAGGACTCTGTGAGAGGTGAGAGAGACAGTGCGGGTTGGTAGAAGTCACATGTCTTGGACTTTTTGGTTAAAGGAAACCAGCAGGTTTCCTCACGATGTTTTCGTTCAGTTTTGAGAACAGTGGTGATGAAAATTCACACAAAGTATCCAGTTTGTCGGAGGACCGATGGCCGATGGAGCAGACGAGGAGACCGCGTATCGGCAAGCGTAGTGTGGGACGCCCCCCAGCGACGATGTTAAGAAGGTGGCTGGGACTGACTGGATGCGGAAGGCGGAGGAGAGGGTGTTGTGGCCTGGGAGAAGTCTATGTCCCGTCTTCTTCTCCGTGTCATTGACACGACTGTATTTTACATCTTGTTGGCCCAAAACTTTGCCGCTTCCACGGCGTTGTCAGTGGCAGAGCAGAGGTCACTTTGACTGCATGTTTTGGGACACAGAGGGCAGGATAGGAGGTGGAGCATGGTTTGCGACATAGCTCCACAATCACACCCTACTGCCGTTCCGTCAAGGTTGCCCACTTTACCAGGTTGGACTTACATCTTCCCACTTGTGTCCGGAGACGGTTCCGTGGACCACTGAAGGTTACACCCTGCAGGGAGATGTCCAGTAGTGGACTACCACAGGCACCACTGGTCCCTACCCCTGAATGCATTGATTCTGAACTAAGTTTATCGGTTCCATCTTACCTTAAGTACCGCGTGACGTCCCTGCCAGCGACGTCGACCCTCATGATGCTGTGTGGCATCGCAAACCCTTCATAGATGGGAACTGAGTGTGTGACGCCGTCACCAGAGTCCAATACCACGCCTGTGGTGCGTCCTGTGGCATATCTGCAGAGAGGAAGGTTCACATATTTTACTAGCTTCTAGCCTGACTTCGCTTGCTGTTCTATCTGAATTTTTTTCTTTTTGCTCGGCTCCTAAGGGTCTTAGCCAGAAGTTTCATGGCCTTTTTTCTTCCTCAAGAAAGAATGCTAAACGAAAACGTTGTAAAAGCGCTGGCGGGCGATGCGACGCGACGCGCTGGGTCGGGGCCGAAAATTTCACGCGGATGAGGTCGCGGGCAGAAGTTGGTCTATACAAATAAATCAAATTGTCTGTCTTGTTTGTTTCAGTTAATCTCTGAAACAGCTGTTCTGATTTTGACGGGACTTTCACTGCCAGATAGCTGATGTTATAAGGAGGCACTTGGGCTGCTTTTATTTTAGAAAATGAAATAGGGTTCCGCGCAAAAAAAAACTCCATGTCGCGACATGGACCAGAAAGAAGTCGCGGGCACAGCTAGTTTAAAATATGGATGTCACGTGATCAACTATGAACGTTAATATCTCGGGAACGTGACACTTTACGGGGTTTGGTCCCATAATGTTCTATACATAAGATATGAATATACAGCGTGTAACGGAAAGGGTGTATACATACCAAGGGCACGGCTTCTTTGGATGATAACAAACGATATTGGAAGGGTTTCAACTCAAAATAAAATACTCTAAAAATTGATACCAAATTTTCGGTATCTTGGGTTTCTTAAATTCAAATCATAACAAACGTATCACCGCACTACGTAGGTCAATGACTTCCACGTTAATGGCCAATATTACGAAAAATCTCTTCCGTAATTCTGAGCGCCTAGTATCTATCGTCTACCGCATTCTTTGTCGGCCTAAACTGCCGAAATAAAATATGCCGCCGGCGCCGCCAAAGGGCGCGAATTCTGCGCGTCTTATCTTATTAGCCTACTGCAAGCGGCGGCGGAGTTCTTTGTCGGCGCCGGCCGTGACGACATCGCGCGCGCGGGCAGTAAACCATACATACCTACTTTACCGTGATGTAAAAGTTAATGCGTAATTATCGATTTACAGTTTACTCGTTAATATCAAGCCAGAAATTGCACGTAAAAACTGAGATAACAAAACTTACGTAAAAAATCGAAACAAAGTTTAGGTAGGTTAACTAGTTTCATCCCTTATTATTACTTATTACCGAGTAAACAGTAAAATCTTAAAGCTTTGCTTAATTTAGTAAATTGACTTACATTTTTAAAGATGGGGTTTGGTGTACACACGTAAGTACCAAAACCGCTTGCTTATTCAAGGACACCTAAACATTGCGTTGCATGTCTGGTGTTAATGTCGTTATGGCGGCCTCAATCCGCACTTTCATTAGGTCCACAATGGACCTAACTGCACCACGACCACTGCACTGCACTACCTACGTTTTTAAACACTCACAAAAAAAAGTCTAACGGGGTTAGGTCTGGGGATCGCGGAGGTCAAGCCACGCTTCTACTACCACGCCCAACCCACTGAGATGATTACCATCTTCTGCTCCGACACATATCAACATTTCGTAATATTCGCTATTACTTAACGACACTTTGCAAACACAACAAAAAAGTCAATTAGGTGTAGCCGCACTGAACTGATGCGCGTATCACAGGGATAGAAACAAGCGCACTAGAAGCGGGTCAGGAGTCGACTGACGAGCAAAACAATAACAATAAAACTCCTATTCCCTGCTATCCTGGTACCTATTTTGTTTACACACATTATGATGCTTCGTTGTGTGTGTAACGACGTAATTAGGGTTCTGTACGACACAATTTTCAATTCGGCAATAACAATTCCTGTTACTCTTGCGGTCCTAGTACTTTATTAATTTTTTTCCACAGTTAGATGTAGTTTTGCGACATTTTTTATTGACTTCGTTTGAATTAGACTAAAGGACTAGACGTGCTCAAACCAATAAAACCCATGTACCACTCAAACTGCACCGACAGACTGTGAACTTCCAATAATTCTTTCGGTTAGTCCTACAGACAAAAATTATGCGTGCGTGCTATTATTTTGTAATTAAAAAACTTACCGTCTTACGAATTTTCGATCAGGTCACGTGTCCTGACGCGAGTTTAACATTTTTTACCCATTACAAAAAAAGTGTTCAACGCCGCTAAAGAAGTTTTCACTTCAAAAAACTATTAACTTGTTAATAGTTTTCATCATAATTATTTAAAAAAGTGACCTTCTTTTAAAAATTATGAACGGAACCCACTGTGATTTTATTTGTACTAGGAGAAGAATAAGTTGCGAAGAGGTGAATTGAAATGAAGTTTTGGGTTCAGTTGGACATAAATTGTTACTACTAAATCCTTTTTCTATTCTAAGTTCTAATGGCCAATAATAATGTTTATTCAAGCACTTAATTCCTGGATGCACGTAAGGATTCGATTTTTATGATCAATTCAATGATACGAGCTGACGATTTTTCGAAACAACTCCTGGATCGTATGTGTAAAAAATATTATGATAAGGGCACACAATAGTTGAAGTTCATATTTTAGTGCACATCATCAAGGTTATAAGCCTTAAGCTAGGGGTCAACCTTGAGGATCGTGATATCGTCAGCGCGGAACGAGTCGGCGGAAGGCAGCTCAACGCGACGAGCTCTGCAGGTCCGACAGAAACTCGGCCGCGCGCCATCGTCGTGCGTCTGGCGCGTCGTGATCTGCGTGATGATCTGTTGGCGAGCGCGCGGATCCGACGCGGTGCAACGACAGCCGACCTTGACATGTCCGGCCCGGTCCAGAGATTCTTTATCAATGAACGCCTAACAAAAACAAACCGCCAGTTGTTTCGGAAGGCGCGGGACGCTGCTGGTCTCTTCGGCTGGAGATTTGTTTGGACTAAGCGCGGCCGCATTCTTGCCAGGAGGAAGCCAGGTGACTCCACTCAAAGAATCCGCACCGATGAAGATTTGTCTCGGATTTTTGGACCTGTCAATGAAACAGCCTGATTACTGTCTAGTTTTATGTTGCTTTATTTTAATTTATGTTGTGTTCAAGCTATTTTTTTCTACTTGGGAGGATATGCGTCGCAATTGTTTCTGTCGGGTGCTTGACTTACTTTTTTATGTATTTGTTCCACGTATCAATACATTTTTTACACTGATTACAACATACCCTAATTATATCCAAAAATTATATACAATCAATCTATTTTCAATTATTCTAATCTATGTTAATTACATTTACAGTTCATTGTCACATGATCATAACAGCCCATTGCGGTCCACTGTTGAACACGATTCCTACCTCTTCATTAGTATACAGATACACTGGGCATACATACAATACACAGATGACAGATGCAAATGACTCCGAGTAAATGTATTAAGTTTGGTCTATTGAATGCGGGCTCTCTTGGTACCAATCAGGATGAATTCTTGATAGCCATGGGCAACCATGCTGTGGATATCATGGCTATCAACGAGACTTGGTTGCGGAAGGGTGAGGAGGGTCGAGCGCCCAGTGTGCCTGGGTACAAGCTTAGGCACGTTCCGCGACCTATGTCTATACGTGGTGGTCGTGGAGGAGGCGTTGCATTCTATATAAAGAATGGGGTGGCTGCGCGTGTGAGAGCTCATCCTGATCATCCCAATGTTGAACAGCTCTGGCTAACCCTTGTTGTGAATAGGAGAAAGTTACTCATTGGCACTGCATATCGTCCACCTTGGTTAGACTTGGAGCTCTTTCTCGAGGGCTTGACTGCCAGTATAGGTGCTTTGATGTGACTCAGGTTGGCTGGACAAATCTTCAAAATAGCTTGCATTTAACTAGGTCAATAGGTCACTTTATGTGACGGCTAAACACCCTTATTTCAGAATTTGTGACGCTACAGAATCTTAGATAATCGATCGAAAACGTGTCCAGCCATCTTGAAAAACCACTTTTCGCTGGTCTCTCAATCTCGGTAACGGAAGTGATTTTGACGACTTTTTGCATATCAACGGGCGTCACATAAATTTGTGACGGGCACCGAGCTAAAAGTTTTGTGATAAGTACAGTGGTTTAGTAGAAAAATGCAAAAATCTGTGTCCAGCCATCTTGAATTTACGTATAAAACTTATGGCTGGCACTTCCGAATCTCAATAACGGGGGCGTTTTCGAATATGGTTCCTTTACTAATACTTGGTGACGCAATGTGTGACAGTAATAACGTTTGATTTATGGCGTCACATGTAAGGGTTTACGAGAAATCAATAAAAACTTAATGTCCAGCCAACCTGAGTTCAAGATGGCTGGACACATGTATCTCCACTGCCTGATGATCTACGACCTTCGAAATGTGTTCAAAATATTGTGACAGGGACGATAATGATAACCTGAAATTGTGACGGAGAAACTTTGCGTAGTTTCAAAGATATTGACCATTTAAATTTTTCCATACAAACATCCATTAATATTGTGAGGTGACCATAATTTTACATAAATAAAGGATTTCTTTTATGTACTAAATACTTTAGCAACTTCCGCCGCGCCCGCGCCCGCCGTCGTCCGGTACGCGGCCTTAGGACGGCGGTAAAACAACGTTGTGGTACAAGGCGGGGGTTACGGAAGTGCAAATGCGAGTTGATCATCGTCATTTTCGCCATTTGAAACGCTGTATAAGTACAAATAAATAAATGTGATTTTATTTACAGCAAACATTATTTTTTCATTTAAATACCTTCAGAGCATTAGTTTAGTTCTCCTGACATAATATATACCTACTAAAAAGAATAGATATCTGCACGTAAATAATCAATAACATTTAAAAATTACACCCCCCCTTCCTCACTTCTACATTTTTGTCTTCTATTGATTTAAATATCTACAGTTGTTCGTATTAGTATCACCAATACACGGATTTTCGTCCATTAAAGAAAACACCTTAAAATATACTTGTCCTACATAAAACCTACAATATTAGTTACCCTACTGCAGTGTTTGTATGGGGAAATTTAAATGATCAATATCTTTGAAACTACGCAAAGTTTCTCCGTCACAATTTCAGGTTATCATTATCGTCCCCGTCACAACATTTTGAACACATTTCGAAGGTCGTAGATCATCAGGCAGTGGAGATACATGTGTCCAGCCATCTTGAACTCAGGTTGGCTGGACATTAAGTTTTTATTGATTTCTCGTAAACCCTTACATGTGACGCCATAAATCAAACGATATTACTGTCACACATTGCGTCACCAAGTATTAGTAAAGGAACCATATTCGAAAACGCCCCCGTTATTGAGATTCGGAAGTGCCAGCCATAAGTTTTATACGTAAATTCAAGATGGCTGGACACAGATTTTTGCATTTTTCTACTAAACCACTGTACTTATCACAAAACTTTTAGCTCGGTGCCCGTCACAAATTTATGTGACGCCCGTTGATATGCAAAAAGTCGTCAAAATCACTTCCGTTACCGAGATTGAGAGACCGGCGAAAAGTGGTTTTTCAAGATGGCTGGACACGTTTTCGATCGATTATCTAAGATTCTGTAGCGTCACAAATTCTGAATTAAGGGTGTTTAGCCGTCACATAAAGTGACCTATTGACCTAGTTAAATGCAAGCTATTTTGAAGATTTGTCCAGCCAACCTGAGTCACATGTGCTTTGGCCCCCTACGATTGCGTAATATTATTGGGTGACTTTAATGTTAATGTGCTGGATGTCAATAGCTCTAAAACTAAACAACTTTTGGATTTTTTTAGCTACTTAAACCTTAATCAATTAGTCCAAACTCCCACACACTTTATAGGCGATAGTAGCTCGCTTATTGATGTTGTCTGCACTGATGCTCCTATCCGTAATGTCGTGGTGAACCATATAAGTGAACTTGGCCATCACTCCTTTATCACATGCGAAACAATTTTTAAGAAGCATAAGGCTAAACCCAGGTCGGTAGTTTTTCGTCCGCTCACAGACATTTTGGAGGACTATTTTAATGTCGATCTAAAAATGATCCCATGGTCAAGTATTGGAGACATAGGTGACGTCAACACAATGGTGCAAATATTTAATTCCTTTGTGATCCAGTTATTCGATCTTCATGCTCCTCTTAAAAGGAAGACATATAAGACCCGCCCTACTCCATGGATAACAGAGAACATCAAACTGATGTCAACTTTGCGAGATGAAGCTAGGGATAGATTTCGTAAATCGAAACTACCAGGCCATAAGGAATTCTATCTGGATCTGAAGCACCAGGCAGTCACGGCACTATTTAGAGAGAAGACGGCATACTTCGCTAAAAGCATCAATGACCGAATTAAGGACCCCAAGCTGTTGTGGCGCAATTTAAAATCGGATGTGCTTCCGGACCATAAACAAAGTTTGCTCCCAAGTCACTTCAACAACCCTGATGACATCAATGCGGCGTTTTTGGACGTTCCAGGTGATTGCCGTCATTCCGGCTCTCAATTGTCCTACTTTGAGTCTCACAGGTATGGCCCGGCCAATTTCTCACTCACAACAACTAATCCTGAAGCAGTCCTGAAGATAATCAGGAGTTTGGGTTCAAATGCACAGGGTGTCGACGGTATAAGTCTCGGTATGATATCTCTCACGTTGCCAGCTACCTTGGAAGCCATTACAGGTATCATTAACCGGTCCATAGTCACACGAACGTTCCCCGAACTCTGGCGTTGCGCCATTGTTCGCCCTATCCCTAAAAACAATAACCCGGTTAACGTGAAGGACTTGAGACCGATAAGCATTTTACCTTGCCTGTCTAAGATCCTTGAACGTGTAGTATACTCGCAGGTTATCCAATACCTCGAAACCAATAGCATTCTTCCTGACCTTCAGTCGGGTTTCAGAAGGGGTAGAGGTACTGCAACGGCTCTGGCTGATGTTGTGGGTAATGTTCTTGAAGCACGTGACCGGGGGGAGGGAACAATTCTGGCTCTGCTGGACTTTTCCCGGGCTTTTGACGCAATTAATACCGCTCTACTGCTGTCAAAGTTAGCTTTCTATGGCTTCGACAGTGATGCGGTGGAGTGGTTTAATAGCTATCTTACCAACAGGTCTCAATATGTAGAGATGCATAGGGACGATGGGTCTAGGGTGTCATCCCCTCCCCTCCAGGTGTCAAGGGGTGTTCCTCAGGGATCGATTCTGGGGCCTTTGTTGTTCATTCTGTACAGTGCGGATATCACAAATTCCTTCATGAACTGCAAATATCATATGTACGCTGACGACATTCAGTTGTATATATCCTGCAGGGGGGAGGAAACATCTTTGGCGGTGCAGAGAATGGTCGAGGACTTACATAGAGTGGTTGCTTGGTCGGAGGAAAATTCTCTGGTTCTGAATCCCCTCAAGTCCAAATTTATGGTGCTGGGTTCAAAAAAGCAAGTTAGTTCAATACTGTCTGCCAACCCTGAGATAGCTATCATGGGTGAGAGAATTGAGAGAGTGGAGCAGGTATGCAATCTAGGGCTAATTATGGATCCGGAGCTGCGCTTTGAGGCTCACGTGACAAATGTTCTTCGGAATTGTTTTTATAGGCTAAAGGTCTTATATGGAATACGGAAATATATAAGCATACCAGTACGGAAACAACTTGTTGACAGCCTCATTCTATCCAAACTAAATTACTGTGACACAGTTTATGGACCATGCCTGCTTTCAAGAACCGAGCGTGTAATCCAACGTATCCAGAATGCATGTGTTCGTTTTTGTGTTAATGTCCCGCATAGAAATCACATTACACCATACACAAACGAACTAAAATTATTAAAGATGGCTGCCAGGAGAAAGCTGCATTTAGCCAACTTATTGTTTGGTATCATTGCAACTCAAAAGCCACACTATCTTTATGAAAAGTTAAGTTGGAAACAAAACAATCTAAGGTATGGTCTTCGCTCCATGGTAAGCCCACTGTCGGTGCCAATGCACAGAACTTCAGCATTCAGAGGATGTTTCAAGTTTGCAGCCACGCGCTGTTGGAATGATCTTCCACCACCAATGCGACGCCTGAAAACATTGCAATCCTTTAAATACCAACACAAAAAGTTACTGTTACATGAACAAATTTCACTTCAACCTTAAAATGTACTTTAGTATTGGCTCACTGTACCTCAGGGGTCATGGCTTGCGGGCTGTGGTTTGGGATCTCCTGGGGCGTGGGCTGCTTGGAATTTGATCTTCTGCCGGTAGGGCAGTATGTATTATCGTCTGTGTTTCGCTGTAGTATTCTTCCTTTGCACTTAGGTACGCCTCTTTGCTTTTTGCTTTTCGCTATGCAATTTAATTGATGAGCTGTCTCCGTCAACCGTCTTGTCAGATAAAGTGGCTAGATGGGGAAAAATAACGTCCTAATTTATTTAACTAACCAGTTTAATTTATTCTTTTATTTTTTCTTTTATTAATTATCACGTTGCACTTACCATTTTCTTCCTGGACTGGGGACTTTGGTTCTCCTTTGAGTCACCAAGTTTGTCATTTGCACCTACTAGCACAATTTTAACAAACACTGTTTTGCAAAAACCACAGGTACACATTCACACAATACATAATAATTATAATTCTATCTTATCATTCATTAATAATGAGTGAGCCATGTTATTGCTAATTGTTACGTTCCGGATGTCAAAACGTCAAATATAGCATTGTGACAGCTGCGCACACGCACAGATTACTAATACCCGGCGGCGCGAGATTCGTTGCCCGGAATGTTACCACATCATCATTGTATTGTCATGTCTCACCATCTTTTTTTATTAAATTTATGTTTACTTTATTTGATTTCATGTTTTGATTGTTGTTTGTCTCGAATCATATTACCTATGTTGCAATGGTTTATTTTATTTTTCTTGTCTTGATTGTTGTTTTTATTTATTTGTGTATAATTGCATGCTACACTGGTTGACGTCATCACGTTAACGCCGGCTGCCGCTGAAAACCAGCGCTGGGGCTCTGTCTCGTATAGAGTCTTAGCATTATGCTGAGCGATGGCCGTTTTGCGTGAATGTGACGCATGCTTACCCCCAACTTGTTACTTTTTTTTTGTGTTTATGTTCTTTTTTATGCGTCATGTTTGCCGCAAATAAACGTATTTTCTTTCTTTCTTTCTTTCTAGTGATTTTAACCGACTACATCTGTATCATCTGAATGAAAGTCGTAGAATTACGCCGGAAAGGTTATCAATTATTATTTATTAAAAGTTTAGACGTACCTACCTGAGTGGCAACTGTAAACAAAACAAAGGTGTGTTAAATGGGGTTTAAAATTTTTTTGTTTACGATTTTTGAATGAATATTTAGAAGATCGATTCAAGAGCACCGGATTCGATCTGTGAATCGAATAAAACATCGATTTAAAGCAAAACATCGTTCATCCTTATGGCCACCAAAACAAAAGGTTAAGAATAACGTTAGGAAATTTACAGGAATATTGTTTTTGAATTAGGTATTTACTGTGTTGTAGGTACGATGGTAAGGTGGGTGGAAGATTACTATGTAGATAATAATTATCTAAAAAGTAATCTTCTACAAAAGGGCAACTAAGGAAAAATCCAACAAGTGTGTAAATGATACGTGACAATGCAAGCAGGTATCTAAATATTATTTCGTTAAATTTTGATACTAATTTAATATAATTAATTGAATTGTAGCTAGTTCACAAACATAATCAAAGTTTAGGAAAAGTCAGTAATAATATTTTGTAAACAAAAAATAAACATGCGGAACCTTTTATTCAGAATTACCAGGAGTAAGAGGTTTATTTTTACTTACAAATAGTTCGATGACACCGATCAGCTGACTTAGTGCTAGTGATGTGCTTATTTCAATTTTAAAAGTTTGGTTTCTGGTATCAATGTATTAAAAAATCTCGTAACTTCCGAACATGTAGAGATAGGATTAAAATACCCTTCCAATATCGTTTGATGTCGTCCAAAGAAGCCGTGTCCTTGGTATGTATATACCCTTTCCGTTACAGTCTGTATACAACATCATGTGATATATGTGTGAATTATCTTCATATACTCACAGACTCAGCACGGCTTGCATGGACAGAAAGAGAGCTGGTACGTTGAAGGTCTCGAAGAACACTTCAGCCGCCTTCTCCCTGTTCCGGCGAGGATTGAGGGGAGCCTCTGTCAGCAGCACAGGGTGCTCCTCCGAGAATGTCGACAGTTGGTCCTACAAAGAGAGAAAAAATACATTTTATTCATTCATTTTGACCTATGGATTGGACCCAGACTTGGTCTTTGACAAACATTCGTCCTGGAGCGTCAGCATCAAAATTAAACCCAAATCAAGTGATGCGATGTGATGAAGCACACCAATCACAGCAGGTTGCAGTTGTAAATTTTTTAGTTAACTTTTGTGTTGATTTTCGTTCCAGAAACCGCGCGTAAGGGTGCTCATGCGGGCCTGCGGGCGGAGAGGGCCTGCGGGCGGAGAGGGCCAGGCCCGTGCCGGACGGCGCGTGTTCCACGCGCGCCTCAAAGAGATGTCAGCATAATCCGAGGGGCCCCTTAGGGCCGAAGCCTGCCGGGTCAGCGGGTTTGTCCGAAAGGGTTACCGCTACCCCGGCACATAAAGGGCGAAGGAAGGAACATGGGTGGGTTTTAGTCAGTAAGAGTCTGACACTCGGGGTCATTTGATGATTTCCCACCAGAAAAAAAAAAAAGGGTGCTCATGCATTTGTGAAAGATATAGTTTTATTGATGTACTACCACCAAAACCATATATCTGACCATTTTGAAAACAAAATCCCGTGCACATGATGACCACAGCTGCGTCCATAAATAAAACAAAAGAGGATTTTTAGGTCGACTAATGTGCGCTATAGTGTAATGCAAGCAGGAACAGTCCTTACGATGGTCAGATATAAACTTTGGCGATAGTACCTCTCCTACAGTACTATAGGTACACCTCTGCCTAAGCCTTCGAGGATTACAGGCTTGATGTTTTAATTAAACTATTCTACCAACCTTACTGTAGATGTAATTCCAGACACGCTCCATATCATTCCAGTCTGTTACAATGCCATGTTCCATGGGGTACTTGATGCTGAGGAGACCCCGATGCTCTTCAGCACGAGGACCCACAAAGAGCTCTCCTTCCAACGCTCCAGCCATGACACGGACATGCTTCGGTCGGCCTATGCTGTAGGACAAGCAATATTGATTATAGTCTCTTTCAAAAATGGAAACAAACCCTGGTTAAGCTCGTGGCTAAGTAATAACAGCCGCACGGATTGATCGATCAGGTTAAGCTACACTTGTCGCAGTTGGTCCGTGGATGGTGTGGGTGACTGTCTTTACATATCAAGACTATTCAAGACGTGCTTTCCAAGGCAAGGAGGGATCTTGATATGTAATGGACACCCATCTACGAACCGATCGGCAAGCGTAGCTTAACCTTTGATACAGCCGTGCGGCTGTTATTCTTTCTTCTTCCTTCTTTGGCAACTGAGCCGATGTCGACTATTCTACCAGCGTCATGTGGCGACGGCTGTACAACGAGGTGAGCATGCGGCTGTTATAATTGAACTGTGTAACCCCTGGCAGTGTGTGGCTGGATTTAGTCTTGACTGATGGTCAGCGCTGGCCGCTGACATCAGAGGGGCAATTCTCGTAATTTTAAGAACGTTCAAAGTCTGATCTCAGTCTGTCTGTCAAAAAAACCTCATATTTCCCTACATTTTGACAAGCTTTTGACATTGATTTGTCACCGAGATGACACTGCGACTAGATTTTGAACGTTTTAAATTATGAGAATTGGCCTTCAGTTGCGTACCAATTTATATGGATCGCACTCCCTGCCTATTGGAGACCCTGGGCATAATGTCCCTGAATGCATAGAATGGAAAGGTGGCAAATAATGATTTTTCCATGGCCCTGGGGAGCTAGATCGCGGGGCACTGGGCCCAAAGTGCCCAATGGATAAGAGGGGTCTGCACATATATTTATCGTCGGAGTTTTAGTACGCATGACCCTCGGTACGCGACCGATGTCAACGTAACACGAAAACCTTAGAAAAGTCTTTTAAAAGGAGTTCCAACAAGAAATTCTAATATGGGAATGATTTGAATACTAAATGAGAACACTAACAAAAAGTGATACTTACTAGTTTGGAAACCTGCATTTTGGTATCTGATCGCCAGCGAAGCCTGCTTTGATGACTCCGGAGCCCTGGCAAAAACCGGCAGCATTAAAAATCAACAGCACTAGAATTGGTAATGACATTAAAACGGGAAGTTAGCACCAGATGACTCATTTTCACCAACTAATGTATGAAAGTGTTTGTTTAAACTATTTAGGACCCTAAAAATCGATCGATTATATGCCCAAAACCAATTTAAAATGGTTCTACAATCGATTTTAACTAGATAAATTGCATAAAAAGTTGCTTCGTCGACTAATGAAAATAGTTAGCGTAGTGGTAAATAAATGTTATTTACATTGTCGATCACGACGGGTTGATTGACTATCACGTCGTTTAGCTCCATTTTTGGCTAAATAACGAAACAAATCTTTATTTCAACTTAGTTTTTCTATTAATTTCACTATTCTACATTCGGGTACGTTTTTTCACTAAAGACGTTCCAGGTTATGTTTCAATATTGAGCGGAAGCAAATATTGCTGTGCTTGTCACACGAATGTGTAATTTGCATGTGGTCCTGCTCTCATGCAATTTATGGCAAAAAATTCTGTCACCGAATCTTTGAGCAATGACATCAGGAATGACATCAGTGTTTGAATGTTGCTATAAAACAAATCAGCTTCAAAAAGGAAAATTATTACCATTATCAAATGAAATATTTAACTTAGTGGTGCAAAAAGACTACTCAGATCGCCCGCGACATTGCTATCGGCCCGGCCCCGGGCCTTTCGCCTTTAAACATACAAAAAATAGGTTTTTTCATCATCTATAGGAGGTGTTTTTACAAAGGGCCTAAAACCTGCACTACATTAGTCGCAAAGTTGCTTCAATGGAGTACTGCACCCCAATTGCATAACATACTATCAATCGAATCATTTTGAAGGATATTGTTCATCCATTGCTTCATATGTTGGAAAAATGTGACTGCTCAACAACGTAAATTAGGTACGCAATGAATGTTTTTGAACTGTCAAAATTAAACCCATTGCTAGGTAGTGTGTTACGCAATTACCTCTCTGGTCGAAATTAACGGAAAGTCTGTACATACTACGTGACTATACACTCATGCGAAGAGCTACGGGAAGCTGCGAGTCCTTTGACTCGGGCGCAAAACCGACAACGATCGGAAGTCGCTCGAGGCGAGCCGAGGTTGCACGAAGCGAACCGAAGTACCCTTCTACACTCTCGTATTCGCTTAATTTCGATCAACTTCTCTAGTAGTGTAATACCGCCTTTATAGTCAGTGATTGCACTATCGGGCGATTACGTCACAGCTTGTCATTCCATAACATAGACTACAATATAATATAATTATGTTCCATAATATGTTTGCTGCGTTGCGAGCGCGCCATAAGGATGGGGAATACCCGTCCAAAAACATCTAATATTTTATATATATATATATATTTTACTATTCTGTCTTGTAAAAGATAAATTATTTATTTTGATGAGGTCGGTATTCTATCAACACGAAGAAGTACAATTACATGGAGCGACTGCCTATCGGACCTCCACAACCCAGTTACTGGGTAATACGATACCCCTTGGTAAGACTTTCGGGCTACTGACGACCCGTATCGACTGTCAAAGATCCACGAACGACAGCCGGGACCAACGGCTTAACGTGCTTTCCGAGGCACGAAAGGGGACTATGTGAAGATGGTCACGCATCCGCGGACGAACCGCGGCAAGCGTAGCGATCGACCCGTGCGGCTGTTATTACTTAGCCACAAGCCCCTCAAGAAGTACAATTACAATTGGTTTAAAATCGTAAATATTGTTCAATATTGTAATACTTTTATACTTTTTTTTTGCCTACATTGTGTCTCCCATTTTTCCTTCCAAAAGTCCCTGTCTTGTGCGATCTCTGGCCATGTTGGCTCTGCAAATTTTATCAGATCGCCACACCACCTTCGTCGTGGTCTACCTCGACGGCGATGTCCTCCATCAGGGGTCCAGTCAGTGACGATCTTTGAATTTTGTAAAATAGAACTTATAATATTCTTTTCAGCATACCTATTTATAAACATCCGACAGGCTATCGTATCGAAAATTACACATTTCCATAAAGATTTGCTTTGCCCCCGACAACAAACAGCTGGCGGAAGTATAGCGGTTTGATGTTAAATTGTCAAAATTTTCGGGTTTTGCACAGCGTTTAGAGGCATCCTACGACAACATTGATTGATGTTCTTCACGGTACGGAAGCGTATCGAATGGTTGTGAATAGCTATGCAGGTCAATGAGGATCTTACAAAATGATTTAAGTACAGACGCCAGCAGGTCAAGCTACCCGAAACTGTCAAATTTTCCCAATCAACCTTGAACCTTAACGCTTTAGCAATAAAGTTGAAACACTATTAAAGAAAATTGACAGATTGTAGTAGCTTGATGTGCTGGCGTCTGTACATAAAAATACAACTTAAAGTATAAGTAACATAACATAATCAGCCTTTAGTGTTCCCACTGCTGGGACACAGGCCTCCTCTCTGTGAGAGGGAGTGGGCCATAATCCACCACGCGAGCCCAGTGGGGGTTGGTGGATGTCACATGTCTTCGAATTTGTGGTTCTAGGAAATGCCGGTTTCCTCACGATGTTTTACTTCACCGTTTTGAGAGCTGCATTCCGACAATTAGTTTATATTTCTATAGTCTAATAAAAAACTGAATAATTTGTTTGTTTGAACGCGCTAATCCCTGGAACTAACAGTTGGATTTAAAAAATTATTTTTGTATTTGATAGCTCAAGTCTTGAGCAAGGTTATAGGCTATATCATTTTAGGACCAAAAGGAGCCGTGCAAAAAGAAAACGAAGTAATAGCGACGGGGAGTTTTATAATTTGGGTTTTGTTAACCGACTTCAATTTATAAGCCGATTTGCGAAATTCTTTTTTTATTTGAAATGATGTACTCGTACTTTCAGATTGGTCCCATAGAAATTTTATCAAAAACGGTTGAGTAGTTTAATTTTTAAACCAAAATTACTGGTAAAAATTACAAATTAAAAGTGAAAAATAAAAACTATTTAACAAAAAAAAAAAAAAAAATAACCGACTTCCAAAAAAAAAACACCGAAAATGCGAACCCCAACGACACCGACTTCCGAAATTAAAGTTATTTTTCACTTTGTAGTGTCTTTTTTGGAAGTCTGCTGTTTTTTTTAAGCTCTGTGTATCTTACGACTTCCACGCGAACGAAGTCGCGGAAAGAAGCTAGTCATAGATAACGTCTATCATACGTGTCATCGTCTTTGATACGTACCTCGTATCTTTATGTATTTTGATACAGTTTCGCGATAAAAAATATACAATATACCTACCTAATTTTATATTTAAAAGCGGACCTGACAGACGTCCTGTCCGAACAGCGCCACCTACCCGGTCAAATTGTGAATCTAAACCATCCAGGGACCCATTCGCTCATACCGATTCATACCTGTGATACAGAATAGAAAGTACATATTTGGAATTTTCAACCAACTGTAAGTACACAAATATTATTATTGTAAGAAATAAATTAAATAAATTAAAATGTAAGTACCTATGCTCTGTTTCACCACTTCTAACAAGTTCTAGTTAACTTGTCATGTCAGGCAATTAATTTATTAAATATTTATCTGATTGATTTTATCCAGACATGGTGAAATAGGCCAGTAATTAATACAAAGCACGTAAATGTAATAACTTATTTACATATATATATACAGGGTGGCAGGGAGATCGACGCGCAAACGTCGTGAAAAGGTCACACCTGATGCCATAAATAAAATTACGAAAGTCATTCATCTAGGAAGTGACCGGTTAAAAAAATTGTCATTTTTGAGTGCGCAATGTATTGCAAACAACGCGATCAAAACGCTCCGCGGATGGCGCGCGCGCGCGCTACCGCGATACCGCGCGCTGCCCTTTCGAGTTCTATTTACATTGCTGTTTTAAGTGAAACAAGTGAATTTAGTATTTTTTAATTAAAAATCTCATTGGGTTAGATAGAAATAATGATTTTATACAGTTTAGCAAAAACAATTGCAGAAAAATTTTAACGCAGGGGGGTCCAGAATCATGTACTGAATCCATGGTAAGCGGTTGCGCGTCGATGTCCCTACCACCCTGTATAGTATAAGGCCACGTTTGCCGTATGCTCAATGAGCTGTGGGCCAAAATAACACACATAGTATAATCAGGACGGCCACCAGTCGGTATGCGGAAAATGCAGAGTTATTTTCAAAACAAATAGTAGAGTCATCTCAACACCTCTCTCCCTTGATTTTGTATACATATATAGGGTTATTGGTAAAACACCAACAACCTCTAAGAGGTCATTGTACAGACGCCAGCAGGTCAACCTACCCGAAACTGTCAAATTTTCCCAATCTACCTTGAAACTTAATGCTTTAGCAATAAAGTTGAAAATCTATTAAAGAAATTTGACAGATTGTAGTAGCTTGATGTGCTGGCGTCCGTACTCATCAATAGCTTGGTATAACCAGTTTTTTAATATCTTCGGAAATTAAAAAGATATATGCGTTCAAAACTCTCAATTAGACAGAGAGGGAAATACTGAATTGTGACATCATAGCTCAGTATCGCCATATAAATTATGTACATGCAAAACTTCGTTTTGCGAGAAAGAGATAGACAAAAAGGTTTTATAAGTTATAAGTTTTTTATCTTTCGACCGATTTCAAATTTGATTTCGAATTCTGTTATCGTATCACGCATGTAAATATATTATCTACTAGAATATATAGTATTCAATATCATGCAACTACCCATTTATACGGGGTTAATTATATTAGCTTGCGAACACAGATACACACACAGACGTGACGGGTATTGATAACGAAATATGACAAAATAAAAACAAACAAGATCGTAAACAAAAAAAAAAAAAAAAATTGGGGTCAACGACCGCTGGTAGTGCTGTTACTTGAAGTGTCAGTTGAGAATATCTGTTTTTCTTTTGTTTTATCGTGTGTAGATATCGAAACCCATCACGTCTATGAAGCTTACACAAAAAATAAAATAAACTGACAATTCGAGTGACTTCATTAACTGCGGTCGATGACACCACAAAAAAATCATCTAATTATTTATTACTAGCTGCGCCCCGCGGTTTCACCCGCATACCTTTAGATCCCGTGGGAATATCGGAATATAAAGTATCCTATGTAAGAGTAACAAACATCCATCCATCCATCCAAACAAACTTTCGCATTTATAATATTAAGTAGGATTTCAGTAATATATTTTTTTTTTTGTTTTATTACCAGTGGCAGCGTCAGCGGAGTTTCGCTAGCTAATTTAATTCGACCCTGTGTACAAAGATGAGTGGCTTTCGCATCGAAGACGAGGAAAACAGCAGCGAACAAAGTAGCAGTGGTCTAGGTACTGCAGGCGTACTTATAGCAGCTGGTGTCGGTATTGGAACAGCAATTTATTACTTTTTCAACAAAGGACAAGGAGATTACGAAGCAGAACAAGCCTTGTAAGTATTGTTTTAAAGATAATCTTAGCTTAAATGGCGCCGATTCCCTTGTTCACAAACTAAACTAAATTTAAGTTCAGTGCATCTTTTTCAAAAAGGACAGAAGATAAATATTAGTTTAGTCCTGTCAAATTAAGATACTCCATAGACAAATTAGACGTGATTAAAAACATGGCTACTAAAAATACGTCAATTTACGTCAGGCGCTGACTAATTTGACAGGACTAAACTAATATTTATCTTCTGTCCTTTTCTTAATGAAATAGAAAGAAAAAGATGCACTGAACTCAAATTTAGTTTAGTTTGTGAACAAGGGAATCGGCGCCATATAGTTTCATGATCATCATCAGTTACAGCAGTCCACTGCTGGACATAGGCCTCTCCTATTGCACGCCATACACCTCGATTTTCGGGAACTCTCACTCATCCAGCTACCAGCCGTCCTGCGAAGATCGTCACTCCACCTAGCCTGAGGGCGTCAAAATCAAAAGTCATCTATTCAAATTAGGCTGAGAACCAGCACTTTTCGAACGTCAAAATTACAAAAGACACTCCCCCAAAACGCCCGTCCTTCACCACTTCCTAGTGCTTTCGCGGGGAAGAAGAAGTAGAAAATATTTGTACAGACGCCAGCACATCAAGCTACTGCAATCTGTCAAATTTCTTTAATAGATTTTCAACTTTATCGCTAAAGCATTAATGTTCAAGGTTATTGGGAAAATTTGACAGTTTCGGGTAGCTTGACCTGCTGGCGTCTGTACGTCCTACTTACCTTACGTTTGCCAATTCGCGGCCTCCACTCAAGAACACGTCTACGCCCGCGGTCACCGGTTCTACGGCTAATATGGCCGGCCCTTGGCACTGCAGCTGGGTTATTTCCAGCTGTTTAATAATGATGGCGTATTATTTTGCAGTCGTGATCGCGCCGGATCTATTGAAATATGCTCCATCTGCTTTGCTGCACTCATGCGCAGAGAGCGTGTGACTTCGTTGCGCTGTGGACACAACTACCATTCAGAATGTATCTCGCCGTGGTTTCGACACAACCGGACGTGCCCTATGTGCCGGAGAGATGTTTAATGAACACCCTAACTTATGTGAGTCCATCTTTTTTTTGCTTTTTAATAAAAATGGACGCCTGAGGGAGGACATCGCCGTCGAGGTAGACCACGGCGAAGGTGGTGTGACGATCTGGTAACGTTCGCAGGGCCAGCATGGCCAGAGATCGCACAAGACAGGGTTTGGAAGGGGAAGGGGAAAAAGGGGACGCCTTTGCCCAGCAGTGGGACACAATGTAAGCTAACAAAAAAAAAAAACCTGTATTTTCCCACATAAGTCACAAGTCATTTATTCATTTGTTGAACATAGGTACAATCACAAATTTATAAACTATAGGGAGATATGGTGTGGCTGCCCAACTGTTCGAGTCCGTCTGTCGCCTTCAACTACATATGCAATACAATACGAACACGCGCTCACTCACACTATAACAGTCACTACACTCAACGCGAGCCAATCGCGTAACGCAGATCGCAACGTTGAGACACACAACTACATTGACAATTCTTATTGACAAATCAACGGCGCCCGCGTTTGTTTCTGTTTTGTGCATACATTGTTCGCACGCGCCACGCCCCCTTGGCATATCTCCCTTTAGCTTATAAATCTGTGGGTACAATAATGATGTTATATAAAGATGCGCCACAGCTGGGCAAAGGTCTTGCCCATCATTTTCCACTGTCCATCGATAGGGTCAAAATAATTAGTTGACGAAACTCCGCAGACGTGACGGGTCTATACCGGATGACTTTGTTTACTGTCTGAACAAAAACAGGGTATAAAAGGTGAACGGAGAAGCCTATGGCACAGAAATCTCTTTTTCTGTTTTTTTACATAATTATTGTAATTTTAAAATTGCTTGAAACATTTTGCACAGAACCTTTACTCCCTATTCTAAAGAAGACCCGTCCCTACGAGGGACGGCCGAATATTCCCGAACCTTGTCGTCAACACTGTTGACGATCGGGAAAAAAGTTTCATGTGTCCACGGTGTGGACGAACGGGACTTTTTGTGCTTTTTTCGCGTAGTATACGGCTGTCGTACACAGTGATGACGAACGAAACTTTTTGTTCCTGATCGTTCATATGCTTAGTTCAGGAGTCAAGGGTTAGAAAAGTGGAGTTTCATTAAAGATGACTTTGAATAGATAATAGATTTTTTAAATGCTTTAATTACGTAACTACTGTCTAACTGTAGTGAGAGGGAGGAGATTTTTAGGGCCCAGAAACGGTGTATTAGATCTATGTCAAACCTTAAAAGCACAGACACCTGTGAACCTGTGTTTCGGTCTCTGAGGATACTGACTTTTCCATGTTTGTACATATTGGAGGTAGCAATTTTTGTAAAAAACAATATAAGCTTATTTCCGTCACTGGCCAATAAGGACACTTAATGGCCCCTTGTGAGATCCCAATACAAGAACTTGTTACATTCGGGTAATTACAAAAGATCATTTTTATGGAAAAGTATTATGACAATGGGACCTGTCGTTTATAATAAAATACCTCATGATTTTAAGGATTATTCCGTAAACATTTTTGAATCTAAGGTAACTTATAAACAAATGTTATTACTCAGTAAAATACTTTCTGAATGATATAAATCTATCCTAATTATGAATGTTATAATTAATTGCAAATTGCAAACATGTGTTCTGTTTTGTTTTGTTGACATTATTTTTGTTTCTATTAATATTTTAATTTATCTCATTAATTTATGTACTTATAACATCTTATACCTGTACCTACATTCGAAGCAAATAAATTTCTGATTCTGATTCTGATACGACTTGCAAAACTAACATCAATATGAAATAAAAAGGTCGTACTTAATTAAACTCCACTTTTCTACACATTGACTCTTGAACTAAGCATATGAACGATCGGGGACAAAAAGTTTCGTTCGTCATCACTCTGGACGACAGGAGTATTACTGATCGGGATTAAACGAAAAAAAAAACACCACGAAAACTCCAACCATCAGCGAGGAGGAGCACGTCATCATCAATTACCTACCTAGCCGTTTCCCAACTACGAGTATGTTGGGGTCGGCTCCAGTCCATCCATACAAACTTTCACATTTATAATATTAGTAGGATATAGTAGGATTATTAAAATAGTTTTTCTTTGTTTCAGATAAATGCTTCATAAAAACAATTTGGAAAGCGACAATTGTCTAATTAAGTGCTAATGGGGCTAAAAACCGAAAAGTAGTCACAGATGGCAGCACTGTAGTCCGTCTACAAACCACCTTTGTTTTTACAAGCTTTTATATAACTTACCTTGTTATTATTACAAGGTTGCCTTGTTAATTATTGGTTATAAGTTGTACTAGTGATCGTATCGTGTGTATTAAAATAGCGGAGGGCGAGCGGTCTATGCTAATATTTTGTGTGTACATGCCCACAGACTGTGCCGAAAATTGTGCTGAGTTTACGAGTTGTTTAAGTGAGGTTATCTCAGTGATTGAGAGCAGTGAAGTCGCGTCTGTTTTTGTGTTGGGAGACTTTAACGCGCACCCAGGGACACGATTCTCGCGTGAGTTACTTTTAACGTGTATTGATCAAACTTGGTCTTGCATTGATACAGAACTATTACCGCAAGACTCGCATACTTTTACTAGCTCCGCCAACGGTTCCCTCCGCTGGCTCGATCACTGTGTTGTCACACAGGCCGCCAAACATCTGGTGACTAATGCGTCTGTTTTGTACGGTGTTTACGTGTCGGACCACATTCCATTGTTAATAGAGTGTAACATAAATCTAATTAAGCCTAAAATTATTGAACCCAACATTTCTTGTAACAAAGTTGTATGGGGGGAGAGGAATTTAGAACAGATAAATGAGTATATGGATTACTGTAATAGCAATTTAAAACAAATTGAATTTCCGTCTGAATTTTGTAAATGTGCTGATAACATGTGTCACATACCTGAGCATCTGGTGGTGATAGATAGGTTGTATAATAAATTAATTTGTATCTTGAAAAAGGGAGCCGAACTCACTCATGTTAGCTCTGCTAAAAAGCATCATAAAGGAAAGTATGTAGTAGGGTGGAACAAACACGTCCGCGAGGCTCACCGTGATGCCCGCCTGTGTTATCAAACGTGGCTGTTATACAACAAACCTACTTCTGGATTTATTTATGAAAATATGTGTACATCGCGTAATCTGTTTAAAACTAAATTAAAATATTGTCAAAACAATCAAGAGAAAATTAAAATGGATATGTTAGCATCTTGTCATGAAAGTAAACAATTTAATAAGTTTTGGAAATTAACGAATAAATTAAAACACAGGTCGGGGGTACCGGTGAGCGTCGCGGGCGTGAGCGACCCCACGGATATAGCAAATGCTTTTCAAAAACATTTTAATGTAAACTCGCGGTTGTGCGGCTATAGCGAACCGTCAAATAGTGGCGTGGGGGCGGCCGTGGCCGGGGCTCCTCCTGTCAGGTTCTCCGCTAAAGAAGTCGCGAGAAGTATACAGAACATGGTGAGGGGAAAGTCCCCTGGTCACGACGGCCTCAGCGTCGAACATCTTAAATACGCTGGGGTACACTTACCGCGAGTGCTTTCTTTGTTTTTTAACTTATGTTTAAGTCATAGTTACTTACCGGTAGAACTTAGTAATACGATCGTTGTGCCAGTAATAAAGAATAAGACTGGTGATGCCTCCGATATCTCCAACTATAGGCCGATATCGCTTGCCACTGTCTGTGCTAAGGTGTTGGATAGTCTGCTTGATAAAATTCTAGCTAAGCATATTGTTCTCGATGATGCTCAGTTTGGTTTTAGACCGAACTTATCAACAGATAGTGCTATTTTATGCCTTAAGCAGACTGTCCAATACTACACAGACAGGAAGACTCCTGTAATGGCATGTTTTCTGGATTTATCGAAGGCTTTCGACCTGGTCAATTATGACCTGCTCTGGCATAAGCTCACTCACGACACTACTGTCCCGGCTGATGTGATATCACTGTTTAGACATTGGTACAGTAGTCAAAAGAATACAGTTAAGTGGGCAGGCTCATACTCTGATATGTATGGGTTGGATTGTGGGGTGAGGCAGGGTGGGTTGAGCTCGCCCCGTCTTTTTAACCTTTACATAAACAAACTGATGGGTAGGCTCAGTAGCACTAAGATCGGTTGTCACGTAGACGGTGTTTGCGTGAATAACGTCAGCTACGCTGATGATATGGTGCTGCTGAGCCCATCTATCAGTGCAATGAGAGAGCTTCTTAAAATTTGTGAAAGTTATGCAGTGGCTCATGGGCTCAAATACAATACCGATAAGAGTGAATGGATGGTTTTTAAATCGGGTACTTTAACCTACAAACAGCTGCCTGAACTCTCACTCTCTGGGTCTCTCTTAGGTCGGGTTTCGAGGTTTAAGTATTTGGGTCACTGGGTCACTGATGACTTAAAAGACAATGTAGACATAGATAGGGAGCGTAGGTCGCTGGCTGTCCGTTGCAACATGCTGGCCCGCAGGTTTGCACGCTGTTCTGTATCAGTAAAAGTTACGCTTTTTAAGTCCTTCTGCCAGTCGTTTTACACGTGCAGCCTGTGGACTAAGTTTACCCAACGGGCATACAGCGACCTGCGCGTGCAGTACAATAATGCATTTAGGGTGCTTCTGGGGTTGCCGTGGCGATGTAGCGCGTCTGGGATGTTCGCAGAAGCATGTGTCGACGGGTTTGCCGCGATCATGCGAAAGCGATGCGCTTCCATGATGGCGCGCTTGCGCTACTCCTCCAATAGCATCCTGAATGTGTTCATGGATCGGTGGGACTCTCCCCTCATACATAGGTGGGTAAGCGTTCAGACACACTTACCCAAATAGACTGGTGTACCACGGAACGAACAGCTCCATGGTACACTAGTTGTTAATTATTGTAAATTTAATTTAATACTAACATTTAGGCTAAGTTATACTACTACTAACACTATATGGATATTATTTCTGAAATAAATTATTTGAATTTGAATTTGAATTTGAATTTGTTAATTAGATAGTATGTACGAGTATGGGTCAAATCTTAATTAAAACCACTTCCTCGTATCCTACGGAGTTGAAATTTTACATGTTGATATTGTTTCACAGACAGTGGCGCCGATTCCCTTGTTCACAAACTGAACTAAATTTAAGTACAGTGCGTCTTTTTCTTTCTATTTCATTATGAAAAGGACAGAAGATAAATATGAGTATTTCCTGTCAAATTAGTCAGCGCCTGACGTAAATTGACGTATTTTTAATAGCCATGTTTTTAATCACGTCTAAACTTGTCATAATTATATTAATTTGACAAGGGTGACAAACTAAACTAATATTTATCTTTTGTCCTTTTCTTAAGGAAATAGAAAGAAAAAGGTACACTGGACTTAAATTTAGTTTAGTTAATCTATGACCTACAACTCGTAAGTCGCAGCCGTTATCACTTGGCCACCACTGCTCCCTTTCTGACACATGCTGTACAGAAATCGAATATAGAAATGGTCCGATTTTATCCGATATACAGGGTGGCCGGAACATTGACGTCCAAAAATAAAATTTAGGTCCCTCGTATCGTGGGGTATCCGAATCACCCCCATGTATGTTCCGCGACTTTTCATAGTTTTCGAGTTACGAATTTTTTTCTGATTTTTTGAGAATGATCGACCTGACCAATCTAAAAAATGGCTTTGTCGAGATTTTTTTTTGCAACTGAATCTTCGTGAGTAGTACTTTTGTGCATAAAATAATCAGCTTCGTAACTGTGATGAAAGTTATGAAAAAGTTGGTCTAAAGTGAAAAAATTACGTTCGGTAAATTATGGCTTAGCATTTTAACTTTAAATAAAAAATTTAAACAGGAAACTTCATGGTTCCTAAGTAGGCTTCAAGAATGCGCCAGACTCTCAGCTTTCATAATCATAAAAAAATTAGCACTTTAGACCAACTTTTTCATAACTTTCATCACAGTTACGAAGCTGATTATTTTATGCATAAAAGTACTAGTCACGAAGATTCAGTTGCAAAAAAAAAATCTCGACAAAGCCATTTTTTAGATTGGTCAGGTCGATCATTCTCAAAAAATCAGAAAAAAATTCGTAACTCGAAAACTATGAAAAGTCGCGGAACATACATGGGGGTGATTCGGATACCCCACGATACGAGGGACCTAAATTTTATTTTTGGACGTCAATGTTCCGGCCACCCTGTATATAAATATGAGTTTATGGAAAAATAACTTGAATTCCTACACAATAAAGTTCAGTTTACGCTACAACTTCTAACATTTTTATAACTTTTCAATAGTGCTAGTCAGTCTGAAATCACTCGTCAATTTGAAACAAATAAAATTTGAACATGAATATGTTCCTTCGGTTAACGAGACACCCGTTCGACGTAAAAAAAAACGACAGTAAGATATTTCATATAATTTATTAAATTCAAATAAAAACTTATACTCAAAGTAAACAGTGCTTTTAAAGCTAATAATAATATTGCTTCAGGTCATTTTTAATTCCTTTTTAATACTTAGAAGCTAATTTATAATGGCGCCGATTCCCTTGTTCACAAACTAAACTAAATTTAAGCTCAGTGCATCTTTTTCTTTCTATTTCATTAAGAAAAAAAAGTACAGAAGATAAATATTAGCTTAGTCCTGTCAAATTTTGAAACTCCATAGCAAGTTTAGACGTGATTAAAAACATGTCTACTAGAAATACGTCAATTTACGTCAGGCGCTGACTAATTTGACAGGACTAAACTAATATTTATCTTTTCTCCTTTTCTTACTTAATTCCTATTTAAATAAAATTAGGTGAATAAATAAAAAAATATATATTATGAAATAGAAAGAAAAAATGCACTGAACTTAAATTTAGTTTAGTTTGTGATCAAGGGCATCGGCGCCAATACCCCTAAATTTACAAACTATAATTTCTAGTTATTAACTGCAAAACAACTGTTAAATACTGGTATTCAGCTGCATCCGGTTAGACTGGAAGCCGACCCCAACATAGTTGGGAAAAACGCTAGGCAGATGATGATGAATTTCTAGTTAACAACACTGCCTGGTTGTCGCTTGTAGTGCCCATCTCTTTTGATAGCAAAAAACAGGGTCTAATTAAATTAGCTAGCGAAACTCTGCAGACATGATGGGTGGATGTTTTTTTTTTGGGTTTTAACGACCGCTGATTGATAAACGATAAATTATTTTATATTGTAAGTAGGGTTGTGCAAACACTTTTACACGTCAATCATATTTTAAAACTAGATGAGGTCGGCGTTTCCTATCTGACTAGTCTGAGAAGAAAGGCCGAAACAAACTCAGAGGTCACAGTCTCTTTTAAAGTCCAGACATAATCTTGTGTTGTTACTTGAAGCATGAGTTAAGAAAATTTGTTTCCTTTAGTTTTGTCGTGTTGAGATATCGATACCCAGCACGTCTGTGAGGTTTAGACAATAAAAAGTTGATTTTTTTAAAACTGATATATCTACTAACAATAGTAACAGCGGTCGGTCACCCCACAAAAAAATCGTCAATTTTTTTCGTCTTGAGTGCCTATCACGTATGTGGAGTTTCGCTAGCTAATTTAATTTGACCCCGTATAGATACAGACCGGCCGTCGCGAGAATGCGTTCCTGGCACCTGCCAGTACGACAATTTTGCAATATAAGCTGATTTAACATCAGTGTAATGAGCCAATATTCACATCAGTATAATATCAGCCAATTTTGTTGTAGATATATGAGCCAATTTAATATCAGTATGATTTATGTTAATTCAATACATTTTGACTTGTCCTACATCATTAGCACTGATAGAATATCACTTTGTCAAGACCTTCAGGACTTTACCGTCAACACGTTCTGAGCAAAATTGTTCCTTACTTCTCAGAATGAGAAGTGGCTTTTGCCCTGTAGTGGGACAATGAAGGGCCTTATAATATTAGGCCTATATTATAAATAGTTCATAATACAGCAATATATATACCTTTGACGGCACGGTTGGCGCAGTGGTTAAGCGATTGACTGCTGCGCTGCGTGTCGCGGGTTCGATTCCCGCACGGAACAAATATTTGTATGACCTACATGTATTTGTTCCGAGTCTGGGTGTTTTTCTATCTATAATATGTATGTATTTACAAAAAAAAAAAAAAAAAAAATTGTATATAAGTAGTTTATCAGCCATCTTGTTACCATAACACAAGCATTAGGTTGCTTAGCTTGGGACAAATGGTGTTGTGTGAAATGTCCAGGGATTTATTTATTTATTTATTTATGAGCCAATTTTGACATCAGTTTATTTTGAGCCGGTTTTGTCTTTAGATTAGATTAGATTAGAATACTCTTTATTGTACACCACACAAATTATAAAACATAAATATACAAAAATTTTACAAAGGGTGACACAATGGGCGGTCTTATCGCTGAGAGCGATCTTTTAAAGACAACCTTTGGATGGATTAAAATTAAAGAGAGACAAATATGGTAGGTAGTCTGCGGTGTACCATTTACATTATACAATCAATATATTTATAAAGTATATTTAAATTAATATGAGCTAATTTTGACATCAGTTTAATATGAGCCAATTTTAAGATCAGTTTAATATGAGCCACTTTTGACATAAGTATAATTAGAGCCAATTTTGACATAAGTATAATATGAGCCGATTTTGACATCAGTGTAAAATGAGGACTCAGCAGCGATACAAATGCACCTTATTCTCTTAAAATAATTATGATAATATTAATAATTATGTGATGGATTACTCTACTCTAGAGGCACTCATAGTCACTGCATCTGTAACAAAATAAAAACAATTAATTTGGAGCGTTTTGTTTTGTGAAGAATACTTTCACGCGGCTATTAGAAATGTCAGATTTTTTGACATTTCTTTCTTTTTTAGGGTTTCGTACCCACAGGGTGCCAAGGGGACCCTGAGTGTCTGTAGCCGCACAAATTATTATTTTCCCCCCTTAAATTTTTACACATACAGGAAACGTGTTTGTAGTAATTATGTAGTGTTAAAAGTCTTTAAGTGGCACCGGTAAATGAAAAGTTGTGTGGAAATCGGTTGTCATGGTATGGGCATGTGTTACGGAGAAATGAGGAAAATGTCGTGAGGAGAGTTTTGAGTATGAATGTCGATGGCTATAAGAGTAGGGGAGGACCAAAGAAACGATGGACGGACTGTGTGAATAATGATATGGTTAGAAAGGGGGTGACTACCGAGATGACGACTAATAGAGAAGTATGGAAGAAAAAGACATGTTGCGCCGACCACGAATAAATTGGGATATGTGCAGGAGAATAATGATGATATAGTGTTAAATATTGTGCGGTGGTCCGACTCGCACTTGGCTGCTTTTATTGACATTTGAGTCCTGTCCAATGTAAGGGCAATGGTCCAGTTCAAAACTGCCACGTTGGTTATATTTATGGTCACAAGGGCGGCTGCTGATCACGGGTTTTCCATTTTCAGGATAAGTGCCATTGGATTTTGAAATGAAACTTCTTGTGTGTATACACAGAGGCAACTTCAACCGTCGACGCGTGTCGGCGACAGACGTCAATGCGTGTCGCTAGTATATTTGAGCACGGTGCTCAAATACATGAGCGGCCGCCGCTGCTGTGGGTGCCGCCCGCTCGCACCAGCCTGCTGCAGCACGTGCCGCTGACGCGCGCGCTGCTTACATTCAATACGATGTCAGAACAGATTGACTGCTTCAACTGCCGATCGATTCTGTAAAAATCTCACCGTGAAAAGTTAAGTGAAGTGAGCGTGGAGTGAGCTGTCATTCTAACTAATGCTAGTGATTGACACTATTGACAGCTCACTCTACTCTCACTCTACTCTCTAGTTTTCACGATGAGATGGTTACAGAATCGCACTGCTGAACTCTGAGTGAATTCACACGGGCCGCGTTTTGTGTAGTAACTCTTGGTTGTTCATAATAATTGCATCTTTATAAGCCATGATAACTATAATAACTTCACTATTGTATTAGGTAAGCCTGTGATGATAGTTGTGTGTTTTAAAATAAATGAGCAGGTGCCGCCGATACGCGTTGACATAGAATTAAAATTGCTTTTCCAAAACCAAATATTTGTTTACATGATTGGAAAGTAAATCGCGAACACAGTATGACATAATTATGCTGTCATACTCACGTTGTCAGTCATTTCTTGGTCTCCGTTGGCCATACACCGTGTGTGCTTTGGGCACCTGACGGTACTGCCACCATTCGACAGCTATGGTGACAGCTGCCACCAATGCTGCCACTCCAATTACGATTATTTTCTCCATCTCTAGTCACCTGGAAAATTACACCTATTTCGTTCGTACAGCATAACCAGGCTATAATGTTCCCACTGCTGGGAACCAGGGGGTCTACTACGAAGTGCAAAGTGCGAATGATCGGATCGGATCGACACATGGCCGAACCGAATATTATTGAAAAATGCGATAAAAGTTAGGATCGGCTCAGTTGAGTTGGGACCATAGTCAATATTCGAAAGAGTGTAGGAGTGTAGGATCGGGACTGACCGAACCAAATAGTAACTTCGTAGCAGGAAACGGCCGAACATTCGGAGTAGACCCCCAGGCCTCATCTTAGTGAGAGAGAGTTGTCCGTTAGGGTTCAATCGCGGAACTAGGTTTTCGCTGAAGGAGGGGCAAATTTTTCTTTCTGAGGGCGGCGGGGGGAAGGTTAGGGGAGTTTCTCAAGACGTGGAAACCTTTTAAAAAGGGGTATCTACCCAGTATCTGGGTTGTGGTGCTCAAAGAGACAGTCCATGTAAAATACTGGTATTCAGTTAGACTGGAAGCCGACCCCAAGAGTTAGACAAATTGATTTAAGCTAACCTCGCATAGTATAAGCTTTCCGTACAATATGAGTCAATCTTAGTGTGCATAACACGAGTGACACGCGTCGTCGACAGGCAACTGCAACCGTCGACGCGTGTCGGTGACAACTGTCAACGCGTGTCGGCGTCGTGTCGCTCGTGTACTTGAGTACGGCTGCAGTTGCCTCTGTCACTCGTACGCACAGTTTGACCTTGTCCAGAAATTTGTCGGGCGTACGTTGCATTCAGAAGGAGCGAAGGAGCGTAGGAGCGTACTAACGTGCGAGCCTTTGGGAATGAAATGTGCCGCTCCATTTCCCTTGTCCATAATGGACTCACGAATTCATATGCACGTTGGCGAAGTACTGCTGGGTAATTGCGTTTTAACACACCATCAATAGGAATGGCTTTAATTTTGACAGTTCAACAACATTCATTGCGATATTTACGTTGTTGAGCAAACTAATTTTTCGAACATATGAAGCAATGGATGAGCAATATCGTTCAAAATGATTCAGATTGAGATCTATAGTGTGTGGGCTGCTGGTCACCAATACATTGTGTCAAGCATCGCTTGAATTTATAATACGCGCGTTAATCACGTGCACTTCGCCAGACTCTCGACTCGCGCGTGTTTGGTGGGAACATTATCGACTGATTATGGATTACCATACAAGTACGCAGCGGGGCAATGCGCGCACTTCCATAAGGCGATCATTCATTCTATGAGGTTGTCGTCTGCTTAACCGGGCTTGCCTGTGGATGCCTCAATAAATTAAGGTCTCCTGCCAGGGCTTAAAAAACTAAGCAACTACACGCTAAGGGCACCCCCTGTGGGGTACGAGCCTCGGCTTTGGGCGTCGCTGGGAGAGGGCAGCAAGGGACAGGCTGGATCGGAATTAACTATGGACGAATTTGAAACTACAGGCTCAGCGGCGCGGGCTGGCTCGAGCAAGGGTCGGGACGGACATGGTATGGGGCGATACCATAACACGATTCTGTTCTTTGAAAGTGGCGTATTCAGAAAAACTGTCAAACTTAAATAACTAAAAAAACAAGTATGTATTCATTATTTACCAGAGATCGCAATTTTATTTGATTATTTATGTCTTTCATAACAGCCCCCTGAAATTTGACGAGGATGCAAAATAACAGCTTGTATAAAAAAAAAAAAACGATCTATTGTGTCAGTCACTGTACCATACGGAATAACGGAAGGCCATTTCCGTTATTCCGTATTATACCTACTTACTTGATATTATATCTACGCGACGCGATGATAAAATATGTATCATTCATATCTTTAGTTGGTATAATAATATGTAATTAATTATGTGAACTCATTAGCTACTTAGTTATCTGTGTACCTACGTAGAAAAGTAGCTACTTAATACATATCTATATAGGTATTAAAATTGGCAGTCTTCATCAAAACAACTGCGATGATGTTGAAACATAAATGGTCATAGACTAGAAATACATTTAATAATAGGTAATACCTCTAAGTATTTAATTTTAGATGCAGTGAATAAAGTAAATATTATGAACAAATAAAAAAAATGTACTTACGTGCAATACCTAAATAAAAATGTATGATCGATGAACACAGTACACTTTTTCAAAGCAATAAAATATTATTTTGTTACCAAGGAGATTCTACACCAGAGTAACTTTTTTGTTTTTTATGTCCTAAAGTTAGCTACGAAACTAACTTTGTTCAACCAGAATGATAGATAAAACCTAATAACACTTGTTTTTGCTTCCCCTCCTATTTTAATCTCCCTATACGACGTAATTCCCCGGACAAGAAAGCAAGAATAAACTTTTGTTGACATAAAAATTAAAAAGTTATTACAATGAAATGAGATCCATTTCACTCAAGCAAAAATAGACGTTTTGAAATCATAAGAATTGTTAATTAAAAATCTATAATAAAATAAAACATTAGAAAGTTTAAGATGAAACAGTTGAAAATACGATTGAAAAAAATTACAACAGGCTCAGAATCTTAATAATAATAATTTTAACCTATTCAACATTGGTAGCTTTATTTATAATCGGACGTAATCCCAAACCATACCCATTAGCCAACGTTAACCACTGCTACAGTACTATTTCATGATTAAGGGGTGATTTTTCAATCATCTGATAACTTTATTCGAGAAATAATTTTGAAATTTTATTTCATATATAAACTGTCAAACGTGAATTGTATTCCTTGAATAAAAGTTATCTGGCGATGGAAAAATCAGTCCTAAATGATACAGTATAATCGAATTATTATTTTGGCAGACTTTTGTTTTCCCTCAGCTAAATGAAATGTCCAATACTTTGATCGGAATGAGACGTTTTGACAGCTCTTAACATAGACAACATCAACTTTGACATTGACAACCAGTCCAAAACGAAACTAATTTTATTTTCACAACAAATACGCAGTACAAATTAAAAATGAGTGTTCGCGAGGAAGAACGTAATAAAAACAGCTGCCCAAGCCGTGGTCTTGGAATCGCTGCTGCGGCGATAGGCGTCGGGGTTGGCGCAGCCCTGTACTACTTCTTCAACAAACGACAGGAAAACCAAAATTCTGAAGGTCCGTCCAGTGATTGGAGCTATGAACGACAACAAGCCTTGTAAGTATTTATTTAAGACCTATTTTGGGTTGGGCGCTTTTGCTTGGCACGATTTCGCATTGTATGGTAGGTAGGAAATCGCATTTTTGTTTCGTTACCTTCAATAAATAATTATTTTATGCTTTCTAAGTTCACTACATTTTTATTACGTCGTCTTCCATCTGTGACTTTTTATGGTAGATTTTTTGTTTTAAAATAACGAAATCAAAATGGATTTCTTTGGATTATTTAGGAACAGGTATGTACTCGTTATAATAGTAGATTTAAACTGGAATCAGTGGGTGCTTATTTAATTTTAAGGCATAAACATTTTCTCGATATAATCGTTACTAATAATTTATTAGTCATTGCAAAGAGCTACACTCTTTGCAATGACTAATAAATTATTAGTCTCCTTTAGAACTGTCACATTTTGTCTCTGGAAATATCTGAGCATTAAAATTTTTTTTTTTCTTTTTAATACATTTTTTAAAGACCTAAGTCATTACTTAATTATTGTACGGACGCCAGAACATCAAGTTACTACAATCTGTCAAATTTCTTGCTTAATTTAATTTTTTAAATACTAATTTAGATTATTATTGAAAAATTTTGAATATTTTGTTAGTAGGTAGTTGAAGAAAACTTCATATTATAAGAATTACCTATTGATAAACTCAAACTCAAACTCAACTACTTGGCTTTCCTGGAAAAAATAGTATCAGCAACATCAGGTTTAAATCATCGGTAAATTTAATATTTTTATAGCACAGTGTGACCTAAACCCAAAAGAGCAAGCTAGGCGATATTTTTTCCATACAAATTTCGGGAGAGTATTACTACGTCGTTTGACATTGTACATCCAAAGTTAATTACGCATATACTTAGTTACTAGTATAGTAATAAAAACATATCCCAGTCCTGACTCGTAGTAGGGTAAATAGTGTATGACACTGCACGTAACTAGGTATTCCCTGATTATTTAACAGTTTCATAAACTACTACTTCTATAGTCAAATTGATTTTTATTACCTCACAATAGGTGCAAAATGTAGAGTATTTTCCGCGGGGATAAAGGTGACGAAGATATTCGTCTTGGGCGAGCTTGAATCCCTCACTGCACTCAAGATTTTTACACAGAAAAGTCTGAATTAAGTGCAGGTTTAGGTCACACAGTGCCATAAAATAGTATATATGATACGTGTGACTTAAGTAATCTATTAATGCACGGCGTTTAGCACCCTTGCCTAAGGAAAGAAAGGAAAATGCGTTTATTGGCATTACAGCAAAATAAATACACCTTAAAACTATAGAAACAGAAAACAAAGATTATAATGCCAAAAGGGCCTCAGCTCAGTATAATGTCAGATGATTACACAACTGTACCACCTGACGCTGATTTTCAGCTGCAACCCACGAATGCCATACGCTGGAATAACAAACGCATAGGGAAGTGTGAGCCCGTTATAATAAATTAAGAGATTTATTAAATCCTAGATGTCTCATACAAAATACACTCGTACAAATAAAATGTATGTCACAAACATTTTATTTGATAACTATGCTATATTGGGGCGCTAATTTCACCCCGTGCAATAATGGACTTCTTAAGTCATACTTATTGTAATAATTAAAAAAAAACTAGTACTATATTATGTTAATTTTTTTTTAATTTCAATTCAACCGCTGTCAGAACATAGACTAGGTTTTTTTTTTTTTTTTCATTATTTGTTTTTTTAACATAGTGTATTTCTATTCCAATGCATCAGCCATATATCTGAATCGGATGCGTCATACAGCACAATATCGGAACACGATACTTCAGACACCAGTATGAACAGCTCGTCATTTGCAAACATGAGTTTCACCGAAGAAAACTCTGTGATCTCCGCAGAATCCAACTCTGAAGAAGAATTGAGTATGGACGAGAGTGATTCATCTTCTGAAACTGATTCAGAGTTCTCTCCTGATGATTCTGATATTTTAACTTCTCTTGTTGATTCTGAAATTTCTATATCTGGAATCGCATCGGATATGCATGATATGTATTATTTGGGTGATTCCGCTTTCACTTTAGCGTCTGATGTTATGAATCTAGCAGTCCGTTCACTTGAAACTGGGCAAACGCAACTGCAGAATATTTTGGCATCACAAGGGGCCGCTCATATGGCATCACAAGGGGCCGCTCATATGGCATCCGATTCAGATAATGAATGGGACATCACAACATCATCCCTCGGTGTACCTGAAGAAATTTCCAGGTCTTCTATTTCTTCGTTAATTGGTAGAATAGGAAATCTCGTCAGTCCTGGGAAAAAAAAGTAAGTTCTTTACTGTACAGCCGGGGTAATTTATTGTTTAGCAAATTGATAACACTATGTCAATTTGCCGCTTTAATGATTAATTTAACACACGGTTTCGCGTTTTAATTTTATGAACTACTAGCTGCGCCCCGCGGTGTCACCCGCATAAGTACTATACGTTTTATCCCGATATTCCCATGGGACCCGTGGGAACGTCGGAATAAAAAGTATACTACGTGTTAATCCAAACCAAATTTCATCGAAATCCGTTCAGAAGTTTTTGCGTGAAAGAGTAACAAACATCCCCATCCATCCTCACAAAGTTTCGAGTTATTACTGGCCACTAGTCCCGACCCCCGTGTGTTAAATTAATGTCGCCACTGTAGCGGCAAATTGTTGCACTGAACGTCAAAGTATGACAGGTGTCATTTGAATATGTACCGGACATTATTGTAAGTTGTTAGTCAATTCGCTTAATAATGAATTTACCTGACTTTGGGAACATACTATGAACTGTCTTGGTTTATTTTATGATGGTTTACTAAACTTGATAAATTATTATAGGAATTTCTTAAAATCAAATATTTTACTTCACATAAACCTACATGGGCACTTATGAAACGTCAGAAGCTAGGCGCATGGTTCCAATTGGTCGTTTCCTATGGAGAAGAGCCGGCACGAAACTCCCCGTGGAGTTTCTTGCCAGCTTACTCTTTTAAAAATAATGGCTTTTACAATGTTTTCAAATTACGGTAGGTATCGGAGGACAGCGTAGGCCTGTCAACAAGTACCAGGTGCTTGATAAAATAAAAAATGGTCTACAGATCTAAAGTCTACAAGGCCTACAAAGTCCTCACATTTACAATATATAAGAGATATATATACCGCCCATTGTGTCACCCTTTGTAAAAATTTTGTATATTTATGTTTTATAATTTGTATGGTGTACAATAAAGAGTATTCTATTCTATTCTATTCTATAAGAGAATCTATCAAAAGGATAAATAAAATATAAAAATCTTAGTAACAAACTCTGGGGGTTGGAAGTTGGCGGTGTGATACCCGCGTGCCTCGGAAAGCACGTTAAGCTGTTGGTCCTGCGCCTGATCTCTCTCCGTGTCCGGTGTCGGATTGTCGTCCCATCGGACTATGAGAGTGTGGGAAAGGGAAGTGCAAGTGTGTCTCTGCGCACACACTTGTGTACGATCTGCCGCGCCGAAGGCAAGGCTCCGTCCGCCCCGACCCTTGCTCGAGCCACCCCGCGCCGCTAAGCCTGTAGTTTTAAATCCGTCCCTAAATAATTCCGATCCAGCCTGTCCCTGGCTGCCCTCTCCCAGCGACGCCCTAAGCCGAGGTCCCTACCCCACAGGAGGTGCCCCTGGCGTGCAGTCGCTTTGTTTTTAATTTTTTTAAGCCCTGGCTGGAGGCTTTAATTTATTGAGGCATCCACAGGCAAGCCCGGTTAAACAGACGACAATCTCACAGGTTGAACTGCGAGATGCCATATCAAACAAAAAAGACTAGGCTGTTGAAGGACTGTTATGCCACAGTTCCAAAATAAGCATAAAGCGAGCGAATGAGCATGAGCGTCGTGTCATATCTGCCATCATAAAATAAACATTGTATACTAAGAAGACAAGGTATGCGCCCATTAAAAAAAATGTCACAGTCCTTTTTATACGTATTATTTCTTCAAGCTGGTGTTGGGTATTTTTTATTCATATTTTTTTTACACTATATAATGTGATAAAATAATGACTAAATTTCAATTATTTAAAACATCACTACTAAACTAATATTTATCTTATGTCCTTTTCTTAACGAAATAGAAAGAAAAAGATGCACTGAAATTAAATTTAGTTTAGTTTGTGAACTAGGGAATCGGCGCCATTGTAGACTTTTGCTGACGGAAGAATAGAAATATTTCTCTTAATCGCCAAATCTGTCTACAATCTGTCATTTTGTCTATTCTTCCGTCGATAAAACCCGTTTCTGCGGTGGTCATGCAAAGCGTGCCGAGTGCTTCCCAGCGCATCAAAAAAACTTGTATTTTCCGAATATTCCCAGTCCACAGTTCCACATGGATTGTCACCAGGTGGCAATCGGGAATGAAATTCCCAGTTGCCACCGGGTGGCGACTGGGAAGTTATTGACCCCACAATCGCTGTACACTGCGGCGTAAATCGCCAACCACCCTCGTTGTTGTCTGTTTTACGGCGGCGTTGAAGAAAATTTTGTTTGTATGTCCCTAATAATATCACTTATCTACTAATAAAACCACATTGGAAAAGTCTGACCGCCAACCCCCTCTTTGCGGCCGTAAAACAGACAACGATGAGGGGGGATGGCGACCCACGTCGCAGTGTACAGCGATTTGAAGTGGAGGCAATAACTTCCCAGTCGCCACCCGGTGGCAACTGGGAATTTTATTCCCATGTGGGAGCGACTGGGAATGTACCGTATTTTCAACTCTCAGCGATACAGTATTATGTAAAGGGATATTATTTTATGAATTTCAGGACTGAAGAGAAACAAATGGCTATTTTAAGGCAACAAGCGTTGTAAGGATATTATTTTTAAGAAACTAAATTAACAAAAAGCAACATTTTTTTTTTGTTTGATACTAATATTTGAATGCATGCGAATTGTGGATGTTTTATTTTGTGTTACCCAGTAACTGGGTTATGCAACGCGGTAATTGCGTAACATACTAACATCCGGATTGGTTTTCATTTTGACAGTTCAAAACAACATTCATTGCGTTATTTACGTTGTTGAGCAGACAAATTTTTCGAACATATGAAGCAGTGGATTAAAAATATGCTTCAAAATGATTCAGATTGTTATTGATAGTGTGTTACGCAATTAGGGTGCTGCAGTGCGATTCTGTAACCATCTCACCATGAAAACTTAGGTGAAGTGAGCGTGGAGTGAGTTGTCATTCCAACTAATGCTAGGGATTGACACTATTGACAGCTCACTCTAAGCTCACTTCACCTAACTTTTCACGGTGAGATTTTTACAGAAACAATCGGCTGGTCAGATAGGCAATCGCTCCATGTAAAATACTCAGCTGGATCTGGTTAGACTGGAAGCTGACCCCAACATAGTTGGTAAAAGGCTAGGCAGATTGATTGACTTTTGCATGTGATTTGTAATGACTCCTATGCTTGCAGTTCCCTTAATAGGAATGATGACATGACGGATGTGTCCTGAACATATCTATGTAGGGTGTAAAAAGACACATCACATACCCGTCAACTACGCATGCTGTACATCAAACTAAGTAACATTGCACGAAAATAATTGCTGGGAAACGACTTTTATTTTTGGTGCGAAAATTTGCTGTTTGCGGTAGCGCGCAACGTAACACACGCAAAACATTGTGCTTATGGGTGCATGCAACGGTGCACGGGTCGTGAAGGTATTTAAAGTTGTGTTATAATATTAAAAACTTGTTTTCGTAAAAAAACCTCAGTAAAAATTGGAATTTTGACCTTCATTGGCGCCGATTCCCTTGTTCACAAACTAAACTAATTTTAAGTTCAGTGCATCTTTTTCTTTCTATTTCATTAAGAAAAGGACAGAAGATAAATATTAGTTTAGCCCTGTCAAATTAGTCAGCGCCTGACGTAAATTGACGTATTTTTAGTCGCCATGTTTTTAATCGCGTCTAATTTGTCTATGGAGTATATTAATTTGACAGGACTAAACTAATATTTATCTTCTGTCCTTTTCTTAATGAAATAGAAAGAAAAAGATGCACTGAACTTAAATTTAGTTTGTGAACAAGGGAATTGACGCCATTATATCTGTAACCAGAAGGTTCCCAGGTACGGTCCAGTACAAAAAAAAGTATAACAATGACGGGGAGTACAAGTAACTCAGCTTCGTTAAGTGTCTTTTTACACCCGTCACGATTGCAGTTACGTTAATTGTGCCGACGTGTGTACGTTTGTTAATACGACGGATTTATGAATGTTAATTAATTTATGCCTGACTGAATTCTTTAATAGTGGGTAAAGCATGGATATGTATAACATAGTTCGATATAGTTAACATTACGCGAGCAGTGGTGGCCCAGTGGTGACGGCCGCGACTTGCGAGTTATAGGTCGTGTGTCGAACCAAGCGCTTTACTTTCGGCAGCGGCGGCGGCCTCTCGCGCCCGGCCCTGATGCAAGCCATGGTCCGGGGCGAGAGGGAGTGGGAGGCAGTCGCCTCCTTCTGCGAAGCAGTCATGCCAGCGAAGGAGGTGGCGCAACGGATGAGGGAGAGCCTCTCGTCCCAGCCGCCGCGGGAGACGCTCCGGGCGTCGGGAGCCGCGTGACGACTCTCGGCCACCGTAGGCGCGGGCCTGCGGGCGGAGAGCTCACCGTCCGATCGGGAACAGGCCCGTGCCGGACTGAAAGCGCAAAAAAAAAAGCGCTTTACTTTGTGTAAATTATTTCATCACCACTGCTCTCAGGGAAAACATCGTGAGGAAACCGGCATGTCCTAGAACCAAAAATTCGAAGACATGTGACATCTACCAACCAGCACTGGACTCGCGTGGTGGGTTACGATATCACTCCCTCTCATAGAGAGGTCTCTGTCCCGGAACTGGGATCGTTATAGATTGATTACGTATGTACGTATTTAATTTATGCTTGACTGTTAACAGTAGTTCGAAATGCATAGATGCGTGTAACACACTTTTGTACAGTTAACAGTACGCGACCGTGTAATTAAGAATTGCCAAACTTAAGTGGCAGTGGGCAAGGCACATTGCTCGCAGAACAGATGGCCGATGGGGCCGAAAGGTTCTGGGGTGGCGACCGCGTACCGGAAGACGTAGCGTTGGAAGGCCTTCCGCAAGGTGGACCGACGACCTTGTAAAGGCCGCAGGAACCCGTTGGATGCGAGAAGCACAGAACCGGTCGAAGTGGAGGTGCTTGCGGGAGGCCTATGTCCAGCAGTGGGCGACTTTCTGCTGAACTGATGATGATGACAGTATATATTGCAATGTTCTCACGAGCGGACAAACCTTCTCATTTTAATGGGAATGCGCAAGGTAGCCCGCGAAATTCAAAGAGGATGGAAGATTTTTATATGGAGGCTGGCATACCTACTGTCGCGCCATTTTGATTTTTTCCCAAAATGGCGGCCACGTATGTAACCTATATAAATCGATAGCTCGCTCGATTCAAAGTTGATCACGTGACATGCATCATGCTGAGATAGGAGCCTTTTGGCCTCGTACAGGACATTCCGTTTTTTTTTTTTTACTTTCTTTTTATATAATTTTGTTTTTTATTTCTATTTATGACTGTGTTTAGTTTAGTTTCTGATCTTCCTGTACGAGCCATAATAAATACTTTTTGCTTCTTTCTAATTTTCAGCCGCGAACGCTCATGGACCCTCGAGGAGTGTTCCATCTGCTTCGACGTAATGCTTCGTAACCAGGATGTGACGGCACTGCCGTGTGCGCACAATTTCCACACGGACTGCATCATGCCTTGGCTGCAGGAGAAGCAGACCTGCCCCAACTGCCGGAAAGTTGCCGAATAATCGATTTTCTCACGTAAGCTTATCATATAATTGCGTAATTAGGGGTAATTGCGTAACACACTAACAGTAGCAATGGTTTTCATTTTGACAGTTCAACAACATTCATTTGACGACACGGTTGGCGCAATGGCTGAGCGATCGACTGCTGCGCTGCGTGTCGCGGGTTCGATTCCCGCACGGAACAAATATCTGTTTTACCATATGTAGTTGTTCCGGGTCTGGCTGTTTGTGTATGTGAGTTTAAATGTTTGTAAATGCACCCACGATACAATAATTCCTAGTGTGGGGCAGTTTAAAAAAAAAAAAAATTCATTACGTTATTTACGTTAAGCAGACAAATCTTTCTAACATATGAAGCAATGGATTAGCAATAGGTATCTTTCAAAATGATTCAGATTGTGATTGATAGTGTGTTACGCAATTGGGGTGCTGGTCTTTTTTCTTTTGGAGGGGCTTGTGGCTAAGTAATAACAGCCACAGAGGTCAATCGATCACGTTAAGCCACGCTTGCCGCGGTTGGTCCGTGGATGAGTCACCATCTTTACACATTAAGACCTCTCCGTGCCTCGGAAAGCACGTTAAGCCGTTGGTCCAGCTGTAATTCGTGGATCTTTGACAGTCGTTACGGGGTACTCAGAAACCTCTGCTCTCAAAACGGTGAAAGAAAACATCGTGAGGAAACCGGCCATCTCCTAGAACCAAAAATTCGAAGACATGCGACATCTACCAACCCGCACTGGGCCTGTGTGGTAGATCACAGCCCACCCCCTCTTGAAGAGAAAAGGCCTGTGTCCCAGCAGTGGGAACAATAAATTCTGATTATGGTTATGCTATGGTTATGACAAATGTCTAGATTCCATTTTAATTTGTTGCAGATAATTTGCTGGTATTTGAAGTGATAAAATCATCTAAACCAACATCAGCGGTTTGTCCAACATTGGGCCCAACATTTCATATACATATATCTGAAAATTTTAGTCATATCTGACGTTTAGTGTCTCGAATTATAATATACGTGCTGACTCTTGAAGGACCGACTAAATTGAAGCCAAAATTATTTTTTAGCTTTTCCAAGTGGCAAAAAATATGGTAGATAATTGTCCCCAATTTTTCTCCAAACTGGCGCCGATTCCCTTGTTCACGAACTAAACTAAATTTAAAAAGGCGGAAGATAAATATTAGTTTAGTCCTGTCAAATTAGTCAGCGCCTGACGTAAATTGACGTATTTTTAGTCGCCATGTTTTTAATCACGTCTAAACTTGTCTATGGAGTATCATAATTTGGCAGTACTAATATTTATCTTCTGTCCTTTTCTTAATGAATTAGAAAGAAAAAGATGCACAGAACTTAATATTAGTTTGTGAATAAGGGATTATCAGCGCCACTGACCTTTAATAAACAAGTACGCTGGACTATATATACTATACGAAATGACAGTTGTTTTTTGTGCCGATTCAAAGCGCCCCGCTCGAGCGTCTCAGGAACTAAAATTAACACACTGTTGCTCATGGTCGTCGTGTTGTTTTAGTACGTCTCTGATGATTTAGGTCTAAATCGTGGAATAATACTTTTTTGTGTTTACTACGAGATATTTAGAACATTTTTATCATGAGACTTTGCGCATTTTGTAAAACTCACTTTTAAAAACATTAGTTCCACGGACGCTCACGTTGTTATCAGCGCCAAAATGGCGAAAATCAAATGTCTTCATTTTGTCATCGATAGTATGATGTCCAGCGTAATTGTTTAATATAGTTCAGTAAGAGTAGACGATTGACGAAATGATAAAAATTGCACGAAACGAAATTTATTTTCAGGACAATATTATGTGACATATATTTTAGTTAATTAATCCTTGAATAGTCCATTAATTTGTAATTTGTAGCGAATATTCTTCTGCATAATGGCTAACAATAATTTTAACATAGGATTTGATTTTAAGCTGGCTTTAAATTGTAAAAATGCTCCTATGTTAACTGGTCGTTACAAAAAACTATAGTCACTGCGTTATGATAGGTAATAACACATAATTAACCCTTTTCATATTTTGACATGTACTACTACAATGTCAAATTAAGTTAGCTAGCGAAACTCCGCAGACGTGATGGGTATCGATAACTAAAAATGTAAAAAAAAAATTATGTAATTTTTTTTTGGTCAAAAATCAAAATCAAAAGTCATTTATTCAAATTAGGCTGAGAATCAGCACTTTTCAAACGTCAACATTACAAAAGACAGTCCCCCAAAACGCCCGCCCTTCACCACTTCCTAGTGCTATCGCTGGGAAGAAGTGACGCAACAAACTCCCCAGCAGCACAGCTGTCTGTTCACTTAGAAAATACTTGATTGTACACAGCACTGTAATGTAAAGTAATTAACATTACAAGACACAGAACATTAAATTAAATTATTTTCCATATGTCAGCTAGCCACGCCAATATACCAACAAATACAATAAAAACTATATGTACTCAAGCAAAAAATCAGCTACAGGAACTGAACTGGGTCAGCTGCTTGATATATCTGTCTTAAAACTATTTTTTTTTTGTCTGAACTTGACAGAGGTAATGAGTGTCGATATCTTAATACGATAAAACAAGTAAAAACTAATTTTCTCAACCCATACTCCAAGTACAACAACAGCTGTCGGTAATCCCAAAAAAAAAACATCAATTTTTTTTTCTTTTAATCGTGTTCAGGTATCGATACTCATCACGTCTGCGGAGTTTCGCTAGCTAATTTAATTTGACCTTGTATAAATGTTACACTTATAAAACAATATTTGGTAACATATACTTGACTTTATAAATAGCATCTTAGAAACTGAAATAACCGGTGAATGTTTGTAACAAAATAAAAGGACATTTTAATGAGCGAATTTCATCAATGAAACTGAGTTTGCATACACGAGCAAAATCAAAAGTCATTTATTCAAATTAGGCTGAGAATCAGCACTTTTCGCACGTTAAAATTACGAAAGACAGTCCCCCAAAAACGCCCGCCCTTCACCAGCGTCACGCGTCGACGGCGCGCGGAGGCAACTGCAACCCTCGACATCATCCCGTTCGTGTATTTGAGCACCGTGCTCAAATACACGAGCGGCTCTTTGTCGACGGCGTTTGACACGCGTCAACAATGATAAATGATTTTATTTCTGTAAGTTTTTACAAACACTTTTACACGTCAATCATATTGTTAAAACTAGATGAGGTCGGCGTTTCCTATCTGACTACTCTGAGAAGAAAGGCCTAAACTCTGAGGTCACAGTCTCTTTAAAGTCCAGACATAATCTTGGTCAGATAAGAAGACCATGTAGATTGGTGTGTGAAATGGTCTCTTGAGGAAAGAACCACACAGATTGAGAGGACCTGTCCAGTCAGTGCACGCATTTGTCAGATCGTGCAGCTCAACTCAAAACTTAAAGAGCTCAACGATTCGACGAACAATACCAAAGACAAGCTTAGCGTATCGATGGCAAAAAGTTTAAACATCTTTGGCCCAAAGTTCAGCAGCGCGAACTCCGCTCACTGACGCAGTCATAAGATCATCAAGTGCACAGGTGACAGGGCATGCGGCGCAGGATGGAAATGGGACCATTGTCTGGGGGTAGGTGCCGCATACGCACTTGAGATCTGAGCCGTCCGTGCATCCCCATCTGTGGACATTGGCTTTGCTCCGGCCGACTTGGGTTCCAAGTTTATTTAGAGATTTCCAAGTCGGCCACGGTGACTTGTGTCCAGGCGGAAGGCTCTCAGATGGCTCGATAATATTCCCCTCCAATGATGATACTGACAGCTCTTGAATTCTGTTTAGATGTGCTCATCGCGTTCAGTTTCATTGCTGAAATACGCCCTAAGTCCGTCTCGAATATGAGGCTTTTTACCCGACCGTGGCGAGGCCCGAAGGGACAGACGGGAATGCTTTTTGTCTGTTCTCTTAAACCACTAGTCAAGAAAAAAAAAGGGTATTTTGGAAATTATTTGACATAAAAAATTGGATATCAAAATGTGTTTAAGCTAGTTCAGTCATATCAGAATGAGCTCACAGCGCCATCTTTAAGGAGGCTATTAATTTATTTTGTTTAGTTGATAATAATTACTATTTATGAAATTAAATAAGCATATTAATTTAACCTAAAAAAATTTAGCGCTAAATTTTGAAGTACAGGGTCATATTAAATTAGCTAGCGAAACTCTGCAGACGTGATGGGTATCTTAACATGATTAAAAAAAAAATGTTTTTTTTTTTGGGTCAACGACCGCTGGTAGTGTTGTTACTTGAAGTATGAGTTGAGCAAATGTGTTTTCTTTTTTTAATCATTTTGAGATATCGATACCGATCACGTCTGTGAAGTTTACACACAAAAAACAGTTTTTTTTAAACTGGTATTTCAAGTTACTCATCAATCAACTCAGCCTATCGCAGTCCACTGTTGGACATGGCCTTTCCCAGGCTGCGCCACAACACCCTGTCCTCCGCCTTCCGCATCCAGTCCGTCCCACCCTACCGTTCAGTGACGACACTAACTGCGGTCAATGACCCCCACAAAAAAAAACACCAAATTCATTTCTTTTTATTTTATCATTTTTTATACTAGCTGCGCCCCGCGGTTTCACCCACATAAGTTTCGATCCCGTGGGAGTATCGGGATAAAAAGATATCCTATATGTTAACCCTGGTTATAAACCATCTGTGTGCCAAATTTCATCCAAATCCGTTCAGTAGTTTTAGTGTGAAAGAGTAATAAACATCCATCCATCCATACAAACTTTCACGTTTATAAATTTTATAGTAGGAAAGTAGGAATAGGATACCCATCACGTCTGCGGAGTTTCGCTAGCTAATTTAATTTGGCCCCGTATACTAATAATCTTTCACATAATACAATATAAAAGAGCTATGTATTCGCTGAAGCATGTACAGTCGAAGAAACCGATGGATGTTTTCGAATGAAATTTAATTTGATAAATTTACTGTTTGTTTTCTATTAATTTAATTAAATTTTATTCAAAAACGTCCATTGGTTTCTTACTAAACTTCAACTATATTCGACGACCCTAGTTACTTATCTCCTTTGGTGGTACGTAAGACCTTGATTGATTTTTTCTGTATTTTTAATAGCGTTGATTTATTTAAAAAAAATATGAAGTAAGCTGTTACCAATGTCATACTAAAATTAATGGTTTGTAATATTAAAATAGTTTGAAATGTATAGATGACATTTCCGACAATTATTTTTTTATTTATAATTCTCATTGATTGATAAATTATGTATTTGTAAATACAGCATGTATGAGAAAGATGTCAAAGGGCTTTGAATGTCCGTGGCATACACCTACCCGTCCGCCATTTTGTTTTTTTTTAATGTCAAAATGGCGGCCACGCATGGGACCTCCATATGAAAACAAAAAACAAAATGGCGGCCTTTTTTATGACCACGCCTTTCTGATACATGTCGTATATTGATAATGATATTATTATAATGCGTTTTTAATATTTATTCGAATGTGATCAAATAAGCAATAAACAAAACGCTGGCAGAGCCGCGTCTTTATTTGCAAATACTGGCAACACAGATAAAATACATTGATAATAATAATAAAGCCTTCCATTTCCTTGTCGCTACGACACTATGTGCTAGCGACCATTTTCCATGTTGCCCCCTTGTCGCTACGACACTATGTGCTAGCGACCGTTTTCCATGTTGCCCTCTTGTCGCTACGACACAATGTGCTAGCGGCCATTTTCCATGTTGCCCCCCTTGTCGCTACGACACTGTGCTAGCGACCATTTTCCATGTTGCCCCCTTGTTGCTACGACACTATGTGCTAGCGACCGTTTCCATGTTGCCCCCCTTGTCGCTACGACACTATGTGCTAGCGACCATTTTCCATGTTCTGCAATAGTCCTGCACCAGCCGTGGTTGTCCTCGGGTGCACTTGCATGGTGCATACAGGTTTAATCGACGGTTGGTGCCTCCTCATCATTTAGAATGGTGTAAAGGGCCTCTGCGAGTTGGCTTTGGCCCCTAGTTCGCCTTTCAAAGGTCCGGGACAACTAAAAGTCTTCCATTTAAAACACTACGACATTTCGGACGCAGCACCACCCCGTCGTATCGCATCACCTGCCCGCGCTGTCACTTCGGCGCTTTCTAACCTTTTTTTCTTTTGTTCGACTCTTAAAGGTCGTAGCGTGATGTTAATTAGCCTATAACCTTCCTCGAGAATTGGGCTATTAAATACTAAAAGAAATGTTCAAATCTTTTTGCATTTGACAGCCCAATTCTTACAAAATTCACACTCACTTCTTTCCTCACGAGTCTCGAGTTCCCGTCATCTTCCATTAGAAACGTGCTTTTCTTAAAGAAAAAAAAAAAATACAGTTATTCGTCTGTGTTGCCAGAACTATTTTTAAATGTGATATTTATATGTGTTAGTACTAAAATCGTAGACGGATACATTGGATAGAATTTTCTTAATAAAGTTAATACCAGGAACGCTGTTTTATTTTTTGAGCCTCGACGGTAATCTCCATATCTTAGAGATCCGCATAGCTATTTACAACCGCTCGATACGCTTCCGTATCGTATCGAACGTCAATCAATGCTGTTCGCAAATCAAAAACCCGAAAATTTGATCAGATTACGTCAAATAGAAGACCGTTATTTTTCCGTCAGCTGTTTGCTATCGGGAGCAGGCCAAATCAGGTTATCAAATTATGTCATTTTTGATACGATAGCCTGTCGGATGGTTGTAGATAACTATGCTAGATCATGTGAAGACCATGACCATGTGTCACCACAGATTTGTGTGGACCAGTCCAGTCGGTGCAAGCATTTGTCAGTAATCGTGTCTTCTTCATGTTCGTAGCACTTCTTAGAGCGGCCGTGGTCCTTATGTAGTTTCCTGTCTAGGGACTGATGTGATTCGCCTCACGATTTCTCGCCACCTACTCCGATTTCTGGTATTTTTGTGCACTCATACAAGTGATCGCCCACTGCGGATTTAATTTGGTCAGTGCATCTCATGGGTGTGCGTCCGCGTGGTCAGTAATCGTGTAGCTCAACGCAAAACTTGAGGTGTTCATTGTCAAGCGTTGGAACTTTTGATATGAATTTATCCCTAGAACAAACTTAACATTGTAGTTGAAAAGCATGTTCTTCGATACATTCCAACTGCAAATGTAAGTTTGTACGCACATTGAGAGATTTACCATGTTATTTTAAGACTATAGCCTTCATATAGGTTCTCCTGTAATTTATAAGTATAGAACTATTTACTGTATTTTTTTCAAAATTTTAGGCTCAGTAGTTTCGGAGATAAGGGCAGAATGGCAAATCTTTCATCTATTTTCTGAAATAACTTTGAAAATATATATATTTGAAGTTCTCACAGTAAGCCCTTTCATTTGATGAGCAGGTGCATACGGTGCAGTATGCATTTTCCCCCCAAGAGGGACCCTAGTATTCAAAATTTATTTATTTATGTTACATGACCATGTTTGGGTCACACAAATATCATATGATGTATACCAACTCAATCGATCTATTAGATTCGGAACTTGGCAACTTGGCTGTGACAGACGAGTGGTTCTAAAAGGGTTCTCGTTTTTCATTCGGACGTACGGAACCATGGAAAATAAATAAATATTATTTAATTTGCGAAAAGAAATGATCTAGTTTTTTTTTATAGTAAGTTGGTAATGGTTTTATTTTTTAGTCTGGCAATTCTTTTAAAGAACTCGATGGTAAAAATAACTTCTGATAAACGGGGATAAACAAATTGATTGACTCATAGCATCACTAACATTTGAGGTTGTAATTGATAATGTTCTATTTTAGCATTTAATAAAACAATTATATCATGAATTTGTGTCATTAAAAAGTTGTTTTTTAAGTAAAATAAATATGGTGGCTTTTCGGAAGGACTTTTGAAAGACAAACGTGTAGGTAAGTGTTTTTCTATCTCTGTATTGTTAAATAAAGGTTTGCATAAATGATTGAATGTCATTTCGTCTATGTGACAGGCCAGTTAGATAGTCTCAATCTTAGGGTTGATTTTTCAATCAACAGATAATTTTTATTCGTGGAATAAAATTGACGTCTGACAGTGTTTGTATGGAAGAACTGTCAAAAATTTAAAATTATTCCACGGATAAAATTATCTGTCGTTGGAAAGATTAGCCCTTAGGGCTGGTTGTTTGATCCCCTCCGTGCCTCGGAAAGCACGTTAAGCCGTTGGTCCCGGCTGTCATTCGTGGATCTTTGACAGTCGTCAGTAGCCCGAAAGTCTGACAACCAGTCTTACCAAGGGGTATAGTATTACCCAGTAACTGGGTTGTGGAGGTCAGATAGGCAGTCGCTCCATGTAAAATACTGGTACTCAGCTGCATCCAGTTAGACTGGAAGCCGACCCCAACATAGTTGGGAAAAGGCTGGGCAGGTGATGGCAGATGACGAGTAAAATAATGCAGTAGTAATGGTTAAATTTTTGCAAAATGTGTTTTTTTTTTTATAAACTTTTAGTTTATTATCTAATGGTTATTTTTTAAAATAATAGTTAATTATTTGACCATTAGCAATGACATTATATCATTCAGTGTCAGTTTAACTACGGACAAAAAACCTTATCTAATGATATAATTTCATTTCTAATGGTCAAATAATTAACTATTATTTAAAAAAATAACCATTGGATAAACTAAAAATTGATAAAAAATTCAACACATTTTGCAAAAATTTAACCATTATTTAGGTACTTACTATATTTAACAATTGGTTGAGTTTCACTACGCATCAAAAAATCGGCCCCTAATGAAGTATACATTTTCTGGGAATTGTTGTCAAGAGTAGTAAACCTTGTACAGACGCCAGCACATCAAGCTACTACAATCTGTCCAATTTCTTTAATAGATTTTCAACTTTATCGCTAAAGCATTACGGTTCAAGGTTGATTGGGAAAATTTAACAGTTTCGGGTAGCTTGACCTGCTGGCTTCTGTACAAGGTGTTGTTTTACTGTAATCTCTTCTAGCAATGAAAATTTTTAGTTCTACTTGTGGGTTATGTTTATTTAATGAATTATAATTATTTCCATCAAGTCGAGAAAATTATATCGGTCAAGTGGCCGCCGTCAAATTGATGACCATACGGGCTCGTTTTATGGCATTTTCCATCACTTGTGTCAGAACTTCCAGCGATAGGTTCTCGCGTTCCTGTCGGATATTCTCTATAAGGGCTTAAAGAGTTACATAAGCCCAGGGCTTCAAGTAACCCCACGAAAAAAGTCTGGAGCGGCCAAATCGGGTGTTTTGGCCGGCCAGTGCAAATCGCCAAAGTGAGAGATTGGACGACGCGGAAATGCTTCCTTCAGAATATTGTGGCTCATGCAGTGTGCGCCGTTGCTCCGTCCTGTTGGAACCACCTATCTTCCAGTCTCAATTCATCCAATTAAGGAAGGAAAACATCGTTGTGCATGGCTCTGTAGCGCTCACTGTCCACAGTACCCATTTGGCCCGCGACTTTCTCGAAACAAAATGGCCGGACGACTCCTCCAGCGTAAACAGCAGACCATGAATAACTTTGAGCGGGTGTAATGACTCTTTGTGGGTTATACGCGCATTTTCGCTGCCCCAGAAGCTTAATAAAGCTTAATTTTGCTTATTCACGTAACCAGACAGATGGAAATGCGCCTCATCGTTCATGATGATTTTCGATTAAAAAATTTCCTACTCTTGTTCGAGAATCAGGATGGCTTTAGCGTAGCTTTCTTGAGGAGTATAGCGTTCCATGGCTTATTGACGTGAATTCTGCATCTGTTTACTTCACAAATGTCAAAACAGAATTGACATTTGCCGCCATTTGCAAAAGTTATAGCGAATTCCAATAAGGTGATTGATACTGATTACTTTTGCCCCACCTTGTACGAGGTCAACGATCCCTATTATGACAAGTACCTACCTAAAGCAGTAGTTACTAGTAGGTACAGACGCCAGAAGGTCAAGCTACCCGAAACTGTCAAATTTTCCCAAACAACCTTAAACCTTAATGCTTCAGCGATAAAATTGAAAATCTATTAAAGAAATTTGACAGATTGTAGTAGCTTGATGTGCTGACGTCTGTACCTACTGTGGAATTAACTTATCTTATCAATAGTAAGACGAAGAATAAAAAACCGGTCAAGTGCGTGTCGGACTCGCTCACCGAGGGTCCCGTACTTTGTAAGTATGTAACTACAAATTTACGGTTTTCGGATTTTTTCCTTTACTTATGCTACATGACATTGCTTCTTACCAAATTTCATGATTCTAGGTCAACGGGAAGTACCCTATAGGTTTTGATTCCCTTGCATGTGTCAAAATATGCGGCACAAACGGAACATAAACGCCCGTATCTTTTGATTGCGTTGACTTAGAAGTTTGATTTTTTCACTGCTTCAAGGGATTGCAGCCTAGAGTATTTGATATTAATTCCAACATGATAACTTCACGCCTTCCTGATAAAAAAGGGGCTTGACAGACGGACAGACAGACGGACTACGCAGTGATCTTATAAGGGTTCAGTTTTTCCTTTTGAGGTACGGAACCCTAAAATATATATAATGTATATTATAATAATATTTTTCAGGACTAAACTAATATTTATCTTCTGTCCTTTTCTTAATGAAATAAAAAGAAAAAGATGCACTGAACTTAATTTTTTTAGTTTAGTCTGTGAACAAGAGAATCGGCGCCAGTGTCTACAATAACGATGTACAAGGCTCGTACGAGCGGCCGAAGCCAAGAGCAGAGACCCGTGAGATACTTTAATGAGGCACCGACCGACGATTATCCCTGTGCACACTATACCCTAGGTTAACCGTTTTTTGACAGGTGTCTTAGAACTTACATATTCCAGATTACGTAAAAGTTAACTTTAAAATGCGTAATAAAATAAATATTATATAAACCGCCTTATCTTATTGAATTATCTTATTTATGGCTTCTTACAGACATTATAATACCGTGCGTGTATCAATCAGCGTATTGTGTGTTGCTGCAATCACTAGTTCCATCTGTCAAAAAACGGTTTACCTAATGGACACGGTATATGCAATTGCACCCAAGTACAATCCCCGGTTGTTGCAGGACTATTGCAGGATATGGTGACAAAGATTATATAGCTATAGGAACTCATCAGCTGATCAAGAAAACCCCATCGTGTTGGGTCTCATTGCATTTGTCTTCAAAAGGACCATAGCTCTGGGTTGTGTCCAGCACCCTAATTGCGTAAAGCACTACCAATCTCAATCTGAATCATGTTGAAGGATATTGCTAATCCATTGCTTACCAGGTTGGACTTACATCTCCCCACTTGTGTCCGGAGACGGTTCAGGGACTTCCAGGTGGACCACGGAAGGTTACACCCTGCAGGGAGATGCTCCTTTGGTGGTAGATAGTAAGGAGGGGGAAGAGTATCCTGCCATAGTTTGCAACGGATGTCGGCCGAGTTTCCTGACAGAGACGCTGTGGATTTCAAGAAGCTGTACCTGCTTTTTAGCCGTTGCATTGGTAACTGTGCGCCAGGTAGTGGGTGTCTGGTATCGGATTCATGTTTGAGTTTCTCCACCGTGCTTGCTCTTCGGACTTGTGGTGGTGCTATGCCAGCTGTGGGATATAGTGCGCTGACCGGGGTCGGTTGCAGGCAGCCCGTAATCGTACGGCAGGTTTCGTTTAGAGCAACATCTACTTCATTGGCGTGAGCGGAACGGTGCCACACTGGCCACGCATATTCGCCCGCGGAGAAGCAAAGTTAGCACTTTGCTTCTCCGGACTACTGGATGCTAGGCCAGTAGTCCGGAGTACCTAAGGTGAAGCACCCCAGGTGGTTGAGGTTAGGCGCCTGAGCAAGTTGTTACGGGAACCGACTTAGAAGTACTTACGTACTCAAACAGCTAGTCTTATCTAAGGAAGGACAATTTCTGCCTAAACGCAACAATCACAGACCGCACTTGGATTTTACTTTGTTAAATAAAGTAAGCGTACGAACGTGAACTTAATTTTAATTCAAATAGATAATAATCACATTCGTGTTAAATCGTGTTAGCAAATGTGAGCAAGCGTTATCATACGAATATGAACATTATAAGAAAGGTCATATTTGTATGAAACGTTTACTTTACTAAGCAAAGTAAAGTCAAAGCGTAGCCATGAACCTTCCCCCGATCCGAATCCGCTTTCATTCTCTACAGATAATATTTTTATTTGCAGATCATCAAAATTGTACGAGGAGAAACTGAGAAACTACAAACTCATTTCTCTGAAGATATTACAAGAACAAAGACAAACAGCCAATGGTATGCAGAAAACGCTGGTATCTTGATAAGATCCTTCTCTCGTATAACTAGGAGAGTAGCTCATGCCGTGGTATCAATACAAGCCAGTCGGCAAGCTGGGAGCGGGGCTAACTGTCCAGGGTGCGCCCCACGTGCATATATATAAACTAGTATGTTACGGGTTTGGTTTCCGCAATTAGTTCTTCAGGTGGACCATTGTACGTGGCTATAAGCTAGTATAGTAGTACATTAATGTAAAGACTAGTTTAATGTACCGTTGATGTATCTTGGAGTTGCAGCAGCCAGCCACTTATTTGAATTAAAACATGTCTCAAAACAAAATGTATAATAAACATGACGGAACGTCTGGTATTCGCGGACAACTGTACGAGACAAAATTGATCAGTCTAATACATTTCAGAAGTAAATTCGATGACAGCATCAAAGGCTATAATTTAGCTACCAATGTAGCTGACATAGGCACTTTTGACGATATCTGTATTAGAGCCAAAGTTAAGATTAAACGAGGGAACAAACCAGTAGCAGTGTTCATACAGGCGAAGCATAGAGAGGGAGACAAAGTCCAGCTAACGCTTAACAGTAAAGATGACTTAGCTAAATGGTTTTCTAGCTACCTGAGCATAAAACGCTTGTTCAAACCAAGTAACGAAGATGTCCTTTTTGAAGGCAACTTTCAAGAAATTGAATGCTTTTTCATCATGTACACTACTGCTAAAGCAGATCCTAGTAATACTAAGGAGTTTGAAAGTGATTTTGCTGAAATATTGAATAGTTTGATACGTACGGGTGACAAAGGCTTACAGCCATGTTATAAGGATGAAGATATTGTGTTTTTGTGCGAAATCATCATGAAAGAACAATTCGATGCGCTTGCTGTACAGTTGGCCAAGTTTCTCTCTGATAATGCCAAAGATGATGACAAAGATGACGACAAATGTCAAGATAAAGATAATGATCACAATGATGGTCCCATTATGTCAATGAATAACGACCTTGTGTTACTTTACCATTTAATTTTAGTGCAGAAAGTTTTAAACGTTTCGGAAATCAAATGTAAAAATGAGGAAGAAGAACACAGAATCGCAACCTTCAAAACAGACTTCTTTCACAATGACGACGATTTCATAATATCATTCAAAGATACGCTGTTTATTGAAATGCTAAGAAAGCGTAAATTAAAAGAACAGGAATTGGAGAGTTTGTTGTTAAAACTATTTATCAAACCTTTAGAAATCTCTGCACTCGGCAGTCTGATTGGAAATGTAGTGACATTTAATGATAAAAAGTTGAAATTGGAGTTCGTCAGTAAATCGATGTCTGATGATTTAAAACGACAACTAGATAAGGTTGACGTTCTACAATCAACTGTTAATGAAGCTATTACATTAGCAGCGAAGGGTATGTTAGTAAAGCGAGATTTCAAAGTACCAGCTGCCTTTGGAAATAAAGATTTAACAATAAGAGGCAAAGAAGACAACGTTGAACCTCCAGTGTACATCGCGTCCGTAATAGACAAATTAAAAAATAAAATAGTGGATTTGATCAACTCATCACCAGCGGAAAACATCATCACTATAGATGAAGCGGTAGGTCAAGAATTCCTGCAGCTTGACGCAGGCTTAGCTAGCACTATTGGTAATATTCTAGTGTCCCATGAAAACTCTAAATACATGAAATTCTCAGATAACGGAGACTTACAAGGTTTTGCTAAAAAGCTGTACGATGAAGTGCATTCTGCAATCCCGAATTTGCATGATTATAAGTTTCATGTCAAAGTTAAAACGTTTCCAAAACTTACATTTTACTGTGATGATGACGAGGATATCAAAATGTTAAAGGATCAAGTCACTGTGCTAGCCAAACTTATGGGAGAGTTTATTTGTAAAGGAGATAATTCTATAATGAAAATGAAAGAAACTGTACTTTTACGTTTCCATGTACTTATTGCACAAAAAGCTGTCGAAGTTTCTAAGATTCTATCACTGAACGAAGACGACGAACATCGACTTGCAAGCTTCCGCCATGATTTCTTTGAAAGCGACGGAGAATTTGATATTTTATTCAAAAATGCGCTTTGCAACGAGATACTCAAATTAAGAAAGTTAAATGAAAACGAAATTCATCTGGCTGCGAAAGAAATATTAACTTCACGTTCGTTTAAAGTGCCAGCTTCGTTCGGCAATAAAGATTTAACAATAAAAATTAAGAAGAGCAAGATTGAAAAAAGATTGGATCATCTGAAATCGAAGATCTCTGAATTAATCACTAATGCTAAGCCGGATAAAGTTGTCACTTTAGGTGAGTCTCTGGGAGAAGGACTCCTAAGACTCAACGGAGGAATCGCTGGCATTGCAGGTAACATATTAGTTTCCGAAGAAAACACAAAACTGATGAAGTTCACAGATAATTGGGAGTCACTAGGAGAACTTTCTAAAAGGCTGTTCACGAAATTGCAAAATGGAATTGAGAATTTACACGAATACAAGTTCGATGTGAAAGTTAAAAAGTTTCCGAAACTTTCATTTAGAAGAAATGAAGACGACGAGGATGTAGCAAAAGATTTCTTGAAGAAACTTTTGTTTTTCACGAATCAGGCTGATGAGAAGGGTGTAGAGAATTTTTTGAAAGATGAGATAGAAGATCATCAGACGTGTGGTAATGTGAATAATGTTCGAGTTACAGCGGACGCAATCTTCTTACAATATCACGACTTTATACAAAGATGGTGGATGCTAAAAGAAGCATTGTATCTTACAAAAAAAAACAAACACTACGAAGAAGCGATAGCATCGATAGTAGACAAACCTTTATTGTCGATCATAAGTAAAATGTATATGATAAAAATAAAGAACAATACAGATTACATGTTCAATGAAACAGCCCTAAATTTCTACAAATTGATGGATCAGCCTCAAGCCACAATTTTCCTTACAGAGAACAGCGCACTTACCGTTGCAAAAATGGTACAATCTTTAAAAAAAACTGATCATTATGTCTTTGACTTAGAATACGTTTTAGAACTACCAGCAAAAGACTATAATACAGTCTGCCTAGAATTAAAAGAACCAAATCAAACAAATCTAATCGTTATTGTTTGCAATAACATAAACAGACTCTGGATTAAAAGATTGGAAAGTATTGCTAAACTTTTCGAAAATAAACGAACAATCTTTGTTTTAAAAGAGACTTTGGTGGAAACAATAAAGACTTATTTCAAAGCAAATAACATAGTGACAGATGAAAAATGCAACCTGATTCAGATGAGTGAAGAATCTCAAAAGATTATCTTAGACAATACCAAAGTTATGTTCCAAGACGTTGAAGTTAGACTAGGCTCAATTATCGACGAAACATCAATGGCACTCGTTGAAGGAGAAGTGCTAGACAAAATCATGAACGACGAAATGATTGTTCTAGGCACATCAAACAGTAATACAAATTATGAAAAACTTAAGCATGTTTACATCGACAGGCAGGCTATCCGTCCCAGTCAGACAGTGCAACGTCGTGGATATAAAGGTGTTCGCATTATCGATAGAAGTAATACTTTAGTAACACTAAACGATATAGCCAATGTAGCATTGATAACAGCTAAACCCGGTATGGGCAAGTCAACTCTACTCACTCACTTATCACTTAAAACCAAAGAACTCAACCACAAAGTATGGATAGTGAGAATCGATTTGCTGATTCACTCAGAAACATTTAGCAAGTGGCAAGAAAACAAAACAAACATTGATTATTTGGATACTTTGAAGTTCTTTTGTGAAGTTTTGACTGAGAAACAGAACAAAACAAGTGACTTGTCTATTGAATTGGAAGAGGAAAACGGTTATGTTACTCTAAAATCTTGTAAAGGCGATCAGTGGACTGTTTTCAAACTTAAAATGTTCTTGGACTTTTATAATAGGAAAGAACTCATATTCTTATTCGATGGCTTCGATGAAATCTGTCCGATGTACACTGACGAAGTGTTAACTTTACTTAAAACAGTCAGAAACTATCCTCGCACACATAAAATGTGCATCACAAGTAGATCTTATGACAAAATAATATCCACACTAGAGCAAGAATATGGAACCTCGTTTGAGATACCAGATTTTTCTAATTATCAACAAAATTTATATTTATTGAAGTTTTGGAAATCTAAAATTATATTGAGAGACCTGACCGATAAGCAGTATAATAATGTATGCAGTTTTATGGAATTTATGACCGTCCATGATGATAATTTTGCTGTTAAAAGCCAGAAGAACAGTGTTAAAAGAGAAACACATCAGGTACTATTCATGAACGTTTGTCTAAACTTTTTAAGCTACTTACGAGAAAAAATAAACGTCTGTCCAGAGTCAGTTGTTAAAACCTTTAACATACTTTTTAGCAACAGTAATCGCGAGGTTATTTTTATGGAAGACTTTGATACGCCACTGCATCTTTACCTGATTGCTGAGTACTTTCAAAATCAAATAAAAGATGAAAGCATTATTCCAAATCGATGGAATTTAGACATTAATGCCTTCACTGCATATGACACATTCATAGAAACAAAACTCAAAAAGATCCGCTTTCAAGAGAAAAACAAAATTGATTTGTGCAATCCTGACAATATGATAATTTATAAACACGTGCGAGCTGAATTTTACGCCAAACATCACAAATTGGGGGCTTACGCTGTTTTCTATCAAGATGCTGACAAGATTTTTAGCGAGAAAGAACTGAGAGACATAAAAGAGACCATTGACAAGATTAAGGAGGGTACGGAGAAAACAGGACTTATATATAGTGTAGCAAATGGTATACCGAACTTCTTACACATGACATTCACTGAATACTTCGCCGTGCAACACATATGCGATTTATTGAGGACAGAGACTAGAGAGGATAAGCAAAAATTAATTTGGGATTTCATTTTGAATATAGTGTTCAAACGGCGAGAAAACGTTCGCACAGTTCTAGGATATAAGATTAAAACTGATGAGGATTTACGAGCCATCGTGAATGAGCATAAAGAAATAATTTTTGATTTGCTATTAGAGCAGGGCAAAGGAGTGTTTGCTTACAACTACGAGGATTTCAGCAAATACCTGTTTTTAAAAATCAAAACGTCACTGAATGAAGCTATGCGTGATAATTTAATAAACTTTATGCCTTTAGTGTACAATTTAAATGAGAAATTAACGGAAGACTACTTATATGATCCGACAAGCAGGACCCCAAGAATAGAACGAATTAAATTTCATGATTTATTGCATAAAAAGCGTAAAGAATTCTTCTTAAATTCTCAGGACGAGGGTGCAGCTCCTGGCCCAGTATATACTCCGCGGACCAATCGGCCAGCTCGGTCTGCTGGACCTAAACACCGAAATCGACGCCGTCATCGCGGCCGCGATGAACCACCAAAGTAGTACGAAGATAGTCCGTTAACCGACGACGTCGATTTCACCGGTTTTTAGGGTTCCGTAGTCTACAAGGAACCCTTATAGTTTCCCCATGTCCGTCTGTCCGTCCTTCCGCAGCTTAGCTTAGGGACTCTTAATACTAGAAACCTATAATTTGGTATAATATTAATCACGTCGACATAATAAAATAAATTCAATTCAAAGGCTTCAATTTTATCGAAGCCGGCCGATTGCTTTAATCAAACGATTGAATTTCGCTACGAATTCATTGATAATTTCCGCGCGTAGAGAAGGGTGACTATAGGTTGAATTGATCATTGATCATTCATTATCATTTCAGTCGAAAGACGTCCACTGCTGGATATAGGCCTCCCCAAGCACCTCCACTTCGACAGGTTCTGTGCTTCTCGTATCCAACGGGTTCCTGCGGCTTTAACAAGGTCGTCGGTCCACCTTGCGGGAGGCCTTCCAACGCTACGTCTTCCGATACGCGGTCGCCACTCCAGAACCTTTCGGCCCCATCGGCCATCTGTTCTGCGAGCAATGTAATCAATGCAATGTAATAAGTAGTTTATCAGCCATCTTGTTACCATAACACAAGCATTAGGTTGCTTAGCTTGGGACAAATGGTGCTGTGTGAAATGTCCAGGGATTTATTATTATTTTTATTATTATTAATGTGCCCTGCCCACTGCCACTTAAGTTTGGCAATTCTTCGGGCTATGTCGGTTACCTTGGTTCTCCTGCGGATCTCTTCATTACCGATTCGATCACGCAGGGAAACTCCAAGCATAGCCCTCTCCATTGCCCTTTGGGTGAGTTTAAGCCTTCTAATAAGGCCCATTGTGAGCGACCACGTTTCAGTGCCATAGGTCATCACTGGCAACACGCATTGGTCAAAGACCTTCGTCTTGAGACACTGCGGTATGTGGGACGAGAAGACACTGCGTAGCTTCCCGAACGCTGCCCAGCCGAGTCGGATTCGACGATTGACCTCCTTCTCGAAGTTGGACCTACCCACTGTTAAATGTTAAATTGTTGAATTGTTATATACAGAATGAAATTGAAAACTTGCGACAAATCGAAATAGGAGGTGCTACATAATCATTATAAATAGTCATTTCCCCAAATGAAAAAAACCGTGTAAATAATCGCCTTAGTTAGTGCAAACTAACTTATTGCCTTCAAGTAGACACGAATTATAGTCGCCCGAGATTATTTTATTCAATATTATGACATCCAGTAAGAAAACTAATGTATTAATTTTAGCGTGCGCCCGATAATCAATCCATTCATCATCGCGGAATTCACAACATGAAGCAAGTTGGCAACGCGTTGAACTAGCGGTATTTGGACCGTTCCTACGAAAAAAAGGGGCGCGCAATGGCGTTGCCAAATCGCTCGTCTACGAGCACGGCGTTGTGCATCCCTTTCCTTAATGACATGCTCTAAAACTTTAGAACACGGTGAATTAGATATTGTAATTTGTTGCATCTATTCAATTTCATCCTGTATTTGTCGATTTTTTTTTTGTTTTACTATGAAAAGTTTGCTTCAAATACATAAGTTACAGTATTTATTGGTAGGTTAATTTAATTTAAGATTAAAAAAAAAAAGAGATTCTGTTTTTGTGATGTAAGTATTAAAAAAAAAAAAAAAACTTGTTTTTAAAGGTTATTTTACGTTTTTTTTTTCGTAGTTTTTTAACTAGAATGTGTTTAAATGTGTCTTAGCCCCTTAACTTTTACAGTATTTTTATCGCGAAGCGAGCGGTGCCGCGGCAGCGGCCGGCGAGTGCCAGAAACATATTTTTGAATTGTGCCAGAAACATAATTTAGATGTTTAGTTCAATCAGTATTTTAAACTTGGGTAATTTGTAGTAGGTGTTAGTTGCTTAGGTATTTAAAAACATTAGGTATTTAGATTTTAGAGATTTTGAACGTAGGTTATTTTACGTTAGTTCTTTTAATTTGAGATATTATTATTGCAATACGTACACACGGCTACACATCAAGCTATACATTTCCAGTTTTAGCTGACCTCGCATTGTATAGGTTTTTCTTACAATCAGAAGTCAGCTTATACTGGTTATGTATAGCTTGATGTGTAGCCGTGCGTACCCATTTTTTTCTATATTATCTAGTCGTTTCTGGCATTCGCCGGGTGCTGTCGCGGCACCGCTCGCTTCGCTCGCTCGGCTAATGCGTAGGGGGCACAGTTTTAACCTAACCTAACCATTTTTTTATAGTTTGGAACCAGGTCGCGCGCGTACTCGTTACAAACTATACAAGAGCAGTACGCAAAATTCGTGTATACATTGTAATCACAAATTTAAAAATAGCAATACAAAGTATACGCGAGCACTTTCCTATGGCTGCGTTCTGGCCTTGTATAGAGTGGAAAGGCGCAGCAGCCTGACCGCGGGCGCCTTCCGCGACACGCGATCGGCTCCGTTCGCCTGTCTTCGTATCCGATCGAATCAAATTTAAAAAAAATAGAACACGTCAACACGGTAGGAATGTAACTATTTGACTAGGCGCAGAAACGGATACGTTCGCAAGCGACGGTACGGAGCCGATCGTATGCGTCGACATCCTGCTGGACGCGATCGGCTGTCGCCGCATCAGTTCGTATCCTTTCCGATCCGATGCGATGCGAGTCGTTTGGTGGAAATCACCCTTGAAAAAAACGAAATACATGAACCAGAAAAAAGTGCGATAGGTAAAGTGTAGGCATAAATAAATAAAAAAAAATAGTAGAGAAAAATATTTATTTAACGCTACATAGTAAAAAATTGAACACTTCATTTGAAAGGTTAAAAAATAAACTCATTTTCTGTATTAAACTAAAATATAGTTAGATTTTCTTACAATAGACTAAACGTGTTAGAAGCCAAGAAACACGCTTGCAGTAAATTGCACAAAACTCTGCAAGTTGCATGCGCCATTGGCGCCGATTCCCTTATTCACAAACTAAACTAAAAAGTGCAGTGCATCATTTTCTTTCAATTTGATTAAGAAAAGGACAAAAGATAAAATTTGTTTGGTCCTGTTAAATTAAAACATGGCGACAATTGACGTCAGGCGCTGACTAATTTGACAGGACTAAACTAATATTTATCTTCAGTCCTTTTCTTAATGAAATAGAAAGAAAAAGATGTACCAAACTTAATTTAGTTTTGTTTGTGAACAAGGGAAACGGCGCCATTGTGTACCTATGTCTTGCATGCACAAACCCATAATATACAAGTACGCTGGACGATATGTTGACAGTTGTTTTTTGTGCCGATTCAAAGCGCCCCCGCTCGAGCGTCTCAGGAACTAAAATTGACACATTGCTGCAAATGGCCGTCGTTTTGTTTTGGTAAGTCTCTGATGATTTAGGTCTAAATCGAATATATATGGATAAGACTTTTTTGCGTATTTTGTGTTTACTACGAGATATTTAGAACATAATTATCATGAGAGTATGCGCATTTTGTAAAACTCGTTATCAAAAATATTAGTTCCACGGACGCTCATGTTGCTGTCAGCGCCAAAATGGCGAAAATCAAGTGTCTTCATTTTGTCATCGATAGTATGAAGTCCAGCGTACTTGTTCATTACAGGTCAGTGCTTGCATGTCAACAACTTCTGATTGGCGAATGACACATGGCATGCGAGCTACTAGCACCCTTTTGTGTTCCAGGTATGTGTATTCCTACTTTTACGTTCTTCCAAGTTTTATTAGCATTTAAAATACAAATTAAATTAGCTAGCGAAACTCTGTAGACGAGATGGATATCGATATCTAAACACGATATTTAAAAATAAACAAGATTTGACGTTTTTTTCCAAGAGGTCAACGACCGCTGGTGTGTTGTTACTTGAAGTATGAGTTGAAAAAATGTGTTCTATCCTTTTTAGATATCGATATCAGTCACGTTTGTGAAGTTTACCCCAAACAAACTGTTTATTTAAACTGATATTTCAAGTAAATACTACTAAATAATCTGCGGTCGATGACCTCACAAAAAACATCGAATTAATTTATTTTTTGTTTGTTTAGATATTGATCCCCATCAGGTCTGAAGAGTTTCGCTAGCTAATTTAATCTGACCCTGTAAAGGTACACATTTTTAGAATAAACTACCCATATTGTGTTCTAATCGTACGTGGCGGGTCCAGGCATCCAGATTTTGGAAATCCTGGAAACAAAATTGCAGCAGTTCAGAAATGAGGAGATCCGCAGGGGAACTAAGGTAACCGGCATATTTCGAAAAATAGCCAAATTTAATCGGCAATACGTCGTCTCGACAAATATTTGTAGATTTTTGATAGTCGTTGTGGGTACAGTATTTTTAGCTCACGAAGTCAAACTCAAACTATTTATTTCGACTAAACCAATTACAGGCACTTTTGAATTGTCAAGGGTCGGTCAGTCAGAAAGATGAAGCTAGTTGCCCATTCCAAAGCGTAGTATGTACCTATGGAGAAGAACGGGCAAGAAACTCCATTAAATCAAAATAATATGGTTACAAAGTATTGGTTACATCATTCATGTTAAAAATGATGCATGTGAGAACCACAAGTGAAGCGCGCGTCGCTTCGTGAGATAAAAATACTATAGTCAGAAGACAAGTGCTAAGCCCTTTCACATTTATTTTACCTCTGACAGCAACCGAATAGCAACCTTATTACAACGAAAATACAGATCATTGTGATTTTGACAGGCTTTTAGGAGGAGGATAAAAATTAGGTTTACACAATGATCATTTGCAGGTTTTTTATGTCTAATCGTATGCTGCACTGGTTGACGTCATCATGTCTGAATACCAGCGCTGAGGCTCTGCCTCGTGTAGGGTCTTAGCATTATGCTGAGCGATGGCCTTTTTGCGTGGATATGACGCATGTTTACCCCCTTTTTGTGTTTGTGTTCTTTTTTATGCGTCATGTTTGCCGCAAATAAATGTATTTTGTATTTTCTTTCATATTACTCACATCATCGCAGTACTGGCAGGGGAATAGTTCTAAACCGTGGGTGGCGACGTGGTCCCTGAATTTGTCAGCATCGTCGAATGACACACCACAAGCGTCACACATCCATGCAGATTCTTCTACTGTATCGCCTGAAATAAAACTGGCTTATTAGGGTACCCTACTTTGGGAGGCAGTCGCCTCCTTCTGCGAAGCAGTCATGCTAGCGAAGGAGGTGGCGGGACGGATGAGGGAGAGAGCCTCCCGTTCCAGCCGCCGCGGGAGACGCTCCGAGCGTCGGGTGCCGCGTGACGACTCCCGGCCACCGTAGGCGCGGGCCTGCGGGCGGAGAGCAATGGGTAGCTCACCGTCCGATCAGGACCAGGCCCGTACCGGCCCGTACTGTTCCACGCGCGCCTCAAAGAGTTGTCAGCATAATTTGAGGGGCCCCTTAGGGCCGAAGCCTGCCGGGTCAGCGGGATTGTCCGAAAGGGTTACCGCTACCCCGGAACATAAAGGGCAAAGGAAGGAACATGGGTGGGTTTTAATCAGTAAGAGTCTGACACTCCCTTCCGCTCCACCCAGAGCGGGAGGGGTCATTTGATGATTTCCCATCCGGAAAAAAAGAAAAAGGGTACCCTACTCAATGAATTAAATCAAATTTAATAGAACTAATTTATCAATCATCGTAGGCTACATACCGCAGTGTCTCAACAGGAAAGTCTTTGACCAGTGCGTGTTGCCAGTGATGACCTATGGCACTGAAACGTGGTCGCTCACAATGGACCTTATTAGAAGGCTTGAAGTCAACCAAAGAGCAATGGAGAGGGCTATGCTTAGAGTTTCCCTGCGTGATCGAATCAGAAATAAAGAGATCCGCAGGAGAACCAAGGTAACCGACATAGCCCGAAGAATTGCCAAACTTAAGTGGCAGTGGGCAGGGCACATTGCTCGCAGAACAGATGGCTAATGGGGCCGAAAGGTTCAGAACCTTTCGAAGGCTGCAGGAACCCGTTGAATGCGAGAAGCACAGAACCGGTCGAAGTGGAGGTGCTTGGGGGTGGCCTATGTCCAGCAGTGGACGTCTTTCGTCTACATCATGATCATCATCATTTCAGCCGAACGACGTCCACTGCTGGACATAAGGCTCATCTACAGGGTTAAATTAAATTAGCGAAACTCCGCAGACGTGATGGGTATCGATGTCTAAACACGATAACGGGCTGTTACTAAGAAAATCCCAACGGAAAACACTTTGTCCGACGTGGGAATGGAACCCAGGACCTCACGCTCAGCAGTCGCGCTTGCAACCACAGGACCAACGGGGCAGTCAAAGAGGGTGACTACCGAGATGACGACTAATAGAGAAGTATGGAAGAAAAAGACATGTTGCGCCGACCACGAATAAATTGGGATAAGGACAGGAGAATGTTGATGATACGTACTTCCCCGGACCAGATCCTTCACAAAGAATTCTACTGTAACTACTAATCTACAAATTACCTTCGTCCTTTGGTTCTAGTTCTGCCTTCAACGCTTCATGGCTTGTAATTGAAGCTGTAGCTTGAGATTCAGTCTTTATTTTTTTAGATTCCCTTGGCTCAAAATAAGGACAAGCTAAAAATAAAACAAGAACATTTCACTCCTCGCAGAAGACCAAAGATAGGATGGATATGCTGTTGTGAATGATGAAATGGCTACGAACGAGGACTGATAGAGTTGTATAGAGGTATGAGGGCCAGGGTTTAAAGAAAAGGGAGGATCCTCTGACCAGGCGGGCAACTGCCTGGTGATTCATTTCGGACTGTTGCATTGACCTATATTATACATGTACGCTGGAAATCATACTATCGATGACAAAACCAAGACATTGGATTTTTGCCATTTTGGCGCTGATAACAACGTGAGCGTCCGTGGAACTAATATTTTTAATAGTGAGTTTTACAAAATGCGCAAAATCTCATGATAAAATTTTTCTAAATATCTTGTAGAAAAAAAAAAAAACTTATTCCACGATTAAGATCTAAATCATCAGAGACGTACCAAAACAACACGAGGCCATTTGCAACAATGTATCAATTTTAGTTCCTGAGACGCTCGAGCGGTGCTTTGAATCGGCACAAAAAACAACTGTCATTTCGTATAGTATATTTAGTCCAGCGTACTTGTTTATATATGCTAGTTGCGCGGTAAACTCTGCTTGCGAGATGCAGGATTTAGCGTGACGTCACTATGACGCATAGTTCACATGTGGCGTAGTAGATACTGGTACAGATGTATGGAAGAAGAATGACACTAAGAAATCAGGATAAGGGCAGGAAGATGTGCACATCTCCGTGCCTCGGAAGCTGTTGTTCCCGACTATCATTCGAAGATCTTTGACAGTGGTAACGGGTACTCAGGAGCCCGAAAGTGAGAACTAGTCTTACTAACTATACAGGGCCTTGGATCTTGAATATTGTAGATGGAACATTTTACTGAAAGAAGACATCATTTGAATTTAAAAAACAATTTAAACTGCATTCATTGAATAGATATTTAAATAATTACATGGTTGAACCGGGAAGCGAACCCGTTACATGAGAAAAATAATCATTCTGTAGCTTTACCGATCGAAAGGCTTCATCATAAGGATTATTTTTTGCTAAATAACATAGTGTCAAATAAAAGGAAGACCGTGAATTTTAACATTTGATGTGAAATATTGTTCAGTAAAATGAAAAGCTGACATTGCCGTAAGGACATATACAACTGACATTATCATAAGTACCTATTACTAATAAATGTACCCACTTGAGATGTACGCATCATTTCCCTAATATAATTTAAGTGCATGATAAAATGATAAAGAGATACGTAATTAGTAGGTACCTGGCTGTATGCAACAAATCAAGCCGTATCCTGAGCCGAAAGGCGAGTATTATTTTGTCCAGATCCCCAGATCTAACCCCGTTTGATTATTTTTTATGGGATTATATAAAAAATTTAGTTTACAAGAACCTGTATGAAAGTGTCCACGAGCTACAAGCAGAACTTTTCTAGACGTATTATTCTAAATATCCACCACAACAAGATCAAAAAATCGACAGGGAGTGTATGAGTATGTGTCAAATAAATTGACGCAGAATTGCGATACTGCCGGCCGTCAGGTCAGAGGCCCACACCGGGGCCTCATACAGGGCCATCGATCGCACGACCCCCACGTAGAGCCGCCTACAGGCGGTGCTCGGCCCCCCCAGATTGGGAATCAGCGTTGATAGCGCCCCAGCCGCGCTCAACAACTTGGGCACCACGTGGAGCCCTGACACTGACACGGGGACTTGGTAAGATTAGTTGCCAGATTTTCGTGCTTCTGACGACCCGTAACGACTGTCAAAGATCCACGAATGACAGCCGAGACCAACAGCGTTAACGTGCTTTCCGAGGCACGGAGGGGTCTTGGTATATAAAGATGGTCACCCACCCACGGACCAACCGCGGCAAGCGTTGCTTAACCTGACCGATCGAACCGTGCGGTTGCTATTACTTAGCCACAAGCCCCTCTGCCAAATAAGTGTATTTTTATATGAAAAAGAAAATAAGCGTATTTGCGGTAAACATGACGCAAAAAAGAACATAAAACACAAAAAAAAAAGAAATAGTTGGGGGTAACATGCGTCACATCCACGCAAAACGGCTATCGCTCAGCATTATGCTGCGACCCTATATGATATACTTACGTCCGTGTCCTACATGGGTCTTATAGAATGTGACAAGTACGCGATCCATAGTTTCAGTTACTATCATGTGCGCAGGACACGCTTTCCCCGTTTTGTATATTTGTCTTTCAGGCGCTGGGCGTTTGCCCTTTCCCTAGAATTATAAAAAAAACTAATGTTATACTAGTTTTTGCTTGCGGCTTCGTCTATTTTGTATTATAAAGGTGGCAGGGCATGGACGCGCAGACTGTAACCATGAGTTCAGCACCATTTCGTTGGTTATAAACAAAGGGGTTTCATAGGAAAGTGTATTTAAGCGGTCATAATGTATGGAACAGCATTTTTTTTTAAACCTACGAAATATTTCAACGCATGGCGTTCAGAACCAGGATATAAGAGGTTACAAGTCGACGTCCCTACTCGCTGTGTATACAAACGATCCAGGATGGAAAGAGGCAAGGGACTCTTTCCATCCTGGATCGTTTGTAGAAGTTACTTGTATACTTTGCTGGAAATAATGCAAGTAACTTGCAGGAAATAATGCAAGTAACTTGCTGGAAATAATGCAAGTAACTTGCAGGAAATAATGCAAGTAACTTGCAGGAAAGAATGCAAGTAACTAGCTGGAAATAATGCAAGTAACTTGCAGGAAATAATGCAAGTAACTTGCTGGAAATAATGCAAGTAACTTGCAGGAAATAATGCAAGTAACTTGCAGGAAATAATGCAAGTAACTTGCAGGAAATAATGCAAGTAACTTGCAGGAAAGAATGCAAGTAACTTGGGTTATCTTTCTATTATATACGGGTGTGTGCGTGCGTGCGAGTATTGTTCGAACTTCGTTCCTGAGGCCCTACTCCCTAAGCACGAAATCCGTAGTTCCGGCTGAAGTTAGGGGGTTTCCTTCACCATGTTACTTACTAACATATATATGATTCGTTTGGCCGAACTAAGACAGTATTTGACAGTTCTCCCTACTCCCGAATCAACTACTTCCGGACGGGCCCCTATCTTTGATAACGGACTTAGAAAGTAGACCCCTAACGGGGGACGCTCGACCGCACACGTTTGTTCCTCCCCTTACTCACCTGGTACACGTAGACTCCGGATTGACTGCACATATAATGAGACCTCACTCCCTCAATGGTTTGCTTGCTAGCCGTGGTTTTTCTAAAGCGATACTTAGTTTCCTCCTGTATAGCACTCTTGAAAATCATGAAATCTGTAATAATATAAAACTCATCATCTGCCCAGCCTTTCCCCTACTATGTTGGGGTCGGCTTCCAGTCTAACCGGATACAGCTGAATACCAGTATTTTACATGGAGCGACTGCCTATCTGACCTCCACAACCCAGTTACTGGGTAATACAATACCCCTTGGTAAGATTGGTTGTTAGACTTTCGGGCTTCTGACTACCTGTAACGACTGTCAATGATCCACGAATGACAGACGGGACCAACAGCTTAACGTGCTTTCCGAGACACGGAGGGGACTTGGTATGTAAAGATGGTCACCCATCCACAGACCAACCGCGGCAAGCATAGCTTAACCTGATCGATCGACCGTGCGGCTGTTATTACTTAGCCACAAGCCCCTCTGCCAATTAAATGTATTTTTATATGAAAAAGAAAAAAAAAAAAAAAAAAAGAAAAAAAAAAAGAAAGAAAATGAATAAAGAAAATAAGCGTATTTACGGTAAACATGACGCAAAAAAGAATTATTTTAGCCACAAGCCCCTCATACAGGGTTTTTAATCGAGAACATAATCAGCTTGTAATATCCCCACCGCTGGGACACAGGCCTCCTCTCTGTAAGGGTGACGGAAAATACAGTGAGGAAACCGGGAAAATTCGAAGACATGTGACATCTACCAACGCGCACTGGGCTCGCGTGGTGGATTACGGCCTACTGAGGGGGTCACGGAGAGGAGGCCTGTGTCCCAGCAGTGGGAACATTATTGGCTGACTATGCTATGCTTATGCTATCGTAATTGGTAGGGAGGTTGGTGATTTCAAAACGTTGGTATTAGACGAAAGGCGTCCACCTTAGGTACTGCTTTCCGATTTGTGAAATATATAGAGGTATGAGGAACAGGGTGTAAAGTTTACTCATCCTCCATAAAACGGGAGGATCCTCCGACCAGACGGGTGTCCTATCTGGTGGGCAACTGCCCTACGATCGATGTCGGAAGGTTGTGTACATGCTAATTGCGCGGAAAACTCTGCTTGCGCAATGCAGGATTCTGCGTGACGTCAGTATGATGCGTAGTTCGCGTGTGGCAGTGTAGATGTCGCTACAAATGTATTGAAAAAACAAGATAGCGATGTTAATTCCGATTTTGGCCGCGCGCCAGAAGACTTTCGTACAGTTATTAACTTACCATCCATATTGTGGAACTCGAGCTGTTCAACTTGCTCATGGACGCGATGAGCATGCAAAAGATGAGCGCTAAAATTAGACCCGTAGCTAACTCTCTCATTGCAAAGCGGGCAAATGAAGGCTTTACGTTTTTCCACCTGGTAAATGAAAAAATCATTGTGAGGGAACCAACATGTACAGGCGCCAGCACATCAAACCACTACAATCTGTCAAATTTCTTTAATAGATTTCAAGTTTATGGCTAAAGCATTAGGTTCAAAGTTGATTGGGAAAATTTGTCAGTTTTGGGTAGCTTGATGCTCTGACAGTGACATCCACCAACCCGTACTGTGTCCACGTGGTGGACTACGGGCCACTCCTTACAAACAGGAGACCAGCCTAACTATTCACAGCCACCCGAGAGGCTATCGTATCGAAAATGACACATTTCGATAACCTGATTTGCCTTGCCCCCGACAGCAAACAGCTTTCGGAAGAATAGTGGTCGTCTATTTGATTTAAACTGACAAAATTTTCGGGTTTTAGACTTGTGAACAGCGCTTAGAGGAGTCCTACAATAATATTAGTTGATGTTCGATACGGTACGGAAGCGTATAGCTATACTGAGTCCCAACAGTGGGAACATTATACTCTGGTTATGCTTGGTCGCAGTCTGTCGGGCTGTGGAAGATGAAGCCTTCTTGTCACAGCCACGACGTGCAGCTGCTGAGTATTTATGTTCTGTGTCCGTGAGTAAATATCAGAAGGCCAATTCCCGTAATTAAAAACGTTTAAAATCTAGTCGCAATCTCATCTCAGCGACAATCGATGTTAAAGACTTGTCAAAAATTTAAAGAAAGCCTTTTGTTGATTGAGACTAGAGATCAGCAGAGTAATTGCGTACCACACTGACAGTAGCAATGGGTTTCATTTTGACAGTTCAACAACATTCATTGCGTTATTTATGTTGTTGAGCGGACACATTTTTCGAACATATAAATGAAGAAATGGATTAGCAATATCATTTAAAATGATTCAGATTGAGATGGAGTGTGTTACACAACTCGGGTGCAGACTGTGATCGTTCTTAAAATTACGAGAATTGTCCATCTGCTGTTTTGGTTTTATTTTTTTATGCTTTTTGTATGCCACGTGCACGGTTTCTGAGGCAAATGCCTATTTTTCATTCTTTCTTTCAGTCTAGTTTGAGAGGCAATCTTCGCAGGGTGGCTGGCAGCAGCTGGATGAGAGAAGCCGAGGATCGAGCTGAATTGCGTGCAGTTCGAGAAGCCTGTGCCCAGGGGTGGGCGTCTTTCGACGGAAATTATGACGATTCCCTCGTTGGTGAAGTGATGGCAAGCACTACTGCTGAGCATGAGGGTCCGATTCCCAAGTCAGCCAAAGGTGTTTTTGAGTTCTTCCAACAGGAATTTCTCAGTAGCAGCTCGGAGTTTCGTGCCGGTTTGATGGCAATACGCTTGCCCCCTATTACATGGGACTTAAACATAACTGGTGAAATGTGGGGGTACTATAGGTACACCTCTGCCTAACCCTTCGGGGATTACAGGCGTGATGTCATGTTACGTTCATCTAATCAATTAACTCAGCCTATCGCAGTCCAATCCTGGACATAGGCCTCTCCCAGGCTGCGCCACAACACCCTGTCCTCCGCCTTCCGCATCCAGTCAGTCCCAGCCACCTTCTTCAGGTCGTCCGTCCATCTAGCTGGGGGGCGTCCCACACGACGCTTGCCGATACGCGGTCTCCACTCCAGGGGTTCTACTACGAAGTGCAAAGTGCGAATGATCGGATCGGACCGATACATGGCCGAACTTATTGAAAAATGCGAAAAAAGTTCGGATCGGCTCAATTGGGTCGGGACCATAGTCAATATTCGGAAGAGTGTAGGAGTGTAGGATCGGGACCGACCGAACCAAATAGTAAGTTCGTAGCAGGAAACGGCCGAACATTCGGCCGATACCACTTCGCAGTAGCTGGACTCGTCTGCTCCACCGGCCATCGGTCCTTCGGCAAACATGGCCAGCCCACTGCCACTTCAGTTTGCTTACTCTACATGCAGAAGAAGAAGAAGACTCTACATGCTGTGTCGGTAACTCCGGTTCTTTTCCGGGATAATTTCATTCCTGTCATGATACTATCAAAAACTTGAAGTTATTTACCTCGAATCCATGTGCCTTCCACAAATGCTTGTTCAGAATCTGCTTTTGACTAAAGTCTCTGTTACACATGTGACACTTTTTACGTTCCCTTGGCACGTATTTTGGAGTTTGCTCGTTGCAGAGTTTCACTAAAAGAAATATAATTTAATGAACACCCTGCAGGGTAACTAAATACATAGAATAGAATAGAATACTCTTTATTATGTACAACCATATACATTACAGACCTAAATATAGAAATTGTCGTATCGCTAAGAGCGATCTTTTAAAGACAACCTTTGGATGGATTAAAAACCAAAATTACTATTAAAAATTACAACTTAAAAGTAAAAAATAAAAAATAATAACTTTAATTTCGGAAGTCGGTATCGTTGGGTTCGCATTTTCGTTGTTTGCCACCGACTTCCGAAATTACAGTTACTTTTCACTTTGTAGTGTCTTTTTTGGAAGTCGGTTGTTTTAGGTTTGCTAAAAAGTTTTTATTTTTCACTTTTAAGTTGTATTTTTTTAGCAGTAATTTTGCTTTGAAAACCAAACTACTAAACCGTTTTTGATGAAATTTCTATGGGACCAATCTGAAAGTATATCCTTACAAATAAAAAAATAATTTTGCAAATCGGCTTATAAATAATGGCGTTCTGAAGTAACAAACTTAAAAAAAAAAATACATTCGAATTGAGAACCTCCTCCTTTTTTGAAGTCTGTTAAAAAGGGGGACAAATACTGTAGGTACTCTGTGGTGTACCATTTACATAATACAATAAATACATACAACAGTCACAATTATATAAATTAACAACGTTTGAGATTAGCTAAAGAAAAACAGATGGCCGATGGAGCTGAAAGGTTCTGGAGTGGCGACCGCGTACCTACCGGAAGACGTAGCGTTGGAAGGCCTCCCTCAAGATGAACCGATGACCTTATGAAGGCCGCAGAAATCCGCTGAATGCGAAAAACACAGAACCGGTCGAAGTGGTGGTGCTTGAGGGAGGCCTATGTCCAGCAGTAGACATCTTTTGGCTAAAATGATGAACGATGATGATGAGTAGGTACAGTGTATTATTTCATTATACTAGTACTTACATCCATGCTTCATCCGAAGATGAGTAAAACAAGCCTTCTTACTGATGTAAATATTGTCACAGAAATGGCAAGGATATTTCCTGCCATCAGAATCTGATTTGACGCCATGACACCTGAAGAGCGAGGTAGAGAATACTATAGTGTAGTATTTTTATCTCACGAATCCAGACGCGTTTAACTTGTGGTTACCGAGTGTACAAACACGCTGTGAATGTGTGTTTAGAGGTACGAGGAACAGGGTGTAAAGGTCACTCATCCTCCATAGAAAAGGGAGGATCCTCCGACCAGACGGGTGTTGTGTCTGGCGGGCAATTGCCCAACGGTTGATGTTGGGAAATTGTATTTATGCTAACTGCGCGGTAAACTCTGCTTGCGAGATGCAGGATTTGCGTGACGTTAGTATGACGCGTTGTTCGCATGTGGCGTTGTAGATACCGCTACAACACCTTAAAAACAGGGGGTCTACTACGAAGTCCAAAGTGCGAATGTTCGGATCGGACCGACACATGGCCGAACCGAATATTATTGAAAAATACGAAAAATGTTCGTATGGGCAAAATGGTAATAAATCGGTAAAATGTGTGTAGCGTAAGAGCTCTCGGTACCATCCGAGACAATGGCGAAGAGCTCTCGGTACCATCCGAGACAATGGCGAAGAGCTCTCGGTACCATCCGAGACAATGGCGAAGAGCTCTCGGTACCATCCGAGACAATGGCGAAGACGGAAGTGTGTGTGTGTGTGTTATGTGCTGACGCTACTCGTCTTCACGGACACATTCAGAGCGTGTTTGTACGCGTTGTAATTTTATTTTTTTGGCATGGCGTCTCGCTGTTCAACTTATGAGGTTGTCGTCTGCTTAACCGGGCTTGCCTGTGTATGCCTCAATAAATTAAGGCCTCCTGACATAGCTTAAAAAACTTAAAAACTAAGCGACTACACGCTAAGGGTACCCCTTGTGGGGTACCTCGGCTTCTGAGAGAGCAAGGGGCAGGCTGGACCGGAATTATTTAGGGACGAATTTAAAACTACAGGCTCAGCGGCGCGGGCTGGCTCGAGCAATGGTCGGGGCGGAACGCTTGGTAACCACAAGTAACCACCATTATGTATTTCTGCCGCCAAGCATTTCTGCGGTCCGGTTTATAGGTTAAGCATGCCGGCGTAGTAACAGGCTCATGACACATTTCAGCTTCACCTTTCAGAGTCCCGTGGCTAAATAATAACAGCCCCACGGGTCGATCTACGCTTGCTGCAGACGGTTTGTCCAATACATAAGGTAAACGCAGCTATTAACGACCCATCGAAAATCTGTAGTTATTACCGACCTATAAAAGTAATTCGAAATCTTTACGTTTCCAGAACTATTCTAGCTATAGGTAGGCAAAGTTACACAAGCGTTTATTCCTTGAGCATCGTATACTTTTACGTTAGTGTGAGTAGCTGTGCAAAAAAGAGATAAAATACGTCAGTTACTGCGGGGCAGCGTGGACGCAGGACGTGTTGTACTGTTCCCTTATTCCTTCAAGTAAGTACGTGACTTTTCTATTTAAGACATTTATACAAACAAATGACGTCTATACTTTATCTTATATTACTAAATGTATTCATTTAAGTGTCAACTCTTGATTTCTTACGACATTTTATTAATAAAAAGTAATTTGAAACGATAAAACTTTAAATTAAAATGGGATGGTGTTAGCTTCATCAGTTTTAGTCGTGGCAGCTATCAACGACCCATAAGTCGGCAATGGCAGCAACGTAACTTTTCGTTTTATTTTTCTTTTATGTTATTATATCACACTAACACAAGTATTTTTATGGACCAGTTTAAATCTAAGCTATCAGTCTTTATAAAAATCTATTAGCGACTAAACTTTTTTGTCTAGTTTTTACCTTTTAGCGTTGTCAATTTAACCAAAGTTATGATATTTTTCGAGGATCGATATTGAATAGTTACAGTAATAAATCATTGTTTTTGTGTTTAAAACAGTGTGCATTTGTTCATATTTTTTGTGACATTAATCAATTATAATCTATTTTATAGTCCGAAGGTCAATTGAATTAAAATAACCATTTTTTTATGAGTCGGTAATACAATTTATGTTTATACTTACATACTTTATTACCGACCCATGAGGGTCGGCAATACCAACTATAAGAAGCTATTACCGATCGTATATAGATTATTTAGTTTCTCACCTACTTTTATGACATAATAGGTACCTATTAATAAATGCTACTTCTTGGCTAAAGCAACATAAAACATACAATTATATTTTTTTCCAGAAGTATGGAGCCACAAAAGCGACGAAAAGTATACAGTAAAACACAACTCGCTGAAGCAATCAAAGCAATTAATGACGGTACAAGTGTATATATGAGGCATCAAAAAGGTTTAATATTCCCAAAACTACATTACGAGACAAACGGGACGGGAAATATAAGAATGAAATTTGCGGAGTTCAGCCGGTTCTCAATTTAAGTGAAGAAAAACAGATTGTAGACTGGATTCACTACCTTGGCAAGATGGGATTTCCAGTTACAAAAGAACAATTATTAGAAGCAGTGGCTAAGCTAGTCCAAAACTTAAATCGTCCAAACCCTTTTAAAAATGGTGTGCCTGGCAGATATTGGTTTGAGAATTTTATAAAGAGACATCCAACAGTATCTAAACGCGTTGCACAAAATCTTCCTTCAAGCCGAAATCAAGTCACAGAAGCGGCTATACGTGCATGGTTCGACAGAGTGAACAATTATTTTATGACAAATAATCTGCATCATGTTTTAGAAGACCCTAGACGAGTGTTTAACTGTGACGAAATTGCTTTCTTTTTATGCCCAAAAGAGAAAGAAGTTTTGGTTACAAATGAAACATTAAGTTTCATTTGTAAGCACCAGTTGTACCAAATCATGTATGTAACTAATTAGTTGTCATCTACATATTTCTAAAAATAGGTTAACCAATGACTGTGATGATTAATATCATAATTTTCAAAAAATGATTATGATCTCAATAGCATAAGGAAATATCCTAGAGTTTGAAATCCTTAAATTAAAATATATATGTGTATTAATAGTATTATGTTGATTAATTTAAAAGTTTATAATTATTTAGTTCATAGGTATTACTAAGAAGTACTAATTTGTTTTATTAAAAATAACTATAATAAAAAAATACGGATAAGTATTTGCATTTTTATTTTGTTTTATTTTATTAAGATCGGTAATCATCATCATCACTAGCTTATATACATTCCATTGCTGGAAAAAGGCCTCCTATCATACACGATCGGGAATAGCTGCATAAAAATCGTTAATAGCTTCACAGCCGTTTTTATGGGTCGGTAATTGCAACAATCGACTAAGTCACATTGTAAATTATTTTTTACAAGATAATCCTTTATTTAAATGTATTTGATTAGGTAAATACATTTTTTATACATAACACTAGCATATAAAATGAAACTATTAATCTTTAGAGGAACCAGTATACTAAAAAAATATGGTTGATTTTAAAATTGCCTTAGGGGGGTCGTTAATACCTGCGTTTACCTTATCGAGAACCTCCGTGCTTTGGACAGCAAGTTAAGATGTTGGTCCCGGCTGTCATTCGTAGATCTTTGACATTCCTTAAGGGTAGTCAGAAGCTCGAAAGTCGGACAACCAGTCTTACCAAGGGGTATCGTGTTGCCCAGTAACTGGATTGTAAAGGTCAAATAGGCAGACGTCGCTCCATATAAAATACTGGTATTCAGCTGCAGCCGGTTGGACTGGAAGCCGACCCCAACATAGAAAAAGACTAGGCAGATTGATTCTAACTAACCTATTATGATGATCTGCAGGATCCCTCAAGGCAACTCCGCAAAGAGAACACTCTCTCAAAGGCAGTCCAGTCCTGGGTTCCAATTCGTGAACCGTTCGTATATGATCATGCACGTCGTCCACCGTTGGGAGCTGAAGGTCGCAATATATGCATGTTGTTTCGTCTAGCGCCTGGATGGCATGGTCTTCGTCTAAATCTTCTACGTTAAGAGAAAGTTTTGATATAACAACTTGTATTCTTTGAAGGAGACAGGGGTGTATAGCCTACTCTGTTCGCCCACCAAGTGACCCCAGGGAAGACGGTGGCATAGTGGTCACGTGCTGCCGTGCATAGCGAGGCTTAGGCGAGGCCCCTTTACAGTCTCCCCAGGCATGTGCGTTACAGGCGTTGCGAAGGGGGGATTCCGAAATTGGTCTTTTAAGAGGAACCGGGACCAACCCTATGTGCGGATGGTGATCACCGGGGTGGTTTTAGTGAGGTAAAAATCCCACACTCCCCGGACTCCTTTTGAAGGTAACCCCCGAAAACAAAAGGGGTGTATAGTCTAGTACACTCGCATTTCACCGGTTAAGTTTAGTTTAGCATACCGTTATGTTCTGGGACGAGAAGGAGTTAGTCCTAATCTATCACGCGGGCCTTGGTAGATGTCACTTGTCTTTGAAGTTTTAGTTCTAAGACATGCCGGTTTCCTCGAGTTGTTATGTTCAAGTCCAATGTAGGACATAGGGGTGAGCTTAGGCCTTTAGAGATAGGCGCACATTGAGAGCAGTGGTGGTGGATGTCACATGTCTTCGAATTTTTAGTTCTAGGACATGCCGGTTTCCTCACAATGTCTTCCTTCACCGTTTTGAGAGCGGAGGTGATGAAATAATGTACACAAAGTAAAGCGGTTGTCTGGGTTCGAACCTATCACCTCCAACTCGTAAGTCGCGGCTGTTACCACTGGCCACCACTGCTTGTACAGACGCCAGCACATCAAGCTACTACAATCTGTCAAATTTCTTTAATAGATCTTCAGTTTCATTGCTAAAGCATTGGGTTCAAGGTTGATTGGGAAAATTTGGCAGTTTCGGGTAGCTTGAAGTGCTGGCGTCTGTACAACTCCTAATGCCGACAGGCTCGTCCCTCATACATTTTTTTTTTCGGATGGGAAATCATCAAATGACCCCTCCCGCTCTGGGTGGAGCGGAAGGGAGTGTCAGACTATTTACTGACTAAAACCCACCCATGTTCCTTCCTTTGCCCTTTATGTTCCAGGGTAGCGGTAACCCTTTCGGACAATCACGCTGACCAAGCAGGCTTCGGCCCTAAGGGGCCCCTCAAATTATGCTGACAACTCTTAGAGGCACGCGTGGAACACTTACGCGCCGTCCGGCACGGGCCTGGTCCTGATCGGACGGTGAGCTACCCATTGCTCTCCGCCCGCAGGCCCGCGCCTACGGTGGCCGGGAGTCGTCACGCGGTTCCCGACGCCCGGAGCGTCTCCGGATTGGACTTAAACATAACTGGTGAAATGTGGGTGTAATATACACCCCTGCCTACTTATGGAAGCTGATGGAAGATCTTACCATCCATATCCTCGTCATCACCATCGAATGGAGCTTTCAGAACGGTCATGTTCTTCGTATCAGGAGTGATGCATTCGGCTTCTTCGAGTATAGATTCGTCTAAGTACTCTTCATCTGGAAGGAATATATTGATGGATAGAATACTCTTCAGTATTGTACACCGTAAAAATCAAATTAATAATATTCTATAGGCGAAAGTTTGTGAGTGAGTGCGTGTGTGTGTGTGTGTGTGTTTTTTTTACTTCTTCACGCTCAAACTACTGGACCAATTTTGATGAAATTTGGTGTGGACGTAGCAGATACCCTGGAATAAGACATAGGATACTTTTTTCCCGATATTCCCACGGGATCGAAACTTATGCGGCTGAAACTGCGGGGTGCAGCTAGTTAGGGATATAAATGTGGAAAGTGCTTTGCAGACCGTGGCATACCTACATATGTCCGCCATTTTTTTTTCTATAATGTCTAATGATAGCTGACATGAATGCTAACAGAAAACATTATGGGACCAAACCCCGTAAAGCGTCACGTTTCCGAGATATAAAAGTTCAAAGTTGATGACGTGACATCAATATTTTTTGAACTTGCTTACATCTTGTTGCATAGATGTTTTGATTACTTTAAACTTTCAGAGTGAAACAGTCACGAATCTATGTATAATGCTCCCACTGCTGGGGACACAGGGCTTCTTTCTGTGAGAGGGTGTAATCTACCACGCGGGCCCATTGCGGGTTGGTAGATGTCACATGTTTTCGAATGTTTGGTTCTAGGACATGCCGGTTTCCTCACGATGTTTTCCTTCACCGTTTTGAGAGCAGTGGTGATCAAGTTATTTATACAAAGTAAAGCGCATGGCTGTGTTCGAGCCTACGACCTACAACTCGGAAGTCGGGGCCGTCATCAAAGGGTCATCACTACTCTGTGATTACCTAACACATAGGGTACTTTGAATCCCAGTAGTACGTTCCCGTGGGATATATTCCGACATCCAAGCGGGCGAAGCCGCGGTCAAAAGACACATACCTTTCACATTCTGGAGTATTGCCAGACTCTTCGTAGTCTGCCCCTTGAAGTACACAGACTTCTCAAGATTCTCCACGCAGTCTGAGCATATGTATTTCAGATGCGTTGGGACCTACAAAATTATAGAAATCGGTTTAGAAAAAATAAATAAATACTGTGAAATATATATTAACAACTTATATTTGCGGTCGAGAAAATCAATGTTGTGTATTCGTAAATATTCATCTCGACTACGCCGGAACCTGTGCGTGTTCGGCACGCACTTGGTCGGTTTTTCGTTTTGGGGATATCCGGAAATCCTGGTTGGAGAAAATATGGGAGTCCCACCAACCAAAACATTCGTGGTTGATTTGGATAAGTTTTGAATTACCATCATTTGGGGCGAAAGACATCCACTGCTGGACATGGGCCTCCCCATTAATCACCACTTCCACCGGTCCCTGTGCTTCTCGCATCCATCAAACTCCTGCGGCCTTCACAATTTTGAGCCCACTAAATAGCTTAATAAAAAATAAATAAACTGCGGGGTGATTGCGTAATACACTATCAGTGGCACAGCACTGGCTTTCATTTTGACAGTTCAACAACATTCATTGGGTTGTTTACGTTGTTGAGCAGACAGATTTTTCGAACATATGAAGCAATAGATTAGAAATATGCTTCAAATTTATTCAAATTATGTTTGTATAATTACGCAATTATGGTGCAAAAAACTGCATTCTACAAAAAATGCGGTTGTCTTTTAAATTCTAGCTACATTAATTTAAGAAAATATCGTACCTACCTACGTAGAAAATAACATCAACGATTATATGATTAATTCGATTACAAATATCGATATTCGGAAATCAATGGATAAATAAGGGTACCTTTTTATAACAAGATACCCTCTTCTTTGCTAGACTTGCCTTTCAATGCGTTTAAAGCTCAAGTAAAATCCTTTGTTCAAAAGCATACTATTCCATCAACGACTACTTACACGATAAGAATAGGTGGTTGCCTTAGTTAACGCAAGACAATGTTTGTGTTCTTTCTCCAGAATTAGCTTACTGACAGGTTATTGTTATTAGTATTAACTTATTTATTTATTTTACTTCGATGGTCCTAATTTATCTATAGACTTCAAGTCACAGCTATGTGAACAGAACCCAGCAATGCTTATATGTAAGCTGTCACGCCCTTTATGCCTGGAGGCTATTATTTACATCTAAATTTTAATTAATTATTTTTTAGCTTGAGTACGTATAGTTTTTTATTATATTGTTGGTATATTGGCGTGGCTAGCTGACACATGGCAAATCATTTAATTTTGTGTTATGTGTCTTGTAATGTTAATTACTTAACATAGGTACCTAGTATTGTATACAATCAATTTTCTAACTGAATAGACAGCTGTGCTGCTGGGGAGTTTGTTGCGCCACTTCTTCCCAGCGATAGCACTAGGAAGTGGTGAAGGGCGGGCGTTTTTGGGGGGACTGTCTTTTGTAATTTTGACGTTCGAAAAGTGCTGATTCTCAGCCTAATTTGGATAAATGACTTTTGATTTTGATTTGATAATTTGCACCTCTATGTTTCGTACCAGCGAGCCATTTTATAAATCGAAAACGTAAATATTGCGACGATTTCTAAACTATTAACCACAATATTATGAATGAACGTAGGTAATTAATAAGAACCAGGGAATTATTATTATGTTGATAAAAGATTTTTAGTCTAGCAGAAGTATTTTGCAAATATTTCACCACTACTTTCTTACGAGCTACATAGGTAATAATTTTAATATTTTCATTCGTGTAAGGTCGAAAGTAAAGTGAGCCTATATACTTTTTTATATTAAATCTATTTACTACATACTACAATAAGAAAAAAGCTTCATATATAACCTTAACATCAAAACAGGTTTCAAACATTTTCGCATAAGTTTCCGTGTTCTCTGCGTACACAGCAAATAGGTCGCATAAATCGTTGGTGCTCATGCAACTGATGCAACCTACAAACTCTTCGTCCTCCATTTTGTTAGGTAATATTTTTATTTATGTATTTACAAACTAAGGAGGCCGGCCATGTTATGCGGTGAAAGAAAATGAACACTGAAAAAGACAATTGAAAATCGCGGGTGGTAGTGATGTTACTGAGTACTAAAGTACTAACTGTAAATACTGGTAAATCGATCGATTTAATTAAAAAAATATTCTTTCAAATGATTTTGTTAGTCTATGGAAAGCACTTTATAAGACCAGCCCATAATTATTGTACTAAACTGATTACACTGGTGTTCAACAGAATTCCAGTATTATAAAAAGTCCATTGACGCATTAATAATATTGTTTTGGAACAAAATTGGTGCACACAAGGGCTTTCACTTGTACTTATTCGTTTTTCTATAATTAGGTGTCTGCGGTCTGCCATATTTATTACATTTTCTATTTGCCACTACTCATACTGAGCTACTGAGCACGTAATGGCCCAGTAGTTAAGGTCTCGCCTCTCATGTTCGAGGTTGTTGGGTCATATTCGGGCAAGTACTGATGTAATTTTTTAAATTTATGTGTCCGTACTTTTTAGTTTCGTCGTAAGTTTATCTTGGACATCACTGATATTGGTAAAGGAACGCATCGTAAGGAAATCTGGCCCTAAAATTGTATTTACTTATAAATGTAGGTAACAATGGAATCGCCAACCTGTCTTAGGAAAGCGTGTGATTAATGCTCGTACCTTCTCTATGAGAAGAGGCCTTTGTCCTGCAGTGAGACAATAATAGGCTTAATATAATATTCTGTATTATAAACTGAGCACGGTTTACTTGACAAAAACAATTTAATTGCAAGGATATTCGCTTTTTTATCAACTTGAAAAAGAGCAAGAATTTTAAAATTAAATAGACTCTCGATTGTAAATGAAACTCACCAGTTACATCACTAATAACATTCTGAATTCAAATTCTGAAAATTTTCACATCTGGATAAAAAAATAAACCACTGACAAGCAAATAAACTGACGTTAGAATGACAGTTGACTATGCACGATGACATCTTTTTTCGATGTTGCCAACGCGTAATAATTCCCGTCGACGGTGGTAAGTGGTCATCTTCTTAGCGTGTTAGAATTTGGCGAGTTTTCAGTAGTGGACACGCTGGACACGATATTAAGTGCCTCATTGTTTTTCAATCTAATTATCAGTTATTCTAAACACCTGCCTAATAATTATGAATAACAATAATTTAAAATTTTAGAGATTTATTGTGAAAGACGGCTCGGTTGACATCCGTCGGGCATGCGACCGGCCGGGAGAATCAATCAGGCATATTATCTCCGGGTGTTCTCGTCTAGATAACGGAGAGTATTTGCATAGACACAACCTTGTAGCCAGGATAATCCATCAGCAACTTGCTCTGAAATACAGTCTTGTGGAATCTGAGGTGCCGTACTACAGGTATGTGCCCGACCCAGTTCTCGAAAATGGAAATATCACGTTGTATTGGGATTGATCCATCATCACTGACAGGACTATTGTTGCCAATAAGCCTGATATAGTGGTGATGGATCGATCAGAGCGGCGCGCAATGTTTGTTGACATAACCGTCCCGCATGATGAGAACCTCGTGAAAGCCGAGAAAGATAAACAAATCAAGTATCTTGACTTGGCTCGCGAGGTTGTCGACATGTGGGATGTAGACTCAGCAATCATTGTGCCGATAGTCGTGTGAGCCAATGGCTTAACAACCAAGAGCCTCGACCAACACCTGAGGAGGCTCTCGTTGGGCAGCTGGATCAAGGGCTTGATTCAGAAAGCGGTACTTCTGGACACGGCTCGCGTTGTCAGGTGGTTCCTCTCTCTGGAGCCCAGCCCTAAAATTATTACCGTAAATATTCTAGATACAAAGCTATTTACAATATACCAGCTTATTGTGAAACGTGAGCCTCAAAAATAGTTCATATATACTTTAGAGGTATATAAACTGGTTTTAAATCGAATCACAAAAATAATCATTCATTTGAATTTTACTTATACAAGAATTCCATATAACCAGGACGATTTAGTTTATAAATATTTAAATAAAAAATTATAAAGAGAAAGAGCGAGTTTTGTGAGTTTGCAATATATGTGGACGGTATTCTCCAGAACCAATACCTATTTGGAAAATTATTTTACTATGTATTTGAAAGGTACATTATTCCAGATGAACATATACTATATATTATGTGTAAATAATTACAAACCACCCATGTGAAGCCGAGGCAAGTCGTTAGTTATAAATAAAATAAAACTTCCATTCAAAACCAAGCAATTTTGAGATCAACACTGGCAACCCCATCAGCTGATTCTTATACGTAGCAAACGTCAGTTTTATTATGACAACGATCGAGTTTATCTACCGTTTGTTTATTCAGACAAAAATTATCTTTAAGTTAGTCGCGTCTCGTGCGATATCAGGCAATTCAAGCATTATCTTTAATTCGTCTCATATTCCTTTGTGTGCATAATGATATCAGTGCTTCGACACCTATCTATGTCAGTGCAGTTCTTAGTGCTAGAAAGTTGTTGCTGATGTTAAAACCTGCCTTGGCTACAGGAAAAATCTATGCCGTTCGCGTTCAATGACCTGTGCGCGTTGAAAAAATAACGTGAATTTTTTCTAGGCTGAATGTGAAATTGTTGTGGAAAAAAAAAATGAAATTTAAAATAAACAAAGGGCTTCTGCCCATAAAGGCTCACTTCTTCTTTTTTTTCGCCGGTAAGTTATTTTTTTAAATTAATTCTATTTTTAGTTAGCTGTTGGTATGAAGTGTGTTCTGTCTAATTTTAACATTTTATGAATATTTATATAATTTATCAAAGGGAATTGTTTGATAATTTGAGGTATTTTATCGACATGAATTAATCATAAAGATTAGATTTAAAGTATAGTTTCGACCACTTTTTTCTTATTATCTGAGTTATGTTAAAAGAGTCTCTTGTCTGGGCTGAAAACAATGACTATCAACAAGTTTACACTGACATTTATTTATGAAATTGAAGACTATGTGGAGCATTGTTTCTTTTTCTCAGTTAGTTTTAATGCCCTGGAAGTTAGGTAGACCTTTGGATGCAACATGTGTCGACACCCTTGCCATCCCATCTTCCTAGCATGATGGGCTGTGCTGGAGCGGCTGCTGCTGGTGCAGAAAACCTCAAACGCCGAAAATATTCCAACCAGATTGGAGTAATAATTATGTTCGAGCCGTTTGGGGTTGAAACACTAGGGCCATGGGGTGCGAGTGCCCGGCTGTCATTTGTGGATCTTTGCCAGTTGTTACGAGTCATCAGAAACCCGAAAGTCTGACAGTAGTAACTGGGTTGTGAAGGTTAGATAGGCAGTCACTTCATGTAAAATACTGGTACTCAGCTGCATCCGGTTAGACTGGAAGCCGACCCCAAGGAAGTGATGATGATCATCCATCCTTTGAATTATATTTTGGCGTCATTATAAAGGGACAGAAAAGGATCATTACAAAAAGTTTGTGTTTAAAAACCTGTTCAAGAAGGTTTTTGACCTCCTTTTTGTTTTTATGGATGACATGTTTTTCTTTTTTTTTTCCTCAATTGCCTTTTTCATATGTGCATATACTCAGTTTATGTACAACTTGTTTGAATGACGAGTTTTATTAAATTAGCTTGTTTGGTTTCAAATAGGTAGGTACAGGCTGCAGCAAACAGTGATTTTATGTGAATAACTTCATTTTTAGCATTCCGTACCTCAAAAAGAAAAACGGAACCCTTACAAGATAATTTCGTTGTCCGTCTGTGTTACCGAAGACCCTTTTTCTCAGGAACGCATGGAGTTATCAAGTTGAAATTAATATCAAATACTCAGGACTGCATTCCTTTGAAGCAGTAAAAAAATCAAACTTCTAAGACAACGCAATGAAACGATACGGGCGTTTATGTTCTGTTTATGCCGCATTTTGACAATCGCAAGGCAATCAAAATCTAAGAACTCATGAAATTTGGCAAGAAGCAAGCGGGTCTACTACGAAGTGCAAAATGCAATGATAGGATCGGACCGACACATGGCCGAACCGAATATTATTGAAAAATGCGAAAAAAGTTCGGTTTGGCTCAGTTGGGTCGGGACCATACTCAATATTCGAAAGAGTGTAGGAGTGTAGGATCGGGACTGACCGAACCAAATAGTAAGTTCGTAGCAGGAAACGGCCGAACATTCGGCCGTTTTTGACATTGATTGTCGCTGAGATGAGATTGCGACTAGATTTTGAACGTTTTAAATTACGGAAATTGGCCTTCTATGTTAAGTGGTCATACAATGTAAATTATCTGATATTTGAACACTGCTATATGTCATTATGCCTACAATAACTTGTAGCTGATAAGAGATATTGCATTGATAATGTTAATTAATCATTATGATAGTGGGAATGGTTTAGCAATTACTGTGAAACGTACTTTAAACATATCACATTATCACACTTTTTATTTATTTATTTTATAACAGCTTAAACTATCATTACAGGGTTTACCCTTATGCGACAGTTAAGAACTTAAACTAATAACCAAATTAGAAAAATTAAAACTAACAAAATTATTAAATTATTACACCATTAAAAACACAAATCATAGTTTAACATAATTACTTAAATCACATTGTACAAATATAAACACAAACATGCTTTACTGACATTAAGAAAAAAAAATTAAATAAAAACATTTTGGAAAAAAAAACAAGATTTCCAAAAAAGACACTAGGTACAAAGTGAAAAATAACTTTTATTTCGGAAGTCGGTGTCGTTGGGTTCGCATTTTCGTTGTTGGCCACCGACTTCCGAAATTAAAGTTATTTTTCACTTTGTAGTGTCTTTTTTGGAAGTCGGTTTTTTTTTTGCAAAAAAGTTTTTATTTGTCACTTTTAAGTTGTAATTTTCACCAGTAATTTTGGTTTAAAAAAACGATGTGTGGACCCATAAAATTTGAGGGTTGCCCTCGATTTCTCCAGAATCCAATCACCAGATCCTATCTTGGTGACTATGGGACCACTTCAGACTTCAGAAGTATCTTCTTTCGAACAAAAAAAGAATTTTGAAAATCGGTCCACAATTGGCGGAGTAATCGCGTAACAAACACACAAAAAAAAAACATACCATCGAATTGAGAACCTCCTCCTTTTTAGATGTTGGTTAAATAGAAAAAAAAATAAGAATTATTTCGCTTGTAGCATAATATAAATAGTAATACCCTTACGAATTCACTCAAACAACATGTAAACACATCGATCTGAGTTTGAAGGTCGTTGATGGTACGGATAGCTCTGGTAAGGGGTGCCTTGGCAAGCAGGTTCGTTCTGGCTGTAGACCTGTACCAGTAGCAGTGGCGGGCTGCGCCGCCTCCACACGTAGCGGTCCAGCACACACAGACTCAAGCGCTGCAATACTCCCGGGTTACTCTCTACTCCACGAAGCACCTTCACCAAGTAGGCGACCAGCGTAAACTCCCGTCGGACATGCAATTGATTAGAGCCAACCATGCCCAGGACAAACAGAGTGGGATACATCAGTGGGTAAAACGGATATACCCCATATATTTTCCTGTACAAATGACGCGTGAATTTGTTCTGAACGCGCTCCAACATTACAGAGTACTTAGCTTCATGTGGAGCCCATATGACCGCACTATGTTCCAGATGCCTCCTGACTAGTGCATCATACAGGACCCTTACTGCTGTGATGTTTGTGAAGCTTTGCGTCTGTCTCAGAACAAATCCCAAGTTTCTGTACGCCTTCTTACAGATCCTCGTTACATACTCACGGAATGTCAGATCGGGAGTCATGAAAACACCCAAGTCTCGCACCTCCGTGACTCGTTGCATTGGCGTCGCGTCCACCCCGTACTCATAGAACAGGGGTGCCCGAGCACGAGTGAAACTCATCAACGAGCACTTGGATACGTTGAAGTACAGTTTGTTTTCATGGCTCTATTATACTATTCGATCGATGTCCTCATGTAGGCGCCTGCAATCAGACTCAGACCCAATCTCAAGCACCAACTTGAGGTCATCAGTAAATAATAAACAAGAGCCATATCTTACGACTTCCGGCAAATTGTTTATCATAATTATGAATTCTAGAGGCCCTAAGTTGGTGCCCTGACTTACACTTATAATATAAAGGCGAAAGTTTGTGAGTGAGTGTTTGTGTGTGTGTGTGTGTGTGTGTGTGTGTTTGTATGTTTGTTACTTCTTCACGCTCAAACGGCTGGACCAATTTTGATAAAATTTGGTATGGACGTAGCTGACACCCTGGATTAACACATAGGACACTTTTTATCCCGATATTCACACGGGATCGAAACTCATGCGGGTGAAACCGCGGGGCGCAGCTAGTTTTGAAAAAAATATATACTAGCAGCGCTCCGCGGTTTCACCCGAATAAGTATCGATCCCGTGGGAATATCGGGATAAAAAGTATCCTGTGTGTTATTCTGATGTATAAGCTACATTGCTGTAAAGTTTCATCAACATATCTTCAGTAGTTTTTGCGTGAAAGAGTAACAAACAAACATCCATCCATCCATCCTCACACACTTTCGCGTTTATAATATTAGTAGGATTTTCAATTATTGCATATAAAATTATGATAGTAGCCGCATATAATACTTACATGTGACATCTACCAATCCGCACTGCCCGTGGTGGATTACAGCCCACTCCCTCTCCCCGAGAGGATGCCTGTGTCCCAGCAGTGGGAACATTATAGGCTGATTCATCATCTGCCTAGCCTTTTCCCAACTATGTTGTCCAACCGAATGCAGCTGAATACCAGTGTTTTACATGGAGCGACTGCCTATCTGACCTCCACAAACTGACGAACTGTAACGACTGTCAAAGATCTACGAATGACAGCCGAGACCAACGGCTTAACGTGCTTTCCGAGGCACGGAGGGGTCTTAGTTTGTGAAGATGGTCACACATCCACGGACCAACCGCGGCAAGTGTAGCTTCACCTGATCGATCAACCCGTGCGGCTGTTGTTGCTTAACCACAAGCCCCTCATTACTTAGCCATAAGCTGATCATGTTATGCTTATGCCACGACAAGATGGCGTGAGTTTGTGTGTGTATCAGCTGTTGGAACGTCTATGAACCCTCTACGGGTAAAAGAATGTCATGGAGGATTGAGGACCTCTTCACTAAATTGTCGTATCCTTTAGTCTGCGATTAGGCCCGCATGACGTCAACGGATTATAGGCTAGCTTTAGACCTACATTTGCAAATAAGGTCGAGGGTCCTACTTCCGAAAGACGTTGGGCCCATTTGCAAATTCTCGAAATAGTTACTTCAAGGATGATTTCTGAGAGGCCAGACTCTGCAGTGCTGGGGAGATTCATCCAGCTTCATGTGACGAGATGACGCTATTACTGACTCATCGTCATCTGCCTAGCCTTTTCCCAACTATGTTGGGGTCGGCTTCCAGTCCAACCGGATGCAGCTGCATACCAGTATTTTACATGGAGCGACTGCCTATCTGACCTCCACAACCCAGTGACTGGGTAATACAATACCCCTTGGTAAGACTGGATATTAGAGTTTCGGGCTTCTGACGACCTGTAACGACTGTTAAAGATCCACGAATGATAGCCGGGACCAACAGCTTAACGTGCTTTCCGTGTTTACAAACACACACACACACACACACACCCTCAAACACACTTGTTACTTCTTCACGCTCAAACGGCTGGACCAATTTTGATGAAATTAGGTATGGACGAAGCTGACACCCTAGATTTACACATAGGCTACTTTTTATCCCGATATTCCCACGGGATCGAAACTTATGCGGGTGAAACCGCGGGGCGCAGCTAGTAGATATATAAGTCTGAAATCACCCGTTTTTCTTTGTTTTTGCTCGGCTCCTGAGGGTCTATTGGCGTTATGGCAATTAGTCTATAACCTTCCTCAAGTATAATAAGATTTTTTTTTAATCAGACCGGCAGTTTAGTGTTGTATACAATCAAGTATTTTCTAACAGACCAGACAGCTGTGCTGCTGGGGAGTTTGTTGCGCCACTTCTTCTTCCCAGCGATAACACTAGGAAGTGGTGAAGGGCGGGCGTTTTTCGGGGACTGTCTTTTGTAATTTTGACGTTCGAAAATTGCTGATTCTCAGCCTAATTTGAATAAATTACATTGATTTTGATTTGATTGAACAACGAACTCTTCAGCTTTGTTATTAGTAGAGAAAGAAAGAAAGAAAAATGCATTTATTGGCATTACATCAAAATAAATACACAGAAGGGCTTGTAGCTAAGTAATAACAGCCGCACGGGTCGATCGATCAGGTTAAGCTACGCTTACCGCGGTTGGTCCGTGGATGGGTGACCATCTTCACATACCAAGACCCCTCTGTGCCTCGGAAAGCACGTTAAGCCGTTGGCCCCGGCTGTCATTCGTGGATCTTTGACAGTCGTTACGGGTCGTCAGTAGCCCGAAAGTCTGGCAACCAGTCTTACCAAGGGGTATCGTATTACCCAGTAACTGGGTTGTGGAGGTCAGATAGGCAGTCGCTCCAAAATAATACTGGTATTCAGCTGCATCCGATTAGACTGGAAGCCGACCCCAACATAGTTGGGAAAAGGCTAGGCAGATGATGATGATCAAAACTCAAACTCAAAGTATTTATTTCAATTAAACCAATTACAGGCACTTTTGAATTGTCAAGGGGTCGGTCAGTCTGAGAAATGAAGCTAGTTGCCCATTCCAAAGCGTAGTAGGTACCTATGGAGAAGAACGGGCAAGAAACTCCATGGACACTCTTTTAAATCAAAATATGGTTACAAAGTATTAGTTACATCATTCATGTTAAAAATTATGCATGTGAGAACGATGCAGAACGTTAAAAGCGTCCGTAATGAAAAGCCTAAAACAATCCAAATATTAAATTAAATTAAAATAAGCCATGGCAGCAAAGAGATGACCAGTCCCCACTGACGGCGCCCGTTCACGAACATGACGCACGGATTAGCACCATTCAGCTCAACCATTTTGAAGGGAGCTAAATGATCCAACACATGTGCCACCATCAGCGAGACATTTGAGTGAGCATGACATACTCTCAGCCGCCAGGGCACATTCAAGTCAATGAAAGACGTACCCAGTAAATGGTAGCTTTATAGTATGTACCTACATAGTACTCACACATGAGCTATACAATTATACAATACTAGGAGATTGAATTTATATAATGCAAAAATAGTATTTTACAATCTTCAGCGGCTCCAACAGTACTTTCAAATGCTAATCAATTTATTTATGCGTCCTGTGGAGCAGGACCAGCGTTTAGCCAAGCATTTTTATCAGCGATGTAATCTCCCAATTTATAATATGCCTGGCTGCATAGTGTGCGTTTTATACAAGATTTAAATTTCGTTTCATTCTGTTCAATTATGTGGGGAGGTATTTTATTGTAACATTTTAAGGCTGGCTAAAGTAGACTCATCTTTCATGGGGTACTGCCCCATGAAAGATGAGTCTACTTTAGCCAGCCTGAAACCTGGTTGAACTAATTGGTCCCTATTTCTAGTGATATAATTGTGTCTTTCACCTCTTTTACTAAAAATATGTAGATTTTTCCTTACGTACATAATGTTTTCATATATATATTGACAAGGTACCGTCATGATGTTAATATCTTTAAACAGTTCTCTTAGAGAGTCACGCCTGCGGAGGCTATATATGGCTCTGATGGCTCTTTTCTGCAGAATAAAAATAGACTCGATGTCTGCAGCCCGTCCCCATAGTAAAATACCGTACGACATGATACTATGAAAGTAACTAAAATAGACCAGTCTCGCGGTATCGACATCAGCAAGTTGACGGATTTTTCTCACAGCATACGCTGCTGAACTTAGTCGTCCTGCAAGGGATGTTAAATGAGGACCCCATTGAAGCCTTGAGTCGAGCGTGAACCCCAGGAAAACAGTTTCATCGACGAATTCTAGTTTCTCTTGATTCAATTTTATCTCACAATGACTACCTTTGACATTTGGTAAAGAAAATCTTATACACTTCGTTTTTTTCCCATTTAATACTAAATTATTAGCAGTGAACCAATTTTGGATCTGCAGTAGGGCGTTATTTACGTCGTCAAGATTTGATGCACGTCTATTAATTTTAAAAATCAAGGAAGTATCGTCAGCAAATAACACCATCTGTGGTTGGGTTTTTAACAAATGGGGTAGATCATTTATATAAACTAAAAAGAGGAAAGGACCTAATATCGAGCCTTGCGGAACACCCATTTTTACTTTTAAACCGAGTGAATTGACACCATTTATTTGAACTTGCTGTTGCCTATCATTTAAATAAGATTTTAAAAATAAATACACCTTAAAACTATAAAACCAAATACACCTTAAAACTATAAAACCAGCCCTGGGGCTCTGTCGCAGCATAATGCTGAGCGATAGCCGTTTTGCGTGGATGTGACGCATCAACGCATGTCAACCATTTCTTTTTTTTTGTATTTTATGTTCTTTTTTTGCGTCATGTTTACCGCAAATAAACGTATTTTCTTTTTTTCTTCTTCTTCTTCAGAACAGGAAACAAATATTATAATGCCAAAAGGGCCTCAGCTCAGCATTTTATCTATATTCGACCGGAGTTGATCCTGACCCTGTACTCCAAGGCCCCTATATTGACACTTATATCCCACCTAACTATAAATACATAATGGCTGTCGTGGACATGTGGAGTAGACGGCGTTCCCTGTGACTCATCGATCAACTATAATAGGGTTACACAATCTGGCGCAGTGATGACAGGTGGAGTAAAGAATGATTTCCACCAAACGGCTCGCGTCGTATCGGATCGGAAAGGATACGAATGGATGCGGCGACAGCCGATCGCGTCCGGCAGGATGTCGTCGCATACGATCGACTCCGTACCGTCGCTTGCGAACGTATCCGTTTCTGCGCCTAGTCAAATAGTTTAATTCCTACCGTGTTGACGTGTTCTAATGCCGAAAGGATTCGATCGGATACGACGACAGGCGAACGGAGCCGATCGCGCATCGCAGCATACTTTCCGCTACGATCGCGTGTCCCGCGGCCAGGCTGCTGTGCGCGGCATGGTAATATAGACTTTAAATATTGTGTAAAAGAAAAAGAAAGAAAGAAAGAAAAATATTTTATTCTGCACAAACAAAACGCACAATTACAAGTAAAAAAATAATAATAATAAATTAAAAAAAAACGAAAACACGATTACACGACACACACACACGACGTGTACACGATTTAATATCGTTTAAAGATTGTAAAATCCGTTTCGACGCGGGTCGTTTGGTGGAAATCATCCTTAAGGCTGCTTTTCCACCAGAGATGTGCTATGCAGCTATGCTACGCTGCCGTTTCCACTAATGGAAAGCTGTTTAGCGGAGCAAGTAAGACGTGCTATGAAAATGCGCCGCCGTGGGGTGCTGTGCGAGGAAGATACGTAGCTCGAGCTATGCGATGCATCGATAGTAGGGAAGGCACGGGGGAGTACTCTGCTCTGCACATAGCTACACCACTCGCGCTTCCATAGCTCCCATCCATGGCACGTTTTAAATAAATAAATAAGAGAATGATAAAACTAAAAAAAATATATGATGTACATTGGCGCCGATTCCCTTGTTCACAAACTAAACCAAATTTAAGTTCAGTGCATCTTTTTCTTTCTATTTCATTAAGAAAAGGACAGAAGATAAATATTAGTTTAGTCCTGTCAAATTAGTCAGCGCCTGACGTAAATTAACTTATTTTTAGTAGCCATGTTTTTAATCACGTCTAAGCTGTCTGAGGAGTATCTTAATTTGACAGGACTAAACTAATATTTATCTTCTGTCCTTTTCCTAATGAAATAGAAAGAAAAAGATACACTGAACTTAAATTTAGTATAGTTTGTGAACAAGCACCGCACCGCAATTTGCTGCTACGGAACCCTTCATGGGCGAGTCTGACTCGCACTTGGCCGCTTTTTTTTGTACCTACCACATTTTATGCAAATAAACGATTTTGATTTGATTTGACTTAATCTGCCAACCCGCGCTGGGTCCGCGTGGCAGCTCACAGCCGAAGTCAAGTTGAAGCGAGGAGGCCCTTGTTCCAGCAGTGGGCTGGAAAGGGAGTGGGCCGTATTCACCACGCGGTCACAGTGCGGGTTGTGGAAGTCCCGTGTCTTCGAATTTTTGGTTCTAGGACGTGCCGTTTCCTCAGGATGTTTTCATTCACCGTTTTGAGAGGCGTTATAAATGAACTGGTTTACAAAAGGATTCGTATTAAATATTTGTTTAACGTTCTGCATATATATTTAATACATTTAATCAACAAACTAGGGTGTTTGCAATTGGTGTTTAAATTGTATTCACATCCTATCTGGTAGTTCAAATAGTGCCACATGTGTGTGGATAATGGCTACAAAGGAATTAATAAGATATGACAGTTAATGGAGATGTCGAATGTTTGACAACCAATCTTACCAAGGGGTTTCGTATTACCCAGTAACTGGGTTGTGGACGTCAGATAGGCAGTCCTTCCATGTAAAATACTCGTACTCAGCTGCATCAAGGCTTGAAGGGAAAAGGCTAGGCAGATGATGATGGGTTGATAGAGATGTAATCATTCTCCTGCCCTTATCCCAATTTATTCGTGGTCGGCGCAACATGCCTTTTTCTTCCATACTTCCTAATTATTCATCAGTCATCTCGGTAGTCACCCCCTTTCTAACCATATCCTCATTCACACAGTCCATCCATCGTTTCTTTGTTCCCCTACTCTTATAGCCGTCCACATTCATACTAAAAACTTTCCTCCTCTTTCTTTCATAGAACCTACTGCACCAAAATCTGATATTATGATATGGCTGGAAATGGGGAAATTTCTAGCCATGACATACTTTATACAGTCCGTCCATCCATCGTTTCTTTGGTCTTCCCCTACTCTTATAGCCGTCCACATTCATACTCAAAAACTTTCCTCACGAATGTTTCTTCATTCCTCCGCATCAGATGCCCACAGCCTATTTCCACACAACTTTTCAGTTACCGGTCCCTCTTTCAGACTTCCTCTTATGTACTCATTTCTTATTTTATCCATTCGCGTATTAAATCTCTCTTAGCATTGTCATAAAAAGGGATATACATTTTATCATTTGAAGACATGTGACTTCCACCGTCCCGCACTGTGCCCGCGTGGTTGATTACGGCCTACCCCCTCTTTCAAAGAGGAGGCTTGTGTCCCAGCAGTGGGAACATTATAGACTGATAAAATATTGAGGAGTTCAATTTGAACATTCATCATCATCACCTACCTAGCCTTTTCCCAACTATGTTGGGGTCGGCTTCCAGTCTAACCGGATGCAGCCAAAAACCAGTATTTTACATGGAGCGACTGCCTATCTGACCTCCGCAACCCAGTTACTAGGTAATACGATACCCCTTGGTAAGACTGGTTGTCAGACTTACGGACATCTGACGACCCGTAACGACTTTCAAAGATCCACAAATAACAACCGTGACCAACGGCTCAACGTGCTTTCCGAGGCACGGAGGGGTCTTGGTATATATATCACATGTAGATGAGTGACCATCTCCATATGGAGATGGTCACTCATCTACAGACCAATCGCGGCAAGCGTAGATAAACCTGATCGATCGACCCGTGCGGCGGTTATTACTTAGCAACAAGCCACATATTTCATTTTATTATCATTTGAACATTATCAAAGTGATAACAGACTATGGCGTTACCAGAGTACGTAACGTCATGTAATTAACACGTTATCAGTCTGCTTTGTTATCAAACAATTGTCTAGATGTTATGACAGCTTATAAACGGCTGAAACTAACATCTTGGATAGTTGATGTTGATGTAGAGATTAATGTCCAAGGATTGTAAGATTTTATTAACCGTGTTTTCCGGTGAAGAGAGATCTGTACCTAAATTGCGTAGCACACTCATCTGCCTGCCTTTTCCCAACTATGTTGGGGTCGGCTTCCAGTCTAACCGGATGCAGCTGAATACCAGTATTTTACATGGAGCGACTGCCTATCTGACCTCCACAACCTAGTTACTGAGTAATACGATACCCCTTGGTAAGACTGGTTGTCAGACTTTGGGGCTACTGACGACCCGTAACGACTGTCCAAGATCCACGAATGACAGCCGGGACCAACGGCTTAACGTGCTTTTTCAGAGGCACGGAGGGGTCTTGATATGTGAAGATGGTCATCCATCCACGGACCAACCGCGGCAAGCGTAGCTTAACCTAATCGATATTGCGTAGCACGCTATCAATTTCAATCTGAATCATTTTGAAGGATATTGCTAATCCATTTATCATTTATGTTAGAAAAAATTGTACTAATTTGGTACTCAGCTGCATCCGGTTAGACTGGAAGCCGACCCCAACATAGATGGGAAAAGGCTAGGCAGATGATGATGTTCGAAAAAGTCTGCTCAACAACTTAAATAACGCAATGAATGTTGTTGAACTGTCAAAATGAAAACCATTGCTACTGATTTTTATTGTGTGTTACGGAAATACCCCGCTGCACGTATTTATTTCATTACTAGCTTTTGGCCGTGGCTTCGGCCACAAGGATTTCGGAAAATATTCCACGTGAACGTCCTGCCCGGGTCTTTTTTTTTTCGGATGGGAAATCATCAAATGACCCCTCCCGCTCTGGCTGGAGCGGAAGGGAGTGTCAGACTCTTACTGACTAAAACCCACCCATGTTCCTTCCTTTGCCCTTTATGTTCCGGGGTAGCGGTAACCCTTTCGGACGATCCCGCTGATTTCCTGCCCGGGTTAAAAGTTACTTTTAATCCCGCTGGTACGTTCACGTGGGTCGCCGCTAGAAAAACGTATGTGTACCGACGCCAGCTGCAGGTCAAGCTACCCGAAACTGTCAAATTTTTCCAATCAACCTTGAACCTTAATGATTTAGCGATAAAGTTGAAAATCTATTAAAGAAATTTGACAGATTGTAGTAACTTGATGTGCGTCCGTACAAAGGGCCGCAAGCGAAGTCCCTGCCTGTGTGGCGTCGGAAATACCGTAATATGGCCTTCTTGGTCGCAAGGGCTACCGTTGAGCATGAGGTGTTAGGATCGATCCTCGGGTCGGGCAGTGTTATTGGGATTTTGCAGTCCGGAGTTTGGAAGTTGGCGGTTTAATACCCCCGTGCCTCGGAAAGCATGTAAAGCCGTTGGTCCTGCGCCTGATCTCTCCCCAGTCGTGTCGGATTGCCGTCCCATCGGACTATGAGAGTAAAGGAACAGAGAGTGCACCTGTGTTTACGCACACAGTGCACTAATATCGTTATTATCTATAAGACCAACATACCGACATGAATTAGGCTTAAGAAGATCAAAAACCGCCTATGTACTAGAGCATACTTTGCATGGCTCCGAAATTTTTTAATAAGCTACCAAATGGCATAATAGATTTAAACATGACTCAATTTAAACGCACCCTAAATACATTTTTAATAGACAATACTCAAATCTTTATTGCATTCCTTATGTGTTACATAGATGGTATATACAAGGTAAAAGATCAATATGGACCCTGTCGGGCACAGCAACATTTAGGAGAGAGGAAGAGAGTTAAGTGGCAATTGAAACAATTAAATATTATTAGATGTGCTTAATTGGGTGTATTATTATTGGGGGTGTATATATATATATATATATAGTTTTGTGTATATAGGTATAGTATATTAGTTATTTTATGTATTGCGTTAGAATATGCAGGTAGTTATCATGTAATTCTTAAAAGTGTTTTCATTATTATTAAATTATGTTATTATTTATGTATTCATATTTTCATATCTATTAGTTTTTCTATATACCATATTATATTATATATATTTCATAATGTTTACGAGATTATTTTGCAATCGATTTGTCATCTAAAAACTCCTTTACCGAGTAGTATGACAAATACTACTATACCATTGACGAATTTCTTGCTGACAAAATTTCTTGTGACTGAGCCTGTATTTATGATTTATAATGTAATATTCATACCTGAAGACTTTTAATTTATTTGAATTGTATCGTTTATAATATTTTATTTGATTTCTAATATTGTTAAATTAATAGTGTATTATAGGGTATATTTTCGAGTTTCTATAAAATATCTGTAAGCCCCAAAAATCGCACTAATAAATACTTTGACTTTGACTTTGGAATATCTCCTGCGTACCTGGCTTATCTGCGTTGATATTGGTCACCGTGACGAAAACCGGTCGGGAGGATATTATTAACCCTTCTGGGATTACAGGTGTGATTTTATATCAATCAATCAATCAACTCAGCCTATCGCAGTCCACTGCTGGACATAGGCCTCTCCCAGGCTGCGCCACAACACCCTGTCCTCCGCCTTCCGCATCCAGTCAGTCCCAGCCACCTTCTTTAGGTCGTCCGTCCATCCAGCTTTGGGGCGTCCCACACTACGCTTGCCGATACGCGGTCTGCACTGCAGGACTCCCTTTTCCCAACTATGTTGGTGTCGGCTTCCAGTCTAACCGGATGCAGCTGAATACCAGTATTTTACATGGAGCGACTGCCTATCTGATCTCCACAACCCAGTTACTGGGTAATACGTATCGTATTACCCAGCAACTGGGTTCCCTTGGTACTGGTGGTCAGGTCTGCTCCACCGGCTATCGGTCCTTCGACAAACATGGTCAGCCCACTGCCACTTCAGGTTGCTTACTCTGCAAGCTATGTCGGTAACTCCAGTTCTTTTCCGGATAACTTCATTCCTGATATTATCGATAGCCCGACCGTCAGTGTCCACGTTTCGGCACCATATATCATGACGGACAAGACGCGCTGGTTGAAGACCTTTGTCTTCAAACACTGTGGGATAGGTGACGAGAAGACTTGACGGAGTTTTCCAAATGCTGCCCAACCCAACTGGATCCTTCTGTCGGTTTCTTTCTCAAAGTTGTGTCTACTGAGCAGAATTACTTGCCCTAGGTAGACATAATCCTTCACAACTTCGAGAATTGACCCTTCGATGTCGATTGGACTCGGCAAGACGTGCGAATTGTACTTGTGATTTTATATAATACCGTTATAAAAGAAACTGACATCATTGCTGAAGTAAATTCTTCTATAAACACCATTATAACAGTTAGTACATAAGGACACTGAACGAGAGACAATTGAAGTTTTATTGTTATTACGTTTGAAGGCGTTTAGTGTTCCGCAAAGTATTTAACTTTGTAATCATATGTAAGTATATTAGCTCTTAGTATTACGATGGCTCTCGTTAAATTCTGCTCGTCGTTTACGCAAATTGTGTTTTGCAAACAGATTAATCTTATTCATCATCTGCCTAGCCTTTTCCTAACTATGTTGGGGTCGGCTTCCAGTCTAACCGGATGCAGCTGAATACCAGTATTTTACATGCAGCGACTGCCTATTGGTAAAGTGGGGGCCAGTGAGCTGTTGTGGCCCAGTTGTGTCCGCCCGACTTACGAGTCGTTGTACCAAAAATTCGAAGACATGTGATAGGTATTTACCAACCCACACTGGGCCCACGTGGTAGATTACAACCCACTTTCTCTCGAGGAGAGGAGGCCTGTGTCCCAGCAGTGGGAATATTATAGGCTGTATATGCACAATAGTGTGTAAACACACGAGCGACAGGCGTCAACTGAAACCGTCGACAAATATCGCTCGTGCATTTGAGTACGGTCACAGATTACTGAATAGTTACTGTACGGTGCTCAAATACACGACCGGCATGTTGTCGACGGCTAAACGTGCTTTCCGAGGCACGGAGGGGTCTCGAACTGTCAATATGTAACGATGGTCCCCATCCACAAACCGACCGCGGCAACCGTAGCTTAACCTTCGACCGACACTTGCAGATGTTATTATTTAGCCACGAGCCCCTCAGAACGCTGTGAAATGAAAATATGTAGTTACAATAGTGTTCTGTATTCTGCCAGGTCTATTTTTAGTAATGCAGCGGTGATTGCTTTGCGCATGCATTGCACGAATGCACAGTACGCAAGTCGTATGTTTCAATTAATTATAAATTACTGTACAGTCATTTACATACCTAGATAATATTGACAACGTACCTATTTATTTAAGTACAGACGCCAGAACATCAAGCTGCCACAATCTGTCAAATTTCTTTAATAGATTATCAATTTTATCGCTAAAGCATTAGGTTCAGGGTTGATTGGGAAATTTTTACAGTTTCGGGTAGCTTGATTTGCTGGCGTCTGTACCATCGATACAAAAAGAAGATGAAGTTCAGAATCTTTGCATTTTTGAGAGCCCAATTCTTGAGGAAGGCTGTAGGCTACGGTGGAGCACACGGTGGAGGTCTGCCCCGCTTGGGCGGAGCACCGCCGTGTCCTCATAGAGGCGATCGGCAGCGGCGGCGGCCTCTCGCGCCCGGCCCTGGTGCAAGCCATGGTCCGGGGCGAGAGGGAGTGGGAGTCATGCTAGCGAAGGAGGTGGCGGGACGGATGTGGGAGAGAGCCTCCCGTCCCAGCCGCCGCGGGAGACGCTCCGAGTGTCGGGAGCCGCGTGACGACTCCCGGCCACCGTAGGAATTTCGGAAGTCGGTGTCGTTGGGTTCGCATTTTCGTTGTTTGCCACCGACTTCCGAAATTAAAGTTATTTTTCACTTTGTAGTGTCTTTTTTGGAAGTCGGTTTTTTTTTTGCAAAAAAGTTTTTTCACTTTTACGTTGTAATTTTCACCAGTAATTTTGGTTTAAAAAAAACGATGTGTGGGCCCATAAAATTTGAGGGTTGCCCTCGATTTCTCCAGGATCCAATCATCAGATCCTGTCTTGGTGACTATGGGACCACTTCCCAAGTATCTCCTTTCGAACAAAAACTTATAATTTTGAAAATCGGTTAACAATTGGCGGAGTAATCGCGTAACAAACACACAAAAAAAAAAACATACCGTCGAATTGAGAACCTCTTCCTTTTTTGAAGTCGGTTAAAAATTATCTTATATGAATCTACTAGGTTTTGCTCGCGACTTCGTCTGTGTGAAATTTCTTAACTTAAAATACTTACAGTGGCCTCCAAAAGTCAGTTGACAATTTCTCACTTCAGCTGTGACTGTGACACACCATATTATGATTTGAAATTCTAGATACAAATGTTGGAAATGGCGCCGATTCCCTTGTCCACAAACTAAACTAAATTTAAGTTCAGTGCATCTTTTTCTTTATATTTCATTAAGAAAAGGACAGAAGATAAATATTAGTTTAGTCCTGTCAAATTAAGGTACTCCATAGACAGTTTAGGCATGATTAAAAACATGGCGACTAAAAATACGTCAATTTACGTCAGGCGCTGACTAATTTGACAGGACTAAACTAATATTTATCTTCTATCCTTTTCATGGGTGACCACCTTTACATACCGAGACCCTCCGTGCCTCGGAAAGCACGTTAAGCCGTTGGTCCCGGCTGTCTTTCGTGGAACTTTGACAGTCGTTACGGGTAGTCAGAAGCCCGAAAGTCTGACAACCAGTCTTGCCAAGGGGTATCGTATTACCCAGTAACTGGGTTGTGTAGGTCAGATAGGCAGTCGCTCCATGTAAAATACTGGTATTCAGCTGAATCCGTTTAGACTGGAAGCCGACCCCAACATAGTTGGAAAAAGGCTAGGCAGATTTATTTTGGACATATGACGCAATTTATACAATCTGTATAGCTGCTCTTACCAGTAAAAAGTTTTAAAAAATCCAGTGGTAAATAGGTATACCTATTTCATTATTAGTTGATGATGATTCATGCACAACATTACATAATTGAATCCCAAGGCGTTGTACAGCGCAATTTACAAACTACAAAGTGACACAAATACATACAAAGTAGGTTAGGTCAAATACAATTTAAAAAAAAAAATAGCAAAATTAACGAAGCAAAACACAATACTTAAGATTAATGGAATAATTTACAATAATAAGATTTACACTTAATAATAATAATAATAATTTTAATTCAAGTAACAAGACTCATAGCGTTAGTAACAATATACTTACAAACTATGTTAGTAATACACTCACAAAACAAAACCAAAAATAGAAAACAGATTGTGACATCACTGCTGCACGGTGACAGGCCCAGCCGAAACCCTGCAGCAGTGGTTCACAAACGCACAATCAAGCCTGCTCGCTATCATAGACAGGATGCTGTTGGCGCTGCCCCGCACCCTACGGACCAAGGATGCGCACCGCTTCCGCATCACGGTGTAAAAACAGTCCACGTGAGCTTCAGCGAACATCCCTGACGCGCTGCAGTACCGAGGCAACCCCATCAACACCCTGAATGCATTATTGTACTGGATGCGAAGGGCGCCGTATGATTTTTGAGTATAATGAACCCACAGACTGCAAGTATAAAAGGACGTACAGTAAGCACTAAATATAGTGCGCTTGACCTCTTTAGAGGCACGCCTGAATCTGCGGGCAATCATGTTAGCTCTCACACACAGCGCCCTCCGCTCCCTGTCAATATCCTCATCGTCTTTGAGGCCAGTGGTCAATAAGTGACCCAGATATTTAAATCGGTCTACCCTCACAAGGGGTATACCGTTCAGCTTAACTGAAGGTACTGCTTCCGGGTATTTACCCCTGGCCCCAAAGACCATGACCACACTCTTCTTAACATTATATGCCAAACCATGTAGTCTGGCATATTGCTCGCAAGTGGCTACGAGTGTCCTAAGCCCGCAGATTGACGCGCTCAGCAGCACCATGTCGACACACAAGCACACAAGCACTACAAGCACTTACAAGCATATCACGTGTAACGCTACCTCTGCGAACTCGCTCAGTGAACATGAGAAAATATATATTTTATCATCCACCAAAAGTGTGCGCATTGTTCGCGTCAGAGAGACGTTATCCAACAGTTGACATAACATGGTCAGCCTATAATGTTCCCAGTTTTGGGACACAGGCCTCCCTGTGAGAGGGAGTAGGCCGTCGTCCACCACGCGGGCCCAGGGCGGGTTCATAGATGTCACATGTCTTCGAATTTTTGGTTCTAGGAAAAACCAAACTGTCGTGAGGATACGCCAGTTTCCTCACGATGTTTTCCTTCACCGTTTTGAGAGCAGTGGTGATAAAATTATTTACACAGAGTAAAGCGCCTGTCTAGGTTCGAAGTAACGACCTACAACTCGATAAGTCGAGCCCATTACTACTGGGCCACCACTGCTCTCATACTAACCTTTATTGCCTTTACTAACAGCGCCCTGCGGTTTCACCTGCATAAGTGTCGATCCCGTGGGCTAATTCTTTCCAAACCTCCCTGTCTTGTGCGATCTCTGGCTATGTTGGCCCTGCAAACGTTACTACTGAGCATTCACTGATGGAAAAACACAATAACACTTCACCGGACGTGGGAATCGAGCCCAGGAGCATAGAATAAATCCAGGAGGTCAGGAACTTCTTTCGTGTTTATACTAATAATATCTATTTTCTCTCTTCCCCAGCCCTGGGCCCCATACTACCACAAATCAATGTCTTCGGCCGTCAATTGGGGGTGTCCCCATCAGTCATGGGACTGGTCACGGCCGTCCTACCGTTGTTATGGGCAGCTGCGAAACCAATATTTGGTTACGTCGTCGATTTTTGGCCGGTAAGTTATCATCTACATGTTAATATTAAAAAAGGTGCCGGATCCGATGACCTTCACCCAATTTTCATGAGAAGGTGCGCTGAGGTTCTTGCAAAACCAATAACGATAATATTTCGCACGTCTATTGAAACTGGAGTATTTCCTAGAAAATGGAAAAAATCAATTATAACTCCTATACCCAAAAACAATAGAAAAGATATTGTAACAGAATACAGACCGATTTCTAAATTATGTGTTCTGGGAAAAATATTAGAAAAAAATATGTATACTAGTCTTCGTAACAGACGTGATACATTCGACATTATTCAATTGTTCAAAATTTTAAATTCGTTGACTGATTCACCATCATTACTTAGTTAGATATCACTAAAAGCACACGCTCGCCTGTACGCACCCCCTTTTTTTTTTTTTGGTGGGAAATCATCAAATGACCCTTCCCGCTCTGGGTGGAGCGGAAGGGAGTGTCAGACTCTTACTGACACGTAAAAAAACACTTTTTGTTCCTCCTCGACTAAATAAAACATACACTCGTAACTCATTTTTATACCGTGCCACTAGTAATTGGACGTAGTTAAGCAGAAAGGACTCAACCATGTGGGTTGAGTCCTTTCTGCTTAACTACGTCCCTACGTCTTCCCAATAACTCGAAAATTGCGTTAGTCTATGTAATACAACTTGACTCATAAAAGTATTGGTATATTTGCCCAAGCGACAACATTTCAAAATATTCCATATACAACATCAATGCAGCAATACACACCTAAACTTAAACCTCGATAACTCGTAAATTACTTTTTGTGGGTTGAGTCCTTTCTGCTAAGCTACGTCCAATTGTAATAGAGAATTTACAGATATAGATCTTTTTAACATTTCTCATAATAGACTAAAACTAAAGCTAAAAAGTAAATATATCACCTAATTAAACCTTACCTTTTTTATCACTTTACGTACTCTAAAACAGATAATGACATGTGTTTCAGTGAAGTCATGTTCTGATGCAAAAATACTATGTATATCTAACTCGTTTTTCCTTATAAGGAGCTTACTGTACTTATTTTTGCTATTATATCACATTGTAGGCACTATAATTATATTGTAAGGAACCAATTATCTTAATTAAGAATTATATTGTTTGTATATGACTGTTTAATGCAAAAAAAAAGAAGAAAAAAAAACATCTGTCTAGTCTTTTCTCAACTATGTTGGGATCGGCTTATTATAATTATTTTTCCTCCAAGTAATGTCAGGCCCAGACGGAGATGGGACGAGCTGGACTTCTTTTATAAAGATTGGTCCACGGCAGCTCTGCAGTGCGATTCTGTAATCATCTCACCGTGAAAACTTAGGTGAAGTGAGCTGTCATTCCAACTAATGCTAGGGATTGACACTATTGACAGCTCACTCTAAGCTCACTTCACCTAACTTTTCACGGTGAGAAGTAAAAATACAGAATCGATCGGCTGGACAGTGAGAGGTGGAAAGAGAGTAGGTGCTGGGCAAAGGCCTCCCGCCTTTGCCCAGCTGTGGGACATTAAGGGCTACTAAAAAAAGTAATGTCTGTCAGGGACAATTAGCTATATAACTTTTTTATTTGTTTTCAGACGCATAGAAAACTAGTCTTCATGCTACTAATAACAATAATGACAACGTCATATTGTTGTCTCTGGTTTCTACCGATGCCCGCACCGCGAGAAACGAACAGCACAACACTACTGGAGTCAGTCTATCGACTGAACAACACAGTCTATTTAAAACCATACACGAACAACACTGTCCTAGAAAAATACAAATGTCATTGGAACTGCAGCGTGGCGGGAAATTTTGACGTCTACCTGGCAGACGCTCCGTTCATAAACACCGTTTACATAGACAATGAAGTGTCAAATTCGTCCTGTTTGACATTGTCTATGGGATTTGACGATTTTCAGGATGGCGAAGTTACATGTATTCCTAAAGAGGATTGTAATTTGCTTTGTTATGAAGATGAGGATGATATACAGGGTAATAAAAGTAGGAGAAGCATAGACAATTCAATAAATGATAATTATTTAGTAGATTTAAGTAAGAATGTCAGTCGGATTGCTGAGACAGTCGAGAAGAAAAGTGATAATTTTTATATGACTGGTCCGTTTTGGGTGTTCGTAATGTTGTCGTGTGTTGGTACAGTCGCATTCAATGTGGCTAACTGCATTGGTGATGCCGTATGTTTTGATGTTCTGGGTAAGTTGTTTTTTTTTTTACTTTAAAACCAAAACAAGTTTTAAGGTCTGTGGGATACCTTACTGTCCGCCATGTTGTTTTTTTTTTCAAAATGGTGGTCACGCAATATACCTAGGTATATAAATCGATAGCTGACATCAATGCAAACCATAGAAATGTAAAAAACAGGAGAAGTGGCAAGGGGGTGTGTCTGTTTCGTCGCGGTATGTTAAAAATGACCATGTTCTAGTCAAATGGCCGTCTCCGCGAATTAGTGCGCTTTCGACCGTGATCGTGAAAAACTATAAGAATGCCGTGTTGGTGAGTGGTTTCTTGTAAAAACCGAAGCCAAAACCAAAACTTTGTAAATCATGGAATACAATAAATAAAAGTATTTTACTATAGTTGTCTTTAAAATCATGAAAAACAACAAATTGTAAAATATTTCTTGCTTTCACCACGTTAATTTGGTTTTCACATATCGCAGCAACTGTACTATTTTCGCAGTAAATACATTGCTCCTTAATCACTACTTAAGTATGTCGCTAAGTGACTAAACAATCAATGTAAAAAACACAAAACGATACTATATTTATGCGGTGCATCGCATGGTACGGCCGCTGCTTCTTGCGGCCAGCTAGTGATGTGGCTGTGCAGAGCTATCGACAACAATGTCGATTACCCAACGAATATACCTATATAGTTAATTTTACAATTTGTCAACCGTTTTAACCCGATTGGAAGACCTAAAAAGATGACGTTTAAATCCGGTTGGAAGACCCTTTTTTTTCATCAAATGAAGGGGTCATTTGATGATTTCCCATCCATCCCAAACGTTCAAAGTTGACCACGCGACTTTCATATTTTTTTTTAACTAGCTTACATTTTGTTGCATAGATGTTTGATTATTTTAAAGATTCAGAGTGATTATTTCAAACATCTATGCAAAAAGATGTAAGTAAAGTTAATATTTCGGGAACGTGACACTTTACGGAGTTTGATCCTAGTATGTTTTCTGTTTGCATTAATGTCAGCTATCGATTTATATAGGTATAACGCGTGGCCGCCATTTTGTAAAAATATCAAAATGGCGGACAGGCAGGTATGCCAGGCTCCATACAAAAATCTTTTAATCCCCTTTATTAAGATATCGATCGATCTTTGTTTAGATATCGATGCCCATCACGTCTGTGGAGTTCCGCTAGCTATTTTAATTTAAAAAAAAATTACAGGTCCAGAACGAGGATCAAAATACGGTGCCCAAAGAGCCTGGGGCACAGCGGGGTACGGTTTGACAGCACTATTGGGTGGTTACCTTATCGATAGCGTGTCCGGGGAATACAAGGACTTCACGCCAGCTTTCGTTGTGGCGTTGGCATTGACTGCAGTCGATTTGTACTGCTGTAGGGCTCTTACGGTGAGTTGTTTTTTTTTTTTAATTAGCTTTTATTGGCTACGCTTGCCGCGGTTGGTCCGTGGATGGGTTACCATCATAACATACCAAGACCCTCCGATTATGCTAAATTCATCATCTGCCTAGCCTTTTCCCAACTATGTTGGGGTCGGTTTCCAGTCTAACCGGATGCAGCTGAATACCAGTATTTCACATGGAGCGACTGCTTATCTGACCTTCACAACCAGTTACTGGATAATACGATACCCCTTGGTAGGACTGATTGTCAGACTTTCGGGCTAGTGAAGACCCGTAACGACTGTCAAAGACCCACGAATGACAGCCGGGACCAACGGCTTAACGTGCTTTCCGAGGCACTTGGTATGTGAAGATGGTCACCCATCTACGGACCAATCGCGGCAAGCGTAGCTTAACCTTATCTATCGACTCGTGCGGCTGTTATTACTTAGCCACAAGCTCCTCTTTATTTTTATTGTACATAATCCGCCTGTAGACTTCCCACTGCTGGGACACAGGCCTCCTCTCTGTGAGAGTGGGCCGTAATCCACCACGCGGGCCCAGTGCGGGTTGGCAGATGTCACATGTCTTCGAATTTTTGATTCTAGGACATGCCGGTTTCCTCACGATGTTTTCCTTCACCGTTTTGAGAGCAGTGGCGATGAAATAATTTACACAAAGTTAAGGCGCCTGTCTGGGTTCGAACCTACGACTTACAACTCGTAAGTCGCGGCCGCTACCACTGCGCCACCACTGCTCCTATGTTTATTGTGCTCAATTATTGTTATATATTTACAGCTGCCGTCACTATCAAGTCCTGAAGATTCGGGGAAGGCATTGCGCGATGTCCTCAGAATACCTAAAGTGATAGTATTCATAATCTTCGCGGTGGTAGCCGGCACTTTCGATAGCTTCATAATCTATTATATGTTCTGGTAAGTTCTGTATGATTTTTGAATTTTCTCCATTAAAATCGGTGACCGTTTTTTGTTGGAGAAAAATAGAACGTACGATGGCAATAGTGCAATGCACACGTCCTACAAAAAGTTGGTCTGATCGGTGCGTCCCGACCGATTCGGTTATCGTTGAAAAATGGAACGTTCGGATATGTATGCGTTATTCACCGACAGTCGGCCGCATGCACTTGCTAGGGAAGCACTTTGTTCCGCAGACAAAGTGACGGACGTGTACGTTGAGTCGGTCATAAGGATCAGAGAAAAAATCGGCCCGATTATCGGTGCTACAAAAGTCTGACATGGGCGGGCAGCCTAAGAGTGTCGATGGCAATTTTAAATGGACTCTATCCAGAATTCGGCTACGTGGTGCCATCACCAGCGTCCATCAGTTCCTGTAACGTGCAGCTGAAAGGACACGCAGGACACGAAGGACACGATATTAAATCAATCAAATCAAACAGTTTATTTGTGATACACAGGTTACAATATAGGTATTACAATATACATTGAGTTTATGCAGTGATCAGCCTCATGGGTATACAAATTTATAAAAAAATAAATAACAAATAAACAATCACTAATTCAGTTCAGAATGCGCTCAATCAGACATTAACACTTTATTTAAAGCAGTAAGGAGGAAAGAAATAATAAAAACATAGTAAAATCATTTTAAGTGTCCCATTTTTGAATTATGAGATTACTAGCTTCTGCCCGACTTCGTCCGCATTCAATTTCTGGTTCCCCCGACCCCTCCTGCCCGCCCTGTTACTTCATTTTAGCTTAGCGCTCCTTCTGACTTTCTTTTTGCTCGGCTTCTTAGGTTGCAAGCGCGATGTTAGCCTTCCTCATGAACTGGGCTATCAATGTTCTATGTTACGGGTTTGGTTTCCGCACGTAGTCCTTCAAGAGGACCATTGTGCGTGGGTCATGGCGGTCGTCGGTGGTTATTCCAACCAGCCCACCTCCGTCCAGAAGTTTATTAAGTCTCCTGGTCTGTTGAGAACATCTGTGTAACATCTGGGTGTCCCGAGGGTTTCTGACCTAATCTGGGTGACGCCTGTGCACTCAAAGATCACATCATGCTGAGATAGGAGCCTTTTGGCCTCGTTTAGGACTTTCTGTTTCATTTTTCTTTGTTACTTTTTTATATTATTTATTTTTGACTGTGTTTAGTTTATGATCTTCTTGTCCGAGTCGCTATAAATATTTTTTCTTTCTTTCTTTCAAATACACAAGCGGCACGTTGTCGACGGCTTTTATTAACGTTTTTAGATCACAGCTTTGAAGTTTACACAAAAAAAAACTGTTATTTCAATTAAATACACTTCTTCGTGTCGCTGGGTCGACTGTATTTTAAATGCTGTTTTCCTAAAACTTCGCCACTTCCACGGCGTTGTCGGTGGCAGCGCAGAGGTCACTTTGACTGCATGTTTTGGGACACAGAGGGCAGGATAGGATGTGGAGCGTGGTTTGTGACATAGCTCCACAATCACACCCTACTGCCGTTCCGTCGAGGTAGCCCCCACTTTACCAGGTTGGACTTACATCTTCCCAATTCCGATACACAAATGCGGTCGATGACCCCACAAAAAAAAAATCATCATATAATTTATTTTTTGTTTTATGCATTCGCGATTTATTTGCCAAAAATTTAAACAAATTTGAGTTTATAGATAAATAACTTTAATTCCTACATAATAAAGTTCAGTTTACGCTACAACTTCAAACATTTTTATAACTTTTTCAAGAGTCACTCTGAAATCAACTTAAAATAAAATTGATATTTGTCAATTTGAAACATTAATTTCAATAGACTTTAAGGAGTTTAGCTAGCTAATTAAATTTGACCCTGATTGATTTTTTATTTTGATTTTTTTTGTTTGACGACACGGTGGACGCAGTGGCTGAGTGATCGACTGCTGCGCTGCGTGTCGCGGGTTCGATTCCCTCACGGAACAAATATTTATATTGCACTACAGGTAGTTGTTCCGGGTCTGGCTGTTTGTGTATGCGAGTTTAAAAGTTTGTAAACGCACCCACGATACAGGAGTAATTCCTAGTGTGGGGCAACGTTTTTTTTTAGAAAACAAAAAAAAAATGTATATTTCTTTCAGGTTTTTAGAAGAACTAGCCGAACAAACAGGACACACAGCCAAGATCAAGTTGATCGAAGGAGTCGTGATAGCAGCTCAGTGTTTGATCGGAGAACTACTGTTCTTTTTCTTCTCAGGTAAATTACTCAACTTTATTTCAAAATCAAAACTAAAAGTCATTTATTCAAATCAGACAGACAATCAGCACTTTTCGAACGTCAAAATGACAAAAGACAGTCCCCCAAAACGCCCGCCCTTCACCACTTCCTACTGCTATCGCTAGGAAGAAGTGGCGCAACAAACTCCCCAGCAGCACAGCTGTCTATTCAGTTACAAAATTGATTGTATGCAATACTAGGTACCTATGTTAAGTAATTAACATTACAAGACACAGAACATTAAATTAAATTATTTGCCATATGTCAGCTAGCCACGCCAATATACCAACAAATATAATAAAAACTATACTTACTCAAGCTAAAAAATATTTTACTAAAAATATAATGTAAATAAAAACTTACTACCTAAATAAAAGCCTTCAGGCATAAAGGGCGTGACAGCTTACATATTTATGCATTGCTGGGTTCTGTTCACATAGCTGTCACTTGAAGTCACAAATGATAAACTAGGACCATCGAAGTAAAATAAATAAATAAGTTAATACTAAAAAAAAACAATAAAACCATGATCAGCAAGCAAATTTATAACTAGCTTCTGTCCGCGACTTCGAGTGATCCTCCGCGGTCGGTCACCTCACACATCAAGTCCAGTTGAAAACCAGTGCCAGGCAATAGTTGTCTGGCATTTTTGCTGAACTGGGCCTTTTTGGTGCAGCCGTGAGGCACACTTTCCTGCTAATTTCTTACATCGGACTTTACACTTTTTATTTGTTTTTATCTGAGGGGAAATTCTCGTAATTTTAAGAACGTTCACAGTCTGATCTCAGTCTCAATCTGTCAAAAATACCTCTTTATTTCCCTAAATTTTTGACTAGTTTTTGACATTGATTGTCGCTGAGATGAGACTGCGACTAGATTTTGAACGTTTTGAATTACGAGAATTGCCCCTCTGATGTATATATCTGCTAAATAAATGTATTTTCTTTCTTTCTTTTATTATTACTTCGTTTTTGCTTATCGTTCTTTCTGATCCTTTTTTTTTCTTCTTGCTCGGCTCCTAAGAGTGGTAGCGTGATGATAAATAGCCTATTACATTCCTCCAGAATTGGGCTATGAAAGGCAAAAATATTTTTTCAAATCCGACTGGCAGTTCCAGAGATTAGCGCGTACAAACAAACTCTTCAATTTTATTATTAGTGGACATAAATTCAATGTTTCCATATAATTACAACAAGCATTATGGCAAAACATTTATGCCTAATAATATTATGCGTAATGATCATTATGCTGAATTTCGTTATGCCAATGTAAATTATGATAATATATTTTATGCCTATCATTAGTAAACCATAATAATTGATCCTCCAATTATTTTTACTTCCCAATCATTATAGTTGGAACGCGCTGAACTTTCGAAATGGCAGTCGGATTTGAAATAATTATTTTTGCCTTTGATGGCCTAATTATAAGCAATATATAATTTAGATGGGTTGGTGGCTAAGTAATAACAGCCGCACAGGTCGTTCGATCAGGTAAAGCTAAGCTTGCCGCGGTTGGTCTGTGGATGGGTGACCGTCTTTACATACCAAGACCCATCCGTGCCTCGGAAGACGCGTTAAGCCGTTGATCCCAGCTGTCATTCGTGGATCTTTGACAGTCGTTACGAGTCGTCAGAAGCCCGAAAGTCTGACAACCAGTCTTACCAAGGGGTATCTTATTAAAAAAAAGGCAAGGCAGATGGATGAATATAATTTAACAACACACTAGAACCCTAACACGAAACGTGTCAAAAAATATGTGGTGTTAAGTATTGTACGGGGGTACAGAACCCTTTGTGTGCGAGTCCGACTCGTAGTTGGCTGCTATTTTATAACCTAAAAATGTTTTTTTTTTGTTTGATTTTAGGTAAAATAATAAAGCGCTTTGGCTACGGCACCACGCTGACGGTGTCACTGTTGTGTTACGGAGTCAGGATGATCTGCATCTCGTTCATAGAGAACCCGTGGCATCTTGTGTTTATCGAGGTAAATACGCCATGCAATTAGTTATTGTACACTAGAAACTACAAAAAAATACATTTTGTGCTCATACACACGACCTACATCTACCAACACGCACTGGGCCCGCGTGGTGGATTACAGCCCACTCACTTTTGAAGAGAGGCCTGTCCCAGCAGTGGGAACGTTGTAGACCGGTTATGTACTATCATGGACACTTCCGCCTGACCACCACTAAGTTCATTTTGGCTTGCACTCAAAAAATAGAAGCGCTCTCTAGCCCCGCCCCGTTGACCTTGAATAGACGAATGAAAGACAAGACCGGCCGGCGGCGCCGAGCGCACTGATAACGCGGTGACTGACGCACGCGCCGTTCGAGATTTATTGTTATTTTCAAACTACTGCTATTATCTCTTACATATTATGAGGAAAATTCGTTGTCAGTTAATAATACATTTTTGCTTTATTATTTCTAACTAGAAATTTGATTTGATAAGTCCTATTGTCGGTTAGGCATTACTTAATTAAAAAGTAAAATACGTTTATTATTATGTTTTGAAGGTTTATCAGTTTTATTTATTAACTTAATAAACTAAACAAAGATATTCATAAAATATTGGATATAGGAATTGAATATAGTAAATAGGTAAAACACACAATAAAAGAACAAGTAATAAAATCAACTAAAGGGGATGCGCCAGGGTAGCCCGCGAAATTCAAAAATAGTTTACCCGTTTAAACAAATAAAACCCTTTCTTTCTTGTGATCTCTTATTACAAGCAACACTTTTCTTTACAAAATTACGATCTACTGTTGGTGGTAGATTTAAATACAAAACTTTTAGAATGGCATATTAAATAAAAACTCTTATAATACCTTCGTCTGTTAGACAGACCCATTATGGCCGGAAACAATAGAAAAGTAATTGTGTCTCATTAGTAATAGACAAAAGGACAAATATGTGAAATAATCTAAATTATCTGTAGTAAAATACTTAAATAATAAAACAGTAACAAACAAAAACTATTCTAGAATTAAGTTAACCGTAGGTAAACATTGCTTTTTAAATATTTAATACAAGGTTTTATTATAATTTGTAAACGCACCCACAATACAGGAGAAATTCCTAGTATGGGGCAACGTTTTTATCATAAAAAAAAGAAAGAAAGATGTTTCATATCTTAGAGATCTTAAAATCAATTTTTCTTCATAATAAATGAATGAGAGAGAGAGAAAGAGAGACCTCTATGTAATTACCAAAACCTGCTATAACAAAAGCATCAAAGGATGCCACCGATTTTTGCCCACTGCGGTTATTGACTTTTATGACTCTTTCTTTTGTTCGGACACGTGCAGGCTTAGGCTTATTGTAAAATTTCTAGAAATGTATTATTTAATAATGAGTAATTAACTACTTATTTGCTCGGAATCTAGGTAAAGGTCCGGCCGCGCTAAATTTGCCAAAGATGTAAACAACAATGGCCGCTCGAAATTGCATAAAATCGATATAAAAGAACATTTTTTTTAGTAATGTTTGTTTTCGTCTAAATCTCCGAGCTAACTAGACGAAAACAAACATTAGGTACTTAAAATAAATGTTATTTCGTGTTCGCGAGTTCGTCACAACAAAGCATATTACTCTCTTAAAAGGTATAAGTAACTGCTTTACCAAGTTTAACTCTGAATTTTTTTTTTATTTGTTTCTCGTTTAATAATATTTATCAAATACTTTTATTGTTGTAAAACAAACTAGAAAGTATTCAATTACTTACACAAGTTAACATTTGCATGATAAAGTTTGCATCGTTAATAAAGTTTTATTTATAAATTAAGGTATTTTAAAGCAACAAAATTTACCATGACAATAATAAAATGATTTACTACTTACGCTCATATGCAGCTGCTCAGCAATTTGACTAATATTAAATCCTTGTCCATGCAAAATTATTGCATTATCGCTTTCCTAATAGGCTAAAACTTAAAGGGGGCGTGGCTTGGCGCCGCCGCAGGATTTAAGCGAAAAAAATTTTAAGTGAGCAGGCGGAAAAGTCCGTGATAGTACATACGAGCGACACTCATCTGGCAACTGCAGCGGGCGTCGACAGGTGTCGCTAGTGTCTCTCATTTCATGTTTTTTTTTTTGTTACTCTTTATAACATCAGAGATGCAATTCTCGTAATTTTAAGAACGTTCACAGTCTGATCTGTCTCGATCCCGTGGGAATATCGGGAAAAAATGTATCCTATGTCTTAATCCAGGGTGTCAGCTACGTCCATACCAAATTTCATCAAAATTGGTCCTGCCGTTTGAGCGTGAAGAAGTAACAAACATACAAACGGGTTACGGGGGGTTTAGTTTATAATTCTGTACAAGTCGCAATAAATACTTTTTCTTTCTTTCTTTCTTTCAAACACACACACACACAAACTTTCGCCTTTATAATATTAAGTGTGATAAGAACCTGTTATTTTGACATAACAAACAGTTAGCCGTTTAGTTAACCGCCTAGCCTTTTAACTAAACGGCGGCCGTTCAACTAACGGCCTGAATGATATTCAATAAATTATTTCTTTCTTTTCTATTGTGCAGGACGCCCACCTACATAACGACGTAATCTTAAGATCAATGTAAATAATAGTGTATAAGATACGTTACTCACTAACTACTAACTATACTTGATAATAAGATCCTTACTCACTAACTACTAACTATACTCGCTAACTAGCAATAAAGAAAAATAGTATATAAGTTTCTTAGTATTTAAGTGATCATTGTACATAGATCGTGTCCCATTCTCGAACGGTCATGGGCGAGTCGAACAGTCACGGGCGAGTCGAACTTGTATAAACTCGCCACCGTGATTGGTAAAAACAAACGGCTGCGATTGGCGGACCGTACGAACACACGGCCACGGCTAGCGGACCGAGAGTGAGGCACGGTCAGAGCTAGCCGATTGGCGTCTTAGAAAGTAAGATAGTTTTAACCCCGCCACTACCTGCGCCCCTGTAAAAATATATAAAAGCAGGGCGCTTTCGGCCATAAGGTCAGTTCGGATCAAGATCTCACAGCGGCAACAAGTAAATAAATATTCATCGATCAACAAGAAGTTTTCATTGAACCAAGCGGTCTCCTCCAATCCAGTGCAAATATAGTTTGGGAGCACAAGAACTCGTCGCATCCCATTTATTGGTCCTTCGAGAGCCGGATACGAGGAAGATCACTATTAAGAAAACTACAACGAACTTATTGAAGAATATTTAAGAAGAACTCATTGAACAATGCCGGTTACAAGGTCCACGGGGAAAAAAGGCTGCAAGGCATCGACTGCGGCTACAGAACGGACAGAAACTGCTACCGAAACCACTACAGAAACTACCACGGAGACCACGACAGAAACAACGACCGGCACAAGTACTACGGAAGCTACAGGAACGACAGCTACCACAGAGACGGCCACGGCAACGACTTCAGAAGCACCAGCCGCTACCTCGTCTACAGTGAAACGTGCCGCGCCACAACAAGATGTGACTACTGAACAAAAAGAGAGTGGTCGCCGCAGCAAACCTACGTCACAGAGGAGCGACAAAAATACAAAAGCACGTCGCATAGCCAAAGCCAAGGCGGAGCTAGCCCAACGATTAGCTGAGTTAGCAGCCGCACGTCTCGCCGAAATCGAAGCTGAAACCACGGATGAAGACGTATCCTCCGTCGCCTCGGAAACAGGAAACGACCAACGAGTAACTACTTGGCTCCAATCAAGTCAGCTACTCGCCATTTCCAACAGACCGTATCAGCCCGAGGTGAAATCTTCGATTAACCCAGCCGTTCCAGTGACCACCGCCGCCATAGCCTGGGACATCCCAGCGACCGTACCGGCGGGAGTCAGCACCATAGACCCACAACCTGAACCAATGAACATCACACTGCCAGTGAGCACCGCCGCCTCCTGGCAGCCGAACCTTGCGACTGAACAGCCGAACCCGCCGCCAGTGATCGCCGCCTGGCAACAGAACCTCGCGCCCGCGCAGCCACAACCGAACCACGTGCCTGCACAGCCACAACAGAACCTCGCGCCCGCGCAGCCACAACAGAACCACGCACCTGCGCAGCCACAACCGAACCACGTGCCTGCACAACCGCGACAGATGCCAGCGCCGGTAAACCCGGGCGAATCCTGGAACAACGAACAGAACCCTACGAACACATCATGGCAACCCGTCTACACTACGGCACCGCATCACAGTTACCCTCCGAGGCCGACCGCCTCGCCCTGGGTGCCGCCGTCTACAGAACCTACAACACTAGCCGTCCCAGAAACAAGGACGGACATGAAGGAACTTGCTGCTGCAATCACGCAAGCTGTGCACGCTGCGCAATACCAGCAGCCAATGAAATACACTGAACTACCCTGCTTCAACGGAGCTCATCAAGATTGGCTCACGTTCCGCGCCGCCTACTGTGAGACAGCGCATCGACTAACATCAGTGGAGAACATGTCGAGATTCAGAAGAAGCCTTCGAGGAACAGCGAAAGAAGCTGTACAAGGTCTACTTATCGCGAACGCAGACCCGAACGAAGTCATGAAGACACTCGAATTACGCTTCGGACGCCCAGACTCCATCGCAATGGCTGAGATGGAGCGACTGCGAACATTACCGCGCCTCACAGAATCTCCGCGTGATGTTTGCACCTTTGCCACGAAAGTGGAGAACATCGTTGGGACCCTGCAAGCACTCAACTGCGGGCATTACCTATTCAACCCAGAGGTCACGAAGGCTATGGTTGAAAAGCTCACACCAACGTTGAAAAGGCAGTGGTACCAGTATTCAGCGGCACAACCTAGAACAGAACCTGACCTCGTGAAGTTCACACGATTCATCAAGATCGAGGCGGAGATTTGCAGCCCGTATGCATTGCCTGAGAACATCGCTGCGACGACTCAAGCCACTCAGAGCACGCAGCGACGGCAACAGCGGGTACATGCCACACAAGAGGCAAGCAAACCGAAGTGTGTTTTGTGTGAACATCAAGGTCACAGTGTCGCGGAATGCTACCAGTTCAAGAAGGCAACCACTGACACGAGATGGGACATCGCGAAGAAGCACCGCCTGTGTTTTCGTTGCCTCAAATCCCGAACGAAACAACATAGCTGCAAACCAAGGAGATGTGAGATCAACGACTGTGTACATTTGCATCACAGAATGCTACACGCCACTAGTGCAGCAACCGAGAAGAGGGAAGAAAACGAATGCTCCAAAGAGGAACAAGAAAAGGTGCATTCAATGTGGACACCAAAGGTATCGTTCCTCAAAATAATACCAGTGCACCTCTCCGGACCGGCGGGAGCTGTAGACACCTACGCTCTCTTGGACGACGGCTCTACTGTAACCCTGATCGACGAGAGCCTAGCCAAACAGATCGGGGCCGACGGATCCTACGAACCACTTCGGATAGCATCCTTTGACGGCGAACCCACAGTCGACGTGTCATCTCGACGAGTGAGCTTCACCATCAAAGGACTTCACACATCCGAACGTAAGCTGCGCGCTAGAACAATCAAGCAGCTAGAGTTGGCGGCACAAAAAATCCCTGGAGAAGCAGTCAGGGACTGTAAACATCTTCTGGACATTGCGAGAGACCTAGTGACTGAGAATGCAAGACCCAAACTCCTGATTGGCCAAGACAACTGGGATCTACTCATTGCGACGGAGATCAGAACCGGAAAGAAGAACCAACCAGTGGCTTCACTGACACCGCTAGGTTGGGTCTTACATGGCAGTCACACGCGAGCACTTGGCCACAGAGTGAACTTCATCAGGCATGCGAACACAGACAACGACCTACATGAACTGGTGAAGGAATACATCACAACGGACAACATGCAAGTCAATCCGAAGAAACCTCTCAATGATCCTGAAGAGAAGGCATTTCGCATCCTTCAGCAACACACACACAGAACTCCAGAAGGAAGATACCAAACCGCTTTATTGTGGCGAGATAACAACGTCATGATGCCAGACAACTACGACAGCGCTCTGAACAGGCTCATAAGCGTAGAGAAAAAGGTAGACAAGGAACCCGAACTAAAGGAAAGGTACACTGAACAAATGGAAGCACTAGTGTCAAAAGGATACGCCGAACCAGCTCCAGCCGCGACATCAAAGCATCGAACATGGTACCTACCTCACTTCGCGGTTTTCAATCCCATGAAACCGGAGAAGTTAAGAATTGTCTGCGACGCTGCAGCCAAGACCCGCGGAGTCTCTTTGAACGACCAACTACTCACTGGCCCAGATCTATTACAATCACTGCCAGGAGTAATAATGCGTTTCCGTCAACACTCAATCGCCGTGACCGCTGACATCACCGAAATGTTCTTGCAAATCGAATTACGACCCGAAGACCGGGACGCACTTCGTTACTTGTGGCGAGGAGACCGAAGAGATGACAAGCCACCGGAACAATACCGCATGAAGTCACTGATCTTCGGAGCTTCTTGCTCACCGGCGACAGCGATATACGTAAAGAACACGAACGCCGAGAGATTCCAACAAGAACATCCGGAAGCAGTCAAAGCTGTCAAAAGAAATCACTACATGGACGATTACTTGAATAGCTTTGACACGCTGGAAGAAGCCGTGAAAGTGTCACAAGCCGTGCGCGACATACACAGAGAAGCGCGTTTTGAACTTAAAAAATGGTCATCTAACTCTACCCCCCTTCTTGAAGCGCTAGGGGAAGATGCCAAGACTGAAGATTCAATCGAACTGGAAGACAGCATCAAGACAGAACGTGTTCTCGGTTTAATATGGAAGCCGACGAAAGACTCGCTGGCCTTCAATTTGAATCTAGCGCGCATACCACAGAACATCCTACAGAACGACACGCCTACTAAGAGAGAAGCTCTTAGAATAGTAATGTCCCTGTTTGACCCATTGGGACTTGTATCCCCGGTTACTATCAGAGCCAAACAAATACTGCAAGAAGTTTGGCGTCGTGGAACAGCATGGGATGAAGCCCTGGACAGCGACCTAGCCGCAAGCTGGAGGAAATGGCTCACTCACCTCAGGAAGTTGGAGCACATGTCCATCCCACGAACTTACCCAGGCTTCAGTGCTACAGAATCGCTACAACTGCATGTGTTCACGGACGCAAGCGAATCTGCGTACGCGGCAGCGTTATATTGGCGGACGGTCACGAGGGACGGAAGAGTCAACGTCTGCTTGACCACGGCTAAAGCCAAGGTGGCCCCACTGAAGCTAATGTCGATTCCACGCTTGGAGCTACAAGCGGCAGTACTCGGCGCACGCATGGCGTCAGCGGTTAAGGAAGAACACGATCGAACGCCAGAGTCGACCACGTTCTGGACCGACAGCAGGACCACACTGTCATGGATCAGAACCGGATCCAGATCCTACAAACCGTATGTCGCTCACCGCATCGCAGCAATAGAGGAACATAGCTCCACCAATGAATGGCGCTGGCTACCGACCAAACTGAACCCAGCCGATGACGCTACAAGAGATGTACCGGAGGACTACGGTCAAGATCATCGATGGTTCAACGGTGCAGATTTCCTTCTCGGTTCCCCGGACACATGGCCAGCCGATGAAAGGAACCCTGTCATAATCACAGGGGAAGAGAGAACCTGTAGTTTGACCGTCAGAAACAAGAACATACAGATCAGCGAAGCAATACCAGACGTCAATAGATTCTCGCGATGGGAGAGATACTTGCGAGCTACCGCACGAATCCTACAGTTCCTATATCTCTGTCATCGATCGAGGGACAACGTCAACTATAAAAGGACCAAGAGAAATAGCAGCGCAGACCCTGATTGGCGAAGGAACAAACGAACATTGCCAATCAAAGTGAGAGAGAAGCGAGAAACCACGAACAATTACCTTCCTCTCACCGCTGAGTTTCTACGTAAGGCCGAGAGTCTGATTCTACGAGCTTCGCAGGAACAGTCTTTCCAGGAGGAAATAGAAGCTCTAAAGGAAAAAAGGACCTTATCACGCAACAGTCGCCTGTTCGCACTAAGCGTACAACTCTCAGAGGGAGAGATTCGCCTAAAGAGCCGAATAACCGCCATGACAAGCATCACAGAGAACCTAAAGAATCCGATGGTTCTTGACGGAGACCACCGCACGACGCGATTGTGGATTGAACATATCCACCGCCAATTGCATCACGCGAACACCGAGACGACAGTCAACGAATGCCGTCAACAGCATTGGGTGCTCCGTCTACGACCGACTGTCAAGAAAATTATCGGTAGATGCTTGCGATGCCGTATGAGGGCAGCCTCTCCAGCACAGCCAATAACAGGGAACCTCCCTCCCTGTCGACTAGCGCACCATCAGAGACCATTCACCTTCGTCGGGCTAGATTACTTCGGGCCGTTGATCATCACAGCAGGACGAAGCCATCAGAAGAGATACGTCGCCTTGTTCACCTGTCTCACGACGCGAGCCATTCATCTGGAACTTGTGGCATCGCTTAACACAGATTCGGCAATCATGGCGTTGCGCCGCATGATAGCGCGCCGAGGATGCCCAACGCAGCTGTGGTCCGACAACGGAACCAATTTTCACGGCGCTGAAAAGGAACTAAGAACCGCCATTTTCGCAGCTACAGCAGAGGAGGCCTCAAAAAGGATGATCGACTGGCGATTCATACCGCCTGGTGCACCATTCATGGGGGGCGCCTGGGAGCGCATGGTGAGATCTGTAAAGACAGCACTCGCCGCCACCGTCAACGAGCGATTCCCGAACGAAGAAGTGCTTCACACGCTGCTTACCGAAGCCGAACACACCGTGAACAGCCGGCCACTTACCCATGTGTCCGTGAATCACGAAGATCCTGAAGCTTTAACTCCCAATCACTTCATATTGGGTGGTCCCGGCCGCATCGCAGCGCCGGGCGAATTCTGCGACAGTGACCTGCGTCTACGCGCCAGTTGGCGCGCAGCTCAGAGGCTCGCCGATATGTTCTGGGCCAGATGGCTCAAAGAATATCTTCCAGAACTGCGAAACCGCAGGGAACCACATACCAAAGGCACGATCCCCAAGGTCGACGATCTAGTGCTTATCGTGGACGGCAACCTTCCGCGAAACATGTGGGTCAGGGGACGCATCTGTGCTACTTTCCCCGGCCCAGACGGAGTTGTACGTACGGTGGACGTGACAACAAAAGGAGGCACCCTACGACGTCCAGTGAAGAGAATAATAGTGCTACCAATCGAGAGCAGCGATCCTGCACCATCTACGACTGCGGCGCCAGCAGCGGATGACGACGCACGGCGGGAGGAATGTGCAGGACGCCCACCTACATAACGACGTAATCTTAAGATCAATGTAAATAATAGTGTATAAGATACGTTACTCACTAACTACTAACTATACTTGATAATAAGATCCTTACTCACTAACTACTAACTATACTCGCTAACTAGCAATAAAGAAAAATAGTATATAAGTTTCTTAGTATTTAAGTGATCATTGTACATAGATCGTGTCCCATTCTCGAACGGTCATGGGCGAGTCGAACAGTCACGGGCGAGTCGAACTTGTATAAACTCGCCACCGTGATTGGTAAAAACAAACGGCTGCGATTGGCGGACCGTACGAACACACGGCCACGGCTAGCGGACCGAGAGTGAGGCACGGTCAGAGCTAGCCGATTGGCGTCTTAGAAAGTAAGATAGTTTTAACCCCGCCACTACCTGCGCCCCTGTAAAAATATATAAAAGCAGGGCGCTTTCGGCCATAAGGTCAGTTCGGATCAAGATCTCACAGCGGCAACAAGTAAATAAATATTCATCGATCAACAAGAAGTTTTCATTGAACCAAGCGGTCTCCTCCAATCCAGTGCAAATATAGTTTGGGAGCACAAGAACTCGTCGCATCCCATTTATCTATGTTTTTTTTTTTTTTAATACGTTGCCTCACTCTTGGAATTTCTCCTGTATCGTGGGTGCGTTTACAAACATTTAAACTCGCATACACAAACAGCCAGACCTGGAACAACTACTTGTAGGTCATACAAATATTTGTTCCGTGCGGGAATCGAACCCGCGACACGCAGCGCAGCAGTCAATCGCTTAACCACTGCGTCAACCGTGCCGTCAAATTATAGTTTAGGTTGGAACTGTCACAATCACGTGCGAGCTGAATTGGTCGCAGTAACTAAGCCAGGGCACCCCGACCAAATGGGTTAGGTTAGAACTGTGTTTAACCGCGTGCGAGCCGAGAGAGCGAAGCGAGGCGAGCACTAGAGTCCGTTTCCCGAAAGAAGTCCCGCGGCAATAAGTGGAACTAATTATTATTATATAGTTAGCAACATTCCTACAACAACTCTCCTACCCCAGACACCTTTCTTTATTTAAGAATGTGCATTTTATTAACCAATAACCAAGCCTGCTACTCGTATATGATGTCGAGATAAATAAATAAATCAATATTTATGATTCCGTCCTACGACAGTGGCGCCGCGTCTACGAGACTTCTTTTGTAAAACGGACTCTACTTCCAAAGGCCAGGCGGTTGACTAAACGGCTAATTAAACCAGTTGGCTGCGACATATCCATGTCAATAAGTGCAGTGTACGTTATTTTGTTGTCTCACAGGGCATAATGCAGGGCCCCACGTACGCTCTGTGCTACTCCACCATCGTGGGTTACGCGGCCCACGTCGCGCCCGAGGGGTACTCCGCCACCGTGCAGGGCATCGTGGCTGGGATGGACGATGGAGTTGGTAAGTACTGGGGGTCTACTACGAAGTGCAAAGTGCGAATGATCGGATCGGACCGACACATGGCCGAACCGAATGTTACTGAAAAATGCGAAAAAAGTTCGAAAGAGTGTAGGAGTGTAGGATCGGGACCGACCGAACTAAATAGTAACTTCGTAGCAGGAAACGGCCGATACTACTTCGGAGTAGACCCTCTGATAAATAAGCCATGTATGTCTTCTTTGGGAGGCCTGTGCCCTGCAGTAGGACATCACGGGCTAATAATATTGGCTACAAGATTGTGTCTATGCAAATACTCTCAAGTACTCTTATTATCTTTACCAGCTGCGCTCCGCGGTTTCACCCGCATAAGTTTAGATCCCGTGGGGATATCGGGATAAAAAGTATCCTATGTGTTAATCCTGGTTATAAACCATCTGTGTGCCAAATTTCATCCAAATCCGTTCAGTAGTTTTTGCGTGAAAGAGTAACAAACATCCATCCATCCATACAAACTTTCGCATTTATAATATTAGTACGATTGTTTTTCTTCACAGGTTTCGCCATAGGATCTCTAGTCGGTGGTCAGCTGTACAGCTGGCTAGGAGGCCGGGCCTCCTTCAGAGTGCTAGCAGTAATCGCAATTGTAGGCTCAGGACTGCATGCAATACTATTTGCTGTAGTATCCAGGAGTGACGAGCGAAAAGGTTGGTATTTTACTGTATTTTTTAGGTTTTCATACCCAAACGGTGCCAACGGGGGCTCGTGGCTAAATAACAACAGTCACATGGGTCGATTGAGGGTCAAGCTATGCTTGCCGAGGTTGGTCTGTGGATGGGTGACCATCTCTTACACACCGAGACACTTCCGTGCCTCAGAAAACCGTAAGTTCCGACTGTCCTTTGTATATCTTTGACAGTCGTTACGGGTCGTCAGAAGCCCGAAAGTCTGACAATCAGTGTTATCAAGAGGATAACACTGAGATGGGGGATGGGGGTCAGATACTATCTGACCTCCACAACACGACTACCTATCTGACAGATAGGTAGTCGCTCCATGTAAAATACTGTAACGGCTTGTTTAATAATAAATAATTGTCTTTATTCCTCCTTCCTCTTCTTGCAGCTGAGAAGCAAGTATCGATGCAAGAAGCAACTCCAGAAGAAGGCCAGAAGATGCTACAGGAGCACAGTAGCGCCATCTATAAAGATACGACGGTACCACTAACCAGTGAAGAAAAGTTGGATAGGTAACGCCAATAGATGGCGCTAGTTTGTATCTAGACATTTATGAAACATATTTTTGATTTGTGAAGAACTTTCCATTAGAATAAATTAATATGTTCTGTTCGTTTTATAATATGTATAATCGTTTGCGTGACATATAAAAATAACTTTTTATTTTCGATTTTCGATAAAACTTTTCGATTATTTGACAATAGAATTTCGATTTACGTCGTTTAAAACCTCTAAAATAATATATATTTGTAATGAAAACATCGTGAGGAAACCGGCATGTCCTAGAACCAAAAATTCGAAGGCATCTGACATCCACCAACCCGTACTGGGCCCGCGTGGTGTATTACGGCCCACTTAGGTCTGTGTCCCAGCAGTGGGAACATTATAGGCTGATTTTGCTGGGTCATGCGTTGAGCACCACCCTTGCTCGTGGCCTGCTGGCGATTTCAGAATATTATGTGTCACCACGATCCACGAGGGCCCTCCCTCCTGGTAGATTACGGCGAGGAGAAAGGAGGCCTGTGTCCCAGCAGTGGGAACATTATAGGCTGATTGTTTTTATATGTCACGAAAGCCAATATTTTATGAACAGAACATAATAGTATTGTATTTGTGCTACAACATCAAAATAATTTATATAGAAAATAGTCTTAAGGGGATTGAAGGTTTTTATATTAGGGCTGGGCTGGGTTTTTTCAAAATGGCGGCCACGCATGAACCTATATAAATCGTTAGCTAACAACAATGCAAACAGAAAGTGTCACGTTTCCGAGATATTAACGTTCAAAGTTGATCACGTGACATTCATATTTTTTTTGAACTTGCTTACATTTTGTTGCATAAATGTTTGATTATTTTAAACATTCAGAGTGATAAATCGAACATCTATGCAACAGGACGAACGTCGGAAACGTGACACTACGGGTTTTGGTCTTATTATGTTTTCTGTTTGCATTGATGTCAGATATGGATTTATATATCGCATGCGTGGCCGCCATTTTGAAAAAAATAAAACAAAATGGCGGAGAGATAGGTGCGCCACGGACCTTCAAAGACCATTCATAATTTTGCAAATAGACTTGAAAAAATGTCGTTTGTCACTGACTTATTAAAATAATCTAAGATTTGCAATAGTTGTGCCATTTTTTCTAATAAAATAAGTTTATTTATTTACAATACTGATGTACTGTTTTAACTATAAGATTTTTTATTACGAATTTATCAATGTTTATAAAGATAATGCAGCCATACCATAGTATACTAGTATAGATATATTTTTCATGTTATATTTTTCACGAAATTGGATCGTAGATTTTTATATGTAACCTGGCATATCATGATGACCTTTATGTATAAATCGATTGCTGATTACGGGGTTTGGGTCCTATTGTGTTTTCTGTTGAAAGATAAAATCAGGAATTAATTTATCCGGAAAATAACCGGATTTACGGACATAGCTTGCAGAGTAAGCAAACTGTAGTGGCAGTGGGCTGGCCATGTTTGTCGAAGGACCGATGGCCGGTGGAGCAGACGAGTCGTGGAGTGGAGACTGCGTATCGACAAGCGTAGTGTGGACCCCCAGCTATGTAGATGGACGGATGACCTAAAGAAGGTGCCTGGAGAACAGGGTGTTGTAGCGCAGTCTGGGAGAGGCCTATGTCCAGCAGTGGACTGCGATAGCCTGAGTTGATTGATTGATGTTTTCTGTTTGTATTGATGTCAGCTATCGATTTATATAAATTTCATGCGAGGCCGCCATTTTGAAAAAAATCAAAATGGCGGACACGTAGGTATGCCATGGACCTTTTAAGCTCAAAGGCGTGTGCGCAGACGAGAATACAACAATAAATGAAAACACTGACAATACTAATGCTTAGGATTGTTTTTAAACTATGAAATAAATCTTAACATCGAAATTGTAAAATTGAATTGAATTGTTGGATTGTATTTTCTTTCTTTCTTTCAAATTAAAAGGTGATTTTTTTCAAACAAACTAAATAGTAGTGATGGTTCGACTATGGGTTTTGTCAATCTTTGACTAAATATAGTGAATAAACTATTGGATATATTTTGTTGAATATTTTTATGCAGACTGAGAACGTCATTGAAAATGTTTATTGAGATAATTGATTTACATAAATATTTACAAAATAGGGTCTTCAACTACAGGTAGGTAAGAAATAATTGGATTCTACCTGAACTAGGAATAAACCTGTGTCTCACTCAAGTACTTATACATAAGTATTATCTAAAATTCCTAAAACAAATAGTAAATGATGTATCTACTACTAGCGGACCCGGCAGACGTCGTCCTGCCTGGAAAAGCAGCGCCACCTACCGGGTCCAATTGTGTTTTCAAACCACCAAGGAACCCATTGAAATATACACACAAAATTTCATCCAAATCGGTCCAGCCGTCTAAGAGTAGTTAGATGACAAACACACGTACAGAGGAATTATACAAGGTGTCGTTTTGCATCCTCGTCAAATTCAAAGAGATAACTATGCTAGTGATTCTCGACATGAATCAATAATAAAATAAGTAGGTATTTTTTTATTTTTCTAATTTTCGGAAATCGGCATGTCTGGGACACGCATTTTAAAACGCGGCCTGTGTGAGACCGCACTGTAACTGCCCTTTTACACACACATAAAAACGCGGCCGCTTATAAGATACCATAACGCGATTCTGTTCTTTGGAAGTGGTGTATTCTGAAATACTGGCGCCGATTCCCTTGTTCACAAACTAAACTAAATTTAAGTTCAGTGCATCTTTTTCTTTCTATTTCATTAAGAAAAGGACAGAAGACAAATATTAGTTTAGTCCTGTCAAATTAGTCAGCGCCTGACGTAAATTGACGTATTTTTAGTAGCCATATTTTTAATCACGTCTAATTTGTCTATGGAGTATCTTAATGTGACAGGACTAAACTAATATTTATCTTTTGTCATTTTCTTAATGAAATAGAAAGAAAAAGATGCACTGAACTTAAATTTAGTTTAGTTTGTGAACAAGGGAATCGGCGCCACTGTCAAACTTAAATAACTAAAAAAACAAGTACTTATGTATTCATTATTTACCAGGGATCGTAATTTTATTTCATTATTTATGTCTTTCATAACAGCCTCCTGAAATTTGACAAGGATGCTAATCAACAGCTTGTATAAATTAATATATTTATGGTTATATTCAAATTGAGCATGAGATATATGAAGTTTTATTTATTGTCGTATTGTCGTCTCCACCTTGTATATTTTCTGACTGATAGCTCATCGGTTGTACCAATGCAAGAAAGAGTTAAGACTTATTCGTCCTAAACAGGGTCAAATTAAATTAGCTAGCGAAACTCCGCAGTCGTGATGGGCTAAAACATAAAATCTATTTTATTTTTATTTTATCGTGTTCAGATATGGACACCCAGTCAGAGGCAACCCCTCCACGGAAAAATGAGATCTTTGGAAAGAACAACTTAATAAAAATCAATCAAAATCATAACTCATTTATTCAAATTAGGCTGAGAATCAGCACTTTTCGAACGTCAAAATTACAAAAGACAGTGCCCCGGCACGCCCGCCCTTCACCACTTCCTATTGCTATCGCTGGGAAGAAGAAGTGGCGTAACATACTCCCCAGCAGCACAGCTGTCTGTTCAGTGAGAAAATACTTGAAAGTATACAATACTGGGTATGTAAAGTAATTAACTTTACAAGACACAGAACATTAAATTAAATTATTTGCCATATGTCAGTTAGCCACGCCAATATACCAACAAATACAATAAAAACTATATATGTACACAATAAAAAAAAATGTAAATAAATACTTACTACCTAAATAAAAGCCTCCAGGCACAAAGGGCGTGCCGGCTTACATATTTATGCATAGCTGTCACATGAAGTCACAAATGATCCTCCTGATCTCTTTGTTAAACCATCAGAGAGTTCATCCGGGCATAAGTTACCGTGGCTTACTTGGAAAACCTTATATAGACTTCGTACCTAAGTAGGCCGCAGCAAGGACAACCTCCACAAGTGGGGGTTCATGGAAGGCTCAGACTTCAGGTGTGTATGCGATGTCTCTCCACAGACAATATCTCACCTCCCATCTTGCACCGCATGCCCTGTCACCTGCACACGTGAGGACCTCATGGCTGCGTAGGCGAATGCTATCCGCGTTGCAGAATTTTGGGCCAAACAAATTTAAGAAAAAAAATTTTTTTTAATGAATAAAGCTAGTGCTTGACTGCGATCCCGCCTGATGGAAAGCAGTGATGCAATCGTTGATGGTAAAGCGCACTAATTTATTATAAGCTTATTCACTCTAGCCTTGAAGACACTTGAATTATAATATAGGTTTGCCTTTGACACGCTAGGAAGCAGATCAATACCCAAACACGTCTGCAGAGTTTCGCTATCTAATTCAGCTTGACCCTTAATAGCGCCATCCCTTCCTAGCAACGATTTCTCTAGTGGTGAACTCTGGTGGCGGTAATTAGAATTTAAAAAAACGCAATGAAAGGAAAAGTTAGTTAGGGGCGCCGGTTCCCTTGTTCACAAACTAAACTAAATTTAATAATGGACACCTGATAAACATGTTAAAATTAGTATTTTTGTTTAAGCACAGTGGTTTGTTTATTATTGTGACACTGTAGCCATTTAAACTATTTATATTGCTGTGCCCATGTATTAAACCTATATATGTACTTGTAACAACTTGTAAACTACATGAAGCTATGTGGAATTGACCTTAAATGACATGATTTCATTAAATAGTCATTCATAGGGTAATGAATATGAACTTAGAGAGATTTATGGTTGATTTTTATGATTATAATTCTATAACAAATATTTGTTACGGCCGCGAATCATATTTAGATCAACGCTGCCTATATTTTGCTCAGGCAAAGAACAATTTTAGTTATTTAATTTGAAAAATGCTTTAATAATATCATGTATTTTCCAAAAACTTCAAGAAGCTCGGAAATGTGAGGTTTTTGAATGTCAAAGCTAGTAGAAATATATTACGAAATGCAGGCTAGATCTAAAATAATTATAAAAAAAATAAATAATCTAGTTTGAAATAAAGCCAAAACGTTTTATTTATAATATCAATTACTTATATTAATTTTATGAGATATTTAGTATATTATTATTGGCGCCGATTCGCTTGTTCACAAACTAAACTAAATTTAAGTTCAGTGAATCTTTTTCTTTCTATTTCATTAAGAAAAGGACAGAAGATAAATATTAGTTTAGTCCTGTCAAATTAGTAAATTGACAATTGACGTAAATTGACGTATTTGAACCCGGAATTAACGCACACTACCAAACACCCTTTTTCTTGTTGGGAAATCATCAAATAACTTCTCCCGCTCTTCGTGTCAGACTTTTACTGACTAAAACACAGTCGTGTTCCTTCAGTTGCCCGTGCCAGGGGCCACGGTAACTTTTTCGAACAACCCGCGACCCTGGCAGTACCAAATACCCCAATTAGAATATTATGTTATAGTCATAATACATACACTGAATTTTTACTACTCTGTATAAAATATTGTTTATTTATTAAATTAGTTGCACTGCTTGTGGGAGAAACTTGTGGTCACATTACCAATGTACGCACGCACACAGCGGCACCCGCACAGGTTTACGAATGCGTACGCATTCCATACAAAATCATTGTTTTTTAAGGACAAAATCTGAATAAGTGTGGTTAGTCCCTTAGGGTCTAGCCTGGTGGGTAGGTTCGATGTAGCAGTCCGGAAGTCAAGCTTAATATTTGTGACAAGCGGCTATAATAAAACTAAATAAAATATGTACACATCAAGTGGCTAAACTTGGAATCATGCGATCAAAGAAAGGTGCTCCCTTTTTAATTGTATAGTTTTTTTTTTAAGAAATTTGCAATAAAACATTTCCTGGGACCAAAGGGCTGGTACCTTGGCCAGAGGCTAAGCATTGCCACACAACGTGGCAATGCCGCTAGTCTCTTGGGTACGTTACCAGATGACGAGGAATTTTTCGACGCCATATTTTAGTTTGATAATAGTTTTAGTTTAGGGGGAAGCGTCAGGGTAGTCCGCGAAATTCAAAGGGGTTGGGACAATTTTTCATGTAAGCTGGCATATCCACCCGCCGCCATTTTTTTTTTATAGTATCCGCGCACGATGAAAGTAGTTTATATGGGTAGGAGACACTTATACAAGCAACAAATGTCAAAATATTGGAAACGTGACACTTTACCATATTACTTGACATTTTTGTATAAGTGTCTACATTACTGTGTATGTGTACAGTCGGGAGCAAAAGTATGTATATACTCGGCTTGGCTTTATACAAAAGCGATTTACTCCTTTATTTTTTAATGAAATTTTATGTTGTTACGAACATAGCATTTTCGAACCCTTAGGTTTATGTAATGTGTCGTATTTCAACGTTACATTCGTAATTTCACGAAAAAATCGCAATTGTAGTTTGCCAAGTGTTGTCATATTGGACTGTACTGCATTAATCATGCGCGGAAGCTTTGAAACAAAAAACAAAATGGCGGCGGGTCAGATAAGCCACAGAGGTTCGAACCCCTTTCTTACGTTTTTTTGCAATTTGCAGCTCAGTGTCAGTTTGCAGATTGAACAGAATATGATTCGCGAGCGTAACAAGTATGTATTTATAGAATAATAATCATTTAAATCATCAATATAACCTTTTTTTTTGCGGCGAGCGGGTGGGCCTGTCAGACTTTTACTGACTAAAACCCACACGTGTTCCTTCAGTTGCCTGTGCCAAGCCCGGGGCCACGGTATCTCTTTCGAACAGCACGCAGCCCCGGCAGGCATCGGCCCTAGCGAACACCGTCAGTTCATGCTGACATCTCTTTGAGGCGCGCTACTAGGGGCATCAATACAACCCTCTTTCGTTTATCCGTATTGAATGACTATTTCGATGAAATATCAATTTATAGGATTATATGAACTGAAAATTTGAATTTCGCGGGCCACCCTGTCGCTTTCCCCTTAAGTAAGGATATTATATAGTTATTTTCATTAGTTATAAATTGTTATTTACTTATATGTAATTTCAATCACCATGTTTTTTATTTAATAAATAAAAGAGAATTATTATATTTTATAAAAGTTTTATTTTACACTTCTAAAATAATACATTACGATACTTGTGACTTAAGTTGCCCACTATTGTACGGTGTGACATTAGCTAAACACCGTGCATTAATAGACTACTTAAGTCACACGTACCATATACTATTTTATAGCTCGTGTGACCTAAACCCGCACTTAAGTCACACTTTTCTTTGTAAAATGGGCTTCTTAAGTCACAGAAAAGCGTGCTTAAGTGCGGATTTAGGTCACACGGTGCTATAAACACGACTTAAAACTAATATAATCTTATTTTGTACTTCTTTACTGGCCACAATATTACTATAATGAGTAGGTACAGTCAACATCAAAATTGATTCAGAAATATGTGCAAATTTTCTCCACTTTCAAATATATTTCTGTGGTTTATTATTTATTAATAAAAACAATTGTTATTAAGGATTTGAAAAAAAATAATTCACTACCTATTAGTTTTTTTTTTTAAATATTTAATGTTTTTACCTATACCTTTTTCTTAATTTTTTATTATTAACTTGTATATATAATATATGTCGCATCTTTGACTATTTATTGGTTTAGACGCTCAATTGATTAATTTAGTAGTGGGGCAAACGCCGTGACGTTATGTAGTAATGGCGGCACGTGGACAGAGTCGTTTTGGAAAGTGGGGATTGTCGAACGGAGACTTCGCATCGAGACTAGGGCATGGATCCCGGAATTCCGAGATTTCGTAACTCCGGAATTTCGGATGATTTTTTACAATATTACAATTCCGGAACTGAAGTAAATATCGCCATCCAATACTCATGTAATTATTTGTAAGATAAGTTACCACAATAATAAAATTTGCATATTTGTACTCTCTTGCGAAATGTACCGTACCGCGCGCGAAGTTTAAATTCAAATCGCCGCCATCGACGCTTGCATTTCGTTCGCCATTTCGCCAACCAGTCATCGGCGCTAGTGCAGCGCCACTCTCGCTCGGGAGTGCATTGCTGCGACTCGTGCTTCGTGCTACACGAAATAAATCAAAACTCTTGGAAAAAGTCTTGGCTTTCGTATTCAATTAATTGTATTTTGAAATAATTTAGAATGATTGAAGTTAAGTTTTATCATGCCACAGTGTACAGATTAACTTGAGTAAGTCAAAGCATGGAAACATCATAACCTCACTTTTTTGAGAACATTTGAAAAAACATATTCTGCGTTATTTTTTATTATTTACTTTATATTTCTTTTTAGTATACTATAAGTTGATTTAAAGATCTCAATTTCCAAAAAATACGACAACGTAAGTTTAGAGTTTTTTAATTATTTTAAGTTTTGTTCTTTAAACCTATTTTCATGATCTCAGAAGAGGAGAACTTGTTGATTTTGTTCATTGTGAGTATTTGTGAGTTGTTGAATCTTATTTACATCATAATTTTATTAGATAGTTATTTAATAAGCTACATTGCAATTGCGAATAGCTAGTACACGTTGATTTTGCTATAATGTATATTATTGAAAAGTTGATTATTTTTTGTTATATTTAATAAGAAAAACCTAATAGAAGGCTGTTTAATTTATCTCAGTCAAGAGGTTTGTCGATTTATTTAGTTTTTTAATAAAGATTTGATTTAACAAAACACTTAAATGCCTATTTATTGTTTTTTTTTTTAATTTCCTATCCTTTTTTCTAATTCCGGAACCAGTTCCGGAATTCCGGAATCGAACCAGTAGTATCGTAACTCAGTTCCGGAATCGAAAGTCATCCGATATTACATGCCCTAATCGAGACGCGGACCAAGTCACTTGTCCAAAATAAAACTGTCGGTTTGCCTAGTTAGATTGATTTGTGTGTAGTACTTAGTTTATTCGATTATTAAAAGTGAAGTTACATTTACACTTCGTGTTATTCAACGTCACCTACGCCATGGAATCTCTGCCTCAAGACCATACTGATGATGGGTGAGCTGCGCAGACCTCTCAGCCGTCGACATATACTCGTATATATATTTTAGTGTTAGCTTGTGAGTTGTAATTGTTGTGTCTTTGTGAATAAACTCGTTTAATGCTTCGATACCGTTTATACATTCTAATGTGTCCGTTAACTTGAAGAAACTTTATTTAAGTTTACCTAATAGTAAGTCATATTGTATTGCCCGATTTGTGAACCAATAATAAACTTTATACATATATTTACCAATTTGCAAAATCATCATGAATATGAATATGAATTGCACCATTCCCAGCGTGGTTTGACCAGACTCGATTAATCGAATGAACCCCAAGATTCGCACTAGCTCCTGTAGCCTCATGTTCATGGTGCTACAGCGACCATTGTATATCAAGAAGTAGACCAGGGGGCGCGGTTTTGTAGGGAAGACGTGCCCGTAGAAAGGGTAGGATTTAAGAGCCTACCGGATATGCATCCTAGAGTAAGCATAAATAAAATATTCATCAATATTGATGCTAACTGTATCTTAGGTGTATTCTTCTTTACTTCAGTCACAGTCGCGGTCACAAAACGTGTGAGCAGGACAGTAATATCCTCTCGCTCCCTAGTTTCATGACCGCAACTGCCACTGACGCTGTTTTTTTTTTTCATTTTTGTGAGTTTTTTAGGTTAGTAGTCGGTAGATGGCGCTTTAGTAGCGAGATAGTCGAGGGCACGCTGTATTGCTGGCGGGATGGGCGGTGGTGTGGGTATATGATCACCTCGGGCCTCGAAACCGTGCTCACCAGCTGTGTAGAGAACGTTTATCACCTGGAATATAGAAATAAACAAGTTTTAGGAACGAACTGTTATTAAGATCTTATATCATGATCAGCCTATAATGTTCCCACTGCTGGGACACAGGCTTCCTCTCTGTGAGAGGGAGTGGGCCGTAATCCACCACGCGGGCCCAGTGCGGGTTGGTAGATGTCACGTTTTTGAAATTTTGGTTCTAGGACATGCTGGTTTCCTCACGATGTTTTCCTTCACCGTTTTGAGAGCAGTGGCGATGTAATTAAATACACAAAGTGAAGTGCCTGCCTGGGTTCGAATTCACGATCTACAACTCGTAGGTCGAGCCTAATAATACTGGGCCACCACTGATCTTATGGCGCATAGGGTCTTGGCATTATGCTGAGTGGTGGCCGTTTTGCGTGGATGTGACGCAAATTTTCCCCCAACTTGTTGTTTTTTTTTTGTGTTTGTGTCCTTTCGCTGCGTCATGTTTGCCGCAAATCATCTGCCTAGCCCTTTTCCCAACTATGTTGGGGTCGGCTTCCAGTCTAACCGGATGCAGCTGAATACCAGTATTTCACATGGAGCGACTGCCTATCTGACCTCCACAACCCAGTTATTGGGTAATACGATACCCCTTGGTAGGTATGACTGGTTGTCTGACTTTCGGGCTACTGACGACCCGTAACGTCTATCAAAGGTCCACGAATGACAGCCGGGACCAACGGCTTAACGTGCTTTCCGAGGCACGGAGGGGTCTTGGTTTGTGAAGATGGTCACCCATCCACGGATCAACCGCGGCAAGCGTTGCTTAACCTGATCGATCGAACCGTGCGGCTGTTATTATTTAGCCACAAGTTTGCCGCAAATAAACGTATTTTCTATGTTTATTTTTTTCCTTTATTGTTTTGAGTGCATAAAGACGAGTTTACCTGTCCATCTGGAGCTGTGTACTGGTACTGCCCCTGCACGAACAGGCTTGGTTCACCCGTACTGCCAGGATCGAATCTGCCTGTCTGTTCGTGGAAGATACCGCCCGCTGTGGATCATAAATTACACACGTTGTTCATAATATCCATACTAATATTAAAAATTCGAAAGTAACTCTATTTATCTATTTTTTTTAAACGTTGCCCCACACTAGGAATTACTCCTGTATCGTGGGTGCGTTTGCAAACATGTAAACTCACATACACAAACAGCCAGACCCGGAACCACTACCTGTAGGCTATACAAATAATTGTACCGTACGGGAATCGAACCCGCGACACGCAGCGCAGCAGTCGATCGCTCAGCCACTGCGCCAACCTCACTCTCGTCTCTGTCTGTATGTTACCTTTTTACGCCTAACTAAACCACTGAACGGATTTCGATAAAATTTGGCAAGGAGATAGATGGCATCCTGGGGAAGAATATAGGGCTACTTTTTGTCCCGGTGCCTCGAGGATATAGAGAAAAGCTATTTTTTTTAACCTACGATAATCTTCAACGCCCCTGGGTTGAAGTTTGAATTATTTAGAATCAAGTGCTGAATTCATAGTTACTATTATAAACAAATATGTATAAAACGTTACATGTTTGCAGGGCCCATTTGTAAGACCCGTCGTCATGAGGCCCATCGAAGTCCTGTCGAACGATCTCGTCGTCTTTCTGACACGAAGAGAAGGTGGCTGCAGCCAGCACCTGGAAAAATAAGAACACATTTATAATAGTGTAGAGCGACTACATATCAAGACCCCGCCGTGCCTCGGAAAGCACGTTAAGCTGTTGGTCCCGGCTGTCATTCGTGGATTTTTGACAGTCGTTACGGTACGTCAGAGGCCTGAGAATCTGACAACCAATCTTGCCAAAGGGTTTCGTGTTTCCCAGTGAGTAACCAGTACCAGCACCCTAACTGCGTAAAACACAATCAACCTCAATCCGAGTCATCTTGAAGGGTATTGCTAATCCGTTGCTTCATAATGTTCGAAAAATGTGTCTGCTCAACAACGTAAACAACGCAATGAATGATGTTGAACTGTCAAAATGAAACCCATTGCTAGATACTGATAGTGTGTTACGTAACTACCCCGCTGTTGTGGAGGTCAGATAGGCAGTCGCTCCGTGTAAAATACTCGTATACTCAGCTGCATCCGGTTAAACTAGAAGCCGACCAAAAAATAATTGGGAAAAAGGCTAGGCAGACGATCATGATGTAATTTTTTTTCATTAATTGGACGTTTCAATAATTAATCAAACCCATTTCAACCTATTCTTTCAGCAACCTTCCCTTTGTCAGCTGTCTCTCAGATTTCAATACGGTCTTTTGAAGACGTCCAAAACATTTCGCAAAACGTTTTTATTCATTACCATCCAATTATGATGGTTGTATATACTTATTTATAAATAAGATTAGCGTGTATTATGCATGACCCTATCTTGCAACTGAGAAAGTACATTAGTTATGCAATGATTGCTAAACAGTTGCTTGACTTAAATGTTTTTGATGCTCCAAAGTGAACGGCTTGAAATTACAGCTTAAGCCAAACATGTCAACGATTTGTCAAAATGGCGTTACACGATACCTAAAGATTAACTTGTGTAACTAAAGCCATGTCTTTTTTCGAAATATTACACAAAAAACCTTACACATAAACATTTGCTTTCTTACACAAGCTGTCTCCTGCGTATTAAAATATTTTAAGATTAGTGTCAACTATTCACAAGACAATATAACCTCAAAACCTGTCAGTTGGAATTAGCTTTCAAAATGCTAAATGCTAAATGTGCGCGGTGCGCGTGGCGCTTGAAAATGAAACAAACCCTTCCGCTCTTCACCCGCGCGGGGAATGTTTTCCATGCAGCGCGGAAAACAAAACATTGTGTTTTCATTTTTCAAACACAAATGTGAATAGCCACGCCTCTTAGTTATGACGTTTTTGTGTAATATTTCGAAAAACGCGCAGGAGACACGACTTGAACTAGCGGAGTTGGAACAATAAAGAAAACAAGATAAATTACAGAAAACATAAATGGACCATTTTATTTGGTACTAGCTGCGCTCGGTGGTTTTACCCGCATAAGTTTCGATCCCGTGGGAATATCGGGATAAAAAGTATCCTATATGTTAACCCTGGTTATAAACCATCTGTGTGCCTAATTTCATCCATTCATTCACCATCCATTCGTTTTCATTTTTTTTTTTTTACTTTAATTGTGCGTTTTGTTTGTGCAGAATAAAATATTTTTCTTTCTTTCTTTCTTTCATCCAAATCCGTTCAGTAGTTTTGGCGTGAAAGAGTAACAAACGTCCATCCATCCATACAAACTTTCGCATTTATAATATTAGCAGGATAGTGGGATTGTATTGTACAGACGCCAGCAGGTCAAGCTACCCGAAACTGTCAAATTTTCACAATCAACCTTGAACCTTATTGCTTTAGCGATAAAGTTGAGAATCTATTAAAGAAATTTGACAGATTGTAGTAGCTTGATGTGCTGGCGTCTGTACGCTTCCGTACCGTATCGAAAATCAATCAACGTTATCGTGGGAGTCATTTAACGCTGTTCACAAGTCAACAACCCGAAATAAGACATTTTAAGCGCTGATTTTTCCAACACCAGCTAGCTTTATCCGAGGAATAATTTTGCATTTTTGACAGTTCTTCCATACAAAAACTGTCAAACGTCAATTTTATTCCTCGAATAAAATTATCTGTAGATTGAAAAATCAGCCCTAAATCAAGTAGACAACCGCTATTCTTCCGACAGCTGTCTGCTGTCGGAGGCAAGGCAAATGCAAAAAAAAAAACAAATTCGACCGGCAGTTCCTGAGATTACCGCGTTCAAACAAACAAACAAACTCTTCAGATTTAATATTAGTATAGATATAGTTAGATAAACAAATAAAGCGTGTCTTTATTACTCAACATAAAACTTTAGAAATATATTTTTTTATATAAATCTGACACACTATCGCTAAACGATCTCAAATAAAATCAAAGTTTAAAACAACTTCGTGTCCCACTTGTGTGAACCGTGAGAAACTTGCAATCAACATGTTGCGACAACCGACCGCATAATACAGTCATGGGCGTCACTTTTGACTAAACTACTATTTATCTTCTGTCTAGTTTGTGAACAAGGGAATTGGCGCCATTATTTAGGTCATCCAAGACGCAGGTGAACGAGCACTTAGGACACTGCACAGAGGCGGATTAGCCATATCGCAAGAGTAGCAAATGCTACGCACCAACGCTTTCTGACCGTAAAAAAATATCAATTTAGATAGAAGGGTAAAAATATATTTTCAATCATATACAGGTTGGCAGGGGGCATCGACGCGCAACCGCTTACCATGGCCACCGCTACCATTTCCGAGATGAATGACTTTCAGACCAGGATCCATATAGAATTAGTATGAACTTGTCCTATGTTAGTAAATAACATGTAGTGTCTTGTGTGTTGGGATTAATTAAACACACGCACTAACGTTCGTAAAAAGTTTATTATATAGGTAATATATCTATGTATATAACAATAACAAGATCTCCGTAAATTGCAATGAGCTGCGCGAGTACGAGTACATAATATTACGCGATGCGCACGCGATCAATGTTGGACGCGGACTGGTGAGGGCAAGCGAGGGGGCGCGGCTCGAGAGTGCGGGGTGGAGGCGGCGACAGCGCGCCGTGTGCCGCGCGGTTCTGCGAACTTGATAGTACTTTGGCAGAGCGGTCATCGGGGCTCCGCTAGCGGCTGGACTGTAGGTATAGCTAAGGGTGTGTACAAACGTGCGGAAGCATAAGGCTGTGTACAGGTGTAAAGTAAAATATTTTGGTTAATTTTCTTATGCGTGTATTTATGTGGTATATAGATTTCTTGTATGTGAGTTATTTGTATATATGTATTTATGTATATAAATGTTAGGTATGTACCATAGCTATATCCTACATCACTCCCCCGCTGAGACCGGTTCACGGTCGATAGTGAGACAGGTGCAGTGGAAATCTCACAGTTCTCCCGCTTCTTGTGGTTTTTGGTTGTGGTTGTGGTGGAACTGGCGATGGTGCAGATGGTGGTTGCAGTAAAGGTGATGTTCTATGTGACAAACCATCATCGTTGTTTGCCATATAGGCTGGTTTTAGTCTGTCAATGGTAACTATAACATGTTTTCCTTGGACGTCGATTGTAAATGTTTTTGTTCCCCTTTCTATGACTTTGTGTGGGCCAGAGTACGGTGATTCTAATGACTTCTTTAGGGGTCCTTTTCGCAGGAAAACGTGAGTGGCTGTATTTAGGTTTTTAGGAACATAAAATATTTTCTGGCCATGGCTTGAAGTTGATGCAGGTGATAGCTTCGAAATACGTTGTTTTAGTCGTGCTGCGAAGTCTGCTTCATCTATGCTGTGACGTGTTACTGGTTTCAAAAACTCACCAGGTAAACGGAGTGGCTCGCCGTACACCAATTCGGCTGAAGAGGATTGTAGGTCATCCTTCCAGGCACTCCTCATACCCAGGAGAACAAGAGGAAGTGTCTCCGACCATTGTGTGTTGTTGTGGCACATTATGGCGGCCTTCAGCTGTCTGTGCATCCTCTCCACCAAACCGTTGCACTGCGGATGGTAAGATGTTGTGGGACAATGGTAGGCACCTATGATAGACGAGATGCACTGGAACAGTTGAGAGTCGAATTGTTTCCCCCGATCTGTGGTGATTTTTTCTGGACATCCAAAACGAGCGACCCAGCCAGAAATGAAGGTACTAGCGCAGGTCTCCGCTGTGATGTCAGCTAGTGGATAGGCTTCTGGCCATCGAGTGAACCTATCTACCGCTGTAAGACAGTACCTGAAACCAGAAGAGGGTGGCATAGGGCCTATTATGTCAAGGTGGACATGGGAAAAACGGTTAGAAGGAACAGGGAATGAGGAAAGAGGAGAATGAGTATGACGGGTAACTTTGTTTCGTTGGCAATCTGTGCATTGTTGAGCCCATGTTCTGCAGTCACGACGAATCTTAGGCCACACAAATCTTTCTGAAATCAATTTTGCTGTTGCGTTGGGGCCTGGATGACTGAGATTATGCAGGTTGTTGAAAATTTGCTTACGGAAAGTTGGTGTGATGAATGGCCTAGGGCGAGAAGTAGACTGGTCGCAGTATATGTAGGCATCCATAGTTTTTATTCTTTCCAACTTTAACGCTGTGTTGTTTTTTAGTAAGTTCTGTAATTCTTGATCATGTTCCTGTTCGTTTTGCAGTTGTTTGTAGTTGATGGTAGTGTCGACGCTTTCCAATCGTGAAAATGCGTCGGCAACTACGTTGTCGTTTCCAGTGATATGGTTGATATCTGTTGTGAACTGGGATATGTAGTCGAGATAGCGGTGTTGACGAGGTGAGCAATTATCTCGGCTTGTTGTGAAGGCGAATGTGATGGGTTTATGGTCGGTGAACACTTTAAATGTTCTCGCTTCGAGCATATACCTAAAATATTTTATTCCTTCATGTATCGCGAGCAATTCACGGTCTTAAGTGCTGTATTTGGTCTGTGCAGGAGATAATTTGCGAGAAAAGAATCCCAGTGGTTGCCAGCTGTCCTGTCTTCGTTGTTGTAAGACAGCTCCGATGGCCACATCTGATGCGTCAGTGAAAAGTGCTAATTCAGCCTCTGTATCAGGATGCGCGATGAGCGTAGCTTCCAACAAGTTATTTTTGCATGCGTCGAATGCTTTTTGTATGTCAGCTGTTATGATAATGGGCGTTGTCCCTTTAATTTTTGGGCCGCTCAAAGCTTGATTGAGAGGGGCCTGAATTTGCGCAGCGCCTGGGAGAAATTTACGATAAAAATTTATCATCCCCAGAAATCTTCTCAACTCCTTAGCATTTTTAGGGAGGGGGTATTCCTGGATAGCTTGAACTTTTTCTGGGAGAGGTCGTATACCAGCTGCAGATACGTGATAACCCAAGAAGGTAACTTCACTAACACCTAAGACACATTTGTTGGTATTTATGACTACTCCATATTTTTTTAATTGGTCGAATAGTTTTTTCAGGTTTCCAATGTGTTCTGTTTCCCCTTTTGAAAATACGAGGATATCGTCAAGAAATCCAAACGTAAAATCCAAACCTTGAAGGATTTCGTCTAAAAATCTTTGGAAGGTCTGTGCAGCATTTCTTAAACCAAAGGTCATGGCGGTAAATTCAAAAAGTCCGAAGGGTGTTGTAATGGCAGTTTTTTTAATGTCCTCTTCATATACTGGTAATTGGTTGAAAGCTTTGACAAGGTCAATTTTTGAAAATATAGTAGATCCTGACAGTTGGTACGCGAAGTCGTGGATGTGCCTCACTGGGTAACGATCTGGTATTGTCCGTGCATTTAGTTGTCTGTAATCGCCACATGGCCTCCAGCCATCGTCTTTTTTGGGCACGAGATGTAGTGGAGACGACCATGGACTTTCAGAGCGACGAGCTATTCCATTTTGCAACATTTGTTCGAATTCCTTTTTTGCGATTTTCAGACGGTCAGGTGCCAAACGACGCGGTCGTGATGTTACCGGCGGGCCAGGTGTAGTTCTAATGTGATGCTTAGTGTTGTGAATTGGTTTGTTTTGTGATCCAGCTGGTCTCGTAATTTCGGGATAACGTCGAAGTAGGTCGAGGTAAGGTGAATGACCTGTAAAGGTTTTCAACGACAGCAGTTCATGCGTTATTTCGTGGGTTGAAGGCGCGCCGACGGTCAAGTTCGTAATGGAGTCTATCAACTTTTGTTGTCGGCAGTCGACTAGTAAGTTGTAATAACTTAAAAAATCGACACCGATGATAGGTCTTGACACGTCTGCGATAATGAATTTCCAGATAAATTCGCGGCGTAATCCGAGGTTGAGAGTAAGTTGGTAAGTGCCGTAGGTAGGTATCGGTGTGCCATTAGCTGCGACAAGCTCATAATTACATTGTTTATTGTAATGTAGCTGATTCTTTAAATATGATCTTGGATAGGCACATACGTCGGAACCAGTATCTACTAAAAACTGTACGCCGGTACGTTTGTCGGAGATGAATAGGCGGCCTTTACATGTTGAGCAGTCGTCAGCCACCATTACTGACTGCTTCTGAAGTTTTCCGGTTTGAAGTCACAGGGCTGATCACACTTAGTGGCCTTTTCACCAAATTTAAAATGATACCAACAAGTTGAATGTACCTTCTTTCTTGAATGAGATCGGTTTAGGCGCGAAGATGAGGGGTCATTGCGACTTTTTGATCGGCTTAGACGGGAAAGGTCATTAACCTTTTGTGTTAACAACTCCACTTGTTTCGTAAGCTCGGCCATCTGTTTGTTCATGGTAAGTAAATCACTTACCCCTTGTGTTGCTGATGTGGCCGCAACTTCATGACCTCTCGGCACGACATCGTGAATCCTGTCGGCGAGATCAGCTAAAACTTCGAGAGGCGAGGATGCTTGTGACGCAATTATAGATTGGATGTTACTAGGCAAACGGCTGGACCATATAGTTCTTAAAAACTCGTCGGGTACCTTAGGACCGGCAAGGTGTTGCAGGTGTCGCAGGAATTGCGACGGTTTCCGGTCGCCTAACTCCTCGTGGGTCAAAAGTTGGTGCACCTTTTTTTCGTCCGATTCAGAAAGCCGCTTTATCAGCTCCGTTTTCAATTTGCCGTATTTGTCGGCCGCTGGTGGATTTACTATGATGTCTTCCACCTCCGCTGCGTATCTTGGATCCAAATGGCTTACAACGTAATAGAATTTGGTTGTGTCCGCCGTAATACTGGAGAGCGCGAACTGGCCTTCTATCTGCGCAAACCATAACGCGGGCTTTTCGGGCCAAAATGGCGGAACGCGCACTCCCACACGAAAAATATCCTGTGATGCCGCTGAATCGGTTTTCGCATCGTTCATTACCTGCTCTGATTCACTCATTTTGTATAACACTTGGGGTTTATTGAGTCCACGTTCTCCACACAGAATACCTAGGTAGCACTTTAAAGCACGTGTTTAGTCTTCGGGGTCACCACTGTAGTGTCTTGTGTGTTGGGATTAATTAAACACACGCACTAACGTTCGTAAAAAGTTTATTATATAGGTAATATATCTATGTATATAACAATAACAAGATCTCCGTAAATTGCAATGAGCTGCGCGAGTACGAGTACATAATATTACGCGATGCGCACGCGATCAATGTTGGACGCGGACTGGTGAGGGCAAGCGAGGGGGCGCGGCTCGAGAGTGCGGGGTGGAGGCGGCGACAGCGCGCCGTGTGCCGCGCGGTTCTGCGAACTTGATAGTACTTTGGCAGAGCGGTCGTCGGGGCTCCGCTAGCGGCTGGACTGTAGGTATAGCTAAGGGTGTGTACAAACGTGCGGAAGCATAAGGCTGTGTACAGGTGTAAAGTAAAATATTTTGGTTAATTTTCTTATGCGTGTATTTATGTGGTATATAGATTTCTTGTATGTGAGTTATTTGTATATATGTATTTATGTATATAAATGTTAGGTATGTACCATAGCTATATCCTACAAACATATTATAACAATAACTTAAAAATACACTAATTGGCTACCCGAACATGTGCACGCACATAAAAAAATAAAAAAGCGAAAATAAAATTGAAATATTTTTCTTTCTTTTTTCTTTTCTTTTCTTTCACATGTCTGCCAGCCCAGAGCCTAATAAAGGGTCCGGTCAACCTTGTTGAATAAAATATGACTTTACAGAATAATGATCATTAAAATCAACAATACAACCCTCTAAGTTCATAATATAATCCTATTGATTGATATTGTGAAACAGTCAGTAAATAAATAAGTAGTCATATTTCATACGGTCGCGAATCATACTTTAATCTACATATATATAGCCAGACTCTGACCTGCAAATAGCAAAAAACTGGATGCTGCAACTGCTGGATGTCACAAGTCCTTGTTTTTTTTGGTTCTGGGACGTGTCGGTTTCCTCACGATGTTTTCCTTCACCGTTTTGAGAGCAGTGGTGATAAAATAAATTACAAAAAATATAGCCTACGTGGGTTCGAACCCATGACCGACACGTAGGTAAGTCGCCACCACTGGACCACCACTGTGCTAATTTAATTATTATACGCTGTAAATACCAAAACTGCTTAAATTATAACATTTTATGGAGGAAATGGCGTCATGTGATATAAATCATAATGTTTATGATGATACTCTATAATAACCTTTGATAGGGGAACAGAATTACTACTACAACTTGATTGTGCATATCTTTATAATGAGGTAAGGAGCAGTGTTAACGGTCCCGACTTACGAGTTGTAGGTCGTGGGTTCGAACCCAGCCAAGCGCTTTACTTTGTGTAAATAATTTCATCACCACTGCTCTCAAAACGGTGAAGGAAAACATCGTGAGGAAACCGTAATGTCCTAGAACCAAAAATTCGAAGACATGATTTTATCATTGCGCGTTCGTATAATTTCGGAAAACAAACGATGTTTGCCGAAGCGCATCTATTTTCTGGGAGATCTACAGTGGACCCAAAAAAAAACCGATCTCCTTTGTTTCAAATTTATGCTATTTCTAGTTAAACAAATATCAACTTTATATAAATGGTAATTAAGTCGATTTCAGGGTGACTAGCACTATTGATAAAGTTATAAAAATGTTTGTTGTTGTAGCGTGAACTGAACTTTTTTATGTAGGAATGAAAGTTAGTTTTCCATAAACTCATATTTGTTTACATTCTTGGCAAATAAATCGCGAATGCAGTATAGGTAACTTCCTATTTTAGCTAGATTTTGCTAAGTTATGTGTCTGAAAGCAGCCTTCACGATATCATCAATCAATTTAATGATAATTGATTGATTAAAATGGTATTTTAATAATAATTAATAAACTATGTATAATCATCATTATCTGCCTGCCTTTTCCCAACTATGTTGGGGTCGGCTTCCAGTCTAACCGGATGCAGCTGAATACCAGCATTTTACATGGAGCGACTGCCTATCTGACCTCCACAACCCAGTTACTGCGTAATACGATACCCCTTGGCAAGACTGGTTTTCAGACTTTCGGGCTTCTGACGACCCGTAACGACTGTTATAGATCCACGAATGACAGCCGGGACCAGCGGCTTAACGTGCTTTACGAGGCACGGAGGAGTCTTGGTATGTAAAGATGGTTAATCTATCTACTAATAATAAAGCTGAATAGTGAGCCTGTTTTTTGTTCGTTTGAACAGGCTAATCTTTGGAACTACCAGTCGGATCTGAAAAATTCTTTTTGCATTTTATAGCCCAATTCTTGAGGAAGGCTATAGGCTATAAAACATCACGCCAGGCCTCTTAGGAGTCGAGCAAAATGAAAACAAAGTCAGAAAGAACGGTAAGCGAAAACGAAGTAATAGCGCGGACGGGCGATTCGATGCGACGTGGTGGGTCAACAAGTCACAGGGGCGAAGTCGCGGGCAGAAGCAAGTTAGTATTAAATTAATCAGACTTGCGATATTTGATTTTACTTTCCATAACTACATAGATACCGGTTTCATAGGTCACGACCTTGCTTGAACTTTATACATGTATATTTGTATAATCATCAGAGTAGGTTCTGCCTGACAAGTCATGGATAAATGATAACAGGCACACGGGTCAATTTAAGGTTAAGCTGCATTTGCCACGGTCAGTTCGTGGATGGGTGACCATCCAGGAACAATCACAAGCCTGAAAGTCAGACAACCAGTTACACCAAGGGGTATCGTCGTCATCATCTGCCTAGCCTTTTCCCAACTATGTTGGGGTCGGCTTCCAGATGTAGCTGAATGCCAGTATTTTACATGGAGCGACTGCCTACCTGACGTCCTCAACCCAGTTACTGGGTTATACGATACCCCTTTATGTAAGACTGGTTGTCAGACTTTCGGGCTTCTACCCGTAACAACTGTCAAAGATCCACGAATGACAGCCGGGACCATTCCTAGGCACGGAGGGGTCTCGGTATGTAAAGGTGGTCACCCATCCACAGACGAACCGCGGCAAGCGTAGCTTAACCTGATCGATCGACCTGTGCGGCTGTTATTATTTAGCCACGGGCGCCAAGCCAAGGTGTATCGTGTGACCCAGAAATTAGTTAGTGGATGTCAGATAGGCAGTCGCTCCGTGTAAAATACAGGTTTTCAACTACATCCGGTTAGACCGGAAGCCGACCCCAACATAGCTGGGAAAAGACTAGACAGATAGATTGATTGTTGTTATCGAAAGTGATGTCAAAAGTCAAAAGTGTTTTTGGGGGACTGTCTTATGTAATGTTGACATACAAAATGTGCTGATTGTCAGCTTAGTTAGAATAAAAGACTTTCGATTTTGATTTTGGTGAAGCAGACAGTCCGTGAATACGAACGACCATCTTTATATACGAAGACCCCTCCGTGCCTAGAAAGCACGTTAAGCTGTTGGTCCCGGCTGTCATTCGTAGATCTTTGACAGACGTTACAGCAGTGCGATTCAGTAACCATCTCACCGTGAAAACTTAGGTGAAGTGAGCGTGGAGTGAGCTGTCATTCCAACTAATGCTAGGGTTTGACACTATTGACAGCTCACTCTAAGCTCACTTCACCTAACTTTTCACGGTGAGATTTTTACAGAATCGATCGGCTGGTCGTCAGTAGCCCGAAAGTTGCCAACCAGTCTTACCAAGAGGTATCGTGTTAGTTAGTAAATGAGTTGTGGAGGTCAGATAGGCAATCGTTCCATGTAAAATACTGGTATTCAGCTGCATCCGGTTAGATTGGAAGCCGACCCCAACATATTTGGGAAAAGGCTAGGCAGATTGATTGATTGAAACGTTACCGAATGTTGTTGAACTGTCAAAATGGAAGCCATTCCTACTGTTAGTGTGCAATTACCCCGCTGCCTCTGAGGCCAGTATGTAGGTAAACGAACCAGTTACCATTATAAAAAAAAAAACTAGTTTAATTAATTAAGCATGCCCAATTAACTTTCAACCTTCAAATTAAAAATCATTTTTGTAACAAAATAAAGATTATAATTGGGAGAGAATAAAAATAACAAAGTTTCGCTATTATTAAAGAAATACTAAACAGTTTTTTTCTCAATTTTTTTACGATCATCGTAAAATGGTACCTATTAAAGTTTCTTACTAATATATCTGCCCCTGCTTCGCACAATTTTTACGACTTTACAAACATCGGTATATCTGTATTATACTTACACATAGGGTTGCCAGGCCAAAAAATAGAAAAGACGGAGATAGAATAAATTATATAAGACAGGCCTCCAAAACGCCCGCCCTTTACCACTCCCCAGCAGCACAGTCCAACCTGGTAAAGTGGGGCTACCTTGACGGAACGGCAGTAGGGTGTGATTGTGGAGCTAGGTCGCAAACCATGCTCCACCTCCTATCCTGCCCTCTGTGTCCCAAAACATGCAGTCAGGGTGACCTCTGCGCTGCCACTATCGACGCCGTGGAGGTGGCAAAGTTTTGGGTCAACAAGATATGAAATTCAGTCGTGCCAGCGACACGAAGAAGAAGCAACACAGCTGGGGAGTTTGTTGCGCCAGTTCTTCTTCCCAGCGAAAGCACTAGGAAGTGGTGAAGGGCGGGCGTTTTGGGGGACTGTCTCGTTCAGTTAAAAAAAACTTGCTTCTATACAATACAATTTGTGTGTCAATTTTACTGCCTTATTGAGGTTGTGGTCGCAAGCACTACTGCTGAGCTTGAGGTCTTGGGTTCGACTCCTAGGTCGAGCAGTCTTAGTGGGTTTTTTCTCAGTTGCAGCCCGGAGTCTGGCTTTATGTCCGGTTGATGGCAATAGGCTCGCCACCTATTACATGGGACTTAAACATAACTGGCGAAATGTGGGAGTACTATAGATACACCTCTGTCCTCCGCCTGAACCCTTCGGGGATTCCAGGTGTGAAGTTTTTTATAAAAAAAAAAGTGTGTTTATTATCTTAAATCTATACAAGTAAGTTGCCGGGGCTTCCCAGAAAGTAATCCGAAGATACTTGTGATGGGATAAACCTCGCTGTTCCTCGATTAATTAACAATTGTTTCGCTGTGCCAATTAGGTATAAATTACACATTTTTTTATAAAACCAATAAACATAAAAAAAACAAAACCAATAAGAAGAGAAAAAAAAAAAAGGAAGATCGTGTTTGTGACAGAATGGTGTAAATGTGTGTTTATACGTGTGTTTATGTGTGTGTGTACGTATATTTTGTATGTATGTGTGTGTATGAGTGGGTGTGTGGGTGTGTGTGTGTGAGTTAGAGTGTATGTGAGTGTATGTGAGTGTATGTGAGTGAGTGAGTGAGTGAGTGTGTGTGTGTGTGTGTGAGTGACTGCGTATGCATGACGTTCAACCCTGTGTAGCCAAAAAGTCCTCCACGACATCATAATTAAATGTGAAGAGCCATTCCGTCAATATCTTCTTACACTCGTAGAGCTGCATAGGGTAAATGTTAAGTGTGGTGCTTGAGCTAGATTTTGGCGACTAGCAAAAATTTAACGTGCTGAGCATGTAGGGGCTAGTATATATCACATCGTCTTTTTTTAAGTTTGGTCTGTAAGTTTTTTATCCTACCTTATTCTGTCTCGGTATTTTTTATTTTTTTTTATTTTTTTTTTTCTTTGGGAAAACAAACAGTTACACAAAGGTTTCTTAATTAATAGTCCTTAGTATCTAAAGTATATAGTGTATGTGTAACTCACAACGTTATCCACATGTTACCTATTCCATTTTTTTATATAAGAAACTAACTAGGCATGCGAGTGATTGATATTTTGTTTTATTATATGTTACAGTTATATAGTTTTAGTTTGTTAATTTTCGGATTACAGTATTTCGAAATTTGTTGGATGATAATGTAAATAGATAAATAATAGATATCCGAGAAATTTGTGTTATAATTATCTGCTATACGACGTAGAGGTGCGCGAACTCCAGCATTAGTGCGGCAAGAGTGGATGGCGAATAGTGGACGTGCGCGCACCCCGCGTCCCACAACAGTTCTAGGTACAACATAACTTAATTTATTTACCAAATCTGAGCAGTCATATCTGCTGCTACATATGTCATAGGTATGGTGGGCTACTACAGAAATTAGGCGTGAAGTGGCACTGGCGACGTATGTTTGCAAAGTTTTAAGAGGTAGTAACCAAAACTCAGGTATACTATCAGAAATAGGGTTTCATTTACCGGATAGGTACGTGGAGCGGCGGCGCAAGCCGCAGCTACTGGTGGTGCCAAGTGCGCGCACTAACCTACTGGGGCGCGCACCGCTGACTCGTACGCTGCGCACTGTCAACACGGTGGCAGATGCCATAGACATATTCATCTGTACACTGGGTGAGTTCAAAAGGGCCACGTACTGTGTAGCATGTAAGGTATTATATAGTTAAGTATATTTTAAGTTACTTTGTCGCATTAGATTAAATATCTGTAATGTCAAAGGAAACATGTGATAAATAAATAAATAAAAAATTAAATATTTTCCAGTTTTACGGTAACATCAAATTGGTGAATAATATTGATGCAATAAAAAAGTTCGTTAATTTATTACCCGTTTTAATTAAAGAAATCATTATATTTTCCTATTATTATGTATATCCAGTTCGGACGGAAAATACAACCTAATCCATTAATTTCGTGTCTAACATTTTAAATAAGCTAAAAACGAAATTGAATTAATATCTAATCGAGGTGCAGACAAGGCAAGCTACTACAATCTGTCAAATTTCTTTAATAGATTTTCAACTTTATCGCTGCAGCATTGAGGTTCAAGTTCGATTGGGAAAATTTGACAGTTTCAGATAGCTTGATGCGCGCGTGTGTACCGATAAGAGATTAAAATAAATTGGCAAAAAAGACAGCGGATATTAATAAAAGACAGCGGATATTAATAAAAGACAGCGGATATTAATAAAAGACAGCGGATATTAATAAAAGACAGCGGATATTAATAAAAGACAGCGGATATTAATAAAAGACAGCGGATATTAATAAAAGACAGCGGATATTAATAAAAGACAGCGGATATTAATAAAAGACAGCGGATATTAATAAAAGATGAAGTTGTCCCATTGCCTGGCAACGAGGAGCAGTGGTGGCCCAGTGGTAACGGACGCAACTTCCGAGTTGTAGGTCGTAGGTTCGAACCCAGGCAGGCGCTTTACTTTGTGTAAATTACTTCATCACCACTGCTCTCAAAACGGCGAAGGAAAACATCGCGAGGAAACCGGCATGTCCTAGAACCAAAAATTCGAAGATACTTATGTGACTTCTACCAACCCGCACTGGGCCCGCGTGGTGGATTACTGGCCACTCCCTCTCGAAGAGAGGAGGCCTGTGTCCCAACAGTAAGAACAATATAGGCTGAATATCCTATGGCAACGTGGCATCTGTCGCATCGGCACCGACGAGGAAGTGACTAGCTATCACAATGAAAAAATTAAGACACCGTGCACGAAAAAAATCCACTTTTGTCAATTTCTTATGTAATTGTTAGAAACCATAAAATAATTGAAACGTCTGTATGATTATAAAAGTATAGAGGGGTAATTCTGTAACACACTAACAGTAGCACTAGCAATGGCTTTCATTTTGACAGTTCAACAACATTCATTGCGTTATTTACGTTGTAGAGCAGACACATTTTTCGAACATATGAAGCAATGGATTAGCAATATCCTTCAAAATGATTCAGATTGTGATTGATAGTGTGTTACAATATGATTAGGGTGCAGCAGTGCGATTCTGTAACCATCTCACCGTGAAAACTGAGTTGAAGTGAGCGTGGAGTGAGCTCTCATTCCAACTAATGCTAGGGATTGACACTATTGACAGTTCACTCTAAGCTCACTTCAGCTAACTTTTCACGGTGAGATTTTTACAGAATCGATTGACAGTTTTCGTGGCGCTAAACCATTCGTGTCAGTCAGAGGAGGTAGGATTTCGCCTTTGATTTACTTAATGAAAATGTTGTATTATCATAAGATGAATTTCAAGGTTAACTGAAGACTAATATTTTTGTTTTTGTTTTGTTTAGTCTATACTGCACCACTACTGGTCAAGCATAGACTATAGGCTATTTAACATCACGCTAGAGCGTAAGGAGCCGAGGAAAAAAAGCAGAAAGAATGCTTCTTCTTCTTCTACTTCATGCGGGCGAAATCGCGGGCAGAAGCTAATAAGTTATATATGAAGCACGAATGTCCTTTAAGTCCTGACAATCACGGCTTGACAAAGCAATGAAACAATACGGTGGCCCCCAAATTATTTAGATACTAACATTCAATGTTAAATGACAAATAATTATCAAAATGTCTTATAAAGGGCAACACTTGCCATTCACGACTCAACTGTTTCATTGTTTTGTCAACGTATCCGAACTGACGACATTTTGGCGGGAGTTTTCACTTGTAACTGTCAGTCAAAGTGTCAAACGATTTGGCCCTTTGGATTAAGGGGAATGCTCTAGCTAACCTATACCTTGTCCACTAACTAAACCGTGTTTTGACAGATGGAACTAGTGATTGCAGCAACACACAATACGTTGATTGATACACGTACGGTGCTATAATGTATGTAAGAAGCCATAAATAAGATAATTCAATAAGATAAGGTAGTTTATATATTAATATTTTTCAAGTTAACTTTTACGCAATCTACGGTACGTTCTAAGACAGCATAATGAAGCGGAACTAGTGAAATTAAAATTTTCTTGCGTTTTTTTGTAATTCACAGGTCAGATGTCAGGTTGTAGGTATGTTGTTTTTTTATTTATTACAATTTGCGTTTTGGGTACGATGTGAGAATTAATGACTTTATTATAGAACGTAATTTGCACATTTGCTTGCAGGCAGAACACAATAACTTTTAGGCTTTATGATCTTATCTTGTTGAACAATGTGTTTTCTGGCAAACAAATATTTTGAATTTGAATTAAAATATGATTCGCGACCGTAACAAATATTACTTTACAGAATTTTAATCATTAAAATCATCAATAAAACTATTTATATTACTATTTTAAACTACTACAAACTATTTTATTAGAAGCAGCACAATATTCATCAACTTGAAGGTAATAAAACAGTTTAAGGTCAATGTGGGGAAGACCGGCATACTTTTTTAATAGCTAACTTTGATCGAACCAAACTAATGGAACTATACATTCTGGGGTAATTCTTATAGTTACAATTGATGAAAAATATTGTCTTGACTATTATAAAAACACTTCAGTTGTTTTAATGTCAAATAACGCTTAATAAAAGTTGTTTTTCTTTAAAATCGGCGTGTAGACGGACTTTCCTAGCTGTTTGAGGTAAGTCCGTCTAGTGGTCATTTTACACTAAATTTGATAGATCTTACAGATGGAAACATTTTCTTTCGATAGATTAATGAATGTCCTTCAAATATATGCTTTAGAGTTATACATATAAGGCTGCAATTCGTTTAAATATTTTTTTTTGTCTTACTTGAGGGAAGTCCGGCATATATTTACGTGATGGAGTTGTAAACATTTTCGATAAAATAAAAGCAACATAAAATCTGAACCATGCTTTATTCTAAATTATTCTAAATTCTTTATTCTAAATCTAATAAATATTGTAAGTTCCATTTATGAATCATGAAGTGGCGTGGCAAATTTAAGTCTGCGTAATAACCACAATGATAACATCTTCTAGACAGTATAAAATGTGTCACGTGCCACGGCCATCTAAGCTGGTTTAAAAGTTCGAAATCATTTCTAGATAAAAAACGATCAACATCCAATGGCATCAATTCAGGCATATCCAATTTCTATTCCAATTTCTGAAAAAAAAAAAAACACTTGTTGGGTTTTCTCGTATAATAACTATACCCTAAATAGTATTCGTTGTTATGTGTGTCTATTGCAAGTAACGTGCAACCTGAACCGCTGCATTTGGGGTTCGGGCTTCGGGTTTCAAAGTCCGTAAAAGACATTAGTCGCATTAGGTAAGGCCTTTTACACTAACAATAATTATCTAGAAATAAAACAAAATACCCACCAAAAAACTCTTTAAAACCCGAGAAGTTAAAATATAAGGATTCAAGAATACGTTTATGCTACGAAAAAGGTTGACGGTCTGTGCTTCGAGGCAAGATCGGCATATGACGGACTTACCTCGTGCGACTTATACGGACTTCCCAACTATTGTATTTTATGGTTAGATATTTACTACACTTAATATTACAAAATTCTTAGCGTTAATGATCAATTCAATAAAAGACATATATAGAAGGCCTATTTAACTACTTACGTTACTACACTCGACGCTTCAATTCGTTTGATTTAGCACTTTTTTTATATTTTTACCCCAACACATGTCACTTTACATTGGAGTTCACAACGCGAGTAAAGAAGGAAGTCAATTTTCTTCAGCAAAACTAGTTATAGCGACGTCTATGATTTGCAATTCGAACTAAACCACTATACTGTTTTATCGATCGAGAGGTAAGCTCCATAGATAATTAATCAAACACGAGCGTAACGCCGTTTAGACGGACTTGCCTTGTATACGGTCTTCCCAGCATTGACCTTATGTCCGTACTTTGACATTTATGCCTCATTCGTTCAGAAACAAACATGCCTAAATAACTCAAATTATTTGTTTCCATTGTCAAAAAGGGTAAATTCCTTCTCAAAGGTTCATATTAAATTCCAAATTATTAATACCCAATGCTTCTGAAATCTTGACAGCTCTAAGCATTGTTTGAAAAGGCAGTTGTAATACTAATCTAAAACTATTACTCCACTGCAGGTTTGTAACACACTATCAATAATAATTACGATCTGAATCATTGCTTCATATTTTCGAAAAATGTGTCTGATTCACAACGTACATGACGTGAATGTTGTTGAACAGTCAAAATGAAAGCCGTTTCCGCTGGCTCACCACTGTCCCAGGACATCCTGCTGACGGACATTGACCGAGACACAATAGTTTTTATTACTGTTATTACGCATGTGGGCGTTTAGTGTTCCGTAATGCGTAAAGCCAAGCGCTTTTTTTGTTATGTAATTATGACATTTAGCATGCCAACCGGTTGTCGTCTGCTCAACCGGGCTTTCCTGTGGATGCCTCAATAAAAAGGCATCCAGCCAGCACCTTGATTGCGTAAAACATTATCAATCTCAATCTGAATCATTTTGAAGGATATTGCTAACCCATTGCTTCATATGTTCTAAAAATGCGTCTTCTCAACAACGTAAATAACGCAATGAATATTGTTGAACTGTCAAAATGAAATCCATTGCTGCTGATAGTGTTTTACGCAATTACCCCGCTGTTCTGTGCTTCCCGCATCCAGCGGATGCCTTTTCTTTTTTTTTTTCTGGTGGGAAATCATCAAATGACCCCTCCCGCTCTGGGTGGAGCGGAAGGGAGTGTCAGACTCTTACTGACTAAAACCCACCCATGTTCCTTCCTTCGCCCTTTATGTTCCGGGGTATCGGTAACCCTTTCGGACAATCCCGCTGAGGCGGATGCCTTCTCTAATAGCATAGTTTTGCACGCCAATTATGTATTCGTAATCGGTCGATACTAAAATCATTTCAGAATACAAGTATTTCCAGTGTCTCCTATTCTCTACCGCATTCCTATTATGATTTTATGAAATTGCAACATTGAAAATCGGTTTTAGTGTCTCTTCACACAGACCGGTTCGGAGAGGAGAGTATCATTTTTATAGCGTTTAAAAAAGAGTTTTGGGTCATTGAAATAAGGTTGACTTTTTCATGTCACTTCTTTTGTAAATGAGAATCCTTAAGAGCCGACCTAACGCGCAGTGACATGAAAAAATAAACCTTATTTCAATGATACAAAACTCTTTTTTAAACGCTATAAAAATGATACTCTCCTCTCCGAACAGGTCTGTGTGAACAGATACTAATGCATACCTTTTTGTTGCATTGTTTTAGTCATAACTATTATTTTAATGGCGCCTATTCCCTTGATCACAAACTAAACTAAATTTAAGTTCAATGCATCTTTTTCTATCAATTTCATTAGTTTACCTGACGTAAATTGACGTATTTTTTTTTTCCTAATTTCGGAAATCGGCATGTTTGGGACACGCATTTTAAAACGCGGCCTGTGTGAGACCGCACTCTGACTGCCCTTTTACACACATAAAAACGCGGCAATTTACGTCAGGCGCTGACTAATTTGACAGGAGTAAACTAATATTTATCTTCTGTCCTTTTCATAATGAAACAGAAAGAAATTAGTTTGTGAACAAGGGGATCGGCGCCTTTACCTATTAAATGATTGATGTGGTAATCCATGAAGTGACAAGTTCGTGAGTAACGAGACGGATTCACATTTTAAGTTCTAATACGTGTAACTGCCTGAGAACGTTGTAAACTAAAGATTTAACCTTTCAATAACCTTCACGAAGGATGATAAAATGCGTGGGGTGCGCAGTCAGCCCCGCTACCAACTTGCTGATGGCTAATATTCTTAGATTTTATTATGTAACTAGCTTCTGCCCGCGGCTTCGCCCGAGCCTATGTTCTTTCCCAGGGTTCAAAGTATCCCCATACAAAATTTCATTAAATAAGCTGGAACAAACAGACAGACAGACAGACAAAAATGTTTAAAATGGGGTTTTTGTTGTAAGTGCCGTACCTATATATGTACTTGTTTATTTATTTACTTATTTACCATTTATGTACACACATATACAGGGTTAATTTTCAAAGACCAGCCAAAGGAGATCGGCGAGTCATGGCCCCGATAGACAAAGTATTAGACCATTCGAAAAAATATTTAAATAATTATAAGACCTACTTTAATTTATCATTTCCTAAAAAAACGTAGGAAAAAGGAATTAAAAAAAAAAGAAAAGTCAGTTGATGTATTCCTCGCGTTGCAGTTGTTTTAATAACAACTGATTTTGCCATATTAAAAAAAAATGTTTTTCCCATCAAGAGATTTGTATTATAATGTTCGATTTATATTTTTTTTTCACTTAAAAAGTATTTTATGAGTTTATTGCAAAACAATGATTAAAGATAAAGTATTTTTTTTGTTATTGTTGTGTTATTTTAATGATTTTATAGAAAAATCGATTTGCATTTTTGCGAACTGCAACACTTGATACGGCTGTCACTTGTCAATCAATCGGTTGTCAACAACAGATTGCCGGATAGCGTCATAACGTTTCTCGTTCGTGTTGTGGACTTGCGTTATATGTTTATTTTGTGCTACATTTAATTACCGACCCTTGCTGTGTTTTTGGACAATTGCCAATTTGCCTTTGTGACGAACTTTCACCTCATATTAAAATCACTCAAACTCATGACCTAAAGATAGAGCGAGAACAAATGTTAATGGGATTAATTGACTACTGTCTGAAATAAAGTTTTTTTTTTTTAATTTCCATATCCCATGTTATATTAAAAAACTAATTACACAGGGCTATAGACTAATATTACTCCTTGAAAACCCAAATTATTTCATTTTTGTTTATTGAGGCCTAATTTATTAGGGCTGTTTGCGGATCTCCTTTATCAACTATCCCATAGAAAACTTCAATACCTACTCGACGTAGATGTATGGGACGACTGAATTTTTATTCGCGATTACGATCTTGGTCCCATGGAGAAAATTGTTCAGTTTGATGGTCTGTACCACACCCTTAAATTTGGCTGGTCTTTGAAAATTAACCCTGTATAAACAGACAAGAAAAACAGAACAGAAAAAATAGGTACAGAGGTGATGCTTATTTCACAAGAAATCTCTTCCAGCACACCCGAGACAGGACAATAGATACAGAGATGTACAGCCACCTTCATATGCATTTAGTAAATAGCTGATATTTAGACATTACAAACAGACACTTCAATTTTATTTATTTGTGTGTCTCACAGCTTTTTAATCATAGTGTAAAGTAATTTTCTGATGAGTCTTAACAAACCCTGTTCAGCGGGGTAATTGCGTACCTAACACACTATCAGCAGCAATGGGTTTCATTTTAGCAGTTCAATAATATTCATTGCGTTATTTACGTTGTTGAGCAGACACAAGGGGATTGAAGATTTTGATATGGAGCCTGGCATACCTCATTCTCATGTACACTCACAGGACACGAACACACACACGTACACACACCCTACACACACTCATAGAACCCAATCACAGCTCACGAATACACACACACACACACCCTACACAAACTCATAGAACCTTTACACACTTACATACACTCACCCTCTTAGCCGTTTCACTCTAGGACATGTGATCGAACACAGCAATCAAGAGGACATAATTCCGTATATTTTTTGTCTTTTTTGTCAAAAGTAAGGATTCTTTTAATTTTTATTTTTTTATTTTTTTTTTATATATATATATTTACTTAAATTCTTCTTGCATAATGTTTTAAATTGTATAATGGCTTTGTTTTTAGTTTATAATATTTGATGGGGATGGGCGCTGATAACCGAAATACAGGCACTGGCTAGTTCGGTTACAGATGCTAGTTTATTCTGTTAGTACATATCCATTGCCAAATTGTGTGTAACTTAGTGCTAAGATTTTTTGGAGACAATAAATTATTATTATTATTATTATATTCTCCTGCCCTTATCCCAATTTATTTGGGGTCGGCGCAACATGTCTTTTTCTTCCATACTCCTCTATTAGCCGCCATCTCGACAGTCACCCCCTTTCTAACCATATCATCAATCACACAGTCCATCCATCGTAATACTCATTAGCCATCGACATTCATACTCAAAACTCTCCAGGATGATAAATAAACAAATAAAAATAAAATAAATATGTTCGAAAAATGTGTCTGCTGAACAACGTAAATAAATAACGCAATGAATGTTGTTTAAATGTCAAAATGAGAGCCATTGCTACTGTTTGTGTGTTAAGTACCTACGCAATTAGTCCGCTGAATTGTCAAATGTTTTTATTAAATAAGAATTTCAAGTTTAAGAGCTCAAATGATCAAATCAAAGCATTCAATTTGTAAGTGGCACTACTTGTACAAATTGGCACCCATTTGTTGACATTTTAATCAGATATTTTTAAGGGGGTAAATAATAACAGCCGCACAGGTCGATCGATCAGGTTTGGCTACGCTTGCCGCGGTTGGTCTGTGGATGGGTGACAAGAGATTTAGTGTCGTCACTAGATTTTAATTTATCCTCTGGGTAAATAGCAATAGGACTGACGTTATTGAATTAAATATGTACTAGAACCTTTTTTTTCGTGGGATATCCTCATGGATACCCTCCGTCTGGGAAGAACGGAGGGTTATGTCGGACTCCTACCGACTAAAACCCCACTGTTCCTTCTAGTACCATGAGTCGGGGGCCCGGGAGATACTTGTGCATTCGCCGCACCCCCGACTGGTATCAGCCTGCCATGCCTAACCCATCACCAAGTACAGCCGATCCCACGACCGCACGTCCTTCTATTAAGGCGCGCATACTGTGTGCCACCTCTTTGAGCCTGACTGCTCGAATGTACAGACGCCAGTACATCAAGCCACTACAATCTGTCAAATTTCTTCAATAGACTTTCAACTGTATCGCTAAAGCATTAGTTGAACCTAATGCTTTAGCGATACAGTTGAAAGTCTGATGAAAGGTTGAAAGGTTGATTGGGAAAATTTGACAGTTTCGGGTAGCTTGACCTGCTGGCGTCTGTACATACTTATCCCTAATAATTCGTAAAGTTTTAAGAACTCAACAAATACTTACCTTTAAAATGAGTTCTCCCATTGACCTTGTTAGTAAAGTGACGCTTAATTTTACATAATCACTCAGTAAAGTGTTACACACTTGACATCGTCATAAACGTGAAGTTATTTGCGAAATAAACACATAGTCACTAGTTGGAGCATGATTTTGAAGTTACGTGGATGTTGTGCCCACATTTTGTGGACGATGTCCAGCTGTAACTTTTCCAAATATTATAAAATAAATGGATTGGGGTTCTGCATTCACATTGGTACAGTAATGAACTTGATCAAATATTGTATTAAATGGATAAGTCACTTGAATAGACACATCATTTGTGTATTAAAAATTCTTTTGTATCAATGACCTATGATTTGCAGAAATATATTAAAAATTTTGATTTTTCGGTTCCTAACATTTAGGTAAATCACGACTTCTCTCTGTCAGATTCTTTGTCCGTGAATGCATTTTTAACTGGAGAACCAGCGGGCGTTTTTGTGGGACTGTCTTTTGTAATTTTGACGTTCGAAAAGTGCTGATTCTCAGCCTAATTTGAATAAATGACTTTTGATTTTGATTTAATTAACGTGATTTTTATTTTATTTTCACGGGTAGATGCTTTTTAATTCCATAGACGTTTTGGCGATAGTTAGGTTTTATTAGGTACCTCAAAAAGATTGTCAGCAAGCTAGCCACAAATTGTAGACAGTTAAATTAATCCCACCGACCCGCACTGGGCCCTCGCAAGTTCATATGATCCTACTAAATGACTGTTTCATGAAATATCTTTTTTTTTTTTAACATTGCCCCACACTAGGAATTACTCCAGTATCGTGGGTGCGTTTACAAACATTTAAACTCACATACACAAACAGCCAGACCCGGAACAACTACCTGTAGGCAATACAAATATTTGTTCCGTGCGGGAATCGAACCCGCGACACGCAGCGCAGCAGTCGATCGTTCAGCCACTGCGCCAACCGTGTCGTCGAATCAATTAATCGTTATTGGCGAAAATTTAAGTTCAGTGCATCTTTTTCTTTGTATTTAATTAAGAAAAGGACACTAAGATAAATATTTAGTCCTGTCAAATTAGTCAGCGCCTGACGTAAATTGACGTATTTTTAGTAGCCATGTTTTTAATCACGTCTAAACTGTCTATGGAGTATCTAAATTTGACACGACTAAACTAATTATCTTCTGTCCTTGTCTTAATGAAATAGAAGGAAAAAGATGCACTCAACTTGAATTTAGTTTAGTTTGTGAACAAAGGAGTCAGCGCCATTATTAACTGAGAGTGTTTCTTGATGATCTTAATGATTATAATTCTGTAAGGTCATATTTATTACAATCGCGAATCATATCCGGGCACTGACCTGAAAATTGCAAGAAACGAATTTCGCGGGCTACCTTGACGCTTCCCCCTTAAGGAGGTTGAAACTACCTACCTTTCACATAGACAAATAGACCTTGTCGTTTTATGACGTGCAAGATACATTCATCCAAAAGAAAACCAAAGCATTGCTCATAAAGCCATTACGAGGTCGACTATACATTGTGTTTTTGAGAGCAGTGGTGGCCCGTTGGTAAAGACTGCGACTTACGAGTTGTAGGTCGTAGGTTTGAACCCGGTGACCACTATTGGACGTAGTTTAGTAGAAAGGACTCAACCCACAAAAAGTAATTTTTGAGTTATCGAGGTTTTAGTTTAGGTTTGTATTGCTGTAATGATGTTGTATATGGAATATTTTGAAATATTGTCACTTTTGGGCAAATATACTAATATTTTTATGAGTCAAGTTGTATTATTAATATGAAGAAATAATTGTTTAGTTTCTAATTTTATTTTATGGTTGTGGTTGTTTTGTTTGCAAATTTTATGTTACCTACTCCGTTTTTTTTTTTGTATTTAGTAATTATTATTACTTATATTTTTTTTGGTTTAAGATGTTTTAATGTAATTTTGTAGAATTAGCATAGATATAAGCGATTTGGTGCAAACTGTTAGCTTATATCTGATGAATGAATAAATGAATAAATAAATGTGTGTAAGAATGTCTGTATTGTTTATTGTGGTGAGAAAATAAATAAATACTTACTTACTTAAATAAATTACATAGACTAACGCAATTTTCGAGTTATTGGGAAGAATGTGGGTTGAGTCCTTTCTGCTAAACTACGTCCTATTCGCAAAACGGTGAAGGAAAACATCGAGAGGAAACCGGCATGTCCTAGAACCAACGATTTTAAGGCATGTGACATCTACCAACTAGCATTGGGCCCGCGTGAGGCCTCACTGAGAGGAGGCATGTGTGTCCAGCATTATAGTATAGGCTATAATCCTGGACACACAGGCCTCCTCTTCTCATTAAACTTATGCTATATATTTAAGTATCTACGACTATCTATAGACGGCACGGTTGGCGCAGTGGTTAAGCGATTGACTGCTGCGCTGCGTGTCGCGGGTTCGATTCCCGCACGGAACAAATATTTGTATGACCTACATGTATTTGTTCCGAGTCTGGGTGTTTTTCTATCTATAATATGTATGTATTTACAAAAAAAAAAAAAAAAATTGTATATAAGTAGTTTATCAGCCATCTTGTTACCATAACACAAGCATTAGGTTGCTTAGCTTGGGACAAATGGTGCTGTGTGAAATGTCCAGGGATTATTATTATTATTATTATCTACCTATCACCACTTGTGGAAGCTATTTGAATGAGCTTGTACAGTATTTTTATCTCTCGAAGCGACGCGCGCTTTACTTGTGTTAACCAAGTGTACAAACACGCAATAAACGCGTGCGTAAAAACGAGTAGCGTCAGCACATAACGCACACACACTTCCGACTTCGCCATTGTCTCGGACGGTACCGACGGAGTCAGGGTAGTGACATTACTGTGACAGAGAGCTCCTCTGCTTACACACACATTCATAGCGTGTTTGTAAGTAGGTACACTTGGGCTACATTCCGAATTATGCCATAATCGCTCACAGCGCTCACATCAATAATTTGCGTTCCGACAGTTACATAATTATGAGAGCTGAGAGCTGTCAACAGTGTTCAAAATTCGGAACGCTCGTGAACGCGCCCACAGTGCTCTCAAAACGATATTACAGTATTTCTTTGTGTATTCACCAAAAAATTCTTCTCCTAAGGTTAGGTGGCAACTGAAGCCAGAAGGACAATTTAGAAAATGCCACGTTACTCTAAAGATATGATGCGACTCAAAACATAACAACTCAACTGTCATTTTTGACAGCACTCACGGTGATATTATTTTGAGGCATGGTCGGTGTTCAAAGTCAAAGTCGAAAGTTTTTTTTATTTGTAAATACATAGGTGGTGTAAAAACAGGTGTTGTTAATAAAATATATAGGTACACTATATTTTGCCGATGACGGCGTACAAATATGAATAAGTAATAATTATCATCATTAATTTAAACTCGACGACCGACGACGACGGCATGGTTGGCGCAGTGGTTAGGCGGTTGACTGCTGCGCTGTGTGTCGCGGGTCGATTCCCGCACGGAACAATAATTTGTATGACCTACAAGTTGTTTGTGTATGTGGGTTTAAATGTTTGTAAACGCTCCCAAGACACAAGAGAAATTCCTAGTGTGGGGCAACGTTTTTTAAAAAAATATAATTAAAAAATGTCAACAATAAAAAATAATTAAGTAATATAAAAATGTATGTTATAATAAACGCTTCGGTCAGATAATTATTGTAGAGATATATCAATGTCAAATTAGAATTTTATAAAACAATTTTTGTTAGATAATATTAAAAATGTCTAGTAATAAAAAAAAAATAATATTACTTAAAGTCAAAATTTGTCTGCTAAAAAATCTGAGACACTATAATAACATTTTTGACATAACATCGTTTTTAATTTTTGCTTAAATAAATTAACATGTAATTTTTTTAGGTCTTTTGGCAATTTATTATAAACGACTGGTGACATGAAAAATACTCTTATACATTAAGGCAGTATTAGTTTTGCGAACACAGAGACGACTTTCATCTCTTTGAGTACGATTAAAACCTTCAGATGCTAACACAAAACGTTAAAAGGATTTTGTTTCACGAAGACAGCTACTTCAAATATGTAAAGTGAAGGCATAGGTAGGATACTGTACTTCTTGAAGAAAGGTACACAACTCTCGGTGGATTTTAAACCAAACATAGCCCTAACCCACCGTTTCTGTGCCTTAAAAACGAGATCTTTGTTGGAGGAGTTCCCCAAAAATATTATGCCATATCATATATCGCAAGATTGCGCATGTCATGACGTCATCAATGACGATTCACGGGACATTGTTATCGCGCTTACGTGGGCCTTTTCACATGCATACGGTTGCCGCCTAAACGGCTCGGCGCCGTGCCGTGCTAGCTCTTTCACATGTTCACGGTCGCCCGGCGGCGGCGAGACGGGGTGGTCGCCGTATTATCGTCTGTACTAGACTGAAGATATCGTTTGTTAATAATTATTAATGGAACGAAAAAAGAATTTAATCTTGCTCCTATCCTATTGTATTTACGTCGTCAGCATCGACTTCTTTACACATTCTACGTCACGAAAAACGTTCAGGCCCATGTCAGCCTCTGTGATGTTAGCGGTCAAATGGCATTCCCCGCGCTCGCCGTGCGTTTTGCGCTCGTATCATGTGAACGAGTCTAGACAAATCAATACATTACTGCAAAGACGGTTGCCGCGTCGAAACCGTGTTTATAGTGGATTAGCACGGGCGACACACGGTTACGGCACGGTCGCCGTGCCTTGTGAAAGCAGTCTATGTGGCTCATACATTTCTACTGTACGTGAAAAGGCCCTAATTCAAAACTGGTACGGATACGGGTACGGGATACGGGATTAAGCACGCTTAAATCGATTACAGCACAACTTGGAACGCACCTTAAGTAACCACTTAATTAAAACAGTCCCCAAGGTAAAACCGATAAAAATATTTGGTTATTATAATAAAATAATAATTATGCATTGTCTATTATGTTAAGTGTCATTCCTAAGCAGATTACAAAAGATAATGAATGAAAATATTATTTTTATCTCGGTTTCTTTAGCCGAGAGTCATATCTGCCTGCCTTTTCCCAACAATATTGGGGTCGGCTTCCAGTCTAACCGGATGCAGCTGAATACCAGTATTTTACATGGAGCGACTGCCTATCTGACCTCCACAACCCAGTTACTGGGTAACACGATACCCCTTGGTAAGACTGGTTGTCAGAATTTCGGGTTTCTGTCGACTCGTAACGACTGTCAAAAATGTACGAGTGAAAGCCGGGAGCAACGGCTTAATGCGCTTTCCGAGGCACGGAGGGGTCTTGGTATGTGAAGATGGTCACCCATCCACGGACCAACCGCGGCAAGCGTAGCTTAACCTGATCGATTGAACTGTGCGGCTGTTATTATTTAGCCACGGCCCCTCCTAGATATTTAATGGATGGTCACCCATCCACGAACCAGCCGCGGCAAGCGTAGCTAAACTTCCGATCGACCGTGGCGGCATTCCGCTGCATCCAGTTAGACTGGAAACCGACCCCAACATAGTTGGGTAAAGGCTAGACAGATTGAATAAATAAGGCGAGGTTACCTCACAATGTATTGTTTTATTTTGGTGTCAATGATGTCAAAAAATATTTTGAAAATTTATAATAAATAATAGATATTAACATTAAAATCACATTGAACCATGACTTTTAAAATCGAAAGTATTTTAAAGTAAAAATAACTGTGGGAAAAACGTTCCTTGGAGGATTTTATTAATCCAGTTTATTTTTTTACTAAAAAACGTATTTTCTTCCTTTTTTACTCTTAGTATAATTTTTATTTTATTTTATTGTCTTTGGGTGGCTTACAGCTATCAAATACAGGAGCAGTAGTGAAGGAATTGACGATAAGCTATTTACAAGCCTCCACAGTTGGCAATAGAGTATTTTTGAACACATTTTCAAATTGAATAACTATTCGTTAACTGTAACAATAAGTCTAATCAAATCGATTGAAGGGTGCTTATTCTTAACAATTTGGTTAAAAACTTGAGCGAGCTATTTATGAATTGCTATGGTACACTGTGCGAGCGTAAGGAGCATGAAGGATATTTCTCAAACGAGAATGCCGAGGTGGAACATTCAGAGACAGCTTAGAAAGAAGTTCAGGACAATCAATCCTTGATTGAGTTAAAATAGCACAATTTTAACTAGGAACCGAACGTCAGACATTTTTCTCCGAGCAACAAGTGGAAGTAAGTGGAATCGAGTCCATCGTTCATTGTAACACAAATAAGGGATTTTAAATTTATAACCTAAGTAACTCGTGAATTTCCTTTGTATTCGTTCCAATCTGTCTGAATGCACCGCATTATTCGGATTCCAAATTTGACTACCATAATCGAGATGACTGCGGACGTAAGCACAATACAACATTTTCAATGTTTTAATTTTATTGAACGAACTTGCATTACGGATAATGAATCCCAGGGCTTTGGATGCTTTTTTGGCGACATGGTGAACATGACTCTCAAAGGTGAGCTTACTTTAACTACTTACTACTACTAAAGGTTGATTCGCAATTGAGTAGTTAAACATGACTGATAGGTTCTTCCGGGTGAAGGTTATAACTAAGCATTTCGATATATTAAGATCTAGTTTATTTATTCTACATTAACTTACTAAAAAGCCGCCTGCAAAAGTCTAGCGACATTCAAACTCACAACTGATGTATAAATGTTAATGTCATCTGCAAACATTAGGTATTTATAATGTTTGAAACACTCGCCGATAACATTAATGAAAAGTACAAATAATAACGGCCCCAGCAGCGACCCTTGCGGAACACTAGAGGGGATAGTTGACCAGGAGGATATAAAGCCACTGAGGACCACTGCTTGTGTCCTATTTTTAACGTATGATGCAAACCATCTGTACAGGTTTCCCCTAGTGCCCAAATCAAAGAGCTTCCTCAGTAGAATGTCATGATCGATCCTACCGAACGCCTTGCTATAATCAGTATAAATAGCGTCGACCTGGGATCCATTATACATGTGCTAAGTAATATAATCTGTGAACAGAGCCAGAATAGAGACTGTAGACCTTTCTTTTAGAAACCCATGTTGTTGAGGACTCAAGCTAGAAATCACACTGCTGTACAACTGATTATAAACTACTAGCTGCGCCCCGCGGTTTCACCCGTATAAGTTTCGATCCCGTGGGAATATCGGGATAAAAAGTATCCTATATGTTAATCCTGGTTATAAACCATCTGTGTGCCAAATTTCATCCAAATCCGATCAGTAGTTTTTGCGTGAAAGAGTAACGAACATCCATCCATCCATCCATACAAACTTTCGCGTTTATAATATTAGTAGGATTATATACAGACGCCAGCAGGTCAAGCTACCCGAAACTGTCAAATTTTTCCAATCAACCTTGAACCTTAATGCTTTAGCGATAAAGTTGAAAATCTATTAAAGAAATTTGACAGATTGTAGTAGCTTCATGTTCTGGCGTCTGTACGTTCTAAGACAGCTGTCAGAAAACGGTTATCCTAATGGACAGGGTTTAGGGCGTCTCCTCCCGGCGATTCCACGGCCGATTTATTTGCAAAACATGTAAACAAATATGAGTTTATGGAAAAATAAATGTAATTCCTACACAATAAAGTTCAGTTTACGCTACAACTTCAAACATCTTTATAACTTTTTCAGTAGTACTAGTCACTGTGAAATAAACTTAATTTTCACTATACTAAAGTTGATATTTGTTCAACTTGAAATAACAACAATTGGAAACATAAATTTAAATAGACCTTTCAATTCTTGTCACTACATCTGCTCTTAAACCGCATCGCATTTTTTATTATCTTGCGATATTACCTATTATAAACACAGATAATTATCTTGCGATATTATTATAAACACAGACGATTGAAAAAAAAAAACTAAATAATAAGGATAGAATTTTTTGTTTAAAACACTATTTTTGTATTAACGTGACAATAATATTTAAATATTTGTTAAAAAACTTGAATTAGACAAGGTTAGAAGTCGGTGGAGATGTTTTTTCTAGAAGTCTAGAACTGACATGTGACTTTGCTGACTTTGATGCGCACTGCGGGGGTCATTGCGTAACACACTAACAGTAGCAATGGCTTTCATTTTGACAGTTCAACAACATTCATTGCGTTATTTACGTTGTTGAGCTGACAAATTTTTCGAATATATGAAGCAATGGATTAGCAAGATCCTTCAAAATTATGGGCTGGACTATAAGTTTATTTAACGCTGCATTAAAATTTCTGCTAAACATAACATAACGTCTTGAGTCCTTGAAGGATACGGCAGAGGTGTACCCATAGTACAGACGCCAGCAGGTCAAGCTACCCGAAACTGTCAAATTTTCCCAATCAACCTTGAACCTAATGCTTTAGCGATAAAGTTGAAAATCTATTAAAGAAATTTGACAGATTGTAGTAGCTTGATGTGCTGGCGTCTGTACCATACACATGGGTATTACGCCAGTGATGTCTAAATACCACGTAATAGGGGACGCGCCTAATGCCATCAACCGAGCACCTCCACATATCCAGACTCCGGCACCCTGGTTGCGTAACACACTATCAATCACAATCTGAATCATTTTGAAGGATATTGCTAATCCATCGCTTCATATGTTCGATAAATTCAACTGTTCAAGAACGTAAACAATGCAATGAATGTTGTTGAACTGTCAAAATGCCCCGCGGACATCATCTGCCTAGCCTTTTCCTAACTGTGTATGTTGGGGTCGACTTCCAGTCTACCCGGATGCAGCTGAGTACCAGAGCCTATCCGACCAACACAACACTGCAGTTACTGTGTAATACGAAACCCCTTGGTAAGACTGGTTGTCAAAATTTCGGGCTTCTGACGACCCGTAACGACTGTCAAAGATCTACAAATGACAGCCGGGACCAGCGGCTTAACGTGCTTTCCGAGGCACGGAGGGGTCTTGGTATGTGAAGATGGTCACCCATCCACGGACCAACCGCGGCAAGCGTAGCTTAACCTGATCGATCGACCCGCGCGGCTGTTATTACTTAGCCACAATGGAATTCCTGATGGAAAATTTCAATAACGCACACAGACGATTTACTTTTAGAAGATATCTAAGTAAGATCATGACGTGAATACAAAATTAATGCAAAGATTACAATTAAGGCGAAAGCGTCACGTTCGCAATTAAATTTTATTATGTTTTTTTTATTATTTGCAGGTCAGTAGATATCAGAAGGCCAATTCCCGTAATTAACGGTACGCTGAGGGCATACAACGCCCTGCGTGTCCAGTATAACAATGTATTCAGGATGCTGTTGGGTCTGCCACGCTTTTGTAGCGCTTCCGGGATGTTCACCGAGGCCAGGGTTGATGGTTTTCATGCCAATATACCGAAACGGTGCGCTTCTGTTCTCGGTAGAATACGTGCTAGCTCCCACAGCATCCTAAGTGTGTGCGATAGGTGGGACAGCCCCGTTCTGGCTCGCTGAATACTGGCTGCACACGTAGGTGTCAGTCGTTTCAATTTTTGTGTATAGAGTGTGGTTTTTACTAACATTCGGTTAAGACCTTTCCCAACAACATAATTACGGATCTTGTAATTTGATTTGAAATAAAATATTTATTATTATTAAAACAGTTCAAAATCTAGTCTCAGTCTCACATCAGCGACAATCAATGTCAAAAACTAGTCGAAAATTTAAAAAATTAGAGGAATTTTTGAAAGATTGAGTCCAGGGCTGTAGCTAGAGTCGAATTTGAGGTAGGGCAGCATTGGTTACAGGTAGGGCGGAAGTAAAAAAATTGTCATAATTGATCTGCCCTCGAAGCACGGGCTCCTAAATCAATCACCATGTATATCATTGACCTCTAGGTCAGTGATGTACATTCAATAGCTATTCGTAGACAAATAATTTCTGTGACAGAGCATGAGCATGGATCTAAGAACTATTAAATCCTCAATGATGAAGAACAAGCGAACAAGATGGTTGAACTTCCAGATTTGGATGTAGAGATCCACGTCTGAGTGAGAGTGAGGTAATAATTAATTGTTGGGTGATACGAGTAAATAGATACGACTAAAAATACCATTTAGATCATATTGCTCCTGCAAACTTACATATTACAATAATTAACATAATAATGGAGATCAACATCACACATCAACTGATGGAGCTACTGAAAGTAACTGAAACTTTCAGTAGCGCCATCAGGATGGAATTTGGTGTGGACAAATGTGCGGTCATGCATGTAAAGCGAGGGGAGATTGTGGAATCCGTGGGAACCCAACTCTCGGATTCCAGAAACCTTAGAGCCCTCTCCGTATCCGAAACCTATAAGTATTTGGGTATGTCGGAAGCGTTAGGCATCAATGTTACTGACATGAAGCAATCGTTGAAGGAGCGCTTCTTTGGCCGCCCGAAAAAAGTATTTAATAGTCTTATATCAGGCGGAAACAAGGTGCGTGCCTTTAACAGTTGGGTCATGCCGGTTTTGATGTACTCTTTCGGCATACTCAAATGGACTCAAACGGAACTAGACGCCCTGGATAGGAGGGTGCGGACGCTGTTGACTGCAAATCGAATGCATCACCCACGGTCATCGGTAATGAGGCTGTATATCCCGCGAAAATGTGGAGGTCGAGGCTTTTTAAACGCTAAGACCCTCCACAATCGCGAGATATATGCAGTCTTAGCCGCTCTCGCCGCGCGCGGTACATAAAAAAAGTGCGGGAACGCCAGCTGTGCGAAAAAAAATGGCGCGCCGCCGCGCGCCAGATGGCCAAGCTCATAAAATGTTTTTATGGTGACTCATTGTTATCACGAATCGCCTCGAGTAATGTTTTTGTTCAAGCTTATGAATGACTCTTTCAAGTGGTGTCAAGTGTTTGTTAACATTTAGTTTCTATTTTGTTATTATTAGCGGTAAACATTGACTATAGTTGAAAAAATCATTATTTGAACTTTAAAAAGATTATTTTTAAAATCTAATTGGTAATATATATATTTTATGACTTTTAATTGTGGAAGGGTTCTATCTACATACGATAAAATAAAAAAAAACATACTTCATAGAAAAAAAAAACTTATTTTCAGGCGTATTACTAGCACGAAACATTTGCTGACGGTAAATAATTTTTCACCCAAATATAATAATTTATTACAACTAAACCCTTTCACATAAACTAAAAATATTGTTACTATCCGAAAGCTAAGTTCCTATTGTCACATATGTGTAAATCTTATGTTGATAGGTTTATCTAATGCAGAAAAATATGGGATTGATTGAAGGAATCCCCACTTACGTAAAAACGCACTTAACATTTCCTAGTTTTTTTTGTTCGGTGAAGTTTGAGTAAAAAAAGTACATCATATGTAACTATTTTCTACAAGAAATGCCCTTTCCAATGATGTATCACACTTGTTATTCAATAGCCATAAAAAAAAATACAAGTAAAGAAATATCACAAATCGGGAGAATGGACAAAACACGTGTGCCATAAAGCCGGAGTTACATGTAGTGCACATCCGCACATCATCATTATTTTTATTCAGCTCGATTTTTGGCAACTATTAACCAATTGCTACCAGTAATCCTATAAAAGTAAAAAAATAATAAAAACAAATAAAAAAATAAAATAAAAAAATAAAATAAAAAAATAAATAAAAATATAAATTATGCCCCAATACAACAGCCAAAAAGCATACAATCCAACAGGGATTGGGACCTAATATTTTTTTTTTTTTTTTTTTTTAATTTGTTTTTATTATTTTCTTATAAGAAAAAAAAACGTAATAAAAATATATAAAAATAATTTAATTTCATAAATGTCGACCGACACAAAATTCCTTGTATACCAAGCTTTATCGGTGGGCGGCCATTTTTTTTTGTTTACGTATTTGTTTTGAGGACCCACTTGAAATAAAAAATCTAATCTTAACTTAAATTTAGTACCTTTTGTATATTTTTTTACTGAAAACTATTATCGAGTAAACATTCAATGCGATAGTTATGACTTTTTACACAGAACTGGTCTCACAATTTAATAAATTACGATAGCATTCTGACAAAATTCTAGTGCTGTTACAAGTGCACTGCAAACCACACAGAAATAGAAATATACTTACGCTCAGGTTAAAATCCGATTGCACACACATAAACTATATTCTAATTATCCAATAAATCAGTAATTCACTCAAAAATACACACCAACAATCGAAAATATCTAAAAACTTGCACGGAACAAAACAAAACACTACCGCTTAACGCTCGAGAACCAACGACTGACTTTGACATTATTTTTTAAATCCGAATGAACCATTATAGAACTATTGTCGTATTTTTGGCATGAAGAAACTTATTTAGATTCGAGTAGAAAAGAGAAAAGGTATTAAAACATCGTGTGTTAGAAAGAAACCGATATATTATGAAGTCGTATCGTACCGGAAGTAAAAAAGGGACATTTGTCCCTTTGGGCGCTTTACGGTATAAAAAAAAAAGGGACAAAAGTCACTTTGCGCGCTTTACAGGTTAGGGAATATTTCTTAGAAACCGACGTGAGGATGCAGCGAGATTTAGTCACGGTGGACAAGGGCCTTACCCCGCTCTCCTTGGCTAAAGAGAACTGGCGCAAGCCAGTAGTGCTTGACACCAATGATCGCATGGCAGTATGGCAAAGTAAGGAGCTTTACGGACGCTTTTACCGGGCCCTACATGGACCCGATGTAGATCTACTAGCGTCCGTAGCCTGGCTGCGTTTCGGTGACCTCTTTGGAGAAACCGAAGGTTTTGTCTGTGCAACTATGGACGAAGTTATGATGACGAATAATTACCGGAGATTTATTGTGAAAGACGGCACGGTTGACATCTGTCGGGCATGCCACCGGCCGGGAGAATCAATCAGGCATATTATCTCCGGGTGTTCTCGTCTAGCTAACGGAGAGTACTTGCATAGACACAACCTTGTAGCCAGGATAATCCATCAGCAACTTGCTCTGATATACAGCCTTGCCTAGCCTTGTCGAATCTGAGGTGCCGTACTACAGGTATGTGCCCGACCCAGTTCTCGAAAATGGAAATATCACATTGTACTGGGATCGATCCATCATCACTGACAGGACTATTGTTGCCAATAAGCCTGATATAGTGGTAGTGGATCGATCAGAGCGGCGCGCAATGATTGTTATCATAACCGTCCCGCATGATGAGAACCTCGTGAAAGCCGAGAAAGATAAACAAATCAAGTATCTTGACTTGCCTCGCGAGGTTGTCGACATATGGGATGTGGGCTCAGCGATCATTGTGCCGATAGTCGTGACAGCCAATGGCTTAATAGCCAAGAGCCTCAACCAACACCTGAGGAGGCTCTCGTTGGGCAGCTGGATCAAGGGCTTGATTCAGAAAGCGGTACTTCTGGACACGGCTCGCATTGTCAGGAGGTTCCTCTCTCTGAGCCCTGACCGCCGGTAGCTTGGACCCTGTTCCCGATACCGGTGGGCTACTATTTTTTATGTTTTTAAATGTTTTTTTATATTTTTGTTTATAAAAATATTTAAAAATGTAATTATATGTACTTAGTTAAAATAAAGAAAACTTAATAATAAAAAATATTTAAAACAGCTGAATTCTACGATTCGCCATGTTATTAAAAATGCGAAGAACTTCGTTCAGATCAACTGATTTTGTTCTTTTTTTCAAAGGCCAGAAATACCATACCAGCCATTCTCTCGTGATCCGTTGACAGCCTTTGAGGCCATCGATCACTAGTAGATCGTAGGCTAGTGATCGATGTTTGAGGCCTATTGATTTCAGTTAAGGTAGGGCATTGTGATTTTAAGGTAGGGCATTGCCCCACAATGCCCCCCCCTAGCTACGGCCCTGATTGAGTCTGAGATCAGAAGGCCAATTCTCGTAATTTAAAACGTTCAAAATCTAGTAGCAGTCTCATCTCAGCGACAAGCAAATGTCAAAAACTTGTCAATATAATAAATAAATAAAATAATAATAAATTGTTTATTCACCCAAGAGTAGTATACAGATTACATAAGACATAAGGACATAAGACATAAGACACAAACACACAACACACATAAGACATAAGGTTTCATAGATATAGTTGTATTATTTAACTAAATCTATATCTATATAACCAAAAATTATCAACCCTGCCTCTTAAACTAGGAGACCTGTATCTTAAGAGACTGTGTTTGGCCAATCATTTCAGTTGGTTGCCTTTAAGTGAATGAACGCGTAATGATCTAACAACAAGTGTAGATTTACATAAACAATTTTGTATTATTGTGTAGGTGAGATTGCAGTTTAATGGGTTCTGACTGAGTAGTTATTAAGGTGGATAGGTGTGTGTGTTGTATGTGTGTGTGTGAGTGTGTGTTTGTGTGTGTTATGTGTGTGTTTTTGGCTCAAGCGTGTGTGTACGTAGGGTGAAGTGATTGCGTTGCGTGAATGTTTGCGTGAATATGTAGGGAAATTAGAGGTATTTTTGACAGATTGAGACTGAGATCAGACTGTGAATGTTCTTAAAATTAAGAGATTGCCCCTCAGGTTGTTTGTTGATCTAAATATGATTCTCGCCAGTTTCAAATATTTATTTGTAGAATTATAATACATCTTTCTAAGTTCGTATTACCCTATTGAATGACTATTTCATGAAATCATGACACTTGAGGCCATTTCTAACTCAATCAAAATCAAAATATTTTATTTCACATAAACCAACATGGGAACTTATGAAACGTCACAAGCTAGGTGCACGGTTCCAATTGGTCGTTTCCGATGGAAAAGAGCCGGCAAGAAACTCCACGGTTACTCTTTTAAAAATAATTGGCTTTTACAGTGTTTTCAAATTACTGTAAATTAGTTGTATTGCTGATTCTTATGATCATAATTCTGTAAAGTCATATTTGTTACGGCCACGAATCATATTTTAATCAACATACAAACTGACACTGGCCTGGCGGTCTACTACGAAGTGCAAAGTGCGAATGATCGGATCGGACCGACACATGGCCGAACCGAATATTATTGAAAAATGCGAAAAAAGTTCGGATCGGCTCAGTTGGGTCGGGACCATAGTCAATATTCGAAAGAGTGTAGGAGTGTTGGATCGGGACTGACCGAACCAAATAGTAACTTCGTAGCAGTAAACGGCCGAACATTCGGTCGATACCACTTCGGAGTAGACCCCCCTGAACATTGCAAGAAACGTAAGAAAGGGTTTCGTGGCATACCTACTATCGCGCCATTTTTTTTTCAACATGGCGGCCACGCATAAACCTATATACATTTCGCGGGCTTTCTTATAGCCCCCCATGTCCGCCCCGACCCTTGCTCGACCCATCCCGCGCCGCTGAGCCTGTAGTTTAAAATTCGTCCCTAAATAATTCCGAGCCAGCCTGTCCCTTGCTGCCCTCTCCCAGCTACGCTCTAAGCCGAGGTTCGTACCCCACACGACTTAAAAACTAAACCACTACATGCCCTTAGCATGTGGTGGTTTAGTTTTTAAGTCTTTTAAGCCCTGGCTGGAGACCTTAATTTATTGAGGCACCCACAGGCAAGCACGGTTAAGCAGCCGAAAACCTCATAGTTTGAGCTGCGAGATGCCATTTCCAAAAAATAAATAAAGAAATCGCCTCCCCCTTAAATAATGTAAATATTTCATAATTAAGCAGATATCTTAAGCATTTCAAACAATCTGTTTTATTATTAAATCTATTCTATTCAAATTATTTGAAAGGTCCTTCCGAATTTAGTTGCAAAATGACATTATAGAATGCTATTCGAAATATGTCTTGGCTCTTGAATGACATTGACAGGAGCCCTTGTTGATAAACATTTGTGAAATTATTTTGACAAAGAAAAATCAAGATGGCGGAATTGGTTCCGATTTTGGTCACGCGCGAAATTAATGATCCGTGTACAGCTTTAAATGCATTACTTTATAGATTAGCAATTAATAAACATTGTGATCAGTGCTGGCCCATTGGAAACGGACGGGACTTTCGATTTGTAGTTTCTACGTTCGAGTACAGGCAGGCACTTTCAATGAATTAACATCAGAGTATCGCAGTCCACTGCTGGACATAGGCCTCTCCCAGGCTGCGCCACAACACCCTGTCGTCCGCCTTCCGCATCCAGTTTGTCCTAGCCACCTTCTTAATGTCGTCGGTCCATATAGGCAGGCAATTACCACTTAATCTTAAAACGATAAAGGAGAACATCGTGAGGAAACCGGCATGTCCTAGAACCAAATATCGAAGTCATGTGACATCCGCCACCCGCACTGTGCCTGCGTGGTGAACTGCGGCCAGCTTCCTCTCACAGAGAGGCGGCCTGCGTCTCAGCAGTGAGAACATTAAAGGCTGATTACGTTAAGCCTTTTCGTTTGGCAAAGTCATTAAATCTGGCATCATTAAATATTACTATGCAAGCAAGAGGCTACAGGTCAATGAGTTCAGGATCAGAATATTAATAGTATTAGAATAATTTGTTTAGTTCCTACTAAAAAACTCTATTTTAGTGTTTTTTTAATGAAAATTGACACTTAGACAAAGTGGGTTTACCTGTGGATTTTAAATTTAAAAAACTGGTAGGGCTTGCGTAATTATGACCGTGTCAGACGTTTGTTATATGGTAATACCACCCATGGACTCCACGAGACAGGCTCGACCTAGTGTGGAGTTCCAAAGCAAAATGTTTCCTTTGCGTCTTATTTTGTTTTTAATGTACAGACGCCAGTCGCCGGCAATCTGTCAAATTTCTTTAACAGATTTTCAACTAAATCGCTAAAGCTCAAACCGCTCAAATCGCTATTCAAAGTTGATTGGGAAAATTTGACAGTTTCGGGTAGCTTGACCTGCTGGCGTCTGTACAGACGCCAACACATCAATCTACGGCAATCTGTCAAATATCTTTAACAGATTTTCAACTAAATCGCTAAAGCGTTAGGTTCAAAGTTGATTGGGAAAATCTGACAGTTTCGCGTAGCTTGATGTGCTGGCGTCTGTACTTAGGCCTAGCTATTAATGTAAACGTTATCTTATCGTATCAGCCTTGCAAGTTGCTCTCTCTGCTGGGACACAGGCCTCCTCTCTTTAAGGGTGCCTAAACGGTGGAGCGCGCTCCCCTTGGTAGTACATACAATGACAGAACAATACCAGTCATTAACACCTATGTATGTATTTCTAATTTCTTTTTTGGTACTCGCTTCCTTGGTAGTAGATACAGTGGCAGACGAGGGGCGCAGCGGCTTCAAAAATACACCAAATATTTTTAAAATTGTACTTTCTTAGTTTTGGAATAGGTGAAGGCTAGATTCCAAAATCCAAACGTTTTTTATTAGGTAAGTTAAAAATGTGTGCATAATTATCCGAGTTCGCTGCGTTACTCATTTTTTTTATTAATATTATTCAATTGTTTTGTGTTTTTTTTTTGTTTCCTTTCTATGATTTTCGTATTGTATGTTTTGTAGCGGTATCTACAACCCCACATGCGGACTACGCGTCATACTGACGTCACGAAAAATCCTGCATCGCGCAAGTAGAGTTTACTGCGCAACTAGCATAATTATATACAAGTATTACCCAGTAACTGGTGTGGAGGTCAGATAGGCAGTCGCTTCACGTAAAATACTGGTATTCAGCTGCATCCGCTTAGACTGTAAGCCGACCCCAACATAGTTGGGAAAAAGCTAGGCAGATGTTGACATTTATATCACAGTTGTCAAGAGCCACAATATTATGCATGAATATGATGTCCAAATGTCTACGCATTAATGATTTATAATTATTGATCAATCATAATATATTTATGAGTTTGACGCGTCTTCAAGTTTGAATGTTTAACTATATTTATGATTTAATTTATATTAATATTTGCTTAACATCGGTTAAGTGGTCGCAAACGACTAGCGGCGTCATTGCGTAACACACTAAAGTCGTCAAAAAATAAAAGGTCCGTTTTGACATTGACAGTTCTAGTAGTTAATAAAGATCAAATTCGCAAAACACCTATTCGTTTGTATGAAACTGACAGGTGTCAAGAACGCATTCTCAGTACTTTAACAGTAGCAATGGCTTCCATATTGACAGTTCAACAACATTCATTGCGTTATTTATGGTGTTCAGCAGACGAGAAATTTTTCGAACATATGAAGCAATGGATTAGCAATATCCTGCAAAATGATTCAGATTGAGATTGATACGAGTAGTGCGTTACGCGATTAGGGTGCTGGGGTTTTGGGTTCTGGGAAATTGTTCAAAGACCCTTTTATCCTAGAAGCACAATACCATCTCCGGTCCGTCGTTTTTCACCCTTGTACAAGGATGAAAAACTCACGTCGGGAGTCACCAGCTGACTCCCGGCCACCGTAGGCGTGGGCTTGCGGGCGGCGAGCAATAGGCAGCAGCCGCCCGGCAAGGACCAGGCCCGAGTCGACGGCGCGTTGTGTTCCACGCGCGCCTCAAGGAGATGTCAGCACAAACTGACGGGGTCCGCTAGGGCCGATGCCTGCCAGGGCTGCGGGTTGTTCAAAAGAAATACCGTGGTCCCTGGCATAGGCAACTGAAGGAACACGGGTGGGTTTTAGTCAGTAAACTTCTGACACGCCCTCCTGCTCCGCCCAGAGCGAGAGAAGTCATATGATGATTTCCCACCCAGAGAAATAAAAATAAAAAACGATGAAAAACTCAAACTCAAAGCTTTGAATCCAATTAACATTTACAGGCATGTTTGAATTGTCAAAAAAAAGCGTATGGAGTTTCTTGCCCGTTCTGCTCCATAGGTTCTGTAGAGGGCTTGAAGAGCCGTCTGAGGTAACGGGAGGAATCAAACAACTATACGACTCCTTTAAGATTATATTGTAAGCACGTCTTTTCATATTTCTGACTAAATTACCACTGACTGTTCTAAACAAAAATCCTAATAGAAAATATATGACAACGTTCAACTCTTGGAAACTCGTTTAAATTATATTATTACAAAATATTAGTTACACCATTAATGACAACAGAGCTATGGTGGACCCAATGAAAACGGCCTTGACTTACGAGTTGTAGGTTCGAACCCAGATAGGCGCTTTACTTTGTATAAATTATTTCATAACCACTGCTCTCAAAACGGTGAAGGAAAACATCGTGAGGAAACCGGCATGTCCTTGAACTAAACATTCGAAAACATGTGACATCTACCTTTTACCCCTAATAGCGGAACACACTATCAATCTCAATGTGAATCATTTTGAAGGATATTGCTAGTCCATTGCTTCACATGTTCCAAAAACTTGTCTGCTCAACAACGTAAATAACGCAATGAATGTCGTTGAACTGTCAAAATGAAACCCATTGCTACTGATAGTGTGGTACGCAATTACCCCGCTGGGCCCGCGTAGTGATTAAGTACGGCCCACTCCCTCTCACTGAGAGGAGGCCTGTGTCCCAGTGGGAAAATTATAGAAAGAAAGAAAATACGTTTATTTGCGGTAAACATGACGCAAAAAGAACACAAAAAACAATAAGAAATGGTTGACATGCGTCACATCTACGCAGAACGGCTATCGCTCAGCATTATGCTGCGGCCCTATGCAACACAGAGCCCCAGCGCTGGTTTTCACCGACACCATTTACGAAACTTCCGAAATGATTTCATACGTTCTAAATTCTTTTTTATGCAGATTCTCCGCCCGTCTATGTCAAAGTCGTCATCATGGCATTATACATATGTATATTTATTAATCAATACATATCTTTGAGTCGGACGCGCCTTTGAACTCAAATATTTGACGTTTACACAATATTCATAATTTTTTATTTATGAGCACTCCTAAATAGTAACAGCCGCCCCGGTCAATCGATCAGGTTAAGCTACGCTTGTTGGTCTGTGGATGGGTGACCATATTTACATACCGAGACCCCTCCGTGCCTCGGAAAGCACGTTAAGTCGTTGATCCCGGCTGCCATTCGTGGATCATTGACAGTCGTTACGGGTAGTCAGAAGCCCGAAAGTCTGACAACCAGTCTATCGTATTTAATCACCAAAAAAAAAAAAAATTTTTGGTGATTTAATATCGATACCCATGACGTCTGCGGAGTTTCACTAGCTAATTTAATCTGATTCTGTATAAGAATTTTAATGTTCAGCTTATTAGTCTCCTGCATCATTTTAATGATGTTGTAGCAAATTATACCTATCAAATTAATAGGCATACGAGTACCTACGCTTGTAAGAAACGAAGAATTTATAATTTAGTAACATGACTGTGAAGTCTTTGTCCCAACAGGTGATGATGGAATGCAATGTCTGTCTGCTAATGAGCAACTTGAGAACGACTTACCTGAACAAGTGTTTTTTTAACCGACTTCAAAAAAAGGAGGAGGGTCTTAATTCGTTTTTTTTAATGTTTGTTACCTCAGAACTCCATTGTTTATAAGCCGACTAGCTGCACCCTGCGGTTACACCCGCATAAGTTTCGATCCCGTGGGAATATCGGGATAAAAAGTATCCCAAGTGTTAATCCTGGTTATAAACTACTTGTGTGCCAAATTTCATCCAAATCCGTTCAGTAGTTTTTGCGAATAATCCATCCATCCATCCATACAAACTTTCGCGTTGTAGAATTTGCAAAATCCTTTTTTTTTTTTTTTGGAAGGATATACTTTCAGATTGGTCCCACAGAAATTTCATCAAAAATAGTTCAGTAGTATGGTTTTCAAACCGAAAAATGAATACTTTTTTTACAAAAACAAAAAAAGACAACCGACTTCAAAAAAACATACGTGAAAAATAACTTTAATTTCGGAAGTCGGTAGCAAACAACGAAAATGCGAACCCAACGAACACCGACTTCCGATATTAAAGTTATTTTTCACTTTGTAGTGTCTTTTTTAGAAGTCGGTTGTTTTTTTTTTTGTAAAAAGTTTTTTTAAATAATTATGTATTTTTATCTTTTTCCCATGTTATCCCTACAGAGAAGGTCATGGTCATAATCAACCTATAATGATCCCACGGCTGTTAGTCCACTACGCGGGCCCAGTGCGGGTTGGTTGATGACACATGCCTTCGAATTTTTGGTTCTAGGACATGCCGGTTTCTTCACGATGTTTTCCTTCACCGTTTCACAGGTCACGCAGGCAACAGAAGTTTTTAATCACGGGAATTGCCGTGATTAAAAAAGTTCAAAACCTAGTCGCAGTCTCATCTCAGCGACAGTCAATGTCAAAAACTTTTCAAAAGTGTATTTTTGTCAGATTAGGCTGAGATCTGACTGTGAACATTTTTAAATTACGAGAATTGCCCCTCAGGTCTCCTCTCTGTGAGAGGGATCACAGAGGGGAGTCCCAGCAGTGGCAACATTACAATGAATATGTAAATGTACGATTAAATGTATTTGTAATTTTATAATCTAATACGTTTAAATTATTTCCTAATATTTACTTAAGAAAGAATAGTTTAACATTTGCGATGTCGTAGATGCATAAAAGTTGAATTAATTTTGTGGAAATAGGTATCTACTTACTAAATTATCTGTGGTAAAATCTCGACTGATAGATTGAGACATGATGGATAAAATTGTCGTAAAAATGTCTTCTAAATAATCATACAGGGTCAAAGCACAATGCTCATGGATGTATGGAGTCCCGTACCATGCTGCATCTAAGTCAAACTTTGTTTTTTATAGACTAACTTATCATATTAACTCCTACAAACATTACCTATTTTTGTAAATAAAACCCGGGTTTCTGATTTTCAAAAAAATCGAAATATTCTGAAAACTAGCACATCAAGCTACTACAATCTGTCAAATTTCTTTAATAGATTTTCAACTTTATCGCTAAAGCTAAGGTTCAAGGTTGATTGGGAAAATTTGACAGTTTCGAGTAGCTTGACCTGCTGGCGTCTGTACTATATTTTGTTTGACATGTCATACACGAACGGCCAATAATGCTCTAAAAAAATGACAATCGTTTAAATAAAAATTCTATTCTATTTTATTCTAGTTATTTTTACATGTTTTTTGAAATACATGATCATGACACTTTCAAAATTCAAGGTTATATTAACCATATCATTTGAAACGGAACGTCATGTAGTCAAGTGAATAAAACAATATCAACACCTTTTTACTTTAAATTAAATTCTCTGTTCAAAAATCAAATCCACGACGCGTAATGTCGTAAAAAAATATGAAAATAATTACTATAATATTTTGATCGTGATGCATGAAACTTTTTGGTACGACTTTTGGTCATTGTCCTTTATGTAGCGAAACTCCGCAGATGTGATCGAAAAAGGAAAACACCAGGAGGAAACCGGCATGTCCTAGAACCAACAATTCGAACACATGTGATCTACCAACGCGCACTGGGCCCGCGTCGTGGATTATGACTCCCGCCTGAGAGGAGGCCTGCGTCCCAGCAGTGGGAACGTTACAGACTGACGGCTTATGACGTTCTGTTATTAAGTAAGCTCTTAAAAGGTGCAGGAAAACATCGAGATGAAACAAGCTGGTTCTCTTTATCTTTTGCCTTTTAGTTTTGATCATTTCTAAAACCCTTACTGGAATCAATCAATCTGCCCAGCCTTTATCCAAATATGTTGGGGTCAGTTTCCAGTCTTAGCGAATGCAGCTGGATACCAGTAGTTATTTTAAATGAAGCGACTCATCTGACCTCCACAAACCAGTCACTGTGTAACATATGATACCCCTTGGCAAGACTGGTGGTCAGAAATCCTGACCACAAGACTGGTGGTCAGGCTTTCGGGCTTCTGATGACCCGTAACGAATGTAAAAGATCTACGAATGGTAGCCGGGACCAAAATCTTTAGGTACTGGAATGCCTCAAAATCATCATTTCAGCCAAAAGAAGTCCACTGCTGGACATAGGCCTCCCCCAAGCACCTCCACTTCGACCGGTTCTGTGCTTCTCGCATCCAAAGTGTTCCTGCGGCCTTCACAAGGTCGTCGATCCACCTTGTGGGAGGCCTTCCAACGCTACGTCCTCCGGAACGCGGTCGCCACTCCAGAACCTTTCGGCCCCATCGGCCATCTGTTCCGCGAGCAATATGCCCTGCCCACAGCCACTTAAGTTTGGCAATTCTTCGGGCTATGTCGCTTACCTTGGTTCTCCTGCTTATTAGAAAGCTTAAAGTCACCCAAAGGGCAATGGAGAGGGCTACGCTTGGAGTTTCCCTGCGTGATCAAAATGAAGAGACCCGCAGGAGAACCAAGGTAACCAACATAGCTGGAATACCTGCACATAAATGTTACATAGCGATCTTTAGTAGTTTTATCGCGTATCCGTATAATTATGTATGCAGGCAGCGCTTACATAGGTGGTTAGATACGCTCTATCGCAATGGCAAAAAAAAAAAATTTGAAAATCTTTGCTCGTCCGAAGAGATTCTATTTGCAAACTAGGAATCTTCAACGTATTAAATGATTTTGTTATTCAACCATCGCCAACTTCGATAAATCCAGTTTTTTTTCACTGAATACCCCGTTGGTCTCGTGGTCGCAAGCGCGACTGTTGTTGTAGGGTCCTGGGTTCGATTTTTAGGTCGGGCAGTGTTAATGGGTTATTTCATTAAGAATTTCTTAGTAACAGGCCCGGAGTTTGGAACCACACACATACCAAGACCCCTCCGTGCCTCGGAAAGCACGTTAAGCAGTTGGTCCCGGCTGTCATTCGTGGATCTTTGACAGTCGTTAGGTACAGGTCGTCAGTAGCCCGAAAGTCTGACAACCAGTCTTACCAAGGGGTATCGTATTACCCAGTAACTGGGTTGTGGAGATCAGATAGGCAGTCGCTCCATGTAAAATACTGGTATTCGCCTGCATCCGATTAGACTGGAAGCCAACCCCAACATAGTTGGGAAAAGGCTAGGCAGATGATGATGATGAGGCCCGGAGTTTGGAAGTTGGCGGTGTGATACCCTCGTGCCTCGGAAAGCACGTTAAGCTGATCTCTCCGGTGGTGGTGGATTACGTGCCGTCCCAACAGACTTTGAAAGTGAAGGAAGAGACAGAGCACCTATGTCTGCGCACACACGCCTGCACTACTTATAATATCTCCCTCGCCGAGTGCTAGTCTCCTTTGAGTAGGCCGCCAAGGTCGAAAACACAGGTGCTCTCTCTGTTCCTTTACTCTCATAGTCCGACGGGACGATAATCCGACACGATCGGGGAGAGATCAGGCGCAGGACCAACGGCTTTACGTGCTTTCTGAGGCATGGATTAAACCGCCAACTTCCAAAATCCGGACTGTTAATAAGAAATTCTTAATGGAAATCCCAATAACACTTTGTCCGACCCGGGAATCGAACCCAGGATCCCACGCTCAGCAGTCCAACAACGGGGCAGTCAAACATACTATACGAGTATAGTATAGTTAACGGTCAGAATGTTACACTTTTTTCGGTCCAGCCACTGAATAACCATCTAGCTCTCATTCGACAAATCATCATCAATATCATTAGAAATATTTAATTAGAACCGTTTTACCGGACTACGGTGAAGCCAAAAGGAAGGGTTATGATTTTAGCAGTCCATGTATGTATTTACCGTAATACCAACTGATATGTTAAGAAGAAATAACTAAATTTATAGGCATAAATATTCAATACTTACCAATAATAACGTCGCCGTGAAATGCATTTTCCCGTACTTAGAAATAATATCAAAAATATTCGTTCACTCCGTTCAGCGACTTGAAAACCTACTCCACACAATTAAAAAGCTACAGGTCAAAAGACAAAAATTAAAAAAAAAATTGACACTCGATAAATTCCCGCCAATTTTTGACAGTTATTAATACTTTCGGTAATGGACGCTCTTCCGTGGCGTTCGTAAAGCGACTGAATGCACAGAGGTCGACTTACTGTTAAGAGCTATTGTGACCTGTGACCTATTGGATACAGCTGTTCAGTATTTGTTTATTAGAAAGGGAAATACGTTTCATTATGTAAGCATTCGAAGGTGCGATATTTGTTGCTTTATTGGTGTTTGCAATTCGAAGTGATTCGTCATTGATTAAACTATTAGAACTTGCTAAAAGATAGAAAATATGTCGCTATTTTTAACAGACTTCAAAAAAGGAGGTTTCTCAATTCGACCGTATATATACATGTCTTGTTATTCGGATTCGTGAACAGTGTTTAGCGATAAGATTGATTGGTGGTATGGTTGTGAATATGATATGCTGATCTAGTTTTAAAATACTAATAAACCAATTTCTATAGAAATAAAATATTATTTACCACCCTTTTTGGTGGTAAGTCGGGGCCCGACGTATGCGTTGTTAGATGTACGTACCCAGACAGGCGCTTTACTTTGTATAATCCACTGCTCTCAAAAACGGTGAAGGAAAACATCGTGAGGAAACCGGCATTTCCTAGGACCAAAAATTCGAAGACATGTTACATCTGCCAACCCGCACCGGGCCCGCGTGGTTGATTCAGGGCCACTCCCTCTCACACAGAGGCCTGTGTCCCAGCAGTGGGAACGTTATAGGCTTGCGTTATTTTATGCCCAAATTCCTTGAATAACATCTGTGTAAGCGCTTATCCAGAAATTAGACAGTGAACTGTCAGCTTGAAGTTTCCAGACAAGTGTCGCTTGGTCGCCTTCTCATCGAAGTATCGGGGAGTAAAAATAAAACAAATCATTTTGGCACGTCCGTACATTATATTTACATTTTTATTTACATTTAGTCATATACAGTAACAGTCTAACAATAAATAACAATAAAATACGAAAACATTACAATTGCTTACAAAATAATCGACGGTAAAGCAGAATTATTGCTATATTAATTTATATTTAGTAATATTAACTCCCCGACCCCCCCACCCACTGTTACTCCAAAAGTTATGGATGGTCTCCTAAGAACGTTCCTGAAGCTGCAACGCTTTTAAGCTTCGGCCAAACCTGCGCGACCAAAGCGACTGTGAAACGGGAGCGTCAGTCGCGCGGCGGATTTATTTTTAATTTTTACTGGCGGACCCGGCAGACGTCGTCCTGTCCGAAAAAGCAGCGCCACCTACCGGGTCCAATTGTGTATACAAACCTTGTTCTAAAAACAAACACAAAAAAAAGAATTATCCGATTTGATGCAGTCGATCGGAAGTTATGCGCGTACATACATTTCGGTGATTAATTTTTATTTATATAGAAGATGTATGGCATCTCGCAGTTCAACCTATGAGGTTGTCGTCTGTTTAACCGGGCTTGCCTGTGGATGCCTCAATAAACAAAGGCCTCCAGCCAGGGCTTGCGCGGCGGACGCTGCTCGTATTAATTCATGGCGTCTTGGATACCTACGCGACCGCTGTAGACGCTGCAGTCAGGCAGGTGTTCACGTTTAGTTTCGCGTTGTGGACGCTCCCGCTTCGCAGTCACTTTGGTGGCGCAGATTTGGCCGAAGCTAAGCTACGGTTAGATAAAAGAGTGATTTCCGCCACATAGCGTCTGCAATTTACCGGCGAATGACGTCAGTGATACGTTAGTTATGCAAGTAAGTTGGTGTATTTTGTCACCGTAGTGTTTTTTTGACACCATACGTCAAAGCTACCATCATTTTCATGACAGCCCTCACTGCGGTCGTTATGTAGCGTCCACCGCTGTTCTAGGAAACCGTATCTTAAGAACGTTCCTGCACCCTAATAGCGTAACACACTTATCAATCTCAATCTCCTTTTGAAGGATATTGCTAATCCATTGCTCCACGTGTTCGAAAAATGTGCCTGCTCAACAACGTAAATAACGCAATGAATGTTGTTGAACTGTCAAAATGAAACCCATTGCTGCTGATAGTGTGTTACGCAATCACCCCGCTGTCGCTGCTATGCTGGTACTGCCTTATTTCAATATACCACCCTGTATTATACAACCCACATTGAAAGCAATCATTAAAAACCACCTCTTAAATGGCAATAAGCAAAAATAGTCTTAAAAAAAATAAATTTGATACAATCCCTTAAAAACACTTAAAAAATATAACAGAGTATATAAAGGCTAAAATAAAATGTTAAGGTGAGGTCGTACAGTTTCTTAATTATTAACTTATTTAGCAATGTTACGAATACAAATATTTTAGTTTACAATCACACAGGGCAAAGATATACCCTTTTTTATTAAATAAAAATTAATTATTTTATAATATTATATCACACTATAGTTTTCTAAATCAAAATATATATATTTCCTTGTCAATGGTAGGTTAAAATCTTTAGAATAAAATTAATAAGTTGACTAAGGGCCGATTTTTTGATCCGTAGTTAAACTCAACCATCATCATCTGCCTAGCCTTTTCCCAACTATGTTGGAGTCGGCTTCCAATCTAACCGGATGCAGCTGAATACCAGTATTTTACATGGAGCGACTGCCTATCTGACCTCCACAACCCAGTTACTGGGTAATACGATACCCCTTGGTAAGACTGGTTGTCAGACTTTCGGGCTACTGACGACCCGTAACGACTGTCAAAGATCCACGAATGACAGCCGGGACCAACGGCTTAACGCGCTTTCCGAGGCACGGAAGGGTCTTGGTATGTGAAGATGGTCACCCATCTACGGACCAACCGCGGCAAGCGTAGCTTAACCTGATCGATCGACCCGTGCGGCTGTTATTACTTAGCCACAAGCCCCTCAACCAAATGTTAAAAATAGTAACTAATGGTTAAATTTTAGCAAAATGTCTTCTTTTATCAATTGTTATTTTCTCTAATGGTTATTTCTTAAACTAATAGTTAATTATTTGACCATTAGCAATGATGTTATATCACCAAGGCTGACTAAGGGCGAATTTCATAAAACGTTTTTTACGTAGAAATAAACTTTACTACCCTTAACGGCTGAACGGATTTGAATGAAACTTTGTATGGCTTTGGGATAATTTTTCGAAATTATGTCTTTCTGGTACCCAACCGCGCGAAGCTGTGGGCAAATGAAAATCTAAATCCCGGCAGTATACAGGGTTATTGGTAAAACACCAACAACCTCTTAAGAGGTCATTGTACTCTGAACAACTTTTACTATGGGACCAAACCAGAAATCGCGAAAAAAAAATCAGCTGTTCCCTACATTTTGACGAGTTAGACGAACATATCATATTGATAAAACACCTTCGCAAATAATGCATTCATTTCGAACAAAGATGTAACATAAAAATGGTTATAGTGTGTCAATCTTAAAAGATAAACATAATTATGCTGTCGCGGACTTTTTTTATAACTTTTAAAGAGGAACGATTCCATCATACATGGTTTTTGCGTAACTTTAACCTTTAACCGCACGCAACGGAAGCTCTCAAAAAGGAATCATTTTTCCCGTTTTTGCAATATCTTCCATTGATGCTCCGCTGCTATTGATCGCAGCGTGATGTTATACAGCCTAAAACCATCCTCGATAAATGGACTATCTAACACAAAAATATTTTTTCAATTCGAACCAGCAGTTTCTGAGATTAGCGCGTTCAACCAAACAAACTCTCCAGCTTTATAATATTAGTTTAGATTTAGATGAAACTGTATGCCCCAGGGATAATTTTCCAACGCGGCGAAGTCGTTGAGGTTCGTGAAATAAAGAAGTCACGTAAAAGGCAGTGTTGCGAGCTTGGCAGTGTGCACAAAAGACTTCAACCTACCATAGACAAGGAGACATGAAAGGCACTATGTTGAGTATACAATATAATTTTATATGTCGACACTCCCTATGTATAATTTCCTATGTGTTAAGGCGAAAAGTGTTTTTTATCGAACTGTTGCCAAATCTTTATATGGAGCCTGGCATACATACTTTTGCGCCATTTTGTTTTTTTTTTCTATGCAAGTTCATAAAAAATAGATGCCACGTGATCAACTTTGAACGTTAATATCTCGGAAACGTGACACTTTACGGGGTTTGATCCTAATAAGTTATCTGTTTGCATTGATGTCAGCTATCGATTTATGTAGGATTTATGCGTGGCCGCCAATTTGAAAAAAAAAAACAAAATGGCGGACAGGCGGAATCTAATTCATGGTAATAGTGTTATACATAGAAAGTGTCCATTTTACTTAACTTAATATACACATAAAAATAATTAATAGGCACACATCAGAAGTCCTTTTAATTCAATATTGCTTAGCAGCCAGATATTTTCGAAAGTCTAGAATTTTAGTAGAAACGTCACATTAAGATTTTTTTTACTTTGTTTTTTATGTCACACGGACGATTTTTATCATCGGGCACAGAATGACAAGTAAAATACTTTGCAGCTAAGCAGGAGTCTTTATCCATCTTGGAAAATAGAAAGCATGATCAGCCTATAACGTACCCACTGCTGGGACACAGGCCTCCTCTCTGTGAGAGGGAGTGGGCTGTAATCCCACGCGGGCCCAGTGCGGGTTGGTAGATGTCACATGACTTCGAATTTTTGTTTCTAGGACATGCCGGTTTCCTCACGATGTTTTCCTTCACCGTTTTGAGAGCAGTGGTGATGCAATTATTTATTGAAAGTAAAGTCTGCCTGGGTTCGATCCCACGACCTACAACTCGTAAGCCGGGACCGTAGCCTCTGGACCACCACTGCTCACAAATATAGACGTTATGAGCTTTTTTTTTAATGGAATTTAGCGATGATTTGGTCGAAAATAGTGCAATAGTGCCTAGTAGAATATTTTTTTTTTGTTAAACTGGCTGCGATCTAATACATATTATACAACCATATAAACTATGACAAAAAATATAAAGTCACAACACATTATCAAGAATATTATTTTAAATATTAAATAACTAGAGTGATAAGATGATAGCAAGTTTTTTTATAAAAAAAAAGAGCGACGAATTTGTAAATCCGAAAAAAAAAAATTAAGTTGCAAATTTTTTTTTCAAAAAAAATTAAAGTTATCGAATAAAACTTATAAAAAACCGAACGGTCGTCAATTACCATCTTCACCCTAATTATAGCTAGAAAAGCTTAATTTTTACATTACATTTTTTTTTTGGTATTTTTTTCCAAAAATTTTTGATATCCTATCTAAGTTCTATTATAAAAAAAAGCCTAACTATCAACCTACTTACCGTATGTACAAATTTTACACAATATGTTTACATACAAACTCAGTCTCCTACTCCATAAACCAATTTATTAGTCGTCATCTACATCGCCAATACATGCCAACTACGCATCATACTGACGTCACGCAAAGTCCTGCATCGCGCAAGGAGAGTTTACCGCGACTAGCTCATACAACATGTCCCGGAATGAACGGACACCACCAAACACCCTAAATAGATATCATGTTATACGATCAGTGATTTTTTACTATTATGTATAAAACATCATCTCATCTGCCTAGCCTTTTCCCAACTATGTTGGGGTCGCCTTCCAGTCTAACCGGATTCAGCTGAATACCAGTATTTTACATGGAGCGACTGCCTATCTGACCTCCACAACCCAGTTACTGGGTAATACGATACCCCTTGGTAAGACTGGTTGTCAGACTTTCGGGCTTCTGACTACCCGTAACGACTGTCAAAGATCTACGAATGACAGCCGGGACCAATGGCTTAACGTGCTTTCAGAGGCACAGAGAGGTCTCGGTATGTAAAGATGGTCACCCATCCATAGACCAACCGCGGCAAGCGTAGCTTAACCTGATCGATCGACCCGTGCGGCTGTTATTACTTATATACACATTGTTTATTTATTAAATTAGTTATACTGATTGTGGGAGAAAATTGTGGTCACATAAGGGTCTTACGTTTTAATTATTTTTGGGATAAAACATTACAGGTAAATAAAAAAAAAACCTAAGAAATCATTAAACGATTCTGAGCAAACGACTTTCATAATATGCATTAATTCAGTTACACATTGCATACAACGTCCCGACAACAATCGTCGGGTAGTTGCCCACAAGACACGATACCCGTCTGGTCGAAGGATCCTTCCTTTTCTATGGAGGATGAGTGAACTTTACACCCTGTCCCTCATACCTCTGTACTGGTGTCCCCTATGTCATGTAGTATATACAAATATATATAGTACGCGTGGTTCGCATGTGGAGTTGTAGATGCCGCTACAGGCACAGTATATCTTCGTCCATACATCTCTACATTTCAACCCCGATTTATTTATATATTATGGGACCAGCCATTAAACTAATATCACTATTTTATTATCTCTATAAAATTACACGAAATATTTACAAGACTAAAAGCTAATTTATTTTTTGATTAAATTTTGCGGTTAAAACAAAACTTTTTTTTTTTCAATTTTTGTCATTATTTATTTATGAATTCATTATTCTAGTATGGCGGGTGTTTTTAACTAGGCACGTAACTAAAGGATTCTGCAGATATTCAAATAAAATTGTTCTACTATTTATTGCTTGGCTGTTATAATACGGTTGACGAATGAACATAGGTTATCCGAACGTTCGGGTATGTTCTGTCACTCATACTCGCCTCCTGTCACTATTTGGTTCCTAAAAAGAACCATTGAAGCATAAAGAATCACTGTTTGAAGCGTTTTTATAATTTTGTAAATGCAGGCCAGCGCACTCCGCATTTTACGTATGAAGCTACAAGTACGCAGCGGGCTCAACTTGCCGGGCCAATTTAACGGGGCTGCCGCGCGTTCGTTCGATAGTTAGTCACGCGCCGCGTCGCTTCGTCCGTTCGTCGCTTAAGATATTCTTGATTCTTATTTACTTTTCGTAGTAACTTGCTATTGGGGACACAGCTGCTGGGGAGTTTGTTGCGCTACTTCATCTTCCCAGCGAAAGCACTAGGAAGTGGTGAAGGGCGGGCGTTTTGGGGGGCTGTCTTTTGTAATTTTTACGTTCGAAAAGTGCTGATTCTCAGCCTAATTTGAATAAATGACTTTTGATTTTGATCTAATCATCTGTCACACATTAGAGAGTTACACTGAAACTCACAATGACGTCCAACCTACCTTGGGGCCTTTTAACAGCACAAATTTTGTCTGCAACGAGCTGCCCAAGATCCTGTATTGGAAAATGAATTTACTTCATGGTTCAAAACCATATCTGTCATGAATATAGCTTCCTCTGTTACTCCGCGCACTGCACAGTCAGGAAAATTAATTGTTAAGAAAACTGACAACCTACTTGATTTTTTTCCGCGTTATAGCCAATGGAGCGCAGCATATTATATGTCAAACGCACAGACCGAGTCAAAAACACTACGCTGCGCTCCATAACTCAAGTAGCGGACGTTGGATAAAAAACAGCCAGGCTGAAGTGGGTGTGGACCGGACATGTAGCGGGAATGCGTCCGGAGAGATGGGCAAAGATCGTCACTCACTGAACGCCTGAAGGAGGACAGCGCCGTCGAGATAGACCAGGCGAAGGTGGTGTGACGATCTGGTAACGTTCGCCGGGCCAACATGGCCAGAGATCACTCAAGACAGGGAGGTTTGGAAGGAAAAAGGGGAGGACCTGGCCCAGCAGTGGGACACAATATAGGCTACGAAAAAAAAATTGCTATTTCATACGTTTGTCAAAGAATCACAATTGTGCTTTGAATACACCGTGTTCTTCACGTTATCCATAAACTTTAGCCGCGTGACGACTCCCGGCCACCGTAGGCGCGGGCCTGCGGGCGGAGAGTAATGGGTAGCTCACCGTCCGATCAGGACCAGGCCCGTGCCGGACGGCGCGTAAGTGTTCCACGCGCGCCTCAAAGAGTTGTCAGCATGATTCGAGGGGCCCCTTAGGGCCGAAGCCTGCCGGGTCAGCGGGATTGTCCGAAAGGGTTACCGCTACCCCGGAACATAAAGGGCAAAGGAAGGAACATGGGTGGGTTTTAGTCAGTAAGAGTCTGACACTCCCTTCCGCTCCACCCAGAGCGGGAGGGGTCATTTGATGATTTCCCATGCGGAAAGAAAAAACAAAAAATCCATAAACTTTGGCAAACGCTTGTGCAAATCAAGAACACAAGAAGTAGTACTTAAAAAGGCTTCGTTACAAAGATATTTGTAAGTTCATTTAATGAAATTTAACCGAGCTATGCAGTAAGAAAGGGTCTTAATTTGGCCTTTATTGCCGCTTAGTGCAATTAAAATGATAAATCTATCAAATGCTTCGGATAAAGAGATAAAGAGGCATGCACATCGGGTGATTTACGTCAAGGTATTTAGTTGGTATGTAAATTAACAAAAAATAAGAATTCATTAATGTGTCCATAATGAAAAAGGCTTATTTCCATGGTCTGAACATCTGGTCGAAGTTTATATATATCGTCCGGAACACGGTGTATAGAGGTGTACAGTGAATAGGGATCTTGTGACGCGTGACCTAAACCGGAACCAAGACCGCCATCTTCTTTTTGAGATCTGACCGTCACCTGCTTCAGTCAAACTCAAAGCATGTGTTTCAAATAAGAATTCATTAATGTGTCCATAATGAAAAATACCTATTTCGAGTCTGAACGAAGTTTATGTGTATCGTCGAACACGGTGTATACGGACGATTTAAGTTGGTAGTGAATTTCCTTAACAATGAATGCCTTCGTTACTTGGAAGTGTATTTAGCAGCAATATCAGTTTGTCATAAAAAAATGCTACGTCTAAACTACAATAAACATAATTTATTTTTTAATTTCCTTCCTAAGTTTTGCATGGTCTGTATTGAAAGATAACTCCCGATTTCTGATAGTCGAAAGAGTAGAAATTTTTATTTTTCATACATTCTTCACATTTTCGGCCAATTTGAACTTGAGGAGTTGTAATGATGATTTTATTCTATTAAATACAAATATGCTTTAATAGGAGGAGAGGGCTATGCTTGGAGTTTCCCTGCGTGAACGAATCAGAAGTGAAGAGATCCGCAGGAACCAAGGTACACCGACATAGCCGGAAAAATTGCCAAACTTAAGTGGCAGTGGGCAGGGCACATTGCTCGCAGAACAGATGGCCGATGGGGCCGAAAAGTTCAGGAGTGGCGAGTTGAAAATTCTTCTAAACCTTTCAGAAATCGGTAAGTAGTAAAAATTATTTTCATTTGAAGCTGCAACGCGATCCTACGTGCATTTATACTAAAAAATAACCTAAAATTCCATAATATTAATTATTATTTTACAGGTCTATTAACCTAAAATGTGGTATTTCTATATGGCCTTAAAAACTAATATAAAAATTCTTTGTCAAAAACGTTTTCAAAAGATTATTTTATCATCATCTGCGGAGTTTTTTCTCAACTATGTTGGGGTAGGCGTCCAATCTAATTGGATGCAGCTGAACTGCTTAAAACAGTATTTTACATGGAGGGACTACCTATCTGACCCCAGTTACTGGGTAACGCGATACACCTTGTTATGACTGGTTGGTTTCAATGTTTTTTGGACTATAAGGGCCGGCGCCCACTGGCGGCACGACACGACAAGGGATTTTTATGCGACGAATAGAAATTTAACTTACAATATATGACAATAAAATTGAAATTTCAATGATGATGCCAAAGGACGTCGCGGCGTGCCTAAGGATACCGGGGCATCATTGCTGCCAATGAATTTTCAATTTTATTGTCACACTTTTAAGTTACATTTTCTATTAGTCGCATAAAAATCCCTTACCGTGCCGCCAGTGGGCGCCGGCCCTAAGGGTTCCTGTACATGAACACGAATGAATATGGCCCCTATGCCGTGCATACATGGTTCCGGCGTGGCACCGGTGCGGCGCATGCACGATATTCATTGGTATACAAAAACATGCGGTCCTGCGCCGGTGCGGGTCATGCACAGGAAGCCATACCCTGATTATTCAGGTAGTTCTGATTAGAGGTAGGTTTTTCCATTAGGAATTTCTAAGTGTCAGCCGGGAGGCTAGATATGTGCTCGGTACATGGCAATGGGCTCGCCCCCTACAAAATAACTGACGCAGACTTCAACCGATATCTTTCAACAAATTTTTGCCAAAGAATTTTTACATTACCTTACTAATATATTTAATATTATAAGTTGAATCCTCTCAGGTTGTCCAGTCTTCTCTGCAAGTCGTCTACGGTATCCTTAGGGGCGGGTTCCGTTGTCGACTTCCGTCTCTCACCCCCGGGGGCCATTTGGAAGCCGGTGAGGGCTGTCGACTTCCCAGGACTTTCGGTACTGGAACAATAATAGAAAGACAAGTTTTATTTATTTATTTATAAAGGTGAAATTGAATAGGTGCGACAAATTAAAATATCTAATTCGTGCGTGCTATAAAGTAAAAGTGCATGTTATTCAAGAAAGGGATGCACAATGACATGACGACACTGTTGGTGCAGTGGCTGTGTGATCGACTGCTGCGCCGCATGTCACGGGTTCGATTCCCGCACGGAACAAATATTTGTATTGCCTACAGGTAGTTGTTCCGGGTCTGGCTGTCTGTGTATATGAGTTTAAATGTTTGTAAACGCACCCACGATACAGGAGAAATTCCGAGTGTGGGGCAACGTTAAAAAAAAAAAAAATACATTCCCGTAGGCGAGCGATTTGCAACATCGTCGCGCGTTTTTTTTTTTCGAAGAAACGGTCAAAATTAGGTAGTTACCACTAGTTCAACGTGTTGCCAACTTGCTTCATGTTGTGAACTCCGCGATGAATGGATTGCTAATCGGTCGCGCGCTAAAAATGATACTTTTATTTTCTAATTGTTTTGATAATTTTGAAAAAAAAAAAAACTGAAAATTTGTTATTTGTTTTTGGTAACAAGTCAGGAAATTTAAAAAAAATCTAAGAATCGACACAGCTCGGTAACCATCCAGTTTTGACCCCTAGTTGACTGAACTTAATTTGTTGCTAATGACCTCTAGTATAACCCATTTCAAGGAATAAGTCGAGTTTCACTATCACCCTGTATATCAACATATATATAATTTGATATATATCGTGATAATACATATCCACTGATATATATCAGCGAACCCTGGGGGTCTACTACGAAGTGCAAAGTGCGAATGATCGGATCGGACCGACACATAGCCGAACCGAATATTATTGAAAAATGCGAAAAATAACCGGATTGGCTCAGTTGGGTCGGGACCATAGTCAATATTCGAAAGAGTGTAGGAGTGTAGGATCGGGACCGACCGAACCAAATAGTAACTTCGTAGCAGGTAACAGCCGAACATTCGGCCACCACTTCGGAGTAGACCCCCCTGGTTTGTTCTGACTTTACTCACCTAAAATACTCAGTGCTGGCTGCCAGGCCGCTGTCAACATTACTGTTGCCATCTTTGTTGTTATACAGCCAGACGCCACCGCTCATCTTGTGGTCGCGGACTTGGAAGTCTGTGTTGTAGAGCCGAGGAGGCGTTGTGAAGTCAACATTGAGCTGTTGACCTTTGAACAAAAATATTATAGATAAATCATATATCGATAATGTGCAAAGGATAAGTTGCACTTGCTATTCACAAGAACCAAATTTCTCCAGAAAAGCATGTATGCTATGGCTCCCAAACTATACAATAAATTACCAAATCATATTATTATATATCAGCTAACAACTTAAATAGTTTTAAACGTCAGCTTTTTAAATTATTGAATGACAAGGCATTTGTCGATGAACACCTTAATGACAAACTTTGATAAGATGATTTTGTACATCTTAATTTAATTTTAACAATTATAATTTTGGTGGCATTGCATTTTGCTACTTTATAACTGCGAGCAATATGCAGAAGCGTATGGATTGAAGTACAATTCCAAAAAGAGCGAGCTGCTGATTTTCAAACCAGGCAAACATCGACCCACCCATGTGCCTGCAGTATACCTCAATGGCGTTGCACTAAAGCTGGTTGACAAATTTAAATATCTGGGGCATATTGTGACGGATGACCTCAAGGATGACGAGGATATAGAGCGGGAACGCAGGGCGTTGGCGGTGAGAAGTAATATGCTTGCTCGCAGGTTCGCTCGATGTACAACTCAAGTAAAGATAACGCTCTTTAAAGCGTATTGTCAATCTTTTTACTCGAGTTGCCTGTGGGTGAGCTATTCGCGACGATCTACGACACCCTGCGGGTTCAATATAAAAAACGGCTATCGGCTTCTTTGCTGCAGCGTCTGCGGGGTGCTAAAAATGGCATTCTGAAAGTCATTGCTGCTAGATTTGACTGCCCCATTCAAAAACACTGGGTGAGGGTAGTGAACGGTTTTGTATAGGTAGTCTACAAAAGATAAATACTAACAATACTAACATAATTGTAAGCTAATATTGTTGCTAATATATACTAACAAGATATGGATTTTAATTATCTGAAATAAATTAGTCTATTCTATTGTATTATTATTAAGAGATTTGCGTGGTACTTTCTGGCCGCTTCTTGGTACGGTATACGATAAATTTTGCTGACATTGTATTTTATGATATTTTGTAATTGATTTAGATTTGATGGTTTGACTTTGGCGACACTTCAGAGGACGAACGGGGGGGGGGGACGGACAAACGCATGATATTATATTGTCAAGTCTTACCTAGCTGTATATAATTTAGTTCAATTTTAGCATGAATTAAATTTTGTTCTACAAATTCCAGACGCTGACTCAGCTGTTTAAAACCATGTTGCAAACAAGAATTTTGTTCTTCCAGCCGTTTGATACATTCTAATTTCTCTTCCAGCGTATTTTTCATCTCCTCATACTTTCCGTTACAGACCGTGATAGAATTTTCGACGTCTGCGACTATTTTGTAAATTTTTTGTAACTGATTAGATGCTAAATCTTTAAAACTCAGTATTTCTTGTTTTATAAACTCCTCTCCTTCGTCGAGTTTATCTTGACGTTTTCTTGACTTTTTCGAACGTTTTGTGTCCGTAACTGATACATACTCAATCCCCTTCACAACTGTATTATCAAAATAGTCGCGCATGTATGGTTTTAATTCCATGATAATGTTCTTTTCGATTTCTTCAGGAAACTTCAGTTTGCCGGTACGATAGCAAATAGAACAAATGTTATCTTTGAAACTATCGTCGTTGGTTCCTTCAGCCATAGCTAACGGCATAAAAAGATTTTCCAGTGATTGAAAGCGACGCAACGACAATCTCTCTATTATTTCAAAGAGGTAAAATTTGTGAGTTTTTATGCAGGGCATAATCTTCGGAACTATGCTTCGACTTTTATTTGTAATTGTATTCAGAAAGTTTTGCCTTTGTTTTGTTAGGACAAGAAATTTCACGCGGGCGATGACGCGACCAGAAGAAAATGGTTTTAGAAAGAATAACTCAGCTGTGCTTAGCGGCAACAATATACATCAGCAGTACTTCCTCGGACGAGTTCCTGACATAGAGTTTTACAACTAATAACCGAGAATTTTTGCACTTTAAGACTTCACTTTTATCACTACACTCTCAATCTCCATAGCCTTTTCCCAACTATGTTGGGGTCGGCTTCCAGTTGAATCGGATGCAGCTAGCCAGTATTTCACATGGAGCGACTGCCTATCTGACCTCCACAAACCAGTTACTGGGTAACACGATACCCCTTGGTAAGACTAACGACAGTAACGACTGTCAAAGATCCACGAATGACAGCCGGGTCCAACGGCTTAACGTGCTTTCCGCGGCACGGAGGAGTCTTGGTATGTGAAGAAGGTTACCCATTCACGGACCAACCGCGGCAAGCGTAGCTTAACCTGGGTAACACAGTACACCTTGGTAAGACTGGTTGTCAGACTTTCTGGCGTCTGAGTACCAGTAACGACTGTCAAAGATCTACGAATGGCAGTCGGGACCAATGGTTCGACGCGTTTTATGATAATTTCACTGGAGGTTTAAAAAAATATTAATTATTTACGGAGCAAACAATTACAGTTGCAAGAGATAACAACTATGAGTAAGTAATTTTATCAGTTCGATTCTTGCATATTGGATGACTATATTTCAATTATGAATTTGCGATAATTTTCGAGTTATGCAAAAAGAAACTGAACGGCATACTCAACAAAGTTCAAATTCCATTGCAAGCAAAAACTTATTAAGACATTTTTGTTACAAATGTTCACTCAAAAATCAACTTGGAATACATTACGCTAAAGTAGATAACTGATTAAGTGGCGATGGAATGTCGATTATATGAGTTTATGAATACTGCTATAGTTTCCGATTAAATGACTTATTGATAAAGCCTTCATTAGTAACGACAATAAAATGTCCAGTCAGGGGAAAAACCTTTTTGTAAAGCGTAACTAATATCGTCTACATACAGCCCACGCATGTCATCTGACGTCACACAAATCGTACATCGGTCCACTTGGGAGTCTCTGGACAGTCTCCGGACACAAATGGGAAGATGTAAGTGGAACCTGGTATAGTGGGGCTATCTTGACGGAACGGCAGTAGGGTGTGATTGTGGACATTGTGGATCCATGTTACAAACCACGCTCCACCTCCTATCCTGCCCTCGGTGTCCCAAAGCATGCAGTCAAAGTGACCTCTGCGCTGCCACCGACAACGCCGTGGAAGTGGCGAAGTTTTGGGGAAACAAGATTTTTTAAATACAGTCGTGCGGAGAAGAAAAATACACAAACCTTACATCGCGCTAATCAAGTTTATCGCAAAATCGGCTTTATAAAACCTCAGTTTTTAACTGAACGTGGCACCAGTAACTGAAAACTTGTGTGGAAATCGGTAGTCATGGTATGGGCATGTGTTACGGAGGAATGAGGAAAATGTCGTGAGGAGAGTTTTGAGTATGAATGTCGATGGCTATACGAGTAGGGGAAGACCAGAGAAACGATGGATGACTGTGTGAATGATGATATGGTTAGAAAGGGGGTGACTACCGAGATGGTGACTAATAGAAAGAAAGAAAATACATTTATTTATCACAGCCTAAAAGACATACAATACACCAGATACATATATCAGATAAAAACAAAAAAAAAATAAAGATCAAATAAAAAGTGTAAAGTCCGATGTAAGAAATTAGCAGGAAAGCCCACATAATCAGCCTATAATGTTCCCACTGCTGGGACACAGACCTCCTCTCTTCGAGAGGGAGTGGGCTATAATCTACCACGCGGGGGCCCAGTGCGGGTCGGTAATGTCACATGTCTTCGAATATTTGGTTCTAGGACATGCCGGTTTCTTCAAAATGTTTTCTTTCACCGTTTTGAGAGCAGTGGTGATGAAATTACGTAAAGTAAAGCGCCTGTCGGGGTTCGAACCTACGACCTACATCTCGTAAGTCGCGGCCGATACCACTGGGCCACCACTGCTCTTAGCTGTGTCCAGTTCAGCAGAAATGCCAGACAACTAGTGCCTGACGCTGGCTTTTCAACTAACAGAGACGTATGGAAGAAAAAGACATGTTGCGCCGACCCCAAATAAAGTAGTATAAGGGCAGGAGAATGATGAGTTGATCAGGTTGAGGAGATGACCAGTCGAAATTGAAAGATATTATTTTTTGCATTTGATAACCTAAGGAAGGCTTTTATTATTATTTTTTTTTTTCCGGATGGGAAATCATCAAAGTACGGACGCCAGCACATCAAGTTACTACAAACTGTCAAATTTCTTTAATAGATTTTCAACTTTATCGTTAAAGCATTGAGGTTCAAGGTTGATTGGGAAAATGTGACAGTTTCGGGTAGCTTGACCTGCTGGCGTCTGTACCCCTCCCGCTCTGGGTGGAGCTGAAGGGAGTGTCAGACCCTTACTGACTAAAACCCACCCATGTTCCTTCCTTTGCCCTTTATGTTCCGGGGTAGCGGTAATACTTGAGGAAGGCTTTAGGCTATTTAACATGACGCTAGGACTCTAAGGAGCCGAAAATGAGAAACAGTAAAAAAGAAGGCTAGCGAAAGCGAAGTAATAGCGCGGGTAGGCGATGCGATGCGATGCGACGGGGGAACAAGAATATTACGCGGACGAAGTCGCGGGCAGAAGCTAGTAAGTAATAAACATAATGCGTCAAATCAAAGGAAATGGCAACTTCTTCAGATTTTACGTCATTTGTCCTACTAATATTATAAACCCGAAAGTTTGTTCACGATGTGATGTGATGTGATGTGATGTGATGTGACGTGATGTGACGTGACGTGACGTCACATCATGAACAAACTTTGTGACTTCTAAGTCAACGCAATCAAAAGATACGGGCGTTTATGTTCTGTTTAACCCGCATATTTTGACACTCGCAAGGGAATCATTGAATCAAAACATATAGGGTACTTTCCGTTGACCTAGAATCATGAAAATTGCGAGAAGCAATGTCATGTAGCACAAAGGAAAAAAATCCGAAAACCGTATATTTGTAGTATGTAACTACAAATACCTACAAATTTGTACAGAACCCTCGGTGCGCGAGTCCGACTCGCACTTGACCTGTTTTTTTTTTTTAAAGGATTGGTTTTGCGTCCAAGTCGACTCCCTAAGCACGAAAAACGTAGTTTCGACCGAAGTTACGAGCGATTCTTACTCCGTAACACATAGCATTAGTTTTGGGCTCGACCTAAGAATGAATCATCTGCCATCATCTGCCTAGCCTTTTCCCAACATGTTGGGGTCGGCTTCCAGTCTAACCGGATACAGCTGATTATCAGTATTTTACACGGAGCGACTGTCTATCTGACCTCCACACACCAGTTATTGGGTAATACCCCTTGGTAAGACTGGTTGTCAGACTTTCGGGCTTCTGACGACCAGTAACGACTGTCAAAGATCTACGAAGAATGAATGACACCACGATTAGACAGTTGTCCCTACACCCGACGTGGGTTCACCCGTCCGAAAAAGTTCAACCCTGGCGCAGGCATAAACTTTTAAAGATGATATTAAGGATTACCTGGGTGCAGTCTGTCATCTTGCCTCAGCTCTCCAAAGCCGCCGGCGATGTCAGTGAGGGTACACTGCTTGTTGTTGGAGGACCACACTTGACCGCGGAGGCATTCCCCCGAAGGAGGGTACCAGGGCTTTGAGGGTTTCGGCTTCGATGTCTTGGGGGTGGTAGGGAGCTTCGCTGCGGGAGCTGTGGAAGAAAAAATATGAATAAATGTGGCCAAGTAATAAAGTCGCACGCACCAAGACAGGCTCGGCACGGAGACAAGAGACAAGGCAAATTATTGAAAAACCTTTTTTTATTATTGTAAACTTATATTGTATATGTGTATTCTTTACTGGAGATTCTCAATAAATAAATAATTTATTGGTTTGCAAACATTGGTTTCTCAGTGGTTGTATTCAGTACATACATGTTTTGTTATAAGAGTCTTCCATGCTCTACCGTCACATGGGCATGCAAAACATATTATTATTTAATTTACACAAATTTAAAGATATTGTAATGTTGTTGTGTATGTGAGTTTAAATATTTGTAAACGCACCCACGATACAGGAGTAATTTCTAGTGTGAGCAACGCTTTTAAAAAAAATTAGTAGAATAAAGTAATACAAAATACAAATTAATTTCAAATCATTTGAATTGCAGTAAAAATGTCATAGAATAAATATATACAATAAATGCAAATGTCAACAGACTAAGAATCCAATCAGATAAAAAAAAAATGTCATCTATACTCCATTCGGAATAAGTTAGACATTTAAACAAACCTTTTTTACAGTCCGTTCAAACGATTTTTTTTTTAAACTTTGCCCCACACTAGGAGTTACTCCTGTGTTGTGGGTGCGTTTACAAACATTTAAACTCACATACACAAACAGCCAGACCCGGAGCAACTACTTGTAGGTCATACAAATACGTATTCCGTGCGGGAATCTAACCCGCGACACGCAGCGCAGCAGTTAATCGCTCAACCACTGCGCCAACCGTGCCGTATTGTAGTATGGATTCCCTGTATTGGAATTGCCAAACTTAAGTGGCAGTGGGCAGGGCACATTGCTCGCAGAACAGATGGCCGATGGTACCGAAAGGTTCTGGAGTGGCGACCGCGTACCGGAAGACGTAGCGTTGGAAGGCCTCCCACAAGGTGGACTGACGACCTTGTGAAGGCCGCAGGAACACTTTGGATGCGAGAAGCACAGAACCGGTCGAAGTGGAGGTGCTTGGGGGAGGCCTATGTCCAGCAGTGGACGTCTTTCGGCTGAAATGATAATGATGGTGAGTATGGATTCACTCACCGATCTCCTCTTCAGCTACAGCAATCTTCTCTGTCCTCTCTCTCACTCTGGGGTTCGCGTCGTCAATGCCCAGTTCGTTCAGCTCCGCCAACATTCGTGCTTCTCCGTCAAACACGAAGTCGCGTTCGGAGATCTTCCGGCGAGGCAGCGATGATGGTGGCGAGGGGAATTTTGAGGCTGTAATTATAAAAAACAATAATGTTTATTTAAAATATAACATGGTGCCTGTTACTGTATTACACAAGGGTCAGGCAGAGGTGTATTTAATTATTTTTTTAATTCATCAAATTTTATAGTATCTCACAGTTTGTATAAGTAATATGGCAATGTTATGGAAGAGCGGAGTCTCGTAACACAGGCATAAGACGTGTAGCTTCAGCACATAACACACACACACCTCGGCCGGTACCTAGAGCTGCTGCGCTTACGCACACATTCAGTGTGTTTGGACACTTGGTAATCACAAGTAAAGCGCGCGTCACCTTGTGACATAAAAACACTGTACTAAAGTGAAGAGTGCCCGTTTGCTGTGAGATAGAACTATTTGATTGGACACTTGGTAACCACAAGTAAAGCGCGCGTCACTTCGTGACATAAAAACACTGTACTAAAGTGAAGAGTGCACGTATCCTGTAAGATAGAACTATTATAGGTGCGCGTGCTAAGTCCCCAGTACCACGTGCTCTGGCCGCACTTAATAAACTCTTGGACTCCAATCCAACAAACGATCTGTTTGCGGACGAATGGACGAAGATTTTGTCGGCATGTCAGAAGTACTGTGAGAGGGATTTATGAAAGTGTTGTTAACTTTTTACTTGAGGATTTTATTCAGGGTGGCAGGGACATCGACGCGCAACCGCTTACCATGGATTCAGTACATGATTCTGGACCCCATTTTTTTTTTTTTTTTTGGTGGGAAATCATCAAATGACCGCTCCCGCTCTGGGTGGAGCGGAAGGGAGTGTCAGACTCTTACTGACTAAAACCCACCCATGTTCCTTCCTTCGCCCTTTATGTTCCGGGGTAGCGGTAACCCTTTCGGACAATCCCGCTGCCCCGGCAGGCTTCGGCCCTGAGGGGCCCCTCGTTATGCTGACATCTCTTTGAGGCGCGCGTGGAACACTTACGCGCCGTCCGGCACGGGCCTGGTCCTGATCGGGCGGTGAGCTACCTGGACCCCCATGCGTTGAAATTTTTCGTCAGCTTTTTCTTAATTTTTACGTTTTTTTCTGCATTTTTTTTGTTACTGTAAACTGTATAAAGTCATTATTTCTATCTAACCCAATGAGACTTTTAATTAAAACAGCAATGTAAATAAGACTCGAAAGTGCAGCGCGGTATCGCGGTGGGAAGCGCGCGCGCCACCCGCGGAGCGTTTTGATCGCGTTGTTTGCAATACATTGCGCATTAAAAAATGACAATTTTTTTAACCGGTCATTTCCGAGATGAATGACTTTAGTAATATTATTTATGGCATCAGAGGGTCTACTACGAAGTGCAAAGTGCGAATGATCGGATCGGACCGACACATGGCCGAACCGAATATTATTGAAAAATGCGAAAAAGTTCGGATCAGCTCAGTTGGGTCGGGACTATAGTCAATATTCGATAGAGTGTAGGAGTGTAGGATCGGGACCAACCGAACCAAATAGTAACTTCATAGCAGGAAACGGCCGAACATTCGACCGGTACTACTTCGGAGTAGACCCTCAGGTGTAACCTTTTCACGACGTTTGCGCATCGATGTCCCTGCCACCCTGTATTTTATCTTTTATGCGAATATACAAACTATGCCTTTAATTTCTGTAATTGGTTTTAAACCGTTTTAATTTAATAAAAGAGCAGTGACAACGGGCCCAGTGGTATCGACCCCGACTTACGATTCTTTAATCGTGAGTTCGAACCCAGGCAGGCATTTTTTTTTTCCGGATGGGAAATCATCATATGACCCCTCCCGCTCTGGGTGGAGCGGAAGGGAGTGTCAGACTCTTACTGACTAAAACCCACCCATGTTCCTTCCTTTGCCCTTTATGTTCCGGGGTAGCGGTAACCCTTTCGAACAATCCCGCTGAACCCAGACGGCCACTTTACTTTGTGTATTTAATTTCATCACCACTGCTTTCAAAACGGTGAAGGAAAGCATCGTGATGAAACCGGCATGTCTTAGAAACAAAAACTCGAAGACATGTGACATCCACCAACCCGCACCGGGCCCGCGTGGTGGATTATAGCCCAGTCCCTCTCGTGGAGAGGAGGCCTGTGTCCCAGCAGTGGGAACATTATAGGCAGATTATGATGAATTAAATAAATAAATATTCGTACCTTCTCTCCGCTCCTCCTTCCCCGGCGTGCCGCCGCCCGGCGCGTTGGGTCCCGCCAACAACTCCTGCAGCTCCTCCTCCAGCTCAGCGGCGTCAAAGTCATCTATGTTGGTGCCGAGCGCTTTTTCTACTTCGCTGTATTGGTCCATGACCTGAAAAAGATTTATTTGGTTCAAGGTAAGAATGGCAAAAGCGCCGGCAGACGCCAGCAGTTCAAGCTACCCGAAACTGTCAAATTTTCCCAATCAACCTTGAACCTTAATGCTTTAGCGATAAAGTTGAAAATCTATTAAAGAAATTTGCCAGATTGTAGTAACTTGATGTGATGGCGTCCGTACGTTCAAAGACAGCTGTCAAAAAACGGTCAACCTAATGGACAGGGTATAACAATGATTTCGTAGCTTACAAACCGAGAAGCACAGAACTGGTCGAAGTGGAGGTGCTTGGGGGAGGCCACGGATTTATAAACTAAAGGGAGATATGCCAAGGGGGCGTGGCGCGTGAAAACAATGTATGCACAAAACAGAAACAAACACGAGCGCCGTTGATTCGTCAATAAGAATTGTCAATGTAGTTGTGTGTCTCTACGTTGCGATCTGCGTTACGCGATTGGCTCGCGTTGAGTGTGGTGACTGTTATAGTGTGAGTGAGCGCGTGTTCGTATTGTAGTGCATATGTAGTTGAAGGCGACAGCCGGACTCGAACAGTTGGGCAGCCACACCATATCTCCCTTTAGTTTATAAATCTGTGGGGGAAGCCTATATCCAGCAGCGGACGTCTTTCGGCTGAAATGATGACAATGAGTGTACTAACCTCCTTCAAATCATCCATGGTATCGTGAACCGCGTCATCTTCCATACCATTCTCCTTGAGGTTGCGTTTCATTGCGTCAGAGCTCGATCTGAAAACAAAATCAATACTTTTAGTTTATACAAGGTGTAACTGAATAAACGCAAATCCTGAAAGTAGTTTGTTCATAATTGACGAAAGAATCGATTTCAGTAACTTTTACTAAAGGTATTTTTTCAAAAGTTTAGTATTTTGCCATACTAACTGCCGATAGCGCCAAAGAAAATTAAATCTTATTTCAAAGCAATGGCGCCGATTCCCTTGTTCACAAACTAAACTAAACTTAAGTTCAGTGCATCTTTTTCTTTCTATTTCATTAAGAAAAGGACAGAAGACAAATACATATTAGTTTAGTCCTGTCAAATTAATCAGCGCTTAACGTAAATTGACGTATTTTTAGTAGCCATGTTTTTAATCACGTCTAAACTTGTCTACGGAGTATCTTAATTTGACAGGATTAAACTAATATTTATCTTCTGTCCTTTTCGTAATGAGATAGAAAGAAAAAGATGCACCGAACTTAAATTTAGTTTAGTTTGTGAATAAGGGAATCGGCGCCAATAAGACTATTTTAAATGCATAAAGTAATGCTAGTCAACGCGATTTTGTTAATAGTAATTGACGACTCGGTTAGCGCAGTGGCTGAGCGATCGACTGCTGCGCTGCGTGTCGCGAGTTCGATTCCCGCACGGAACAAATATTTGTATTGCCTACAGGTAGTTGTTCCGGGTCTGGCTGTTTGTGTATGTGAGATTAAATGTTTGTAAACGCACCCACGATACAGGAGTAATTCCTAGTGTGGGGCAACGTTTAAAAAAAAATTAATAGTGAGCAGCTAGCAGAAAGCCGTAGTTACAGACGATCAAACTGAACAACTTCCTCCATGGGAACCACATCGTAATGGGGAAAAATATATCAGTCGTCCCATACAAAACTTCAATGCCTATTCGACGCAAATGTATGGGACGGCAAATTATTTAAGAACTAGCAGCGCCCCACGGTGTCACCCGTATAATTGTCAATCCCGTGGGAATATCGGGATAAAAAGTATCCTATGTGTTATTCTAATGTATAAGCTATATTACTGTAAAGTTTCATCAAAATCCATCCAGTAGTTTTTGCGTGAAAGAGTAACAAACAAACAAACATACATCCATCCATGCACACAAAACTTTCACATTTATAATATTATATAGTAGGAAGTAGGATTAGTAGGGTATTTATTTTCACAGTCACACAATGTTGGGCCACAAAAGGGATGAATGAAAGGCAATTGCATGCAGCTGAGATGAGAATGCTAAGAGGAATGTGTGGTGTTACACGAATGGATAGAATAAGAAATGAGTACATAAGAGGAAGTCTGAAAGTGGCACCGATAACTGAAAAGTTGTGTGGAAATCGGTTGTCATGTGTTACGGAGAAATGAGGAAAATGTCGTGAGGAGAGTTTTGAGTATGAATGTCGATGGGTATAAGAGTAGGGGAAGACCAAAGAAACGATGGATGGAATGTGTGAATGATGATATGGTTAGAAAGGGGGTGACTACCGAGAGGGAGGGGATGACGACTAATAGAGAAGTATGGAAGAAAAAGACATGTTGCGCCGACCACGAATAAATTGGGATAAGGGCAGGAGAATGATGAGTCACACAAAACTGAACACTCGCCAATCACATCTACACCCTCACTCACAATCATTCTCAATTCGCACAGTCATGCATACACCTCATACGCCCACACACATATTATCCTAATCAATACACTTGGATATTTCTGCTCTTTGTATTATTTTTAAGTTTAGTAGATGTTTTTGTTCTTTGTACTTTTTCGAATTATCTGTTATTGTTATCTCCTGGTCATTTCTACAAAAATCTTACCAAGGTGAGGGTCCTGGTGACCTGTAACACAGGTTTTATTCCTAAAACCTACTTCAGGCACCAGTCTCTCACAAAGGTGGAAAAATTTTTACAGTTATAACTTTGCATTATTTTTAAGACCACTTTTTGTGAAGAGAGAATAAATGACATTATTATTATTATTATTTTAAGTTTACATACACCAGTTAAAGAAAAAAAAAAACAGATATAACATTACCTGTAAGTATCAACGATCGCCACATTGACGTGAACATCCCTCATTTGTTGCAGCAACTGTCGCACGTTCTCGAGCGCGTTGCTGCAACGATCCAGACGTTGCGAGGTTTTGTGTTTGCGACGTAGATGGTTCTTAGCCTGGAAGAAATGTCAAGAGTTAGATCACAATTAATTAGAGAGTGCGATCCTGACACCTGTCAGTTGATTTATGTATACTTATATACTAATATTGTGAAGAGATAAAATTTGTTTGTATGTATGTAGGGGGTGTGTAGAGCAGTGTTGGCCCATTGGTAATGGATCCGACTTACGAGTTGTAGGTCGTGAGTTCGAACCCAGACAGGCTTTTTGTGTAAATTATTTCATCACCACTGCTCTCAAAACGGTGAAGGAAAACATCGTGAGGAAACCGGCATGTCCTAGGACCAAAAATTCGAAGACATGTGACATCCACCAACCCGCACTGGGCCCGCGTGGTGGAATACGGTCCACTCCACGAAGTAAATACAAAGAGGAGACGGCCTAAGCAACTGTGCACTGTGATTCTCAACTAGGTCCTGACGTCATCATGTGGGCGTGGCCTTAGTCAGTGTCCGTGCAGTGTATTGTTGGCGTTCGTCCTGTGCACAACTACGTAAACTTTCCCATTTTACGGTATTGTTCGCGCTAAACGAAAAAAAGAATGAAGTGTTGTGTTTTGTCTTGTAAAAATTACTCGGATAGACGTTCTGATGCTATGGATGGCATCACATTTCATTTGTAAGTAATTTTATGCGTAATTTATTAAAATAGTTCTAGAAAAATCTCCTAGCGTCGGCGTTTCCAAACATAATTCTACTCGACACTAGATGACGCCACTTGGTGTCATGGAAATTAAAAATATTTAGTAACGTAGAGCTCAGTACTAACATATTTTAATAATCTTAGTACTGAAATTTGTTCAACATTCATTCCTAAAGACCCTTTAATGGCCAAAGTGTTATTTTTTGTAGTTTTTATATCATTTTGTAAACAGGCCGCCATCTATCGTCAACTATGAACAACAAACATAAACCTAACAAAAAGACAGGGCCGTAATTAGAAATCAATTATTTTACTGAATGTCCCGCGGCTGCGGCTGTCTCATAGATGGAAAGTACTTAAAACATTAAATATGCTGGACATAAAAAAAACAATCTCCTATAAATTAAATATCCTATCTACAATTATTTTATTTATTTAAAGAAAAGTACGGACGCCAGCACATCAAGTTACTACAATCTGTCAAATTTCTTTAATAGATTTTCAACTTTATCGCTAAATCATTAAGGTTCAAGGTTGATTGGGAAAATTTGACAGTTTCGGGTAGCTTGACCTGCTGGCGTCTGTACTTAGTTTTAGCCTAGTTTATTTTGTTAAATTTTAAATGATGTACGTTTTAGATTTCCATCCGAAGATAATCTAAGACAGCAATGGATTACAAAAATTAATAGAGAAGACTGGTCTCCGACTAAATATACGAAAATTTGTTCTTGCCATTTTAATGATGAAGACTTCATAGTGACAAAAAAAGGCCTTAGAAAATTAAAGAAGGGAACTTTGCCTTGTTTAAAACTGGATAATATATCGGTTCGTTTCAATGCAGTTTGTAACCAGTTTCAATTAATTTGGGAAAATTAGGTAATTTCATATTTATTGTTTTATTATTCTTTTACCCTTTATGTTACAGCTTAAAAGAAAATTTACAGACCCAACAATATCATCACCAAAGCCTACCACACCTACAAGTGATTTAAATGAATTTCTGATACTGCATGATACGCCAAGAAAGAAGAAGTTAAAGCAAGAAATAGCACAACTTCGATGGAAAGCAAGAGCAGATAGATTAAAGATCAGAAGACTTCTTATGAAAGTTAAGCGTTTGAAGAAAAAGGTACCTCTCTAGTGGCGCTATTTTCGCCGCACGCAGTGCCTTAAAATTATATTTTTCTAAATCCAATACTTTTTCATCTTTCGTTTCAGGTTCAAAATTTAAGTGCCTTAATTAAAGAATTGGAAAGCAAAAGTCTTCTGTTGGGAGAGGAATCAGAAATTTTAACATCAATAAATGTTAAGTTGAAAGACTTGGTTGGGCGTCAGCTGGCAAAAAATAAAAAAAAACCATTGACGAAGAAGTATTCTCCAGCTCTCCGATCATTCGCTTTGACACTCCATTATTTTTCGCCAAATGCTTACTCATACGTCAGAAAAACTTTCGATACTTGCTTACCGCATCCGAGAACTATTTCTAAATGGTATGAAAGTGTCAATGGTGAAGCTGGATTTACAGCTGAAGCTTTTAATATATTAAAGCACAAAACTAACTCCTCAGGCAAACGCGCTTTGTGCAGTCTTATGATGGATGAGATGGCAATTAGGAAGCATGTTGAATGGGATGGAACAAAATATCACGGTTATGTTGATCTCGGGCTTAATGACGTGCAAAACGATAATTCGGATCACGCTTCTCAGGCTTTGGTTCTGTTGCTTGTATGTCAAACTGAACGCTGGAAATTACCTGTGGGTTTCTTTCTTATTCGTTCTATGACCGGAGAACAACGCGCTTCAATAGTTCAACAATGCCTCTACAAATGCCAAGAAAATGGTGTAGACGTTGTTTCACTTACGATGGATGGCTGCGCTGCAAATATTGCTATGCTTAAAAAGTTAGGATGTTCGTTAGAATCTCAGAATATGAAAACTACTTTCAAACACCCTAGTACAGACTACGAAGTAGCAGTATTCCTTGACGCATGTCATATGCTAAAACTTGTGCGCAACGCACTTGAAAATAAAAAGAAGTTTCTTGATTATCAGGGTAATCTTATTGAATGGTCTTATCTCGTCAAGCTCAATAACCTACAAAAGTCAGAAGGCCTCCACCTCGGGAACAAGTTAAAAGACAAACACATAAATTTTCAGCGACAAAAAATGAAAGTAAAATTAGCCAGTCAACTTTTCAGTAATAGCGTAGCAGATGCACTCCAAGTTTGTGAAAAAAGTAATGTTGAATTCAAAAATGTGGCGGCTACAATTATTTTTATCCGTTTAATGAACAATATCTTTGACATTCTCAACTCACGAAACATGCGTCAGTTTGAGTACAAAAAGCCCTTATTTGAAAATAATATATTGAAAACAAGGGAGTATTTAGAATATGCTAAACATTACATAATGTTTATAGTAGCTGCTGATGAAGAGAAGCTTATTATCACCACGAATCGTAAAACTGGTTTTATGGGCCTTTTAACTTGCATTAATAGTACACTTTTCTTGTATAACCGCCTGGTTGAAAAAGAAAAGGTTCTTAAATATTTAACTGTGTATAAATTTTCGCAGGATCATTTGGAACTATTTTTTGGGGTATTAAGAGCTCATGGAAGGGCCAATAATAATCCAACATCACGTCAGTTTAAATCAGCTTACAAAAAAACCCTGATAAATACAGAACTGAAAGAGGGTTTCAGAGGAAATTGTATTCCTTTAGAGGATATTTCCATTTTGAATGAATCCTCTGTAAACAAAATAAATATGACTACAGAACGTTATCGAATTTTGCAAAATGACTTGAGCGAGGCATCATTGGATGACGAACCCATGCCTGATGATTTGTTGTTAGAATTTGATGAGCAGCTAAATACAACGATAGGTGATTATTTGCGCCGTCAAATAGTTGCATATATTTCTGGGTTTGTTGTCAATTATTTACATTCCAAAATCAAATGTGAGAGCTGCCTTCATGAATTATATGCTGATAATTACGATGATGATGACCTTTATTTGATAAAAACTAAAAATAAAGGTGGTCTTACTTTCCCATCTAAAGATGTCATAAATATATGTATACGAACCGAATGCAGCATCCGTTGTGTTAAATCGCAATCTTTGAATTCTCCTAATTTCCGTAAACATAAAATTATAACGAATACACTAAAATCCCTTATTGGACAAAATTATTTCGAAAAATCGGTGAATCATATGTTCGACCAATCACCGACTGCTAATCATATTATTCTTCTGACTAAATCTATAGCTGAAAAATATATAGATATTCGTTTTAAGCATTTTGCAACCGTGGAAAACGATAGAGTAACGAACCGACAACAACTAACCAAAGCAGTTATTTTTGCAGGAAATTGAATTTTGCAAATAAATTTTTTTCGTTATAATTTGCGATTTATATTGCGATTTATTCTGCAGAAAAGAGCCATCAGAGCCATATATAGCCTCCGCAGGCGTGACTCTCTAAGAGAACTGTTTAAAGATATTAACATCATGACGGTACCTTGTCAATATATATATGAAAACATTATGTACGTAAGGAAAAATCTACATATTTTTAGTAAAAGAGGTGAAAGACACAATTATATCACTAGAAATAGGGACCAATTAGTTCAACCAGGTTTCAGGCTGGCTAAAGTAGACTCATCTTTCATGGGGTACTGTTTAAAATGTTACAATAAAATACCTCCCCACATAATTGAACAGAATGAAACGAAATTTAAATCTTGTATAAAACGCACACTATGCAGCCAGGCATATTATAAATTGGGAGATTACATCGCTGATAAAAATGCTTGGCTAAACGCTGGTCCTGCTCCACAGGACGCATAAATAAATTGATTAGCATTTGAAAGTACTGTTGGAGCCGCTGAAGATTGTAAAATACTATTTTTGCATTATATAAATTCAATCTCCTAGTATTGTATAATTGTATAGCTCATGTGTGAGTACTATGTAGGTACATACTATAAAGCTACCATTTACTGGGTACGTCTTTCATTGACTTGAATGTGCCCTGGCGGCTGAGTGTATGTCATGCTCACTCAAATGTCTCGCTGATGGTGGCACATGTGTTGGATCATTTAGCTCCCTTCAAAATGGTTGAGCTGAATGGTGCTAATCCGTGCGTCATGTTCGTGAACGGGCGCCGTCAGTGGGGACTGGTCATCTCTTTGCTGCCATGGCTTATTTTAATTTAATTTAATATTTGGATTGTTTTAGGCTTTTCATTACGGATGCTTTTAACGTTCTGCATCGTTCTCACATGCATAATTTTTAACATGAATGATGTAACTAATACTTTGTAACCATATTTTGATTTAAAAGAGTGTCCATGGAGTTTCTTGCCCGTTCTTCTCCATAGGTACCTACTACGCTTTGGAATGGGCAACTAGCTTCATTTCTCTGACTGACCGACCCCTTGACAATTCAAAAGTGCCTGTAATTGGTTTAATTGAAATAAATACTTTGAGTTTGAGTTTGAGTTTAATTTTTGTCTATTATTTATTCTGCCGCTGAAATTTGTTTTACCTACTTGAACATATCAATAAACGGGAGGTGTTTTTTTTTCTAAAAATATTAGCTTTGAAACCATCTTGATAAGTCTTTTTAACAAAATAAGTCATTTAAATATAAGAGAAATTCTAATAATCTTCATTCGTCATTCATCAGAAACCTTTTATTATTTTTTTTTTTCATAATAATTTCACAATTTAAATAAAAAAATAAGCATCAAGATGGTTCGCAAAATTAATATAAAATAAAACAGTACTCCTGCTGGTACGAAAATTCTGAATACGACCCTGTTGCATCCTGTACTTAGTGACATCTAGTGTGAAATAGTTACGTAACTACAAAACAAAATCGACAGAACGAGCGAATACTTTTGCTATTGACCGGTAGATGGAAAATAAAGAAGTGGGCGGGATCTAACACCCCCTCACCCCGTAAAATGTCACGCGTTGTTTCCTAAGGAAATCTTATTAGAACATCTCCTCTTTGTATTTACTCCGTGGTCCACTCCCTCTCACAGAGAGGAGGCCTGAGTCCCAGCAGTGGGAACATTATAGGCTGAATATGTATGTAGGGGGTAATCTCCGTAACTACCAGTCAGATTTAAAAAAAATCTTGTTGTATATATGCCCAAATGTGGATAGCCCAATTCTTGAGGAAGGCTATAGGCTATTTAACATAACGCTACGACCCTTAGGAGCCGAGCAAAATGAAAAAAAGTCAGAAAGATCAGTAAGCGAAAACGAATTAGTAACAGGGACAGGAGATGCGATGCCACGGGGTGGGTCGGGGGAACAAGAAATTTCACGCGGAAGAAGTTGCGGGCAGAAGCTAGTAATAAATAATAAAAAAAAAAAAAACTGAAAAAAAAACACATTTATGGTTCACGAAAACAATTTTCCAACTAAAAATTAACAGTAGTATACAAGCCAGAAGGCCAATTCCCGTAATTAAAAAACGTTCAAAATCTAGTCGCAGTCTCATCTCAGCGACCATCAATGTCGGAAACAGCCGATCAATTCTGTAAAAATCTCACTGTGAAAAGTTAGGTGAAGTGAGCTTAGAGTGAGCTGTCAATAGTGTCAATCCCTAGCATTAGTTGGAATGACAGCTCACTCCACGCTCACTTCACCTAAGTTTTCACGGTGAGATGGTTACAGAATCGCACTGCTGGTGAAAAATGTAGGGAAATTAAGGGGTATTTTTGACAGATTGAGACTGAGATCAGACTGTGAACGTTTTTAAAATTACGAGAATTGGCCCTCAGGTCTCTCACAAGTATTTACATTTACATCTATCAGCAACCTTATAGTGTATCGTTTGTAATATTAAAACAGTTTAAATGCTTAAATAAAAAATAAAGGTGACGCGGAAAAAGAGGTCCTGGAAGGATTTGGGGGGGCCTTTGCCCGGCAGTCAGACAGTATAGGATAACAAAAAAAAAATGTTTAAAAAAAGATTATTTGAATATTAATCTTACAAGTTACAAGCGAATTAAGTTACTAGAGTGCGCGCAAGCTAAGTAGATAATAATTTGTTTTAATATTATGTTACTAACACTCTATGGATTTATTGGTCCGAAATAAAAATCATTATTATTATTAAGTCTGCGCGCGTGTTTCACTTCAAGACTATATCATGTCCCACGCATGCCGATTTCCGAAAATTAGAAAAAAAAACCTACTTATTTGATTATTAATTCGTGTCGAGAATCAGTAGCATGGTTCCTACACACACCTCCTTGAATTTGACGGGGATGCAAAACGACACATTGCATATCGTCAGCAAAATGATCATGCAAAATAATTGTTTTCATATAACTTAATTAAATCAATACATTTATCTTTATCCATTTTGCCGCGTACCGAGCACACGTACAAACGTCTCCACTCAACGCACGGCTCACACTGAGGCGTCTTTGAGCATGGCGCTCTTTCGCTCTTAGCGATAAGACCGCTCTTTGTGTCACCCTTGTGTAAAATTTTTGTATATTTATGTTTTATAATTTGCATTGTGTACAATAAACAGTATTCTATTCTATGGCCATTTATCGACATAATTTGGCTCGCTGCGCGGCCGCCTCGTTTGGTTCAAGTCGCGGCAAGCCTCGACTTGCGTCACTGTCTCCATTAAAACTGCCTCGGGTCGAGGCAGCCGATCGGCCCGAAGCTGCGTCGAATGGATACCCAGCTTAAGAACAGCCGAAGTTTAGATCAGTGTGGCGCACTTGAATACAAAAATGGATTCCGACGGCGAATCATTCTTGCTCCTGCTTTTGATGGTACAGACGCCAGCACATCAAGCTACTACAATCTGTCAAATTTCTTTAATAAATTTTCAACGTTATCGCTAAAGTATTAAGGTTCAAGGTTGGTTGGGAAAATTTGAGTTTCGGGTAGCTTGACCTGCTGGCGCCTGTACTTCACCTCATTGTCGACAGCACACGCAGGGCCGGCGCGCTTCTGTTTACAATATGACATTCTGACTGGGCGACAGTCGCGCGTCTGTCGCGTGAATGTCGCGCTGCTAAAGTCGCCTAAATGTGAAAGCGGTCTAAATGATGTCTGAGATAAAGGCCCGGTTCCAATGGCAAAATAACCGACATGAACTATATTCTATTCGGTAAACAAACCTTTTTTACAGTCCGTTCTACGGATTTTAAGTTCTATTCCCTAGGCATAAGGATGGCATTAAAAGCAAAAAAGGTGGTTACGATACCAACTATTTACTGCGGCTGCCATTTGTCATGCCACCAACGCAATAGAAGTCAAAATCGGTTGAACGGACTGTAAAAAAGGTTTGTTTAAATGTCTAATTTTATTCCGAATGGAGTATAGTTATCAAAGAGTGCGTCAGCGCGCATTCGAGCGTACTTCGGCATGTCGTCATGGGAAGCGGGCGTAAAGTAGAAAGCATATATGAATTTTGAAAAAAAAAAGTCACTTTAGTACTTGCCAGATTAGAACCCGCAACCGCAAGAAGCGGGTCCTTTTACCACTGAGGCATCCCATCCCAAAATGGATTAGACCTGAAAGAATTTTATCTAAAGAAGAATAGATAAAATTACTTTCTACTGCCAAGAAAATAACAAAACATCACGGCTCTATTCCCTGAAGAGGGTGACAGCGGTGTTAGTACACAAACATTGTGCCAGAGGGCGAGTCTATGGTTATTGATCGGGCGGGCGTCCAGACTCCGGGCTGCTATCGAGAAATTCCAGAAGGCAAATTCTCGTAATTTAAAACGTTCAAAATCTAGTCGCAGTCTCATCTCGGCGACAAACAAATGTCAAAAACCTGTCAAAATGTAGGGGAAATTAGAGGAATTTTTGACAGATTGAGACTGAGATCAGACTGTGAATGTTTTTAAAATTACGAGAATTGCCCCTCTGGTCTAAAACACAATAAGCCCAGCATAGCTATTAAGGTACGGAAGCGTATCGAGTAGTTGTGAATAGCTGTGCTGGGCTTATGGGCTGCCCATTAAGTTAACCGTTTTTTGACAGCTGTCATAGAACGTACAGACGCCAGCACACCAAGCTACCCGAAACTGTCAAATTTTCCCAATCAACCTTGAACCTTAATGCTTAAGCGATAAAGTTGAAAATCTATTAAAGAAACTTTGACAGATTGTAGTAGCTCGATGTGCTGGCGTCTGTACATATTCCAGATTACGTAAAAGTTAACTTTAAAATGCGTAATAAAATAAATACATATATGAACTGCATTATCTTATTTACGGCTTCTTACAGACATTATAATATCGTACGTGTATCAATGAATGTATTGTAAGTTTGTGAAAACAATTAAAAGAAGATCAACGCTATCTGTTTTGGTATCATTTCCTGTGTTCTGAAGATGAACGAGGAGGAAGGCTTGCCCGAAAGTAACACTCCTGTGGCATCTCCGTTATATATATATCTATCTATCACTAATTAATAAAAAAAACGATGTTTTTTTACATAATAATAAAAAATCCGCGTATGTATTATGATAATAACATAATATTCAAATCGGGGAGTTTGGTGGTGTACATTAATTCCGGGACATGTTGTATACTCACTGCCAATTTATTCCCAACATTGAGCGCCGCTTTAGCATCAGCCTGCGCTGTGGCGACGTCTCTCGCCAGCCGTATCGCTTCGCCCTCGAGCCGGGTCTCCGCACACATCAGCTTCACTAGGGCTTCATCTGTTTCTGTCACAGGAGACGCTTTCTTGTCTGGTTCGGCTGTAAAGGAGACAAATGGGTTGAAAATTTTTAAGACATAAATTCACTGACTAAATCAGTCACTAAAAAGTCGGGTCTTTTTCCAACCAGCACCCTCATTGCGTAGGTACCACACTATCAATCACAATCGGAATAATTTTGAAGGATATTATATTGCTAATCCATTGCTTTCTGTGAATGCTTACAAAATCTATCCTGGACAGATATTTACAGGGAAAACGATGCAAATACAGCATTCAGCGCCTTCCATGAGTTGATATGCTTATTTTACAATCTCTGTTTTCCAAAAGTTAGGATTAAGGTAAATTTAAACAATAAAATAAAGCGAACGTGGATAAGTAAGGGTCTAAAACAGAGCTCTAAAACGAAGCGTTTCTTGCGATATCAATATTACAAGACTAAAAATATAGTAAACAAGAGTAAATATACTTCATATTCAAAACTATTACAAAAGTGTATCTACAATGCGAAACGCAATGCTAACATAAAGTTTATGAATAATAATGACAATAAATGTAAAGCCGCATGGACAGTCATTAAAAACGAAATACGCACAGACCCCAAACACAACATTGAACACATTAAAATTGACAATACCATACTTACCAAACCAGCGGAAATAGCTTCTGCCTTCAATAGTCATTTCACAAATTTTATTCCTACTCAAAATTGTACAAATAGTTTCCGCAGTGATACCTTGACTGCTAACTCGATGTTCCTCACACCTATATCCGAAAATGAGGTGACGAAACAGATATTATCGTTAAAAAATACCAACTCTGTAGGCTATGATGAACTTAATACCAGAATTATTAAGACATGTGTTAGTGAAATAAGTAGGGTTATGACTTATCTCATTAACCTGTCCTTTTCACAAGGAGTCTTTCCTAGCGCTTTAAAAATATCTATTGTCAAACCGATATTTAAAAAGGGTGAAAAGTGTGACATAAATAATTATCGCCCCATAACGCTGATACCCATCATGTCAAAAATCTATGAGAAATGCATGTATCAAAAAATAGTTAACTACTGTGAGAAATTTAATATTATAAAAAAAGAGCAATTCGGCTTCCAGAAACATAAGTCCACATCCTTAGCCATATTTTCACTTTTGAAAGAAATATTGACCAATATTAACAACAAACAGCTAACGACAGGGCTATTTCTTGATCTGTCAAAGGCATTTGATTTGGTTACACATGAAATATTATTACAAAAACTAGAGACTATCGGTATTAGAGGACTGCCACTTCAGTGGATATCGTCTTATTTAACTAACAGACAACAGAGAGTCACTGTCACTAAACTTAATGAAAGTTGGGACATGACAGAATATTTGTCTGATTATATAAGTATAAAACGCGGCGTACCCCAGGGTAGCATATTGGGCCCTATCTTATTTCTACTCTACATAAACGATATTGTTAATGTAACCAATCATAAATGCTTTCTTTTTGCCGATGACATTTCCATAATTGTGACTACCGATAAAAAATATAAATCAATTACGGATCATGAAGCGGACATAAATAAAACAATAGACAATCTAATTAACTGGTTAAATAATAATAATTTATCTATTAATCTTAATAAATCAATATATATACAATTTAATCAATCTTATAATAATACATTTAATTTTAAAATGGACATTCCCAAAATTACACAAGCGGCACAAACTAAGTTTTTAGGAGTAGTAATTGACGAACACTTTGACTGGAAAGCACAGGTCGATACTGTATGTAATAAAATAAATAAATTTGTCTATGCTTTGAGACAAATAAAAAAAGTCACTAACATAAAAACGGCTGTGATGTCATATCGCGCATATGTTGAGTCGTCACTACGGTATGGACTAATGATGTGGGGAAATAGTACTGACCACAATAGAGCATTTGTCGCCCAAAAGAAATGTTTACGAGCTATATACGAGATTCCATCTGACGAATCATGTCAACCAATATTTAAGGAGCTTGGTTTGCTACCGTTACCTTCATTATATGTATATGAAGCATGCATGTTCGTTCACAAACACAAGGAACTGTTTAAAACAGCAGAGGAAGTAAGCTCTCGAAGTCGACGTGACCAATACAGACTTGTGCTGGATGTGCTGCCTCGATCAGCGAAATTCAATAAAAACTCTCTGGCTATGTGTGTACGTCTCTATAATAAATTACCAAAAATGTTTAAAACATTAAATTGTAAATTATTTAAAATCGAATTATATAAATGGCTCAATAATAATAATTTCTATAGCATTAATGAATTTTTTGAATGAATTCAATGTACGATATTTCAATGTCATAATGTACCTATCTTTAGTAAGTAAGTTTTGCATGCTTTAGTATTAAGCAAAACATGTCCGATCTAATGTTTTTTTTTTTTTTTATCACCTTGTATACCATGTTTTATGCAAATAAAAATATCTTATCTTATCTTATCTTATCTTATAAGTTCAAAAAAATTGTCTGCTCAACAACGTAAATAACGCAATGAATGTTTTGAACTGTCAAAATGAAAGCCATTGCTACTGATAGTCATCATCTGCCTGCCTTTTCCCAACCATGTTGGGGTCGGCTTCCAGACCTCCACAACCCAGTTACTGGGTAATACGATACCCCTTGGTAAGATTGATTGTCAGACTTTCGGGCTTCTGACCACCCGTAACGACTGTCAAAGATCTACGAATGACGGCCGGGACCAACGGCTTAACGTGCTTTCCGAGGCACGGAGGGGTCTTGGTATGTAAAGATGGTCACCCATCCATAAAACAACCTCGGCAAGCGTAACTTAACCTGATCGATCGACCTGTGCGGCTGTTATTATTTAGCCACGGGCCCCTCATTGCTACTGATAGTGTGTTAAGCAATTACCCCGCTGTTTTCGATCAGTTACTAAAAAAAGTTCCAGCATGGTAAAAGTCTGCTTCACAATGGCGCCGATTCCCTTGTTCACAAACTAAACTAAATTTATGTTCAGTGCATCTTTTTCATTCTATTTAATTAAGAAAAGGACAGAAGATAAATATTAGTTTAGTCCTGTCAAATTAAGATACTCCATAGACAAATTAGACGTGATTAAAAACATGGCTACTAAAAATACGTCAATTTACGTCAGGCGCTGACTAATTTGACAGGACTAAACTAATATTTATCTTCTGTCCTTTTCTTAAATCATGTGCTGAATTCATGGTTACAATTTGTGCGTCGATGCGCTGCTACTCTGGATAGGAGCTGAGAGCAGTTTTTATTTTCGCAATTTCTATATTTTCAGTCACACTAATCAAAATGAACAACAGAAATTTCACCTCATCATCTTCCTAACTAGATGAGGGTCGGCTTAAAGTCTTAACAGGATGAAGGATGCAGCTGAATACCAGTATTATACATGGAGCAACTGCCTGTCTAACCTCCACAACCCAGTTACTGGGTAACACGACGCCCTTTGGTAAGACTGGACCTTTGGGTAACTTACCTAGTTTAACGACATCACCTTTCTTCACAGCCTGCCCGACAGAGACCAGGAAACCGAGCAGCAACTCGAAAGTCTCGCGTCCGTGCGCCCACTCGCTGTTGCGTAGGAGTTCCTCGATGGTGCCCATACGTTCTACTCTAGGGGGGAAGTTTTGGAGGAGTTCTGTGGCTTGTTCCTGAAAAATATATATGTTAGTGTTACTTGAAGTTGAGATGTAAACATTTAGCTGTCAGATGTGTGTGCGTTTACGCGGACACAGTGCATCATCTGCCTGCCTTTTCCCAATTATGTTAGGGTCGGCTTATTTTACATGGAGCGCCTACCTATGTGACCTCCACAACCCAGTTACCGGGTAATACGAAACCCTTTGAAAAGACTGGTTGTCAGACTTTCGAGCTTCTGCCGACCCGTAACGACTGTCGAATGACAGCCGGGACCAACGGGTTAATGTTCCGAGGCACGGACCAACCGCGGCAAGCGTCGCTTAACCTGATCGATCGAACCGTGCGGCTGTTATTATTTAGTTACAAGTTTGTCGTAAATAAACGTATTTCCTATCTTTACACCTCACCCATCCATGCGATTGATCGACCCGAGCGGCTGTTATTTCTTAGCCACAAACCCACAGATTTATAAACTAAAGGGAGATATGCCAAGGGGGCGTGGCGCGTGCGAACAATGTATGCACAAAACCGAAACAAACGCGGGCGCCGTTGATTAGTCGTGAACACAACTCCACACAGAGCGCATCACAAGTTGTTTTCGCAAAAATGCCAAGCTGTTCGGTGGTGATTTGTAAAAATCGAAGTGTCACAAAAAACTACAAGTCGGATGGCATCACCTATCATCGGTAAGTACTCAATTAATGTCTTATTTTAGCAAATAACAATAAAATAAATTATTACTTACGGTAGAATCCACAAAACTGTAAAAAAGGTGTCAAGTCAATCACTTCGAGTTTTGACTCATACATTGCCGTTTAAGCACTTATTACCGAGCTTCGAAGCAATACTAAAGTGGCAATGTAGGTAATGCTAAATAACGCGGTCATAGTTTCATCGCTACCTGGCACGCTCGCTGCTCGGTGCCGCGATGTCAATGTAGTTGTGTGTCTCTTCGTTGCGATCTGCTGTTACGCGATTAGCTCGCGTTGAGTGTGGTGACTGTTATAGTGTGAGTGAGCGCGTGTTCGTATTGTAGTGCATATGTAGTTGTCATTTTTGAAGGCGACAGCCGGACTCGAACAGTTGGGCAGCCACACCATATCTCCCTTTAGTTTATAAATCTGTGCACAAACCCCTGCTCTCTCATAAATTCTAAAATAAAATCATAAAACTTACTTTAACAGCGCTCTCCAGCACAAATCGCTGGGTGGAATCAATGCTAGCTTTCGGCATTCCGTCATTGTCCAGAGCCTGTCTCGTCGGCATGAACGAAGCCACCGCTATGAGCGCAAAAGCCGCCGGTCTGAACGCCAGCCGTGCTCCCCATTTGACCCAGCCTTCGGGCCCGTTGTGAAGGATCTGCTGGTATTTGGAGAGAGGACTTAGGTCGCCATTGCTGTGGACAAGAAAGAGTTTATTGAGTTGGGAAATGGTGTATCAGTTTTTGATGTCAGGTGTACTGGCATAAAAATCAAAATATTTTATTGCACATAAACCTACATGGGGCACTTATCAAACGTCAGAAGCTAGGTGCACGGTTCCATTTGGTCGTTTCGGCAAAGTGCGAATGATCGGATCGGACCGACACATGGCCGAACCGAATATTATTGAAAAATGCGAAAAAAGTTCGGATCGGCTCAGTTGGGTCGAGATCATAGTCAATATTCGAAAGAGTGTAGGAGTGTAGGATCGGGACCGACCGAACCAAATAGTAACTTCGTAGCAGGAAACGGCCGAACATTCGGCCGATACTACTTCGGAGCAGACCCCCAGGGTCGTCGGATATAGTTGAAGTAAAAATAGTTTTAATATGTAATTCATGATGAATAATTTGTTTGCTGCACGCTGCACCGGACGACGTCATTACGTCGGCGCCGGCTGTCGCTGAAAACCAGCGCTGGGGCTCTGTCTTGCATAGGGTCGCAGCACAATGCTGAGCGATAGCCGTTTTGCGTGGATGTGACGTGACGCATGTCAACCATTTCTTATTGTTTTTTTTTTGTGTTCTTTTTTTGCGTCATTTTTATTTACCGCAAATAAACGCATTTGCTTTCTTTCTTTCTAAGTTTAGTAAGAAACTAATGGATGTTTTCGAATGAAATTTAATTTATTTAATAGAAAACAAACAGTCCATTTATCAAATTAAATTTCATTCGAAAACATCCATTGGTTTCTTACTAAACTTCAACTATATTTATTTATTTTTTATTCCCAACACAACTATCTTTACAGGTTGCCCCAAATCGGTAGCGTGATATTAAACAATATTTTTTTCCATTAAGTACAGCTTATCACATATTTATGTATAAAGTAAATCCATCCTTTCCGTGATTTCGTTAAAAAAAAACCTATATTCGAGGACCCTGATTACTTATCTCCTTTGGTGACTGTACTATCGCCAAAATCTATATCTGACCGCGGTAAGGACTATTCCTGCTTGCAGCGCATATTATTAGTCGACCTAAAAAGGAACCTCTTTTGTTTTACTTACGGACGCAGCTGTGGTCATCATGTGCACGGGAATTTGTTTTCAAAATGGTGAGTTAAAGGTTTTGACTCTGTACTTTTACAATGACCTGTGCAACAGTTTTCATTTAATATTAGTGGAGGGTTTTATCAATACGTTATGTTATTAGCACATGTGTGAGTACTATGTAGGTACATACTATAAAGCTACCATTTACTGGGTACGTCTTTCATTGACTTGAATGTGCCCTGGCGGCTGAGAGTATGTCATGCTCACTCAAATGTCTCGCTGATGGTGGCACATGTGTTGGATCATTTAGCTCCCTTCAAAATGGTTGAGCTGAATGGTGCTAATCCGTGCGTCATGTTCGTGAACGGGCGCCGTCAGTGGGGACTGGTCATCTCTTTGCTGCCATGGCTTTTTTTAATTTAATTTAATATTTGGATTGTTTTAGGCTTTTCATTACGGACGCTTTTAACGTTCTGCATCGTTCTCACATGCATAATTTTTAACATCAATGATGTAACTAATACTTTGTAACCATATTTTGATTTAAAAGAGTGTCCATGGAGTTTCTTGCCCGTTCTTCTCCATAGGTACCTACTACGCTTTGGAATGGGCAACTAGCTTCATTTCTCTGACTGACCGACCCCTTGACAATTCAAAAGTGCCTGTAATTGGTTTAATTGAAATAAATACTTTGAGTTTGAAAAAAAAAAAAAAAAAATTAAGCTATTGGAGTACCTATTAAGTAGCATAGCATACCTCGAGCGACACGCGCCACCGACAGAGGCAACAGCCTTCGTCGACAACGTGTCGCTCGTGTATTTGAGTACCGCAGCTCCACCGCATTAGATTTCCGTTATCGACGACTGCCGGCGACGCATCGACGGCAGCCGTCAACGCGAGTCTGCGGCAGTCGTCAACAACAAGCCGCTCGTGGATTTGAGCACCGTACTCAAATACGCAAGCGGCACATTGTCGATTATTGTATGTATATATTTATTTAGACGAGTAAAATATACTTTATGTATATATTGATTGTATAATGTAAATGGTACACCACAGACTACCTACCATATTTGTCTCTCTTTAATTTTAATCCATCCAAAGGTTGTCTTTAAAAGATCGCTCTTAGCGATAAGACCGCCCATTGTGTCACCCTTTGTAAAATTTTTGTATATTTATGTTTTATAATTGTATCAGCCCCGGATCTTCAATTTTTTTTAGGCGGGGCAAAAACTGAAAAATGCCGCTCCCGCCCACTTATATTTATTTTTACCTTTATCATCCATATAACATGACATGACATTTTCAAAATATTAGTACCATTAAGGAAAGCAAAATTCCAATTCAGCATGGTAGCACAATCAAACCTCTTTTTAATTTCTGATATGATCCGATCAAATACCATCATTATTTCTTTAGAAAATAGTTGAACAGGTTGGAGTGTTTGTAATTCGTCTTCACACGTCTCATCGAAATGTTTTTTTACGTTTCGGAATTCGTTTGTTTTGCAAAATAGGGTCAACACCACTTTTTTCAGCAACTTCTCCAGCCTCTTTTATCCAATATTCCACTGGATTTTGTCTCATTTTTTGCAAAGTTTTGAGCAGACCATCCATTAGTGCGACGGAACGGGCAAGGATAATATCTTCTTTCTGAATTTCTATATTCACTCGATTGATTTCGCGGAGAATATTCGCCCAAATAGTTAAATTAAGAATAAATTTAAAATCCTTTATAGCAGTTAAGAGATGACCTGCCTCGTACTTAGCTTCTGGAGCACGAGAAGTTTGCTTAACTTCTTCTAAGGCTTCCGCTATTTCTGGCAAATTATTTAACAGGGCATTCACAGCAACATGTTTGGCCGACCATCTCGTCTGACTACTTCCTTTTAAATTTGTTTTAACGTATTTTTTCATAATGTCCCACCTAGTAGTGGAGCCAACAAAAAAGCAATATACTTTTTGAATTAGTCCAAATAGGTTAATAGCTTCCTGGCATGATGAGGCAGAATGAACACCTACAAGATTTAAGGAGTGAGCCAAGCACGGTACGAACTCGTCCAGCTCATTCCTTTCTGCAATCCGGGCTTGTATTCCTTTATGGATGCTGGCCATAAAGGACCCATTATCATAAGATTGGCCACGACATTGTCCAATATCTAAATCATCAACTGCCAATTTTTCTAAAATCTGTTGACAAATGTCCTCTCCTGTCTTTCCAGCAACTTCTATGAAATCAATGAAATTTTCTTTTATTTAACACACATCGCCAGTTCTTTTTACATATCGAATTACCGGGCTCGTTTGTTCTGTATGGATGCATCCGCAGTGCAGTCGAACATTATCGTGTAGTATTTGGCTTCTTTGATGTCATTTAAAATGCTATTTCTAACTGTTTTTGCCATTATGTCAATTATTTCATTGTGTATTGTCTGATAAATATGATAATTGTCCCTTTTTTAAGTGTTCTAATTGAAACTTAAAGAGTTGAATTATGTTTGGCGAGCAGGAAATTAAGTTCAATAAGTTACCTTGACTAGGCTGAGGATATTGCGTGATGAGATCGCTAGGAGTTTCGTGGGACCCGCGAAAAGAAAGGCAGTTTGTGGATAGATACAATACATCATCTATAACAATACGCAGAATCTGTCTCCATTTTTCTTTCTCTGAGTGGATTACTCTTTCAATGTCTTGATCAATACCCTGGCATGATTTCATTTGTTGTACCCGCGTTTTCCACTTGATCATACACTTCTCTAAAACAAAACACTGTCGTAGAGAGAGATCGACGAGGGAGTTTTCGAATATAGCTTCTTCTCTTTCGTACGCACGGTAACCAGACGCGTGCTGCCGCGATCTGCGATTCCTGCGGGCGAGCGGGCGCGTATTTTGAACTATGCCTACGCGCCTCGCGAATAATAAATGTTCGTGCAGCACGTCTCACTCCGCGCTCTGGGTATCGGTCGAGTTGATATGGCCATGAAATTTCTGTACTTGTACTATTATTTATTCCGTGGTCAAAGGCCGCCCTCTGAACTTGCCGCCCGGGGCATAGGCCCCGGCTTGCCCCCCCCTAGATCCGGGGCTGAATTGTATGGTGTACAATAAAGAGTATTCTATCTATTGTCGACGGCTGCCGTTGCCTCTGTCGTTGTCGCATGACCTGCCCAAGATTATGTCTGGACTTTAAAAGAGACTGTGACCTCTGAATTTGTTTCGGCCTTTCTTCTCAGACTAGTCAGATAAGAAACGCCGACCTCGTCTAGTTTTAAAAATATGATTAACGTGTGTTCGTACGGACGCCAGCACATCAAGCTACTACAATCTGTCAAATTTCTTTAATAGATTTTCAACTTTATCGCTGAAGCAATAGGTCCAAGGTTGATTGGGAAAATTTTACAGTTTCACATAGCTTGACGAGCTGGCATCTGTACAACAATGACAACCGGCTTGGTTGCCATGTATATTCACCAAATATCTCTGGTATTCTACAACCTATTGAAGTCATTGAAGAATTTTCAGAAAGAAATCCGAAGAGGCTTGTTATGCGTTAAGCAAAATAAAATGTGCACTTTTTTAGTGTTTACTTTGCTCAAACCACAATCCTGGATCCACCACAGCATTAAAACATAACATTACGCCAGTATTTCCTAGAGAAGTAAGCAGAGCAACACCCAAATAGCTTAACACACTATCAATCTCAATCTGAATCATTTTGAAGGATATTGCTTCATATGTTCGAAAAATGTGTCTGTTCAATAATGTAAACAAAGCAATGAATGTTGTTGGACCCATTGCTGCTGATAGTGTGTTACGCAATTACCCCGGTGTCGTTGCTACGCTGGTAGTGCCTTATTTCAATATACCACCCTGTATTATACAACCCACATTGAAAACAATAATTAAAAACCACCTCTTAAATCTATCATCATCATCCCTATAGTGTTAGCTATTGCCATTAAGGTTGTCAAAAAATAAAAGGCCCGTTTTGACATTTGAGAGTGCGTTCTTGACACTGTCAGTTTCATACAAACGTATAAGTGTTTTGCGAATTTGACCTTTATTAACTGAACTGTCAATGTCAACATGGGCCTATTCTGTTTTGACAACTTTAACTGGCCACAGACCCAGACTTTCTGTTATTCAGAATTGCCTAAGAGAAGACCTCAATTACAGTTTTCCAAGACAACACAAGGCATGTCTAACCTTGCATCCAAACCCACTAGTTACTGAACTGTTAAACCCAACAGCGGTTGTGAAAAAGGTTGAAGAGGAACCACGTGGGAGGCACAGCACTAGCTGGTCTATCACAACACCATTATTGTCATAAAACAAATTTGCTTATTTATGGTCCAACAACCGCAATGGGAATATGTAAAAAAATTGAAAATTGCAATGGGAATAAACAAGAAAAAAATTGCCTGACAGGGTTATGATACTGGGCCAGGAGGAATGAAAACCCTTTCAAGGCAGAGCACCGGCTAGAAGGTCAGACGAGCTCAAGGGGGCAGTTGGGAAGCAGTATTTACAAAGCAGTCCACACTGCAGAAGACCACATAACTTTGAGATGTGTTGCATGTGACTGTGATCCTCAGCATTGAGGGAAAGCAAAGAAGAAGATGAACAGGATTATTAAACCTGAAAGTGTAATACTTGTTATCACTAGAGCTATGAGATGGTTACTTATAGCCAGTTCTACACCGTTACATTCATTTTGTTTATGAAAATATGACTGTACTTTGTGGAAACTGGAAAGGATTTTGTAATATTTTGAAAAGAATGATGCAAAACAGGTAATACAGTCATAGTTACGTTTATTTGAGACTTAAATGAATACAATTAAAGCATAAGCTTTCAATTTGTAGAACAGCCATAACAATTATTCAGAAATTACCATAAATTACAAATTCCTTCAACTGTCTTTGTTTACATTTGCAGAGGTGCACTAAAACGCCACAAAAACGCCGCAAAAAGGTCTCAAGTCGCGCAAGGAGGATTAACACAGGCTGGAAAAGCCACTAGATAAAAAAAAACACGAACTTACCGAAACATTTCTTCTACCACGATGTCTAGGCATGCTGGAGTTCGTCCTCTTCGATTGAATGCAGTTTTCGCATCCGCAGCTGACACTATAGGATCCTTCCTGCTCCTACACCACTGCCGCAGCATATCAGACCAGAATTTCATCTTCATATCCCAGGATTCAGGATTCGCTGCCTTTAATCGAAAAGGTGCGAATAACGCGTTCATACGAACGTCGTCAGACCAGCACTGGGGAAGGTCACCCTCCGGTATTCCGCAACCTGGTAGACCCATTTTTTATTAACAAATCTATTTTGACGGTTAACTTTAGATTTTTGTTGTTTTAAAACTGTGATTTTTGTGATTTAAAAATGGGTGACTTCCGCACACAATGGCGTGCGAAAATTTTTGACGTTTAGGGATACCAGAGTAATAAAGCGAAGACCAAAGCATAAAAAAATGCAATGATTGCCATAAAAAATAAATAGATTTTATTATATATTTCAATATTGTCATCTTTTCACGATAACGATCTCATATGCAATATCCTAGGATAAACGGCCTAAGGCAAGACTCTGATAAAATTGCCATCAAAATTATCAAAACTTCAAAATGGTTTCGTAGGCAGGTTCTTTAACAGAATTCGTAATTGATTCGTATAAATTAGAGAAGATTAGGTTGCACAGCTGCAAAGCATTAATTATTTCCTTAAGAATTTCAACTACGATTTTTTAACAAAAATAAAATGGCATTGTTCTAAAAGGATTTTGTAAATAATTTTTGGTCAGTGTGCGTTTGTTTGATTCGCTTGCAACACTAAGAGAAATGTCAACAAATTCTTTTCGGACATTCCGCAATTTTGGGCCATTTTTAATCTGTGCGTCTACGTTCGTGCAGCGTTCCTATTATATTGTGAAACGGTATTTTCCCAATATCCCACGTTGTTTTACTAATAAATTGTTACAAGTGAACCAAGGACACATCTATTATTCTATGCCGGTAAGTTTTTGAACCAAACATCAACAAAGTTTCCGATGAAAATCCTATCAATTTGGTCAGTCACGACTCACGACACACATAATCTCGATGTATCAACGTTTTTATGAAAATTCCGCTGTTAGAATGATGTTTCAGGTCTTAAATATTTCATTCGCCGTTTTATATGAGCATATTACATCATGACGTAAAGTTAAAACATTATTTATCATTATTAAATTGTACTTGAAGTTGCAAAACTGGTTTTGTCCACAGTACTTATTAGTAATTACTTTGTACTTCGAGCTCTGTCCTGTTATTTACTAAGCTATTTCTGTGCGCAATATAAAAAAAACGTCGTTAGGATGAATGAGTGTTACCTTGGCCTGTTGATAAATTCCTGAAATGTTTAGGTAGATTATGTTTATGTTGATAATGAACTTTTTTTATTTGACCTACATCGGACTTATATGTTCAAGCCATTATTAATAAGTTGTATCAGCAGAATAAAATAGACAAGCCAGCTAAGCTGGTAGAGAATATGTCAGGCATTAAGTCTGCCTTAGAAAGTACTTTTTTTACTTGTGCATAAAGTTTTAATAAATAAATAAGCAATTGCTCCATGTAAAATACTGGTATTCAACTGCATCCGGTTATACTTGAAGCCTACCCCAATACAGTTCAGAAATGCTAGGCAGATGATGTTATAGACAGAATTACCATATTCATAAATATTTTTTAAATTATTAATAATCACATTTTTCTTGTTTTTCAAGTAGCATTCACTTCATTTTTATCTAAATAAATTTTATTTGATGTCCTAGGATTTCTTTTATATCATAAAATATGGTTCCTTGGTTCTAAAAAATCCTTGCAGACATGATAGATAGACACTTTCGGCATTAGTTGACACACACATCATACGACGGATCATAATTTAAACCATTGAATTTTTATTTGCTAATGAAAATTCACACCTGGCTGAGAATGTAACAATGGCTTCTTATACAATATTGATATGGTTTGCTCTTGGTAAGATTACGCAGGGAATATAACTAGTCTTGCCATAAATATTGTCACGAAGAAAACATTTTTTTTTATTGCAAATAATATTTATTACTTTTACAGTGTGTTAGTTCAATACATAAATATAAAACAATTTAAAATATAAAAAGCTTATTCGAAGTAAAGGATTAAGATCGGGGCTAGACGACGGCCAGTCTTCAGCTCTGATGAAGTCCGAAACGTTCACTTCCAACCAAGACTGCGTGGACCGAGCTTTATGACCCGGCGCCGAGTCTTGTTGGAAGGACCATACTTGGTTATTGAACATGGTGTTGTTAAGGGGCTTAACTACCTTCTCAAGAATGGTATCTTGATACACTTGTGCCGATGTTTTGATACCTTTTTCACAAAAATATGGCTCAGTCACTCCTTCATAGCTAACACCCCACCAAATCATCACTGAAATTGGATAATGCCCACGTTGGACTCTGTCGACTAATTGGGAAGCTTCCTTAGAGCTTTGAGCATAAATACGGTCATTTTGTTTGTTAAAATTTTCTCATCCGTAAACAAAATTTTTCTGTGACCTCCCTTTGCGTACCGCTTCAGCAGTTGTTTCGATTTTACCACCCTATTCTTTTTTAAATTATCAGTTAAAAAATGACCAGTGCGTCTCATAAAGGCTGCAAGTCCTAAGTCAGCTTTTAAAATACGCGACATGGTTCTGGGTGCAATCTTCATCTCCCGAGATAAAATCTTTTGCTTTCGGACAGGATTTCTTCGAATTCTTTCCCTTACTGCTTTGACCACCTTTTTCGTACGAACACTGCGTGGACGGCCAGATCTTTTTCTGTCACAAACAGAGGAGGTCTCATTGTATCTATTAATAGCCCGGTACACAAACATTTGACTAATACCAAGCGTATGGAGAGTTTTAAAAATTGCATTTGGCTCCATACCAACTTTGTGTAATGCAATCACAGCGATTCGGTTCTCTTTATCACCCCACTCCTTTTTTATATCGCAAAATATTATACAATGTATTGGCGCCAAAATTAGAAAACACAATGAACAATCGTATAAAAATGACAGATTCCAAATTCAAATGTAGGTAATATCTTTCTTATTTTTAATTGTAACAGTATTTATGGCCAGACTGTGTAATTACAGAATTGGGACCCTCATTGGTGCTGTTCTTCAGAACGGTCAGGTGCGTAGTACTTGCAACCGGCGTGCGTATACACACGACGACGACACACATACGACACGACATACGACACACGACATTTAGACAGACACACACACATTTTACGACACGACGACACTTTTTTCACGACATTTTTTTTTTTTTTTTTACTTACAACATTTTGTCGTTATGTCGTACGACTAGCAGGCCAGTTCCCGTAACAAAAAACGTTCAAAATCTAGTCTCAATCTCATCTCAGCGACAATCAATGTCACATTAGAGTTATTTTTGACAGATTGAGACAGATCAGACTGTGAACGTTATAAAAATTACGAGAATTGCCCCCTCAGATGTATGAAACTAAACACCAAAACGAGTATGTATAAATCGTAGCAGAACGTTCTGTAGTTTTTGCCTACCCCCATGAGAAGTAGGCGTGAATTTATCTATGTTTGTAAAACCTGAGAGCCCAGAGACCATAAAACCATTACAACAAGAATCACGTAAATTGAATAAGTGGCTCTCGAGTTGTGGACTAATTGACAGACAGACAAAGTGATATTGCGTTTCATAATAATTATGTGGTGTTACAAAGGTTGGGTTATGATGTGATTAGGTCTAAATATTTGTTTTTCTTATCAAATAGTTATAAGAGATAACAGAGTATGCGCCGGCGTGTTTCGGCACAGCCTTCTTTAGGCACACTTTACGCTCTTTCTGAGCAGTGAACGAAACTACACCGTCACTCTCACATCGGTGACGCTGAATCGGGTATCCTCGGCGCTGAATCGGTTATACTCTGCGTAAAATCGGATATCCTCTGCGCTGAATCGGTTCTATCGGCGTAAAATCGGATATCCTCTGCGCTGAATCGGTTCTATCGGCGTAAAATCGGATATCCACGGCGCTGAATCGGTTATACTCGGCGTAAAATCGGATATCCACGGCGCTGAATCGGTTACACTCGGCGTAAAATCGGATATCCTCTGCGCTGAATCGGTTCTATCGGCGTAAAATCGGATATCCACGGCGCTGAATCGGTTATACTCGGCGCTGAATAGGTTATACTCGGCGCTGAATAGGTTATACTCGGCGCTGAATCAGGTATTCTCGGTGCTTAATCGGGCATCCTCGGCACTGATTCGGGTATCCTCGGCGCTTAATCCGAGTATACCCGATTCAGGCTCGGGTCGGTGACGCTGAATCGGATATACTTACTCGGCTCCAGTCGACGGATGACGCTGAACCAGGTATACCTACTCGTCGCTGAATCGGTTATACTCGGCTCCAGTCGTAAGTTTTTACTTCTATAGTATGCTCATCACAAGCATACATCCTCTTTTTTAATTATTTTACGATTAGATTATAATCCGATTGAAGGCTGACTTTTCCATCGCCAGATAACTTTTATTCGAGGAATAAAATTGACGTTTGACAGTTTTTATATGAAACAACTGTCAAAATTTCAAAATTATTCCTCGAATAAAGTTATCAGACGATTGAAAAATCAGCCCTAAATTAAATTGTAATGATATTAGTTCGGCTTATAGCCACGATAGTGCTACCTTATTTTTATTTAGGGTCAGATTATAAATTATGATTTGGTAATCTTATCTGTACCCTTGATAAAAATGAATTACAACAACAACGGCGTTAATAAATCCATGATTTTATATTTATGCTAGCAGCGCCCCGCGGTTTCTCCCGCATAAGTTTCGATCCCGCGGGAATATATCCTAATGCAGGTCATGGTCTACCCATGTGCGATCCAAATATACAGGTTGGCAAGGATATCGGTGAAAATATCGATGCGCAAACTCTAACCTTCATGGTCACAGTTTGTTAATCGATATTTTCAGCATATGATTCTAGATTATATGATTTTTCATCGGTTATTTAAAAATAAATCAGCCGTTTCCTACAAAAGTGGTAACAGGTTGCGCTACGGTGTCCCTACCACCCTGTAGGGTATATCCACATTTCGCCAATGATGTTTAAAGCCCCCCGTAATATGGGGCCTTAAACATCCACCCATCAACCGAGCACAAATCCAGGGCTGCTACTGAATGCTTATGCGAATCCTGCACCCCCGGCCATAGGCAGAGGTGGAACACCGCGATGGTTTTAGCCGGTAAGAGTCGGCATACCCCTCCGTCACTTCCACGATGGAGGAAGTCCATGAGGATTTTCACCGCGAAAAAAAAAGGGCTGTTACTGAGAAATTCCTGAACCCAGAACAGTTCCCGCTCATGCTCAGCACTAGTGCTTGCGACCACTAGACCAACGACCAATTGTGAATTAGTGGCATAATTTTACATTTCACGGTAGCACATGAGTTATTTCAATTCCACGTCTCGTTGTCATTATTCGTCACACTACGTATTACCACGATATGCGACACTTGCAGTCAGTTCCAAGTTATTGCAAAAAATATGAACACCCAGTTATTTTTTGGAACGAAGTTCTTTAACGCGCTTTCCGTTAGGAACTAAACTGGTAACAATCGTCACGTAACGATCGAAATGCCCCGTCCAAGCGACTTTCGAAAACCCTCAAAAACCATGGAAACTACAACATGACAATTAAAATGATAGTTTTCTAGGTTTTCGAGGGTGCTGAAGCCAATAAGTGAGGTCAAAATGAAAATCAAAGATGGCGGCTGCGAACATTATAAAATGTTTCATCGTGAGTGTCGTTTTCATGGTTTCCGAGGGTGCTCAGCCGATAGCGAGGAAAAAATGAAAATCCATGATGGTGACAACTTTACTGAACGATGAAACATGGAAACAAAACAAGCTAAAGTATTGATAGGCCCTGACGGAGATGGCGGGATGTGATGGACTCCTTTAACGTAGTGGTTGACGTCATCACGTCAACGCCGGCTGTCGCTGAAAACCAGGGGCTCTACTACGAAGTGCAAAGTGCGAATGATCGGATCGGACCGACACATGGCCGAGCCGAATATTATTGAAAAATGCGAAAAAAGTTTGGATCGGCTCAGTTGGGTCGGGACCATAGTCAATATTCGAAAGAGTGTAGGGGTGTAGGATCAGGACCTACCGAACCAAATAGTAACTTCGTAGCAGGAAACGGCCGATACCACTTCGGAATAGACCCCCAGACCAGTCAGATTTGAAAAAAATATTTTTACATTTGATAGCCCAATTCTTGAGGAAGGCTATAGGCTATTTAACATCACGCTATTTCCCTTAGGAGCCGAGCAAAAAGAAAAAAAGTCTGAAAGAACGATAAGCGAAAACGAAGTAATAGCGCGGGTAGGCGACAGGGCTTGTGGCTAAGTAATAACCGCCGCACGGGTCGATCGATCAGGTTAAGCTACGCTTGCCGCGGTTGGTCCATGGATGGGTGACCAACTTCACATATCAAGACCCCTTCGTGCCTCGGAAAGCACGTTAAGCCGTTGGTCCCGGCTGTCATTCGTGGGTCTTTGACAGTCGTTACGGGTCGTCAGTCGTCCGAAAGTCTGACAACCAGTCTTACCAAGGGGTATCGTATTACCCAGTAACTGGGTTGTGGAGGTCAGATAGGCAGTCGCTCCATGTAAAATACTGGTATTCAGCTGCATCCGGTTAGACTGGAAGCCGACCCCAGCATAGTTGAGTTGATGACGATGAGCGCGGGTAGGCGATGCGATGCGATGCGACGGGGTCAGTCGGGGTAACAAGAAATTTCACGTAGGCAGAAGCAAGTTATAAATTAAATAAATAGATGGGGGCCGCCTGCTAATTCCGATCCAGCCTGTCCTTTGCTGCTCTCTCCCAGCGACGACCTAAGCCAAGGCTCTTAGCGTGTAAAGTCCGTTTCACAAAAGAAGTCTCGTAGACGCGGCGCCACTGTCGTAGGACGGAATCATAAATATTGATTTATTTATTTATCTCGACATCATATACGAGTAGCAGGCTTGGTTATTGGTTAATAAAATGCACCTTCTTAAATAGAGAAAGGTGTCTGGGGTAGGAGAGTTGTTGTAGGAATGTTGCTAACTATAGTTCCACTTATTGCCGCGGGACTTCTTTCGGGAAACGGACTCTAGACGCTTAGTTTTTAAGTCTTTTTAAGCCCTGGCTGGAGGCCTTAACTTATTGAGGCATCCACAGGCAAGCCCGGTTAAGCAGACGACAACCTCATAGGTTGAACTGCGAAATGTCATACATAAAAAAGGGGCCGCCTGCTTGTTTGCCACTTTAGAGGTATGAGGAACAGGGTGTAAAGTTCACTCATCCTCCATAGAAAAGGGAGGATCCTCCGACCAGACGGGTGTTGTGTCTGGCGGGCAATTGCCCAACGATTGATGTTGGGAAATTGTATCTATGCTAATTGCGCGGTAAACTCTGCTTGCGAGATGCAGGATTTGCGTGACGTCAGTATGACGCGTTGTTCGCATGTGGCGTTGTAGATACCGCTACACCACCAAAAAGAAGACGAAGCAGGGCGTAGTTGTTAGTATAAATAACATTTGTACTTTATCTTATCTAGTTTCAATCTCTTCTATTCTTAAGCACACGTGACAGTACTATTATCAATCGACAAAGAGTAACTAAAGAAAAATATTCAGATATGACATGTCTTTGAGTTTCTTTTGTACAGACGCCAGCACATCAAGTTACTACAATCTGTCAAATTTCTTTAACAGATTTGCCGAAAATCGAGTTGTATGGTGTGCAATAGGCCTATATCCAGCAGTGGACTGCTGTAGGCTGATGATGATGATGATGACGACAGTAACAGCAGTCGATGACCACAAAAAAAAACATCAAATTAATTTATTTTTCATTTCATCGTGTTTAGATATTTATCGATGCCCATCACGTCTGCGGAGTTTCGCTAGCTAATTTATGTATACACCGTGTTCCGGACGATATACATGAACTTCGACCAGCAGCCCAATTGTGTAACACATTTTCGGCAAATGATTGAGATTAATTGGTTTCGTTTCGATCGCTTTTTGTTTCATTTTACGATTTTCTTAAGCACATATCGGTCACTCTTTAGCGTTTCAAACCAACAACCAACGCAATACGAAAATCGTAAAATGAAAAAACCGATCGAAACGAAACCAATTAATCTCAATCATTTGCCGAAAATGTGTTACGCGATTAGGCTGCAGAGGGGTAATTCTCGTAATTTTAAGACCGTTCACAGTCTGATCTCAGTCTCAATCTGCCAAAAAATACTTTTTTTGACATTTGTTTGTCGCTGAGATGAGAATGCGACTAGATTTTGAACTTTTTAAATTACGAAAATTGGCCTTCTTATGTTCAGACCACAGAATAAGCATTTTTCATTATGGACACATTAATGAATTCTTATATTTTTGTTAATTTACATACAAACTAAATACCTTGGCGTAAATCACCCGATATGCATGCCTCTTTATCTCTTTATCCGAAGCATTTGATAGATTTATCATTTTAATTGCACTAAGCGGCAACATAAGCCAAATTAAGACCCTTTCTTACTGCATACCTCAATTCAATTTCATTTAGGGCGGATTTTTCAATCTCCTGATAACTTTATTCGAAAAATAATTTTGAAATTTTGACAGTTGTTTCATACAAAAACTGTCAAGCGTCAATTTTATTCCACGAACAAAAGTTATCTGGCGATGGAAAAATCAGTCCCTAATGAATTCCAAATATCTTTGTAACGAAGCCTTTTTAAGCACTACTTCTTTTGTTAGATTTGATTTGTAAAAGCGTTTGCCAAATTTTATGGATAACGTGAAGAACACGGTGTATTGTGGTCGGTGCATAAAAATTACCAGAATTTGAACACAAAAGATACTGGATAAAGTCATTACTGTACTTATGGCAATGACCGGTGGCCGAAGGTGACATTTTTAGTGGCCGTTTAAAAGGCATTTTTTATGCTGGATCGACGCATTTATAAATGCAAAGCAAAAATAAGCGTAGGTATTTTAGGATCCCAAACGAATTTTGCAAGTGTCAAAGGGCAAGCTTGTTGCTATTTATATTGGGTATTAACTCTGCCCGCGACTTCGATCGCGTGCAGGTCGGAAAAAAATGGAAAACCAAAAATTCGAAGACTGTGACATCTACCAACCCGCACTGGGCCCGCGTGGTGGATTACGGCCCTCGCCCTCTCTTAGAGAAGAGGCCTGTGTCCAAGCAGTGGGAACCTTATAGACTGATTATACTTAGAGTAAACTTGGTCAGTATGATGAGTAATCCTGCTTTAGTCACTTAGACAGACAGCCTACCTGATGGTAAGCTTTCATCGCCATCTATGAACATGTACAATACCAGAGCTATCGCAGTTCCATTACCAGCCTAAAAACGAAAGTCACTGTAATGCCACCGGCACCAAACCCTTTTAAATGATAAATGATTTATTTTCTGTAAGTAGGCTTGTACAAACACTTTTACACGACAATCATATCTTTTAAAACTAGATGAGTTCCGCGTTTCCTATCTGACTACTCTGAGAAGAAAGGCCGAAACAAACTCGGAAGTCACAGTCTCCTTTAAAGTACAGACATAATCTTGGTCAGATCATGTGAAGACCGTGTAGATTGGTGTCTGAAATGGTCTTTTGAGGAAAGAACCACGCAGTTTGAGTGGACTTGTCCAGGCAGTGCACGCATTTGTCAAAAATCGTGCAGCTCAACTCAGAACTTGAAGAGCTCAACGATTCGACGAACAATACCAAAGAAAGGACATTTGGGTAGGCCGCGTAAATTACTCAAACTGCCAAATCATGATTAAAACTAAATAAGAAAGAAGAAAAAAATGACCCACATAGGATTATGTGGGTCATTTACTTTCTTTCTTTCTTTTTTTTCTTTCTTTTTTTCTTTCTTTTTTTCTTTCTTTTTTTCTCTTCTTTTCGTGTGAGGACTCCCATTCACAAAAAAAAATAATAATAATATAAAAGGCAAATAAAAAAGGTAACAAATACAAAAACGGCCGTAATGTCATATCGAGCATACGTTGAGTCCTCGTTGCGGTATGGACTAATAAAATGGGGAAATAGTACAGACCACAATAGAGCATTTATTTCCCAGAAAAAATGTATACGGGCCTTATACGGGATTCCGTCCGATGAATCATGTAAGCCAATATTTAAAATGCTTGGTTTGCTACCGCTACCGTCATTATATATATATGAGGTGTGTATGTTTGTAAAGAAACACAAAGAATTGTTTAAAACAGCAGAAGAGGTATGTTCACGAAGTCGGCGTGACCAATACACACTTGTACTAGACGAGCGGCCTAGGTATGCAAAATATAATAAAAATTGTGTAGCTATGTGTGTACGTATATTTAATAATTTACCAAAGACATTAAAAGTATTGAATTGTAGGCTATTTAAAATTGAATTGTATAACTGGTTGAATGATAATAATTTTTATAGTATTAAGGAGTTTTTAGAACACTAACGTTGACAGCACAACTTTGCATGCTTTAATTATAAGCAAAACATGTATGATCACATATTGTATTGTAAAACCTTTTTATACCGTGTTTTAAGCAAATAAATATTATTATTATTATTATATATAATACTGTGAGCGTACATAGTAATGTGAGCGCCCAAAACAATGCGCATCCACTTGTTTTGGATGGGGCAATCCCGATATACAATCATCTGCAAGATGCCGTTGCTACTGCCTCGCACACGCTGTGAAAAGGAAGCTACCGTTTTGCGCACAATCGCATGGAAGCCGTCCGTTCGCGCCTCCGCAAACATACCAGACGCACTACGATAGCGAGGCAGCCGCATCAGCTTCCTGAAAATGTTGTTATATTGGACACGCAGAGCATTGGCAGCCCGGTGAGTGTAACTTATCCTCAAACTGCTCCAGTAAAAGGACTGGCAATACACTTTATAGGTATGAGGAACAGGGTATAAAGTTCACTCATCCCCCATAGAAAAGGGAGGATCCTCCAACCAGACGGGTGTTGTGTCTGGCTGGCAATTGCCCAACGATTGATGTTGGGAAATTGTATCTATGCTAATTGCGCGGTAAACTCTGCTTGCGAGATGCAGGATTTGCGTGACGTCAGTATGACGCGTTGTTCGCATGTGTCGTTGTAGATACCGCTACAACACCTTAAAAACAGGGGGTCTACTACGAAGTGCAAAGTGCGAATGTTCGAATCGGACCGACGGTGTAGAACAGCCCTGCCCCTGACCACTGTCTTACTGTGTGGACCCGGACTCCCCACATCAGAAGGCCAATTCTCGTACTTAAAACCGTTCAAAATCTAGTCGCAATCTCATCTCAGCGACAATCAATGTCATAAATATGTGTAAAATTGTTGTATTTTTGACAGATTGAGATGTGAGATTATAATGCAAACGTTCTTAAAAATACGGGAATTGCCCCTCAGTTCATACACGCACGCCGGTTGCGATTACTACGCACCTGACCTTTCTGAAGAACATCACTAATATTTTTTAATCTTTGTTCCTAATAGATAAGATCAAGACCACATGCATACCCACAATAAACTCAAATCGGATGTTTTTATCAGTACTCTATTGTCCTTCAATCAGTGATAATGTAACGCTTGAACGGAAGTTATTATAAATTTAAATCTTTAACTCTAAATATAATTTTTAAGTTGTATTTTTGGACACCAAAGATTTTTTTGTTGGCTATATTTTTTTTTCTATCATTCGTGTCTTGGAAATCAGGCTGAAAAGTAGAGTGTGATAGTTGGTTTAAAAATATAACCTAAAAACGTTTTGGTATTTTTATGTAAGTATAGTCCTTTTTTTTTTTCTGGTGGGAAATCATCAAATGACCCCTCCCGCTCTGGGTGGAGCGGAAGGGAGTGTCAGACTCTTACTGACTAAAACCGACCCATGTTCCTTTCTTCGCCCTTTATGTTCCGGGGTAGCGGTAACCCTTTCGGACAATCCCGCTGACCCGGCAGGCTTCGGCCCTAAGGGGCCCCTCAAATAATGCTGACATCTCTTTGAGGCGCGCGTGGAACACTTACGCGCCGTCCGGCACGGGCCTGGTCCTGATCGGGCGGTGAGCTACCCATTGCTCTCCGCCTGCAGGCCCGATGTAAGTATAGTCTTAAGTTATCGTTATAGTCGGGTTTTGTTTTTGGTGGGAAATCATCAAATAACTTCTCCTGCTCTGGGCGGAGCGGGACTCAGACTTTTACTGACTAAAACCCACCCGTGCTCCCTTAGTGGCCTGTGCCAGGGGCCACGGTAACTATTTCGAACAACCCGCGACCCTGGCCGTCATCGGCCCTAGCGGACCCCATCAGTTAGTGCTGACATCTCTTTGAGGCGCGCGTGGAACACAACGCGCCGTCGACTCGGGCCTGGTCCTTGCCGGACCGCGGCTTACCCATTGCTCGCCGTCCGCAAGCCCACGCCTACATAATCAGCCTATGATGTTCCCACTGCTGGGACACAGGCCTCCTCTCGGTGAGAGGGAGCGGCCCGTAATCCACCACACGGGCCCAGTGCGGGTTGGTAGATGTCACATGTCTTCGAATTTTTGCTTTTAGGACATGCCGGTTTCCTCACGATGTTTTTCCTTCACCGTTTTGAGGTGAGGTGATGAAATAATTTACACAAAGTAAAGCGCCTGTCTGGGTTCGAACCTACGAGTTACGACCTACAACCCGTAAATCGCGACCGATACCACTGGGCCACCACTGCTCTCTTGTCACCGTAGCCCACGCCTACGGTGACCAGGAATCGACTCTCGATTCTCGACGACTAGGGGGTTTTTTTTTTTTTCGGAGATTATGTAGGGGCTACATACAGACAAACAAAAGAGAATGAACAAAAGTCGTACCAAAAAGTCTCGTGCATCGAGATCAAAATATTATAGTAATTATTTTCATAATTTTTTATGACATAACGCGTCGGGGATTTGATTTTTGAACAGGGAATTTAATTTAAAGTAAGTGTTTTGTGTGTGTGTGCTTTTCATGACGTTCCGTTTCAAACGATATGATTAATATAACCTTGAATTTTGAAATTGTCAAGATCACGTCTTTCAAAAAACTTGTAAATAAATTGTACTTTGCCGATTCTACATTAATTAAAAATAACTGGAATAAAATAGAATATGATTTTTATTTAAACGATTGTCATTTTTTTAGATCAATAATGGCCATTCGTGTTTTTAAATTATTTCGATTTTTTTTTTTAAATCTCTGATACCCGGCTCTTGTTTACAAAAAGAACTTTCGTAGGAGTTAATATGATAAGTGTAGTCTATAAAAAACAAAGTTTTACTTTGATACAGCATGGTACGGGATTCCATACATCCCTAAGCATTGTCCTTTTACCTCTATATAATATTGAAATGCGATACTGGCCCATGTAATACCATCTCTGTGCGCACGTTCTGATGGCAGTTTCCTCTTCTTCCCCAGGTTCTACACAGCATGGAAGCGACTCGGTGACATTGACACTTCGGGTTTTTAAATGAACATTACTTTCGTGGCTGTCTGCTCTGGTGGACTACACCCGGTATGGTGTTAGGTGAGTGAATTTTAATTGATATACAATATGTCCCGGAATTAAGACACACCACCAAACGCCCCAATTATAATATTATGTTATAATCATAATACATACACTGAATTCTTACTATTGGCGCAGATTCCCTTGTTCACTAAGTAAACTAAATTTAAGTTAAGTGCATCTGTTTCCTTCCATTTCATTAAGAAAAGGACAGAAGATAAATATTAGTTTAGTCCTGTCAAATTAAGATACTCCATAGACAAGTTTAGAAGTGATTAAAGATATGGCTACTAAAAATACGTCAGGCGCTGACTAATTTGACAGGACTAAACTAATATTTATCTTCTGTCCTTTTCTTAATGAAATAGAAAGAAAAAGATGCACTGAACTTAAATTTAGTTTAGTTTGTGAACAAGGGAATCGGCGCCAATATGTTTAAAACATTGTTTATACTTTTTCCTCGTGTCGCTGGCTCGACTGAATTTTAAATGTTATTTTTCCAAAACTTTGCCACTTCCACGGCGTTGTCGGTGGCAGCGCAGAGGTCACTTTGACTGCATGTTTGGAGACACAGAAGGCAGGATAGGAGGTGGAGCATGGTTTGTGACATAGCTCCACAATCACACCCTACTGCCGTTCCGTCAAGGTAGCCCCACTTCACCAGGTTCCGACTTGTGTCCGGAGACGGTTCAGAGACTTCCAAGTCGACCACGGAAGATAACACCCCACAGGAAGATGCTCCTTTGGTAGTAGGTAGTAAGTAGGAGGGGGAAGAGTGTCCTGTCACAGTTTGCAACGGGCATCGACCGGGTATTGTTTATTTATTAAATTAGATGAAACTGAGAAAATTGTGGTCAGATTACAAATCTACGCACGCACGTACAGATAAAGGTCTAGCGTAGTAGATACGTCGTCCATTTTGGTTTGTTTAGACTGAACAGTGGACATGTGACTGTATTTAACGTAGCTTTAAATATGTCGTTTCCAATACTTTGTCTCATGAAATGTCGATTAAAAAAGAAAGGTGTCAGTATGAAATTCAGATGACGCATGGATTGATTTTGGCAGGTCTTCATGAAGTTCTACTTTCAGATGCAATATCTGTACTAACTATAAAGCTGAAGAGTATGATTGTTTAAAAGAAAATCTGTTAGTTGCAGTGCAGTCCCGAAGTCTATGGCGCCCGTAGGTTAGAATAGAATATATTTATTGTAAAACATGAGTATACATCAAATAATATGTGCGAGGCCTTAAAATAACAGGTAGATCTGCATCAGTAGTACAAGATAATCTGCTAAAACTCGCATACGGCACTTGAAAAAATTGTAGTTCTGCACTAAAATCCTAGATGGCGTTGTACATAACAACTCTTGCGTGTAATCAATATTCATTTTACTTCGATACGAAACTAAGGTCAAGTTTATCAGCTGTTAGTTCACATACGATTGCATAGATGGCGTTAGTGTTTGATTGAAACAATGTTATGGACAGGGGATGGACAGCACTGTCACAATGCTGTTGCATTCAGATACTACATGCGCTAAGGTAGCCCGCGATGGGCCCGCGTGGTTGATTACAACCCACTAGTCAGATAGGAAACGCCGGCCTCACTTCCTCACCTAGTTTTAAAATATGATTGACGTGTAAAAGAGTTTGTACAGACGCCAGCAGGTCAAGCTACTCGAAACTGTCAAATTTTCCCAATCAACCTTGAACCTCAATGCTTTAGCGTTAAAGTTGGAAATCTATTAAAGAAATTTGACAGATTGTAGTAGCTTGATGTGCTGGCGTTTGTACAAACCTACTTACAAAATAAAATAAAATCAGTCATAATTTATCTCACTCCCTCTCACAGAGAGGAGGCCTGTGTCCCAGCAGTGGGAACATTATAGGCTGAATATGAAAGAGAAAAGAAAGAAAGAAAAATATTTTATTCCGCACAAACAAAACGCACAATTACAAGGAAAAAAATAATAATAATAAAAAAAACGAAAAAAGACATAAGATGCACATAGTCAAAAGACACGTACTCATGCATAAAAATGTTGGCACTTTTGTCTATTGCTCGCTGTTAAGGCCATGGACCAATGACAACTCACATTAATTGACAATTGACAGTACTACCCGTATTATAAAGTGCTCTGTGGACAGTACAGATATTGGCAGATGACGACAAAACAACAACAATCACAATAAAAACAAAAATGCCAATTGCAGAGTGGCGAAATAATTAGTATAACTACTTTTATGACAAAACAAACAACAAATTAGCCGTGCGTCGCATCTGTGCAAAAACAGGTCGTTGCTCAGCAGAAATGCTGTGACTTATGCATGTTTTGTCCTATAAATATCCTCTATCCTTGTCCCCAGTTTACAACCCAAGACAGCTGAAGGGTGTAACAATCGCTTCCTTGCGTTTTCTATCGCACCGTGTGAGAATTACCCTTTCTTTTTACCCTACATACATAGATTAGCCTTTGTAGCTCTTGATAGTCATTTGTTTTAAGTCGAACTAAAATATACAAGATGGCGGCACATCAACGCGCAAACTGGAATCATGAATGCAGCACATGATTCTAGACGAAGCGTAGAAATTTTTTCGTCAGTTGTCGTAAAAGCAATATGCTTTTTCATAGAACACTGCTTTTTTTTTAAAAAATAACCGGTGAAAAGTTTCAATGGGATTCAGAATCTTGTGCTGAAACCATGGTGACAGGTTGTCTGTCGATTTTCCTGCCACCCTGTATAGGAGGTAGAACGTAGCGTTTCCAATTTTATGATAATAGTATTGTAAAAGGGAGAGAGAGGCCTTTTCTCTGCAGTAGGACAATCCAGGCTAGTTAGATTACATTAGTATTGTAACTTACTTTTGAACTTGAAAATGGCGTCGATTCCTTTGTTCACAAACTAAACTAAATTGTAAGTTCAGTGCACCTTTTTATTTCTATTTCACTAAGAAAAGGACAAAAGATAAATATTAGTTTAGTCCTGACAAATTAAGATACCCCATAGCAAGTTTAGACGTGATTAAAAACATGGAGACGAAAAATACGTCAATTTACGTCAGGCGCTGACTAATTTGACAGGACTAAACTAATATTTATCATTTGTTCTTTTCTTAATGAAATAGAAAGAAAAAGGTGCACCGAACTTAATTTAGTTTAGTTTGTGAACAAAGGAATCGGCGCCAATGCCTTCCAATTCCAACTTTATTTAGACCATCTTTTATTTTTTATCCTTGCATTAGTTTAGTTACCCGTATTGGACTTACCCACTTCTCATTCTACGTTACGTAAGTAAACCATACTTAACAATTCGTAGAATAAAAAGATTGCTGTCGATGAAGTAAAATCTGCCTAGACTTTTTCCAAGTATGTGGTCAGTCCCAGGTCAGATAGGCAGCAGTAGACTAAAATTGCTACAATTTGATATTAGAACCAGCTCTGGAGGTTCAATACTTACCGAGATACAGCTCTACAAAAATTTACAACAATTAATATTGTTAATATACCAAACAACGTGCGAAAATTTCGCGGTTTTTTGAATGCTGCAAAGTTAGCACCGGGGGGGGTCTACTCCGAATTGGTATCGGCCGAATGTTCGGCCGTTTCCTGCTACGAAGTTACTATTTGGTTCGGTCGGTCCCGATCCTACACTCCTACACTCTTTCAAATATTGACTATGATCCCGACCCAACTAAGCCGATCCGAACATTTTTCGCATTTTTCAATAATATTCGGTTCGGCCATGTGTCGGTCCGATCCGATCATTCGCACTTTGCACTTCGTAGTAGACCCCCTGGTCTTTCGAAGCTGCAAACATGGATATACTGTTAGTGGTCCTAACAACATATTAAAAAATCAGAACTAGCCGTTAGTTTGCGATTTTAGCGATTTCTAGTGTTAGATATGACTGGCCTACAATGTGGTACTAACCTTTGAAACAGTTGCGTGTTTAACCCAATTACGAATTATAACGGTAATGACCCCTTGGGGATTAAGCGTTTGTAATCCGTGCCAAAATATTGTTAAGTTACTACTGTAAAGTAAACAATTAAAAAAGTCTTGTTAAAATATACTGTACATTTACCACGTAAGACGATTTGAGGAGGGAGGGGTCCAAACAAGGCTTATTTTTTCTTACATTCAGAAGAGCACTCCATTACTCTATTTAGGGCTGATTTTTACATCGCCACGAGAGCGAGTTGAGAAAATCTAGTTATAACAGACTTCAAAAAAGGAGGAGGTTTTCAATTTATTTTTTTGTTTGCCTACTTTGTGTCCTACAGCTGGGCAAAGGCCTCCCCTTTTTCCTCCTTTTTGCTCCTTTTGGTGTAATTGCTGTATGGAGTTCCAGTGTGAGGATAAATAAATAATAAATATATAGACGAATTTGCAAAATTATTTTTTTAATGGATAAGGTAAGCTTCGGGGTGGCCTCGTATAAATTTGATAAACTTTGCTTGGGTAGTTTTTGGCTTCAATAATACGATTTAAAAAAAAACACTACAAAGTGAAAAATTACTTTAATTTCGGAATTCGGTGTCAGAAAACGAAAATGCGGAACCAACGACACAGACTTCCGAAATTATAGTTATTTTTCACTTTGTAGTGTTTTTTTTTTTAAGTTATTTTTTCAGTGATAATCTAACTGCGGTCAAACAAAAACCCCATTAAATTAATTAATTCTTTGGTTTATCATGTTTAGGTATCGATACCGATTACGTCCGCAGAGTTTAGCTAGACAATTTAATATGACCCTGTATTTATAGGAGAATATCTCATTGAATATTGATCACATATTGATTTTGTAAAACATTTATACTGTGTGCATTAGGTTAACCCTTTTTTGACAGCGGTTTTTGAAACGTACAGACGCCAGCAGGTCAAGCTACCCGAAACTGTCAAATTTTCCCAATCAACCTTGAACCTTGATGCTTTAGCGATAAAGTTGAAAATCTATTAAAGAAAGTTGACAGGTTGTAGTAGCTTGATGTGCTGGCGTCTGTACATATTCCAGATTACGTAAAAGTTAACTTTAAAATGCGTAATAAAATAAATATATAAACTGCATTATCTTATTGAATTATCTTATTTATGGCTTCTTACACACATTATAATACCGTACGTGTATCAATCGATGTATTGTGTGTTGCTGCAATCACTAGTTCCATCTGTCAAAAAACGGTTTACCTAATGAACAGGGTATGAGTAGGAATGGATTGCTGTATGACGTTCCAATGCGAAGATCATCTGCCTAGCCTTTTCCCAACTATGTTGGGGTCGGCTTCCAGTCTAACCGGATGCAGCTGAATACCAGTATTTTACATGGAGCGACTGCCTATCTGACCTCCACAAACCAGTTACTGGGTAATACGATACCCCTTGGTAAGACTGGTTGTCAGACTTTCGGGCTACTGACGACCCGTAACGACTGTCAAAGATCCACGAATGACAGCCGGGACCAACTGCTTAACGTGCTTTCCGAGGCACAAATAAATGATTAATAGCTGTGTATTGAACATCCATGATCAGCTGTCGCTTGCTGGATGATAGGACGATAATAATACGTGTAGATAAAGAGGTCGAAAGTCAAACAGATACGCATGTGTCATGCACGTGCCTATAAACGAGAATGAACTGAATATTTCCCTGTGGAAAGCACGTGTCTAGGGTGTGGACACTGTGAAGAGATGATTTTAGACAGACAGCGGTGTATGATTAAGAATCATTTGTCCGTCTGTGAGAGGGGCCCGTGGCTAAATAATATCAGCCGCACAGTTCGATCGATCAGGTTAAGCTATGCTTGCCGCGGTTGCTCTGTGGATGGGTGACCATCTTCATATACCAAGACCCCTCCGTGTCTCGGAAAGCACGTTAAGCCGTTAGTCCCGGCTGTTATACGTGGATCTTTGACAGTCGTTACGGGTCGTCAGTAGCCTGAAAGTCTGACAACCAGTCTTACCAAGGGGTGTCGTATTACCCAGTAACTGGGTTGTGGAGGTCAGATAGTCAGTCGCTTCATGTAAAATACTGGTATTCATCTGCATCCGGTTAGACTGGAAGCCAACCCCAACATAGTTGGGAAAAGGCTAGGCAGATGATGATGACACTGTGGAGAGATGATTTTTGACGGGCAGAGGTGTATAATTAAGGATCATTTATTCGTCTGTGAGAGGGGCCCGTGGCTAAATAATAACAGCCGCACAGTTCGATCGATCAGGTTAAGCTACGCTTGCCGCGGTTGGTCTGTGGATGGGTGACCATCTTCATATACCAAGACCCTTCAGTGCCTCAGGAAGCACGTTAAGCCGTTGGTCCCGGCTGTCATTCGTGGATCTTTCACAGTCGTTACGGGTAAAATTAATTTCTAGCCATCTAACTACAGCCTTAGATATTTAATTAAGAAACTAAATGTACCACGATACCAATTATCTGACCTCTGACCCCAAGATTGCTACTCCCTAAGTAGCAATCTTGGGGTCAGAGAATATAATTATTTGATAGAAAAGATAATACAAATCTGACCTAGCTTAGAGGACGAAAGAGCACTGGCTTTTAATCTGGTTCATCATCAGCCTATAGCAGTCCGCTGCAGGACATAACATAACATAATCAGCCTATAATGTTCCCACTGCTGGGACACAGGCCTCCTCTCTGTGAGAGGGAGCGGGCCTCAATCCACCACGCGGGCCCAGTGCGGGTTGGTAGATGTCACATGTCTTCGAATTTTTCGATTCTAGGACATGCCGGTTTCCTCACGATGTTTTCCTTCACCGCTTAGAGAGCAGTCGTGATGAAATAATTTACACAAAGTAAAGCGCCTGTCTGGTTTCGAACCTAGGACCTACAACTCGTAAGTCGTGGCTGTTACCACTGGACCACCACTGCTCTGCACTGCTTGACATAGGCCTCTCCAATTGCACGCGATTTAGCTCGACTCTCGGCATCTCTCATCCAGCTGCTACCAGCCACCCTGCGAAGATCGTCGCTCCACCGAGCCTGAGCGCGTCCTACCTTACGTTTGCCGATTCGCGGTCTCCACTCAAGTTCACGTCTACATCAACTCAGCCTATAGCAGTCCACTGCTGGATATAGGCCTCTCCCATGCTGCGCCACAGAACCCTGTCCTCCGCCTTCCGAATACAGTCTGTCCCAGCCACCTTTTGGAATCCATCTATCTGGGAGGCGTCCCACACTACGCTTGCCGATCCGCGGTCTCCACTCCAGAACTCTTCTGCTCCAACGGCCATCGCTCCTTCGACAAACATGGTCACTGCCACTCCAGTTTGCTTACTCCAAGCTATGTCGGTAACTCCGGTTCTTTTCCGGATAACTTCGTTACTGATTTTATCCTTCAACGAAACTCCGTGCATAGTCAGCTCCATAGCGCGCTGAGCGACCTTTTTGTGGACCAGCCCGACAAAACCGTCCCATACAAAACTTCAGTACGTAGTCGATCCACAATGTATGGGACAACTGATTATTTTGTGTGTTAAACCGTGTCTCCTGCGCGTGTTTTTTCGAAACATTACATCAAAACAAAGAGGCATAGACATTTGTGTATGCAAACACGATGATTTTATTTTCCGAGATGCATGGAAAACGTTCCCCGCGCGGGTGAAGAGGGGAAGGGTTTGTTTCATTTTCAACCGCCACGCGCACCGCGCCCGTCTAGCATTTACCATTTTGCAAGCTTAATTCCAACTGACACTGGTTTTGAGGTTATATTGTCTTGTGAATAGTTGACAGTAATCTAAAAATATTTTAATACGCAGGAGACAGCTTGTGTGTGAAAATAAATGTTTATGTTTAAGGTTTTTTGCGTAATGTTTCGAAAAAACACGCGCAGGAGACATGGCTTTACGCAAACGCGCTCGTCGTTATCCCCTATAGTAAAATGTGCATAAATAAATTGCATTATGCACACCTCTATGTAGTAACAATTAGCTAATGAATACCGGGGAATTAATGCTAATTACTGTTTTCCGTAAAGGCGTTCTTTATCAATCTTTAAAATCAAGAATTTATAGAGACCCTTGCGAAAGAACTCGTCCGGAATAGTATTATCGCTGTGCCTACTTCTGTCGCCATAATAATAATAGCCTCCCGACGGATTTCGGTCACGGTGGCCGATCTCAACGTAGATTAGCCAGGTACGCAGGAGATATTATAGTGCACAAGTTTGTGCGTAAACACAGGTGCACTCTCTGTTCCTTTACTCTCATAGTCCGATGGGACGGCAATCGGACACGGCCGGGGAGAGATCAGGCGCAGGACCACCGGCTTTACATGCTTTCCGAGGCACGGGGGTATTAAACCGCCAACTTTCAAACTCCGGGCTGTTTTATTTTTATTTTTTATTTTATTTATTTGGAACAACAAACAGATATACAATATATGTTATATAAGGAGTAACATTTACATACTTAATTTACTTAAATATAGTGTACAAGTAGGTAGTAACAAAATTATACAATTGTATATCCAACCACGTTATCCACAAAATATGTGAGTTGTAATGCTAAAAATAAAACTACGTCATGCAATACAGTCTCAAAGAATAAAAGAAAAAAATATATATATTATAATTTTGTAAATGAAAAGTTTAGATAGAAGTAAAGTTACAGTTACATTTAGATATCTAGTGAATCTAGTGTTTTAATTGCAAGGTTTCTAAACTTACCAGCAGGATTGGCAAACAGGTCAAGGTTTTTAAAATATGTGTTAAAATTATTAGTTACTTGGCGCAGGCGCTGTTACTAAGAAATTCCTAATGTAAAACCCAGTAACACTTGGTAAGACCTGGGAATCGAACCCAGCACCCCTCAGCAGACGCGCTTGCAACCACGACACCAACGGGGCAGCCATTATATTGCTGGGTACTAGCGTGTATGAGGTGATTCGGCAGAGAACCGAAGTTGTCGACATTGCTCACGGAATAAACAAGCTGAAGTGGCAATGGGCCGGCCATATCGGTCGCCGGTAAAAAAAAAAACACCATCCCCACTTTACGTGTAGGGGAGGTAATATATTTTTTTTTTGTTGCCAACTTGTCGGTTTGACTAATAAAAGGTCTTTCAGTAAGCGCTTCCTACCTTTAAATTTGAATAAAACAAGTGTGTGTGAGATATCACCGAATTTTTTTATTTGTTTGCAAGGCCAAGGTATGGAATATGACACCGTTCAAATGTCCGCCGCGGCTTCGCTGGGTGGCGTGCATCCGAAATGTCCAATTTTCCATGAGCGCATAAATCGGGCTGAATTTGACCGATGGCATGGGTTATGTTGGGTTTGAGGGCCGCTGTAGTTTGTGGCTTATTCACATAGACCTGCGACTTAAGAAAACCCCACAAGAAAAAGTCTAACGGGGTCAAATCACACGATCTCGGTGGCCAGTTCACATCACCTCCACGTGAGACGACCATGCTCTCAAATCGCTCGTGCAGAATGTCCAATGTGGCATGAGTTGTGTGGCACGTAGCGCCGTCCTGTTGAAACCACATGTCGTTGGTGTCCATATCATCCAATTCACGCCAAAAAAAGTGGGTAATCATCGACCTAGCGCTCGCCGTTGACGGTGATGGCCTGGCCAACGTCTTTCTCAAAGAAATGTGGATCGATGACGTCGCCAGCCCAAAATCCACACCAAACAGTGACTTTTTCAGTATGCATTGGACGCTGTTGGATCTCGTGTGGATTGGTATGATCACCAGTGGACTCAAATTTATCCACCACTCTCGGTAGGACGATAATGGCGACAGCAAAATGGAATTTTGATAAAACAATTTTATCATTTACACGTGTTGTTGAACGCTTTATCCGTCCATGGTGATTTGGCAAAATGGACTGAATAAATCACAGCCAATTTGACAGCTTAATATAGCTTCAACAATATGGTCGCTATCAACTGTCAAAGTTCGGAAGTCCCTATAGGAAGACCCTTTATGTATACTTATGGTAAATTGCAGCTTTCTAGTACTAAGAATCTCTGAGCTAAGCCCCGGACAGACAGACAGACGGACGGACGATGCTGAGCTGAGATGAATGATAAACAAAATCTCTTATAACTTCAAATTCCGATCCCTTGACATTAGCCTCGGCATGACATAAGACTTGTCCAAAACCAAGGCTAATTTAGTGCAATTCAAATGTCATGAGCCCCTCTGTAATATTTGACATCAACGCGAACAAAGACACAATTATTATGTTAAATAATATGTGAGAAATCTGAAGATAAATCTTTGCCAACCAATTAGTCTTAATCAGTTTCTTTAAAAACCGGGGTCAATCAACTAAAGACCGGTCCACACGATGCGGTGCGGTTACGGTGCGGCCCTTGAAAGGCGCCGCTGCGGGGTCCTAAATTATAATTTCCTTTGTTTCAAATTGACCTTATTTCAAGTTAAACAAACATCAACTTTATTTTAATGTTTATTTAGTTGATTTCAGAGTGACTAGCTCTATTGAAAAAATTATATATTTTTTTAAGTTGTAGCACTTGTAGCGTAAACTGAACTTTATTGTGTAAGAATTAAAGTTATTTTTCCATAAACTCATATTTGTTTACATTTTTGGCGAATATGTCGCGATATTATATAACATACAAATATCCATGGTATGCCACACATGGTGCGTTCCGGCGTCGTATCCCACGTATACCGGACTTTTAATTGCCCCCTCGGTCTCGTGGTTGCAAGCGCGACTGCTGAGCGTGGGGTCCTGGGTTCGATTCCCGGATCGGGCGAAGTGTTATTGAGTTTTTTCATTAGGAATTTCTTAGTAACAGCCCGGAGTTTGGAAGTTGGCGGTGTGATACCCCCGTGACTCGGATAGTATGTTAAGCCGTTGGTCCTGCGCCTGATCTCTCTCCGGTCGTGTCGGATTGCCGTCCCATCGGACTATGAGAGTGAGAGAAGAGGGAGGGAGTGCACATGCGTCTTCGCGCATGAATGTGCACTATAATATCTCCCGCGCCGAAGGCTAGTCTCCGTTGAGATTGACCACCGTGGCCAAAATACGGTCTGAAGAACTTTATTTATACCGGATTAGGCAGGATAGCCAGGAGTAGCCAGATTGTATTCAACTACTCATCATAATACAACACTCTTAGCTCACTAGCGTCGTGGTACCGGTGCGGCTTCGCAACGTATGTGTGCACGCCCATATGGCGACACTAATACTGCCCGACCCCGGGGTTCTACTACGAAGTGCAAAGTGCGAATGTTCGGATCGGACCGACACATGGCCGAACCGAATATTATTGAAAAATGCGAAAAAAGTTCGGATCGGCTCAGTTGGGTCGGGACCATAGTCAATATTCGAAAGAGTGTAGGATCGGAACCGACCGAACCAAATAGTAACTTCGTAGCAGGAAACGGCCGATACCACTTCGGTGTAGACCCCCAGGTATCGAATCCAGGACCTCATGCTCTCCAATAGCGATTGCTACCTCTAGAACAACGAGGCCGTTGAGTCCAGTAAAAGTAATTCTGTTGCTGCAATACACCTTAAATTGATAGAGACAGCATCACATACATAGTACATAGTCAGCAGCTAAGGCTTCAATGGGCACACGGTTCCGACTCACTGGAACCTCAACTGCCTCTGGCAAGCATTGCAAGATACACGACTCAGCCCACTATCGACCTCCGGTCTCCGGAGAGTGGCAATATCTTCATTGCCTCATGCGAACTACGCAGCACATTGACGTCACGAAAATCCTGCATCGCGCAAGCAGAGTTTACCGCGCAACTAGCATAATATATACAACGTCGGGCAGTGGCCCACCAGGCACAACCTCCCGTCCAGTCGGAGGTCCTTCCCTTTCCTATGGAAGATGAGTGAACTTAACACTCTGTTCCTCATACCTCTATAGACTTAACGGCGGTATTCCATCGTAGGTGTTTAATCAATTCCGCGTGTCACATATTTATTTATTTACGTTTTTTATGCCAAAAAAATATTATGAATAATTTATGAAGCCATGTTGTTGACATTGTCCCAGTTTGCAAAAGTTGTCGGTTGCGTAAGAGTTAGATCAATGTAATAAAAATATCTAAGCATGCCTAGTAGTCTCTCTCATCATCTGCCTAGCCTTTTCCCAACTTTGGGGTCGGCTTCCAATCTAACCGGATGCAGCTGAATACCTGCATCCGGTTAGATTGGATTGGCTATACGGACCTCCACAACCCAGTGACTGAGTAATACGATACCCCTTGGTAAGACTGGTTGTCAGACTTTCGGGCTTACGACCACCCGTAACGACTGTCAAAGATCCACGAATGACAGCTGGGACCAACGGCTAAACGTGCTTTCCGAGGCATGGAGAGGTCTTGGTATGTAAAGATGGTCACCCGTCCATGGACCAAATGCGGCAAGCGCTGATTAAACTGATCGATCGAACCTAAAAAAAATCTATCTATACAATACAAATAAATAAATAGCGATGCTGATTCTTTGGCCAAAGTATAGGCCAGTCTTCTGGCTACTCACTTTATAATTTCAATTGATATACACACATAAACGGCTGACATGATGACATACACAAATATGATATCGTCATCAACAAATGGGTGTGTCTTCATACGCTGTCATGTCGTGTCTTCGTGATTAACACGGTACATATTATTGTTATTATGAAATTTATCAAAATATTTGCACAGTAGGTAATCTTTATTGCGCTAACAAGCATGTGAACTGATCTTCTCAATGACATGGATGAGAATAACTATGAGAATGTCATCAATCTATCTGCCTAGCCTTTTCCCAACTATGTTGGGGACGTTGGGGTCGGCTTACTCGGCTTCCAGTTTACATCCAAATTGCGTAACGCACTATCAATCAGACTCTGAATCATTTTGAAGGATATTGTTAATATTGATGTTCGAAAAATTTGTCTGCCTAACAAATGTAAATAAAGCAATTAATGTTGTTGAACTCTCAAAACATGGAGCGACTGCCTGTCCGACCTCTACAACCCAGTTACAGGGTATCGCGATACCCCTTGGTAAGACTGTTTGTTAGACTTTCGGGCTTCTGACTACCAGTAAAGACTGTCAAAGATCTACAAATGACAGTAGATACCAACGGCTTAATGTGCTCTCCGAGGCACGGAGGGGTCTCAATATGTAATTGATGGTCACCCATCTACGGACCGATCTCCGACGAGCCCCTCCTTAATTTCACTATAGGTATTAGATAATAATATCTCATGGAATAAAATCATACACAATGATATAAATGTACTCTCCAAAGGTGCTAATAAAGTTGTTGCCATATCTCCTTGTATGCAGACATTAGATCATAACAATATTTGTTGAACTCATTGTTGAAAAAATACTGTCGTCTTGCTGAGGTCATAGAACCATATCACATTAGGAACAAACATATTATACAGAATGCAAATCCATTCTGTATAGACTGGAAGCAAAGTAAGTGTATATGCCATATGTTAATCGCGCGGAAAACTGCTTAAGTGAAGTTTGCTTTGCGTGACGTCAGACGTAATGCGCAGTTCGTATATTATTATGGCGTGATAGAAGCCGTCACAATTATTTTCGATGGCAAAGAAGAAGGCAGCCCACCTGATGGTAAGCCACCAGAAGCATCGCAGCTTTGCCATCTCGGACACAAAGCTGAAATGCCTCATATGCTTTACACCAGCACTTGAATCCTTCGACCCGGAACACAGCACCACATGGAGGCAGATATAAGTACGGTGGTAGTAATTCCCGGGCTATGGCTTAGTAATAACAGCCATACGGGTCGATCTATCAGGTTATGCTACGCTTGCCTCGGTTGGTCCGTGGATGGGTTACATATCAAGACCATCATTACATATACCCATATATCTCTACACCGCCGTGCCTCGGAAAGCACGTTAAAAAACGCGAAATAGTTGTTTCGGGTCGCCTAATCTCTTGTTTTGGCCATTTGCACTTGTCGGTAAGACCGCCCGATTACCCCACAAAAAGAAAAAGAAGCCTGGAACTAACCAGTTCAGACATCTTTTGTGGAAACCATCAAATAAACTTAATGCAAAAGCAGAACCAAACTTATTTATTCATAAAACAAATTACAGCCAAAGAACATCGAGTGACAACTTTTGCGCCACTCTTGTATAAGGATTAAGTCTTTTTGGACCAACTGAGGTTAGAGTTCTAGAAAAGCCTCAAATCGCAAACTGCCCCACTTCAAAAAACCCCAACACGATACCTCGCGCTCCTACAACGACGCGTTTCTCCACCCTGTTCCTCTATACCTCTAAAGAGTAAAAAGAACATAAGAACCTACGTGGTCGAATATTAAAGAAGGAGCAAGGAATGCCGCAATTAACAGTAGTGGTAACGGCCGCGATTTACGAGTTGCAGGTCATAGGTGCGAACCCAGTCAGCCGCTTTAATTTATTTAAATTATTTCAAATGCTCTCAAAACGGTGAAGGAAAACATCGTGACGAAACCGGCACGTCCTAGAACCTAAAATTCGAAGACATGTGACATCCACCAACCCGCACTGGGCCTGCGTGGTGGATAACGGGCTACGGCCCGTGTGAGACCATTATAGGTGATTATGTAAGGAATGCTATTAGACCATTACATAAAACTGCACAATCGACGTATTAGTCTGACATTGAATTTGTAATGAATGCAAATACGTTACATACCGTGGACATTTTGTTATACGTTTCTTAGAACTGCGCTAATGTTCAAGTTTGTTACTTGTTTGTTTACTATATATCAGTGAAATCTTCGCACGCACTTGGCGCTCTATCTGAACAGTGGACGAAATTGGACCGTCACGCTCGGGTCGGTGAATCGGGTATACTCGGCTCCAGTCGGTCGGTGAAGCTGAATCCTGTTTACTCGGCGCTGAATAGCGTATACTCGGCTCCAGTCGTAAGTTGCCATTTATATAGTGTGATCGACACACACACACCCTCCTTTTTTGGTAGACTTTTTGTGATAATAGCCTCCCGACCGATTTCGGTCACGGTGGCCAATCTCAACGGAGATTAGCCATGTACGCAGGATAGTACAAAATTGTGTGCACAAACACAGGTGCATTCTCTGTTCCTTTACTCTCATAGTCCGATAAGACAGCAATCCAAGACACGGGGGCTTAACACCACCAACGTCCAAACTCTGGGCTGTTATCGAGACATTCCTAATGGAAAATCCCAATAACACTTTGCCTGACCCGGGAATCGAACCCAGGACCCCACACTCAGCAGTCACGCTTGCCACCACGAGACCAATTCGGCAGTTAAATCGGTTCAGTAGTCAATTATAAACACACTAGTTTCAGGACTTGCGTTTATTCTGTTATACCTTGTATAGCTAGACGCACAGTATAGTCAAGCCAAGTGAATGATAAAGATTACTCCTAGATCACGTGACCAAAGTCATTTTGCCTCGTCATAGCGTGAATTGGATCATTCTTCACGTGTTCTTTCTTATCAATGTGAAACTATCGAGCTTTTAATTGGTAGTTTTAATTAAGAGTTTATTACTAGAACTTCCACAATTGTCGATGGTAAGTACGTTTGCACTCTGGGTAGAAAGGCCAGCATAACTATTCACAACCATCCGACAGGCTATCGTATCGAAAATGACATATTTAGATAACCTGTTTTGCCTTGCCGTCGACAGCAAACAGTCGGAAGATCTGTCGTTTATTTGATTAAAACTGACAAATATCGCAGTCCACTGCTGGACATAGGCTTCTCCCATGCTGCGCCACAACACCATGTCCTCTGCCTTCCGCATCCATTCTGTCCCAGCCACCTTTTTGAGCAGTCACACATGACAGTCAAAAGCGTTTGACAATGTTGACCACAATACACTGATCTTTAAATTACACCGCTACGGTATTTGTGGACAAACTGATGATCTTGTTCTTTCCTATCTATCAAACAGGCAGCAAGAAGTAAACGTTAACGAGGCGAAGTCTTCGGTGTCTCCTAGTTGAAGATGGGCGTGCCTCAAGGTTCAATTCTTGGCCCTTTGCCTATTTCTTGTTTATATTAATGACCTACCTTACCAGTCGCTGGGCATCACGATATTCACTATCTTCGTTCTCTCTTATCCCAATTTATTTGTTGTCGGCGCAACATATCTTCTTTCCATACTTCTTCTATAACTCGTCATCTCCGTAGTCACCCCCTTTCTAGCGATAGTACCTTTCTTAATGATAAACTACGTCAAAAATAAAGTCATCCAAACAAGAATTTCTAAATTGAAAAACGTTTGCAGGCATTGTGTGAACGGTTTGAATAAATCAAGAATTGAACTTCCGACCCACGCTGTGACGTCTTACTTACCAACAGTAGGGTGACACTAGCGGTTAACGAGGTGTATTAAATATACATGTAAGGTTAAAAGTAATATAATGAAGCTTCGTGGCTACGCAATAACAGCCGCACGGTTCGATCGAAGGGTAAGCTGCGCTTGCCAAGGTCGGACCGTCAATGGGTGACCACTATTACATATCAAAACTCTGGAAAACACGTTAAACCGTTGGTCCTGGCGGGTATTCAGTTGCATCCGTCTAGAATGGAAGCCGAACCCAACATGGCTAGGCAGATATACTCGTAGTTAAAACTTATAGAATGAAGGGGGGGGGGGGGGGGGGGATTGACGACACGGTTGGCGCAGTGGCTGAGCGACACGGAACAAATATTTGTACTGCCTACAGGTAGTTGTTCCGGGTCTGGCTGTTTGTGTATGTGAGTTTCAATGTATGTAAACGAACCCACGATACATGAGTAATTCCTAGTGTGGGGCAACGTTTAAAAAAAAAATCATCGTCTTTCTGACCCTTTCACGTCTTTCTGGGGCTGGCGCATGCCTTCTTCTAAACATCTCTCTATCATTAACTGCCTAGCCTTTTCCCAACTATGTTTGGGTCGGCTTCCAGTCTAAAAGGATGCAGCTGAATACTTGTGTCGCACATGGAGGGTATGACCTGCACAACCCAGTTACGAGTTAACACAATACCCCTTCGAAAGCCTAGTTGGCAGATTCCTTGTTCCATACATATCTCCTATATCCTACTAATATTATAAAGTTAGTATGGATGGTTGGACGTTTGTTACTCTTTCACGCCAAAATTACTGAACGGATTTGGATGAAATTTTGGCACACATAGTTTATAACCAGGGTTAACACATAGGATACTTTTTATCCCGATAATCCCACGGGATCGAAACTTATGCGGGTGAAACCGCGAGGCGCAGCTATGTAGTATATTTATAGTAAAACGTACTGAGTTGTAATATTGGCCTGAAGTATCAAAACCATACTTTTCCTAAAGAATACTGTATCGGCAATTGTGCGGAAACTAAAAACCAATCCAACAAATAAAGGAATTAAACCTAGAACAAAATACTTCATGAACCATCACCCTGCTGACCCAATGCATAACCCAATAACTATTCATGATTGTCACTACATCACTGCGCGTTGATAACCGCTATCGGCGCCCGCGCAGATTCCAAATACGAATTCCTGACAGCAAATACCACATTCAGTTCATGACCGCCGCGCGGTGAACACGTATCGTGTAGATGTCCGCGACAGACTTACATATTGTTATCGAATGTTGGTGGATATTATTTTATTACTGCATATTTTTAAATACGATCGTTGATTCGATTATTAGGAGACTATTGAGTGGTATAGCGAATCTGTGGGATTTGGACATAGAGGATGACTAAGTGATAATGCTGTGATAAACTAAAGAAAACTAAATTATTTATTTATTTATTCAATCTGTGATATTAGTGTTTTAGTTTTGTTGTTAAATAATTTAAATCTAAAATGACTCAACAATCCGGAGTTATTACAATTCACCAAGTAAGTTTGTTTTAATGTTTTTATTTAATTTTTAAGTACTTTGTATTACAATGTGATTTCTCAGTCTCCAGTCTTTACTGCCTTCGTGTTTAGGGCACCGAATCTGTACAGTTTACCGAGAACCACTTCTTGACTGGCTCTGTTTGCTACGATTTTTGTCATTTTTTATGGGTCCTGCGGGGTGGTGCGGGTGTGACGGGACTGGCGACTCGAATGGTTCGGTAGTACTCGGTACAGAGAAGAGTGTATGCGCTCGGTAAAGAATCTGTACAGATTCGGTACAGAAAACGCGCCGATCCGGTGAGGAAGGCGCCTTGGTGCGATAGCTAAGCGTGGAGTTCTAGATTCGACCCACAAATAATTTTTTTGACACCAAAATGGGAATTAAAAGGTAAAAAGATGCGCATGATGCGCAGTACTGTTCATTATTATTTTTATTACTTAAAGCAAAATTGGAAAAATTTGAAGTTCAATTACATCCAAAGCTATTAGCGCAAATACTCCAATCTCTTTGGAACTTATATGTTCGAGCCGTTTGGGGAAGAAAAACTAGGTTCATGGGGTCCGGGTGCACACTTAGTATTTCGAGACATCGCCAAGCGGTTGGTCGACTCTTCACGTGACCACAGGGCTAGCCTATGTTTTGGCCAAAGAATCAGCATCGCCATACAACGTGGCAATGCTGCCAGCCTTTTGGGCACGTTTCCTATTGACAGCGATGCGGACGAATTTTTTGATGCCCTTTGATTATATCCCCTCCTTTTTATATGCTTGTACAGACGCCAGCACATCAAGCTACTACAATCTGTCAAATTTCTTTAATAGATTTTAAACTTTACCACTAGAGCATTAAGGTTCAAGGTTGATTGGAAAAATTTGTCAGTTTCGGGTAGCTTGACCTGCTGGCGTCTGTACATATTATTATTTTATGACTGTTAGCTTTTAAATTATGTTGCTATGAGCTATTCTCATATTAAGTGGCATCTCGCAGGTTGTCTGCTTAGCCAGGCTTGCCTGTGAGTGCCTCAATAAATTAAGGCCTCCAGCCAGAGCTTAAAAAAACAAAACTAAGCGACTATACGCTAAGGGCACCCCCTGTGGGGTGGACCTTGGCGTAGGGCGTCGCTGGGAGAGGGCAGCAAGAGACAGGCTGGAACGGAATTATTTAGTGACGAATTTAAAACTACAGGCTCAGCGGCGCGCGCTGGCTCGAGCAAGAGTCGGGGCAGAACGCTTGGTATAAGTAACCACTATGTATATTTCTGCCGCCAAGCGTTTCTGCGGACCGGTTTATAGGGTATGGGTGTAGTTACAGGCTCATAAGTCATTTCAGCTTTAGCTTTTCAAACTTAAAACTAAGCGACCACACGCTGAGGGCACCGCCTGTGGGGTACGAACTTCAGCTTAGGGCGTCGGTGGGGAGGGCAGCAAGGGACAGGCTGGACCGGAGTAATCGGAATGAATACCAGCGCTGCGATACTTCGTTTTAAATGTCGCATCATCATGCTGAGATAGGGGCCTTATAGCCTCGTACAGGACTTTCTTTGAGTCCACGTATCACTGGTCAGTTTCCCTCAGTCGTTCGTTTATTTAATTCGCCAGTTTCGTTGATTAGACAGTTTCGCTAATTCGTCAGTTTTGCCGATGAGTCAGTTGCTTTAACTCGACAGTTTCCAGTATTTGCCTGTTTTCGTCGATTCGTCAGTTTTATTCAATTCGTCAGCTAAGGTACGGACGCCAGCACATCAAGTTACTACAATCTGTCAAATTTCTTTAATAGATTTTCAACTTTATCGTTAAAGCATTAAGGTTCAAGGTTGATTGGGAAAATTTGACAGTTTCGGGTAGCTTGACCTGCTGCCGTCTGTACAGTCGGTAGAAAACTGCACACGCGTCTGCTAATTTAAATAGATATTGAGATCTATTTGATAACGTTTAGCACATATGATTTCTTTTAAATTTTTATGACACCACTAGCTCCGCCCCGCGGTTTCACCCGCATACGTTTCGATCCCGTGGGAATATCGAGATAAAAAGTATCCTATGTGTTAATCCTGGTTATGAACTATCTGTGTGCCAAATTTCATCCAAATCCGTTGCATGTTTTGGCGTGACAGAGTAACATCCATCCATCCATACCAACTTCTTAGCTTAAAAAACTAGCCACGTGTAACCCGGAGTTTTAGAGGTCAATGAATAGATTCTATGTCTTTGGTGATAACAGAGGGGCAATCCTCGTAATTTTAAGAACTTTCACAGTCTGATCTCAGTCTCAATCTGTCAAAAATACCTCTAATTTCCCTACATTTTGGCACGTTTTTGTCATTCGTTTGTCGCCGAGATGACACTGCGACTAGATTTTGAACGTTTTAAATTACGAGAATTGGCCTTCTAGTCACGTATATGCCATTTGTTTATATATACTTCTATCTTCAGTACAAAGTGTAAACAAATAATGTCATATAAGCAAGTCTGATTTTCCGGGTTCGATCGCTTTGTTATTGTAGAGGGGCTCGTGGCTAAGTAATAACAGCCGCAGTGCGGGTTGATCGCAAGCACGTGAAGCCGTTGGTCCCGGCTGTCATACTTGGATTTTTGACAGTCGTTACGGGTCGTCAGAAGCCCGAAAGTCTGACAACCAGTCTTACCCCTTGGTAAGACTGGTTGTCAACTATGTTGGGGTCAACTTTCAGTCTAACCGGATGTAGCTGAGCATCAGTATTTTACATGGAGCGACTGCCTATCGGACCTCCACAACCCAGTTACTGGGTAATACGATACCCCTTGGTAAGACTGGTTGTCAGAATTTCGGGCTTCTGACGACCCGTAATGACTGTCAAAAATCCACGAATAACAGCCGGGACCAACGGCTTAACGTGCTTTCCGAGGCACGGAGTGGTCTTGGTATGTAAATATGATCACCCATCCACGGACCAACCGCGGCTAGCGTAGCTTAACCTGATCGATCAACCTGTGCGGCTGTTATTACTTAGCCACAAGCCCCTTAGCCATTTATTAATAAATAGGAACTTAAAAATGCGACAATGAACATGAATGCATCTTGTATTATGTAATATATCGATATGCGGACGTAACCCGTTAAAATTGGCAATAGCAATATATCAAAATGATTGACTGGTCTGTAACTATAATGTGTCATACATGTGATAATCGGTTCAAATCCATCACCCAGTGCGGGTACGGTGCTTCAAACCCAACCCAACACTCACTTACTGGTACGGGCATCGGCTTAGGGCGACGCTTGCTGAGGTCGATTGCAGATGGGTGACCACACTATCCATTACATACCAAGACCCCTCCGTGTAGTCAGAAGCCCGAAAGTCTGACAACTGGTCTTGCCAAAGGGTATCGTGTTATCCAGTAACTGGGTTTTGGAGGTCCCATGGGCAGTCGTTTCCATGTAGAATACTGAGGTTGAGCTGCATCCGGTTAGACTGGATGCCGACCCCAATATAGTTGGGAAAAGGCAGGCAGATGATGAGATATTTCAGCTATTTCTCCAGAATGCCAACCCTCGTACGCAGCCAGTCTAGCACCCGCATTCACAAACATTACTATGAGGTCTCACAGTGCGCGCAGACGCACAGGGTTCCAAAAACCTATTCATAGACAATACCTGCAGTGCGATTCTGCAACCAACGTGGAGTGAGCTGTCATTCCAACTAATGTTGGGGATTGACACTATTGACAGCTCACTCCACCTAACTTTTCACGGTGAGATTTTTACAGAATCGATCGGCTGAAGGCCAAATCTCGTACTTAAAAAACGTTAAAATTCAAGTCGCAATTTCACCTCAGCGACAATCAATGCCACAAATGTAGGGAAATTAGAGGTATTTTTGACAGATTGAAGGAGACTGAACGTTCTTAAAATTACGGGAATTGCCCCTCTGAGTGGCGATCGGCATGCATCCCTAATGTTTATGAATTGAAAGGCTTGTCATATAGAACGCATTGAGAAATGCCTTACTTCGTATAGTATTCCTACTTTACTTAGACAAGTATTGTTTGTTAATACCGGTGTTAGTATTGAACTCACGATCAAGTGGACCGCTGTTTGCTACATAATAACATAAAAAATAAATTAATACGTTAGCAGTACTAGTAATTGGTTTTTAACGTGCAAATAATGAATATGTGCGTAAGCAGAAACGTGTTCCGATGACCAGATGATACGGTTTTTCCCCTTGTCAGGTTTTACCCACCACTCTGAAACATCCAAAGGGCTATAAAATATATAAATAAACACAATAAAACTAGCATGTTCTTATCGCACTGCAGGACAACAATCTGGTGAAGGAACTGGCTTTACCCATGATAATTGCCACAGCAATAGGTCATAATATCCTCCAGACCGATGTAGGTCACGGTGGCCGATCTCAACGGAGATTAGCCAGGTGCGCAGGAGATATTTTAGTTTTCAAGTTATGTGCGAACTCAGGTGCACTCGTCGTGTGAGTCGCGGCCATTACCACTGAGCCACCACTGCTCTACTGCTATCACTGTGTGTGTGTGATGGGTCATACAAAATTTACCTAAATAAAGTGCTCTAGACCGAATTTCGGCCTTGACGATCAATCTCAGCGGAGACGAGCCTTTTTTTTTTTTTCTGGTGGGAAATCATCAAATGACCCCTCCCGCTCTAGGTGGAGCGGAAGGGAGTGTCAGACTCTTACTGACTAAAACCCACCCATGTTCCTTCCTTCGCCCTTTATGTTCCGGGGTAGCGGTAACCCTTTCGGACAATCCCGCTGAGCGGAGACAAGCCTTCGGCGCGAGAGATATTATAGTGCACAAGTGTGTGCGCAAACTCAGGTGCACTCTCTGTTCCTTTACTCTCATAGTCCGATGGGACGGCAATCCGACACGACCGGGGAGAGGTCAGGCGCAGGACCAACGGCTTTACGTGCTTTCCGCACGGGGGTATTAAACCGCCAACTTCCAAACTCTGGGCTGTTACTAAGAAATTCCCAATAGAAAAACCAATAACACTGCCCGACCTGGAAATCGAGGCTTGCAGCCACGAGACCAACAGGATAGTCAGCCATAGCAAGGTCATAATCGTCGTATACCTTATTATTCTAATTCTATCTGAAACGCCGCTGTTCTTCGGTTCATTTAGCTGGGTGTTGTCACACTCAACACTAATAAAGATTGACATCAGTTGATTCTCTTAGTGATACTAACCTGCAGCTACCATTTCAGGGAGAATGCGTGTTGTCGAGATTCCTTACGATGTTTTCTTTCACTGTAAATTATTTCCAAGTTAAAACTCAGAAAGTACACCTTGCTAGATCCATTATCATCCAACGCCTTTACTTTACCCACTAAAGGCGAATGTTCCCGATCCGAAAACGTTCAGTTTTAACCGACTTCAAAAATTGAGGAGGTTCTCAATTCGACGGTATGTTTTTTTTTTGTGTGTTTGTTACGCGATTACTCCACCAATTGTGGACCGATTTTCAAAATTTTATTTTTGTTCGGAAGGAGATACTTCTGAAGTGGTCCCATAGTCACCAAGACGGGATCTGATGATTGGATCCTGGAGAAATCGAGGGCAACCCTCAAATTTTATTGGCGCACACATCGTTTCTTTAAACCAAAATTATTGGTGAAAATTACAACTTAAAAGTGAAAAATAAAAACTTTTTTGCAAAAAAAAAAAAAACCGACTTCCAAAAAAGACACTACAAAGTGAAAAATAACTTTAATTTCGGAAGTCGGTGGCAAACAACGAAAATGCGAACCCAACGAAACCAACTTCCGAAATTAAGGTTATTTTTCACTTTGTAGTCTTTTTTGGAAGTCAGTTTTTTTTTGCAAAAATGTTTTTATTATTTAAACTGTTAAACTTTTTTTTCCCGATTGTCAACAGTGTTAACGACAGGGGTATTACTGATCGGGAATAGTCAAAAAGAGTTCCCGTTCGTCCACACTGAACGAACGAAACTGTTTTTCCCGATCGTCAACAGTGTAGATGACGGGGTATGACTGATAGGGAATATTCGACTAAAGGGCATACGCCTCTCATTGCTTGTACTAATCCTTGTTAGGTCCTAAAAGGTAGAGAAATACGAAAAACGCAAAACGTAGCCAAATTTAAACTTAAACTATGTAGTGTTTGTATTTTCTCACGAATATTCACATAATTTGTCGTTTTACGGTAAACAATGAGATTTCTGACAGTCATGGCCACTTCTCGACATTGACCTTGAATATAACAGCAATTATTTATTTAAACATGTCGCCGCTTGATTCTCGAAAATCATTTTATTTTAATAACTCAAGTAATAAAAATGGAAGATCTCATTGACTCTTAGGGGTCACAAGTGGTTTCAGTCCACTCCCTCTCGAAGAGAGAAGGCCTGTGTCCCAGCAGTGGGAACGTTATAGGCTGGTTATGCTATTGCAATCAACCGGACATATATCAAGACTCCGAGCTGCTACTGAGAAATTCCTGATGGAAATACCCAATACCACTTCCCTTTCCTTACGATTTTTTCCTTCACTGCATGACTGCAGCTAATTAACATAATAAGCCTGTAATGTCTCTGCGGGGACACAGGCATCCTCTCTTCGAGAGGGAGTGGGCTGTAATCCACCACGCGGGCCCACTGCGGGTTAGTAGATGTCACATGTCTTCCAATTTTTGACTCTAGAACATGCCGGTTTCCTCACGATATTTTCCTTCACCGTTTTGAGAGCAGTGGTGATGCAATTATTTACACAAAGAAAAGCGCCTGTGTTCAAACCCTTTGCTAGATCCACTGCGTATTGCTGATGAAATTTTCTTGCGTCTTGCACCGCTGAATGTTCGTTCCGACTCTTTATGTGCAGAGGCCTTTGCCCTGCAGAAGCAACTTCAGGTTGATAATGAAGTATTATCTTTATAAGGAAACCTGTTTGACCTAGCGCTACAGTACCTTGATAATATATCTGTGTCACAGGTTTAGCGATAAATACACAAAAGATATAATAAGTCACGAACACGGGCAACGAGACGTGGACATGACGACATGTTGTGAATCATATCGTTCATGTCTTGTTGCTGACATTATTGTGATAAATTTACAGGGAGTCTACTCCGAAGTGCAAAGTGCGAATGATCGGATCGGACCGACACATGGCCGAACCGAATATTATTGAAAAATGCGAAAAAAGATCGGATCGGCTCAGTTGGGTCGGGACCATAGTCAATATTCGAGAGTGTAGGAGTGTAGGATCGGGACCGACCGAACTAAATAGTAACTTCGTAACGGCCGAACATTCGACCGATACGATACATTTACTACTTCGGAGGAAGCTTTACCAGGAATTTAAAAAGAAGTAATTTAACCAAAATGAAAATACTTTTTTTCACTTAAACCAATATGGGCACTTATGAAACGTCAGAAGCTAGGTGCACGGTTCCAATTGGTCAATTCCTATGGAGAAGAACCTGCAAGAAAATCCACGGTTACTCTTTTAAAATAATTGGTTTTTACAATGTTTTCAAATTACTCCTATCAACAATGGCCAGGTACTTGATAAAATAAAAAATTGTCTTCAGATCTAAAGTCTACAAGGCCTACAAAGTCCTCACGATTACAAAATATAAATCTGTCAGAAGGATAAATGAAATATAAAAACTTATTAGAACCAAGTGACATGGTTGCCTTAATGTACAGACGCCAGCAGGTCAAGCTACCCGAAACTGTCAAATTTTCCCAATCAACCTTGAACCTTAATGCTTTAGCGATAAATTTGAAAATCTATTAAAGAAATTTGACAGATTGTAGTAACTTGATGTGCTGGCCTCCGTACATAAACGGAAGAAGTTGACAGAAACATCCCAGCGCTGATTTGCTGGATTCGTTTTCTCCTCTAGCGAGATTCGATTTGGGTCATCATCAACATCATCGGCAGCCTACAGCAGTTCACTGCTGGTCTTGGACTTTCGGCAACTCTCATCCAGCTCTTACCAGCCAGATTGGGGTAATTTTTATCAGCCTGTGATGTCCCACTACAGGGCAAAGGCTACTCTCTTTCCACTTCTCCCTGTTCAAAACTGCTAAGGACCAGTTCCTATTGAAGGAGACCAGCTCATCCTGCCAGACTCAGATCAGGCGCTTGGTAAATTAAAAAAAAAACCGTTTCTTTTGGGAAAGTTGTTTGTTATAAGATGAGTACAATCATGTGTTGTTAGTGTCGGTCACTAATTACCAGCCATATCGATCAGGTTAAGCTACGCTTGCCGCGGTTGTTCCGTGGATGGGTGACCATTTTTACATACCAAGACCCCTCCGGGCCTCGGAAAGCACGTTGAGTCGTTGGTCCCGGCTGTCATTCGTGGATCTTTAACAGTCGTTACGGATCGTCAGAAGTCCGAAAGTCTGACAACCAGTCTTAATAAGGGGTATCGTATTACCCAGTAACTGGGTTGTGGAGGTCAGATAGGCAGTCGCTCCATGTAAAATACTGGTATTCAGCTGCATCCGGTTAGACTGGAAGCCGACCCCAACATGGGAAAAGGCTAGGCAGATGATTGTGAGTCAGTCTTTTCTGTCGTGTTTGTTAGTGATCGTAAGATTTCACAGGGTAAAACAAGATGTTAACAAAAGGATACAACTACAACTTTTTCGGATTTTACCCGTGAGAACCTGTAATTGGCTCTATCTCATATACAATTGTTATCCATCTGTTATGGCTGTTGGTTCTCCTATAAATACATACAAATATACTAACAATAAAGCTAAAGAGTCTGTTTGTTTGAATGCGCTAATCTCAGGAATTACCGGTCGGTTTTAAAAAAAAAAAATCTGCATTTCATAGCCCAATTCTTGAGGAAGGCTATAGGCAATCTAACATCACGCTAGTGACATTAGGAGCCGAGCAAAAAGATCAGAAAGAACGTTAAGCGAAAACGAAGGTAGTAATAGCGCGGGCAGAAGATGAGATGCGACGTAGGAAGATGCGGTGCGATACGATAGGTCGGGGGTACAAGAAAGGAGACCGCCAGAAATCCATACATCGTTGGGCCAAAATGTGAACAGGAATCATTTATGTGTTATTTAATAGATAAAACACGTACATATCAATATCAGAAAGATTTTTTTCAAAAATCTATGGGAATTAGGAAGAAAATATGTTTTTGGGTCACTAGGTTAGGTTATGCGGCAAATGGTAAGAATTGTATTTATAATGCCAAAATGTATTGTAAATACAAACTGTCAAATAGACATATTGATTTAATTATTTGAAAACATATTTGTATGTTACTATTAGCATATTATTGCATAGCACAAAAAAGGAATTAGGTAGGTAAAATAACAATGTCAATGTCACGTCTTATTTTATTACGTGACATTGACATTTTGATATGTTTTCGTTTTGAAACAGTCGCTGATACACGATTTTGAAAGATGTTATTGTTAAATAAATAAATAACTTACTAAAACAACAATAATTCATCTAATGTCCTTTTTTCTTTTATAAACGATTATAATGTTCATGTCAAAAATGCTAAAACAAAATAGATAGTGTTTTTTTAATAACTTCTTTAGACCTACTAGTTTTAGAACGAACTTAAAATGACCTGACAGCTTGTTTACAGAGCTAGTTTTAAAACTACGTTCAATTAAAAACCATATTTAAAATCATAATTTTTAGCTCATTCCGATAGAAAGTTATTATTGTTACATGTTCTTTTTAATCAGTAAAAAATCTAGTTTTTTTTTATATACATATCGATTCTGTGCATACTTTAGCCCAATTTTGGCGGTTTCCTTTCACGCGGACATAGTCTACCAATGGCGTCGATTCCCTTGTTCACAAACTAAACTAAATATAAGTTCAGTGAATCTTTTTCTTTCTATTTCATTATGAAAAGGACAGAAGATAAATATTAGTTTAGTCCTGTCAAATTAGTCAGCGCCTGACGTAAATTGACGTATTTGTAGTAGCCACGTTTTTAATCGCGTCTAATTTGTCTATGTAGTATCTTAATTTGACAGAACTAAACTAATATTTATCTTCTGTCCTTTTCTTAATGAAATAGAAAGAAAAAGATGCACTGAGCTTAAAATTAGTTTAGTTTGTGAACAAGGGAATCGGCGCCAATAGGTAGTAAATAAATAAATATGAAAAGTATCGTTTACTTTCATAGTTATATTTCGTAAACAATGCAATAGCATTCTGTGGCGCTATCGAAAAAATCTTGGGACTTTGGACACTCATTTTTCATCGAAGTTTTGTTGCTGCACGAGTCGAATAGTCTCGAAATGTGTAATAGTCACTTAAAAATTCAAATCTACGTTTTGGAATGGGCAACCAACCCGCACTTGGCCCGCGTGGTGGATTCTCACAGAGAGGAGGTCTTTGTCTCAGATTTGGAAATATTATAGGCTGAAATTATGCTATACAGGGTGACAGGGAAACTTGACGTATTCCCTGAAAGGGGTTATACTAGAGGTCATTAGCAACAAATTAAGTTCAGAGAGCTAGGATTCAAAACTGGATTATTATTTCTGAGATTATATAAGTTTTGCAAGCATATTATTTTAAAAGATCATTCATTTTTAACTTTCAGAAAAGTATCAATAAAATGTTAGGAGTTGAGTAGTTTTTTCTCATAATTTATTATATTTGGTAACAAGTCAGAAAATTTCAAACAAATCGAAGAACCGACACAGCTCGGTAACCATCCAGTTTTGAACCCTAGTTAACTGGACTAAATTTGTTGCTAATGACTTCTAGTACAACGTCTTTCAAGGAATACAAATACAAAAATATTTATCATTTCTCTTCAATCTAAGGAATACGTCAAGTTTCCCGGTCACCCTGCTGTATACGTCAGTGCATACACGCGGTAGCGGATGCGATATATACTCGACTCGACATGCCATAGCTGAAATTTCACCAGTACGATTCCACTTACGATTTCGACGTACGTTTCAGTTATGTGATCACTCCGCATGTGTCTAGCGTACCCGTGTTGTTATGCCACATGAAAACGTGTTCCCTATATGGCTCAGTCGGACATTCTTGAATATTTTCTGTGACAAAATTGGCAGAGGGCCAGTTACACTTCATAGTTTTCATCCACGTCGAACGTGCCATGTATATGTCACAGCCAACTGGTTTAATTAGCCGTTTAGTTAACCGCCTGGCCTTTTAACTAAACGGCGGCTGTTCAACTAACGGCCTGAATGATATTCAATAAATTATAGTTTAGGTTGGGACTGTAACCAGTCACGTGCGAGTCGAATTGGTCGCAGTAACTAAGCCAGGGCACCCCGACTAAATGGGTTAGGTTAGAACTATGATCAACCGCGTGCGAGCCGAGAGAGCGAAGCGAGGCGAGCACTACTTCCAAAGGCCAGGCGGTTGACTAAACGGCTAATTTAACCTTTTGACCGCCACGGACGTCTATGGACGTCAAATCAAAAAGTGCTCACGACGCCACGGACGGCATGGCACGTCGACAATAACACTTTTTTTACTGTTCAAAACAAATATACAAAGACATGTTTATAGTGTTTCTTTTTTCCTATTGTTATTCCTTGGACATATTTATTATATAATTACACAAAGATATATAACAATAAGCCATTCTATAATGGGAAAAATCACAATGTAAGAACATCATGCAAAAGGTATCGTTTGGCGTACAAATCCACGCCACAGACGTGAAGAGTCGTCAGCTAGTGATGGGTAAGGAAAACAATTACGATAAAAGCTTTATGAAATATTTTACGAAAACAAATTAAAATACTTCACTAATACGAGTATATGACGAAAATTATTTCTCGTCTACTACATTTTACATCAGACTAAATACAAAGCAAAATGTAAAATAAAAGTACCGTGCCGTGCCGTAAATGTAAAGTGCCGTGTGTCTTTTGGTTTGTGCCAAATAAATGCATTTTCTTTCTTTCTTTCTTTCTTTAGTAGTAACAAACTTCTGAGTAAAAAGTGGAAATCGATAATTTTGTGGCAACTCTCGCGCATCCATGTCATCGGAATCCTTTACAGTACTTTGTACGCCACAGACGGGATGAGACGCGCAATGACGTCAACGCGCGGTGCCGGACACCGATAGCATTATGCAATACGTTAATACCAGATAATAGGTATTTTAATAATAAGTTCTTTTCGCATCAAAAAACTTAACATTTTAAGGACTAAAATAAATATTACTAAAATTGTATTTATTTTAAACGTACGAGAAATTAATACGAGATTCTTGTGGTATCTCGTACAGTAGAAGAGAAGGTAGAGTATATGTTATGTAATTATATCTCGTACTTAATATAATTCATACTCTTCTGGTATTTGTTTTTTTAATATAACTCAATTCAGATGAATTACTAAAGGCAATTAACACAATTGGCTATTTGACAGATATTTCAATATAATATGAATTGTTTTTGGCAGGCTAGCTTGTATGTAAATAATAAATGTAGAAATTTTTTTTCGTAAAACAAATTTGCGTTTTTGATATTTGTGGATTACACGATCCAAAACGGGGGCCAATTAACTCGTGAGTAATTAAACAAAATATTATTCATATATTTAACACTTTTTCAGAGTACTTCAATAAAATACTAGTCACGTGATTAAAATACTACACATCATGCAATAATAGCGCACTGGTACAGACGCCAGCAGGTCAAGCTACCCGAAACTGTCAAATTTTCCCAATCAACCTTGAACCTTAATGCTTTAGTGATAAAGTTGAAAATCTATTAAAGAAATTTGACAGATTGTAGTAGCTTGATGTGCTGGAAAAAAAAACTTGAATGTCTGTACATCTCTAACTCAGAGATGGCAAAGTTCGTAAGCGCAGTGCTGCCCACGCCAGTGACGGCTTATCACGAGATTAGTGCTGTGACTTTGTTATTAAAAATATTTGAATTACTCTTTTTTATTATAAAATCTGCTATTATCTAACGATGTAATTTCTGGAAGTAAGTTTCTAATTTCTAAGTAGAGAAAAAGGGTGAAACATGGGTGAAAATGAATACAATTCAATGGTACTTATATGCAATTTTTATTCCTAAACCATGCACAAGTAAAATGTATCGATGTTTTATCGATATATACTTTTCCGTCATTATTATTTTGTAGGTATGGAAGAAGGAATTTGTCGCTTGGCGTAGAGAACATGGATTTTCTTTATTGACGTGGCGGTCAAAAGGTTAACTAGTTGGCTGCGGCATTACAATGTGTAACTGAATTAATGCACATTATGAAAGTAGTTTGTTCAGAATCGATTCATAATTAAAACTACGTAAATTACTGTCACACTTCCGTTGTACTGTCAACATAAAACAAAATGGACGGAGTAGAGTCCGCGCAAACTAAGCTGTCAAAATCGGAAATAATCATTTGCCGCCATCTCGACGTTTATATGAAATGTCAAGAGATTGTGCTGTGTTCCGTGTTTTCCAAAGTAAATATTCGCCATAGTTATGCCGAATGTGATTACAAATGCGGGCAGGGATATAGTCTTGAAGTTCAAACACCGCGCAGATTTCGCTTGCGCGCACTCTACCTGTTACGCTAGACCCTTATACGTGTGCGACTGTGTGCATGCGCAGATTTGTAATGTGACCACAATGTTCTCCCACAATCAGTATAAATACATAATAAAAAAAATAAAAAAACAGCGGGGTAATTGCGTAATACACTATCAGTAGCAATGCCTTTCATTTTGACAGTTCAACAACATTCATTGCGTTTACCAAGAAAACTTGCTAAGTCATATTTGCCTGGCATATAAATGATTTCATTTCTGTAAATAGGTTTGTACAAACACTTTTACGCATCTATCATTATTTTTAAAACTAGATGAGGTCGGCGTTTCCTACAAACTCAGCGGTCACAGTCTCTTTAAAAGTCCAGACATAATCTTGGTCAGATCATATGAAGATCATGTAGATTGGTGTCTGAAATGGTCTTATGAATAAAGAAACACACAGATTGAGTGGACCTGTCCAGTCAGTGCACGCGTTTGTCAGTAAGTGTGCAGCTCAACCCAGAACTTACGGAACTGTAATATTTTATCGATTTTTAAAGTAGGGTAACTCAGATTAACGACGGGCGCGGTTGCCTATCGTCAGATAATCAGGATACATTAGATAAACCTGGAATTCTAGTAATCTTTACGGTGTTATCTTTTACGGCTAACACATTGTCACAATTTGCACCTGCAGTTTGCAAGAAATCAGTGAGGAAATTTTCGTGCGAATTTGCCGAAAGATACTTCGACTTAACTCATGATAATCGTACCTTTTATTAGGTAATAAGCTCCGATTGCCGCGGTTGGTCCGTGGATGGGTAATCATCTTTACATACCAAGACCCCTCCGTGCCTCGGAAAGCACGTTAAGCCGTTGGTCCCGGCTGTCATTCGTGGATCTTTGACAGTTGTTATGGGTAGTCAGAAGCCCGAAAATTTGACAACCAGTCTTACCAATGGGTATCGTGTTACCCAGTAACTGGGTTGTGGAGGTCAGATAGGCAGTCACTCCATGTAAAATACTGGTATTAGTTGCATCCGGTTAGACTGGAAGCCGACCCCAACATAGTTGGGAAAAGGCTAGGCAGATGATGATGACTCATAAATAAATAAAAACATCCTATAGAGGTATGAGGAACAGGGTGTAAAGTTTACTCATCCTCCATAGAAAAGGGAGAATCCTCCGACGGTTATAATGAGCGATGACCCGTGAAGGGCCAGTTCTAGTAGTTAATAAAGATCAAATTCGCAAAACACGTGTTCGTTTGTATGAAACTGACAGGTGTCAAGAACGCATTCTCAAATGTCAAAACGGGCCTTTTATTTTTTGACAACTCTAATGGTTAAATTTTTGCAAAATGAGTTTTTTGATCAATTTTTAGTTTATGTAATGATATAATATCATTGGTAATGGTCAAATAATTAACTATTAGTTAAAAAAATAACCATTTGATAAACTAAAAATTGTACATTTTGCCAATATTTAACAATTAGTTACTATTTTTTACAATTGGTTGAGTTTAACTACGGATAAAAAAATCGGCCCTAAGTAGGTATCACCACTAGTGATAATTACTCAAGGGCTAATTAGCCACGAATATTAGTCTAAAAGCTCGTTAAGAATTTGCTTCGTATTCTCGTAAATATTAAGGATAATTTCCACCAAACGGCTCACATCGCATCGGATCGGAAAGGACACGAACGGATGCGGCGACAGCCGATCGCGTCCGGCAGGATGTCGACGCATACGATCGGCTCCGTACCGTCGCTTGCAAACGTATCCGTTTCTGCGCTTAGTCAAATAGCTACATTCCTGCCGTGTTGACGTGATCTAATGCCGAAAGGATCCGATCGGATACGACGACAGGCGAACGGAGCCGATCGCGTGTCGCGGAAGACACCTGCGGTCAAGCTGCTGTGCGCGGCTTGGTAATATAGACTTTAAATAAATACACGATTTAATATCGTTTAAAGATTGTAAAATCCGTTCCGATGCGATGCGGTGCGAGCCTTTTGATGGAAAGCATCCTTTACTCGGTTCAACACCCCCTTTATCAACTCGCGCATATTGTATCACGCAAATTAATGAAAATAACTTAACCATTGTTGTTAAAGTAAGGTTGTGAACCTATGACCTTGCACTGCTGGGACTCGGGCATCCTGTCTATGAGGAGTCGGCCGTAATCCACCACGCGGGCACAGTGCGGGTTGGTGGATGACACATGTCTTCGAATTTTTGGTTCTAGGACATGCCGGTTTCCTCACGATGTTTCCCTTCACCGTTTTGAGAGAAATTGTGATAAAATAATTTACACAAAGTAGAGCGCCTGTCTGGGATCGTAAGTCGCGGCTGTTACCACTTGGTCACCACTGCTCTTGTCTAACAAACACTGCGATTACCACTCAATCTATATAAACGGCATGCAAGTGCCTCATGCTAACACAGCCAAATACCTTGGCATAACTCTTGACGCCAAACTGCGTTGGAAATCTCACGTCAAAAAGAAAAGACAGGAATTCGACATACGTTATAAAAGTATGTATTGGTTACTTGGAAGGAATTCCTGCCTATCAATACATAATAAAATTATAATATAGGTACAAGCATATTCTTGTGCCAATTTGGACGTATGGCATCCAACTTTGGGGCTGTACTAAACGAAGTAACGTTAAAATAATCCAACAATTCCAAACTAAAGTACTCATGGATGCTGTAAATGCTCCATGGTACCTACATTAGAAATGACGACCTCCACCGTGACCTTAAAATGGAATTCGTTACCACCATCATTCAAAAATTTGCTGAAGCCCACGAACACAGACTTCACCGACATGTCAATGTCGAGGCAAATCAGCTGCTAGACAACACGGACTTAGTGCGTAGGCTAAAGAGAACTAAACCATTTGAATTAGTGTAGTATTTATATAGTGAATGAATAATAGTGCGATGCTAATGGTGCTATACATGTAACACATGAACAAAGTGTTTTATCAATTAACAGACCCTAAGAAAGTGCTACGAAACTGTGTAAAAGTGTAAATTGACATTATTCTTAGTTATAACATAATCTATCTCGTAAAATATTAAGTTAGAGTTAAATTACTTATTAGTCTGTTTATTATATTTATTTATTTTATTTTAAAGAAGGCTTACAGACTAATAAAAAACAATGATATAAAGAATGTAAAAAGAAAAAATTGCTAATAACAAGCCTCCACTCATAGTAAAGGAAAATGTCGATAAAAAGAAAGTACATACTAGTAATATAATTAGTTAAGAGTTAACTATCCAAGAAAAAAGACTGTGCCAAAAGCCGTCTTAAGGTCGATACACTGGTACAAAACAAGTCGACGTCGTCGTTAGGCTAGTTTGTAATCAATTACTAGGAACACTAGTTCTTAAAAAAAAAACTGCTCTTGTCTGTTACTTGGGCGCAAAATGCTAACTGAATCCATCACGAGACATCTACCAACCCGCTCTGTCCCCGCGTGGTAGGTTACAGGCTTACAGCCCACTCCCTCTCGCCGAGAGGAGAATAGAATACCCTTTTTGCTCTTTAGGCCTTACTATTAAGTTATGGAAGAGCGGAGTCTCCTAACACAGGCTTATCTGCTTAAAAGGAGGCTCCAATCACTAGTTTTTAAAGTTCACTTGTTAATATAATAAACTATTTTTCATATTTTCAGGCCTGTGTCCCGGCAGTGGGAACATTTATAGGCAGATTATGCCCGAGTAATATACCATTTGTACTGCCGTATATTTTTATCGCGTCGTAACAGCATATAATTAATATGACCTTAGACCTCTAGCATAAAACTATTAATACTTCTGTCTGGTCCTTAGTTGCAATAATAGGCTAGATGAGCGTAAATTACGTCGCTCAAAATGGGTTGACGAGCATTTGGCTACCTCTATATAAACTAGCAAATAAAAGTGTAAACAAACCCTGTTCAGCAGTGCGATTCTGTAACGATATCACCGTGAAAACTCATGTGAAGTGAGCGTGGAGTGAGCTGTCATTCCAGCGAATGCTAGGGATTGACACTATTGACAGCTCACTCTAAGCTCACTTCACCTAACTTTTCACGGTGAGATTTTTACAGAATCGATCAGCAGGTTAAATTCTTACTCTGGTCACACGGTTCGATTTTAGTTGAACAACTTAATATGCACTAGGGCCATGGGGTCCGAGTGCCCACTTGGTTTTTCGAGATATCGCCTAGCGGTTGGTCGACTCTTCACGTGACCAGAGGACTGGCATCTTTCTTGGCCAAAGAATCAGCATCGACATACCACGTGGCAATGCTGCCAGCCTTTTGGGCACTGTTCCTGTCGACAACGATGCGGACGAATTTTTTGATGCCCTATGATTCTTTTGCTTCCTTTTTAACTGCCTTCAAAAAAGGAGGAGGTTCTCAATTCGACGGTGTTTTTTTTTTTGTGAGTTTCTTACGCGATTACTCCGCCAATTGTGGACCGATTTTCAAAATTCTTTTTTTGTTCGAAAGCAGATATTTCTGAAGTGGTCCCATAGTCACCAAGACGGGATCTGATGATTGGATCCTGGAGAAATCGAGGGCAACCCTCAAATTTTATGGGCCCACACATCGTTTTTTTAAACCAAAATTACTGGTGAAAATTACAACTTAAAAGTTAAAAATAAAAACATTTTTGCAAAAAAAAAAAAATCGTCTTTCAAAAAAGACACTACAAAGTGAAAAATTACTTTAATTTCGGAAGTCGGTGGTAAACAACGAAATTGCGAACCCACTGACACCGTTTTTATTCATATACATGTATATCAATCAATCAACTCAAGCCTATCGCAGTCCACTGCTGGACATAGGCCTCTCCCAGGCTGCGCCACAAAACCCTGTCCTCCGCCTTCCGCATCCAGTCTGTCCCAGCCACCTTCTTTAGGTCGTCCGTCCATCTAAATCTAATAAAACTAATAACTTGCTAGTTTGTTCAGTTTTTGATTTTCTAAGAACTTTCAGTGTCACCCTCGTACATTTACTTACATAATATTATTTTTAGCCTGTTAGCTTATATTATTTAAATATGTAAAATAAATATTCATCACAATTTGAGTTGAGTAAATCCTACTCCTACTATACTTATATTATAATATAATATTAATATTTAATTTAATATTTTTAATAAATATTTATAATATTATAAACGTGAAAGTTTGTATAGATGGCTGTATGGATGGATGTTTGTTACTCTTTCACGCCAAAACTACTGAACGTATTTGGATGAAATTTGGCACACAGATGGTTTATAACTAGGATTAACATATAGGATACTTTTTATCCCGATATTCCCACGGGATCGAAACTTATGCGGGTGAAACCGCGGGGCGCATCCAGTACAATTTTAAATTAAATTTAATTGAAAGACTGTTCAGACGGTTCCCATCGTTTTCGACTAAGCAGTTGATCAACCAAAATCGAACCGTATGAACCGCATCCTAATTGCGTAACACGCTATCGATCTCAATCGGAATCATTTTGAAGGATATTGCTAATCCATTGCTTCATATGTTCGAAAAATATGTCTGCTCAACAACGTAAATAACCTGTGATAGGAATAGGTTGTGCCTATTTGCCTAAACTTCGAAGAACAGAGACAAGAAACGGAGACTTCCTTAGGACTAAATTTTTTCTGGGACATCTGATAAAAGATATGTTATTTGGAATAAGTAATTCGTCTATATTTACCTAAAGTTTGCGACTAGACATAACATAATAAATAACATACACAGTCGTTACAACCATCAAATTTTCTGAATTTTTTTTTTTGGAGACCATTTTGTAAATGACTTGTTGATCCTATGAATCACAATGTTTGTATAAAGAGCCGTACACGTTTCGAAGTAAATATCTTCTTTCTAGCCCACTTTCGGCTACGTTTTATGAGATTTCTAAAGTTCAAATGTTTAATAGGCTACTTGACACTTATCTAATTTCATACAATAAATGAGTATTTCTTACAGTATTTAGCTTACGAAAACGAAATATATCGATTTTAATAACAAAAAGCGTAAGATTAATTTATAAATTCAATTTAAAAAATGTGTTTTTTTTTTTTAATTTGAATCGCCGAAAACGCTGTCGTCCATGATGTGACGTCATACAAATTGTAAACAAAACGAGTAGGTACTCGTGATTTGACGTGGTGTTATTACAAGTATAAATATTTCGATAAAAACTCCTTAACACGTTCTTAATTTATTTGCTTTATTGAAAAACAATAATAAATTCATTATGGACGTTGGTTTCACAAAAGCAGTCAGCACAAATTTGCCAAAAATTGAAACATTAATGGTTGGTAATTTCTTTGCCTTGAATGATTTAAATAACCTAAAAAAGTATTTCAAAAGTAACTAAAAGTTTCTGTACTTTGGCAGGTACTTACTGATCTTCGCAAAAATAAATTTGAGTTACAGTTGATAATGATTCAGGATCCCTTTGAGCAAGTCTTAGCCATGTTTTGCGAATATTTGTTTCACTAGGCACTCTAATCCACAACTTTCCTGGGGTCTTTATCGATGTGTTTTTGCATTGTCGGACGATAATTACTGTATTTTTCATGTAAATTAGTTGACATCATGTTTTTAAAGTAAAGTAAACTGGAAAATTGTCCACGTTTAAATGTGTGTCAAATGTTTGTTTACAATACGTATGACGTCAGAGCACAGATAATCTATGGACTAAAATGGCGGACAGCGTTTTCGCACCTACATGAAGAGTTTGTTTTTAAATTACAGTTTTGTAGTTTCATAGGTGTTGAAAAAATTTAGTAATATTTTTTTTACCTTAGTAGAACAAATATGAACTATTTAGGACCTAGTTTAAAAAAGAGTCAACTAGCCTATTGAAAAAAAAAAAAGACTTTTTGTCTTTAAAATAATAAAACGGTAATTTTTATCATTTTAGCATTCTCTATAGTAGGACGAATTTACCATTTCAAAAACAAAAGGTATTTGTTTTTTATCTTCATGAAATATATTTCTAAAGTATATTTAAAAATGTGCGTGCTATTAAAATAATGGCATCACATTGTTTAGTAACACACTTAAACTTTAAAAATCTTTAAAACATCATTTAATCTTTATTGCACCGAAAGTACAATACAACTTTTACGGCAGCGCATTTCGTTATCTATTCATAGAAATTACAAAAAGAAACCGCCATGGTCGCATACCTGAGCGGCGCGGGGAGGGTCTACATACCTTTCCCTGCCGCCCCGCGTGCCGGCGCACCCAGGTAACCCTCACTTCATTCCTGTACTTCGGTCTGTTAAGTGCGCATCTTCCTGTATTGTTTCTGTGAATATTGTTTTTGACCCTCGCACGTTTTTTGGTTCATTGGATCTTCTTAATACGACTACCTTGGCTTGAATTTATGAATTACGATTTGCTGCAATAACATTCTTCCTGTCTGTCTACATCAAATAATACGGTAAGTCAACATTTATTACTTTTCAATGTTTTGACTAAAGTTATTTATTTTATTTCTTGTACGGAAACAAACAGTAAGTTAGATATAAAGCTGCAGCATTTCGTTCGCAAAATTCAGTCGATTAGCATAGTCCGTATCCTTCAATTCTTGAACCAACTGAATTTTATAGGCTTTTAGAATTAAGTCTTTCTTTAAAATCGAATGTAAAGACGATTTTTTGATGTTCAACGCTTGGCTTCGCTTTCGGATGGATAAAGACGGATTTTGACGAACCGACGCCTCAACTTCTTCAATTGTTTCTTCATCGCGAACTGAACGAGGACGACCAGAGTTTTGAATTTTAACTGTCGCACCTGTATTCTCGAACATCCTGATCCATTTCCTAATGCTATCGTCACTTGGCGCGTGGCGTGTACGATATTCCGCACGATAGAGACGTCGAGCAGCCACTATTGAATCACCATTACGATAATACGCTCGTACGCAAAATGCGCGATGCGTCCCCGAGTACTGTTCCATCGTGACTAAAACTCCACAAAATGGCGGACGCCACGAACCCCTCCCCGCACCCTTTAGACGCCCCGTTTCGAATATGGCGCGAAAACAAATACCCGATACCCTTTCTGGACACCTTGTAGAACATAAATGTATATATTATTTTATCTTAAAATAGTATATAGTAGTTAAAGAAAAAAAATATGGTTATTTTAATATTTGATGACCATTACGTACAAGACAGGAGATCATCCGCTTATTTTAATATCATGCACATTTTTAAATATACTTTAGAAATATATTTCATTAAGATAAAATACAAATACCTTTTGTTTTTGAAATGATAAATTCGTCCTACTATAGAGTAGAGAATGCTAAAATGATAAAAATTACAGTTTTATTATTTTAAAGACAAAATGTCTTTTTTTTTCAATTATACACTTGAACTTTAGAAATCTCATTAAACGTAGTCGAGAGTGAGCTAGAAAGGAGATATTTACTTTGAAACGTGTACGGCTCCTTATACAAACATTGTGATTCATAGTATTAAGATCAACAAGTCACTTAAAAAAGGTGCTCCAAAAAAAAATTTTTCAGAAAATTTTATGGTTGTAACGACTGTGTATGTTATTTATTATCTTATGTCTAGTCGCAAACTTTAGGTAAATATAGACGAATTACTTATTCCAAATAACATTTTTTTTAGTGTATTTAAGTGTTGTCCCGAATTTCGGGACGGATGTCCCGGAAAAAATTTAGTCCTAAGGAAGTCTCCGTTTCTTGTCTCTGTTCTTCGAAGTTTATTGAACTGTCAAAATGAAACCCATTGACTGATAGTGTGTTACACAATTACCCCACAGGTAAATAACATTTATCTGGTTTTAGAAGGTTTCAACTTTATATTTCACATCTTTTTCAAATTGTTTCAATAAAATTATAACATTGTAACTGAAAAATCATGGACTAATATTGGGTTATAAAATTAAACGCAATTTTGTTTGTGTGTTTGTTCCGGCTAATCTCCGAAACGGCTGTACCGATTTTAACGGGACTTTCACTGGCAGATAGCTGATGTTATAAGGAGTATCTTAGTCTACTTTCCGACATCCACGCGGGCAATGCCGCGGACAGAAGCTAGTCCTTACTAAAATGATCAAATGTAGTCAGCAGTTCTGCAGTCAAAACATTTTAAACAAATTGACAGGTGTATCAACTATCTATGTAAAGAGCTTATTACACTATGCTAAATATCGGGCCCGATATTTAGTCGTTCCTAAATTCAGGATAGTTTGTTTAATGCGATTAAACTATCCTGAATTTAGGAACGACTAAATATCGGGCCCGATATTTAGCATAGTGTAATAAGCTCTTAAGCGGCTCAATTGACATTATCACACAGAAAATAAATGTAGGTAGTTTAGATATTTTTGTGATTATGCAATCTTTTCTATTATCTTTTGTAGCAACATCATTTAATCACTTTTAGGAGACCGATTAGAGGACATCGATGTTCTAAAAGTGTTTAAAATAATACGCAAAATAATTTTTACAAGTTGGTGTAAAAGTGTGTGGGAGTTCTGTGACAAGTAGTAGTGAGTGACACGTGGTTCATAAGGACACCTAACCATCAGAACAATGAGTGATAAGGTGATGTTTTACGGCACCTGAATAATAATACTTAGTCAAAATCCAATAAAATATAATTTATTCAAATCAGGCTGAGAATCAGCACTTTTCAAACGTCAAAATTACATAAGACAGTTCCCCAAAACGCCCGCCCTTCACCACTTCCTAGTGCTTTCGCTGGGAAGAAGTGACGCAACAATCTTCTCAGCAGCACAGCTGTCTGTTCAGTTAGAAAAACTTGCTTCTATGATGTCAACCTCGACTTTAACAGAGAAAAAAATATTTTTAGTAGTAAAATAAACTTTTATAATACTACTAGCTGCGCCCTGCGGTTTCACCCGCATAAGTGTCGATCCCGTGAGAATATCGGGATAAAAAGTATCCTATGTGTTAATCCAGGGTGTCAGCTACGTCCATACTACAAATTTCATCAAATTGGTCCAGCCGTTTGAGCGTGAAGAAGTAACAAATATACGAACACACACATACACACACACACACTCACTCACAAACTTATAATATTAGTATGATAAACCCGCATAAGTGTCGTGAATATCGGGATAAAAAGTATCCTATATGGTAATCCTGGTTATAAACTATCTATGTGCCTGTCATCAAAATTGGTCCAGCCGTTTGAGCGTGAAGAAGTAACAAACATACAAACACACACACACACACACACACACACACACACACACACACACACACACACACTCACACACACTCACAAACTTTCGCCTTTATAATATTATTGTGTGATAGTAGGACCTGCTCCAAATATTAATGATTATGTTCTGTTGTCCACAGATGCGCTTGCACCGGTGTGAGGGGTGTCTTGCGGCGTGCGGCCGGCAGCGCCGCGCCACGCCGCTAAATACCTTACCAAGATCTATAGCCAGGTATGTACTGTAGAGATTTGTCTGCCGAAGGCAACCTCATATAGTGCAGGCCGGCTATAATTTTTTTGTTCCCCCGACCCATTCCGTCGCATCGCATCGCCGGACCGCGCGATCACTTCATTTTCGGTTACCATTATTTCTGACTTTCTTCTGGCTCGGCTCCTAAGGGCCATGGCGTGATGTAATCATCACCATTTCAGCCCGGAATGGCCCACCGCTGGGTATAAGCCCCTTTCGTCTGCCATGCTTCCCGGTTCCGTGCGTCTCTCATTCAGGTGTTTCCCTCGACTGATCGTCAGCCCAGCGCGGTTTTGGACGGCACTGGTTTCTTTGGTCATACATAATCAGCCTATAATGTTCCCACTGCTGGGACACAGGCCTCCTCTCTGTGAGAGGGAGTGGGCCGTAATCCACCACGCGGGCCCAGTGCGGGTTGGCAGATGTAACATGTCTTCGAATTTTCGGTTCTAGGACATGCCGGTTTCCTCACGATGTTTTCCTTAACCGTTTTGAGAGCAGTGGTGATGAAATAATTTACACAAAGTAAAGCGCCTGTCTGGATTCGAACCTACGATCTACAACTCGCAAGTCGCGGCCGCTACCACTGCGCCACCACTGCCCTGGTCAAACCCTTAAAAAAAAAATGGGCTATTAAAAGCAAAAATATTTTTTCAAATTAGACTATTAGTTCCGGAGATTACTCCCTGCATAAAAACTAACAAAATCGAATTACCTCTATAAAATATCGTTATTCATAAAATGTTTTATGTCCATTTTCAGTACCAGACTATTAAACAAAGCAAGAGTCGCCCCCTACGCGCACACGATGAGTCAAGAGAACTGCGCCAAGACGTGCGAGGACGCTCCTCCCACCCCGCCAGATAACGACGCTCCTCGTAAGTATACCTTTCTTTACAATGGCACTCCTGACCGATTTCGGTCACAGTGGCCAATTTCAACGGAGATTTACCAGGTACGCAGGATATATTAGTGCACAAGTTTCTGCGCAAACACAGGTGCACTCTCTGTTCCTTTACTCTCATGGTCCGATGGGACGGCAATCTGACACGACCGGGGAGAGATCAGGCGCAGGACCAACGGCTTTACGTTCTTTTCGAGGTACGGAGTTATTAAACCGCCAACTTCCAAACTCCGGGTTGTTACTAAGAAATTCCTGGGACCTGGGAATCGGACCCAGGACCCCACTCTCAGCAGTCGCGCTTGCAACCACGTGAAAGAAAAGACACTTATACTGTTGTAAATCCTTTTAATCATGAACACTATTTAAATACACGTAGTCAGATTTACAGATAGTTTTACACTTAATTGTCTTAGTCTATACCGCTCGATAGTCTTGAAATATACTGCTCCGCAAACGGTATTCGATTTTACTTAATAGCTCCGCGTCCACGTTACAAAAGAGGGGCAAAGCGCGCGAATTTGAAGTCATTAGACTGATGTTTAATTTATATAAAATGGTAACTATTTATTAAATTAATAACTGATGCTTTGTATTTGGATTTAAATTAATTACTACGTATTTAATCATAACATAATATTTAAATACCTACGGTATTATGTTTTATCGAACTAAATTACTGTTACTAGTCAAGTTGCGTACTAATAAAATCTTAAATTCACATTGAAATATCTTGATTTATTTTGTAATTGCTTACACACGAGACCAACAAAAGGGGCAGTCTTTAACCATGTAGTAATCAGCATAATAACGTTCCCATCGCTGGAACACAGGCCTCCTCTCTCTGAGTGGATCATTGGTGATATTCTTCAGGAAGGTCAGGTGCGTAATACTCACAACTAGCATGCGTGTATGACCTGAGGGGCAATTCTCGTAATTTTAAAAACGTTCACAGTCTGATCTGTCTCAATCTGTCAAAAAATCTTATAATTTCCCTACATTTTGACAAGTTTTTGACATTTGTTTGTCGCCGAGATGAGACTGCGACTAGATTTTGAACATTTTAAATTACGAGAATTGATCTTCAGATGTATGAACGCAAAGGAGGCAAAAGGAGTATGTAAGGATCAACCCCGTGGGTGACTTTATGTATGTATTCTGCATTCGCGACTTATTTGCCAATAACGTAAACAAATATGAGTTTATGGAAAAATAAACTTTAATTCCTACACAATAAAGTTCAGATTACGCTACAACTTGAAACATTTTTATAAATTTTTCAATAGTGCTAGTCACTCTGAATTCAACTTAATTACCACTAGCTTCTGACCCATCGCGTCGCATCCCACCGCTCGCCCGTGCTACTACTTCGTATGCGCTTAGCATTTTTTCTGACTTTTTTTCATTTTGCTCGGCTCCTAAGGGTCGTAGCGTGATGTTAGATAGCCTATAGCCTTCCTCAAGAATTGGGCTATCAAATGCAAAAAGAATTTTTCAAATCCGAGTGGTAGTTCCGGAGATTACACCCTACATACATACAAACAAACAAATTTTACCTCTTTGTAATATTAGTATAGATTAATAATATAATAATTTTCGCGCTGGCTCAATCAATAAAATCTTATTGTATTACGTCACTGGGTAAAGCGCATATTATGAAACTGGAGCGAGCATAGCGAACGTTGATGTTTCAGCGGGATTGTCCGAAAGGGTTACCGCTACCCCGGAACATAAAGGGCGAAGGAAGGAACATGGGTGGGTTTTAGTCAGTAAGAGTCTGACACTCCCTTCCGCTCCACCCAGAGCGGGAGGGGTCATTTGATGATTTCCCAACAAAAAAAAAATAAAAAAAAAAAGATTATGATGTTCAAGCCTTATAAATATACCACTATTAACTTGTACTCAGAATGTGATGTTTTAACAGTTCGGCAGCTATTCATTTTTTTTTTCTTTTAATAAAAACGTTGCCCCACACTAGGAACTTCTCCTGTATCGTGGGTGCGTTTACAAACATTTAAACTCACATACACAAACAGCCAGACCCGGAACAACAGTCACATACTCAAAGAAATTATAATGGCCCAACATAGTGAACTTAATTATAATAAATAAATAATGAATAATAGACGTTTAGGGACAGTATGTTCTACAATTCTGTATAACAAACACATCCTTTATAAACAAATTCCAATGTTATTTGGGGCCAATGCTATACAACAAATCGAATAAAATTATCAAATTCTACCAGTTAAATAAACACTATAACCTGGCTAAAATCGAAAACATATCTAGAAATAGAAAATTTACTTATTAACCTACAATAGGAACCATTGAATAAATATATGAAATAATAATAATAAACAATATAAAAAATAGTAGCCCACCGGTATTGGGAACAGGGTCCAAGCTACCGGCGGTCAGGGCTCCAGAGAGAGGATCCTCCTGACAATGCGAGCCGTGTCCAGAAGTACCGCTTTCTGAATCAAGCCCTTGATCCAGCTGCCCAACGAGAGCCTCCTCAGGTGTTGGTCGAGGCTCTTGGCTATTAAGCCATTGGCTGTCACGACTATCGGCACAATGATCGCTGAGTCCACATCCCACATGTCGACAACCTCGCGAGCCAAGCCAAGATACTTAATTTGTTTATCTTTCTCGGCTTTCACGAGGTTCTCATCATGCGGGACGGTTATGTCATCATTTTTTATATTTTTATTTGTTTTTTTGATCTTTTTGTTTATAAAAATATTTAAAAATATAATCTGTAAGTATGTAAATGAAATAAAGGAATAACAATATAAAAATAATAATTAAAACAGTAATGTCCCTAAAACAATGAAATCAATTTAAGTAAAATAACATAACCAGAATAGAAAAACAAAAAAATGTAAAAAGTCGCAAGCTCATACATTCAGAGGTCAAACTATTTTTTTTTTTAATTTGACGGTATTTGGAAAAATTGTACAATGAATATGTCAACAAATAAGTTATAATATTTCTATTACATTATACCCGCAGTTTAATCTGTATTTTATTATATTGGTCAGTATTATTTATTGTATTGGTTTAATGTGCAAAAGTTGTTTAAGGTACAGGCTTTTTTTTTTTTTTTTCTGATGGGTAATCATCAAATGACCGCTCCCGCTCTGGGTGGAGCGGAAGGGAGTGTCAGACTCTTACTGACTAAAACCCACCCATGTTCCTTCCTTCGCCCTTTATGTTCCGGGGTAGCGGTAACCCTTTCGGACAATCCCGCTGAAAGGTACAGGCTCGGCCCAGTTTAGGTGTTAGTGGTCATTCGAATTGTGTTCAATTGCAGAATTGTACCTACTGTTTGCCAAAATCAACTTGTAAAATATTCTTGTGTCAATAAAGCTTTTTTTTTTTTTATTAATTTGAAATATAAATTTGATGTTTGTATGTAGTCTTCAATGACAATTTCTGCCTTCGTCATGCCATTGTTATCGTAATTCCAGCGATGCCCTGGTTCGGCATGGACATCGGCGGTACCCTCACGAAGTTGGTGTACTTCGAGCCCCGGGAGACGAACCGCCGCGAGCTGGACAAGGAGACCGAGGTGCTGAAGAATATCCGACGGTATCTCACCAGGAACTCGGCGTACGGGAAGACTGGCAGGCGGGATGTTCATCTACAGGTAATTCGAAACTCGATGTGACTCGCTGTTCGTGTGTTCAGCACGTTTTAATGGCAAAACCTTTGAAAGAATTTTGACGAATCTTTTTTAGAGCTCCCCTTTTCTGGAAAAGGAGTAAAGATGTCTTTAATCTCGAAAAAAAAATTTATGAAAATTAATTTGTAAATTAGTCAGCGCCTGACGTATTTTTAGTAGCCATGTTTTTAATCACGTCTAAACTTGTCTATGGAGTATCTTAATTTGACAGGACTAAACTACGATTACTAACTAATATTTATCTTCTGCCCCTTTCATAATGAAATAGAAAGAAAAAGATGCACTGAATTTAAATTTAGTTTAGTTTGTGAACAAGGGAATCTGCGCCATTATTCGGATAAATAAGAGGTGTTGGTTTTTCTTGTGAATTCTTTTATCTTTTTATAATTATACCACGCCTTTTCTATGTCCAATCCCTTTGCTCGTAATGCACATTACACTTGGAATTTCCATTGTTTAAAATTTCTTCCATCGAACTTCTCAATTTTCATCGCGTTCGAAACCTCCACTATAGGTTAGTTTTTGCACCAGTTGTAATCTTGCTCTTAATTCGACTTTCTTTATTAAAAAAATATTAACCATGTGCCTGGGCCCATAACCTATTGGATTTAGTCAATATTTCAATGAAACTCTTGTAAGAATTCTTTATAAAATAAATAAAAATAATTTATTATCAGGCGTCATCGGCGCCATAGTATATTAGTTTTACCAAAACTTAAAAACTATGTTAGTTTGGCACACATGAGTACAAAAACAAAAAGAAACACACAGCCACCATTTAGAGGAAGATTTCTCACGTCCCATGTCCTATACAATATGTAACAAAAACCCTGTCCGATCCTTAAGAGTATTATTCGGCATCGTGCTGCGTACACATATACGTAATCATTTAATGGATTTGAGATTATTATTTTTCCCCAGTGAATATCATTAAATTAAAATAAAAAATAAAAACTGACCAAAGGCAACACTGATCGCTCGACAAAGTTCACGTCTTACTACCTACAGTTTTGTGTCAAAGAAGCCGCCCGTGTCATGAACCGCGCTTTGTCGCGTGCCGCCAAACATACCTACACTACACGCGGTGCGCGTAGGTATCAGCTGATATTGTTTTGTAGGCATAGTAATCCGGATTTCAGATACTCTCTGTATTTTGTGTTTTTGACTTAATTCTGTTTATCAAGAAACAATTAATTGAATTAAATGTAGCCCTGATAAGGGCTTTTTTTTTAAATGTGATGTGCTTCTTGCAATGTACTTACCGACTGCAGGTGTTAGTTTATTAAAACGTTCACTTGTTGTTGTTGCATACTTCGGCGATCGTGCTCCACATGTCCACCTCCAACACTAATACACATTCGACACCTTTTTGCTAAATTTGCACGTACTCCTTGCAGCGCGCTTGTGTCCGATTTAAGTGAATTGAAAGCTGCCACAATCCGAGTTCTGACTTCGATTTCGACCGACGGTACTGTCACACCTGGTCTATTAGCGAAACGCACCTCGTACGTTCTACGCGCAGCTGCATAATTGCAGTCGGTCTTGCCTAAGCACATCAACATATTAAAATATTCCTGATTAGAATACGACATTGTTCGCGAAACGACAGCGCTTGATACGTACGGACGTCAGATCGAAAGCTATCTCCACGAAAGACTAGCAACAAGTATCGCGTCGGTAGGTAACTAGGCGGCGACATCAAAAGAGTCGGCGACTGGTTGAAAGAGTGTCTACGACGCGGTAGTGTAGGGCGGTGTTCTTTGAAATAAAAATAGGTAAAAATAAAAAGATTTTGCCGGCGGGTGGAGTGTTGTCAACTTATGAAAATTTGCCATATTCAGTGTTAAATTTCGCATGGATTATAAAAATTAAAAATCAATAACTTTTGGTTTTTATGAGTTACATTTTTATAACAATTTTTTCTAGTACGTATGTTGACCCAGGAATACGCCTTTATTGGATCGGACAGGGTTTTTGGTACAGATTGTATATTGTAGGCCCTTCCAGCCTTTCTGAAAAAACCTTCAGAATGCTGTTGCTATTGCGCATGATCGCGAAAGAATCGTCCGTGTGCGCATCAGCGAACATCCCTGACGCACTACAGTACGGCGGAAGTCTCAGCCTTATAATCACGATATTTTAGTTAGCACAACTGGCATTACAAGTTATATTTTTACAGACAGAAAAGACAGCGCCTCTCGTGGCAGAAGACGAAAATTTGATTCCTATGTTTCAAACTCAAACTCAAACTCAAAGCATTTATTTCAATTAAACCAATTACAGGCACTTTTGAATTGTCAAGGAGTCGGTCAGTCAGAAAAATGAAGCTAGTTGCCCATTCCAAAGCGTAGTAGGTACCTATGGAGAAGAACGGGCAAGAAACTCCATGGACACTCTTTTAAATCAAAATATGGTTACAAAGTATTAGTTACATCATTCATGTTAAAAATTATGCATGTGAGAACGATGCAGAACGTTAAAAGCGTCCGTAATGAAAAGCCTAAAACAATCCAAATATTAAATTAAATTAAAATAAGCCATGGCAGCAAAGAGATGACCAGTCCCTACTGACGGCGCCCGTTCACGAACATGACGCACGGAAATAAAGTTTATAAAGACAGATGGCAACAAAACGTTTACAAAGACATCTATGAACCACTATAAATTTAAACGTAAATTTTATGTCAGCAATGTTGCGGCAACATCTCATTCTTGACTTCCAACTTTCAGATGGACAACGTCACTATCCGCGGCCGTCGCGGCACCCTGCACTTCATCCGCTTCCCCACGTCCGAAGTGGGCGCGTTCCTGCAGCTCGCGCGCTCCAAGGGTATGGCAGACCTCGTCAACACTATATACGCGACCGGCGGCGGTGCCTACAAGTTCGAGGAAGATTTTATTAAGGTATGACTTTAGGACAACCGCTAAAAAGAAAATTTTCCGGAGCTTTCCATTATTGCTTACAGAGTTAGCAAGCTGGATATCGTGCCCAGTAACTGGGTTGTGGTTGGGGTTTGTGATTATCGATTAGGTTAAGCTACGCTTGCCGCGGTTGGTCCGTGGATGGGTGACCATCTTTACATACCAAGACGCCTCCGTGCCTCGGAAAGCACGTTAAGTGGTTGGTCTCGGCTGTCATTCGTGGATCTTTGACAGTCGTTACGGGTAGTCAGAAGCCCGAAAGTCTGACAACCAGTCTTACCAAGGGCTATCGTATTACTCAGTTACTGGGTTGTGGAGGTCAGATATGCAGTCGCTCCATGTGAAATACTGGTATTCAGTTGCATCTGATCAGACTGGAAGCCGATCCCAACATAGTTGGGAAAAGGCTCGTCAGGTGATGATAACTGGGTTGTGGAGGTTAGATAGGCAGTTGCTCCATGTAAAATACTGGTATTCAGATGCATCCGATTAGACTGGAACCTGAAGAAAATCTTATTATCTGCCTAACCTTTCCCAGGTAAGGCATTTTTAATTAACCATATCTCATGCACAGTACTATAGCATATGCAGTGTCCTACCACGGCTCATTTTGAGCACAGTTTTTATAACCGACTAGCTGCGCCCCGCGGTGTCACCCGCATAAGTTTCGATTCCGTAGGAATATCGGGATAAAAAAGAATATGTAATATAATAAAATGTAAATGTTAATTCTAGTTATAAACCATCTGACTCCCAAGATACAGGCGAATGCCTAGTTTGGGGGTCGCAGTCTATTCTATTCTTGTACAAAAAGTGATTAATTAATAAATAAATAAATTAAAAAAATCTGTGTGCCAAATTCATCCAAATCCGTTCAGTAGTTTTTGTGTGAAAGAGTAACAAACATCCATCCATCCTTAGAAACTTTCACGTTTATAATAATAGTAGGATTCCAAAATAAGGAAGTTCTGAACTCATAATTATGTCTTTAAGCAAATATTCCGGTGTCAATTTTGGTAATTTCTTCACTAAAATACTCTTTCTATTTTGAATTACAGGAAGTGAACATGCGCCTGTCAAAGATGGACGAGCTGGACGCGCTCATAGCCGGCGTGCTGTACGTGGACGGCATGAATGCGCAGGAGTGCTACTACTGGGCGCCGCCCGACGAGTGCGCGGTGCACACGCATGTGAGTGATGAGGTCAGTTATATGTAGCGTTGCATGCAACTAATTGCTAATGTTTCGAATGGTGTGCACTAACATTGAAACTATTATCTTCGACGCAAAATCGTATTGTTCTTGTCGAATTAAGATATTCCATAGACAGTTTAGACGTGATTAAAAACATGACTACTAAAAATACGTCAATTTACGTCAGGCGCTGACTAATTTGACAGGTCTAAACTAATATTTATCTTCTGTCCTTTTCTTAATTGAATAGAAAGAAAAAGATGCACTGAACTTGAATTTAGTTTAGTTTGTGAACAAGGGAACCGGCGCCAATATCTCGGAAACGTGACACTTTGAGGTGTATGCCAGGCTCCAATTAAAAATCTTCAAACCTCTTCAACCCTGACGCTCTCGTCTTAACATCTGTATCCCTCCCCCGCAGCCCCCCTACTCGGAAGCCGCCCTCAGCCTGTACGTGCGCAAGCCGTTCGACTTCTCGTCTCCCTACCCGTTCCTGCTGGTCAACATCGGCAGCGGTGTCTCCGTGCTGGTCGTCAACTCGCCCGACGATTACTACAGAGTCAGTGGCACCAGGTAATATGGAGACAAAGACTTATATTCCATTTACAGGAATTTTCAATCAAATCAGCCTATCGCAGTCCACTGCTGGACATAGGCCTCTCCCAGGCTGCGCCACAACATCCTGTCCTCCACCTTCCGCATCCAGTCAGTCCCAGCCACCTTCAGGTCGTCCGTACATCTAGCTGGGGGGCGTCCCACACGACGCTTGCCGATACGTGGTCTCCACTCCAGGGGTTCTACTACGAAGTGCGAAGTACGAATGGTCTGATAGGACCGACACATGGCCGAACTGAATATTATTGAAAAATGCGAAAAAAGTTCAGAGCGGCTCAGTTGGGTCGGGACCATAGTCAATATTCGAAAGAGTGTAGGAGTGTAGGATCGGGATCGACCGAACCAAATAGTAAGTTCGTAGCAGGAAACGGCCGAACATTCAGCCGATACCACTTCAGAGTAGACCCCCAGGACTCGCCTGCTCCACCGGCCATCGGTCCTTCGACAAACATGGCCAGCCCACTGCAGTTTGCTTACAGGAATTTTCTTGTAAATAATTTCATCACCACTGCTCTCAAAACGATACTGGGCCCGCGTAGTAGATTACAGCCCACTCCCTCTCACAGAAAGGAGGACTGTGTCCCAGCAGTGGGAACATTATAGGGTGATTATGCTTCACAAATAAACTTATAAAGATTTGACAATCAAAATTCAACCTTATTGTTACTAATACAAAGTTTTCTTTCCTCTGCAGTCTCGGCGGCGGCACATTCCTAGGCCTGTGCTGCCTCCTAACGGGGTGCAGTAGCTTCGAGGAAGCGATAGCACTAGCAGCTTCTGGAGACAACACCACTGTAGACAAACTGGTGAGGGACATCTACGGAGGAGACTACGCGCGGTTCGGCCTGCCCGGGGACCTGGTGGCTAGCAGGTGGGACATTACCATATCAATTAATGATATACGATAAAGTCGTCAAGAAAAAAAGGCCCGTTTTGACATTGACAGTTCTAGTAGTTAATAAAGATCAAATTCGCAAAACACGTATTCGTTGTATGAAACTGACAGGTGTCATGAACGCATTCTCATATGTCAAAACGGGCCTTTTATTTCAAATGTCCCTTATTGTAAGTATCTTACCCCGATAGTCAGAGGCGTTACTTTAAATTAGTAATTATATAACTTTAATTGACAACTATAAATTGCAACGCTGTCAGACTAGCTGCGCCCTGCGGTTTCACCCGCATAAGTTTCGATCCCGTGGGAATATCGGGATAAAAAGTATCCTATGTGTTAATCCTGGTTATAAACTACCTGTGTGCCAAATTTCATCCAAATCCGTTCAGCAGTTTTTGCGTGAAAGAGTAACAAACATCCGTCCATACAAACTTTCGCGTTTATAATATTAGTTGGATCTTACGACTATATAAATATTACACGTTTATATAGAAAAAAAAATGCATTTGGCGGTGGGCAAAATAAGTTTGAGAACGTATGATTTAAGGCAATTGGATAATAGCCCTTATTGTCAGTGTCATAAAGTGCATAAAACGAATAGGTTTCATACAACTTTTCACTTAAAAAACAGAACATTAAATCTTATATTAAATTAATATTAAGGGGCTTGTGGCTAAGTAATAACAGACGCACGGGTCCATTCACCATGTTAAGCTACGCTTGCCCGGTTAGTCCGTGGATGGGTGACCATCTTTACATATCAAAACCCCCCCTGCCTCGGAAAGCACTTTAGCAAAGATGCAATGACAACAGCAATGATGGCCTTTCAATTTGAGAGTTTAGAGAAAAGTGATATTTAGTGACGAGATCTGGGAAATGTTAAAATAAAAAATACATGAAAATTGGGTTTTCTCGATTCCCATGAATTTTCGCCTAGGTTCAATGGGGTGCATAATTGTTCCAAATGGGTCCTTGAAAGGAATACGTCAAATTACAAGTCAACCTGTATAAATGTTAGTTGCGGGGTAAACTCTGCTTGCGAGATGCAGGATGTTGCGTGACGTCAGTGTGACGGTAGTTCGCATGTGACGTTGTAGATGTCGCCACAAGTGTATGAAAATGTATTTTAAACTGGCACTCGTGGGCGGTGCCACTTTGTGGTTTTGATTTTTTCTGTGAATTTGTATGTACTAACAATAGTTTTTTAAGGTTTTTTGTGTTACTAACAGTATATGGACTTCGTCTGAAATAAATTTCTTATTATTATTATTTCCCCCCAGCTTCGGCCAGATGTGCTCGGCCGAGCGGCGCGCCAAGGTGTCCCGCGCGGACCTGGCGCGCGCCACCGTGGTCACCATCACCAACAACATCGGCTCCATCGCCAGGCTGTGCGCCAGCAACGAGCACATTGAGAGGGTGAGCTCAGTATATACTCATTTAAATGTGATAGAAAAAAAACAGGAATAGAGGGGCTTGTGGCTAAGTAATAAACGCCGCAAAGGTCGATCGATCAGGTTAAGCTACGCTGGCCGCGGTTGGTCCGTGGATGGGTGACCATCTTTACATACCTAGACGCCTCCGTGCCTCGGAAAGTACGTTAAGTGGTTGGTCTCGGCTGTCATTCGTGGATCTTTGACAGTCGTTACGGTTCGTCAGTAGCCCGAAAGTCTGACAACCAGTCTCACCAAGGGTTATCGTATTATCCAGTAACTGGGTTGTGGAGGTCAGGTAGGCAGTCGCTCCATGTAAAATACTGGTATTCAGCTGCTTCCGGTTAGACTGGAAGCCGACCCCAACGTAGTTGGGAAAAGGCTAGGCAGATTATGAGAAACAAACAGGAATATAAAAAAAAAGCCATTTTAGAACACAATAATTTGTATCTTCTTTAATTCACAGGTAGTATTCTGCGGCAACTTCTTGCGGGTGAACCCGTTATCAATGAAGCTGTTATCTTACGCGATGTCCTATTGGTCGCGGGGGGCTCTCAAGGCACTCTTCTTGGAGCACGAGGGGTAAGCAGACATTTGACATAGTTGCTCATGTGAAGATCCAGAAATTTGTTTTAATGCTAAGAGGGATGTGTGGTGTTACACGAATGAATGGAGGAAGTCTGAAAGTGGCACCGGTAACTGAAAAGTTGTGTGGAAACCGGTTGTCATGGTATGGGCATGTGTTACGGAGGAATGAGGAAAATGTCGTGGGGAGAGTTTTGAGTATGAATGTCGATGGGTATAAGAGTAGGGGAAGACGATGGATTTCACGCAAATACTACTGAACGGATTTGGATGAAATTTGGCACACAGATGGTTTATAACCAAGCTTTTTTTTTCTTTTTAAAAACGTTGCCCCACACTAGGAATTTCTTCTGTATCGTGGGTGCGTTTACAAACATTTAAACTCACATACACAAACAGCCAGACCCGGAACAACTACCTGTAGGTCATACGAATATTATAACCAGTATTAACCCATAGGATACTATTTATCCCGATATTCCCACGGGATCAAAACTTTGCGGGTGAAACCGCGGGGCGCAGCTAGTAGAAATATAAAGAAAAAGTACCCACAGAGTCTGATATCATTTCTCCTCCCCCCCCCCAGCTACTTCGGCGCCGTGGGCTGTCTCCTGCACCTCGACAGCACGCGGCGCAAGCAGAACCCCGACGCAGGCGCCGCCGACAGATGAGCGACGGTGCACCCTACCCGCCTTGTTATACGGCTCAAATTGCGTTGCCGCCTCGCCGATACTTGTTATTTTATGTGTGTGTTTTAATTTCTCTTTCTACGGTTCAGTTTTTAAGCTAAAAATGCCAGCGTAAAGTCCCACTGCAGGGCAAAGAACTCTTCTCATACAGAGAAGGCGCGAGCATTCCGAAAGGGTTACCGCTACCCCGGAACATAAAGGGCGAAGGAAGGAACATGGGTGGGTTTTAGTCAGTAAGAGTCTGACACTCCCTTCCGCTCCACCCAGAGCGGGAGGGGTCATTTGATGATTTCCCATCCGGAAAAAAAAAAGCATTGATCACCGCGCTTGCTCAAGACTGGTTGACGATTTCAGACTTATATCAACTATAAGTCCAGGTTTCCTCACGATGTTTTTCCTTCACCGATGTGAGTTATGTCGAAGATAAACTCGGAAAGTAAATCATCATCTGCCTAGCCTTTTCCCAACTATGTTGGGGTCAGCTTCCAGCCTAACCGGATGCAGCTAAATACCAGTATTTTACATAGAGCGACTGCCTATTTGACCTCCACAACCCAGTTTCTGGGTAATTCAAAAATTATTTATTTCAATCCATTTAAGATCATATGTTAAACGATACCCCTTAGTAAGACTGGTTACCAGACTTTCGGGCTTCTGCCGACCCGTAACGACTGTCAAAGATCCACGAATGACAGCCGGGACCAACGGCTTAACGTGCTTTCCGATACACGAAGCCGTCTTGGTATGTAAAGATGGTCACCTTTCCACGTTCCAACCGCGGCAAGCGTAGCTTAACCTGATCGATCGACCCGTGCAGCTGTTATTATGTAGCCACAAGCCCAAAATCTTTAATGCACTGACAGACAACGCACAGACCACTGGGTCTTGAAGCATGAAATTTTACACAAGAGTTCCTTATGTGGTACGTGCGTGAGTGAGCACTTAGAAAAGATTTCCGAAAATTCACCCCCTAAAGGAGGAGCAGTCTCCTTTTTCTTCGTGTCGCTGGCACGACTGTATTTTAAATGCTGTTTTCCCAAAATTTCGCCACTTCCACGGCGTTGTCGGTGGCAGCGCAGAGGTCACTTTGACTGCATGTTTTGGGACACAGAGGGCAGGATAGGAGGTGGAGCATGGTTTGCGACATAGCTCCACAATCACACCCTACTCCCGTCCGTCAAGGTAGCCAAGTGGGAAGATGTAAGTCCAATCTGGTAAAGTTGGGAGGAGCAGTTAACTAGGAGATTTTTTGATTTTTTGACAGTTGAGTAGATACATTTTTCGAAAATATGAAGCAATGGATTAGCAATATCCTTCAAAATGATTCAGATTGAGATCTGATACTGTGTTACGGAATTAGGGTGCAGAAGAAGTTTGTATGGATGTTAATTTTTACCGATGACAATTCAATCTAGCAAATGGTTTGTTATTAAATGTAGGTGTACTAGACCTACACCTCTGCCACACCCTTCGGGGGATACAGGCGTGGTGCTATGGACGTTTAAAGGCAATTAATACACACATAAAAATAATGAGACCTCGAGGCAAGTTTTATATTTAAATTATGATAAAATCATATTTATAATAAATATACTGTATTGTATTGTTCGGTCGGTATCGAGTTTAGGAAACATTTTTCCAATATTTTATCATTTCTAACAGTTTAATATTGTTGAATATTTTTAGAAGTCATATTCAGGAATATGAACAACTTTTACTCAATCAATCTGCATAGCCTTTCCCAACAATGTTGGGGTCGGCTTCCAGTCTAACCGGATGCAGCTGAATACCAGTATTTTATATGGAGCGACTGCCTATCTGACCTCCACAACCCAGTTACTGGGTAATACAATATCACTTGGTAAGACTGGTTGGATGTCGGGAACGACTGGCGGTTGGCGGATGGGTGACCATCCATTACATACTGAGACTCCGCCGTGCTTCAGAAAGCGCGTTGATCCCGGCTGTCATTCATAGATATTCGACTGTCGTTACGGGCAGTCCAAAAGTCACAACCAGTCTTACCAAGCAGTATCGTGTTACCCAGTAACTGGGTTTCTATTTAGCAAAGATGTTCGTATTCCTGGTGAGAGTCAAAATGGCGGGTGTACCATAGCGAATTAAATTATACCAATTACCAAAAAAATCTACCTAAAATGTACTATTCAGTACCTAGGTCTAAAAAATCTGTACCTCTTTCACAACGAAATTATTTAGAAAGTAAGGTACACCCGCCATATTGACATCAAGATGGCGGGTGTACTATAATATATTATTATTTAACCATTACTCATAAAATATAATTACACCAAAAAATTGTACCTAAAAAGTACCTCCATTAAAAGAAAACGTACACTTGAACAGTTGGATATTTTCTTAGAAATAAAACAACCGTGTTTTGTGTAAAACTAAACACGATACTTAATTATAATAATATTATTGATATAGTTACATATATTATATGTACATTGCAGTGCAGCCCAGTGGTAACTGCCCCGACTTGCAAGTTGTAGGTCGCGGATTCAAACCGTGTCAGGCGCATTACTTTGTGTAATTTATTTCATCACCACTGCTCTCAAAACGGTGAAGAAAAACATCGTGAGCATGTCCTAGAATCATAAATTCGAAGACATGTGACATCCACCAATCCGCAATGGGCCCGCGCGGTGGATTATGGCCCATTCCCTCTCCAAGAAAGGAGGCCTGAGTCCCAGCAGTGGGAACATTATAAGGCCAATAATGCTAATGCTAAATTATGCATTTATATTTTTATTTATTTTATTGCCCGAAGTCTGACAACCAGTCTTACCATGGGGGTATCTACATGTACACGTGTTTTCCAATAACTAGTTTTTGGAGGTCAGACAGGCAGTCGCTCCATGTAAAATACTGGTGTTCAGCTGCATTAGGTTAGACTGGAAGACGACCCTAATATAGTTGGGAAAAGGCTAGGCAGATGATGACATTTATATTTAAAGGATATTTTTAAATTATGAATTATATGCACGATAATAATTATTAATAGTTACTATACTCCGTCGGTTTAGGTAGTTAACTAAATGTAAACAATCTTGGCATGTCTTTATCCAATGTCATGTCTTGGCATGTCAATATCCTTTAAATATAAATGTCATCATCTGCCTAGCCTTTTCCCAACTATATTAGGGTCGGCTTCCAGTCTAACCTAATGCAGCTGAACACCAGTATTTTACATGGAGCGACTGCCTGTCTGACCTCCAAAAACTAGTTATTGGAAAACACGTGTACATGTAGATACCCCCATGGTAAGACTGGTTGTCAGACTTCGGGCAATAAAATAAATAAAAATATAAATGCATAATTTAGCATTAGCATTATTGGCCTTATAATGTTCCCACTGCTGGGACTCAGGCCTCCTTTCTTGGAGAGGGAATGGGCCATAATCCACCGCGCGGGCCCATTGCGGATTGGTGGATGTCACATGTCTTCGAATTTATGATTCTAGGACATGCTCACGATGTTTTTCTTCACCATTTTGAGAGCAGTGGTGATGAAATAAATTACACAAAGTAATGCGCCTGACACGGTTTGAATCCGCGACCTACAACTTGCAAGTCGGGGCAGTTACCACTGGGCTGCACTGCAATGTACATATAATATATGTAACTATATCAATAATATTATTATAATTAAGTATCGTGTTTAGTTTTACACAAAACACGGTTGTTTTATTTCTAAGAAAATATCCAACTGTTCAAGTGTACGTTTTCTTTTAATGGAGGTACTTTTTAGGTACAATTTTTTGGTGTAATTATATTTTATGAGTAATGGTTAAATAATAAAATATTTTAGTACACCCGCCATCTTGATGTCAATATGGCGGGTGTACCTTACTTTCTAAATAATTTCGTTGTGAAAGAGGTACAGATTTTTTAGACCTAGGTACTGAATAGTACATTTTAGGTAGATTTTTTTGGTAATTGGTATAATTTAATTCGCTATGGTACACCCGCCATTTTGACTCTCACTATTCCTGAGTACAGACGCCAGCACATCGAGCCACCCGAAACTGTCAAATTTTCCCAATCAACCTTGAACCTTGAATGCTTTAGCGATAAAGTTGAAAATCTATTAAAATAAATTTGACAGATTGTAGTAGCTTGATGTGCTGGCGTCAGTACATACCTCCCTTTAAATATTTAACACTATTATTATAAGAGGTTATATCATTATTATATATTTATAATGGTTGTTTATAGTTTTGCAAAGACTTTTAATGTAATGATGGTAGAAAGATTTTTGTTATTCCTTTTGACATTTCAGCTCTTACTGGGTTCCTAAACCTTCACCATCAGCGTACTGCAGTCCACTGCTGGACATGGGCCTCTCCTATTGCACGTCATTCTACTCTAAAAACAAACAGCAGTGCGATTCTGTAACCAGCTCACCGTGAAAACGTAGGTGAAGTGAGCGTGGAGTGAGCAGGGGGTCTACTACGAAGTGCAAAGTGCGAATGATCGGATCGGACCGACACATGGCCGAACCGAATATTATTGAAAAATGCGAAAAGAAATCGGATCGGCTCAGTTGGGTCGGGACCATAGTCAATATTCGAAAGAGTGTAGGAGTGTAGGATCGGGACCGACCGAACCAAATAGTAATTTCGTAGCAGGAAACGGCCGATACCACTTCGGAGTAGACCCCCTGTCATGCCAAATAATGCTAAGGGATTGACACTATTAACAGCTCACCCTAAGCTCACTTCGCCTAACTTTTCACAGTGAGATTTTTATAGAAACGATCGGCAGGGCCCTAATTAACTATGATCACTTAACGATTCCTTGCTTCGAAACCACGTCAATTCCTTGGTCACAATCTCGCGTTTATTTCGCGCGGTTTCGTTCATTGTTTCATAGACAATAAGGAATAAGGGTAATAACAGTCGATAGCTCTCAAACCGGTGAAGGAAAACATCGTGAGGAAACCGGCATGTCCTAGAATCAAAAATTCGAAGACATGTGACATCTACCAACCCGCAGTGGGCCCGCGTGGTGGATTACGGCCCGCTCCCTCTCACCGAGAGGAGGCCTGTGTCCCAGCAGTGGGAACATTATAGGCTGATTATGACAAATAAAGATATTGATACCCATCCCGTCTGCAGAGTTCTGCTAGCTTATTTAATTTGACCCTTTACACAGGTCTGCCTACCCCTCCGGGGACCACAGGTATGAAGTTATGTTATACATAAAACTATATAATGAGTCCTCTTGCACAAAACTTTTATTGAAATTTGTTAGTTTTTAGTGTATTTTTATTTGTATGCAAGTATTTTTTGTTGTCATTTTGCGTTAAACGCCTGGGTTGCTAGTTTTAAAAATTAAGTTTTAAGGATGATTTCCACTAAAAAGCTCGCATCGGATCGGAAAGGTACGAACGGATGCGGCGACAGCCGATCGCGTCCAGCAGGATGTCGACGCATACGATCGGCTCCGTACCGTCGCTTGCGAACGTATCCGTTTCTGCGCCTAGTCAAATAGTTTCATTCCTACCGTGTTGACGTGTTCTAATGCCGAAAGGATTCGATCGGATACGACGACAGGCGAACGAAGTCGATCGCGTGTCGCGGAAGACACCTGCGGTCAAGCTGCTGTGCGCGGCTTGGTAATATAGACTTTAAATACTGTGTACACGATTTAATATCGTTTAAAGATTGTAAAAGTTTCGAGCCGTTTGGTGGAAATCATCCTTTAGAGTCTTACCACAGTCTAAAGCAGATGTCCAATGCGTTGATCTACTGAGTGTAGTCGATATTGATTACTCTGTGGAGTGATATCAATATTTTTTTTTTTTATTTAAGTATGTAATAAAATTTCGAGTTTCCTAAAACAATTACATGTTAATTTTATTAATATATAACAAAGGGAGATAACTCGCTTTAGGGCTGATTTTTCAATCAACAGAAAATTTTTATTCATAGAATAAAATTGAGGTTTGACAGACTTTGTATGGAAGAACTGTCAAAAATTTAACATTATTCGTCGGATAAAATTATCTAGCTTTGGAAAAATCAGCCCTTAGTTAAACCGATAACCGGGACTGCTAAAAATATTACTTTATTTAATTCATGTAAATATCCAATATGGTGGACAGGTATTTATTTTTTGTTTTCAATGTTTAAATGAATATTATTTCATGTTTAGTTAATTAGGGGTGGGTTATATGATTTTGCTATTATAAGGGTGCAAACATATTGTTTTAAAGCCACGAATTTAAATAAATCCTTTTTCAAGAATGTAATTCTGGTTTGCAGTCATATGTCTGCGCCCTAATACCTATTTTGTGATAAACTATTGATTATTCCTTAATGTATAAAACCCTGAATGCAATAGGGATAGTTTCCTACTTATTTTATATTAAAATTTCATTTTTCTTTGTGAAAATATCTTCATTTTTGACCAATGACAAAATATAGTAATTTTTCCTTTGACTCTGTCAATGTCATAAGTTGACTAAACATTTTTGCAGAGGACGTTACTGTATTTTCAAAATATCGGTATGAGGAAAATAATTTCTGACATGTATTCATTGACAAAAGTAAAGTTACTCGACTTAGGCACCGATTCCCTTGTTGACAAACCAAACTAAATTTTAGTTCAGTGCATCTTTTTCTTTCTATTTAATTAAGAAAAGGACAGAAGATAAATATTAGTTCAGTCCTGTCAAATTAAGATACTCCATAGACAAATTAGACGTGATTAAAAACATGGCTACTAAAAATCGGTCAATTTACGTTTTACATTTATTATATTTATATTCTGTCCATTTCTTAATGAAATAGAAAGAAAAAAATGCACTGAACTTAAATTAAGTTTAGTTTGTGAACAAGGGAAGCGGCGCCATTGTCATGGCTGACAAATTTTAATGTAAATTCGCTTCGGCATGATGAATTTGTTGTAAATTATATGCCAGAGAATCAGGGTTTTTTTTTATTGCGGTCTCTAAACATTTTATTTCGTAAATGGTTTCTTCTACCATCTACGAAATAAAATGTTTATGTATTTTCACTGTACACAAATTTCGCTGATCGCAGTATTTTATTATTACTTTTGAGTAATGTTTTAGACGCGTGCGTGGAGTAGAAAATATTATAAGGGCTGATAACTATTTTATATGACTAGAAATAAATATATGATATTATAGTTCTGTGTTTTATTTTTTTAAATAGTCTCCTCGACTGGCAATACTTAATTTTTATTTATTTATATATATTTTATTGTACAGACTAGCACATCAAGCTATAACATTTGTCAAATTTCTTTAATAGATTTTCAACTTTATTCCTAAGGGTCAGTTCACACCGAGACGCGACGCGACGCGACGCTGCGCGCACACTTTAAAAGAGTGACTCAAAATATACTTTATTTTCTACACGAAAAGGTACACATTGCATTGTGAGAGTTCAGAATATGTTGCGCGGTGCAGTAGGTCGTTTTAAAGTGTGCGCGCAGCGTCGCGTCGCGTCGCCTCTCCGTGTGAACTGACCCTAAAGCATTAAGGTTCAAGGTTGATTGGGAAAATTTGTCAGTTTCGGGTAGTTGATGTGCTGGCGTATGTACAACACAAAAATACATCAGACACTACAAAATATACAATGGGCGGTCTTATCGCTTTCTGTGACCTCTTCCAGGCAACCTTGGAATGGACAATGATTTCTTTTGGACATAAAATGAGGTTCTCGTTGACTCAAATGTACAGACGCCAGCAGGTCAAGCTAACCGAAACTGTCAAATTTTTCCAATCAACCTTAAACCTTAATGCTTTAGCGACAAAGTTGAAAATCTATTAAAGAAATTTGACAGATTGTAGTAGCTTGATGTGCTGGCGTCTGTACTTTCATCCAAATCCGTTCAGCCGTTTTAGCGTACAAGCGTAACAAACAAACATATAAAAATCTACTCGATACTGTTGACCTATTTTTTTTAAATCTCACCGTGAAAATTTCGGTGAGATGAACTTGAAGTGAACTGTCATTCTACCTGATGCTAGGGATTGACACAATTGACAGCTCACTTCAACTTAGTTTTCACGGTAAGATTTTTACAGAAAAGTTCGGCTGATGGAATGACGAGGCGAGCCGAGGTTGGACGAAGCTAACCGAAGTGCCCTACCACCCTCGTATGCGCTGAACTTCCTTCAACTTTTCGAGTAGTTTGGTGCAGGCTTAAAAGTATGTAGTTACGAGTTAATTGCCTGTATAATATAATAACTCTTGGTTTGTCTACGTGGGCGCATCCTAGATAGTCAGCCCTCCTACCATCATGCTGAGAGGCTAATAGTTTAACCACGGCACGATCTATTCATATGTCAGGTGGCAATGACCACATAGACCACATAACAGCTTTTTAGCCACATTCTAGGATAGCATAGTACATTATTTTGCATGTGGTGCAGTTGTGCATCGCTTGTAACATCCAGCAACCCGCATTGTGTCCGCGTGGTGGATTACGGCCACTCCCTCTCACAGAGAGGAGGCCTGTGTCCCAGCAGTGGGAACATTATAGGCTCATTATGAGCTATTCTGCCACTGCTCCCAAAACGTTGAAGAAAAACATCGTGAGGAAACCGGCATGTCTTAGAGCCGAAAATTCAAAGACATGACATCTAAGCCCGCTTAGTAGATTACAGCCCACTCCCTCGAGAAGAGAGGAGGCCTGTGTCCCAGCAGTGAGAACATTATAGGTTGATTATGCTAGGAACTATTCTCATTTAGTTAGTGTTGGTACAGGAGTAGAATTTTTCATAAACATCATGTTTGGCAATTATTTTTTTTAATTTCGCGGCATGATTTCAACCAATTTTATGTTTAGGTAATCTAATGTAGTTACAGTAACATTTTAATCAATTGGTTTGCGTATGGTATGATAAATAAAGCAACATTATTGTACAATGAAGAAAAATTGTATTTTGGTCGCATTCGTAATTTTTGTAACAGGTAACTTATTTTTCAACTTGTAGGTCGACCTTTAATTACGTGAGGTTCGAACAGGGGGGGAGGGGGCAGTCAGAAATCACGATTAATCACGATGGAGAGGAGGAATGGGATAATGTGACAATCACGTGTTATTGTTCGTGCTACGACAAAAATTAATTAAATGTGTGACGTGTAAAATATTGACGTTTTTTTCAGAAACCAAATTTTATGATATTTTTTATTAAAAAAGATTTTAAAATATCTGACCTTTTCCTCCAGCCCAACCAGCCTCGGCAAGCGTAGCTTAACCTTCGATCGTTGGTGCCAGCTGTCATTCTTCGATTTTTGACAGTCGTTACAGGTCGTCCGAAGTCCGAAAGTCTGACAACCAGTCATACCTAGGGGTTTCGTATTACCCAGTAACTGGGTTGAGGAGGTCATATCGCTCCATGTAAATTACTGTTACTCAGCTGCATCCGGTTAGACTGGAAGCCGACCCCAACAAAGTTAGGAAAAGGCTCGGCAGCGACGACGAGCAAATCTTATAATCAATAATAATCTTTTAATCTTCATTGTTATTTTCAGTTCCAACGATCAACGCAATGACAAATAAAAGCAGAAAAACAAAAGCACTAGAAACCTATTTAAACTCGTCGCCACAAATAAGGCAGATGTATCAAAAGAAAAATCTAGTCGACCAGCTAAGACTATTGAACACACAATACAAGATACCCATTTACATAATCACGTCAAATAATAACAATCAAAGAAAAATAGCAAAAAAAAATGAAAGTAAAAAAAATCTGACAGATAAAAGCAAAAAAATTCTGAAAACGAGAAGGAAATCGTCAAGTTACGTTGAACATCTTGAGCATAAATACGAAAGACAAAAGGCTAGAGCATTCGTCAAAAACGTGAATACTCACTTAAATAGTAAGCTTGTTGAAATCAATAAAGGCAAGGCTTTCTTTTGAGCATGATAATAAACAGAAATACGGCAAAATAAGGCATTTTATTAAACTCTTATGTTCAGCAAATCTTTACCTGCCTCATCCGTCCGGCCTTTTCCCAATATTTTGGGGTCGGCTTCCAGTTCAACCGGATACAGCTGAATACCAGTATTTTACATGGAGCGACTGCCTATCTGACCTCCCCAACCCAGTTACTGGGTAATACGATACCCCTTGGTAAGACTGATTGTCAGACTTTCGGGCTTCTGATGACCCGTAACGACTGTCAAAGATCCAAGAATTACAGCCGGCACCAACGGCCGGAGGGGCCTCGGTATGTAAAGATGGTCACCCATCCACGGACCGACCGTGGCAAGCGTAGTTTAACCTGATCGATCGACTCGTGTGGCTGTTATTCTATATCTATACTAGTAATAAAGCTGAAGAGTTCGTTTGTTTTTTTTTTTGAACGCGCTAGTCTCTGGAACTTCCTGTTGGAATAAAAAAAAAAAAGTTTCCCTTTGATAGCCCAATTCTTGAGAAAGGCTAAAAGGTAATTTACATTACGCTATGACTCTTGAGAACCGAGCAAAAAGAAAAAAAAACCGAGTGTGTTTATGACCACACGACTGAAGTGAAACTTCTTTCTCAAAATATTAATTCATTAAATTGTTCAAAACGAAATAGAATTACGAAAAATAACCAAAGAATCACCGTTCGCGTAACGCTAGTAAACTCGCAAACGAACTACTGACTGAGATATATACATATTTCACTTACTAGCTATAAGAGAAAGAGAGAAAGAAAATGTGCGCGCGCACTGCTCTCTCTTGCTTATATCCCCCACTCAATTCCCGTTCGCCTCGCCTGATCACACTTTTCGTAACGCTTACGTCACGCGTTCGCCAGCTTACTCCCCAAGTCAAGCGTGCGTAAAGAAGTTTCACTTAAAAAAATCAGAAAGATCGCTAGGAGAAAACGAAGTGACAGCGCGGGCAGGTGAAGCGATGCGACTGGGTGGGCCGGGGGAACAAGAAGTATCACACGGACGAAGTCACGGGCAGAAGCTAGTAAAAAATAAGGATGACGCCGGATGAACGTGATCTAGCATTTATGACTCTTGAACTTGTATGGAACTGAATGCTACATTATCCTAGTAACAATGGAAAGACTTTACACCGTGTTTTTTTTTCTTTTTTGTTTTTCTGGTGGGAAATCATCAAATGACCCCTCCCGCTCTGGGTGGAGCAGAAGGGAGTGTCAGACTCTTACTGACTAAAACCCACCCATGTTCCTTCCTTCGCCCTTTATGTTCCGGGGTAGCGGTAACCCTTTCGGACAATCCCGCTGACCCGGCAGGCTTCGGCCCTAAGGGGCCCCTCGAATTAAGCTGACATCTCTTTGAGGCGCACGTGGAACACTTACGCGCCGTCCGGCACGGGCCTGGTCCTGATCGGGCGGTAAGCTACCCATTGCTCTCCGCCCGCAGGCCCGCGCCTACGGTGGCCGGGAGTCGTCGCGCGGCTCCCGACGCCCGGAGCGTCTCCCGCGGCGGCTGGGACGGGAGGCTCTCTCCCTCATCCGTCCCGCCACCTCCTTCCCTAGCATGACTGCTTCGCAGAAGGAGGCGACTGCCTCCCACTCCCTCTCGCCCCGGACCATGGCTTGCACCAGGGCCGGGCGCGAGAGGCCGCCGCCGCTGCCGATCGCCTCTACGAGGACACGGCGGTGCTCCGCCCAAGCTGGGCAGACCTCCACCGTGTGCTCCACCGTGTCCACTGGGCGATCCTGGCAAAGACGGAACCCTTATATGATCACTTCATTGTCCGTCTGCCAAGACCCTTTTTCTTTTTTTTTTTGACAGATTGTGACTGAGGTTAGAATGTGAACGTTCTTAAAAATAAGGGAATTACGTCCAATCAATATGTTCAGTGAGAACTGGACTCGGCACTGTCGTTATTGGTACATCAAAGTGCCGAGTCCTTCTCAATGAACATATTGATTGGACGTTGGTTAACTGGTTGATCAATTTCGCGGCTTGACTTTGCTTTAATTATTTTTTAATAACTTTTCTATTTGCCAAACTAAAATTAAGCCTTAAAACATTTTTTTGAAATACACAATTGAAACTGGATGAAAATATGAAGAAACCATATGTATTTATTGTTTTTATGACTTTTGTATCAGGTAAGATTTATACAGACAGCCAGCACATCAAGCTACTACAATCTGTCAAATTTCTTTAATAGATTTTCAACTTTATCCCTAAATCATTAAGGTTCAAGGTTGATTGGGAGAATTTGACAGTTTCGGGTAGCTTGACCTGCTGGCGTCTGTACCTACGTAAATAGTATTTATTATGTTATAGGTCAAACGAGAAAATAATTTTCTCCAAATATTTTTTTTAGCCCATTTTCCTCACTGCTGGACAAAGGCCTCACCACTGTCTTTCTGCCTTTCTCTGTTCCATTAGTCATCTGACATGCGGAAGATGTCACCAGCCCAGGTCCATTTAAACGTGGCAGCTTTCCGAGTCATCATCTGCCTAGCATTTTCCCAACTATGTTGGGGTCGGCTTCCAGTCCCACCGGATGCAGCTGAATACCAGTATTTCACACGAAGCGACTGCCTATCTGACCTCCACAACCTAGTTACTGGTTAATACGATACCCCTTGGTAAGACGGGTTGTCAGACTTTCAGGCTTCTGACGACCAGTAGCGACTGTCAAAGATACACGAATGACAGCCGAGACCAACGGCTTAACGTACTTTCCGAGACACGAACGGTCTTGATATGTAAAGATCATCCATCAACGGACCAGCCGCGGTAAGCGTAGCTTAACCTGATCGTGCGGCTGTTATTACTTAGCCACAAGCCCCTCGCCGTTTTGAGAGTAGTGGTAATGAAATTCTTTACACAAAGGAAAGCGCCTGCCTGGTTTCGAACCCAAAACCTACAACCCGTAAGTCAGGGTCCGTCACCACCGGGCCACCACTGCTCACCCACCTTCATCATCATCATCATCAGCCTATAGCAGTCCATTGCTGGACATAGGCCCCTCCTATTGCACGCCATTCAACTCGATTTTCGGCAACACTCATCTAGCTGCTACCAGCCATCCTGCGAAAATCGTCGCTCCACCTAGCCTGAGGGCGTCCCACCTTAACTCCCACTAAATAAATTACCGTTTTTCTAGTGTTGCCATCAAATTCAGAAGCCAAAGCGTTACCCCGAGCATCTATAAACCATAGATCGGTACAAAACTTCATACACTCACCGTTACAAATGAGAGAAAGAAACTTGAAGAAGGAAAAATACGAAAACACAAATGTGCGAAAATCTAACGGACATACGATACCAGTATACTTAATAATGAGCCCGAAAGCTAATCAGAGAACTGTCGATCACAATCCGACGAAGCTGGAGAACTTATTCAATGATAAAGGAATGATATACATCACAAATCCTAAGCCGGAAAGGTATCAACAGCTGGACTTATCGATGGATAATGTCGGTCGCAGAAGCCATTCACGCCACAGTATGGCAATTAAGAATGAGAGAGCTTTGAGGTCGTATATGAACGAGATGCTGAACAAGCAGATACTCGCCAAGAGCGTACAGAGGCGATTTGATGAAATGTACGACAAGGAGTACAATTTCAATGATTTGGTGATGTAAATAAATTAGTTTATGTTTTTATGTTTTATTTAACACTAGATTCTGCCCGTGACTTCGGCCGCGTGAAATTTCGGCCCATCGCTGCATCGCGTCGCATCCCATCGCTCGCCCGTCCTGCTACTTTGTTTTCGCTTAGTGTTCTTTCTGACTTTTTTTCATTTTGTTCGGCTCTGAAGGGTCGTAGCGTGATGTTAGATAGCCTATGACCTTCCTCGAGAAATTGCCTATCAAACGCAATAATTTTTTTTTTAAATCTGACTGTTAGTTTCAGAGATTACCCCATACATACTGTTACGAGCTTCGGGGTTCGTGACAATTAAAACTGTCGATAAAAATGACCAAAAATTAAACTTTAATTAAACAACACTAATAACAACTCAAACACACTAAATAAAAAACACAATTACACGTCGCACTTGAAGATCGCTTTCGATGTATTCGCTTGTATCGCTTATCCAAATCTGTGTCTGTCGTCGAGAGATCGCGTCTTATATAGCGCCGCAGATAGTTCTAGAACCTTCTGTTGTAGAAACATCTAGTTCGCTTGTATCGCTTATCCAAATCTGTGTCTGTCGTCGAGAGATCGCGTCTTATATAGCGCCGCAGATAGTTCTAGAACCTTCTGTTGTAGAAACATCTAGAATGTTCGAGTAGATACCGGCCCCGACTGACCAGATGTCGATAGTTCTAGAAAGTTCTAACATCGAAACTTCTGGAAGGATCTATTGGTTCTGCTACTCGATACTAGATGGCGCTAGTGGTAACTTGTGGCGCGCAACAATACAAACAAACAAATTTTACCTCTTTACAATACTAGTATAGAAATATAGACTAGCTTTTGCTGGTGGTCGGAAATTATCCTCTCTCCTTAGACACCATCATTATATTTTCTTTGCTCCTGTTTCCTGATTAAGAATGTCCATGGAGTTTTTTGCCCGAACTTCTCCATAGGTACTTACCTCTACTACGCTGTGGAATGGGCAACTAGCTTCATCTACTGACAGACCGACCCCATGACAATTCAAAAGTGCCTGTAATTGGTTTATTTGAAATAAATAGTTTGAGTTTGATTATTATACAGGCTGTCCGGTAATTAATGGATAACTTCTTAAGGGGTCATTGTACTCATTATTATGAACAACTATTACTATGGGGCTAAACCTGAAATCGCGAAAACGAATCAGCTGTTACCTACATTTTGACGAGTTAAATCCTACTATCCTATCCTACTTTCTACTAACCTACTCCTACTAATATCCTACTATCCTACTAATATTACGTGAAAGTTTGTATGGATGAATGGATGTTTGTTACTCTTTCACGCAAAAACTCCTGAACGGATTTGCATGAAATTTGGCACACAGATGGTTGGTTATCCTATATGTTAATGCCGATATTCCCACGGGATCAAAGCTTATGCGGATGAAACCGCGGGGCGCAGCTAGTGTGAACATAAATGTAGGGAACAGCAGTTTTTTTTTTCGCGATTTCATGTTTTTTCCAAATCTGTCAAATTTCTTGAATAGATTTTCAACTTTATCGCTAAAGCATTACCTAAGGTTCAAGATTGATTGGGAAAGCACATCAAGCTACTACAATCTGTCAAATTTCTTTAATAGGTTTTCAACTTTATCGCTAAAGCAGTAAGGTTCAAGATTGATTGGGAAAATTTGACAGTTTCGGTTAGCTGGACCTGCTGGCGTCTGTACAGTAGTTTTTTCTTTAACTTTCGCACACAACTAACAAACAAACCAAAAACATTGTTAGTCAATAATTTAAAAAAAAATGGTTTAAAAAATCCAAAAACATTGTTAACCGTTATTCGTTGAATTTTCGAAAATCCGCCCTGTCCTCATATTTCTTCCAACGGAACATATGATTGTATTTATCTAAATAAAAGTCTTCGGCACTCATCGTCCAAATTTTTGATCTTTTCAACGGCTTTCTGGCACTTGACACGAAAACGTATGCTGGGGATTTCTGCCTTATTATATTCTCTAGGACTCCTAGGACGACATTCCTTCCAGGAGTTGATTCCTTTCTATTATTTGGTCTTGAATATGCAGGAATGACTGAAAAAAGGAAGTTGGAAATTTTTAGGTAAATCTGGCGGAAAATATATACTGCCCACCAAAACACAGTTCACTAACGTTGAACAAAAAGTCGCAAAGTTGAAGTAGAATCGGGCTGGCCGCGTCTGCTGCATACCTAATGAGACGTGGACCAAAATATGCCCTGAGACAGCCAGAAGGCGTTACGGCACCCCGTAGAAGACGGTGGGACGAGCTGGACAAAACACACGACCAGTGGTCCACATTAGCCCTGGATCGCCAGCACTGGAAATCCTTGGGAGAGACCTGCCCAGCAATGGGATGGTACAAGCTAATAATAGTTACAGCTCGCAGAACGGATGGCCGATGGGGCCGAAAAGTTCTGGAGTGGCGACCGCGAACCGGAAGACGTTGCGTTGGAAGGCCTCCCACTAGGTGGACCGATGACCTGGTGAAGGTTGCGGGAATCCGCTGGATGCGAGTCGCACGGGACCGGTCAATGTGGCGACACTTGGGGGAGGCCTATGTCCAGCAGTGGACGTCTATCGGCTGAAATGATGATGATGATGATGATGAATAATAGTTACAATAGTTACGAAAGTTCCTAAGACTCTTGTATTTTTTCGAATTGAGAGCGTCGGTGTAATTCCGTAACACACTATCAGTAGCAATCGCTTTCATTTTGACAGTTCAGCAACATTCATTGCGTTATTTACGTTGTTGAGCAGACGAATTTTTTGAACATATGAAGCAATGGATTAGTAATATCCTTCAAAATTATTCAGATAGAGATCGATAGTGTGTTACGCAATTAGGGTGATGAATGGTCTCTTGAATTATGTACAGACGCCAGCAGGTCAAGCTACCCGAAACTGTCAAATTTTCCCAATCAATCTTGAACCTTAATGCTTTAGCGATAAAGTTGAAAACCTATTAAAGAAATTTGACAGATTGTAGTAGCTTGATGTGCTGGTGCCTGTACTTACAGCCAGCTACATAAGACAACCGTTCTTAAATCTTAATTATGGAGCCTAATATATAATTAAAATCTGAACAGATGTAAAAATAATAGAAAATATCAACTCGCTCATTCATCTAGTCGCCTAGCGGTTTCCTAACTATGTTGGGGTCGGCTTTCTGTCTATCCAGATGCAGCTGAATACCAGTATTTCACATGGAGCGACTGCCTATCTGACCTCCACTGTGACTGGGTCACACGGTACCCCTTGGTAAGACTGTTACTACTACTGGATAGTCTTATAGAGGTATGAGGAACAGGGTGTAAAGTTCACTCATCCTCCATAGAAAAGGGAGGATCGTCCAACCAGGCGAGTGTAGTGTCTAGTGGGCAACTGCCCGACGATTATCGGGAGTTCGGGACGTCTACATACGCTAGTCGCGCGGTAAACTCTGTTTGCGAGATGCAGGATTTTGCGTGACGTCAGTGTGATGTGTAGTTCGCATGTGGCGTTGTAGATGGCGCCAAAGTCTATTATTACTGGTTGGTTGAGTTTTTATGACACACAGAAGAGTAAAAATATGACCTTTTTAGCCAAGACATCACGAAAATTATATAAAAAAACGTATGCGGTCGGGGGTCGAGGAACCAAGTTCTTTACGTGATACTCGCGCGCACACACAAACTGGATGGTTACCGAGCTGTGTCGGTTTTTTACAAATTTTTCTGACTTGTTACCAAAAACAATTAATTATGACAAAAAACTACTCCACTCCAAACATTTAATTGATACTTTTCTGAAAGTTGAAAAATGCTTGCAAAACTTACATATAGTACTCAGAAATAAAAGGTCTTTAATAGCAAATTTTGTTTTTTTTTTACCTTCCAGTTTTGACCCCTAGTTCACTGGGCTTAATTTGTTGCTTATAATAACAACAAATAATAACAAAATAATAACAAGAATAAAACTAAAATAAAACTACTTCTAGAATAACAACTTTCAAGGAATAGGTCGAGTTTCCGTCACCCTGTATGATAGAAAAATACAGAGAGAAAGTGTGAATTTAATACAAGTTTTCAACACAGAGCCATCCATATAGTTTAAAAAAAAATGTCATAAAATTGTCGCCATCTTACATATTCATTTTGACCTCTCTATCGGCTAGAAAGGGACAAGGAGACGGATATTGCTTACTCGTATTAATTTGCAAATAAATGATTTTGAATTTAAGAGAAAGTCGCATCGGCAAAACGCTTTTGCATAGGCATAACCCGTGACAATTTCTACCAGTTTACTATTACCGTTAAAGAACTTCGTTCTAATAAAACAGAATATTTACCTGCAACGAAAACCATAGAAACTATAAGAAACTCCGTCCTTCCCATACTGCTACCGACTGCGTTTTCATAAAAACTGGCCTAATCACAGCTCGCGGCGTTCTGAATGTTTTAATTAAATAATCAAATCGAAGCAAGAAATCGATTAATCACGAATAATCCTTACAAATCTCTACAAATTCAGGGTTTTCTTAGAAACTTTACTCTTGTGTTGTAGGCATGTCTTTCAATTCCATTGACTTCAATGTGCCCGTGTGGCGGTGACGCGTGTGTTGGTACATTTAACTCCCTTCAAAATGGTTCAGCCATATCCTATATCTATGGGTTCAGCTGAATGGTGCTGCGATTGTCAAAGATTTACGAGTGACAGCCGGGACCAAAATCAAATGAAAAGTCATTCAATCAAACTGGGCTGAGAATCAGCAACTTTCTGAAAGTCAAGATTACATGAGACCGTCCCCCCAAAATGCCCGCCCTTCACCACTTTCTAGTGCTCTCTAGAAGAAGTGGCGCAACTAAGCTATAATACTGTAAAGTTACATCAAAATCTGTTCAGTAGTTTTTTCGTGAAAGAGTAACAAACATCCATCCATCTTCACAAACTTTCGCGTTTATAATATAAGTAGAGTTTATAATATTAGTAAGAAGTAGGATAGCAGGAAGACGTTGAGTCCTAGGTTTTGGTAAGACGAACTTTATACATTTCGATTTTTTGGCATTGAGAGTTAGGTTATTTATCCTAAACCAATCCGTAAACATTGCGAGTGCACTGTTAACGTCGTTAAAATCTTGTCTATTCTTGTCAACTTTAAAAATAAGAGGACATGATCTGCAAACAGTACAACGTCACAGATACCCTTTAAATGTGATGGTAAGTTATTGATATACAATAAGAATAAGAATGGCCTCAGTATTGAGCCTTCAGGTACACCTAACTGAACTGCTAACCCGGACGATTTCACACCATTACAATCTACACATTGGAACTTAGTATTTTAATAAGAATTTATACTTTGAGAGGTAACTTTAGGGCACCGTAATGACGTAGTTAACGCAAAGGTTTGTCATGGTGCACGCAATCAAAGGCTTTAAAGAGATCACAGAAAACTCTAATAGCATTTTGAGAGTTCTCCCATGCGTTAAAATTGTGGTTCAGCAGAGCAACGCCCCTAGAGAAGGGTAACTTAGTAGCCACAATCGAACGACTTTTTGTAAAGCTATCATGAAGGAGTTTATTTAAAGTAAAATGTCTTAGCAACTTGAGCTCGAGTATTAAATTTTCAAATATTATGCAGGTAAAATAGAAATATGACGCCATCGCGGCAGGCCAAGACGAAGATGGCGGGACGAGCTTGACTCCTACCGTAAGGACTCGCAAAAGACAGAATTGTGTAGAAAAGGGAGAGGGGGGCCTTTGTCCCGCAGTAGGACAATACAGGCTAGTTAGATTAGATTAGAAGATAGAATCTGATATTACAAGATATAATCTGATGTTGCAGCCTGAAACTGGCCATAGGAACTCCTGGTGTCATGGAATTCGTTGTGCCAAGTACCTCACAAGTAAAGGTGATGAGGCACATATTTAAACAAATTCTAGCTATACTGTGTCCACTAGTTAACCGTTTTTTGACAGCGGCCTTAGAAGTGTAGATACATATTCCAGATTGCGTAAAATTTAACATTAAAATGCGTAATAAAATAAATATATAAACTGCCCAATCTTATTGAATTATCTTATTTATGACTTCTTACAGAAATTATAATACCGTGCATGTATCAGTTTTGACAAAAAATATATAATTGCTCACTAGTTCGATCTGTCAAAAAACGGTTAACCTAGTGGACAGATTTTAAAGGTATGAGGAACAGGGTGTAAAGTTCACTCATCCTCCATAGAAAAGGGAGTATCCTCCGACCAGACGGGTGTTGTGTCTGGCAGGCAACTGCCCGACGATTGATGCTGGGAAATTGTACCTATGCTAAATGCGCGGTAAACTCTGCTTGCGAGATGCAGGATTTGCGTGACGTCAGTATGACGCGTTGTCCGCATGTGGCGTTGTAGATACCGCTACAGATTATAAAAAGTACAAAACAAAATAAATGTAGAATGGAATAATATTTATTTGCTTAAAAACATGGTATAAAAAGATGGTACAATACAAAATAACAAGAGCATACATGTTTTGCTTAACTCTGCTGTTATTGCTACAGTTATAAGCGTACAAATTTCACGTACAGATGCCAGCACATCAAGCTACTACATTCTGTCAAATTTCTTTAATAAATTTTCAACGTTATCGATAAAGCATTAAGGTTCAAGGTTGATTGGGAAAATTTGACAGTTTCGGGTAGCTTGACCTGCTGGCGCGTGTACAATGGGCAACCTGAAGGACTAAGTGCGGAAACCAAACCCGTAAAATAGAACATAGCGTACAAATTTTATACATATCCGTCAGAAGTTGGCCGTAACATCCCAGCGCTGGTTTGCTGGATTCGTTTTCTCCTCGACCGATCATTTTTTCTCATGACAGTTCATTTTGTTTATATTATGTATGTATGTATAAATCAATGTATTTGTATTTATTCTTGTTTATCTATTTTATAGTTATTTCCTAGCTATTTATCCCGTATGTTGCACCTACCATTTTATCACTGCATCACCCTAAGGTTGACTGGTAGAAAGTGCCTCAGGCATTAATCCGGCCTTTTTACAGTATTTTTTTACTTGTGTGTGAAGTTTTAATAAATAAATATAAATAAAATAAATACAGTGTGATTCTTTATAATGTGCACATATCGAAATGAGGGAATCTATGCTTAATTTTATCGACGGCGAAAATATTAAAAAAAAAGATTTTTTTTTAATTTTTTAATGGAATTTTTCTAAATATTGTTCGCTACTGTGACCCCAGTGTAAACAAAACGGTGTAACTTTTAAATTAAATAATCTTTCACTATGACCCTACCTCCCCGCACTCCAACCCGCGCACATTCACAACAAAATTCACAAAAAAAAAGGTTAGCTACTTGCTAAACAATAGTGCGTAGCCATGCGCTGGGCCTTTCTTTGACAGTTGATTAAAAATGTTGGGATTGAGTTATAAACATGCAATTTTTACTATTGGGTAGCTAATACGATGAAGATTAATTTTAAGCTATAATGGGGCGTCTTATTGAGAAATTTTACGATGATTGTAAAAATTGATGAAAAAAAACCGACTTTTGCTAAAAAAACATGTTTATTTTCTATTGAGGGCAGTTTTTTCCACAATTTAGGACGGAATTTTTATGAGGACGCTTAATTACTTCTAATCATTATGGAGTTTGTTTCATCGTGATAGATCATTTAGTTTAAAAGTTACACTGTTTTGTTTACACTGGGGTCACTGTAGCGAACAATTTTTTTTTATATTCCATAAAATATATTAAGATTTATTTCTATTTTTGCCGTCGATAAAAAGGGGCTTGTGGCTAAGTAATAACAGCCGCACGGGTCGATCAATCAGGTTAAGCTACGCTTGCCGCGGTTGGTCCGTGGATGGGTGACCATCTTCACATACCAAGACCCCTCCGTGCCTCGGAAAGCACGTTAAGCCGTTGGCCCCGGCTGTCATTCGTGGATCTTTGACAGTCGTTACGGATCGTCAGTAGCCCGAAAGTCTGACAACCAGTCTTACCAAGGGGCATCGTATTACCCAGTAACTGGGTTGAGGAGGTCAGATAGGCAGTCGCTCCATGTAAAATACTGGTACTCAGCTGCATCCGGTTAGACTGGAAGCCGACCCCAACATAGTTGGGAAAAGGCTAGGCAGATGTTGATGCCGTTGATAAAATTTAACATAGATTCACTCATTTCGATATGTGCACATTCTAAAGAATATTATTAATAAGTATTTAACCTGTATTGTCAAAGAAGTCTTTGATACTATAAAAACTATGACTAAGTACACAACCAATACTAATTAGACCAAGTTCTGCAATTACTAACTAACTAGCCTGTATTGTTCCTACTGTAGGGCAAAGACCTCCCTCTCCCTTTTCCAGACAATTCAGTCTTTTGCGAGCCAGTTCGGTAGGATCCAAGCTCATCCCGCCATCTTTGTCTCGGCCTGCCGCGATGGCATCGTGCGTTTAGTAGGACTTTGGTAGTTCTCTTAGTCTAATTTTCATCTGACATGCGGCAGACATGTCCGCCCCAGTCCCACTTAAGTTTAGCGGCTTTCTGGGTAACGTCCGTGATCTTGGTTTTGGCTGTTTTAAGTTCTGCAATAGCTTCGATATATTTTGTTCCTAGTGCATCTGTATTATCGTCAATAAAGTTTTCATTAGTTAATTTCGAGTAATTCCGTTTATCCAACTTGACTTAATGTAGATTCTCGGACATTCGTTCCCATGTGTCCACCTTAGGATGGATAAACGGAGTAACCTTTAGATTCTCCTTTAAATTGTATAATAAATACACAAAGTTCATTAGTTCGTCGTCCATAGCTTCATACAGTTGCTCTCTTATTTTAAAATTCAGGTAATTGCTAAAATCGTCAGGGTAGCAAGATAATACCGTTCTGCCATGTTCTAATAGCAAGTCAAAAATGATTTCTTCATGGTCTTTCACGATGGCTCGCAAATCCTCATCAGTTTTAATTTTATAACCTAGAACATTACGAACATTTTCTCTGTGTTTGAACACTACATTCAAAATGAAATCCCAAATAGATCTTTGCATATCCTCTCTATTCTCTGTCCTCAATAAATCGCATATGTAGTGCACGGCGAAGTATTCCGTGAAAGTCATGTGTAGAAATTGTGGAATACCATTTGCTACACTATGTATAAGACCGGTTTTCTCCGTACCCTCCTTAATCTTGTCTATGATCTCTTTTATGTCGATCAGTTCTTTCTCGCTAAAAATCCGGTAAGCATCTTGATAGAAAACAGCGTAAGCCCCCAATTTGTGATGTTTAGCGTAAAATTCAGCTCGCACGTGTTTATAAATTATCGTATTGTCAGGATTGTGCAAATCAATTTTGTTTTTCTCTTGAAAGCGTATCTTCAGTTTGGTTTCTATGAATGTGTCATAGACAGTGAAGGCATTAACATCGAAATTCCATCGATTAGATATAATGCTTTCATCTTTTATTTGATTTTGAAAGTACTCAGCAAACAGGTAAAGATGCAGTGGCGTATCAAAGTCTTCCATAAAAATAACCTCGCGATTAAAGTTACTATAAAGTCTGTTAAAGGTTTTAACAACTAACTCTGGACAGACGTTAATTTCTTTCCGTAAGTAGTTCAAAAAGTTTAGACAAACGTTCATGAATAGTACCTGGTTTTTAACAACAAAAGTATCATCATGGACGTTCATAAATTCCATAAAACTGCATACATTATTATACTGCTTATCGCTCAGGTCTTTAAATATAATTTTAGATTTCCAATAATTCAATAAATATTCATTTTGCTCATTATTAGAAAAACCTTGTATCTCATACGGTATTCCAAACAAATCCTCCAGCGTCGATATTATTTTGTCATAAGATCTACTTGTGATGCACATTTTATGTGTGCGAGGATAGTTTCTGACTGTTGTAAGTAAAGTTAACACTTCGTCGGTGTACATCGGACAGATTTCATCGAAGCCATCGAATAAGAATATGAGTTCTTTCCTATTATAATAGTCCAAGAACATTTTAAGTTCGAAAACAGTCCACTGGTTTCCTTTACAAGATTTTAGAGTAACATCACCGCTTTCCTCTTCCAATTCAATCGACAAGTCACTTGTTTTGTTCTGTTTCTCAGTCAAAACTTCACATAAATACTTCAAAGTCTCCAAATAATCAATGTTTGTTTTGTTTTCTTGCCACTTGCTAAATGTTTCTGAGTTAATCAGCAAATTGATTCTCACTATCCATACTTTGTGGTTGAGTTCTTTGGTTTTAAGTGATAAGTGAGTGAGTAGAGTTGACTTGCCCATACCGGGTTTAGCTGTTATTAATGCTACGTTGTCTATATCGTTTAGTGTTACTAAATTATTACAGGTATTGCGATCTAATCTAATATTAGGTTCCGGGCTATTGCAACAGATGACACGCCTGTCGATGTACAAGTGTTTAACTTTTTCATAATTTGAATTACTGTTTGATGTGCCTAGAACAATCAATTCGTTGTTCATGATTTTGTCTAGCACTTCTCCTTCAACAAGTGCCATTGATGTTTCATCGATAATTGAGCCTAGGCTAACTTCAACGTCTTGGAACATAACTTTGGTATTGTCTAAGATAATCTTTTGAGATTCTTCACTCATCTGAGTCAGGTTGCATTTTTCATCCGTCATTATGTTATTTGCTTTGAAATAAGTCTTTATTGTTTCCACCAAAGTCTCTTTTAAAACAAAGATTGTTCGTTTATTTTCGAGAACTTTAGCAATACTTTCCAATCTTTTAATCCAGTTTCTGTTTATGTTATTGCAAACAATAATGATTAGATTTAATTGTTTTGTTTTTTTTAATTCTATGCAGACTGTACTATAGTCTTTTGCTGGTAGTTCTAAAACGTATTCTAAATCGAAGACATAATGGTCAGTTTTTTTTAAAGATTGTACCATTTTTGCAACAGTAAGCGCGCTGCACTCCGTAACGAAAATTGTGGCTTGAGGCTGATCCGTTAGTTTGTAAAAATTTAGGGCTTTTTCATTGAACTGTAATGTATAGTCTGTACTGTCGTCCGCAGTGTATTCTGCAATGTTCTTTATTTTTATCATATACATTTTACTTATGATCGTCAATAAAGGTTTGTCTACTATCGTTGCTATCGCTTCTTCGTAGTGTTCGCTTTGTTTTGTAAGACACGATGCTTCTTTTAGCATCCACCATCTTTGTATAAAGTCGTGATATTGTAGGAAGATTGCCTCAGCTGTAACTCGAACATTATTCACGTAAGCACATTGCTGATCTTCTATCTCGTTTTTTAGAAATTTCTCTACTTTCTCCTCATCAGCCTGATTCGTGAAAAACAAAAGTTTCCCCAAGAAATCTTTTGCTAAATCCTCGTCGTCTTCATTTCGTCTAAATGTAAATTTTGGAAACGTTTTAACTTTAATATGAAACTTATAATCGTGCAAATTCGGGATTGCAGACTGCACTTCAGCGTACAGCCTTTTAGCAAAATCTCCTAAGTCTCCGTTATCTGCGAATTTCATGTATTTAGAGTCTTCATCGGACACTAGAATATTACCAATAGTGCTAGCCAAGCCTGCGTCAAGCTGCAGGAATTCTTTACCTAACGATTCATCTATAGTGATGATGTTTTCCGCTGGTGACGCGTTGATCAAATCCACTATTTTATTTTTTAATTTGTCTATTACGGATGCAATGTACACTGGAGGTTCAACGTTGTCTTCTTTGCCTCTTATTGTTAAATCTTTATTTCCAAAGGCAGCTGGTACTTTGAAATCTCGCTTTACTAACATACCCTTCGCTGCTAATGTAATAGCTTCATTAACAGTTGATTGTAGAACGTCAACCTTATCTAGTTGTCGTCTTAAATCATCAGACATCGATTTACTGACGAACTCCAATTTCAACTTTTTATCATTAAATGTCACAACATTTCCAATCAGACTGCCGAGTACCGGGATTTCTAACGGTTTGATAAATAGTTTTAACAACAAGCTGTCCAGTTCCTGTTCTTCTAATTTACGGTTTCTTAGCATTTCAATAAACAGCGTATCTTTGAATAATATTATGAAATCTTCATTGTTGTGAAAGAAGTCTGTTTTGAAGGTTGCGACTCTGTGTTCTTCTTCCTCATTTTTACATTTGATTTCCGAAACGTTAAAAACTTTTTGCACTAAAATTAAATGGTAAAGTAACACAAGGTCGTTATTCATTGACATAATGGGACCATCATTGTGATCATTATCTTTGCCTTGACATTTGTCTTGATCTTTGTCATCATCTTTGGAATTATCAGAGAGAAACTTGGCCAACTGTACAGCAAGCGCAGCGAATTGTTCTTTCATGATGATGTCGCACAAAAACACAATATCTTCATCCTTATGACATGGCTGTAAGCCTTTGTCACCCGTACGTATCAAACTATTCAATTTTTCAGCAAAATCACTTTCAAACTCCTTAGTATTACTAGGATCTGCTTTAGCAGTAGTGTACATGATGAAAAGACATTCAATTTCTTGAAAGTTGCCTTCAAAAAGGACTTCTTCGTTACTTGGTTTGAACAAGCGTCTTATGCTTAGGTAACTTGAAAACCATTCAGCTAAGTCATTTTTACTGCTAAGCGTTAGCTGGACTTTATTCCTTCCCTCTCTGTGCTGCGTCTGTATGAACACTGCTACTGGTTTGTCCTCTCCTTTAACCTTAACTTTGGCTCTAATACAGATTTTTTCAAAAGTGCCTATGTCAGCTACATTGGTAGCTAAATTATAGTCTTCGATGTTGTCATCGAGTTTAGTTCTGAAATGTATAAGACTGATCAATTTTGTCACGTATAGTTGTCCGCGAATACTGGACGTTCCGTCACGTTTTTTATATTTTTTGTTTTGAGACATGATGGAAATTGTTACAGTTTTTAAAAGAAGAGTAAAAGAACACTATCTGTTCACTTCATCATAGTTGTGTATTTATTTTAGAAGTATGTATGTTTATTTGTATGTATGTTAGTAAATTCTCATAATTTTTGTTTAGTTTTATTCAGTGAATTGTTTTTGATTATAAATGCATTTTTTTTGTCTCCTTTACTCTTTCTTACGCTGTCTACATATATCTATTGCCCTATCGCAGGTATGCTGGAAGAGATTTGTTATGAAATAAGCATCACCCCTGTACCTATATTTTCTGTTCTGTTTTTTCTTGTATTTTTAAATATGTGTGTACATAAATATTAAAATAACTAAATGATTTAACTCAAATAAGTAGCTGGCTGCTGCAACTCCGAGAAACATCAACGGTACATTAAACTAGTCTTTACATTAATGTACTACTTTATATATTATATGCACGTGGGGCACATCCTGGACAATTAGCCCCGCTCCCAGCTTTGATTCTTACCACGGCATGAACTACTCTCCTAATTCCACGAGAGAAGGATCTTATCAAGATACCAGCGTTTTCTGCATACCATTGGTTGTTTGTCTTTGTTCTTGTAATATCTTCAGAGAAATGAGTTTGTAGTTTCTCAGTTTCTTCTTACAGTACAGTTTTGATGATCTGCAAATAAAAAATATTATCTGTAGAGAATGAAAGCGGATTCGGATCGGGGGAAAGTTCATGGCCACGCTTTGACTTTACTTTGCTTAGTAAAGTAAGCATTTCATACAAATATTAGCCTTTTTTATATAATGCTTATATTCGTCTGAAATGCTTGCTCACATTTGCTAACACGAATGTGATTATTATCTATTTGCATTAAAATTAAGTCCACGTTCGTAAAAAACGCTTACTTTATTTAACAAAGTAAAATCCAAGTGCGGTCTTTGATTGATGCGTTTACGCAGAAATAGTCCTGAGTTGAGCTGCACTATTTTTGACAAATTTGTGCACTGACTGGACAGGTCCACTCAATCTGTGTGGTTCTTTCCTCAAAAGACCATTTCAGACACCAATCTACACGGTCTTCACATGATCTGACAAGATTATGTCTGGACTTTAATAGAGACTGTGACCTCTGAGTTTGTTTCGGCCTTTCTTCTCAGGGTAGTCAGATAGGAAACGCCGAACTCATCTATTTAAAAAAAAATGATTGACATGTAAAAGTGTTTGTACAAACCTACTTACGGAAAAATAAATCATTTATCATTTACCGTACCGGAAGACGCAGCGTTGGCAGGCCTTCCACAAGCTGGACCGATGATCTGGTGAATGCCGCAGGAATCCGCTGTTTGCAAGAAGCACAGAACAGGTCGAAGTGGCGATGCAGCAGTGGACGTCTTTCAGCTGAAATGATGAATGGACACTCAAATAAATTTTGTAAATGATCTTACATTAATTAATATTTTTGAAAAATAATTCTTTCTCTAAAGTCTTGAAATAATTCTGTAAGAATAAAGGTGGAGGTGTTTGGGGGCGGCCTATATCCAGCAGTGGACGTCTTTCGGTTAAAATGATGATGAATGATGAAAGGCTTGGTCACAGGACATTCAACACGAACTGCAGTCCGATTCTGTAACCATCTCACCGTGAAAACTAAGGTGAAGTGAGCGTGGAGTGAGCTGTCATTCTAACTAATGCTAGGGATTGACACTATTGACAGCTCACTCTAAACCCACTTCACCCAACTTTTCACGGTGAGATTTTTACAGAATCGACCTTTGAATGACCAGAATTGGACGTCTTTCGGTTGAAATGATGATGAATGATGAAAGGCTTGGTCACAGGACATTCAACACGAACTGAACCCGACTGTCAGAACAAGGAAAATCAAAGTTTCCTGTTAAAACAGTGCTCACGAGGACGTCGCAAGTGAGTGGTGTCATGAAGAGCTTGCATTCCCATCATCTATCTAGCCCTTTCCCAATCTATGTACAGACGCCAGCACATCAAGCTACTACAATCTGTCAAATTTATTTAATAGATTTTCAACTTTATCTCTAAATCATTAAGGTTCAATATTGATTGGGAGAATTTGACAGTTTCGGGTAGCTTGACCTGCTGCCGTCTGTACATACATATGTTGGAGTCGACTTCCAGTCTAACCACATGCAGCTGAATACCAGTATTTTACATGGAGCGACTGCCTATCTGACCTCCACAACTCAGTTACTGGGTAATACGAGAGCGATACCTCTTGGTAAGACTAGTTGTCAGATTTTCGGGTTTCTGACGATACGTAACGACTGTCAAAGATCCACGTATTACGGCCGGGACCAGTTACGGCTTGACGTGCTTTCTAAGGCACGGCGGTATGTAAAGATGGTCACCCATTCACGGACCAACCGCGACAAGCGTAGCTTAACCTGATCGACCGACCCGTGCGGCTGTTATTACTTAGCCACAAGCCCCTCTCAGAGCTTGCGTAATTCCTCTAAAAATATTTAGGTGGACCTTTGTTCCTGCAGGGTCCGTCCTACCTTCATTTCCTCTACCTACACTCACAGTGTGCAGTCAACACTGAAAATAAAGCAGATTTGACGGAAAAAAGTATGACGTCACTCGAGCCGCCATGACAGTATGCCCCATTTTGACAGTCAAAATTAAAAAGCGTTATGAAAATTGAAAAATATTTCTGTCAATGTTTATATTTCCAAGAAATGAAACCACAAGAAACATTAACAAGTTTATGGTTTCTCAAAATCTATCAACTAGACTACTCATAAAGAAGTCATAGAAGATAGAAGTAGCTCTTTGTCGCAGTAGGTACAGACGCCAGCAGGTCAAGCTACCCGAAACTGTCAAATTTTCCCAATCAACCTTGAACCTAATGTTTTAGGGATAAAGTTGAAAATCTATTAAAGAAATTTGACAGATTGTAGTAGCTTGATGTGCTGGCGTCTGTACCTTGGTGTACATTTCCTTTTGTGTTTATTTTGAATTTTCCCATACAGCCTGTCAGGTCTACGTCGCGCAACCCACGGGACCAAGGCGCTCACCCGCGCCTCCCTCACACCACCCGCCCCCTGCTGTCATCGTCGTCGCCTACAAGCCGCACGCGCCTCGAGCATGGCCACTGCTCACGTCCCGCGGCCCCCGACACTTGCGCGGGGGCCCGAGTAAGACGCGCGCGCACCAGTAAAGAACCAAGAACGCGATAACTGTCGGGATTCGTGTGATTTCATTGTAATATATCAGTTTTTATTGATAATACAGTCCACTTTCATTCCGCAGGGATCTAAGACCTAACACAGCCTTCAACACAAAATACTGTAGCGGTATCTACAACGCCACATGCGAACAACGCGTCATACTGACGTCACGCAAATCCTGCATCTCGCAAGCAGAGTTTACCGCGCAATTAGCATAGATACAATTTCCCAACATCAATCGTTGGGCAATTGCCCGCCAGACACAACACCCGTCTGGTCGGAGGATCCTCCCTTTTATATAGAGGATGAGTGAACTTTACACCCTGTTCCTCATACCTCTAGTAATAAAATATCACCTGACATCTGTCCTTTTTAGGTTTCAAGCCTTCTCTAAATATACCAAACTAGCGGACCCGGCAGACGTCGTCCTGCCCGGTTGAGTCATCATATGCCGACAGCAGCGCCACCTACCGGGTCCAATTGTGTTTTCAAACCATCCAGGAACCCATTGAAATATACACACAAAATTTCAACCAATTTGGTGCAGTCGATCGGAAGTTATGCGCGTACATACATTTCGGTGATTCATTTTTATTTATAAGTAGTATAAATTACATGAAAATCGATTCTTAAGATTAGCTGTGAATACGTAAAAGACCGCGTTACTTCCACAGTATGTAATTACTACTATAGGGTACTTTTTGTAATAGGGATCGTTGACCTCGTACTTGGTTTACTATTTTGACAACAATTCACTAAGATTGATGATGTAACTGTCCTGTCACATAGACGAATAGTTCTTGTCGTTTTACGTTGTCGTTTGACGTGCAAATGTCAAAATCAAAAATCATTTATTCAAATTAGGCTGAGAATCAGCGCTTTTCGAACATCAAAATTACAAAAGAGTGTCCTCTAAAACGCCCGCCCTTCACCACTTCCTAGTGCTTTCGCTGGGGAGAAGTGGCGCAACAAACTTCCTAGAAACACAGCTGTCTGTTCGGTTAGAAAAAACTTGATTATATACAATACTAGGTATGGAAAGTAATTAACTTACAAGACACAGAACATTAGATTAAATTATTTGCCATATGTCAGCTGTGCAAGCTACATTCAACCTTAGGGAAAACAATTGTGATTTCCTAACAATATAGAGATAGAAAAATACTTACCTACACTTTTGTCTTTCAAAAGTCCTTCCGAAAAGCCGCCATATTTATTTTACTTAAAAAACAACTTTTTGATGACACAAATTCAGGATAATTGTCATAATAAATGATAAAATAGAACATAATCAATTACAACCTCTAATGTGTAATAGTGATGCTATGAGTCAAGCGGTTTGTTTATCTCCGTTTATCAGAAGTTATTTTTAACTTGAATTATTGAAAATAATTGCCAGACTAAAAAATAAACCATTACCTACTTACTATTAAAAAAACATCTAGATACTTTCTTTTCGCAAATTAAATAATATCTATGTTACTTTTATATCAAAATATTATACTAGTAACGCCATCTGTTGTCTTTTGTAACACTAATTAATATATTTTGAATGTATAGTTGAAAATATTTTGTCTACAATTTATTTATTCATTCAATATCCTCAAAACTGGTTGGATTTATATTTAAGTTAATTTTCCCTCTCATATTTCATACTATTTACGTTTTAAATTGATTATCAGCTAGATATATTGTTGCGAAAGCGTATCCGAACGTAGCAAGGTCAAAAATCCCTAACGAAAATATACTGTGTTGCCATTTAATTATCATTATGACAATCAAGAATTGTAGGCTGACAACTTGTCATACTTTAAGATAATGGACATGGGAAATGGGTAGGTACATAATAGACAAGACGATGCCTCAATCTTATCTGCCTAACTATTCCCCAACTATGTTGGGGTCGGCTTCCAGTCTAACCGGATTCAGCTGAATACCAGTATTTTACACGGAGCGAATGCTGATCTGACCTCCACAACCCAGTTACTAGGTAATACGATTCTCCTTGGTAAGACTGGTTGTCAGACTTTCGGGCTTCTGACTTCCTGTAACGACTGTCAAAGATCTACAAATGACAGACTGGACCAACGGTTTAACGTGCTTTCTGAGACTCGGAGGAGTTTCGATACGTTAGTGATGGTCATCCATCCACGGACCGACCGACAAGATTTGGGCTCAAGTAGTAAGTTAATAACTTAAAGTTAGTAAGGCAAGTAAATCATGAAGACTCTCGATAGCTTGAATGATTTTGGGGGGTCGTGAACCCCCCCCCCCCCCCCCCACCCCGGACCGCGCCTGATCACTACCTACATAATAATATTATAAAACAAAGTCTTCCCACCGCGTCTGTTTGTCTGAACGCTGTAATCTCAATACTACCGAGCGAATTTTTATACGGTTTCCACCAATGAAGGGAGTGATTTATGAGGAAGGTTTAAATGTATCGTTCATAATGGTTTTGTGTAAATTGACTGAAATATGACGATGATAGTTGAAGATGTCGGAAAAAACCATGCCGACTGGGATAAGCAAAATTCTTAAATGAATTAACGACTATTTTTATTTCTTTAAAATCACAATAAATTAATAAATATACAATTATATATTATTTGGAAAACCACTCACAGGTTAGTGCTTATAATTCGCAATTCAAATCAATTATTTTCACATTGAATCGGGTATTAATAATGCGTAGAATGGAACGGCTGCAAAAGATGATTTTTTTAGGGCAGGCTGGACTCCCGTCGATCGCGAGGCCCTGGGCTTGCTACTACTTGCCCACCAGAGTGCCCAATGGGAAAGTGGGGCCTGAGTTAGGTATATTAAGACCGCGGTAAAAATCCCGGTAGACCTGGTATATCCCACGGGAACGTACGCACGGCTACACATCAAACTATACATAACCAGTATAAGCTGACTTCTGATTGTACGAAAAACCTAAACAATGCGAGGTCAGCTAAAACTGGAAATGTATAGCTTGATGTGTAGCCGTGTGTACATAACGTTCCCGTGGGATATTTTCTGACATCCACGCGGGCAAACGCTAGTTTCCTATAATTAATTTACAAAATTAATTAAATTTCCCGGTTTAGGCGCAAATCTGTCGAATTATAAGATTATAATAGCTACCTCATTACGTAACTAAATTAATTTCAGATGTAGTATTAATTATTTTTAATCGTTCCACGTCCTTAGAAATTTTTGAAATTTTCTTTCTACAATGTGGTGCCACGCGTAAATTTGTTATTACAATAATTATTGATAACTTTATTTACAATCTCCGAGGACAGAAAATATCAGATAGGCAGTCGCTCCATGGAAAATACTGGTACTCAGCTGCTTCCGGTTAGACTGGAAGCCGACCCCAAGACTCCAATATAGTTGGGAAAAGGCTAGGCAGGTTGAAGTGTTATTTATAAATGATATGTTGACTAACGGCTGATTTTTCAATCGACAGATAATTTTTATTCGTGAATAGAATTGGCGTCTGAAAGATTTTGTATCCATGGAAGAACTGTCAAAAATTCAAAATTATTCCTCGGATAAAATTACCTGGCGTTGGAAAAATCAGCCCTAAAATACCTAAAAATCTTACCTATCAATGAAATTAAAAATCTTATTTGTTAATTTACTTAAATTCATGCCTTTATTAATTTAATTTCGCGGTAGAGGCGTGTCAAATGAAAAGTTTAATAGTAATCCTATACGAATGATTTGCCCCGACTTCGGCCTATTTTAAGTGTTGTAAAAATACGTACCATCGCCCATGACTTATGGCCGCTCTGAACATTCTACCCGCGCATATCTAACCGGATGCAGCTGAATACCAATATTTTACATGGAGCGGCTGCCTATTTGACCCATTTACAGACTGGTTGTCAGACTTTCGGGCTTCTGACGACCCATAACGACTGTCAACACGAATGACAGCCAACACCAACGGCTATTCTATCTGTACTTTTGTCTATTCAATCTAACTTTTGTCTATTCTATCTGTCATTGTGTCTATTCTATCTGTCAGTGTGTCTATTCAATCTGTCATTTTGTCTATTCAATATGTCATTTTGTCTATTCAATCTGTCATTTTGTCTATTCAATCTGTCATTTTGTCTATTCTATCTGTCATTTTATCTATTATTCCGCTTGCTGATCGATCGGCCCGTGCGGCTGTTATTACTTAGCCACGAGCCCCACTCCCTCCTCCAACGAACAAACGAACAAAACTAAGATTTTCTAAGTATCTTCGTAATTAATTTGACACTACTTATTCATTGCGAGAACGTCGCTTGCTAATACACGCGTACCATAAGCACTTATGAACAGTTATTTAAATTTTCGGCTTATTTCGAAGAAAAATCTTTCTTCGAAATAATCTGAAAGTTTTCTCTTTCAATTTTTGAGTTCTTTTCTGATTGTTAAAAGTAAGTATTTTGAGGCATCTTTGTACTGGTTACACACTATCAATAATCTAAGCTACGATCCGGGGCGCTACCCATAGCGTTCCTTAAGTAGCATTCTTGTCTTGCTTACCAACTGTCATGGGAAGATTTAAGTCATAATTCTTCGATATCCGTGATTTAAATCATTAGTTTATTTAGTCCCTACTAGTTTTAATTAGTTATATGTGCTATATAGTGTACAGACGCCAGCACACCAAGCTACTACAATCTGTCAAATTTCTTTAATAGATTTTCAACTTTATCGCTACAGCATTAGGTTCAAGGTTGATTGGGAAAATTTGACAGTTTCGGGTAGCTTGACCTGCTGGCCTCTGTACCTAACTTTTAACTATAATACGTGTGGTGTAATTACAATATTATTAACTGCAAGTAGGAGTTTCACTTCCGCTCTTCGATTACAAGTTCACCTCCAATACGCGCAAGAGGTGACAGGTAGAATACCTTCCACCCATGTCTCCAAATACGTAAGCTACAAAATAAAGATGACACATAAACTATGAACGTTATTATCTCGGAAACATGACACTTTACGGGGTTTGGTCTTCTAATGTTTTCTGTTTGCATTGATGTCAGCTGTCGTTTTAAGTTTATGGGGAATGTGATAGTCGCAGACGGTCGAAAACAGTCCGCCCTAAAATCAGCCCTAAGTGATTTATGATGAATTGATGACGGATGTATGTATCTGGTATCTAATAAATGTATTTTCATTCTTTCGAAAGATGTCCACTGCTGGACATAGGCCTCCCCCAAGCACTTCCGCTTCGACCGGTTCTGTGCTTCTCGCATCCAACGGGTTCCTGCGGCCTTCACAAGGTCGTCGGTCCACCTTGTAGGAAGCCTTCCAACGCTACGTCTTCCGGTACGCGGTCGCTACTCCAGAACCTTTCGGCCCCATCGGCCATCTGTCTGCGAGCAATGTTGTTCTTTGTTGTTACTCGCAGAACCGTCTAAGTACATATTAATAATACCAGCTGTTTATTGTCCCACAGGACAAAGGCCAAACAAAGAAGGCACGAGCATTGACCACCACGCTTGCTCCAGACGGGTTGTCGACTTCAAATTTATATTAACTACAAGTCCGGCTTTCCCCACGTTGTGCAAGATAAACTCAGAGAGTACAATATATGAACTGGAAAAGTCATATTGACTTACCCGGATTGTCTCAACTCAAGGTTGTTTAACCTTGAGTTTTAGAAGCGAGGTCTCAACACGGTGAACCGACTCCTGGATTTTCAACGAAATGATAACGAAGGGAAGAATATTAATAGTGTTTTTTGTGGTGTTCGTCGCAGGTAATGATTTTTTATTCACTTAAGGGAGGGCGCCCACGAGCAACTTAGTTGTCCAGCAACTTTAATGTCTATGTCGCTGTCTCCTCACCGAGATTTGCACGATGCGCACACGGGAGCGACAGCAACGCTACTTTTTTGTTAAATTTTTGGTTGAGCGGCAACTGGCTAGCCGCCAACTATTTTGTCACCGTGCGCGCACTTGCATTGCAACCATTAGTCGGGCGACAGTTGCGTCCAAACCCGCGGACAAAAAAGTCTTCCAGCTGTCGCGTCGTGCGCGCACCTTCATTCAAACCCGTAGACTTGATGTGAGAGACAAAAGTTGCTCGTGGGCCCTCCCTAAGTAGTTTTAAATTTTTTTTTTTTCATTCAAAATTTTCTCTAATAGAAATTAAGTATTTACATTATATAAGCTAAAATTTAAAATAATGATATGTACATGAAAAAAAATAAGCAAAATAATCATCATAGGGCATCAAAAAATTCGTCCGCATCGCTGTCAACAGGAACAGTGCCTAAAAGGCTGGCAGCATTGCCACGTTGTATGGCGATGCTAATTCTTTGGCCAAGAAACAGGCCAGCCCTCTGGTCATGTGAAGAGTCGAATAACCGCTTGGCGATATCTCGAAAAACCAAGTGGGCACTCGGACCCCATGGCCCTAGTGTTTCAACCCCAAACGGCTCGAACATATAACTCCCAATCAGGTTGGAATATTTTCGCCGTTTGAGGTTTTCTGCACCAACAGCAGCCGCTCCAACACAGCCCACCGTGCTAGGAAGATGGGATGGCGCAAGGGTGTCGACACACGTTGCATCCCACACCAAAGGTCTGCCTAACTTCCAGGGCATTATGGTCATTCCGTCTGGTCTTCCCATCGTCGCATGCCAGGCCGTTGGGTTCTAAAACAGCTGGCACCCGAGAAGAGCACGACGGATGATGTCATTAATGCTGGCGTGCCGTGCTATCCGACCTGCGCTCCTACTGCAGGATAGGCCATTGAAAGAATTTGTTATACAGGGTGGCAGGAATATCGACGCGCAAACTTCAACCATGAATTCAGCACATGATTCCCTTCACAATTATTTTACGATGGAAACATGGACAAGTTACACGCTTTTAAAGTTTTTGGAATGTATAATTCCCGTCGTCCTCTCGCCGCCGAGGCCCGTCGCGATGCCCTATACCATGTCCACCTGTATCCTTGCACGAGCCAGCCTGCGCCGCTGAGCCTCTAGTTTTAAATTCGTCCCTAAATAATTCCAAAAGAAGAAAAGAGTTCCTGGAAGGATTTGGGAGAGGCTTTTGTCCAGGAGTGGAACGGAATAGGCTAAAAAAAATCCGATCCAGCCTGTTCCTTGCTGCCTCCTCCCAGCGACGCCCAAAGCCGAGGTCCGTACCCCACAGGGGGTGCCCTTAGCGTGTAGTCACTTAGTTTTTAAGTTTTCTAAGCCCTGGCTTGGACGCCTTAATTTATTGAGGCATCCACAGGCAAGCCTGGTTAAGCAGACGACAACCTCATAGGTTGAACAGCGAGAAGCCATTCCAAAAAAAAAAAAATATTCCCGTCTTTGTCGCTACAGACAATGTATGAAGTTACATAGTCGTGACTTCACTTCTATGATAATGCCGCTTTTGTGTAGCAGTTATTTAAAAGCGTTTTTAGCTTGGCAATTTTTAAGCTTTTACACTTTTTATAAATGTTTGCAAAGGTCTTTGAAGATCTGTGGCATACCTAGCTGACGCCATTTTTTTTTTCAAAATGGCTTCCACGCATTGAACCTATATAAATCGAGAGCTGAAATCAATGCCAACAGAAAACATAATAACAAAAACCGGGAGGTGTCACGTTTCCGAGATATTAACGTTCAAAGTTGATCACGTGACATCCATGTTTATTGAACTTACTTAAATCTTGTTGCATAGATGTAAACAGTAGTAATATGTTGATATACCAGGCTCCATATAAAAATCTTCAATCCCCTTTGCAAACAATCTATTTTTGAGTTTGAAATAAATAAAAATGTAGGTAATCATTCCTATTACGAAGTATATAATCTATAGCTAAAAATTCGTTACAGTTATCGATTCGTATCAATTACACGGCCCCGAAGACGACAACGGGACACAGTCAAGGAATAACCGCTACAAGAAAATTATCGAATATTTACTACAAAATGGTATTGTGGTCAAATATCCATCTAGAATTCCTGCAGGAGATGGGTCAACACATCAGGAGAGGTATACATACACTACTAGCAAGGGTAGAGCGCAATATGTAGACAACGATCCACCCAGCGACGGGTACACACACTCTACTAGCAAAGGTAGAGCGCAATATTATGTAGACAAAGGTCTACCCAGCGACGGTAAACCGCCACGCGACGGGTACACACACACTACTAGCAAAGGTAGAGCACAATATGTAGACAGCGACACGCGACGGTAGACCGCCACGCGACAGGTCGGTCCACGAGAGAGACCATAGAGCTGTTCTAAGCATTTATCGAATTTGGAAAAGTGCCTACACTAGTTTTTACCGAATCGCTGGTTTAGTCTATATACTTTTGGCATTGGCGCCGATTCTCTTGTTCACAAACTAAACAAAATTGAAGTTCAGTGCATCTTTTTCTTTCTATTTCATTAAGAAAGGGACAGAAGATAAATATTAGTTTAGTCCTGTCAAATTATGATACTCCATAGCAAGTTTAGACGTATTAAAAACATGGCGACTAAAAATACCTACGTCAATTTACGTCAGGCGCTGACTAAATTAATATTTATCTTCTGTCCTTTTCTTAATGAAATAGAAAGAAAAACATGCACTGAACTTAGATTTAGTTTAGTTAGTGAATAAGGCAATCGGCGCCATTGTGTAAAATCAAATTAATTTCCTTAAAAGTTTATATAAGATGTTAAAAAATTAACTTTAAGAAAGTTGAGGAGTTGTTTGGAATAATAAATGAAAATGATCACGAAAATTTGTTTTCTAAATAACAATCCGTTTCAAAGATATGCAATATTTTCACTACGCACAAATTTATTGAATATGCGCACTGTACACCGTGTAAGCCGCCGCTGGCGTGGCGCCGCGCGGCCGCGCGCTCGAGTTCGTTCACCCCTGCGACGCCGCAAAGAATCATGACCACTTTTCATACATTGATTGACCTGTCACTTGATTTTTTTTACAGGTCGTGTCTATCTACAACTAGTGTTGTATAAAAACAATTACTATTTATAATAACAAAATAACTTATCATCTTTTCATTTAGAGGCCAGGGAAAAATACTATTGTGTAATAAGTTTTTAAGGTTAAGCAGCTGTCAGATAAGATTTGACAGCTGTTATAACCTAAAAAACTATAAGATAGGGTAATTAAAATGAATTCGTTACATTCAATGAGAAATAAAACACTTAATGGTTGCAAACACTAGTTACATTCTCGTCGAAAAATATCCTGCTGATGCCGTAAAGTGCACTTTGTACTAGTTAAAGCAAAGTAGATCGGTAAACAAACAAATCGGTATCCGTATAACACAGCACAAGTAAACGTAAATAGTAAGTATCGAAGTCCGTGGAGAATGCAGAAGTTGTAAGGGTATCAGAAAATCACAAATCGCACAGTACAAACGTAGCAAGAGCAAACCGAGCAAACGAACGACTGCAAAACGTCAAACCAGTGACAGCCTGACATTATATTTTTTTCCATAAGGGCAGGCTAAAGTATTTGAACCATATTGCCAAGTTTTATGAATACTTTATCTTTTTTCAGTTTCATTAGAATGTGGGTGCAGATCCTGTCATTTATTTAACGATATTTTGAGAATTACGATGTTTTCAGCATTCATTACCCACATGACGAGTCATTCGTAATTTGTGAAACACGTTCCGTTTCCAAAAATCTATTGAGAATGAAAACGTAACGTTGCTTTTTTCCTGGCCTTATTTGGAAAGTCTATTAAGCAATACGTAATAAGCAAAAAATTAACTATTTTTTGAGATATTTTCCATCACTAGACGAGTCAGAAAAATTTTAGGTTAATAATGGACATGATTCTTTGTAAACAACTGATTCTAATTTTCCCATCACATTTTTCAGACTTTGGACTGGCAATTTATCGAATTTCTTAAAAGTAGCTTTTTTTATTGGCCATATTAATGAATTACTGTTTTTAAATTAAGTAAGCTCGATAAGTTGGTATGTTTAAAAAATTTGAATCAACCTATTTACAATCATTTAAAAACTATTTAAAAGAAGTCTTAATTTTTATCTTATTTACAAAAGGTGCTGAAAATGTCCACCACTTTGTCCAATGCACAAGTGAGCACGACGTATTACATTGGATTGCACTGTGATTAATGCGTCTCTGTCACTTTTAATTAGATCGAATGCACTAACTATGCGGGTCTTTAATTCGTCCACGTTTCGAATATTGTTGCCACTGTGTCCATACACTAAGTCTTTTACACGACCCCAAAGATAAAAATCGAGAGGCGTAAGATCGGGCGATCGAAGCGGCCATGCAATAGGCCCACCACGGCCTATCCAGTGTTAGGATAAGTAGCATCCAGGTAAGCACGGGAAGTTGTAGACGATTATGTGTACCTAGGACAAACGGTCCAGTTAGGTAGGTCTAACTTCGAGAAAGAGGTCAATCGTCGAATCCAACTCGGCTGGGCAGCGTTCGGGAGGCTGCGCGGTATCTTCTCGTCCAACTTACCACAGTGTCTCAAGACGAAAGTCTATGACCAGTGTGTGTTGCCAGTGATCACATACGGGACTGAAACGTGGTCGCTCACAATGGGCCTCATCAGAAGGCTTAAAGTCACTCAAAGGGCAATGGAGAGGGCTATGCTCGGAGTTTCCTTGCGTGATCGAATCAGAAATGAGGACATCCGCAAGAGAACCAAGGTTACCGACGTAGCCCGAAGAATTGCCAAACTTAAGTGGCAGTGGGCAGGGCACATTGCTCGCAGAACGGATGGCCGATGGGGCCGAAAAGTTCTGGAGTGGCGACCGCGAACCGGAAGACGTTGCGTTGGAAGGCCTCCCACTAGGTGGACCGATGACCTGGTGAAGGTTGCGGGAATCCGCTGGATGCGAGTCGCACGGGACCGGTCAATGTGGCGACACTTGGGGGAGGCCTATGTCCAGCAGTGGACGTCTATCGGCTGAAATGATGAATGATGATGAAGCACGGGCTTCTCGGTGATAGTGTGCAGGCGCTCCATCTTGCTGGAAGAAGTGGGCCCTTATTTCGGCAACGGAAACATTTTCCAGCATCTCTTGCACAGACTCGAGCAACTGCAGATATGTTTCGCCGGTAAGGCGTTCTAAGAAGACGGGTCCAAGTACCGTCTGCCCATTCCAGCTTTCACTGAGAACCGGTGCTGAAAATGGTCAGGGACCACAGCTCGCGGGTTTTCGTACGACCACCAGTGAGCATTGTGGATATTGAATAAGCCCACTCTACTAAAAATGGACTCGTCCGTCCATAAAATTTTGCGACCAGGTTCTTCCACCAACCACCTACAGAATCTTAGCCGTGGTTCGTAATCTGTGGGTATTAGTTCCTGTACTCTTAAAAAGTGGTACGGATGTTGGCCTTCTTCTTGCAGCACATTTCAGGCAGTAACGTTACTTATTCCTAAGTCCCGCCCTGCGTCACGTGTGCTCTCGTGTGGATTGTCGTTGAAATAGTCCAACACTCGACATAGTTTTTAAGTCGTTCTACTAACAATATTATGGACCAAATACATGTCTGAAATAAAAATATTTTATTTTATTTATTAACTTTTAAGTTAATAGCTGCGCCCCGCGGTTTCACTCGCATAAGTTTCGATTCCATGGGAATATCGGGATAAAAAGTATCCTGTGTTAATCCTGGTTATAAACTATCTGTGCGCCATATTTCATCCAAATCCGTTCAGTAGTTTTTGCGTGAAAGAGTAACAAACATCCATCCATCCATCCATACAAACTTTCACGTTTATAATATTAATGGGACACCACGCCGCTCCAAAAAGCGCGTTCTAAACTCTATTTTGATTTGATTTTGATCTGTAAATAGTACAGACGCCAGCAGGTCAAGCTACCCGTAACTGTCAAATTTTCCCAACCAACCTTGAACCTTAATGCTTTAGCGATAACGTTGAAATCGTATTAAAGAAATTTGACAGATTGTAGTAGCTTGATGTGCTGGCGTCTGTACAAATTCTAATGACACACCCTTTTTTATAAATTTCTCGTGTCCTGCCTGATCTATCAAGTACCTACTACCTGCCTACTTTCAGAACAAAAAATCATTTATCATTTAGAATCACTGACCTGTAATAAACAAGTACGCTGGACTTCATAGGTACTATCGATGACAAAATGAAGACATTTGATGTTCGCCATTTTGGCGCTGACAACAACGTGACCGTCCGTGGAACTAATATTTTTGATAGTTTTACAAGATGCGCATACTCTCAGAATAAAAATGGCCTAAATATCTCGTAGTAAACCTAAAATACACAAAAAAGTGTTATTCCACGATTTAAACCTAAATCATCAGAGACGTACAGACGCCAGCACATCAAGCTACTACAATCTGTCAAATTTATTAAATAGATTGTCAACTTTATCGTTAAAGCATTAAGGCTCAAGGTTGATTGGGAAAATTTTACAGTTTCGGGTAGCTTGACCAAACCAAAACAAAACGAAAGCTATTTCCGGCAATGTGTCAATTTTAGTTCCTGAGACACTCGAGCGGGGCGCTTTGAACCGGCACAAAAAAAACCTATCATTTCGTATACATAGCATATTTATTCCAACAAACTTGTATAATATAGGTCAGTGTTTAGAAGTGAAAACTTACGACTGGAGCCGAGTATACCCGATTTAGCATCACAAACCTGAGCCTGACGGTTCAATCTCACTCAGAAGGAGCGCTGAGTGCGATTAAAGAAGTAAAACCTCCTTCATAGGCTGCATATTTTATTTAACAAAGATATAAAAAACAATAACAATATACCTTGTCCATTAGATAAACCATTTTTTGACAGATAGAATATCTACGCATAAAAATTATATTTTTTTGTCAAAACTGATACACGTACGGTATTGCAATGTCTGTAAGAGGTATTAAATAAGATAAGGCAGTTTATACACGATGACTGGTAATTTGACGTATTCCTTCCAGGACGTGACAGTGGGACGTGAAAGGTGTGCTAACGTAATAAGTACCCAATGGAATAGCAATGAAGGCCATTCAATTTGAGAGTTAAGAAAAAAGTGATATTTAGTGACGAATTCTAGGAAATTTCCAAAAGTACATAACAAACATTGGGTTTTCTCGAATCCCATGAATTTTCGTCTAGGCATTATGGGGTGATTAATTGTTGCAAATGGGTCCCACTGTCACGTCCTGCAAGGAATACGTCAAATTACCAGTCACCCTGTATATTTATTTTATTACGCATTTTAAAGTTAACTTTTATATAATCTGGAATAGTTGCGTTCTAAGCACAGATTTATAAACTAAAGGGAGATATGCCAAGGGGGCGTGGCGCGTGCGAACAATATATGCACAAAACAGAAACAAACGCAGGCGCCGTTGATTTGTCAATAAGAATTGTCAATGTAGTTGTGTGTCTCAACGTTGCGATCTGCGTTACGCGATTGGTTCGCGTTGAGTGTGGTGACTGTTATAGTGAGAGTGAGCGCGTGTTCGTATTGTAGTGCATATGTAGTTGAAGGCGACAGCCGGACTCGAACAGTTGGGCAGCTACACCATATCTCCCTTTAGTTTATAAATCTGTGGTTCTAAGGCAGCTGTCAAAAAACGGTTAACCCAGTGGACAGGGTTTATTACGATTAAATATTGCGTGCTCTTTTCATGCTGTGTTGTCTCGTACTGTGTACTTTATCTTCGGGCATTTTTGTCATACTAAAAGTCACGTTATACTGTGGAAGAGCGTTTTTCTTTTTGTCGACTTTATAAAATTTTATATCGTTCTCGTTCAGACGATATTTTCTATCGCTGAAAGTTTCTTTAGTATCTTCACGACTATCTGGTGTTAGCCGGCTCGTATTTGTTGGGATAACTGTAACGAAAATAAACGTACATAATTACATAAACAGACCACATTCGCAACACCACACTGCGCTTCAAAAGACAGATTACTGACGTTGCTCAAAAATCCACGAAGCTGAAGTGGGACTGAGCTGGCCACGTGTGCCGCATGCCCAATGAGCTGTGGGCCAGAATAACCACCACGTGGAGCCCTGCCACAGCTAGAAGGCGTCGCGGCAGACCCCGTAGAAGATGGCGGGACGAGCTGGACAAAACAAACGACCAGTGGTCTACTTTAGACCTGGATCGAAAAAACTGGAAGTCATGGGGAGAGGCCTTTTTTTTTTTTTTCTTGGTGGGAAATCATCATACGACTTCTCCCGCTCTGGGCGGAGCAGGAGGGCGTGTCAGACTTTTACTGACTAAAACCCACCCGTGTTCCTTCAGTTGCCTATGCCAGGGACCACGGTATCTCTTTCGAACAACCCGCGGCCCTGGCAGGCATCGGCCCTAGCGGACCCCGTCACTTCGTGCTGACATCTCTTTGAGGCGCTCGTGGAACACAGCGCGCCGTCGACTCGGGTCTGGTCCATGCCGGGCGGCGAGCTGCCCATTGCTCGCCGCCCGCAAGCCCGCGCCTACGGTGGCCGGGAGTCGGCTGGTGATTCTCGACGTCCAGGGCGTCTCCTGCGGCGACTAGGGGCGTGAGGGCGCAGAGATTGCCTCTCCCTCACGCGCTCCGCCTCCTCCTTTGCGAGCATTACTGCTTCGCAGAAATGGGGAGATGCTTTAGACACAGAGCGTAGACTTAGTATGTAACGAAACATCAAATTACCTGCAATAATTACCAGCAAAGAGACAATCATTAATATTTTCCCCATTATTTGATTAGAATTCAAGGCGAAGTGTTTCTGCAAAATAGCTGCCACGTCAATGAAATAAATCTGCAATAAATAGTTCAGTTAAGATCTAGGCAGGGGTTTTATTAGGCTCCTTATACAGGGTGGCAGGGACATCGAGGCGCAAATTGTAACCATGAATTCAGCACATGATCGTAGACTCCCTACCTAGAGTAGAAAGCTTTCGTCGGTTATAAAAAACCGAGTGTGCTTATGACCACACGACTGAAGTGAAACTTCTTTCTCAAAATATTAATTCATTAAATTGTTCAAAACGAAATGGAATTACGAAAAATAACCAAAGAATCACCGTTCGCGTAACGCTAGTAAACTCGCAAAACGAACTACTGACTGAGATATATACATATTTCACTTACTAGCTCTAAGAGAAAGAGAGAAAGAAAATGTGCGCGCGCACTGCTCTCTCTTGCTCCTACACTGTGATACAGACAATAGGCCTGCACTGTGCTTAGATATAGGTACTGAACGTATTTGGCTATGAGAGAAACAAAATGTGCGCGCGCACTGCTTTCTCTTGCTTATATCCCCCACTCAACTCTGGTTCGCCTCGCCCGATCACACTTTTCGTAACGCTTACGTCACGCGTTCGCCAGCTTACTCCCCAAGTCAAGCGAGCGTAAAGAAGTTTCACTTCAAAAAAAAAAAACTGCTGTTTCATAGAAAAGTGCCATACCTACTTACGCGGTCAAAATGTATGGAACATCTTTTTTCAGCGTTCAGAATGTCAGGTAAATTAACTGTCAAAGAATGGCAGCAATGGTTAAAGAGGAAGCGCCAGGGTAGGCCGCGAAAGAATGCATACTCAGCCTATAATGTTCCCACTGCTGGGACACAGGCCTCTTCTCTGTGAGAGGGAGTGGACCGTAATTCACCACGCAGGCCCAGTGCGGGTTGGTAGATGTCACATGTCTTCGAAATTTTAGTTCTAGGACATGCCGGTTTCCTCACGATGTTTTCCTTCACCGTTTTGAGAGCAGTTGTGATGAAATAATTTGCACAAAGTAAAGCGCCTGTCTGGGTTCGAACCTACGATCTATAAACTCGTAAGTCGCCGCCGCGCCGGTACCACTGGACCACCACTGGTCTTATAAGAATAAAACTATGAATGGAGTCTTAAAACTTGCCAAGTATTTTCAGTCCACGAATATTGTAAATAAAATTATCAATAAAAATTCTCTTTAAAAATATCCTCCGGACGTGGAACGATTTTATAAAATTAATTAATATTGAATCTGAAACTACTATAGGTATGTAATTAGGTAACTATTAATCTTATAATTCGACAGATTTGCGCCCAAACCGCGAAATTCAATTAATTCTGTACATGAATCATAGGAAACTAGCTTTAACCGCGGTTTCGGCCGTGGATCTCGGAAAATTTATTCCACGGAAATGTACTGCCCCGGTAGTACGTCGGGTTGACTTCCAGTCTAACCGGATGCAGCTGTATACCAGTATTTTACATGGAGCGACTGCCTATCTGACCTCCCTGAACCAGTTACATGGAGCGACTGCCTATCTGACCTCCCTGAACCAGTTACTGAGTAGTTGGTAAGACTAGTTGTCAGACTGGATGAAAAAAGGTGTGCGGTTGGGGGACCCTCGTCAGGAAAGAAGTTCCTTATGCGACACTCGCACGCATATACACACTCGTATATGATGGAAAGAAAGAGAAAGTCGCATGGAGAGGACACAACGCTTTTTCCTTACGTGACGATTTCTTCCAGTACCCTAATGCGTAACAGTAACACACTATCAATCTCAATCAGTTTGAAGGATATTGCAAGCCCATTGCTTCATATGTTCGAAAAAATTCTCTGCACAACAACGTAAATAACGCAATGAATGTTGTTGTACTGTCAGAATGAAACCCATTGATATCAATAGTGTGTTACGCAATTACCCCGCTGTTTACTACTGCCGCAAGCTGCGAGGAACTTCGTTCCAAAAATGGGACAAAAGGATAAGGAATAATAAAATAAAACACTGTTTTTTTTTTTTATTTGATGCATTTATTCATAAAATTCATTTATAACTAAATAAAACATAAAAAATAACAAAGAAAATATAATTGCCTACATTGTCTACGTTTATTCTTCAGTATAAATAAACTCCTGCGCATCTTAGTTTTTGTCAAGATTATTATCACCGTCAGTGTCATAAGGGACATTTCTGTTTAAGGGGTGCAACTTGTTCGGCTCGGCACATTCGGTTCGGTAGTATTTGTTACAAAGCCGACCCGAAGCAATAACTACACATATTCAGATTTCATTCGGCTCGTGCCAAACGGCAAAATCCATTCGGCATGACCACGCCGAACTTATCTAGTTTAAAAACAATTTAATTATGACGTGTTCATAGAACCAATTTAAGGAAATGAATATCATTTGTCATTTATTTCGATTTTGTCGCCCGGCTGTGCCGAAACATGCCGACCCGAACAAGACAGTAGCACGCCCAATAACTCGATGTTGGGGAAATCCCTAAGGCCAACAGTGGACTGCGACAAAAATATGCAATAGGCACGTACTATCGCCAAAATCCATATCTGACCACCGTAAGCACTATTCCTGCTTGCAGTGCATATTATTAGTCGACCTAAAAAGGATCCTCTTTTGTTTTACTTACGGACGCAGCTGTGGTCATCATGTGCACGGGATTTTGTTTTCAAAATGAACAGATATAGATTTTGGCGATAGTACGTACAGGAGTTAGTATCCATCACCATTTTTGACTTTTCACTCTTCAAAATGAAATTAACTATTAAAAAAATACGGGCACGCCAGCTTACCTTGGTATGCGACAAAAGAGGGTAGGTAGCCAGAGAAATTACTTGTTTATCAAATTAACTACTAAATTAAATTGTGCGTATATTCATAGCTGTCATTCTTTGACAGTTCTGTACGAAATGGCGGCAAATAGAGGTAAAGTGTAAAAATCAATCTGTCTAGCCTTTTCCCAACTACTTTGGGGTCAGATTCCAGTCTAACCAAATTCAGATGAATGCCAGCATTTTAAATGGATCAACTGCCTAACTGACCTCCACAACCCAGTTACTGTGTAACAAGATACCCTAAGACTGGGTAATACCGATAAAAGGTGGTTGTCAGACTTTTGGGCTTCTGACTACCAGTAACGACTGTCAAAGATCTCCGACTGACAGCCAGAACCAGCGGTTTAACATGCTTTCCGAGACACGGAGGGGTCTCGATATGTAATGGATGACTACCCATCCACGAACCGACCGCGTTAAGCGCAGCTTATCCTTAGATCGACCCGTGCGGCTGTTATCATTTAGCCACGAGCCCCTCATCAATTTATAGACATACCAAGGTATTCTAGGCGTTCTGTGAGGTCAAAATAATTATACTACATTATTACTACATTTTCTTTACAAATTACACAAGTAATTTTTGTCAGGGTTTTATAAAAAATGAGCTACCTATTACTTTAAGGGCTAATTTTTCCAACGCCAGATAATTTTATTCGAGGAATAACATTTTGAATTTTTGACAGTTCTTCCATATAAAATCTGTCAGACGTCAATTTTATTCCACGAATAAAAACTATCTGTCGATTGGAAAATCAGCCCTAAATTAAATTTAAGTCAAAGTTATACTTTGTATAACTTCATAAATGGTAAATAACATATTAGTGTAGTTTTGGTGATTTATTCTAAAAATAAACACAATAAATTTCGTTTATTAAATTCTTACAAATGTAGGAAAAATAATATTCCAGATTCCTATATTTCAAGCACTCACAACTTACGGTAACATACCTATTAATGAGGGTTTTCATTCAAATTAACGCCACCAGTTGGCGCCACTTTGACAAGAGGTCTTTCATTTCGACATTGAATATTACTAGCAGCGCCCTGCGATTTCACCCGCATCAGTGTCGATCCAGTGGGAATATCGGGATAGAAATTATCCTGTGTTATTCTGATATATATGAGCTATATTACTGTAAGTTTCATCAAAATCAGTTCAGTAGTTTTTGCGTGAAAAAGTAACAAACATCCATATATCCTCGCAAACTTTCGCGTTTATAATATTTGTAGGATCATAGGATATGATGATGTACATTATTCGTTTCATTCATTCGTTCATCATTCAGTCACGATTAAAGAAAATACAGGCGCTTTGACAATTATGACAGGTGAACGTCATTTCAGAAAACCATTATTAATTTAAAACCAACAACCGCCCGTTGGTGGCAGAAACCAGCCGTAATATATCGGTTCCAATAAACAAAAACGAATCGTTTTCCTTACCTAATGGTAGCATTTTTTATTGCCAAACTGGGCATATAAATAGATTTGTAAGCAAATTTTACCTGTGATAGCTTCTTCCATATGGGAGGGTCTACTATGCAAAGCTATGAGGTATTTGCTTCATTATTGGTAAAGATACAAGAGTATTAACTTTACCTAATAACGGTCATTAAATTAGAGGAATCGACCATAAGTTAGTAAAATATAGGAACCCAGAACAACAGCCGTTCAAGGACTGTTCAAAAAAAAAAAAATATAAAAAACACAGGAATAGAAACTATATTTTCACATTAAAATTAAACTAAACTGGGAAACGTAAGAGGTAATCAAAGCAGTGTCAATTTTATGTCCTAGAACCAAAAAATCGATAACATTGACATTAAACATGTGAAATATTTTAGTTGTAGTTTATTTTTAGGTATTATAATTTTATGGGAAATTTGCCACTCTCGGTTAAATGTACACCTTTTGTAAACGTTTTTTTAAATAAATTATTTAAAATTATTATTAAATTTACCAATGCAAGTGCGCGCACGGCGACAAAATATGTTGATAAATGCGGCAAAATTTTACGAAAAAGTAACGTTGCTGTCGCTCCCGTGTGCGAATCGTCCAAATCTCGGCGAGGCGACAGCGACGGAGACCAAAAGTTGCTGGGCAACTAAGTTGCTCGTGGGCTCATGGTCCCTGCTGCTGTAAATAAACGTATGTATTTTCTTTCTCAACTTTAAGAGTTCGTACTGTGTGTTCGTATAAGATTGACACTGCTTCATAAAAACGGCAAATTTTAAAACTATTACGTATCATAAATTATTTATTTTATATATTTTTTTATTATCATTTTTTTGTGAAAATATAAATCTTTTATAGACAACTATGAGGTACTTATTAAAAACAACATTTTATAAAGTATTGTCGATATTTTTGGAAAATAATATTTTCATAACAGTGCAGATTGTTGCGCCACTTCTTCTCAGCGAAAGCACTAGGAAGTGGTGAAGGGCGGGCGTTTTGGGGGACTGTCTTATGTAATGTTGACGTTCAAAAAGTGCTGATGCTCAGTCTAATTTGAATCAATGACTTTTGATTTTGATAGTTTTCATTCCATAGTTTTGTTTCCTTAGTGAAATCGAAAAAAAAATAATACAAAAGGGATTGAAGATTATTATATGGAGCCTGGCATACCTACTGTCGCCCCACTTTGATTTATTTTTTCATCTATGCAACGTCTACGAGGTTTGGTCTTATTGTGTTTTCTGTTTGCATTGATGTCAGCTATTGATTTATATAGGTTTCATGCGTGGCCGCCATTTTGAAAAAAGAACAAAATGGCGGACAAATGGGTATGCCATAGACTTTCAAAGCCTATTTCCTTATATTTTCCAAAAAACATAGACAACTTTTATGTACCCTGGGGCTAATACTAGCTACATATCGACCTCCAAATCTCTATTTAACAAAAAATTAAATACTTATAAAATTAAGGACATCGATCTTGCCAAAATCCGCCAATACACATAACGTATTATTAGGAACTTTAAATTCAAGTGATTTTTGCTAGCAAACCACTTCAATGAAAACGACTGGAGCCGAGTATACCCGAATCAGGGCAGATTATAACCGATTCATCGTCACCGAACGACTGGAGCCGAGTGTACCCGATTCAGCGTCACCCACTCGAGCGTGACGGTTCAAATTTAGATTTATCATCATACGTTAGCCACTATTGCGATAGTGCGCGATACACGGGCAATTTTTCAACCATTATAGCCCGGCAACAGTTGCCGGAGGTAGTGGAGCAATCTATTTTAATTCCTATGCCTCTCATATTAACTTGCTCCAAATACCCCCAAAGCAATGAAATGAAAATGAAAGCAAGCAAATGCTTGATATTTACGCAATATCATGTCACCAATAATGCCCAGAATTGAGCAAATTAAGTTGCCCGTTAAAGCGCACTTTTACGTGACGCAATTTAAACACATTGTCAGATTCATTTCCCACCGCATTATCGCGCAACTGTGGCGCGACAATCGCGCAACTGTTGCGCCACTAAAAATTGCCCAAACAGTCTTACTGCAAAAATCTCTTAAACTTCAAGCTCCCATAGACTACGCGACTCTATCCATCAACTTCTAGCATCGTTGATTGTCTCTGGAACCTTGATTTCTAGCCCATCCATATCTTTGGTCAGAGTTATCTGACAGCCTAGGCGGGATGTGTCAGTCAGACCGTAGGCCAGGTCTAACATGTCGCGTTCCTCGTCGCAAGCTTCTTCGGGTAATCTGGGGAAAAAAAAATAAAATGTCTCGATTTACAACACGTCTGTGGAGTTTCGCTAGGTAATTTAATTTGACCCTGCATTATATAGAAAACATGCTCTATACAACTAAACTCAAAATACAGGTTTTTGTGTTCACACAGACGTTCCCTTTTTTTTCACGTAATTATGTAAAAACGTGCACCTCACAAAAAAAAGTTTGCTTGTAAAACACAAGCGAGAATTTTTTTTAGACCCACGTAAATATATGTACATTTTATTAAAACAAGTCATTCATGGATCTTTGACAGTCGTTACGGGTCGTCAGAAGCCCGAAAGTCTGACAATCAGTCCTAGCCTTTCCACAACTATGTTGGGGTCGGCTTCCACTCTAACCGAATGCAGCTGAATACCAGTATTTTACATGGAGCGACTGCCTATCTGACCTCCACAACCCAGTTACTGGGTAATACGATATACCCTGGTTGTCAGATTTTCGGGCTTCTGACGACCCGTAACGACTCTCAAAGATCGATGAATGACAGTCGGGACAAACGCCTTAACGTGCTTTCCGAAGCACGGAGGGGTTTCGGTATGTAAAGATGGTCACCCATCTACGGACCAACCCCGGCAAGCGTAGCTTAACCTGAACGATCGACCCGCGCGGCTGTTATGACTTAGCCACAAGCCCGTCACTCACTGCGGTCGACGACCCCACAAAAAAATACTGACATTAATTTTTGTTTTGTTAAACGTGATGGGAATCGAACATGATAATTGTTTTGATATCGATACCCATCACGTCTGCGGAGTTTCGCTAGCTAATTTAATTCGACCCTGTATTATACAGAAAACATGGTAAGGATAGACAACTAAACAAAAAATACGAGTTTTTGTTCATACGGATTACGGACGCTTCCATTTTTTTTCATTAACCTATGTAAAAAGATGCACCTCACAAAAAAATGTTTGCTTTTAAAAGACAAACCAGCAATTTTTTGTGAGACCAAGAGACCACACGCATTTGTTTTACATGGAGGTGATATCGAGGTAGCGAGCTAAACTGCGTACGTGAGGTATCGTATGTGACCCTTAGATCCGTTGCAATAAAGAAAAGAAAGAAGAAAGAAACATATTTTATTCCGCACAAACAAAACGCACAATTACAAGGAAAAAAAATATTAAAAAAAAAAAACGAAAAAAGACATAAGAAACACATAGTCAAAAGACACGTACTCATGCATAAAAATGTTGACACTTTTGTCTATTGCTCGCTGTCAAGGCCATGGACCAATGACAACTCACATTAATTGACAGTTGACAGTACAGATATTGGCAGAAGACCACAAAACAATAACAATCACAATAAAAACAAAAATGCCAAATGCAGAGTGGCGAAATAACTAGTATAACTACGCAATCGGACGCGCTTACACTTTAGCGGAAATTATTTTGCGTTCACCATGCGTTCGGAAGAACTTATGGCGAACGAGGCCCTGGCATTTCTGCAACACCAGCTGGATGTCATGGACGAGGTCAGTGTGATCCAGATCTGCACATACAATTTCAACGGAGATACGCAGGTCTAAGACATTGCTGTACGAGTCGCTAGAAATGGCTGACCGAATGCCGTCCCGCAGGAGGGATGAAAAAGGACAGAGGAGTCTCCAAGATATCATCAAGGTGTTGAAGGAGACCGACCCAGACGACGTGCTGACTTTCGTGGCGAAGGATTTGCGCAAGCTGCCCCCCGTCACTTTTGACCACGTTGACGTCACCATACTGCTACGGGACATCACAACCCTAAGATCAAGCCTGGCCGAGATGCAGTTGAAGTTGGAAGCATCGCAATCAACCGTCGAGCCGAGCTAGCAGATTTGCGCAACACGGTATGTAGGTCACACGAGACACGTCACGCCGCAGTCAACACATCGCAGCAGAGCTTCGAGTCAGCAAAATTCGACTCGACGCCGGCCATTGACTCGGCAAGCGATGCACAATTGCGCTCCTGCCTCACCGCGTCCCCTATCGTTGGGACGCTGAAGAATATTAGCATGACAACACCGGGGCGTGCTTATTTGGCTGCCGTTATTGCAACTCCTGCAAAACATCAGCGGCAACTTACGAGGAGCGCCCAGGGGCCCTCCGAACGAGTCCGAAGCTCGTTACCGTCGGTAACAAGCTGAGAACAGCCAGATAAAAAAGGCTTCATTCGTGTTGAGACAAAAAAAAAGAAGCAGACTCTTCGCAATCAGTACGGTACCGCATTGGCTGGTCCGAACATGTTGCTGCGTCCCGCTATTCCATCGACGCAGCTGTACGTGTCCCGTCTGCATCACTCTACGACGGCAGAGGAGGTCGTGGAGTATATAAGGATGAAGACGAAGTTCTCCTTGAGAGTCGAGAAGTTGGAGTCGCGCCACAAGATTAACTTCAAGTCTTTTGTGGTGCGGGTTCCGACTCACCATCTGGAGCCTTTCGTGAAGGAGGAATTTTGGCCGATGGGTGTCGTGTATCGTCGTTTTCGCGGAAGGCTACATGACACCTCGACTGAGCGCAATATGTCGCCGACCCAACGTAGTTAATAAATTTGTAGAATAAGGTTTTTTGTATGTATTAATTTATTATCATATAAGATTATTTTGTGTATTTTATCTATGAGCTTTAGTTGCCTGAAATAAATTGTTTATTATTATTCGTCCATTTTTTGTGATATCCTAAGACGGCCCCTGCAGGAATGCATGCATTATGTAACGTTTATTGAAGCAGGATGGCGCAGACTCGGTAATACTAACGTCAATTCGCATCAGCCGGCAATATTTATTCATTTGAATATACAAGTCATTTACACTATTTATTTTGAAAAATAATTATCTTTATCCATATATCTATACTAATAATAAAACTGAAGTATTTGTTTGAACGCACTAATCTCTAGAACGACCCGTCGGATTTGAAAAAATATTTTTGCCTTTGATAGTGTGTATAACTCCAGCTTCCTCATGTGATAGAATAATTCTACCTATGCCAATATTTAAGGCATAATAGCTGCAATCAAAGTTCCCAGTCTTAATTTAGCTGCCACAAAAACTTCGTTAATATGAGTGGTTTAGTGTGTGTTAGCTGGAGTGACGTCACCCCAGCTTCCTCATTCAATACAGGCAAACCAGTGAGGTTAGGGTTTTGGACTATAGTCAGAATAATAAGGCATAATAGCTGCATAAATATTGACATAGGTAGAATTATTCTATCAGATATGAGGAAGCTGGAGTTATACACACCCTTTGATAGCCGAATTCTTGAGGCTATAGGCTACTTAACATCACGCTAAGGTCCTTAGGAGCCGAGCAAAAAGAAAAAAAAAACTCACGAAAGAAAACGAAGTGATAGCGCGGGCAGATGGAATGCGACGAAGGGGGTCGGGGGAATAAGAAATTTTACGCGGACGAAATCGCGGGCGGAAGCTAGTGAACATATAAACACAAACTTTTCAAGCAGCCCATTATTGGTAACGTCGATGCCTGTTATTTGGATGCCACTGAGGAGCTTTTAAATAAACTTGAGCGTTTGCAAAATATTTCTGGATTCGTTTTGTTTTTAGCCTTAAAGAGTATGATCACGTCTCCAACTTTCCTCTCAGATACTCGTATTGTGTCTGCTATTCAACCTCCTCAAATGCCATACTACCTGGTCAGCGGGATTGTCCGAAAGGGTTACCGCTACCCCGGAACATAAAGGGCAAAGGAAGGAACATGGGTGGGTTTTAGTCAGTAAGAGTCTGACACTCCCTTCCGCTCCACCCAGAGCGGGAGGGGTCATTTGATGATTTCCCATCCGGAAAAAAAAAAAAAAAAGCCTTTCTATCTGGCTGGGTTCGAACTCACGACCTAAACTCGTAAATCGAAGCCGAAACCATTAGGCTACCACTGCGCGAAGTAGATGATTTAGCAGATTCAACTCACCTATCAAAATCCTTTTGCGACAGGACAACATGGCATGTGGAACAGGTAAGGGTGCCCTCACACGCGCCGTAGCCCTCGATGTTCAGGTCGTTGTTCACGACCACGTCGAGCAGTGTGTCGCCGACCTTAGCTTGTGTCTCCAGGCGCTTGCCATCGTGGAGGACGAAAGTCACTTTTACTCTGTAAACAGTAGAAAATCATTATAGTTTTTAGCTCTGTTTGAGGTTGAGTTTCTTGCTCGTTTTTCTCCATTATGAACCTTCTACGATTTGGAATGGGCAACTAGCTTCATCTTTCTGAATGACCGACCCACGCAATTTCCGAAGCACGGGGGTAGCATACAGCCAATTTCCGAACTCCTGCTGAGAAATTCCAGATAGAAAAATCCAATAAAACTTTGCCCGACCTGGGAATCAAATCCAGGACCTCACACTCAGCTGTAGAGCCTTACGAGACAGCTATACAGCGAAGGAAGCTGTATAGCTGTCACGCACCGAGACATCTCAAGAGCTAGCAGCCCGAAAATCATACTCACAATTGATCTGACCTTGACAATGTCGCTATTATCCAGTAATTGAGCAGTGGAGGTCAGATGACATTTGTCATGTGTTTAAAATTCGCTCAAAATCGCTCGGTGCAAAGAATTCAACTGTACTTTACTGACCAAGCAAACAATTTGAACGGGGATCACTGAGATGCGATATATTGGCTCTGTTACACGGTGACATATGATCAGTCTATATAACGCTCCCACTGCTGGGACACAGGCCTCCTTTCTGTAAGAGGGAGTGGGCCGTAATCCACCACGCGGGCCCAATGCGGCTTGATAGATGTCATGTCTTCGAATTTTCGGTTCTAGGACATGCCGGTTTCCACACGATGTTTTCCTTCACCGTTTTGAGAGCAGTGGTGATGAAATAATTTACACAAAGTAAAGCGCCTGTCTGGGTTCGAACCTACGACCTACGACTCGTAAGTCGCGGCCGTTACACGGTGTTGACCCCAATGCAACTACAATAAAGCTGGAGAGTTTGATTTTTTTTGTTTGAACGCGTTAATCTCTGGAACGATTAGTCGGATTTGATTTATTTTTTTGCCCTTAAGGAGCCGACCGAAATAAAACAAGGAGTCGGAAAAAACGCTAAGCGAAAACGAAGTCATAGCGCGGGCAGACTGCCCCATCACTACTTTCTCAGTGACGTATCTTGACGATAGCTCGCTTGCTAGCCGACGCCGCATGACCGGCCGTATATACAAAGATCTTGAGACAAAACACACACAAACACATAAATTTGCAATCAAACACACATCAACTAAGCATTCACACTCACGTTCTGGAATCTCCTCAGTATAAATTGTTTATTTATGTCTTACTTTTGTTTTAGAATAGAATAGAATAATATATTTCAGATAATTAAAATCCATATCTTGTTGGTATATATTAGCAACAATATTAGCTTACAATTATGTTAGTATTGTTAGTACTTATCTTTTGTAGACTACCTATACAAAACCATTCACTACCCTCACCCAGTGTTTTTGAACGGGGCAGTCAAATCTAGCAGCAATGACTTTCAGAATGTCATTTTTAGCACCCCGCAGACGCTGCAGCAAAGAAGCTGATTTTTTGCGAATTATGGCCTTGAAGCCGTCTGTGTGGGCTTCTGCAAACATCCCGGAGGCACTACAGCGCCACGGTAGCCTTAACAACATTCTGAAAGCACTGTTATATTGAACCCGCAGGGTGTCGTAAGATCGTCGCGTATAGCTCACCCACAGGCCACTCGAGTAAAAAGATTGACAATACGCTTTAAAGAGCGTTATCTTTACTTGAGTTGTACATCGAGCGAACCTGCGAGCAAGCATATTACTTCTCCACCGCCAACGCCCTGCGTTCCCGCTCTATATCCTCGTCATCCTTGAGGTCATCCGTCACAATATGCCCCAGATATTTAAATTTGTCAACCAGCTTTAGTGCAACGCCATTGTGGTATACTGCAAGCACATGGGTAGGTCGATGTTTGCCTGCTTTGAAGATCAGCAGCTTGCTCTTTTTGGAATTGTACTTTAATCCATCGCTTCTGCATATTGCTGAAGCTGAAGTGGAAAAATGTCAACTAACTTTTGGAGGGCACTTTAAGTCTGAAATCGCCAACCCGTCTCGAGCAAGCGTGGTGATCAATGCAAGTGACTTCTCTGTATGAGAAGAGATATTCACCTGCAGTGGCAAGAGAATAATTTTGTCCAACTTATTGAAGGTTTAAAAGAAGATGTAGTGACAAAAATTTGAAAGAGTAATCTTGTATGGTTTGGTTATATTGACAGGATGAATGAAAGGTGACTAACAAAAGGTATTTACAAGTCAGATGTGAGTGGTAACGCCGGGAGGGACGCCCTAGAAGGACATATATGACCTTACTAGCTGCGCCCCGCGGTTTCACCCGCATAAGTTTCGATCCCGTGGGAATATCGGGATAAAAGTATCCTATATGTTAATCCTGGTTATAAACTATTTGTGTGCCAAATTTCATCTAAATCCGTTCAGAACTTTTTGCGTGACAGAGTAACAAACATCCACCCACCCATCCATCCATCCATCCATACAAACTTTCGCGCTTATAATATTAGTGAAATTGCTAATGTTCTTTTGATAAGTCGGAGCGCGTGAGGGAGAGGCAATCTCTGCGCCCTCACGCCCCTAGTCGCCGCAGGAGACGCCCTGGACGTCGGGAGTCACCAGCCGACTCCCGGTCACCGTAGGCGCGGGCTTGAGGGCGGCGAGCAATGGAAAGCTCGCCGCCCGGCCCGGGTCGACGGCGCGTTGTGTTCCATGCGCGCCTCAAAGAGATGTCAGCACGAACTGACGGGGTCCGCTAGAGCTGATGCCTGCCAGGGCCGCGGGTTGTTCGAAAGAGATACCGCGGCCCCTGGCATAGGCAACTGAAGGAACACGGGTGGGTTTTAGTCAGTAAAAGTCTGACACGCCCTCCCGCTCCACCCAGAGCGGGAGAAGTCATATGATGATTTCCCACCCAGAAAAAAAAAGATCGTATCAAGTAGCATTCTGTAGTTTCTGCTACCTCAATGGGAAGAATGTGCGAGTTTACGTATGTATATATGTTATCGTTTCAAATAAACCACTTGAATTGACCATGTTATCATGTACCTTGATATTGACAGTAGTAACCTTGGATATTCTTGTGTTACCCCCCCCCCCCCCTCCCCCTTGTGTACTTCCGTTACTTAAGATATCAATGTAATTGAAATAAAATTATAGTCGTACAGGCCTCTCTTTTCCATTGGGCACTTTTCCGCGATCGACGGGGGCCCCGGTCTGACCCAAAAATATAATTTGCAGACGCGCCGTTCCATTCTGAGCTTATTATTACCAGATTCAATGACATAATAATTGATTTGCTGTGCGAAATGTAAGCATTAACCTGTGAATGAGTTACTTTTCTGAACCATAGGTATTACAAATTATCCGTTCATTTATTGTGATAGTAAAGAAATTAAAATAATTGGGGTTATTTTTGTTATTTATTTATCCATTTATTTCAGGCATCAAGGCCCATATAAACACATACAATACAATATTAATATAACTTAAAAATACTATAAATACATACAACATTATAATTACACTAAAAAACTAACGCACACGAAGTGTCTGCGTCGTGATTCGCTGACTGTTGTCATGTGTTGTTACCGCAACCGCCGTTATTGTGTACTGCCGGTTTCGTGGTCGGCTAACCAAGAAACCGGCGGTACACAACACCCTTCGGCCAGAACTCTTCCTTGAGGAACTTCTCCAGATGATGTGTTGGACACGCACCACGAACGACTTGAAGTTGAGTTGTGACGCTCCAACTTCTCGACCCTCAAAGTCCAGTTGTCTTCACACGCATGTACCTACTCCACGATCTCCTCAATCTTAGTGGAGTGGTGCAGTCTGGACACGTACAGCTGCGTCGTCGGGATTGCTGGACGCAGCAGCATGCAGCAGCAGCGTGTTGGGTCCTGCTTGCGCGGTGCCGCACTGGTTCTGACAAGGAGGCTTCTTCTTCTTCTCCACCTTGATGAAACCATCCTTGTCGCATGTGTCCTTCTCCGGACCCTGCCTTTTCAAAACCTTGTTGGGTTCCGACCGGCTCCGTTTACCCCCTTTTGGTTTTCCCGCTAGTTTTACCTGCGAGTTTTGCGACTCAGCAGGCTTGTTAGCGGCTACTATTGCTGCGTAGGCTCGTTTGGGGGTCGACGAACCTACACAGGTCATTGTCTCTACCTGTGTCGAGGCAGGGACGGCCACGGCACGCGTTGCAACGCATGCATTGTCGGCAGTTGGTGACGAATTCGAGCCCGCCGACTCGAAACTGCAGATGGAGGCGTTTTTTGCCACGCGACGCGTGTTCACATTTGCGGCGTCGGCTTCCGTAGGTGACCTACTTGCAGAAATTGCGTTGCACAAGAGCACTACTTCTGCCGGTGCTAGATCACTGATCGGTCTGTATCGGTATTGTTGGACACCTCCAGCTTATACTGCATCTCGGCCTGGCTTTGCTTCAGGAATGTAATGTCCTTCAGTAGCCTGGTGACGTCTATGTGGTTGAACGTGACGGGAGGCAGCTTGTGCAGATCCTTCGCCACGAATTCGGACATGTCGTCCGGGTCAGTCTCCTTCATAAGCGTTATGATGTCCTGGAGACTCTTCTCTGTGCCGTCCCTTCGGCGAGACGGCATCTGGCTGACTTTGCCGAGCGTTGTGAACAGCAGCAACTTGGCACTGCTAATCTCTTCCTCCTGGTAAGATAACTTGCAGATCTGCAAGATGCTGATCTCGTCCATGTAGTCGATGGCATGTGTAATGGGCAGGACACATTGCTTGCAGAACAGTTGGCCAATGGAGCCGATAGGTTCTGTGACACCATGTACCGGAAGATGATGCATCAGAGTACACGAGTTAAGGACTTAACTGGGTTGATTAAAAAGGTCAACTTTGAATATAGGATATTTTTTAGGCCAGACAGATTCATAATTAAGAAATTTGAACTACAAAAACATCGGTAAAGAACTGGGCTTTTCGTGGTCTGACTGGACAGTGGAGACGTAATTTTAGACATCAATATTTTTGGGTAAAAATCAAAAGACCCGACCTCAACTAAAAATTTAAAAGCATGCTCACTTTTCAACTAGTCTAATGCAATTAAGTAAGTTCAGACTCAGATTTGTTGCCAGCCCTGTCTTTGCTGACGAGCAGTCGAATAAAAATAGGCCTGCTGAGACCGACGAATAACGTAAAACGCAAAACTTAAGCAAAATTACGTATAGTGGATTTATTATGGGAAATATTAACTTACTTCTCCTCTTTCAACGCTAATTCCGTCGTCGACAATGGCGCCATGCTCCTCCGATTAACGAAACTCGATGTTACACCGCTGTTCTTGACTGAACAACGTAGATTTCGCGCAGACAAATTTTTCATAAAGTTCCGTAACATTTTGTCTTATCTTCTAAGCCACAGGACCGTTCAAAAACGCTGTATCACTGCGTGTTACACCACCGTATATTAAGTAATTCAGCGAGCTATCTGGCTGAATTCTCGCAGATTTATGATAATCAAAATATGATAATTTCACAATTTATACTTGACCTTTAAAAATTTTAGGTTACACAAGATACGTTCCGTTTATAACACTGTATTATCTTTAAGGTTGATGTCAGCTGTTACCCAATTTAATAGAAGTATTACTAAGTAAGTAAGTAAGGAAGTATCAGTATTACTAATTGTTTGTATTTACGGAACTAGTAGGTTTAGGAAAAAACGTATAGTAAAACCGTTGTCTAAATATATCTCCGCCTCTACAAAAAGATTTCAGATTACATATTTCAAAATTTTGCTGCGTGTAAAGGAAAACTAAAACACGACGTTGACGTTTTGACTTTGGATTCACGTTTAGTTTTTGCTGTAATCCATCGTATTTACTTAAAAAAATATTAAAGGTAAATTCACCTTTTGGCTGATGATTTTGCAAGCAATATTTGAGAATATTTTTGTTCAAAATCAGTGATAAAAAAGCTTTTAAAATCTCATAGTTTTTTTCAGGTTCTTTTTAAGTACTAAACGTAGCTTTGCCTGCTGCGGAAAAAAACGAATAGTGTTTCAATTACACCATTGAAACATTTTAGAATGTTTAGCATTACGCTAAATTGCTGTACAATAATGAAATAATTATCAGGCAAAATATTACGCTTTTTTGAAGTGAAACTTCTTAAAAAAAGAAAGATTTTCTGTGAAAACCCGAGAGAGAGAGACAGAGATATTTTTCTTCTCTAATCGTGCCACATCCTTCTAATTTCACTCCCAATTCTCGACAAAATTCAAGATTATGGAAAGAAAAAAAAATATGGTTTGTTCCAAAAACAATAATGCTTGCATTCCTGAATCTGCGTTGTCTGGAACGTAGCTTCCGCACAACTGTCAAAATTGCCATCCTGAAAACTTACATGTAAAGTCAAAATATTCGAGATTTTCTATATTTCCATATTTAATTGGATTCCAAATCTTTAATAAACCTTCCAAGGTACTGAGAACATAATTAAAAATGTCGGAGAGATTAAAAAGTACGGGTCCAGCCAATGATGAAATTATAGATGAAATAACACAAGATTTGAAAACTTCGCTAAGAACGAATGAATCTGTTGAAGAATTTGTGATAAGTCCTGGTACAAGCGCTGAAGACTTCCCTAAGGCTGGTGGGGACGCCCCACAAACTAGCGGTATGTTCTTCTATACATTTTTATTACATCAATTTTGGGCGTAGTCTTGTAACAACATGGTATTTTACAATGCCTAATTAGACATATTTTAACCATGCTATCATTTTCACACCCCTGCTTACTTCCTATTGTTGTAAAAGATACAATAAATGCTTCTTGAATGCTCAATATGTGGGCACCAATCATACTTTGTATTTTCTTCAAATTAACCATTTACTTAAATAAAGAATGGTCACCCATCCATAGCCTGACTGCAGCAAGAATCGTAAAGTAAGTCTCACCTTGGTAATCCAAAGATATTGCATAAAAAAAACTTCTTTTTAAAATGGCATATCTTTAAGAAATATTCACAATGAGAATGAAATCATGCCATATCTTATTACTAGCTGCGCCCTGCGGTTTCACCCGCATAAGTGTCGATCCCGTGGGAATATCGGGATGAAGAAGTATCCTATATGTTAATCCTGGTTATAAACCATCTGTGTGCCAAATTTCATCCAAATCTGCTCAGTAATTTTTGCATGAAAGAGTAATAAACATCCATCCATACAAACTTTCACATTTACAATATTAGTAGGTAGTAGGATTTCACTGTAAATAAATGAGTAAATGATTTGCCAATCGATTCTGTAAAAATCTCAAAGTGAAAAGTTAAGTGAAGTGAGCTTAGAGTGAGCAGTAGTGCGATTCTGTAACCATCTCACTGTGAAAACTTAGGTGAAGTGAGCGTGGAGTGAGCTGTCATTCCAACTAATGCTAGGATTGACACTATTGACAGCTCACTCTAAGCTCACTTCACCTAAGTTTTCACGGTGAGATTTTTACAGAATCAATTGGCTGTCAATCCCTTACCATTAGTTGGAATGACAGCTCACTCCACGCTCACTTCACCTAAGTTTTCACGGTGAGATGATTACAGAATCGCACTGCTGTACAATGTCAAACATAATCTCAAAATAATCCTTTATTCATTTCACTCTCCAATTGTTCTTTTCGTTATAGAGACACCAACACATTCCGAATCAACCGAAGACCACGACTTAGACAAGGATTACGCAGAGAAAGACACGGATGCCAAAGATGACAGTGATACAGACATTGATGAAGAGTCACTAAAGGATCTAGAAGTAGACCTCACAGATGACCAGAAGGAGGAGCGGAAGATCATTGCCGAGGAGTTGAAGAAGGCTGGTAACGAGGCGTTTAAAGTTGGTGATTTTGAGCGGAGTATTGAGAAATATACTGAAGGTATGTAAATGATTGTTTCAGATACGTTAACCCCGGTTTTGAAACCCTATAATTTATGGTAAAATTCTTGTCTTCACCAGCAATGAAAAAATGTTTGTTAGTAAAACCGCAAATTCAAGTCAGAAGCTCGAAAATCTGACAACCAGTCTTACTACTAAGGGGTATCGTATTACCCAGTAACCGGGTTGTGCAGGTCAGATGGGCAGTCACTCCATGTAAAATACTGGTATTAAGCTCCGACCTCAACATAGTTGGGAAAAGGCTAGGCAGATGATGATGAGTCACACCGCAAAGAGGTCTGGTAGTAGAGCTAGACTGCCCAGGGAATGCAGATCGCAGATCTGCCGGGTTTGGTTTCCGCACTTAGTCCTTCAGGTGGACCATTGTACATGGGCCATGGCGGCCGTCGGTGGTTATTCCAACCAGCTCACCTCCCTCCAGAAGCTTATTAAGTCTCCTGGTCTGTTGAGAAGCATCCCAGTTTTAAATTGGTCCTAATAATTGAGCACTTTACTGAATCTGAGGTATGGGTCATGTTAAATTCAATCTACCTAGCTTTTAACTATTTTGGGGTCAGGGTCCAGTCTAACCAAATGCAGTTGAATATTAGTATTGTACATGGAGAGACTCAAAATCAAAATCAAAAGTCATTTATTCAAATTAGGCTGAGAATCAGCATTTTTCGAACGTCAAAATTACAAAAGACAGTCCCCCAAAACGCCCGCCCTTCACCACTTCCTAGTGCTTTCGCTGGGAAGAAGTGGCGCAACAAACTGTCCAGCAGCACAGCTGTCTGTTCAGTCAGAAAATACTTCGACTACGACTGCCTATCTGGCCTCCACATCTGAGTTACTAGGTATATATACACTTCTGAGCTTCTGACTACCCGAAACAACAAGTCGGAGATCTACGAATGACAGCCGACATAGACAATACAAATCATATCCGACAGTTTTACAGTTACGAAAATGGATGCAGGGAAATCCCCATCATAGACAATAAATTGTGCGCGTTCCAATACACTCAATTGTTTATTTTTTGTAAGAAGTAGAAAATAAATAAGTGTGTATCCTACAACGTAAAACATGTTTCACCTACCATTTCCTACACAACTCATTTCCATTTTAACTTTCCAGGTCTTCGAACGTGTCCCCTCCAGTTCCCGCAGCAGCGCTCAATATTGTACTGCAACAGAAGTGCAGCTAAAATGAAGCTGCAGAAGTATGCGCAAGCTGCCAAAGACTGCACTAAAGCCATTGAGCTGGATGACAAATATGTAAAGGCTTATATTAGGTGAGGGTTTATTTTATGAATGGTTTTGTTCATATTATACAGCATGGTGTAAGGGACATCGTCGCGAAAACTCTTAGTTAATAAGTACACGTTACGACTTTTGACCGTTATTAAAAAAAATGTGCTGTTTTATACCATCATCTTTCAAGCCTTTTCCCAACTATGTTGGGGTCGGCCTCCAGTCTAACCGGATCCAGCTGAATACTAGTATTTTACATGGAGCGACTGCCTATCTGACCTCCACAACCCAGTTACTTGGTAATTTTAGCTTCTGATGACCCATAACAACTGCCAAAGATCCACGAATGACAGCAGGGACCAACGGCTTAACATGCTTTCCGATGCACAGAGGGGTCTTGGTATGTAAATATGGTCACCCATGCACGGACCAACCGCGGCATACCTAGCTTAACCTGATCGATCGACCCGTGCGGCTGTTATTACTTAGCCACCTGTTTTACACCATGAAGGTATAATAAATTGCAATACCTTCACAGTCAAAATGTACTGTGAACAGATGTGCAACATACAGGGTGGCAGGGACGCGCAGATTGTAACCATGACTTCAGTACATGTTTCTAAACCCCCTACATAGAAATTTTTGTTTGTGCTTCGATGTCCCTGCCTCCCTGTATTAGAGATTTCAATAATATTCTAATTGAGCTATTAAAGATTCGATTTTATAAAGTCTATTCAACTATAAATCATTATTCTCCTGCCCTTATCCCAATTTATCCGTGGTCGGCGCAACATATCTTTTTCTTCCATACTTCTCTATTAGTCGTCATCTCGGTAGTCACCCCCTTTCTAACCATATCATCATTCACACAGTCCATCCATCGTTTCTTTGGTCTTCCCCTACTCTTATAGCCATCAACATTCATACTCAAAACTCTCCTCACGACATTTTCCTCATACCTCCGTAACACATGCCCATACCATGACAACCGATTTCCACACAACTTTTCAGTGACCGGTGCCACTTTCAGACTTCAATAGACTTTATAAATGTCAACTTTATTTCAATGGCAATTCAAGTTGATTTCAGAGTGACCAGCACTCTTGAAAAAGTTATACAAATGTTTGAAGTTGTAGCGTAAACTGAATTTTATTGTGTAGGAATTAAAGTTAATCTTCAATAAACATTAATTAAAAAAAGAAAATTAAAACATTTTTGGCAAAAAAGTCGCGAGTGCAGATTAAGTTTTAATTAAAATCTTTCTTTTTTTTCAGGAGAGCACAGTCATATGAAGCCACAGAGAAACTCGATGAATCACTAGCAGACTACAAGAAAATTTTAGAGCTGGACCCTTCCCATAAGGAAGCGAAAATAGCTACCGTGCGCCTCCCACCCCTTATAGAAGCAAAGAACGAAAAAATGAAGACAGAAATGCTTGGAAAACTGAAGGATTTGGGCAATATGATATTGAAACCTTTCGGCTTGTCGACGGAAAATTTTCAAATGGAGCAGGACCCTGATACGAAGGGTTACAAAATTAATTTCAAGCAATGAATACTGTATTAAGGAAAATTGTGATATTAATATTATATTTATGCATACTTTTTTGGTGTTTTTTTTTTTGTTTACAATCTACATCATCATTATCAATATTCTCCTGCCCTTATCCCAATTTATTCGTGGTCGGCGCAACATGTCTTTTTCTCCCATACTTCTCTATTAGTCGTCATCTCGGTAGTCACCCCCTTTCTAACCATATCATCATTCACACAGTCCATCCATCGTTTCTTTGGTCTTCCCCTACTCTTATAGCCATCGACATTCATACTTGAAACTTTCACATGTTCCTCATTTAATTTTCTCCGTAACACATGCCCATACCATGACAACCGATTTCCACACAACTTTTCAGTTACCGGTGCCACTTTCAGACTTCCTTTTATATACTCATTTCTTATTCTATCCATTCGTGTTTACAATCATAACTAATAAAATAACTGCGAAATTAAGTTTGTTTGTTACCTTTTCACGCCTAAACCACTGAACCGATCATTCCATATACGTTGTCAGGTGTACAGAAACGGACATAGGGTACCTTTCATCCCGAAGAAAAGTTCTGTTCCCAAGGAAGACGACAATATCATTATTATGATAATAGATGGCGCCACGTGTCTTTCTAATCTCATGGTTAGAAACATAGATTACAAGACATGTGGCGCCATCTCCCCCAACTTCGTCCGCGTAATCAAGAAATTTCACGCGGCAGAAGCTAGTCTACCTAAAGCATATACTTGATACAAAGACATTAAATTATTTACTTGACAATAGACGGGACATTGCGAACAAAATCGTAATCCAATACATTTGTCCTAGTGGTCAAAAGTCGCTCAGTCTAGTGTGGTACGCCTGCGTGTCAAGACGTATTTGTGTCCACCAAAAACAAATATTTTCTAAGCAAATATGCCAAGTTGCGCATTGCGATATTGTAAATCTGGTTATAGTAAAACGGCTGGACCTAACTTCGGTTTATTTTCGTATGAATTATTTATATTTACTCAGTAATTAAAATTAAACAATTTTCCTAAATAGATCTAGAAAATTTGCTAATTTTGTTATAAACGCCCTCTATTGCGGAGTAGTTTTACTACTGCCTCGTTGAGATGTGATGTTGTTTATCGATTTTGTTATCGATAATATTTATTAAGGTAAATAATAAATAACACTTAAAATATAATACTGTTTGAAGATAATCATGTCATTTTATTTAAATGTCAATAAATGAACAAGTACTATTAATTCACGTAGGTGAAAAGTGGATACGGTTTGTTCAGACAGACCGTAGAGAAGAAAATTGTTTTCCATCTGCTTCGTCAAAATTATGCTCGAAGCATTATAAAAGAGAGAACATCTACTTCGGAAAGACTGGTCGATCAATTAAAAAAAAAGGATCGGTACCCTGTACTAGAAGTGAAGTGGTCTGAAATTGTCTTTTGAGGAAATAACCGCACAGATTTGAGTGGACGTGCAAGGTATTCAGAACGTCAAGAAATTAAAAACTGAACGCGATGTAAACCGGTTAAAATTTTATTTTATTGATCCTTTAGTAAGTGGGAGTTTGTTAACCACTTTTAAAAGTTCGTCAATGGATGTGGTGGTGGTAGTCACTATCATTATTCTATCGATCGTCAGGCATAACATTTTTAAATAGAACTTCCGTAGTTTCCTCAATATTAGCGGTATGAGTGTTTTTGACTTTTATATTTTGTACGTACGCAAGGTCGACTGACCTGTTTGCTTCAAACCGCAGAGCAGAGCTTATACTATGGATACTACGCAATGGATATAATACTTAAATACTTTCTTTTGCAAATAAATACTTATTTACAAAAGAAACACTACTTATAAACATAAGAAACACCCGGACCAACACAATCACTTATATTCATCACAAAAATATTTGTGTCCTGTGGGAATCGCATTCATGTCCTCGTCATCAGCTGCAGTCTGACACTTGGATCACTAGATCATAATAACGATAATTAGTAATTTGTATGTAAAAATAATTTTATAAATAAATAACTTGTAAACATTGAAACTGCTAATCATTTTATTGCTTTCCTAATTTTTTGGCACTTGTTTCAATCTATTCAAATGCGAAAAAAAAAGTCTTAGTAACTTTTTTCAATATTATCGATACATTTATATCGAAATGGTAAAATCCCTACCACAGGTTTTATACTAGTGTCACCCTGTATTGCCAGACCTACGGATTTTTTCATAGATCTACGGATTTTGGACCTCGCCTCGGATGTACGTATACATACGGATACAAGATTTACAAATATTTGCAAACATACGTGAAAAAAATATATTTTGCTAAAACCGAAACGCAACCGACAATATTGCAAATAAAATATGCGCTTTGTGATGTAATAGCTCTACTTTACACAAAAAGCGAAATAACCTGCAAAGCAGGCACATTTGAAATGATTTTATTTTAAAATGTACGGACGCCAGCACATCAATCTACTACAATCTGTCAAATTTCTTTAATAGATTTTCAACTTTATCGCTAAAGCATTAAGGTTCAAGGTTGATTGGGAAAATTTGACAGTTTCGTGTAGCTTGACCTGCTGGCGTCTGTACATAAACACACTGAAACTGATACCTAGTCATAGACGGCGACACGGACAATGGATAGTAGCGAATACAATTCTAAAATCGTTTTTACTGTTTGAGACAAGTTTTGTTTAATTTGTTTAGTTTTTTTTTTATATTTATTTACCATTTGAACTAAGTATATAAGGTTTTTCAGGCTTACTCCACGGATTGAAAATCGGATCTGGCAACACTGACCACACTGGCCACCTACCGTGCAATAGCTGAATATATTTTACAAAATTTAATTCATTTTTGCAATTTTTTGTGTTAAGATGTTCCCAATTGCCGCTCTAATTTTGCTATATTATACTAGATGGCGTCACTGAGACATGGGATCACAGTTTTTCTATGACATTTCTTTGCATAGCCTCTCTATTGTACCTATCTTAAATCTCTTTGACTTGATATAATTAAATAAAGCTGAAGTTTCTTTGCTTGTTTAACTAAGGGCTGATTTTTCAAGCATAACTTTAAAAAAAAAACATAAAAAAACATTTATTTCTCTTCCACAAGGGCGCCTTAAAAATATAAGACACTACATCTGATAAATCCTTTGTGGGAGACTGGTATCTGCACTAGGAAAAACCTGTCACACAGATTACCCTCCCCCCCCCCCCCCCCCCCCAAAAAAAACAATGATTGAGTATTGAATCTTAAGATAAACAGATTTATTTAGCCTTTGGTTTGGAGAACAGAGTAAACCAAAAAAAAAATAAAGGGCAGAAAAAGAAAAAAATATATAAACAAAATTTGAATTAATATTGAGTACTAGTGAAGTAGTGTGGTCCAAAGTGGTGTGGTGTCACAGAACAGATAAAAGTGTGGTGTGGTGTGGTGTGGTGTGGTGTGGTGTGATGTGGTTTGGTGTGGTTTAATGTAGTGTACTGTGATGTACTCTGGTGTGGTGTATATACATACACCAGGTAGACTGAAAAAACTTTTATCTTAACACTATTAAGAGGCTTTCAGTGCTATCGTAATCAAGGTTCAGTAGATACGTGGTGGGAACTTACTTGCAATTTGCTTTAGTAATGCGTTTATGAGCATGCAAGGATAAGTTGTAGTTCAACGAAGAATGTTTACGCAAGATTGTTTCAACGATAAACAGTTGTCGAACAGTGAGAACCTTGCACTTTTCGTAGAGTTCCGAGGTAGGGTGAAAAAACAGTAAACCATGGGCTACCTTAAGCACTGCTGTCTGTGCTCGCTCGTTTATAATCATGAACGATTTAAGGGCACCACCCCAGACAGAAATGCAATAGTTTAGTACCTACAGACTGACAGAGTGCAAAGTATACTGATTTAAGAACTTTTGGATATGCAACACGTCGTAAGCTTTTAAAAATGAAGATGAGCTTCCTAATTCTCGTGGACAACAGATCGATGTGGGAATTAAAGTTTAGGTTTTTGTATACACCGAGGTACTTGAGAGAGTCCACTTTTTCAAGCTTAGGGCATGAGCATGAGTAGGAAGTGCTGTTGTTACACGAATGGGCCGTGATGTTTAATAAGGCGTTTTGAGTGACATGACTGTTTGTTAGTGTGAATGTTATCTATTTAGTTTTTTCTGTATTAAGTGAGAGTATGTTATTGTTTAGCCACGAGCGAGAAACCCATTTGAACAAAGTGGTACACTTCCTCCCAAGTATCTCCAAAGAAAAGAAGAGCCGTGTCGTCCGCGAAAGTAATAATCTTGCCGTTAGTAAGGTTTAACTGGCAGAGGTCATTGATAAAAATTAAAAAGAGGGTGGCCTACCCTCTTTTTAATTTTTATCAATGACCTTACCTAAACCTAAAATAATCCCCTGAGGAATACCTATATTGACTTCGCAGTCATCACTCAACCACTCATCGACCACAACTCGTTGAGCTCTCCCGTACAGGTAACTCTCGAACAATTTTAACTGTTCGCCACGTATTCCAAGGTGCTCAAGCTTCTCCAGTAAGAGTGGCGCAGAGACAGTGTCAAAAGCCTTCGCCAAGTCGAGGAAAATTATAAGAACCTTTTTCTTCTCATCTAACCTATCAGTAAGTTGATGAACGGCATCGCTTGTTGATCTAAATTTACGGAAACCATATTGATTGTCCGATAAAAATTATTTTTTTCTAAGTAATTGATTAATTGCTTATTGATAACTTTCTCTAGGATTTTGGATAGTGTAGGCAAAATGGATATTGGACAGTAGTTATTGACACAGTCCCTGCTACCAGACTTATGAATTGAATGAACTAGGGATTTCTTGCGATCCGACTTTGTTTGAGGAATAATTTTAAAATTTGACAGTTATTTCATACAAACGTCAAACGTCAATTTTATTCCTCGATTAAAAGTTATCTGGCGATGGAAAAATCAGCCCTAACTGTGATATTATTAGAAGTATCAGTTGGAGTAAAAAAAATCTTTTGTGTTTGATAACCCAGTTCTTGAGGAAGACTATACACCGTGTTCCGGACGATATACTGGATATACATAAACTGGATATGCATATTGACAGTAACCTTAAGTGGAAATCACAAACATGGCTACTAAAAATACGTCAATTTACGTCAGGCGCTGACAAATTTGACAGGACTAAACTAATATTTATCTTCTGTCCTTTTCCAAATTAAATAAAAAGAAAAAGATGCATTGAACTTAAATTTGGTTTTCGGCGCCATTGACCATCTATGTAAAACACTAAGCAAGTTCTCATATGCACTTTACAGATTGAGAAAAGTTTCGAATACCTCAGCCCTCTCTACGGCGTATCACGCCTATGTTAGTTCAACTCTAAGGTACGGTATAATATTTTGGGGCAATAGTGTGGACAAACAACGTGCATTTATTGCTCAAAAACGCTGTGTCAGGTCTATGTGTAATCTGCAACAAACTGACTCCTGTAAACCATTTTTTAAGAGCATGAAAATATTGACATTACCAAGCCTTTATATATTTGAAAGCGTAGTATTTGTAAAATTAAATATTAATCTGTTTGAATTTTGTACCCGAATAAGGCATCGCGATAAGTTAAACACAGTTGCTAGCAAGACACATCATCTACGAAAGTATATTTTGTGCGGCTCCACGTATATTTAATAAAATCCCGGGTATGATAAGAAATATTCGAGAAATAAAAATATTTAAAAAGAAACTGCATGAGATGCTAGTGGACAAATGCTACTACTCTGTAAAAGATATCTTAACTGACGAATCACTTTCAAAATATAGTCTACCTCAACCATGATGCGTACAGTACTTTTAAAGATACTATTTAAGATATATTTTATTTTTTCTAATATTTACTTCTGACATTTTTATTGAAATTGGTGTATTTTTATTGTTTTCCTTAAAGTATCTAATCTTATTTGCTATGTGACTATTATTGTATGCCTAAGCGGCGGGACATAGCTGATCCTATTTTAACGTACTAAGAACATTGTATGTATTGTTAACCTACCTATGATCCATAATAAAGAATAAAGAATAAAGAATAAAACTTCGACCAGATGTTCAGACCATGAATATACTCGTAAGCATTTTTAATTATGGACAAATTGCATGAATTGTTATTTTTTATATTTTGTTAATTTTCATACAAACTAAATACCTACTTAGACGTAAATTCACATTCGGACATTCGGTCGTTGACCTCGGTTACATACGGCCGTGTTTGGTATAAACTACTGTCGATTTTTAAAAGAATTCCACTATTTCTCAAAGTTTCGTGTCATTGTGATTGTTATTTGGAAATTGCAATACCTACTATCTAAGATGGATACAAACAAGTGCGGTGTTTGCAGTGACACGCTGTCCGATGGTGCACACTGCAAATCATGTAACCTCATGATGCATTTCCATTGTGGGGGCGTCACTGAAAACGGCTACCAAAAGCTAGGGGATCGTAAGCTAATATGGCGTTGCAGTAAATGCAGAATCGCAGGCAATGCCCTACAACCTGTCTTGCCAGTGTCACCCACCCCCGTGCCGGAACCAGAGTCGGTTGTCCTGCAAGAAATTCGAGCGTTGTCTTTGAAATTTGCCACACTGGAGAATATGAAAGAAGAAATCGTCGCATTGGGGAATGAATTTGCCGAGTTCAAAACAACCCTGTCCAACCAGTACAGTGAGGTTATGAAAGAAGTCTCTGGAAAATTGAATGACATGGAGCTACGTATTGTTAAGGTTGAGAAAGTCCAGGACCAAGTCGAACAACTGCAAGCCCGATTGGATAAGTTAGAAGAAGACAATAATATTAAGGATCAATGGTCGCGTATGAATAATATTGAAGTGAAGGGTGTGCCTCAAACAGGTAACGAGAATTTATTTGAAATAATAGCCAAAATTAGCGCTAAAGTCAATTACCCGATCACTAAAAATCTAATTAACTTCGTCACACGAGTACCTACTAGCGAGAAAGATCGTATAAAACCCATCATAGTGTGCTTCTGCCAACGTTACGTAAAAGAAGATTTCATAGCAGCTGCTAGGCACGAATTGAAGACCTCGCCCCTGACGCCAGATAAAATTGGATTGAGTGGCAACCATAAAATTTTCATAAATGATCACCTTACAATCAAAAACAAAATGTTGCTGTCTAAAACTAAGAAAACAGCAGCAGAAATGGATTTCCAATACGTTTGGGTCAAACATGCGAAGATACACGTAAGAAAAAACGATACGTCGCCACTGCTGGTTGTCAAATCGGAGAAAGATCTGCAGAAAATTGTTTAAATTACTCACGATTAATACATATTACAACCCCTATTAGAATAATATGTTTATATAAGTCTGTGTTTTGGTGTGTGTTTTCTAAGTGCGAAACAAAGTTGTTTGAGAATCTTAGTCATATGTGTGCTAATTGCGTTTTCCTTTTAGTTTTGTGTCGTTACACGGTGTGCCCAAGTAAGTCTATTCGATATTATTTTTGCAATGTCACTTTTTGTTATGCTAATTTAAACCATTTCTGTCGTGCCACAGGGTACATTTTCCTTTTTGAACCGTCCCCAGTTATGACAATTAACTCCGAGGTGCTCTTGTCTCTGTACTGGTCGTTACCTTTTGTTTCTTTTTATAACAACTATTTTTATAATGTTATTTCTACTGCTCACTGTGTATTGCTGTGTCTATTATTTTACTTGACCAATACCCGCATTAAGCATTATAAAGGCTGCGACAATGACCGGCACTTTATTCTACCTGTTATATTTAAGTTATTTTTGACAATTTGTTTTCTACTCTTAAGTTATTTGATTGTAGTTAAATGTAATTATGGCTACGCTTAAAATCTACTACCAGAACGTGCGTGGTCTGCGTACGAAAACGAACATTGTGTTTCGCGGAATATGTCTCAGTTCTTACGATGTCATTATATTTACGGAGACGTGGCTAGATGATAGTTTTAACAACAGTGAATTATTTGATGGACGTTACCTCGTTTGGAGACGCGATCGTGACTACTCCCGAACCGATCAGTTGCGTGGTGGTGGTGTACTGATAGCGGTGAAACATGATCTTACAATAGTTGAGAGGTTGGATTGGCGTAGTTCTGCGGAGGATATTTGGCTATCTTTAATCATTAAAAAGTCCAAACCACAGGTTAGTTATAATTTGCATATATGTGCACTTTACCTGTGCAAGGAGAATCTAGGTAATTCTCATAGTATTCAGTTGCTTAATTTCACAGATAGTCTCAACAATTTAATTCTGACTCATCCACTTGACAAGTTTCTGCTGGTGGGTGATTTTAATTTTGGTAACAACGTCGAGTGGTGTAATGGGGACATAGTTACCAATGGTGAGTTAATCCCTCAAAATATTTCTTCTCAGCATGTTATTCAGTTCTTCGATACAATACAAATGTTCAACTTGTCACAGTATAATGGTGAGCGGAACGTTAACTGTAGACTACTGGATCTTGTATTCTGTAACGATACTGTGATTGTCTCGGGATGTACGGACCCACTTGCTCTGCCTATTGATTTTCATCATAAGCCTTTAATTATTGAGACAAAATTTATTGAAATTCAAAAACTTGTTGACAAACCTAAGCAACGTTATATGTTCTCGAAGGGCAATTATGATGCTATTAAATCTGAACTTGATCTAATTAACTGGCCTCAGTTGTTACAATCAACTAGCTTGGAAGATGCCGTTACAAAATTTTATAGTAAGCTATATGAGCTTAGGGATAGACACATACCTTTAAAATCGGTAAAACAGTCCTCTTATCCTCCTTGGTATACCCCAGCACTAATTAAAGTTATTAGAGAAAAACATAAGTGTCATAAGAAATATAAACGATACAGTAACTTATCTGATTATCACTCGTTTTCATTACTGCGTACCAGAGTTTTTGAGCTGGAAAAAACCTGTTATGACAATTATATGACAAACATTGAGGCTTCTATTGTAAAAAATCCAAAGTCTTTCTGGACGTTCGTAAAAAGTAAGCGGAGGGCTGGCTCGTTTCCTAATGAAATGTTCTACCGTGAGACCTCTGTGAATACGGGACAAGATATTAGCAACATCTTTGCTACCTATTTCCAGTCTACATTTTTAGAACCTGAATTAACGGCTGATGGTGAACGTACTTCCAGTGAGCAAAGTAGTAATACTGTAATGTCCGTCAGCACAGTTGACATAAACCACTCACGTATATTGAAGCTGCTCAAATCATTAGACCTCAGTAAATCAGGTGGGCCTGACCTAATACCTCCTTTGTTCATAGTCACTTGTGCTGATAGTCTTGTGGAACCCATTTCTATCTTGTTTAAGCGCTCTCTTTCCGAGGGTAAAGTTCCAAAGATTTGGAAATCTGCTTTCGTCACTCCCGTCTTTAAAAAGGGCGACAAGGCTAATATTGAAAACTATCGCCCTATATCTAAAATTTGCCTTTTTTCTAAAATTCTTGAACGTATAGTTTATACCGATGTCTATGCGGCTTTCAGGCCAACTCTTGGCGAGGAACAGCACGGTTTTGTTAGGAACCGCTCGACTACGTCTAACTTGCTTCTGTCACATGAGTTTATTACAAACGGCATGGCGCAGCGACAAGTTGACGTAGTTTATACCGACTATAGTAAGTGTTTCGACCGTATTGATCATTGTATGCTGCTGAAGAAGCTGTTTCTCGCCGGAATACACGGTGACCTGTACCGTTGGTTCTCCTCCTATATAGACAACAGAACGCAGGCTGTCGTGCTTCAGGGCTACACCTCTGGTTGGAGATCTGTCCCTTCAGGCGTACCTCAAGGCTCCATTTTGGGTCCTCTGTTATTTATATTATTCATTGCAGATATTAAACAATGCTTTCGTCATTCGTATATTTTACTTTATGCTGATGACATGAAGATTCATAAAGTTGTGCGAGACATGACTGATGCATGTCAGTTGCAAGATGACCTGTTTAGATTTGAAATATATTGCATCCGTAACAAACTCCAATTAAATGTCTCTAAATGCTTCCTCCTAACGTTCTCACGTTGTACTTCTTTGATAAATTTTAGTTATACCCTGAACGATCAGATCATTAGCAGGCTAGATAACATAAGAGATTTAGGGGTAATAGTAGACAGTAAGCTTCTGTTTGATCAACATGTAAATGGCATAGTTACAAAGGCGTCCAAAGCTTTGGGATTTATACTACGCACCACGGCCTGTTTCCGATCTCTTAAACCAATTAAAGTCTTGTATTGTTCTTTCGTGCGCAGCCATTTAGAATACGCGTCTCAGGTTTGGAACCCGCAGTATCATACTTATAAATCCCGTATTGAAGGAGTCCAAAGAAAATTTCTACGTTGTTTGGATTATAGGGCTCAGCAATACTCAGTCGACTACGAGCACCGCTGCAGACGGTACCACTTCCTTCCTCTGGAGATGAGGCGTTATATTGGAGACGTGTGTTTATTGTTGGGTATTGCAAATGGCCATATTGACTGTCCTGAACTAGTTGCTAATCTGTCATTACGCACGAATCCGATAGGATTACGTCAACGGCCAATATTAAATGTACCTTTCGCAATGACTAATTATAGGCGGAATGTTTTCTCGATAAGAAGTGCACTTAGTTTCAATAGACTTCCTTGGGACCATAATGTCGACTTGTTTTGTACCAGTGTATCGACCTTAAGACGGCTTTTGGCACAGTCTTTTTTCTTGGATAGTTAACTCTTAACTAATTATATTACTAGTATGTACTTTCTTTTTATCGACATTTTCCTTTACTATGAGTGGAGGCTTGTTATTAGCAATTTTTTTCTTTTTACATTCTTTATATCATTGTTTTTTATTAGTCTGTAAGCCTTCTTTAAAATAAAATAAATAAATAAATAAATAAAATAAATCACCCGATATGCATGCCTCTTTATCCGAATTGGCAACGTCGTATTTTCATTCATAAGATTTGACGGGCTGAAACTTGTAAAAACTAAGTTTCTTTGGTTTTTCTCAATTAAATTTCATTAATTAGTAGTAATTTCAATTAATTACAAATATCTTTGTAACGAAGCCTTTTTAAGTACTACTTTCTTTGTGAGATTTGATTTGTAAAAGCTATAGAAGCGTTTGCCAAAGTTTATGGCTAACGTGAAGAACACGGTGTATACTTCTTATCCTACTAATTTATAAACGCGAAAGTTTGTACGGATGGACGGATGGATGGATGTTTATTACTCTTTCACGCAAAAACTACTGAACGGATTTGGATGAAATTTGGCACACAGATAGTTTATAACCAGGATTAACACATAGAATACTTTTTATCCCGATTTTCTCACGGGATCGTAACTTATGCGGTTGAAACCGCGGGGCGCAGCTAGTGATATAATGATGTTGAAGAGTTTGTTTACTTGTTTATTAATCTCTGGAAAATCTGGAATCTGGTTCTGTGCTTCTCGCATCCAACGGGTTCCTGCGGCCTTCACAAGATCGTCGGTCCACCTTGTGGGAGGCCTTCCAACGCTACGTCTTCCGGTACGCGGTCGCCACTCCAGAACCTTGCAGCCCTGTCGGCCATTTGTTCTGTTACCAATGTGCCCTGCCCACTACCACTTAAAGACAATTCTTCAGGTTATTTTTTTTATTTATTTTTCCATTTATTTCAGGCATCAAGGCCCATATAAACACATACAATACAATATTAATGTAACTTATAAATACCATAAATACAGACAACATTATAATTACACTAAAAAACTAACGCACACGAAGTGTCTGCGTCGTGTTTCGCTGACTGGTGTCATGTAGCCGACCACGAAACCGGCGGTACACAACACCCTTCGGCCAGCACTCTTTCTTGAGGAACTTCTCGAGATGATGTGTCGGAACACGCACCACGAAGTCACGAACGACTTGAAGTTCGAGTTGTGATGCGACTCCAACTTCTCGACCCTCTAAGTCAAGTTGTCTTCACACGCATGTACTCCACGATCTCCTCAATCTTCGTGGAGTGGTCCAGTTTGGACACGTACAGATGCGTCGTCGGGATTGCTGGACGCAGCATCATGTTGGGTCCTGCCTGCGCGGTGCCCACACTGGTTCTGACAAGGAGGCATCTTCTTCTCCACCTTGATGAAACCATCGTTGTCGCACGTGTCCTTCTCTGGACCCTGCCTTTTCAAAACCTTTTTGGGTTCCGACCGGCTCCGTTTACCCTCTTTTGGTTTTCCCGCTAGTTTTACCTGCGAGTTTTGTGACTCAGCAGGCTTGTTAGCGGCTACTATTGCTGCGTAGGCTCGTTTGGGGGTCGACGAACCTACACAGGTCGTTGTCTCTACCTGTGTCGAGGCAGGGACGGCCACGGCACGCGTTGCAACGCATGCATTCTCGGCAGTTGGTGATGAATTCGAGCCCGCCGACTCGAAACTGCAGATGGAGGCGTTTTGTGCCCCGCGCGTTATGTCGGTTATCTTGGTTGTCCTACGGATCTCTTCATTTCTGATTCGATCACGTAGGGAATTAGGGAAGTAGGCCCTCTCCATTGCCCTTAGGACGTTTAGCCTGATGTTACTTTATGTAAATTACCTATTCCATTAAAACCCAATGGGCATTGTGTCACCCTTTGTAAAATTTCTATATTTATGTCTGTAATTTATATGGTGCACATAATAAAGAGTAGGTATTCTATTCTATTATTCACTGACTTATAAAATAAGCGAAATAAACGTAAATAACATCACTGCCAACCCCTCCGTTGAATAAAAGCGTGATGGTATATCACAACATGTTATAAAACTTCGTCTGGAATATTGTCGTATCTCACCCTATTTGGACGCTATAACGGACATCGGAAATGCAGGCGATCAATCAAAAAGGGGTGCGCCGGGAGCACGGGAGGGACGCAACAGTCTAAAGCGCGCCATTCGCGTTGTTACCTGAATATATCCTTTTCCTAACTATTTATTTATTTAACCATTTATGTACGCGCTTAAACAGGGTCGAGGGGCTTGTGGCTAAGTAATAACAGCCACACAGGTCGATCGATTAGATTAAGTTATGCTTGGTCCGTGCATGGGTCGTGCATCTTTGGGTGACCATCTTTACATACCCCTCCGTGCCTCGGAAAGCACGTTAAGTCGTTGGTCCCGGCTATCATTTGTGGATCTTTGTGGATCTTTCTTTACTTTCGGTTTTGACGACCACATGGTCGTCAAAACCGAAAGTCTGACAACCAGTCTTACCAAGGGGTGTCGTATTACCCAGTAACTGGGTTGTGGAGGTCAGATAGGCAGTCGCTCCATGTAAAATACTGATATTCAGCTGCATCCGGCTAGACTGGAAGCCGACCCCAACATAGTTGGGAAAAGGCTAGGCTGATGATGAAAATTATACAGGGATTAAATTAGCTAGCGAAACTCTGCAGACGTGGTAGGTATTGATATCTAAACACGACAAAATTTAAATAAAAAAGACTTGAAAAAAAAAAATTGTGCCAACGATCGCTGGTGGTGGTTACACCCTGTCCATTAGGTTAACCGTTTTTTGACAGCTGTCTTACAACGTAACTATTCCAGATTACGTAAAAGTTAATTTTAAAATGCGTAATAAAATAAATATATAAACTGCCTTATCTTATTGAATTATCTTATTTATGACTTCTTACAGACATTATAATACCGTGCGTGTATCAATCAATGTATTGTGTGTTGCTGCAATCACTATTTCCATCTGTCAAAAAAACGGTTTACCTAATGGACATGGTATAGGTAGGATATCGGGCTATGTAATAAGCTAAATGAAGTCGACATTTCCAATCTAACAACCCCTGCGAAGAAATGTCGAAACAAACTCAAGGGTCACAGTCTCTTAAAGTCCAGACATAATCTTGGTGAGATCACGTGAAGACCATGTAGATTAGTGTCTGAAATGGTCTTTTCAGGAAAGAACCACATGGACCTGGACCTGTCTGGACCTGTCCAGTCAGTGCACGCATTTGTCAGTTATCGTGTAGCTCAACTCAGAGCTTGAGGAGCTCAACGACTAACATCAAGCGAAAGTCGCAGTAAAAGCTCCCCCCCTGTGGGGGGGCCCACAGGCGCGTTATATTTCTAATGTGTGCGTGTAACACTACAGGCTCCCCGCCCTCACTACACGTTACTACGTCATTAACATAGGTCTGTGTGTGTAAGATCGTATGCATTCTAATACAAAATGTTCTAAGAACTCATCGGAATATCGCAGGACAGAGGAACGCAAGCGTCCTACTTCTATTGCGACGTTACTATCGCAGCAGTCTGTAACTTCGTGGCCGTCCTGATACAAAATGTACTGAAAACAGATATCGCAAAAACGCATCTGATTTTATCGACCGATAATCATGCTCCTCTAGGGACAGCCTTAAACTAATAGTTTATCAACGAAAAAACAGTACCCTTCTCTTTGTCGCCGCCGCAATCGGGCAAAGAGAAAACAACACGAGTAGCCAGCTTTACAAGGCGGGGCTTCTGTGGCACATCCGCGGGACGCAGTCGCGGACAACCCTTCCCTCTTCTCCCCTGCATCCCCCGGATTTATTGATCCTACATCCTACCCTCACGGACTGGACCCAGTCTCCAACCGAACGCCGTACAGAGTGCACGTCTCGTTAATAAAAACAGTCATCTTTTTGTGTGGTGAAATTATAGTATGCAAGCTGAAATTGCAGTCATGGAGCCGATTTACGATGAGAAGACCAACCTTAGCTTCACTCTACGAGAAGGGAATTTGAACGACAAGCCACAATACGTGAAATTTCTGAAGGCTTTTGTGAGGAAGGATATTGCCAGCATCGAGGAGTTTGTCGCTACGAAGTCTTACGAAGAAATTGAGGAGGCTATCGAGCTACTGAACCATCTGGTTATACAGTCTCCTCATTGCGTGAATCGTCCGCGTAATATACCCAACTATCCGTACGCTGCGTATGTGCCACCACAACCGTCGAAGCGTTGGTCGAAGCTGTAAATCTCCTTGGATAATCCGGACAAGAATAGCTATAGATGCATAGAACATATACCCTCATTATTTTGGAAGACAACATCGGAATTGAGACCTGATTACAACCTAAAGAAGATTTAAGAATGCAGTTGGAATTTCCTGAGAAAAATGGAACGCGCAAGAACCTCCTTTGAACGGACAGGCGAGTAAAACCTTCATGAAGATGGCTTATAAGAAACAGTTGAAGATCTAGAGGAAGTCCCAGGGGTATTGACAAGGATGGCTTCTAAGAAACAGTTGAAGATCTAGAGGAAGTCTCAGGGATATATGACAAGAGAGAAAAGGATCTGTGGTACGCGGGAAGATTTTGAAGCTTGCCGAACTACGGAGCGGTTTGGCTGCCACTATAAACGTGGGCGACGGCGCAGGGGGCGTTTCCAGCTGCGAATAAGAACAGGCACGGTATGTGTGAGGGTATATTAATACTAAATATAAGGCATAATATTCACTAGTAAATTCTATTGCGCAATTTGACGCCTGCAGTTTATTTGCAGCATGTAGAACTGTCAATAATGACAATTAAGTTTTGCTAGTGGACATTACGTCTAAGATGACTTGGCACCTTATGCAATATTTATAGCTATAACTGTTCGGATTTACCAAGAGTCGTCACCGATTCGTTACGTCAGTATTATCGAATGTCTTTTTTTTCAGTTTCGGTAGCTATGCAACGGTGACGTATTTTGTCTTATTTGCATTCTTCAATACTATAGGTATTTCGCTTTTGTAACTATATAATCATGTTTTCTATGTTAACATCTATGTGTATTAAGCTACGTTCACATTTGTGACATTACATCGAACAATTGTCCGTGCTATTGTCACAGACATTATCTGTGTATTTGTCACTGTGACATGTCCGTTGAAATGTCACAAAGTAATGACACAGCTAGGTTAATATCAATTCTAAGTATTAGGTACCTAATACTTCTTTTTAATCCAAAGAGTTGTCATAATACTATCACTATCATTTTTGTATAAATCTGGCGCTAAGCGTGTTGGATAGATTAAGTGCCCTCCAAATTCTTATAAAGCACATTCTATGTGGAGAATGTAATTAAATGACCACAAAGGCCAAATGTCAGAGACTCAAAAAAAACACTTCCATGTTTTTATAAACATTTTTCTTTTGGAAAGGCCTTTGCGAAATTACCAATTATTATTTTGAGGAGAATTGTTGTGAAAATGGGATATATTTGCAAAATAAAAGTAATGGAGAGGATTCTAGACATCTTACTACCATAATTATCTATTTCTGCTGCCAACTTGCGTTGCTGTGTCGAGAACTTTGAAGGGTTTACGTGCCCGTGTAATTACAGACATATGAAACATTTCAGCTTTTTCTCTGGGATAGTACATATCCATACTCATAGCAGCAACCCAACAGCCACTTTATTGTGACAAGAATAAAGATCATAATGATTTTGACAGACCTGTCAGTGGCACCAACCCAACAGCAACCTTATTAAAATGAGAATATAGGTCACTGTGATTTGGACAGTGATGCAGATCAGAGATAAAATAACTGTGAACGATTGTAGTTATGGGAACTTTTGCGAATATATCCAATTTATATATTGGAATTTTTCCAATTTAGGGTGTGATAAAAAAACGACTGAAAATTCGGCAAGACAGGTGTTAAAAGTATCTATTTTGTTAATTTTGTAAATTTAACGAGTCTAAAATGACTTTAAATTAATGTAATTGGACTGAAAAAGCTTGTTGCTCAGAAAAATCCTCCCTTGGTGGAATCGAACTCTTATTCTAAGGCTGGTTGCACATTGGCTAGTTGCTCGCGCTATAACCGCTTGCTGAGCGAACAAACCACCGAACACTTGATTTAAAGCGAACATTTTCAACACCATCCAACATTTGTTGCATTGGTGACAGTCAGTTGCTTGTGCGACGAAGCACCGTACACGCTTCTGTCCTGTCGCTCGGGCGAACTCATCCAAACACTTGCAACAGTGACATTTCAACATTTTGACATTGCAAGAAAGAGATGCAGCTATACTGGATGAATCATCTCTTTTTCACACTAGAACAACGATGACTTTATCACTTACTTACGTCCCCTAATCGGGTTTACGCGTCTACTGTATGCGAAGGCAGTTCTACGCCTTCCGCATCCAGGCTATTGCCATATAGCTGGGAGCCGTCCTAAGCTTTCCGATTTGCGGTTATCAGAGATCAAAATACGTAATAATAGCTACCAGTAAATGTGCGCCCAGCCTGACTCCATTTCTCTAGCAATGACTCGACTCAACTTAACGTAACCTCCACCTATCCTGCGTTTCGTGAAAACAAAATAAGGTTCAATTTTATTTGTTAATTAATAATGCTCCTAAAACATCAAAGATCAAAGAATTGGAACGTGTTAACTAGGCATCTCATTGATTATTTACTTACCTAAACGCTTTTTCAACATGTGTGAAAAAAAAAATACAAAAAAAACTTAAAAAAATAAAAAAATGAACAAAAAAATCTAAAAAAATTAACAAGAAAATATACAAAAAAATCTAAAAAAATAAAATTAAAATAACAAAAACAATTCATTACGTCAAAAACAAAACATTCTTCAACTTCAACTTCAAAAAAACGGAAGTGCACAAGCGCTCATGTTTTCCTCATGGCGTGAGTTTGCCAAACTTCGCCACGAGGAATATTAATGAATTGCATATAGCAGATTGTGGGGTGGAATGCAACAGGAACGTGAAACTAACAAAAGAAAGAACATTAAAACCAACAAAATCATGAAAACAAAAACAAGGCCTGGGGGCTTACCACCAGCTCTTATAACAGGGCAGAAGTTGAACTGCACTGCTTTTTTGTACTAAGTCATAGAACAAAAAAGCAGTGCAGTTCAACTTCCCCCCTTGGCCTCACCATCAGCATGGGTACCACCCAGAGCAGCCCCCCTAGTTAGGGCTGGTATCCCTACAACAACTGTGCAGGGAGGCAGCGCCTCTCGAAATCCTTAAGAACATTCGGGTGATATAGATGTACGACTGCGCATGCACAGCCGGCTGCTGCCGATGAACCAAGCGCCTTGGTGCAGACAAATTACCATTTTAAAAACTTGTCCAACCACGATCCGGCGTCAGATAGTTAACTACGGAACTGCAATCAATATCGAAGGATCTACAAGCACCGCTCAAAAAACACCCTGGTGCTTGCACATACCATGTGACCTCTTAGGAGTAGTAGAGCTCTTTGTGAACGAGCTCGTCCGGGGAGGTACTACCCCCACAGCTATTTCTGCCGCCAAACAGAGTTGCTGTGGTGCGGTTTGAAGGATGTGGGTGCCGGTGTAGTTACAGGCACATGAGACATATCATCTCTGTCTCTCGGATGTTATTGCATCTGCGATATCACTGGTATTTTAAATGTGTATAGGCGGCGAAATCGCTTAACATCAGGTGGCTTGTCGCCTTGTTTGTCATCGAAAAAAACAAACAACAAAAATAATTATAAAAAAAAACTACAAGAAATAGAGCTGATTTTTCGATCGACCGATAATTTTTATTCGTGGAATAACATTGACGTCTGACAGTCTTTGTATGGACGAACTGTCAAAAATTAAAAATAATTCCTCCGATAAATTATTTGGTGTTGTAAAAATACTGGCGCTGAATCGATTTAGTCATTTGAATTGATTAGGTACATACAGCGCTTGTTTTACGTCAGTTATTTCTACCGGAAAACAACTAGGAATATTAAATTTATTGAATATAGCAGATTGAGGGGTGGAATGCGACAAGAACATGAAACTATCTTTCGTTAGTTTCCATGCTCATTGTTTAATTCAAAAGAAAGGACTGATTTTTCATACCAACCCGAGTTAACTGTATCGGAGGAATATTTTGAATTTTTATAAGCAGTGTGGTTTTGTTCCGGTTTGAATGCTATGGGTACCGGTGTAGTTACAGGCACTGACACATATCAACTCTCTCTCTCGGATGACAACGAATCTGCGATGCCACTCGTATTGCAGATGTCTTTAGGCGGCGAAATCACTTAACATCAGGTGGGTCGTCGACTTGTTTGTCATCGAAAAAATAATGAAAAAAAAAAGAATAAGAAGGGGAGAAGGGGTGGAGGGTGGTGGGGGGGGGAGTGGTGGGTGGTTGGTGGTGGTGGGTGGGTACTGGTGGTGGGTGGTGGTGGGTGGGTAGTGGTGGTGGGCGGTGGTGGTTATTTTATCGAAAAAAAAAAACCAAAAACAAACATGAAAAAGAAACAAAAAATATATATATATAAAAATTGTATTAAAAATAAATAATAAATGCGTCAAAAACAAATGCTGGCGCTGAATCGATTCCGTCATTCAAATTGATTACGTTCAGCGCTTGCAGGCGTCCGTTTTTCCACCGGAAAACGGACCGTGTGTTTCACCGGTCCGTTGATGCATGTGGGCAGGCACCTACATACAATAACTTCGACATTCTTCAACTTCATCTTCAAAAAAACGGAAGTGTACAAGCGCTCATATGTTTTCCTCATGGCGTGAGTTTGCCAAACATCGCCACGAGGAATATTAATGAATTGCATATAGCAGATTGTGGGGTGGAATGCAACAGGAACGTAAAACTAACAAAAGAAAGAACATTAAAACCAACAAAATCATGAAAACAAAAACAAGGCCTGGGGGCTTACCACCAGCTCTTATAGCAGGGCAGAAGTTGAACTGCACTGCTTTTTTGTACTAAGTCATAGAACAAAAAAGCAGTGCAGTTCAACTTCCCCCCTAGGCCTCACCATCAGCATGGGTACCACCCAGAGTAGCCCCCTAGTTAGGGCTGGTATCCCTACAACAACTGTGCAGGGAGGCAGCGCCTCTCGAAACCGTTAAGAACATTCGGGTGATATAGATGTACGACTGCGCATGCACAGCCGGCTGCTGCCGATGAACCAAGCGCCTTGGTGCAGACAAATTACCATTTTAAAAACTTGTCCAACCACAGTCCGGCGTCAGATAGTTACCTACGGAACTGCAATCAATATCGAAGGACCTACTAGTACCGCTCAAAAAACACCCTGGTGCTTGCACATACCATGTGACCTCATAGGAGTAGTAGAGCTCTTTGTGAACGAGCTCGTCCGGGGAGGTACTACCCCCACAGCTATTTCTGCCGCCAAACAGCGTTGCTGTGGTCCGGTTTGAAGGATGTGGGTGCCGGTGTAGTTACAGGCACATGAGACATATCATCTCTGTCTCTCGGATGTTATTGCATCTGCGATATCACTGGTATTGTAAATGTGTATAGGCGGCGAAATCGCTTAACATCAGGTGGCTTGTCGCCTTGTTTGTCATCGAGAAAAACAAACAACAAAAATAATTATAAAAAAAAACTACAAGAAATAGAGCTGATTTTTCGATCGACCGATAATTTTTATTCGTGGAATAAAATTGACGTCTGACAGTCTTTGTATGGATGAACTGTCAAAAATTAAAAATAATTCCTCCGACAAATTATCTGGTGTTGTAAAAATGCTGGCGCTGAATCGATTTAGTCATTTGAATTGATTAGGTACATACAGCGCTTGTTTTACGTCAGTTATTTCTACCGGAAAACAACTAGGAATATTAAATTTATTGAATATAGCAGATGGAGGGGTGGAATGCGACAAGAACATGGAACCATCTTTTGTTAGTTTCCATGCTCATTGTTTAATTCAAAAGAAAGGACTGATTTTTCATACCAACCCGAGATAACTGTATCGGAGGAATAATATTTTGAATTTTTATAAGCAGCGCTGTTGTGTTCCGGTTTGAAGGGTATGGGTACCAGCCAGTTTGGCTTCCGCAAGGGGCGCTCTACGGTGGACGCCATCATGCGCGTGAGAGCCCTCACGACGGGGGACGCGGTGTCCCGGGGTGGGGTCGTCGTGGCGGTGTCACTCGACATCGCCAACGCGTTCAACACCCTGCCCTGGAGCTGCATTGTGGAGGCACTCCGGTATCACCGAGTGCCGCCCTACCTCCGTCGAATAGTCGAGGCGTATCTGACGGACAGAGCCGTCAGCTACCCCGGTCGCGATGGGGAGTGGAACCGGCGAGAGATGTCGTGCGGTGTCCCGCAGGGATCGGTTGTGGGGCCGTTCCTGTGGGACATCGGCTACGACTGGGTGCTGCGGGCCGACCTCCCTGATGGCGTCAGCGTGGTTTGCTACGCTGACGACACGCTGGTCCTGGCGCAGGGGAGGTCGCATCAGGCGGCGGCCGACGCGATGACACGCGGGGTTGCGATAGTCGTGGAGAGGATCCGGCAGTTGGGTCTCGAGGTGGCATTGCACAAGTCCGAGGCCATGGCGTTTCATGGGCCCCGGAACGCGCCACCACCGGGATCCCAACTAACGGTAGGAGGGGTTCACATCGGCATCGAGACGACGATGAAGTACCTGGGTCTCGTCCTCGACAGCCGGTGGAACTTCGTCGAGCACTTCCGACGTTTGGCCCCCAAACTGGAACGGGCTGGGGCCGCCTTCAAGCGGCTCTTGCCCAACCTGAGGGGGCCAAACGCCTCCTGCCGGAGGCTTTACGCGGGGGTCGTGCGGTCCATGGCCCTATACGGGGCACCGGTGTGGGCGCGTTCACTGCGGCGGCGAGCCACCCACTACCTGAACGCGCCCCAGAAGGTGGTAGCCGTAAGGCTCATCCGGGGCTACCGCACGATCTCGCGCAAGGCGGCAAGCCTCCTTGCCGGACTGCCGCCATGGGATCTGGAGGCGATAGTCCTCGCGCGCCTGTGTGAGTGGCGCGCGCAGGCACTACGCCGGGGGGAAAGTCCGCTCCCGCGGCAAATTGCTGCGGAGCGGACGGACCTCCGGCTCGATCTCATGGCGACATGGAAAGAGCGACTGTCGCAACCCAGCGCAGGGCACGCCGCGATAGCGGCGATAAGACCCCTCTTTGAGGAGTGGCTAGAGAGGCGCCACGGCGCCCTCACCTACCGCCTGACGCAGGTCCTCACCGGACACGAAAGTTTCGGGAGGTTCCTGCACATCATCAGGCGGGAGGAAACGCCCGGGTGTCACCATTGCCAGGATCGCCCAGAGGACACGGTGCAGCACACGGTGGAGGTCTGCCCCGCTTGGGCGGAGCACCGCCGTGTCCTCGTAGAAGCGATCGGCAGCGGCGGCGGCCTCTCGCGCCCGGCCCTGGTGCAAGCCATGGTCTGGGGCGAGAGGGAGTGGGAGGCAGTCGCCTCCTTCTGCGAAGTAGTCATGCTAGCGAAGGAGGTGGCGGGACGGATGAGGGAGAGAGCCTCCCGTCCCAGCCGCCGCGGGAGACGCCCCGGGCGTCGGGAGACTACCGGCCACCGTAGGCGCGGGCCTGCGGGCGGAGAGCAATGGGCAGCTCACCGCCCGATCAGGACCAGGCCCGTGCCGGACGGCGCGTAAGTGTACCACGCGCGCCTCAAAGAGATGTCAGCATAACGAGGGGCCCCTTAGGGCCGAAGCCTGCCGGGTCAGCGGGATTGTCCGAAAGGGTTACCGCTACCCCGGAACATAAAGGGCGAAGGAAGGAACATGGGTGGGTTTTAGTCAGTAAGAGTCTGACACTCCCTTCCGCTCCACCCAGAGCGGGAGGGGTCATTTGTGATTTCCCATCCCGAAAAAAAAAAAAAAGGGTATGGGTACCGGTGTAGTTACAGGCACTGAGACATATCAACTCTGTCTCTCGGATGACAACGAATCTGCGATGCCACTCGTATTGCAGATGTCTTTAGGCGGCGAAATCATTTAACATCAGGTGGGTCGTCGACTTGCTTGTCATCGAAAAAAAAAGAATAAGAAGGGGAGAAGGGGTGGAGGGTGGTGGGGGGGGGGGGGGAGTGGTGGGTGGTTGATGGTGGTGGGTGGGTACTGGTGGTGGGTGGGTACCGGTGGTGGGTGCTGGTGGTTTTATCATCGAAAAAAAACAAACATGAAAAAGTAACAAAAAATGTATAAATAAAAAATGTATTAAAAATAAATAATAAATGCGTCAAAAACAAATGCTGGCGCTGAATCGATTCCGTCATTCAAATTGATTAAGTTCAGCGCTTGTAGGCGTCCGTTTTTTCCACCGGAAAACGGACCGTGTGTTTCACCGGTCCGTTGATGCATGTGGGCAGGCACCTACATACATTTACTTACAATAACTTCAACATTCTTCAACTTCAACTTCAAAAAAACGGAAGGTACAAGCGCTCATAGGTATTCCTCATGGCGTGAGTTTGCCAAACTTCGCCACGAGGAATATTAATGAATTGCATATAGCAGATTGTGGGGTGGAATGCAACAGGAACGTAAAACTAACAAAAGAAAGAACATTAAAACCAACAAAATCATGAAAACAAAAACAAGGCCTGGGGGCTTACCACCAGCTCTTATAGCAGGGCAGAAGTTGAACTGCACTGCTTTTTTGTACTAAGTCATCATCTGCCTAGCCTTTTCCCAACTATGTTGGGGTCGGCTTCCAGTCTAACCGGATGCAGCTGAATACCAGTATTTTACATGGAGCGACTGCCTATCTGACTTTCACAACCCAGTTACTGGGTAATACGATACCCCTTGGTAAGACTGGTTGTCAGACTTTCGGGCTACTGACGACCCGTAACGACTGTCAAAGATCCACGAATGACAGCCGGGACTAACGGCTTCACGTGCTTTCCGAGGCACGGAGGGTCTTGATATGTGAAGATGGTCACCCATCCACGGACCAACCGCGGCAAGCGTAGCTTAACCTGATCGATCGACCCGTGCGGCGGTTATTACTTAGCCACAAGGCCCAAGTCATAGAACAAAAAAGCAGTGCAGTTCAACTTCCCCTCTTGGCCTCACCATCAGTATGGGTACCACCCAGAGTAGCCCCCCCCCTAGTTAGGGCTGGTATCCCTACAACAACTGTGCAGGGAGGCACCGCCTCTCGAAACCGTTAAGAACATTCGGGTGATATAGATGTACGACTGCGCATGCACAGCCGGCTGCTGCCGATGAACCAAGCGCCTTGGTGCAGACAAATTACCATTTTAAAAACTTGTCCGACCACAGTCAGTCAGTCACTTGTCAGACAGTTACCTACGGAAGTGCAATCAATATCGATGGACCTATTAGCACCGCTCAAAAAACACCCTGATGCTTGCACATACCATGTGACCTCATAGGAGTAGTAGAGCTCTTTGTGAACGAGCTCGTTCGGGGAGGTACTACCCCCACAGCTATTTCTGCCGCCAAACAGCGTTGCTGTGGTCCGGTTTGAAGGATGTGGGTGCCGGTGTAGTTACAGGCACATGAGACATATCAGCTCTGTCTCTCGGATGTTATTGCATCTGCGATATCACTGGTATTGTAAATGTGTATAGGCGGCGAAATCGCTTAACATCAAGTGGCTTGTCGTCTTGTTTGTCATCGAGAAAAACAAACAACAAAAATAATTATAAAAAAAAACTACAAGAAATAGAGCTGATTTTTCGATCGACCGATAATTTTTATTCGTGGAATAAAATTGACGTCTGACAGTCTTTGTATGGATGAACTGTCAAAAATTAAAAATAATTCCTCCGATAAATTATCTGGTGTTGTAAAAATGCTGGCGCTGAATCGATTTAGTCATTTGAATTGATTAGGTACATACAGCGCTTGTTTTACGTCAGTTATTTCTACCGGAAAACAACTAGGAATATTAAATTTATTGAATATAGCAGATTGAGGGGTGGAATGCGACAAGAACATGGAACTATCTTTTGTTAGTTTCCATGCTCATTGTTTAATTCAAAAGAAAGGACTGATTTTTCATACCAACCCGAGATAACTGTATCGGAGGAATAATATTTTGAATTTTTATAAGCAGCGCTGTTGTGTTCCGGTTTGAAGGGTATGGGTACCGGTGTAGTTACAGGCACTGAGACATCAACTCTGTCTCTCGGATGACAACGAATCTGCGATGCCATTCGTATTGCAGATGTCTTTAGGCAGCGAAATCACTTAACATCAGATGGGTCGTCGACATGCTTGTCATCGAAAAAAATAACGAAAACAAATAGAATAAGAAGGGGAGGAGGGGTGGAGGGTTGGAGGTCTGCCCCGCTTGGGCGGAGCACCGCCGTGTCCTCGTAGAGGCGATCGGCAGCGGCGGCGGCCTCTCGCGCCCGGCCCTGGTGCAAGCCATGGTCCGGAGCGAGAGGGAGTGGGAGGCAGTCGCCTCCTTCTGCGAAGCAGTCATGCTAGCGAAGGAGGTGGCGGGACGGATCAGGGAGAGAGCCTCCCGTCCCAGCCGCCGCGGGAGACGCCCCGGGCGTCGGGAGTCGAGTGACGACTACCGGCCACCGTAGGCGCGGGCCTGCGGGCGGAGAGCAATGGGCAGCTCACCGCCCGATCAGGACCAGGCCCCTGCCGGACGGCGCGTAAGTGTTCCACGCGCGCCTCAAAGAGATGTCAGCATAATCAGAGGGGCCCCTTAGGGCCGAAGCCTGCCGGGTCAGCGGGATTGTCCGAAAGGGTTACCGCTGCCCCGGAACATAAAGGGCGAAGAAAGGAACATGGGTGGGTTTTAGTCAGTAAGAGTCTGACACTCCCTTCCGCTCCACCCAGAGCGGGAGGGGTCATTTGAAGATTTCCTATCCGGAAAAAAAAAAAAGGGTGGAGGGTGGGGGGGGGGGAGTGGTGGGTGGTTGGTGGTGGTGGGTGGGTACTGGTGGTGGGTGGTGGTGGTTATATCATCGAAAAAAAAAAACCAAAAACAAACATGAAAAAGAAACAAAAAATATATAAATAAAAAATGTATTAAAAGTAAATAATAAATGCGTCAAAAACAAATGCTGGCGCTGAATCGATTCCGTCATTCAAATTGATTACGTTCAGCGCTTGTAGGCGTCCGTTTTTGCCACCGGAAAACGGACCGTGTGTTTCACCGGTCCGTTGATGCATGTGGGCAGGCACCTACATACATTTACCTACAATAACTTCAACATTCTTCAACTTCAACTTCAAGAAAACGGAAGTGTACAAGCGCTCATATGTTTTCCTCATGGCGTGAGTTTGCCAAACTTCGCCACGAGGATGATTAATGATTTGCATATAGCAGATTGTGGGGTGGAATGCAACAGGAACGTAAAACTAACAAAAGAAAGAACATTAAAACCAACAAAATCATGAAAACAAAAACAAGGCCTGGGGGCTTACCACCAGCTCTTATAGCAAGGCAAAAGTTGAACTGCACTGCTTCTTTGTACTAAGTCATAGAACAAACAAGCAGTGCAGTTCAACTTTCCCCCTTGGCCTCACCATCAGCATGGGTACCACCCAGAGTAGCCCCCCCCTAGTTAGGGCTGGTATCCCTACAACAACTGTGCAGGGAGGCAGCGCCTCTCGAAACCGTTAAGAACATTCGGGTGATATAGATGTACGACTGCGCATGCACAGCCGGCTGCTGCCGATGAACCAAGCGCCTTGGTGCAGACAAATTACCATTTTAAAAACTTGTCCGACCACAGTCAGTCAGTCACTTGTCAGACAGTTACCTACGGAACTGCAATCAATATCGAAGGACCTACTAGCACCGCTCAAAAAACACCCTTGTGCTTGCACATACCATGTGACCTCATAGGAGTAGTAGAGCTCTTTGTGAACGAGCTCGTCCGGGGAGGTACTACCCCCACAGCTATTTCTGCCGCCAAACAGCGTTGCTGTGGTCCGGTTTGAAGGATGTGGGTGCCGGTGTAGTTACAGGCACATGAGACATATCAGCTCTGTCTCTCGGATGTTATTGCATCTGCGATATCACTGGTATTGTAAATGTGTATAGGCGGCGAAATCGCTTAACATCAAGTGGCTTGTCGTCTTGTTTGTCATCGAGAAAAACAAACAACAAAAATAATTATAAAAAAAAACTACAAGAAATAGAGCTGATTTTTCGATCGACCGATAATTTTTATTCGTGGAATAAAATTGACGTCTGACAGTCTTTGTATGGATGAACTGTCAAAAATTAAAAATAATTCCTCCGATAAATTATCTGGTGTTGTAAAAATGCTGGCGCTGAATCGATTTAGTCATTTGAATTGATTAGGTACATACAGCGCTTGTTTTACGTCAGTTATTTCTACCGGAAAACAACTAGGAATATTAAATTTATTGAATATAGCAGATTGAGGGGTGGAATGCGACAAGAACATGGAACTATCTTTTGTTAGTTTCCATGCTCATTGTTTAATTCAAAAGAAAGGACTGATTTTTCATACCAACCCGAGATAACTGTATCGGAGGAATAATATTTTGAATTTTTATAAGCAGCGCTGTTGTGTTCCGGTTTGAAGGGTATGGGTACCGGTGTAGTTACAGGCACTGAGACATATCGACTCTGTCTCTCGGATGACAACCAATCTGCGATGCCACTCGTATTGCAGATGGCTTTAGGCGGCGAAATCACTTAACATCAGGTGGGTCGTCGACTTGCTTGTCATCGAAAAAAATAACGAAAAAAAAAGAATAAGAAGGGGAGAAGGGGTGGAGGGTGGTGGGGGGGAGTGGTGGGTGGTTGGTGGTGGTGGGTGGGTACTGGTGGTGGGTGCTGGTGGTTTTATCATCGAAAAAAACAAACATGAAAAAGAAACAAAAAATATATAAATAAAAAATGTATTAAAAATAAATAATAAATGCTTCAAAAACAAATGCTGGCGCTGAATCGATTCCGTCATTCAAATTGATTACGTTCAGCGCTTGTAGGCGTCCGTTTTTTCCACCGGAAAACGGACCGTGTGTTTCACCGGTCCGTTGATGCATGTGGGCACCTACATACATTTACCTACAATAACGTCAACATTCTTCAACTTCAACTTCAAAAAAACGGAAGTGTACAAGCGTTCATATGTTTTCCTCATGGCGTGAGTTTGCCAAACTTCGCCACGAGGAATATTAATGATTTGCATATAGCAGATTGTGGGGTGGAATGCAACAGGAACGTAAAACTAACAAAAGAAAGAACATTAAAACCAACAAAATCATGAAAACAAAAACAAGGCCTGGGGGCTTGCCACCAGCTCTTATAGCAAGGCAAAAGTTGAACTGCACTGCTTCTTTGTACTAAGTCATAGAACAAAAAAGCAGTGCAGTTCAACTTCCCCCCTTGGCCTCACCATCAGCATGGGTACCACCCAGAGTAGCCCCCCCCCTAGTTAGGGCTGGTATCCCTACAACAACTGTGCAGGGAGGCAGCGCCTCTCGAAACCGTTAAGAACATTCGGGTGATATAGATGTACGACTGCGCATGCACAGCCGGCTTCTGCCGATGAACCAAGCGCCTTGGTGCAGACAAATTACCATTTTAAAAACTTGTCCAACCACGATCCGGCGTCAGATACTTAACTACGAAACTGCAATCAATGTCGAAGGATCTACAAGCACCGCTCAAAAAACACCCTGGTGCTTGCACATACCATGTGACCTCTTAGGAGTAGTAGAGCTCTTTGTGAACGAGCTCGTCCGGGGAGGTACTACCCCCACAGCTATTTCTGCCGCCAAACAGAGTTGCTGTGGTGCGGTTTGAAGGATGTGGGTGCCGGTGTAGTTACAGGCACATGAGACATATCATCTCTGTCTCTCGGATGTTATTGCATCTGCGATATCACTGGTATTTTAAATGTGTATAGGCGGCGAAATTGCTTAACATCAGGTGGCTTGTCGCCTTGTTTGTCATCGAAAAAAACAAACAACAAAAATAATTATAAAAAAAAACTACAAGAAATAGAGCTGATTTTTCGATCGACCGATAATTTTTATTCGTGGAATAACATTGACGTCTGACAGTCTTTGTATGGACGAACTGTCAAAAATTAAAAATAATTCCTCCGATAAATTATTTGGTGTTGTAAAAATACTGGCGCTGAATCGATTTAGTCATTTGAATTGATTAGGTACATACAGCGCTTGTTTTACGTCAGTTATTTCTACCGGAAAACAACTAGGAATATTAAATTTATTGAATATAGCAGATTGAGGGGTGGAATGTGACAAGAACATGGAACTATCTTTTGTTAGTTTCCATGCTCATTGTTTAATTCAAAAGAAAGGACTGATTTTTCATACCAACCCGAGATAACTGTATCGGAGGAATGTTTTGAATTTTTATAAGCAGCGTGGTTTTGTTCCGGTTTGAATGCTATGGGTACCGGTGTAGTTACAGGCACTGACACATATCAACTCTCTCTCTCGGATGACAACGAATCTGCGATGCCACTCGTATTGCAGATGTCTTTAGGCGGCGAAATCACTTAACATCAGGTGGGTCGTCGACTTGCTTGTCATCGAAAAAAAAAAAGAATAAGAAGGGGTGAAGGGGTGGAGGGTGGTGGGGGGGGGAGTGGTGGGTGGTTGGTGGTGGTGGGTGGGTACTGGTGGTTAGTGGTGGTGGGTGGTGGTGGTTATTTCATCGAAAAAAAAAAACCAAAAACAAACATGAAAAAGAAACAAAAAATATATAAATAAAAAATGTATTAAAAATAAATAATAAATGCGTCAAAAACAAATGCTGGCGCTGAATCGATTCCGTCATTCAAATTGATTACGTTCAGCGCTTGTAGGCGTCCATTTTTTCCACCGGAAAACGGACCGTGTGTTTCACCGGTCCGTTGATGCATGTGGGCAGGCACCTACATACATTTACCTACAATAACTTCAACATTCTTCAACTCAACTTCAAAAAAACGGAAGTGTACAAGCGCTCATATGTTTTCCTCATGGCGTGAGTTTGCCAAACTTCGCCACGAGGAATATTAATGAATTGCATATAGCAGATTGTGGGGTGGAATGCAACAGGAACGTAAAACTAACAAAAGAAAGAACATTAAAACCAACAAAATCATGAAAACAAAAACAAGGCCTGGGGGCTTACCACCAGCTCTTATAGCAGGGCAGAAGTTGAACTGCACTGCTTTTTTGTACTAAGTCATAGAACAAAAAAGCAGTGCAGTTCAACTTCCCCCCCCGGCCTCACCATCAGCATGGGTACCACCCAGAGTAGCCCCCCTAGTTAGGGCTGGTATCCCTACAACAACTGTGCAGGGAGGCAGCGCCTCTCGAAATCGTTAAGAACACTCGGGTGATATAGATGTACGATTGCGCATGCACAGCCGGCTGCTGCCGATGAACCATGCGCCTTGTGCAGACAAATTACCATTTTAAAAACTTGTCCAACCACAGTCCGGCGTCAGATAGTTACCTACGGAACTGCAATCAATGTCGAAGGACCTACTAGCACCGCTCAAAAAACACCCTGGTGCTTGCACATACCATGTGACCTCATAGGAGTAGTAGAGCTCTTTGTGAACGAGCTCGTCCGGGGAGGTACTACCCCCACAGCTATTTCTGCCGCCAAACAGCGTTGCTGTGGTGCGGTTTGAAGGATGTGGGTGCCGGTGTAGTTACAGGCACATGAGACATATCATCTCTGTCTCTCGGATGTTGTTGCATCTGCGATATCACTGGTATTGTAAATGTGTATAGGCGGCGAAATCGCTTAACATCAGGTGGCTTGTCGCCTTGTTTGTCATCGAAAAAAACAAACAACAAAAAGAATTATAAAAAAACTACAAGAAATAGGGCTGAGTTTTCGATCAACCGATAGTTTTTATTCGTGGAATAAAATTGACGTCCGACATTCTTTGTATGGACGAACTGTCAAAAATTAAAAATAATTCCTCCGATAAATTATTTGGTGTTGTAAAAATACTGGCGCTGAATCGATTTAGTCATTTGAATTGATTAGGTACATACAGCGCTTGTTTTACGTCAGTTATTTCTACCGGAAAACAACTAGGAATATTAAATTTATTGAATATAGCAGATTGAGGGGTGGAATGCGACAAGAACATGAAACTATCTTTTGTTAGTTTCCATGCTCATTGTTTAATTCAAAAGAAAGGACTGATTTTTCATATCAACCCGAGATAACTGTATCGGAGGAATAATATTTTGAATTTTTATATTGGTTGGTGGTGGTGGGTGGGTACTGGTGGTGGGTGGTGGTGGGTGGGTACTGGTGGTGGGTGGTGGTGGTTATATCATCAAAAAAAAAACAAAAACAAACATGAAAAAGAAACAAAAAATATATAAATAAAAAATGTGTTAAAAATAAATAATAAATGCGTCAAATACAAATGCTCACTGACGCTGAATCGATTCCGTCATTCAAATTGATTACGTTCAGCGCTTGTAGGCGTCCGTTTTTTCCACCGGAAAACGGACCGTGTGTTTCACCGGTCCGTTGATGCATGTGGGCAGGCACCTACATACATTTACCTACAATAACTTCAACATTCTTCAACTTCAACTTCAAAAAAACGGAAGTGTACAAGCGCTCATATGTTTTCCTCATGGCGTGAGTTTGCCAAACTTCGCCACGAGGAATATTAATGAATTGCATATAGCAGATTGTGGGGTGGAATGCAACAGGAACGTAAAACTAACAAAAGAAAGAACATTAAAACCAACAAAATCATGAAAACAAAAACAAGGCCTGGGGGCTTACCACCAGCTCTTATAGCAGGGCAGAAGTTGAACTGCACTGCTTTTTTGTACCAAGTCATAGAACAAAAAAGCATTGCAGTTCAACTTCCCCCCTTGGCCTCACCATCAGCATGGGTACCACCCAGAGTAGCCCCCTAGTTAGGGCTGGTATCCCTACAACAACTGTGCAGGGAGGCACCGCCTTTCGAAACCGTTAAGAACATTCGGGTGATATAGATGTACGACTGCGCTTGCACAGCCGGCTGCTGCCGATGAACCAAGCGCCTTGGTGCAGACAAATTACCATTTTAAAAACTTGTCCAATCACAGTCCGGCGTCAGATAGTTACCTACGGAACTGCAATCAATATCGAAGGACCTACTAGCACCGCTCAAAAAACACCCTTGTGCTTGCACATACCATGTGACCTCATAGGAGTAGTAGAGCTCTTTGTGAACGAGCTCGACCGGGGAGGTACTACCCCCACAGCTATTTCTGCCGCCAAACAGCGTTGCTGTGGTGCGGTTTGAAGGATGTGGGTGCCGGTGTAGTTACAGGCACATGAGACATATCATCTCTGTCTCTCGGATGTTATTGCATCTGCGATATCACTGGTATTGTAAATGTGTATAGGCGGCGAAATCGCTTAACATCAGGTGGCTTGTCGCCTTGTTTGTCATCGAAAAAAACAAACAACAAAAAGAATTATAAAAAAACTACAAGAAATAGGGCTGAGTTTTCGATCAACCGATAGTTTTTATTCGTGGAATAAAATTGACGTCCGACATTCTTTGTATGGACGAACTGTCAAAAATTAAAAATAATTCCTCCGATAAATTATTTGGTGTTGTAAAAATACTGGCGCTGAATCGATTTAGTCATTTGAATTGATTAGGTACATACAGCGCTTGTTTCACGTCAGTTATTTCTACCGGAAAACAACTAGGAATATTAAATTTATTGAATATAGCAGATTGAGGGGTGGAATGCGACAAGAACATGGAACTATCTTTTGTTAGTTTCCATGCTCATTGTTTAATTCAAAAGAAAGGACTGATTTTTCATATCAACCCGAGATAACTGTATCGGAGGAATAATATTTTGAATTTTTATATTGGTTGGTGGTGGTGGGTGGGTACTGGTGGTGGGTGGTGGTGGGTGGGTACTGGTGGTGGGTGGTGGTGGTTATATCATCAAAAAAAAAACCAAAAACAAACATGAAAAAGAAACAAAAAATATATAAATAAAAAATGTGTTAAAAATAAATAATAAATGCGTCAAATACAAATGCTGACGCTGAATCGATTCCGTCATTCAAATTGATTACGTTCAGCGCTTGTAGGCGTCCGTTTTTTCCACCGGAAAACGGACCGTGTGTTTCACCGGTCCGTTGAAGCATGTGGGCAGGCACCTACATACATTTACCTACAATAACTTCAACATTCTTCAACTTCAACTTCAAAAAAACGGAAGTGTACAAGCGCTCATATGTTTTCCTCATGGCGTGAGTTTGCCAAACTTCGCCACGAGGAATATTAATGAATTGCATATAGCAGATTGTGGGGTGGAATGCAACAGGAACGTAAAACTAACAAAAGAAAGAACATTAAAACCAACAAAATCATGAAAACAAAAACAAGGCCTGGGGGCTTACCACCAGCTCTTATAGCAGGGCAGAAGTTGAACTGCACTGCTTTTTTGTACTAAGTCATAGAACAAAAAAGCAGTGCAGTTCAACTTCCCCCCTTGGCCTCACCATCAGCATGGGTACCACCCAGAGTAGCCCCCTAGTTAGGGCTGGTATCCCTACAACAACTGTGCAGGGAGGCACCGCCTTTCGAAACCGTTAAGAACATTCGGGTGATATAGATGTACGACTGCGCATGCACAGCCGGCTGCTGCCGATGAACCAAGCGCCTTGGTGCAGACAAATTACCATTTTAAAAACTTGTCCAACCACAGTCCGGCGTCAGATAGTTACCTACGGAACTGCAATCAATATCGAAGGACCTACTAGCACCGCTCAAAAAACACCCTTGTGCTTGCACATACCATGTGACCTCATAGGAGTAGTAGAGCTCTTTGTGAACGAGCTCGACCGGGGAGGTACTACCCCCACAGCTATTTCTGCCGCCAAACAGCGTTGCTGTGGTGCGGTTTGAAGGATGTGGGTGCCGGTGTAGTTACAGGCACATGAGACATATCATCTCTGTCTCTCGGATGTTATTGCATCTGCGATATCACTGGTATTGTAAATGTGTATAGGCGGCGAAATCGCTTAACATCAGGTGGCTTGTCGCCTTGTTTGTCATCGAGAAAAACAAACAACAAAAAGAATTATAAAAAAAACTACCAAGAAATAGGGCTGATTTTTCGATCAACCGATAATTTTTATTCGTGGAATAAAATTGACGTCTGACAGTCTTTGTATGGACGAACTGTCAAAAATTTAAAATAATTCCTCCGATAAATTATTTGGTGTTGTAAAAATACTGGCGCTGAATCGATTTAGTCATTTGAATTGATTAGGTACATACAGCGCTTGTTTTACGTCAGTTATTTCTACCGGAAAACAACTAGGAATATAAATTTATTGAATATAGCAGATTGAGGGGTGGAATGCGACAAGAACATGAAACTATCTTTTGTTAGTTTCCATGCTCATTGTTTAATTCAAAAGAAAGGACTGATTTTTCATACCAACCCGAGATAACTGTATCGGAGGAATAATATTTTGAATTTTTGACAGTTCTTTAACACAAAAACTGACAGACGTCAATTTTATTCCACGAATAAAAATTATATTACCTGTCGATTGAAAATCAGAATTCTACTAACAAAATCAAGGCTTGTGCGAAAGTAAAAAAAACCTCAGCATAATCCTGCGATATTTAAAGCTGTCCTCTCATTGTAAGTAAAGCCTTCACAGTGCCAGGTCAGCTTGAACTGGCTATGATTGATAGTGTATATCAGGCAAAACGTTTAAAAAGTAAATTATCAATACTGCAGTTATTCGCACGTTATCACAGGAGTTTGAAGGTCGCCAACTATTAACAGCTAGAGCTGTGGGCTTCAAAAAAAAGGATACTGTATAGAGGTATGAGGAACAGGGTGTAAAGTTCACTCATCCTCCATTGAAAAGGTAGGATCCTCCGACCAGACGGGTGTTGTGTCTGGCGGGCGACCAACGATTGATGTTGGGACGTTGCATATATGCTAGTTGCGCGGTAAACTCTGCTTGCGCGATGCAGGATTTGCGTGACGTCATTATGACGCGTCGTTAGCATGTGGCGTTGTAGATACCGCTACAACTGTAATGATCTTGGTGAACATTGGCACGTAAATTCGCGGAACGATATGGAAAGACACGGTTTAGCAGACCGTGTCTTGACTATTTTGTTGTGTGTGAACCTCATTACTCCTTATGCATGTCCTCCTCCCTGTAGGGGGTGGGAGACTCTAAAGCTATGTTCTCCTGGAAGTGCAGTGGCCGTCACATAAGGACCTTAGTATCGGCTGTCATGACGTTCAATGATGATCAATGATGGCTTTGAGGTTTACGGTGTCTAAAACCCTCTGTAGGAAAACACACCAACTTGCTGTCCTATATAGCGTTTCAGTGACGTCATTCGATGGTAAATTGCGGACGCTATGTGGCCGCAACAGTAGCTATACAAATAAACTACTACCGTAAATGTGGTGGAGTATCCTTGTTATTGTGTAGGATATGATGTTGGCAACGACCCACTTTCGAAAAAGAAGGAAATAGTTATAATATATTAAAGGAGCATTTTTAATTACAATACCTTTTTGTCCCTTATTTTGTTTGAATGAAGTTATTTAAAAATATCCTCGGTTGAGGCCATTTTTTTTTATAATACCGCTGCGTTTGATCTGTGTCTAACCCTATAGACTCTGTCTGAAATAAGAGTTTTCTTAACTTTAACTTGAGTAGAGGAGCTTCTAATATAGGCAGTCCCCAGCTTAGAATTCGATGGCTCGATCCCAATTACGTGGGACTTAAACATAACTGGTCAATTGTGGATGTATTGATGTACTATACACTTCTGCTCACACCAACGGAGAAAACAAACTTGATGTAAAATCAAGGGAGGATTGTGTTCGACCTAAACATAACTGGTGAATTGTGAATGTACTAATGTACGGTACACTTTTGCTTACCCCATCGGGTAAAACAAGCGTGATGTAAAATTAAAATTAAGGGACGGAATGTGATCTCAAAAATTGTAACATGTCGTAATTTAATTACTACATAACGTGCTGTTTTTTTTATTATAATTGATTATGTATTTGCGTTTATCAACTTCAAATATGACAATCTCTAATAAAAATCTTGGTGTAAAAATTTGTTTTTTATTTGTGTATTTTGTGACCCCTTCAGCGCCCGTCAGTAACTGGGTTTTGAAGAAATGATAGGCAGTCATCCCATGTTAAATACTGGTATTCAGCTGTATCAGGTTAAGCTGGAAATCAACCCCAACATAATTGAGAAAAGGATAAGGCCTTTCATTGAGTAGGTACATCACAGCTTTTGATAAATTAACTGTATCACAAAGACGACAGACACTCGTAGGATTCCTATTTACATAATAATAGATTTCAATGGGTAAATACTACTATCGCGAAATCTCCCGGGCCACCAGCAGTGCGATTCTGCAACCATCTCACCGTGAAAACTTAGGTGAAGTGAGCGTGGAGTGAGCTGTCATTCCAACTAATGCTAAGGATTGACACTACTGACAGCTCACATCAAGCTCACTTCACTTGATTTTTCACGGTGAGATTTTTACAGAATCGACTGGCCGTTCAGTTAGGTGGACCTCAAGGCTCAATACTGGGCCCATTATAATTTTATAATTAGAGGGACAGTTCCTGCTTATTTTTACAAGAATGTTCGCATTCTAATCTCAGTCTCAATCTGTCAAATCTACCTAATTTTCCTAAATTTTTTACTAGTTTTTGACATTGTCTGTGAGATGCGATTGCGAGTAGATTTTGAACGTTTTTAATTACGGAAATTGGGCTTCAGGGGTCTGATTAATGGGCAAACGAAAGTAATGAAATGAAACAACTTTGTTTTAAAATCTGTCTTAAATATATTTTGCTATTGAATGAAGTCACTTGCACAATTTAACAAACAATGGGTAATGGGGGCAAATCACCAACGAGACAATACCTGAAAAAAAACCTGTATTATTCCAAAATGACCAGTATGTGGGTGGAGCCCTGACACAGCGAGAAGGCGTCGCGGCAGACCCCGAAGATGGCGGGACGAGCTGGAGAAAACAAACTACAAGTGGTCCACATTAGCCCTGGCTCGTAAGAGCTAGAAGTCATGGGGAGACGCCTTTGCCCAGCCGTGGGATGAAGGCTAACAGTAACAGAGTAGGTAACAGCATTAATCAGACTGACAAAACTAAGGGCGCGTTTCCACTGAGGTGGAGACGAGCGGAGCGGAGCAGAGTCGTGCAGGAATCAACCAATCACAGACGAGACGCGTGAGACGTGATGTGGATTTCAACCCATGTGATTCATCGATTACTGCACGTCTCCTCTCCGCTCCGCTTGTCCTCACCTCAGTGGAAACGCACCCTAAGACGGAGTACCTATCATGAGGGTTTTCCCAAAACCTAAATATTAATTAAAATCGCGACTGTATGGTACGGACGCCAGCACATCAAGTTACTACAAACTGTCAAATTTCTTTAATAGATTTTCAACTTTATCGCTAAAGCATTAAGGTTCAAGGTTGATTGGGAAAATTTGACAGTTTCGGGTAGCTTGACCTGCTGGCGTCTGTACATACAGACGCCAGCACATCAAGCTACTACAATCTGTAATTTAAAAAAGAAATGATTTTCAACTTTATCGCTAAAGCATTAAGGTTCAAGGTTGATTAAAAAATTTGAACAAATTGAAAATTTGTTAAAAAAAAAAAATTGACAGTTTCGGGTAGCTTGATGTGCTGGCGTCTGTACAAGCGATGCTTTATTAGGGTTCTGTACCCAAAGACTGCCAACGGAACCCTATTACTAAGGCTCCGCTGTCCGTCCGTCCGTCGGTCACAGCGCTATATCATTTTTTTTTTTTAAATTCTGAAGAACAAACAATTACACTTTATATTTTACAAGGAAATAGAACAAAAGGAGTTATACAAATGTGCAACCATCAACGTTCTCCACAGATACACAAAAAAACCGAGACAATGTTGATAAAGTTAAAGTCGGACAAAATACATAAGTACAGACGCCAGCACATCAAGCTACTACAATCTGTCAAATTTCTTTAAAAGATTTTCCACTTTATCGTTAAAGCATTAATATTCAAGGTTGATTGGGACAATTTGACAGTTTCAGGTAGCTTGACCTGCTGGTGTCTGTACATGAAATAAGATAGGTACACACAAATTACAGCTAGTAATCTATTTATAAATATTAGGAAGTATTTTTAGCAGTTTTATTAATTAATAGACGAGACGCAATGTACCTACAGCAGTCGGGATATCTTTTTTAGTTTTTTAATTTACCCCATGATCTTTTTTGAACGAAAAACAAGTTGTTTTCTAAGGGCTGAGCCTGAACCCCGTAATTCTATCCCTTTCTGTCACCCCGAAACATCCTTCACAAGAGCGAGATAGATTGCTTGCAAACGACCACACAACATCGGAAGCGGAGGGTTCATTCCATAGCCGCTTCTATCTCGCTCTAGTAAAGGGTGTGTCTGTGTGACAGAAAGGGATAGAACTTTAGGAAAATGGATCGATATGTCTAGCTCACCCCACACTTGCGACACAACATAGATAAGTACAGGTCTTCATACAACCGAGCTAAAACGTACACATACATAGATACGTGTCTACCAAGGGGTTGTGGAGGTCAGATAGGCAGTCGCTCCATGTAAAATACTGGTATTCAGCTGCATCCGGTTAGACTGGAAGCCGACCCCAACATAGTTGGGAAAAGGCAGGCAGATGATGACATAGACACTTGTCTACGTACAGCGAATTCGTTCGAATAAATGTTAACCAAGTATACGAGCGTCGAACTCATTTAAAAGTAAGTACAGAGTAGATTTTTGAGACGGGACAGTAAGGGGAGGTACCATAGCTGTTGTAGCTACACGAGAATGGTGTTAGGAGACTGGCCTTAACAGCACATGCACAGATTTTGTCTGAGTATCCATAAATAAATAAAATTACTCGTGTGCTGTCACATTTTGGTACTCGGTTTACTTGTGTGCTGTCGCTCGTTGCATGAAACCTGCCTTTTCCGCTCATGTACTAGCACTTACCGACTATATGCAGTTACTGTAACTGCAGTTGTATCATGATCGGCATGAACGAGATCGTTTGATACGGTAGCGACGATCGCAGCGTCTACATCTTTTGAAGGAGCCGCAACGTGATCGGCAGCGCCAAAGGTATCTAGGAGTCAGAGGGCAAGATAAACAGGAAGAATGTAAAATAGATAAATGAGGATAATAGGGTTCGAACATTTTTCTATGGAAGCTGGCATTTCCACGCGTCGCCATCTTGCGTCTGTCATCGACGCGTGTCGCTCGTCTGTATGCACACTTCGCTAACTTGCAACTACTTTTACAACTACAATGCTGTGAGTGTACATATTGAGTAGCCAATTCTTTTGAAGCCTGCAAGATATTATTACGCTGTTCAAGGAGACCGACCCGGACGATCTGCCAACGTTTGTGGCGAAGGAGCTGCACAAGCTTTCACCCGTCTCCTTCGACCACGTCGATGTAAAAAGCCTTCTGAAGGACATTGTTTTTCTGAAGGCCCGCCTCGCGGACGTTCTGGCGAAGTTAGATGCGTCCCAAAATACCGTCGCCGATTTGCGCAAAGAATTTAGCGAGTTGCGCAACAGTGTGGCGGTAACTAGGTTATCAGTCGATGCATCTAACGTAAACATGTGTCGCGGAGCCGGCCTCGATGCGTCAAATTCCTCGTCAGCAGTTTCGTTGCCAGTGCACCCGTCGTTTGCTGAGCTTGCAGAGCGCCCCGCTCGCGAGCCCCGCAGCTCCGCGCCCGTCATCGCGGCTCCTCCACGCAGCGCCGCCCTAGCCCCTCGCCCCGTCCCGCTGCCAATGTCTGCAGCCCTGGCGAAGCCCCTACAAGAATAATTCGCTAGCCCCGCGAGTGCCCCAGGTGCTCCAAGAAGGTAAGAAGCCTATGCCAGAAAAGGCGCCAAATAGGGCTCATGATGATGGTTTTGTGACGTTGCAAAGGAGGAAGCTCCGATCGAGAACGGACAAGAACCGCTGCGGCAAAGCTCCTACGGAGCCCGAAGTCAGCTTGTGTGCCGCAAAGCCGAATACGCCGGTGTACATCTCCTGCCTACACTATGCCACTAAGGCGGAAGACATCCTAGAGTACGTGCGCCAGAAGACGAGGTACACGCCGAGGGTACAGTTACTGGAGTCGCACCGCAACGTCAACTTCAAGGCGTTCGTGGTACGCGTGCCGAATTGCTATCTGCCCGTCGTCATGGAAGAAGACTTCTGGCCGCAGGACGTGGTGTTCCGTCGCTTCCGCCGACAAGTACCACAGAGCAGCTCAAGAACAAGCTAGTGGAGTGAAGTTTTTATAATAAAAAAATATGCATGTTTAGGTTAAGGTATTTATCTATCTATGAGCCTGTGTGGCCAGAAATAAATACATTTTACATATAACCCTCTTAGGTAAGCTAAATGAATATTGTCAGTGTAGGTAGTAGAAAAAAGGAAATCGTTTGGCTTGGTACGGGCATGTGATGAGGAGGGAAGAGACGCGTGTGAATAAAAGAGTGAATAGCAGTCCTGTTTAGTTTTAGGTAGGTATAAAGTTTGAAAAGTAAGGAGAAAAGTTAATAGAAATTCCATCACATATGGCCTGCTTGGCTAGTAGATCCACAATTTCATTGCCTCTTATTCCAATATGTGATGGAATCCATTGAAAGACTACGTGTTTTCCGTCAGATTGTAACTTCAAAATAATGTTCAGTATAGTGTAGGCTATCGGTTTTCCTCGAAAGGTAGGAGGAGGGAGGTTCCTCGAAAGGTAGGAGGTACACCGAGCCAAATGTTGGAGCGAGCTTCTGGAATCTGTGAGAATTACAATATGGTTTTGGTGGATTGATTCTACATAAGACAGAGCTTCTGCGATCGCGATCAGTTCAGCTTCTATTATACAAACACTGGCATTTATTCGAAATTTCGTTGAATTTTCTTCTGACTCGTAAAACGCAGCCCTATAATGTCACCCTCCTTAGATCCGTCTGTAAATATTTTTACGTAAGTCGAGTAATCGGAAGGAAGGTAATCAATAAATAATTTTCTTAAGCTAACAGGATTGTATTGCCTTTTTGGCCCAGACATGAAGTATCTATACTACTAACCCAAGTATTCAGGGAAAACATCTCAATTTCTGACTGCAGTGAATTTTTAAAGTGTTTAGTGAGTCATTAACCAAGATTAAAAGGGGGATTCTTTTGTTTTGCCAATATGAGGAATTTTTACATTATGTGGATAGTTCGGATAGTAAATTGATACCTTCGGTATTTGTCTGCAAAGCTTTAGTCTTAAGCCAGAATTTGCTAGTCAAGAAGCGTCGACGTAGGTGCTCGCATAGTGGTTGTAGGCATAATTCGCTCTCCTTCACGTGAATTGGAGTGGTTTTAATAAAACTACCTACAACCCTCATTGCTTGGTTCTAAAATCTATCTATTTTTTCCGAGTTTTTGCACTGTTGTCATAGAAAAAGCTTCCATAATCAATACGGCTTCTAATCGTACAATTAATAACACTTGTCAACATTTTCAATGCACTTCAATGCTCCTCCTCTACTTCATCAGGCTGCAGTGAAATATATCTACCTCAATTGAAATCAAATTTAATAATCTTATGGCGCGTGACAGGGGGGCAAACTTGTTCAGGTTAATCCCAGAGGGTGGCTCCAGTAGCGTTGGCGTGGGGAGACGCGCACCCCCGCAGCCCGGCGGCGCGCGCAGCCCCAGCTCCGTTAACCGGTCGGGGTGGTGAAGCCAGCCGTGCAGCACCCAAAACACTAAGCTACACAACAGGGCGACGACCCTGCGCACTGCTCCACTATATTACGTATCTCATTTATATATACAGGGCCTATGATCTTTTACGTTTCATAAGCGAGAAAATCCTACTAATATTAATTAATAATTTAATAATAATATTATAAACGTGAAAGTTTCTATGGATGGATGGATGGATGTTTGTTACTCTTTCACGCAAAAACTACTGAACGGATTTGGATGAAATTTGGCTCACAGATGGTTTATAACCAGAATTAATACGTAGAATACTTTTTATCCCGATATTCCCACGCGATCGAAACGTATGCGGGTGAAACCGCGGGGCGCAGCTAGTCATTGATAAAAAAACCAAGGTCGCTTCCTCTTCGGCGGTGGGATAGGGTGCGTTAGTGTGCATATGTCACAGCCAACTGGTTAAAGAGCTTATTACACTATGCTAAATATCGGCCCCGATATTCAGTCGTTCCTAAATTCAGTAGAGTTTAATAGCATTTAGGAAGGAAGGATCCGATTCAGCATCCGATTTAGGACAAGAATGGTTTCCGGCGTCCTAAATCTAAATCGGAAGGGTGTAATCACATTTATTACGCTCAGTCGCCGCTCGCCTGCCGACGCGAGCGCATGTTTTTCGTTGATTGTATTCATAGTTATTAAATACGCAAAACAAAATGACTACAGAAAAGGAGGTGATTCAAAATATATTGCCTAAAGCCCTCATAATGTTCATGTTTGCTAGCTATTGACGCAATAATAAATAATTTTTCACACATCTCGTTCCTTTTCTCTTTTTAATTTCTATGGAGCCAACCGCTAGGGCTAAAATAATACAAATTTTTTGGTTTTTCGTTTATATTAGGGCCATTTCGAGACATCTCTTTTAACTCGACATGTCCATCACTCCTCGCTCGTCCTTACCGACTGATTCAGTGTCCTAAATCAGTGAACGTGTAATAAGGAGCTCCGGCGACTGAATTTCTTGTCCTAAATCGGATGCTAAATATCGGGGCCGATATTTAGCATAGTGTAATAAGCTCTTTAATCAGCCGCTTAGTTAACCGCCTGGGCTTGCTTCGTTCTCTCGGTTCACACGCGGTTGATCACAGTTCTAACCTAACCCATTTGGTCGGGGTGTCCTGGCTTAGTTACTGCGACCAATTTGGCTCACACGTGATTGTTTACAGTTCCAACCTAAACTATAATTTATTGAATATCATTCAGGCCCTTAGTTGAACGGCTGCCGTTTAGTTAAAAGGCTAGGTGGTTAGTTAAACGGTGCTACAAATACACACGAGCGGCACGCGTCAACGGCAGAGGCAACTGCAGCTGTCGACACGTCTACGTCTGCCGTCGACAACGCGTCGCTCGTGTATCTGAGCACCGTACTCAAACAAACGAACGGTACGTTGTCGACGGCAGGCGCCGACGTGTCAACGAACGAGATTCTTTTGGAATAGATTAAAGGTACCGATATTCGTACCGTGGTCTCCCGCACGAGCGTCCTCTCCTGCGTGATCTCCGCTTGCGGGGACAGCGCCGGGGCTTGCAGCAACCTTGCCTCACGCTGTAGCGGCGGTCACAGCGCCGACAACGCTTGAATCTGCCCGACTTGGTGCGGCACCGGCTAAGAAAACATTAAATTGTTATCACAGTCTCAACAACGCTTGAATTTACTTTTATTTTTTGTAAACGCTGATATCCATTACGCGTGTAAAGTTGCACCAGCTAAGGACGATTTCCACGAAACGGCTCGCATCGCATCGTATCGGAAAGGATACGAACGGATACAGCGATAGCCAATCGCGTCCTGCAGGACGATGACGCGGTACGATCGGCTCCGTACCGTCGCTTGCGAACGTATCCGTTTCTGCGCTAGTCAAATAGTTACATTCCTACCGTGTTGACGTGTTATAATGCCGACAGGATTCGATCGGATACGACGACAGGCGAACGGAGCTCGCGTCGCAGCATACTTTCGGCTACGATCGCGTATCGCGGAAGACGCCCGCGGTCAAGCTGCTGTGCGCAGCTTGGTAATATAACACTTTAAATACTGTGTACACAAAAAAAAACTACTACGTCTGGACAGGAAAGGCCTGCGCCTGATGACGGGGATCATCAGGGGCACTGCTCACTAAACAAACATTTTTACACAATAGGTATAACGGACAGCCCCCTGTGCAGGGCCTGCATGGAGGCTGATGAGACCGTCGCGCATGTGCTCTTTGAGTGCACAGGCATCACCCAGATTAGGTCGGGAACCCTGGGGACACCCAGATCATACACGGATGTTCTTAACAGACCAGGAGACCTGATAAGCTTCTGGAGGGAGGTGGGCTGGTTGGAATAACCAACGACGGCCGCCATGGCCCACGTACAATGGTCCACCTGAAGGACTAAGTGCGGAAACCAATCCCATAACATAACATAACAACATACTGTGTACACGATTTAATATCGTTTAAAGATTGTAAAATCCGTTGCGATGCGAGCCGTTTGGTGGAAAGAATCCTTTAATTTAATAAAGCCCTTATTTAATATGTAATAAGCAAACTGAAAGCATTAATTTTTTTAAAGTTCTCAAAGAGGCTGTCTTCATAGGTAACCTATCCAGCTAACTAGCATAGGCAGCGTAAGCAAGAAAGAGATCCAAGAATTGTTTTATTGTTATTTTATTTTTATATTTTAGAATTGTTTTATCACATACCAAGACCCCTCCGTGCGTCGGAAAGCACGTTAAACCGTTGGTCCCGGCTGTCATTCGTGGATCTTTGACAGTCGTTACGGGTCGTCAGAAGCCCGAAAGTCTGACAACCAGTCTTACCAAGGGGTATCGTGGTACCCAGTAACTGGGTATTGGAGGCTCCGTGTAAAATACTGGTATTCAGCTGCATTCGGTTAGACTGGAAGCCGACCCCAAACATAGTTGGGGAAAAGGCCAGGCAGATGATGAAAAGGCTAGGCAGATGATGATCCAAGAATTGTTTTATCTTGTGGGTAGAATTTACAGCTAATTACCTACCTTTACATACCTACAGATACTTAGAACCTTACTAATAAGCACATAAGGTCTAATATTCTATAGTTAGGTTAGGGTCAGCCAAAAATATGAAGCTGCATGTTAACCGTTTTTTGACAGCTGTCTTAGAACGTACTCATTCCAGATTACGTAAAAGTTAACTTTAAACTAATAAAAAAAAATATAAAATGCCTAATCTTATTGAATTATCTTATTTATGACTTCTTACAGACATTATAATACCGTTAGAGCTTTGACAAAAAAAAAATGCTCACTAGTTCGATCTGTCAAAAAACGGTAAACCTAGTGGACAAAGGATAGTTGCCCATTCCAAAGCGTAGTAAGTTCCTATGGAGAAAAACGAACAAGAAACTCCACGGATACTCTTTTAAATCACTCTGCCATACCCGAGAATCGAATTCAGGATTCTATGTAAAGAAGGTGGTTTTAGAATCGATAATATTGACAATACTTACGTTTTGCACATTCTGAAACAAAAATAAATAAAAGAACATTAGATAATTACTTTCATGAACAGAATATAAACTTAACAACCCCCTTATTACAAAACAACATTTTTCCTTAGATCAGCGGGGTAATTGCGTTACACATTAATTATAGTAGCAATGGGTTTCATTTTGACAGTTCAACAACATTCATTGCGTTATCTAAGCTGTTGAACAGACACATCTTTCGAGCATATGCGACAATGGATTAGCAATATCCTTAGCAATGTCTTCCGCCGTGGAAGAAGTTTTGGGCCAAAAAGTTTTAAAATTCAGTCGTGCCATCGACACGAAGAAGAAGCAATGTCCTTCAAAATGATTCAGATTGACGTTACGCAATTAGGATGCAGGCTGTAACTGAGAAATTCCAAAATCCCAATAAACTTTTCCTGAATTAAACCCAAGACCGATTTCAAAGCAAACTTAAGTCGCCGTACCCTACCTACCTACCAGGCGATGGTAGATTTGCACATTCAGTCTATAATGTTCCCACTGCTGGGACACAGGCCTCCACTCTGCAAGAGGGAGTGAGCATGGGAACAGTGCGGGTTAGTAGTCACATGTCTTCGAATTTTTGATCCTAAAGTTACCAAAACATAAAAGGCCCGTTTTGACATTGACAGTTCTAGTAGTTAATAAAGATCAAATTCGCAAAACACATTCGTTTGTATGAAACTGACAGGTGTCAAGAACGCATTCTCAAATGTCAAAACGGGCCTTTTATTTTTTGACAACTTTAGGACATGCAGGTTTCCTCACGATGTTTTCCGTCACCGTTTTGAGAGCAGCGGTGATGATATAAATTGCACAAAGTAAAGTGCCTGCCTGGGTAAGGGTGTTTGCATAAAGCAGTGCGTTTTCCGTTACAGATCGCTGCAGGTTGATCTACGGAGAGATACGGTCACAACGTTTTACCTGTTTCTTTATGTGCGAGTTTTTACCCGTACCGATCGGTACCGGCTCTTACCGGGAACCCGCGTCTTTATATACGCACCCTAACCCACGACCTACGGGGTAATTGCGTAACACGAACAGTAGAAATGGCTTTCATTTTGACAGTTCAACAACATTCATTGCGTTATTTACGTTGTTGAGCAGACTAATGTTTCGAATTTAAGAAGCAATTGATACGCAATATCCTTCAAAATGATTCAGATTATGTTTGATACTGTGCTACGTAATTAGGGTGCTACTCTCGTGAGTCGGGGCCATAATTACTGGGCCACTACTGCTCACAGCTCCCTCTACCTTCGCGGCAGGTAAAATACTTTATTCCAACTTACTTCCGCCTTCGACGACATCGTGCCATTCTTTGCCTGAAAAATAAATAAATCACTATGGTTACAATAATTCCCAAGGATTCCGTGGATTAATAATAACAGCCGCACAGGCCGATCGATCAGCTTAAGCTACACTTGCCGTGGTTGGTCTTTGGATGGGTGACCGTCTTTAATAACAAGACCGCTCTGTGCCTCGGAAAGAAGGTTAATCCGTTGGTCCCGGCTATCATGGATCTTTGACAGTCGTTACGGGTAGTCAGAAGCCCGAAAGTCTGACAACCAGTCTTATCAAGGGAAGGGACCAGTCTTATCGTGTTACCCAGTAACTGGGTAGTGGAGGTCAGATAGGCAGTCGCTTCATGTAAAATACTGGTATTCAGCTGCATCGGGTTAGATTGGAAGCCGACCACAACATATTTGGGAAAGCTGAATACCAGTATTCTACATAAAGCGAATGCCTATCGGACATCCACAACCCAGTAACTGGGTAATACGACTCCTCGGTAAGACTGGTTGTCAGATTTTCGGGCTCCTGACTACCCGTAACGACTGTCAAAGATCTACGAATGACAGCCAGGACCAACGGCTTAACGTGCTTTCCGAGGCACGGAGGTTTCTTGCTAGCTTATCCTGATCGATCGACCCGTGCGGCTGTTATTTCTTAGCCTCAAGCCCCTTGATTAACCCCTTCCCCCCCCTTTCCCTTAAGGAAAAATAAAAACAAAACATATCTCTATTCACGAGCACAAAGCAGAAAATAGTCGACGGCTGCACTTCATGACTGTGACAAGGAGGCTTCCACTCAGCAGGATGCTGTGCTATAGGGGACCCACAGCACAGCGCTGGTTTTCAGTGATTACCCGAAACGGACATACGGGAACCAAGTCAGATCAACCAACGCAAAATGTTTAAAAAAAACTTACACAGATTTGTTAAGTATAAAGGTGGCGCTGGTGACGAAGTGGTGTAGAAATCGTTCGTCATTGTATGGGCATGAGACGCGGAGGGATGGCTGACATGTGTTGCGGTTTGTGGGGAAAATTTCGAGATGAATGTAATGGCAATGTAACGTATACAGCCTCAGAAACTCACCGACACTAGTGCGCGATCCTATATTTTCTCATTTGGTTCAGCAATTTATTTCTCCAGGAAAAAAACTGATAAATTGGTTTTCACAATAATAATTTTTGATTCACAATAAAAATTACGTAAAAAAATTAATACTTTTATAAACCAACATAGAAAATGTCTAAAACAATACGATCCTATCGTCCATTCTAATTTTGAACGTTTATGATACGTATTCTTCATTAACTGTCAAAATGAGAGTGTCTATGAAAAGTGAAGAAGGATTATTACCTATATTCTTGGGTCAAAGAGGCGACATAACATTAGTGTCCCTTCCCTGCGGGGTAATTGCGTAACACACTAAACAGTAGGAATGGCTTTCATTTTGACAGTTCAGAACTGTCAAAATGAAAGCCATAACAACGTAAATAACGCAATGAATGTTGTAGAACAGTTTTACAACAATCATTGCGTTATTTACGTTGTTGAGCAGACATTTTTTTCGAATGAAGCAATTGATTGGCAATAAATCCTTCAAAACGATTCAGACTGCGATTGATAGTGTGGTACTGCAGGCACATCGGGCGTCTGAGGCCACTCAGCGATTACCACCTGCTGGTACCTGCGAACTTCCATTGGTATAGTGGTCCTGGGCAATCCATCTATCCTATCTCAGGCCCAAAAGCTATCGGAACTTATGCAAAAAATTCCGTCCATCCATTGCCCTGATGCTTCGTGAAAGAAAGACAAACCAACAAACGCACTTCCGCATTAATTACAGACCGATTCAAATTTTGAGGCGAGTCGCTGCGCAGTAACAAATTCACGTGTCAGCGGGGGTGAGGGGTGAGGTACTGCGCAACGACTAGTGCACTTCCGAGCTGCCATAAAGTTTTAATTGGGCTGTATACAGGGCGTAGGTACTATCGCCAAAACCTATATCTGACCATTTTGAAAACAAAATCCCGTGCACATGATGACCACAGCTGCGTCCGTAAGTAAAACAAAAGAGGATCCTTTTTAGGTCGACTAATAATATGCGCTGCAAGCAGGAATAGTCCTTACGGTGGTCAGATATAGATTTTGGCGATAATACCTAACTAGTCGATGCGCAAAATGTTAATTTTTAGAAGGTTCCGTCGCCCGGCCTGGTGGTAGGCTTCTCAGAAGAACTCGAGTCTGTATTTCAGGTCAACACCTACAGCAGGGACAGAGACCCGGACAGGACCCGGACCAGGATTCGGTAGGACAGGAGCCCGTGGCTAAATATTAACAGCCACACAGGTTGATCGATCAGGTTAAGCTACGCTTCCCGCGGATGGTCTGTGGATGGGTGACCATCTTTACATACCGAGACCCCTCCGTGCCTCGGGAAGCATGTTAAGCCGTTGGTCCCAGCTGTCTTTCGTGGATCTTTGATAGTCGTTATGGGTCATCAGAAGCCCGAAAGTCTGACAACCAGTCTTATCAAGGGGTATCGTATTACCCAGGAACTGGGTTGTGGAGGTCAGATAGGCAGTCGCTCCATGTAAAATAGTATTCAGCTGCACCCGATTAGACTGGAAGCCGACCCCAACATAGTTGGGAAAAGGCTAGTCAGATGACCTACGGAATATCTAATTGTGATACACGTAAAACTGATCTCTTATTTTTGTAATCTTAAAATATGATCTCCTATTAAATAAATGTTTGTGTTACCTATTATATTGTATCATGTAAATATGAGTCGGCCATATTAGCCGTAGAACCGATGACTGTTGGGGTAGACGTGTTCTTGAGGTTAGACAGCGAATCGACAAACGGCAGGTAGGATGTCATCAGTCTGGATGGAGCAACGATCTTCACATAATAAACTATCTGTGTACTAAAATTATTGCAATACTCTCGTGAATTCATGCAAGCCTAGTACTTTTTGTTAGAATACTGCTCAGAAAGTCGGGTCATATTTCAATCATGATTCCAAAGATACGTAGCGCCATCTAGCGTCCTAAAGCAATTGTGACCGTCGAAAGTTATTGTTCTTTTCTCCTCGGGAACAGTTTCTTTTTCTGGTTGACGTATATGCAAAATTTCATGATGTTCGATTCAGCGGATTAGGCGTGAAAAGGTTACAGACAAACAAACTAATATTAGTTAGGATTTAAAACCGTCACGCTCGGGTCGGTGACGCTAAATCGGGTATACTCGGCTCCAGTCGTAAGTTTTCACTTCAATCGTGTGCTCACACCCTCTTTTTGTTCTATTATTAACACTAATGAGTAACAATTAGAAAATTAAATAAACAAAACTATCCAATTAATAATCGCATGGCTAGATAGTAATAATCTTAGGATAAATATTGACAAAACCTAATTAATGTTGTTCGGACAGCGACCAAAGGCATCTAATATGTTAATAGAACACGGTAGCAAACTAAATTATTGAAAACGTATTTACTATCAAATTTTTAGGTTTAAATATAGATCAAAGGCTGGATTGGAAAGTACAAACACAGGAATGAAGCAAAAGAATAAGCAAATCTGCTTATGCCCTTTTTAAACTGTCTTCCGTCTTAGGTACCGACGCTTTGCTCACTGTATATCATGGCATCCTTTTTTTTTCCGGTTGGGAAATCATCAAATGACCCCTCCCGCTCTGCGTGGAGCGGAAGGGAGTGTCAGACTCTTACTGACTAAAATCCACCCACGTTCCTTCCTTTGCCCTTTATGTTCCGGGGTAGCGGTAACCCTTTCGGACAATCCCGCTGTCCCGGCAGGCTTCGGCCCTAAGGGGCCCCTCAAATTATGCTGACAACTCTTTGAGGCGCGCGTGGAACACTTACACGCCGTCCGGCACGGGCCTGGTTCTGATCGGACGGTGAGCTACCCATTGCTCTCCGCCCGCAGGCCCGCGCCTACGGTGGCCGGGAGTCGCCACGCGGCTCATCATGGCATCCTTGGCTCAATCTTAAGATACGGGGTTATTTTTTGGGGCAACTCGTTTAATAGAGAACTAATCTTTAAGTTACAGAAAAGGTGTCTCAGATCGATGTTCGGAATGTACTAATACGTGTAAGCCATAATTCATCAAAAAGAAAACATTAACACTCCCGTCATTATACATTTACGAGGTTGCGGTCTTCGTTAAAACAAACCCAAAACTTTTCAAGAAGCTATCAGATACTTTTGCGCGCCACAATTAATGGTGACATTAGTTACCACTAACGCCATCTAGTATCGAGTAGCAGAACTAATAGACTCAAGATCACGGAATAGAAAATTCCGTGCTCAAGATACTTCTAGAACGTTCGATGCTAGAACTTTCTAGAACTATCGACTACTGGTCAGTCGAGGCCGGTATGTACTCGAACATTCTAGATGTTTCTACAATAGAAGGTTCTAGAACTATCTGCGGCACTATATAAGGCCGGGATAAGACGACCTAGACAGAGTTGGATAAGCGACACAAGCGAATACATCGAAAGCGATCTTCAAGTGCGACTTACCTAAGTGTAATTGTGTTTGATAATTAAGTAATGTGTTTGAGTTGTTATTAGTGTTGTTTAATTAAAGTGTAATTTTTGGTAATCTAAATCGGCAGTTTTAATTGTCACGAACCCCGAAGCTCGTAACAATACTAATACCCGAAGTCGACGGGATTATAGTGCATTCTGTGTAAGAAAGTCCAATACAGCACTGATGCCTAAGTGTGTTCTGCATGGCGCCAAACGGCCAAAGATATTCAATCACATTCCGCCACACATTTAAGGAATTGAATGTTCACTTATTTTTAGAACTTTCTAATTCAAAAAGTCTATTATAATATTTCAGAGTTTTTAACTGACAAAGTATTGATATACCTAATTTTATTTACATTTTGTTTTGGCATTTGATATTTTTTTTTGTTCATTATTGATGTTGTGTATAATATTTAAGTTAATTAATCTGACTCGTGTGACATAAATAATGTAGATTTTTATTCCTAATTACTGTGATTTTTGACTGGCTAATTTTTATTTTACTAAACATTTCGAAGACGAGTTTATGACACTGTTCTGTTGTGTATTTATTATAATTTGATTGATTCAGTTTTAATTTGATATGTATGTTTGTGTGTGTAGTTTGTATGTGTTGTTGTTTGTGTTTGTTTGAATAATGGACAAACATACTAATAAAAATAACCTACCTGTTTATATTTGTACGGCGTTAAGGCAAAACATGACTGTACTATAATTTTATGTAACATCTTGCATGCCATGTGTGTGCATAAGTTTGTTTTGAAAAAATAAATGATCTATTATATTCTTCATTTCATTTTTAAATATCGATATCCTCAACACGTCTGAGAAGTCGTTGGAATTAGTAGTTGAGTACAGACCACGGTACAGACGCCAGCACATCAAACTACTACAATCTGTCAAATGTCATTAATAGATTTTCAACTTTATCGCTTTATCATTCAAGGTTGATTGGGAAAATTTCAGTTTCGGATAGCTTGATGTGCTGGCTGGAGTCTGTACAAAAATAAAAAAAAAACCTCATAATTTTATAGAAAAGTTTTATTATAGACATCAAAACTACTCATGAATGTATATAATTATTCATGTTTATGTTATTATAAAAGGTTAATCTAATACAAAAGTTTGGAGATTATTTTTATAAGTCAAGTCTTCATGTCTTATATTACTAACACTACAAAATCTACATTTGAGTTACTGTTAACCTGCAACGTCTCACACTACATCTCCTAGGAGAGGCCTATGTCCAGCAGTGAACTGCTATAAGCTGACGATGATGAGCATATCTAGAGAGCCAACTACCAAGCGGCTAATATTTTTATAATGGCACAATCGAATTAGGAGAGCAGTGGTGGCCCAGTAGTCGCGACCTACAAGGTACAGGTCGTAGTTTCGAACCCGGACAGGCACTTTACTTTGTATAAATTGGACGCAGTTAAGCAGAAAGGATCCACAAAAAGTAATTTTTGAGTTATCAACGTTTTAAGTTTAGGTGTGTATTGCTGCAATGATGTTGTATATGGAATATTTTGAAATATTGTCACTTATGGGCAAATATACCAATATTTTTATGAGTCAAGTTGTATTACATAGACTAACGCAATTTTCGAGTTATTGGGAAGAATGTGGGTTGAGTCCTTTCTGCTTAGCTACAACCAATTATTTCATCACCACTGCTCTCAAAAAAGGAAGACATTGTTACAAAACCAGCATGTCCTAGAACTAAAATTCAAAGACATGTGACATGTACCTACCAACACGCACTGGGCCCGCGTGGTGGATTTCGGCCCACTCCCTCTCACAGAGAGGAGGCATCTGTCTCAGCAGTGCTGCTTTTGCTACAAACAATTATAATAATACATCATTTGTGTTACAATAAAAGTCAAAACACATTTTCAATATGTCTTCTTCTGTGCCTCCAAGTCTAAAAGAGGTTTGGGTTTTATTTCATCCTGTGAAAGTGACGGTTTCAAGTTATCTTCGGGCACTTTCAGCGGATTATAGCTACGTTGCGAAGCCAGATGTCTCAAAATGCTCAGCTCTTGGTCTTCTGTCGGGCGCGGGAACATGTTAATCTCTCTATCTGACAGATCAATATTTTTTATAATATACCTAAATGACGCAGTCTTGATAAACGCTTTACTCGACAACGCAGTTTCGATGAGGCATTTATGGAGAACAGCAGTGCTACCCAAGTCTGGGGTCACCGGTTTTCCTTCCATAGAATTCGCAATTTGATGGTAAACTTTCCTGAAGTCTATATTCTCTGTGCATTCTGGTGATGGGATCTTTTCCATGTCAGCGATCATTCGGACTGCGGTGGCGGTCTCAGTGCGAAGCTCATTAAAGCTCAGGTTGTCTGTCAACAATTTAGCCCAATCTGTCAGTGGAGTACGCGATTTTCGAGAAGTTTTCGGCTTCTGTTCTCTATGCTTTTGGAAAAGAGGATGCTGGAGCGCTATTGATGTATAATAATCAACTGCGGCTTTGGTTTCTTCTAAGTTTTTAGTAATAACGTATTCCTGTATCTTCTCGATGTCATAACGGCCACAGGTTTTAAGAGCTTGCAATAGGTGGAACTTTTCTTCTTGACTCCAGTCTTTTATCGCTTCGTCGTTGTCTTTCGGCTTATCCTGAGGGTCGGGTGATGATGATAATGATTCTGCCATGGCTGAACTGTGTTTTAAGTATTATTCTTACGACGTTACACGCTTTTAACACTTTTTCTAGCGGCTTTCAAATCAAACACAATCAATAAAATCGTGATTCGTGATGAAATGAAAAGTGATGAAGATGTAATGTGGCATTGACAGATTGCGCTTATTTGACATTGACACTGACAAAGGAAAGCTACCAGTTTAGAAATTCTCCATGTTTATAGGATTTTATTTTGAAAACGAAACTAAAGTAAAACGAACAGAAACATTTAAATAGTAATATTTTATTATTTCTCCTACATTACTACATTTACAAACATATAAATTAAATTTTAAAATATTAAAAAAAAAACCTTTCATTTGAAAAATAGTGGCCCATCGGCATCAGGAACAGGGTCCAAGCTGCCGATGGTCTAGGGCTCTAGAGAGAGAAAGCTCCTCACCATGCGTACTGTGTCCAGGAGTACTGGTTTCTGAAGTAAGCCGGCCGGCGAATTGACACGGCCGCGCAATGGGGGCCTTGAGTAGTTTATGTTTTATTATTTGTTATTAAAACGTCAGTTTGATATTTTTTTTTTGCAGTTTGGCGTCTTATGATCTTGTCTGAATAAACTCTAATATTGTGCATGCTGTGGTCTCCTGTAATTGAAAGAATTATGATTACACTTATAAATAATATAATGCTTTATACATATATTTACGTTAATTTGAGTGATTCAAGTATCTTTATCTTAATTTTATTCTGTAATAAAATCTTGTAAATATTTAATTATTTTATGGCAACACTTATGTTAAGATGGCTATTTTACGTTTCTTTCAACGTATACTAATTAAAGTTACCCATAGATATAGTGAAAATAACATAATTGAAAACGTTCAAAATCTAGTCGCAATCTTGGGGCTTACCACCAGCTCTTATAGCAGGCCAGAAGTTGAACTGCACTGCTTTTTTAGTCATAGAACAAAAAAGCAGTGCAGTTCAATTTCTGCCCCTAAGGCCACTTCCCGTAATTAAAAACGTTTAAAATCTATGTTATCTCATCTCAGCGACATTCAATGTCAAACAGTTGTCAAAAATGTAGAAAAATTTGTGGTATTTTTGACAGGTTGACACAGAGACTAAAATGCGAACGTTCTGCTAAAATACGAGAATTATTCCTTTGGTATCGTGTTCAAAAGTCTGGTAGCATTAGGTACGTTTGATGACAAGATGATAAAGAAAAAGCATTTCTTTAGCCAAAACAAAAGCCACCGGAAGTGTTACCAACCGCTTTGCAATGTCCTTAAAAAAGGGAGATGAGCATTTAAACCACACGACACAAGCAGCCCTAAACGGTTTCAAAATGTACTGAAATGCCCTCCATGGCTGCCTAGCCGTTTCCCAACCATAACTATGTTGTGGTAAGCTTCCAGTCTAATCGGATGTGGATGAATACCAGTATTTTACATGGAGCGACTGCTTATGACATCCACAAACCACCTACTGTGACACGATACCCGCGGTTGATAAGACTGATTTTCCGAACTTCTGCCACCTAACAATCTTTTGATTTAAAAGGGTGTCCATGGGTTACTTGCCTTTCTTCACGTTTGGGAATGAGCTTTCTGACTGGCCGACTTCTTGACAATTCATAAGCGTCTGTAAATGGTTTAATTCATAGGTTCTCAACCTTATTTTGCCCATCGTCCACTTAGGGTTTTTTTCCCCCCCATTCTTTTTTACTGATCATCCGTCGCGAAACTGACACTGACACAATATTTAAACGTATACTATGTAGTCGTAAGATAGGATATACATACATATAAATAATATAATATCTTTGGTGTTCTACTGCCCTCAAAGAGTGTCAATGCTCACGAGGGAGCGCTTTCCCCCACGTTGAGAATCAATTGTTTAATTGAAATAAATGCATGAGTTTGAATTAAAAATTTACACCGTTTAGGGCGGCGTCTAAAATCAATTCAAAAATGCCTAAAGTGGATTCTAGAAGTCAAATTTGTCATGACATATTTTTTTACGTCTGCATGTACTGAAGCCTCTTATCAGCCAGATAAGATTCGAGGCACAGTATTGATCAGCGTTGTGTTTGCTTTAGGGTCGTTATCTAAGTGGTGATATCATGTTGTTACTATCTGACAGCCGACAGGGGAACAGCAGTAGTTCAACGCATTCTTCTGCTTAGCGAGTCAATAGCAATCTAAATGGACTCTGCCCAGAATTCGGCAACGTGTTTGGCGGCATCACTAGCGTCCATCACTTCCTGTAGCGTGCAGCTGACAGGATATTTTGTGTCTCATAGTTTGTGGCCTTTTCTCAAAGATCGTCGCAGTAGAAATTCTATTAGAAGTATATAGTACAGCCCCGACTGACTGCCCCGTTGGTCTCGTGGTCGCAAACGCAACTGCTATGTATGAGGTCGTGGGTTCGATTCCCAGGTCGGGCAAAGTGTAATTGGGTTTCCATTAGGAATTTCTCAGTAGCAGCCCGGGGTTTGGAAGTTGGTGGTGTGATACACCCGTGCCTCGGAAAGCACGTAAAGCCATTGGTCCTGCGCCTGATCTGTTCCCGGTCGTGTCAGATATCCGTCCCATTGGACTATGAGAATAAAGGAACAGAGAGTGCACCTGTGTTTGCGCACACTCTTGTGCACTATAATATCTCTTGCGTACCTAACTAATCTTCGTTGAGATTGGCCACCGTGACCGAAATCGGTCAGGGGACTTTTTTATGTTGTACTGCATAAGCGCCATAACTGTGACAAACCGCGCGTGAGCCGAGCGAGCGCAGCGAGCTTTGCTACGGCAGCGAGCAGTGCTGCAGCAGCAAGCGGTGCTGCGGCAGCGAGCTGTGCTACGGCAGCAAGCGGTGCTCCGGCAGCGAACGGTGCTGCGGCAGCGAGCGGAGCTACGGCAGCGAGCGGTGCTGCAGCAGCGAGCTTTGCTACGGCAGCGAGCGGTGCTGCGGCAGCGAGCGGTGCTACATCAGCGAGCCGTGCTGCGGCAGAGAGCGGTGCTACGACAGCGAGCGGTGATGGGGAGCGGTGCTGCGGCAGCGGGTAGCGAACGCTCTATATCCGTGTTGGTCGCAGTTACTTGGCTATTAAGTATTTTTAGGATTTGGGGTCTATTGGAATTATTATTATTGGTAAATTATTTGAGGTTCGATTATTTAGGAAATAAATTATACATGCAGCTGCTTTTTTGCTTAACAGTTAATTTTATCGCTTTAAATTCATAGTTTTGTACTTCTGAAATTACGTTTACTATGTCAACGTATACACTATTTACTTGAAAACTCACTATGGCGGACATTCACAGAACCACGCAATTTTCAACCTTATTTCCTTGCAGTAAGATCGTGACAGCTTTCAAACCAGTTTACTACTTCCAATATTTATTCTCGGAATTGTTCAATTTTCCTTTACTTTTCCTTATTCAAAGAAACTTGAAGTGTTGATTAATTATTTATAGTTTTTTTTAGTTCCGGTTTCTGTAACGGTAAAATCTGTCTTAGTCATAATATATCTTTTGAGTCTAGGTCATCATCTTCCTGTCCTTGCCCCATGTTACTTGGGGTCGGCGGAACATGTTTTCTCCTTCCATTCTTCCCTGTCAAACGTCACGCTATCATTCACTCCTTTCTCTTTCATATTATTCCTCACACAATCTCCATCTCTTCTTTTTCTTCTTCTCAATCCGTCTTTTCTTTGGCCTTCCTCTCCCTCTCCATCCATCAACCAACAATTTGAATAACTAGATCATGACGTAGTAAATAATATAAATTATTAGTTAATTAGCAAGTTGGTTGTAAGGTTGAATGCCCTGGGTGCACCTAACCACTAAAGTTATATGTACAGACGGCAGCACATCAAGCTACTACAATCTGTCAAATTTCTTTAATAGATTTTCAACTTTATTGCTAAAGTATTAAGGTTCAAGGTTGATTGGGAAAATTTGACAGTTTGGGGTAGCTTGACCTGCTGGCGTCTGTACCTATTATATGTACCAGCGGTGTAACTTTACCCTTTGGGGCCCGAGCCAAATTCATGGGACAGGGCCCTCCCTCTATGTAAAAATGCTCAACTAACGTTATAGCATTTTTTTTTACTTGCACTTGTTACTTTTTTTTTGTGTGTTTATGTTCTTTTTTATGCGTCATGTTTGCCGCAAATAAACGTATTTTCTTTCTTTCTTTCTTTCACTTCGCCCGCGACTTCGTCCACATAGATTTCGTAATTTCACCTACAAAATTGAATACCTGACTGCTTCGTTGGTCTAGTGGTAGAAAATGTTTGCATTTCTATACTTTACCTAAATATAGAAATGCAAACATTAGGTGTTAGGATCCTCCTGTGCTCATGGGGCTCTCGGGCCGGGGGCCTCCTCCGGCTGGGGGCCCGTGGCATTTTGCCATTCCTGCCACCCTGTTGTTACACCACTGATATGTACTCCTAAGAGTCAGTGCGAGTGCGATGCTCCTTCTTCTTTTTCGCGTCTCTGGCACGACAGTTATTAATATTTTGTTAGCTCAAAATTTCGCCATGTCCACGACATTATCAGTGGAACGCAGTCACGTTAGGAAACACCGAACTCATCTAGTTTTAAAACATAATTTTATGTTGACGTGTAAAAATGTTACCTCCTATCCTGCCCTCTGTGTCCCAAAACATACAGTCAAAATGACCTCTGCACTGCCACTGACGACGCCGTGGAAGTGGCAAAGTTTTGGGCCAACAAGATATAAAATTCAGTCGTGCCAACGACACAAAGAAGAAAGTGTTTTTTTCAAACAAAACATTAACGCACCTACCACTGTTTGTCTCTGAATCACCAAAAGCTTGACTGGTAGAAAATGCCTATGGTATTAGTCCGCCTTTGTACATTTGTGTGCTTAAAGTATTCAATAAATATAGGACATCCGCTCAAAGAAACCAAACTGAAATAAAAAATAGCCACATGGTCTGCACATTCACAATAATTAAAATAATAATGCTCCGGAAGTTGGTATATCAATAGGATATGACTGGGTGTAGGGTGCTGAATTATGACACATCTTTATTTTCCACTAAGTGTGTCTTTGTCTTTCATAATTTTATCTTGACTCACAAACATTCTCATGAAATTGATTGATATTCCGATAATTTGAAATACTCATAAGGTAAACGCAGGTATTAACGACCCCCCTAAGGCAATTTTAAAATCAACCATATTTTTTTAGTATACTGGTTCCTCTAAAGATTAATAGTTTCATTTTATATGCTAGTGTTATGTATAAAAAATGTATTTACCTAATCAAATACATTTAAATAAAGGATTATCTTGTAAAAAATAATTTACAATGTGACTTAGTCGATTGTTGCAATTACCGACCCATAAAAACGGCTGTGAAGCTATTAACGATTTTTATGCAGCTATTCCCGATCGTGTATGATAGGAGGCCTTTTTCCAGCAATGGAATGTATATCAGCTAGTGATGATGATGATTACCGATCTTAATAAAATAAAACAAAATAAAAATGCAAATACTTATCCGTATTTTTTTATTATAGTTATTTTTAATAAAACAAATTAGTACTTCTTAGTAATACCTATGAACTAAATAATTATAAACTTTTAAATTAATCAACATAATACTATTAATACACATATATATTTTAATTTAAGGATTTCAAACTCTAGGATATTTCCTTATGCTATTGAGATCATAATCATTTTTTGAAAATTATGATATTAATCATCACAGTCATTGGTTAACCTATTTTTAGAAATATGTAGATGACAACTAATTAGTTACATACATGATTTGGTACAACTGGTGCTTACAAATGAAACTTAATGTTTCATTTGTAACCAAAACTTCTTTCTCTTTTGGGCATAAAAAGAAAGCAATTTCGTCACAGTTAAACACTCGTCTAGGGTCTTCTAAAACATGATGCAGATTATTTGTCATAAAATAATTGTTCACTCTGTCGAACCATGCACGTATAGCCGCTTCTGTGACTTGATTTCGGCTTGAAGGAAGATTTTGTGCAACGCGTTTAGATACTGTTGGATGTCTCTTTATAAAATTCTCAAACCAATATCTGCCAGGCACACCATTTTTAAAAGGGTTTGGACGATTTAAGTTTTGGACTAGCTTAGCCACTGCTTCTAATAATTGTTCTTTTGTAACTGGAAATCCCATCTTGCCAAGGTAGTGAATCCAGTCTACAATCTGTTTTTCTTCACTTAAATTGAGAACCGGCTGAACTCCGCAAATTTCATTCTTATATTTCCCGTCCCGTTTGTCTCGTAATGTAGTTTTGGGAATATTAAACCTTTTTGATGCCTCATATATACACTTGTACCGTCATTAATTGCTTTGATTGCTTCAGCGAGTTGTGTTTTACTGTATACTTTTCGTCGCTTTTGTGGCTCCATACTTCTGGAAAAAAATATAATTGTATGTTTTATGTTGCTTTAGCCAAGAAGTAGCATTTATTAATAGGTACCTATTATGTCATAAAAGTAGGTGAGAAACTAAATAATCTATATACGATCGGTAATAGCTTCTTATAGTTGGTATTGCCGACCCTCATGGGTCGGTAATAAAGTATGTAAGTATAAACATAAATTGTATTACCGACTCATAAAAAAATGGTTATTTTAATTCAATTGACCTTCGGACTATAAAATAGATTATAATTGATTAATGTCACAAAAAATATGAACAAATGCACACTGTTTTAAACACAAAAACAATGATTTATTACTGTAACTATTCAATATCGATCCTCGAAAAATATCATAACTTTGGTTAAATTGACAACGCTAAAAGGTAAAAACTAGACAAAAAAGTTTAGTCGCTAATAGATTTTTATAAAGACTGATAGCTTAGATTTAAACTGGTCCATAAAAATACTTGTGTTAGTGTGATATAATAACATAAAAGAAAAATAAAACGAAAAGTTACGTTGCTGCCATTGCCGACTTATGGGTCGTTGATAGCTGCCACGACTAAAACTGATGAAGCTAACACCATCCCATTTTAATTTAAAGTTTTATCGTTTCAAATTACTTTTTATTAATAAAATGTCGTAAGAAATCAAGAGTTGACACTTAAATGAATACATTTAGTTATATAAGATAAAGTATAGACGTCATTTGTTTGTATAAATGTCTTAAATAGAAAAGTCACGTACTTACTTGAAGGAATAAGGGAACAGTACAACACGTCCTGCGTCCACGCTGCCCCGCAGTAACTGACGTATTTTATCTCTTTTTTGCACAGCTACTCACACTAACGTAAAAGTATACGATGCTCAAGGAATAAACGCTTGTGTAACTTTGCCTACCTATAGCTAGAATAGTTCTGGAAACGTAAAGATTTCGAATTACTTTTATAGGTCGGTAATAACTACAGATTTTCGATGGGTCGTTAATAGCTGCGTTTACCTTAGGAATGTAAGCTTCAAAGAATTTGACAAGAATTTGTATGTGGTCGTCAAAACCGAAACTCTGACAACCAGTCTTACCAAAGGGTATCGTGTTACCCAGTAACTGGGTTATGGAGGTCAGATAGGCAGTCACTCCATGTAAAATAGCGGTAATCAGCTGCATCCGTTTAGACTGGAAGCTGAAGGTGAAAAGGCTAGGCAGATGATGAGGTCGTCAAAAAGGCTGATTTACGTACCCGATGGGAAGTGATGATGATATTTTGCCACTTAATAAACAGACCACTGGAACACAAAGGGTTTGCCCATTTGTTGTAATACGAATCAGTCATAGCTATTAATATTATAAAAGGTCTATCTCTAGCTTCTGCCCACGATTTCGTCCGCGTGATACTTCTAGTTCCCGACCCACCTCGTCGGCTTTTACTTCGTTTTTGGTTAGCCTTCTTTTGTTTCGTTTTGCTCGGATCCCAAGGGTCCTAGCGTGATGATAAAAAGCTACACGTTTCTCAATAATTGGGCATTTTTCATTCAAATGCAATTTAAAAATAATTTTCCAAACCCGACTGGTACTCCCACAGATTTGCGTGTTCAATGACTAATCCAAACTCCTATCCTTCATTTTATCAAACAAAAACGACGTTCTACTTCATGCTAAAAATATCCACGACGTGTTTTAACATCGCCTTCAAAAAGTTCAGTTAAACCCATAAAAATGTATAGCAAAAACATTGTCAAGGCCAAAGGGCCTAACACGCTTCCCAGCAGGACACCGCCTCGCTACGGCACGAAAAATCGCTCGACGCATCGTTATCAGCTTATCAGCTATTATATCATCTACCTTTACGCTGAATTTCGAAATACTGATAAGATATACCTAGCTATAAACCAGACATACATTTTAAATAAGATTAGCCATTGAGGGCAATAGTGTCGCAGGCTACGGTAAAGTCGACGGCGGCAGGATTTTTTAAATTAACGTAGGATTTATTCCTACAGTGCGTGTGCAGTGCCAACATGGGTTTCAAGGAAGTTTTTCTATTTGCGTGTGTGATCAGGGCGGTGTCAGCACAAACGAATTGTAAGTATTATGTAATATTTTTTAATGGGATCAAATTCAGCCAGATAAGGCTAACAAAAATGGCGGCCTATTCGTAATCGATAGTCGACCATATTTGTTCGATTGAATTATCGATAGCGTCAGAATTATTGGAAAAAAACTTTATGACTTTTGTAGATATGTTTTTCTGAAGTTTTACAAATAACCTTCTCGCTAAGTATGTGAAAAGGGTTCGGCAGTGGAGTATTATCACTAGGCCACCAGGCTCGCCGATGATAATATCAACTCCTAAATGATAAGGGGCGACCTTATCACTATTTAACGGATGCAAATCTCGAGCAGTTATTTACTCGTAGATTTAAGTTTTGAGCACCCTATAATTGATATCGGAATCTTTGACATATCTCGGGACCCTGGGGTCCCGGACCTTTGAAAGGCGTACTAGGGGCCGAAGCCAACTCGCAGAAGCCCTTTACACAATTTTAAATGATGAGGAGGCACCAACAGACGATCATCTCTGTATGCACCAAGCAAGTGCACCCATATTTTTTTTTTTTTCGGGGTAGAAAGTCTTCTTGGATGTCCGCCACCCTGGGGCGGGCGGCGGGGTCTGTCAGACTCTTACTCTACGCTGGGGGTCGCGGGAACGTACGATCCTTCCGCAACCCCCGACTGGTGCCGGCCCGCCATCGCGGGCCTCCTCGGGTCGGGGGTAGTGAGGTGTTTTCCCAACAGCTCGCCACATGCTGCCCTGCGGGTTCCTGTATCTCTCTTGGTCTGGCTCCTCACCCTAGACCTGATCCGGCAAAGTAAACTCTTCCAACACAGACTAGAGTTTAGAGCGCGCAAGCCCCACCACGACGTCAACGTAAAGATACGACGGTGGGATAGTATTATTATGAAATTCTTTTGTAGGTATTTTGGCGTTCCCATAGTTAGTTTAAATGGTCACGTGCTTCTAGAAAATGTATCAGCCACACCCTTTTTCACATAGGTGTTTATAAAATTGACTCATGAAAAATATGAGACGGATATGTGCAATAGAATAGAATACTCTTTATTATGTATACCATATATAAATTACAGACATAAATATAGAAATTTTGCAAAGGGTGACACAATGAGCGGTATCTACATAGTGATATGATAGTGAATATAAACGAGGGGTCCGTGGCTAAGTAATAACAGTCGCACAGGTCAATCGATTTGGTTAAGCTACGCTTACCGCGGTTGGTCCGTGGATGGGTGACTATCTTTACATAACCCTTCCGTGCTTCGGAAAGCACGTTATGGTCGTTGGTCCCGGCTGTCATTCGTGGATCTTTGACAGTCGTTACGGGTAGTCAGAAGCCCGAAAGTCGGACGACCAGTCTTAGCATAATCTGCCTATAATGTTCCCACTGCTGGGACTCAGGCCTCCTCTCTGTGAGAGGGAGTGGGCTGTAATCCACCACGGGTGCCCAGTGCGGGTTGGTAGATGTCACCGCAAAGTAAAGCGCCTGGCTGGGTTCGAACCCACGACCTACAACTCGTAAGTCGAGGCCGTTACCACGGGGTCACCACTGCTTCTAGGGAGTCTTACCAAGGGGTAGCGTGTTACCCAGTAACTGGGTTGTGGAAGTCAGATAGGTAGTCGCTCCATGTAAAATACTGGTATTCAGCTGCATCCGCTTGCTTCTAGTGTTTGGCTGTAAAAAAAATAAGAGTTTCGTTTGATTTTAATAAAATAATCACGAAAAACCACTAATGTTCGTTTTTTTTAACCCAGATACTAATTTGACAGATTTAATGTCAATTTCTATACTAAAAAACGCAAACACAAAATACTTAAATGTCAGAGTATCTGGGATTAAAAAATACTTTACAAGTCGGACTTTTAGTTAGCTGCAGTAAAATGACAGATTAAGTGTTACCATTTTTTAACGAAATTTAAATGGTGATGTAACAAAAGAATCGAATCATTTATACATTCCGTTCAAAGTCGATTAATCTTAAATTTATTTTATAAAAAAAGGATAATATTATTAGACGATATATTTATAATTAAATTAAGGTTTGGATTTATAAAACGCATTAATTCTAACCACAAGTAACCCTGTATAGTAAACGTTATTCCTATTGAAAACTTTAATTTATTTACTAGCAGCGCGCCGCGGTTTCACCCACATAAGTTTTGATCCCGTGGGAATACCGGGATAAAAAGTATCCTATGTGTTAATCCTGGTTATAAACTATCTGTGTGCCAATTTCAGCTAAATCCGTTCAGTAGTTTTTGCGTGAAAGAGTAACAAACATCCATCCATCCTCAGAAACTTTCGCGTTTATAATATTAGTAGGAGGTAGGATTGATTTCGTAAACTTTACAGTAAAAAATGAAACAAAATGATCTTAAGTGAACTATGTACCTATTTAGGGAGATTTGAAACTGCAACATATATTTTTATCCGATCAATACAAATAGGTAATTTGATTGTTTACGGTTAAATTTCGAATATCTAAAATTAAAACGATGTTTTATTGTGTTTTAATCACATCACTAGTAGAGATAGTGTGGCAACATTTTTTAACGAAATGAATTATTAAGAAGTGTCCATTTTACACAGCTAATTAAAAGTTCGTCCATAGAAATGCGACGTTCTGGATGAACGCTCTTAACAACAGATAAAAATCAGACCCAGAAATAAAATGAATAAATACTTGTATTCAGAGTTAAGTGATATCATTTCCTGATTGATAACAAGGTATTTGTCAAGTGTAATTTAAAGTGGTATCGTCATTCAATCCATGCGTCCTCGACACAAAAGAAAATTCAAATGAGGAAGTCGACATGTCCTAGAACCATTCAAAGACACTGTGGCATCCACCAATCCGCTCTGGGCGGCTGGCGCTGGTCTGGATTACGGCCTAGAGCGAGAGAGAGAGCGGGCCTGTATCCCAGCATTACCAATATTGAGAACACCTCCTCGAGTAAACCTCACATCGTGAGAAAAACTAAGGTTATTTACTGTAGCATATCAGAAGGTCAATTCTTGTACTTAAAAATACGTTCAAATTCAAATCGCAATCTCATCTCAGTGATAATTTTAAAGCCAATTAATTACAGGTTCTCAGGGATAAACAGAAAATGTAGTAGAAATCTTAGGATCACTAACAAGCACGATAGAAAAGAATACTTAGATAAGGTAAATAAGCACTATTCACTTTTAAAAAGTCAGCGTTCAGCAAAGTGCGTGCAGAATAGTTTTGGTGGTAAATGGATCAAATGAGAACTCTTTGCAAAGAATATTAAAGTCCTTACTCGCTCGCACCATGTATGAGTTTTGCCTGAGAGGGAATCAATGTCAAATTACCCCTCTCTCTAGAGTTTCTCACATCGTTTTATTTCACAAAATAGTCACTGGAATGTCTATGGATCCCCTATGAGCTCTTCCCTTTTTTACATAATATATTTATGTCAAATTCCCCTGCCCTTATCCCAATGTACTTGGAGTCAGCGCAACATGTCTTTTTCTTCCATACTTTTCTATTAGTCGTCATCTCGGTAGTCACCCCCCTTCTAGCCCAAAATCAATATCACTCAACATCAAAAGTCATTTATTCAAATTAGGCTGAGAATCAGCACTTTTCGAACTTCAAAATTACAAAAGACAGTCCTCCAAAACGCCCGCCCTTCACCACTTCCTAGTGCTTTCGCTGCTCCATCCAGCCTGTCCAGTGATGTCTAAGATGAACTTGGAAAATACTTAGAACATTTTAAACGTAACGTAATTCTTGTGTTTGAATATTTAAATAAACATTTGGCTACTCGCAGATAGAAGCATTTTAAGATTATAAGCTACGAAAACATTATTATGTCACCTACGTGTCAAAACAAAACTGTACTTACTTCTAGAATGTACGTGATATGCGTACGTATTAAGATAACACATAAAATCACGCCTGTAATCTCTGAAGGGTTAGGCAGAGGTGTACCTATAGTGCACCCACAGTTCGCCAGTTGTGTTTAAGTCCCATTTAACGAGGGGCAAACCTATTGCCATTAACCGGGCGCGAATCCAGACTCCGGTCTGCTATTGTTATATTCCTGATGGGAAACTTCAATAACGCTTGGCCCGACCTGGGAATTGAACCCAGGGCGTCATGCTCAACAGAATCGCTTCCGGCCACTAAACGAACGAGTCATTGCATAATATTATGGTAATAAAGATACACTAATAGAAATACTACATTATGTGAATAAAATTTGTTGACTCTTCACGTGACCAGAGGGCTGGCCTATTTTTAGCCCAAAGAATCAGCATTGCCATCCAACGTGGCAATGCTGCCAGCCTTTTGGGCACGTATCCCATTGACAGCGATTATTTTTTTGATGCCCAATGAGCTCCTGCCTCTTTCTTTATTTTAGTTTTAGCTTGTAAATCGTAATTTTTGTGTCTTTGTGAATAAATAAATGTCAATAAAAAATTTGAAGAAATGAAAATGTTACCCGCTGTCAAACTTTTTGACGCGCAACGGCGGCCATTTTATTAATTCGCAACTCCATTGACGTAGCACGGCGGGCTGTGCTGCGGTGGCTTTTGTTTTTGTTCGTGAGTTTAATCGCCAAGGTTTGCAGATATGCTTGGCGATTAAACTCACGAACAAAAAGAATGTTGTCATAATGTTTTAAAGCCTTAGATACCAATCGTACACAGTCACTACTAAACCTATTTACAAGTTGACACGATTCTAATCTTTTATCTAAATGTTATAAATTCATATCAAGGCCGTTGCATAGCGTGCTAGACATTACTTTATCGTATAGTGGAGCTCGTGGCTAAATAATAACAGCCCCACGGCTCTACCAACCCGCACCGGGCCCGCGTGGTGGATTACAGCCCGCTCTATCCCACGGAGAGGACTCCTGTGTCGGTCTGTGTGTCTGTGTGGCTTCCACAACCCAGTTACTGTGTAACACGATACCCATTGGTAAGACTCCCTAGGAGCATTGGTGGCCCCGTGGTAACGCCCCCGACTTACGAGTTGTAGGTCGTGGGTTCGAACCGTTCGTTTTACTTTGCGTAAATCATTTCAACTCCACTGATCTCAAAACGGTGAAGGAAAATATCGTGAGGAAATCGGCATGTCCTAGAACCAAAAATTCGAAGACATTTGACATCTACCAACCCGCACTGGGTCCGCGTGGTGAATGAACTGAAGTGAACTCAGCCCACTCCCTCTCACAGAGAGGAGGTCTGAGTCCCAGCAGTGGGAACATTATAGGCTGATTATGTTAAGACTGGTTGTCTGACTTTCGGGCTTCTGACTACCCGTAACGACTGTCAAAGATCCACGAATGACAGTCGGGACCAACGGCTTAACGTGCTTTCTGAAGCACGGAAGAGTTATAAATGTAAACATGATCACCCATCCACGGATCGATCGATTTATTACTTAACCTTAGTAGATCTCTATGCCACACGCTGAAAACCAGCAGTACCTCTGTCTCGTATAGAGTCGTAGCATTATGCTGAGCGATGGCCGTTTTGTGTGGATGTGACGCATTTTTTCCCTCAACTTGTTATTCTTTTTGTTTTTTTTATGCGTCATGTTTGCCGCATATAAACGTTTTTTCTTTCTTCTATGGAGAAGAACGGGCAAGAAAATCCAAGGACAATCTTTTAAATCAAGATATTATACTTCGCCTACACATGCAACTGCATTACTTCGAAAGTCACATTCAATTATTTTTACGCCATTTCCATTTGATATTTGCACACAGATTCAAAGTTGAATAATGTAAATATTTTCGGTGCGCGGGAAACGGAGCGAAAATTTCCGCGCGGATTGAATTTACACAAATTCAAGCAAAAAACCATGCGAAAAAAAATCTGTTCCATAGATTTTTTCCATAGTGACGACCTATGCCACTGAAACGTTTACAATGGGCCTTATTAGAAGGCTTAAAGTCAGCCAAAAGGCAATGGAGGGGGCTATGCTTCGAGGTTTCCTGCGTGATCGAATCAGAAATGAAAAGATCCGCAGGAGAACCAAGGTAACCGACATAGCCCGAAGAATTGCCAAACTTAAGTGACAGTGAGCAGGGCACATTGCACGCAGAACAGATGGCCGATGGGGCCGAAAGGTTCTGGAGTGGTGACCGCGTACCGGAAGACGTAGCGTTGGAAGGCCTTTTTTTTATCCGCCTCAGTTGCGATGTCACTCAAGTGGCACCGCAACCTACTAGTTGGCCGCTACATCGTCGACTTACTGGCAAAGCCCTCGGGTACCTCTTGGCTTCACCGTGGGTGACCAAGACACGGCTACTGAGCCCCCTCGCCTCGACAATGCGGGAACCCACCGGAGGGGGAGCGTTGGAAGGCCTCCCACAAGGTGGACCGACGACCTTGTTAATGCCGCAGGAACCCGTTGGATGCGAGAAGCACGGAACCGGTTGAAGTGGAGGTGCCTGGGGGAGGCCTATGTCCAGCAGTGGACGTCTTTCGGCTGAAATGATGATGAGACTTTGAGACTTTGAAAAGTGGAGTCACCTACGGGGGTAGGTGACTCCAGTTTTCTATGAACAGCAGAGATTTTTTTTTTCCTGCAATAAATGTCTATGCTAGAATCATGTGCTGAATTCATGGTTACGAGTGGCGCGCCGATGCCCCTGCCTGTAGGTAGTAACGATTACTAAGTATTAAATATATTATAAGCCTAAAAATATTTTTCTTAATAACTATAGCACTCGTTATCAGTTGTCGTGTGACTTTGAACGGTTTATATTATTATAGATATTGAGATAAGGCATGGGCGCGCCGGTGACTAAGAGAACATACTTTTTCCTGTTATAACTAGCTGCGAAGTGCAAAACTCTGATGTTTAAATTGCTAGACTAAAAAGACATCTTTGATCGAACTGTTTTTGTCAACACATGACTTGTCTTAACTTTAAGAAGTCGGCGCCAAATCCCAACATTAATGAATCCTATCCTACTAATATTATGAACGTGAAAGTTTGTATGGATGGATGGATGGATGGATGTTTGTTGCTCTTTCACGCAAAAACTACTGAATGGATTTGGATGAAATTTGGCACACATATGGTTTATAACCAGGATTAATATATAGGCTACTTTTTATCCAACGGAATCGAAACTTATGCGGGTGAAACCACGCAGTTAATTTAGACATAAAAGAACTTAATACAGTATTAAAACTATTAACAAAAACGCAACGTAAAGCTGAACGGATGCTTACGCATTCCATACAAAATAGTTGTTTCCTATGGCCAATAGCTAAACAGAGCTGAATAAGCCAGCTGAGTCTTCCATGCTGTAATAAATAAATAAAATAAGCGTGGTTAGTCCCTAATGCGTGCCAACTATGTATAGTTTGCGTTAAGACACTCCCCTCCGTGCCTCGGAAAGCACGTTAAGCAGTTGATCCCGGCTGTCATTCGTAGACCTTTGAGAGTTGTTACGGGTCGTCAGTAGCCCGAAAGTCTGACCGCCAGTGTCACCAAGGGGTACCTATTACCTATTACGTATTACCAAGTGACTGGGTTGTAGAGGTCAGATAGGCAGTCGCTCCATGTAAAATACTGGTATTCAGCTGCACCCCGTTAGACTAGAAGCCGACCCCAAAATTAGTTGGAAAAAGGCTACGCAGATGACCTAATCATTTTAATTTTATCAGAAGGTTGTCAGACTTACCAAGGGGTATGGCACTGGGCTGTGGAAGTCAGATAGGCAATCGCTCCATGTAAAATACTGATACATATTCAGCTGCATCCGGTTAGACTGGAAACCGACCTAAACATAGTTGGGAAAAGGCTAGGCAGAAGATGATGAATCTTCGATCACCTTCCAAAGACTATAGAGCCTTATTTTAACAGCAATTTGTTTTTTTTTTCAGATCGAGTCTGCGTCAACTCTCAACTGCCGAGTTCTCTGTGCCAAAGCCTAAGTAGAGATGACAGTCAAGTCTCATGCTCTCCTGTAGAGTCCAGGTAAATATCCTAGCAAAGGAAGAAGCGTATGAGGTCCTGCGTCAGTCATAATCAGCCAATAATGTTCCCACTGCTGGGACACAGGCCTCCTCTTGGTGAGTCCGCCACGCGGGCCCAGTGCGGGTGGGCCGATGTCACATGTCTTCGAATTTTTGGTTCTAGGACGTGCCGGTTTCCTCATGATGTTTTCCTTAACCGTTTTGAGAGCAGTGGTGATGAAATAATTTTCACAAAGTAAAGCGCCTGTCTGGGTTCGAACCTACGACCTGCAACTCGTAAGCGCCTATCGCATCTAAAGCGTCCTGGGACCTGGGTTCAATTCCCGGGTCGGGCGAAGTGTTATTCCGTTTTTTCATCTGGAATTTCTCAGTAGCAGCAGGAGTGTGGATTTGTGCCCGTTTTATGGCAATTAATTATGCGAAGTTGCCTACTTTCTGAATGCACCCTGCTGAATACCAAATATATGCACCCTACAACTTATTTCCTTATAACCAGCGCTAGGGCTCTGTCTCGTATAGGGTCTTAGCATTATGTTGAGTGATGGCCATTTTGCGTGGATGTGACGCATGTTTTCTCCGAACTTGTTATTTTTTTTTGTGTTTGTATTCTTTTTATGCGTCATGTTTGCCGCATATAAATGTATCTTTTTTTTTCTTATCTGCAACACACTTAATCTTTATCTTTGTTCTCTTTCCACATCCAGGGTGGACTGTGCCCTCAGAATAGCTAATGGGCAGGCAGACATCGGCTACTTCTCCGAGGAAGAAACCATGCTGTTGTCGCAGCAGCAGCCCAATGAGATCATGGTCGTTGCAACTGTCAGAGATGTCAACAAACTAGGTGAGTAGAATCCCTATTTTGTGCACAATGGAACCCTGCGCTAAGGTAGCCCGCGAATTTCAAATTTCCTTTCGTTTTTTTTAAAATTTGCAGCTGAGTGTCAGGTTGTATGTTGGTTAAAATGTAACAAATATGGCTTTCTAGAATTATAAATCATTAGAATCAGCAATACTTTAATATAATAATACAATAACTCCTTGAGTTAGGATTCAAATTCAAACTCAAAGTATTTATTACAATTAAACCATTTACAGGCACTTTTGAATTGTCAAAATTAAACAGTCGATCAGTTAGTCAGAAAGTTGAAGCTAGTTGCCCATTCCAAAACGTAAGTCTCTATGGAGAAGAATGGGCAAGAAACTCCACGGACACTCTTTTAAATCAAAATATTATTACAGAATCCTGGGTACATTATTCTTATTGCTTCTAATATGTGAGAACAATGTAAAAAAACCAAATAAAGAAACAATCTAAAATATAAAATTAAAAATAAGCCCTGGCAGTTAAGAGATGACCAGTCTCAACCGACGGCGACCGTTCACGAACATGACGCGTGGATCAGCACTTTGTAGGGAACCGAATGATCCAACACACGCGCCACCACCAGTGAGACGTTTAAGTGAGCATGACATATTCTCAACTGCCATGCTCTTTCAAGTCAGCATCAAAATATCATAATAAACGGATCTATGGTTCTTACATTTACAAAATTTAAAAAATGCTTATAAATTATACAAAACTATAGTTTAAAATTTATTTAAGAGATGAAAAAACAATTACTAGCAATCAGGAAGAGGTATTTAATATTGAAGTATTCAAGAATTAAATCTTGATTGGCCTCAAATTCCATAGTTTCATGAAATAGTCATTCAATTGGGTAATATGAACTTAGAGAGTTGTATTGATGATTTTTATGATTAGAATTCCTAAATAAATATTAGTTACGGTCGCGAATCATATTTAGATCAACATTGCTGACCTGCAAATTTTAATAAAAGTAAGAAAACTAAAATCTCGCTGGCTACCCTAACGCTTTCACCTTGAGATATTTACTTTATTGGCAGGAAAACGAACCGGTAATCTACTTGGTGCCTTGGTCTGATGATTTAAGTAATTGATGTGACTAAAAATGTGCTCTCTCCGTGGCAGAATATTCTTCTTTGTCGTGTCGATGTCATGACAGTTTATTTTTTGTTCGCCTAAAACTTCTCCACTTCCACGGTGTCGACGGTGGCAGTGCTGAGGTCACTTTGGCTGCATTTTAATGACCCATTGAGTTTTTGAATTGAGTAGTTTAACTTGCGATCGACCAGTGCCGCAGCCTATAACGTTCACTCTGCTGGAAGGCAGGCCTCCTCTCCGTGAAAGGGAGTAGGCCGTATCCACCACGCAGGCCCAGTGAGGGTTGAGGAAGTCGCATGTCTTCCAATTTTTGGTTTCGTTTAGCTTACAATGTTTTTCTTCACAGTTTAGAAAACGATGCCGATGGCTTGCCAGCCAGCATTAATGTGCAAAGAAAAAAATAACGCTTCACTTTTGTTTTGTCTCCAGACCCCGTTGCCTTCGAAGCTGTCGCAATCGTGCCCTCGAACCACACCAATGGACTTGCTGGTCTTCGCGGCGGAGTATACTGCCACCCTGGACTCGAAGACGCAGAAGTGAGGTGGTCTCCAAGAGTGCTGAAGCGCTTGGAGGAATTGGTGAGTTTTCGAATAAGATTTTTTTTAAACGCCATCAATTTGTGTTTAAAATTCTGGTAAATTTTTCAAATTCGCGAATCTAATGATTATTCCACCCGCAGGCCGCCCGCAGCCACCGTTGCCCCAGTATGGACACCGAATCTGGCAAAACTGCTGAGGAACTGGAGGTGGAAACCCTGAATGATTTCTTCTCAGCAGCCTGCAGACCTGGCGTATGGAGCCACAATGCTACCGTGGATGCTGCACTCAGTAAGTTGAGAATATTTTAATATGCTTAATGGTAAGCGCACACGAGACACCGGCCATAACCACCGGAGTGTGTTGCCTATTTCTGCGGTGTTAAGTACTGCTTCAGCGGTTGGCTGCCGCGGCCACACGTGTGGGACAAATCCATACAAAATGAATGAAAAAGCATGTGAATTGCTTGTTGCTGGGCTTCCGGTGGCTGTACTGCGGTACTTCCGGCGGCTGTACACCTTAAGATACACGTCTAAAAAAAATGAAAGAAGTAGTTTAAAGAATGCCACGAGTCCTCGCGATGCGACAGCGGAGCGACAGACGGAAACATCTGACGCTCGCGCGTGTCGCTTGACGCAAGTCGCATCGCTCAAGGCCATGAACGCCGAGGCCTCAGGCGGGACTCCACCAAAGCGGAAATGGGTAGAGATGCGCGAAGCGGATAGGAGAGGAGATGCTTAAGAGCTAACCCGAATCTATCGAAGCTGTGCGCAGATGCGGGCGCGGTGGGCACGTTTTACGACACGGGAGGATTGTGCCGCTCCCCACACACCACTCATTCTTTTCATCTCCGCTGCCCACCTTCGTTAGCTTGCGAGGCACAGCTCATTCTCTGCTTTCTTCGTGCTAAGCAAATATAAGACATCTCCTCTCCTCTCTGTTCAACCGTATCCACTGAAGCTAAGCGGAGACGAGATTTGTAAATAACGTAATGCTATTGGCTGTTTCCAACATAGGTATTTTCTCTTTTCTCGTCTCGTCTCCGCTTTGGTGGAGTCCAGCCGATCGATTCTGTAAAAATCTCACCGTGAAAAGTTAGGTGAAGTGAGCTTAGAGTGACCTGTCAATAGTTTCAATCCCTAGCATTAGTTGGAATGACAGCTCACTCCACGCTCACTTCACCTAAGTTTTCACGGTGAGATGGTTACAGAATCGCACTGCTGACCTTAGGTGGTAATCAAGAATGTGGACCAGTCACCAGATGAAATGGTAGCCAACACCGTTGCTATCCTGAAGACAAAGCTGAAATGTCTCATTTCCCAGTTGAAAATGAGGTCCTGGGTTCAATTCCCGGGTCGGGCAAAGTATTATTGGGTTTTTTTTCATCGGCTCGCCCCCTAATTGTATCATGGAACTTAAAAATATGTGCTAAAAAGTGGGGTACTGTGGCGGCAACGATGACGGTACGGTTGGTGCAGTGGTTAAGCGATTGACTGCTGCGCTGCGTGGCGCGGGTTCGATTCCCGCACGGAACTAATATGTGTATGACCTACAAGTAGTTGTACCGGGTCTCGCTGTTTGTGTATGTGAGTTTAAATGTTTTTAAACGCACCCACAATACAGGAGAAATTCATAGTGTGGGGCAACATTTAAAAAAAAAAAAAAAAAACTACACTGCCACATGCGAACAACTATCATGCTGATGTCACGCAAAAACCTACATCGCGCAGAATTTACCGCGCGACTAGCATATATACAACGGCCCGATTTGAATCACGGGCAGTTAACCAAAAAGACACAACACACCCATCTGGTCGGATGATCCTCCCTTTTGTATGGAGGATGAGTGAACTTTACACCCTGTTCCTCATATCTCTATTATTGCTAGTACTATTAGGTACCCCTCGGACCAACTCTTCGGGGAAAACCAGGTGTGATTTTATGTTATCTTACTTCCAGAATCTCGTTTCCCCTCCCTCTGCGAACGCTGTGGGCCAAACTCCGGCTGTTCTCGCTACACCATCAACATGGGGCCTCCTGTCGCTGGAGTGAGGAATGAGAACCGTCATATTCAGGCTCTGGAGTGTTTGAGGACCAATGTGAATGCTAGTGCTGCTGTGGCGTATGTTGCTTGGCAGCACGTTCGGGAGTTCTTCACTGTGAGTATTGATTCTATTTCTAGCTACCTATATTATCATCATTATGGATAAGCTCTTGTGGCTAAGTAATAACAGCCGCACAGGTCGATCGATCAGGTTAAGCTACGCTTGCCGCGGTTGGTCCGTGGACGGGTGATCTTTACATACCAAGACCCCTCCGTGCCTCAGAAAGCATGTTAAGCCGTTGGTCTCGGCATCTTTGACAGTTGGAGTTGGTTGTGGGTTGTGGAGGTTAGATAGGCAGTCGCTACATGTAAAATACTGGTACTCAGCTACATCCGTTTAGACTGGAAGCCGACCCCAACATAGTTGGGAAAAGGCTAGGAAGATGATGAGATGAGTTTGTGGCCTTACCGTTCGACTATCGCTGCCACCAAAACTTATCACATTGTCACTCCAATCAATCTGCCTAGCCTCTCCCCAACGATGTTGGGGTCGGTTTCCAGTCAATAGGATTCTGCTGAATGCCAGTAGGTTAAATGGAGCGACTGCCTATCCGACCGTCACGACCTAGTTACTGCGTAATACGATACCCCTTGGTAAGAATGGTTGTGAGACTTTTGGGATTCTGACGACCCGTAACGACTGTCAAAGATCTACGAATGCCAGCCGGAACCAACAGCTTAACGTCCGTTTCGTGGTACGGAATGGTCTTGATATGTAATGGAGGGTCACCCATTCACGAACCCACCGGGGCGAGCGTAGTACCTTCGATCAACCCGACTCACAAGCCCCTCATTTCACTCCAAATATTCTAAAACATCTATCTATTTCAGATCCGCAACTCACTGGACGCTCCTAACTTCTCGTTGCTGTGTCCCAACGGCACTCTTGTCCCTCTGACGACTGAAATCCTGAACAATGTTAACTCGCACTGTGCCTTCGTCAGACAGCCTTGGGGAGCTATTGCCACTTCCAGGTTAGTTTAAATCATAATACTATATGAAAGTCTATGTGTTTCTTTCCTCAAAAGACCATTTTAGACACCAATCTACGTACATGTTCTTCACATGATCTGACCAAGATTATGTCTGGACTTTAAAAGAGACTGTGACCTCTGAGTTTGTTTCGGCCTTTCTTCTCAGAGTAGTTAGATAAGAAAACGCTGACCTCATCTAGTTTAAAAAAAATATGATTGAAGAGTTTGTACAAACCTACTTACAGAAAATAAACCATTTATCATAAAAAAGACACGGAAACGAAGCGTTGGAAAGCCTCCCACAAGGTGGACCGTTGACCTTGTGAAGGCACCAGGAATCCGCTGGATGCGGAAGCACAGAACCGGTCGAAGTGGCGGTGCTTGGGGGACATTTATGTCCAGTAGTATGCGTCTTTCGGCTGAAATATAGCACTATGGATTCTTTGTTCCGAAATAAAAAGTTATATTATTAGATGCGTGCAACTTGCCCCGGATTCACACTGTTTTTACTACTTGACAAAACATGGAGATTTCTTAGGATAGAATAGAATTTTCTTTATTATGTACACCATATAAGTTACAGATATAATTGTAGAACTTTTACAAAGGGTGACACAATGGGCGGTCTTTTCGCTAAGAGCGATCTTTTAAAGACAACCTTTGGATGGATTAAAAAGGGGAAGAAGAGACAAATACTGTGGGTAGTCTGTGGTGTACTACTTACATAATACAATAAATACATACTTAAAATAATAAACATGACATAGGAGCAAAGAAAAATTTCTTTATTATATAAAAGTTTAATACTTATGCATTTTACACAAACCTTCTGGAATAAATTCGAGTAAATTTGCGTTTTATTTGTGTGAATAAACAATTTTTCTTTCTTTCTTAATAAAATCAATCATTTATTTATCCTCAGTGGGAACGCAGCAACCATCCTCACTCAGCTACGCAGCTGGTGGCCAGCTGGTTCAAACCCTGGAGGCAACACCTGGCAATCGACCCTGTTCACTGTTCTAGCTGGTGGTGAAAGCGCCAGGGTTGTTTACCGGGATGCTCCTACCCCCATGCTGAACTACACCTCAGCTAGTATGTATAAAAACATTTTTTCAAAAAATAAAAAAAAAACAACTGACTTCCAAAAAACAAACACTTTAAAGTGAAAAAAAACTTTAATTTCGGAAGTCGGTGTCGTTGGTTCCGCATTTTCGGTTTTTGAAAAGAATTTTACAAATCAGCTTATATTATTTATATTAAGCCGATTTGCAAAATTCTTTTCTGTGTTCTGAGGTAACAAACACAAAAAAAAACGAATTGAGAAACTCCCCCTTTTTTTTTTGAAGTCGGTTAAAAAAAATAGGGTTGAGCTACACGATGACTGATGCATGCATGCCGTCAGTTGGGACAGGTCAGCTCAAAGCTGGACATTCCAGGCATGGCATGGTTCTGCATTGTTAGACTCGCATAAAATCCTAATAATATTTTTTTTTTTTATTAGACTTCTTTGTGTCTTACTGCTGGGAAAAGGCCTCTCCTTGTTTCTTCCAAACCTCCCTGTCTTGTGCGATCTCTGACCATGTTGGCTCTGCAAATGTTACCACATCGTCACACCACCTTCGCGGTGGTCTACCTCGACGGCGATGTCCTCTCTCAGGCGCCCAGAGAGTCCTAATAATATAAAGTTTGGAATTTAAAAGAGACCATGGCCTCTGAGTTTGTTTCGTCATCTAGTTTATAAAATATTAATTTATTTTCATTTTAAAAAACAGAAAAACGACGGGCTGTTATAAGTTTGACGTGTCTGTATGTGTGTGTCTGTCTGTGGCATCGTAGCTCCCAAAGTCAAAGTCAAAGCCAATATTTTTTTTTTTTGTTATCATGGTGAATTAGTCGGGAGTGTTCTTAGCTATGTTTGCTGAAAATCGGTCCATGATGGCCGCCGCCACAAAATGGCGGATTACATATTTTTTCACAGCTCCCTCAATATGGGTATCAACAACATAATTATAATCAAAAAATTTCATACCTACTTACGTAGGGTCATAATTTCAAGGTTATTTTTTTATTTTTCTAATAAAGTTTAAGTGTATATTCTTTTCTTTAAAAAAGAAAGAGGTTTCAAGAGAGCATTCAAGATTTATATTTTTCATTTTGTTTTTCAGTGATTACTAGAAATTAAGAACTTGTTTGAAACGAAGTCATAAAAAAAACTAAAAACCTTTCGCGGGCTACCCTGACGCTTTCAAAATCAAAATCAAAAGTCATTTATTCGAATTATGCTGAGAATCAGCACTTTTCGAACGTCATAATTACAAAAGACAGTCCCCCCGAAACGCCCGCACTTCAACATTTCCTAGTGCTTTCGCTGAGAAGAAGTGGCGCAACAAACTCCCCAGCAGCACAGCTGTCTGTTCAATTAGAAAATACTTGATTGTATACAATACTAGGTATGCAAAGTAATTAACATTACAAGACACAGAACATTAAATTAAATTATTTGGCATATTATTATGTCAGCTAGCCACGCCAATATACCAACCAATAACTATGCGTATTCAAGCAAAAAAAAAATAAATCAAAATTAAAAATGTGTACTTTCACCTCTTTCTACAGTTCGTATAATCAGTCCCGCGGCTACAACGATCTCCTGTCTCCGTGCCCATCGTTGGTGCACCATCTCTGAAGCGGAACAAACCAAGTGCAACTGGGTTGATGCGGCCGCGTACACCCTGGGCATCTGGCCCAGGCTCGGTTGCCAGCAACGCAACACTGTGCTGGACTGTCTTTCTGACATCAAGGATGGCCTGACTGACTTCATCTCCATTCCGTCGAACTATGGTTATCTGGCTAGGCAGTAAGTATATTTTTGTAGTGAAAATATCGTGAGGAAACAGGCATGTCCTAGATCCAAAAAATTCGAAGAAATCTAACATCTGACGCACAGTGGGCCCGGCCCGCGTGGTGGAATATAAGGCCCACTTCCTCTCATCGAGAGGAGGCCTGTGTCCTAGTGGGGACACTACAGGCACCAGACAGGCACTTTACTTTGTGTATTTAATTTCATCTGCACTGCTCTCAAAACGGTGAAGAATAATATCGCAAGGAAACCGGCAACCAAAAATTCGAAGACATGTGATATCCACCAATCCGCATTAAGCCCGCGTGGTGGGTATGACCCACTCCCTCTCACAGAGAGGAGGCCTGTGTCCCAGTAGTGGGAACATTATAGGCTGATTATGCTTTGAAAACTGCTCCCAACCAGCATTGACAACTAGTGTTTGTCGACGCTGACAAGCGCCTGGTATATCAACGCCGGTTACCTGATTACACCCTGACAGTCTCTTCCTAAAGTACACGTGCGTAGCTTAGCCTTAGGACTATGGAGGCATGAGGCAGTATAGAGGTATGAGGAACAACAGGGTGTAAAGTTCACTCATCCTCCAGAGAAAAGGGAGGATCCTCCAACCAGACGGGTGTCGTGTCTGGTAGGCAACTGCCCGATAATTCATGTCGGGCTGTTGGATATATGCTAGTAGCGCGGTAAACTCTGTTAGCGCGATGCAGGATTTTGTGTGACGTCAGTGTGATGTGTAATTCGCATGTGGAGGTGTAGATGCCGCTACGGGGCTGATGTGGAGATGCGTTTATTCCCCTCTCATCTCCTTTCTCTTCCTCAGACACTTCAAACTAACTCCAGTGAAACTCGTTCAGAACGCGCCAGATCACGCGTCCAGAATAGCTGCATTCGTCAAGGAGTCTTCAGTCACTACTGCCAACATCACTCGTTTTGAAAATCTGAGAGAAAAGGTCGCCTGCTTCCCCGAATTTGGCGGTCTTGGTAAGTTAAATATTATATTTTTCTTCTCACTGGTCCATAGCAGCTTTAAACGGAGAGAAGTGGAAATAGAGTAGGGAGGCTTTTGCCCAGTAGTGGGACATCACAGGCTTTTAATAACCCTACTTAATATTATAAACGTGAAAGTTTGCATGGATGGATGCTTGTTACTTTTCACGCAAAAACTACTGAACGGATTTGGATGCATGAACACACAGTTGGTTTATAACCAGGATTAACATATAAGATACTTTTTATCCCTATATTCCCACGCGATCAGACCGAGAGTTGACCGAGAGAGAGAGTTTGGCAATTCTTCGGGCTACGTCGGTAACCTTGGTTAGGTTACCGACGTAGCCCGAAGAATTGCCAAACTTAAGTGGCAGTGGGCAGGGCACATTGCTCGCAGAACGGATGGCCGATGGGGCCGAAAAGTTCTGGAGTGGCGACCGCGAACCGGAAGACGTTGCGTTGGAAGGCCTCCCACTAGGTGGACCGATGACCTGGTGAAGGTTGCGGGAATCCGCTGGATGCGAGTCGCACGGGACCGGTCAATGTGGCGACACTTGGGGGAGGCCTATGTCCAGCAGTGGACGTCTATCGGCTGAAATGATGATGATGATGATGATCAGACCTTATGCGGGTGAAACCGCGGGGCGCAGCTAGTTATAATCTAATTCTTCCATTCATTTAGTTTTTCTAGTCATCATCATCAGCCTACAGCCAGCAGTCCACCGCTGGACATCGAGTTGAATGACGAGCAATAGGAGAGGCCTATGGGCCTCTCTGGCAACTCTCATCCAGTTGCTACCAGCCATCCTGTGAAGATCGTCGCCCCACCAAGCCTGAAGGCGTCCTACCTTACGTTTGCCGATTCGCAAGAGAGAATGTCCTTGGGGGCTGAGTCCCAGCAGTGGGAACCTTATAGGTTGAATAAGCTTTACTAACAAAGATCCGTTTCCACAGCCTACGTTTCATTCATCCGCGCTGGTCAGGAACGCGGAATTCTGTCCTCATCGGAGTGCGATTACGCTCGCACTGTCGGCGAGTTCTTCGGAGGAGCCTGCGCTCCCGGCGCCATTGCCGCTTCCCATGCGCTTTCCGAGTCTGTAAGTATTTAAAAAAAGTAGTAACCACTTAGATAAACTTTAAAGCGGAAGATACGGTACGCTCTAACATCGCAATCACTAAACTTGGGCTCGGTGCAACGAAACTCACACATCTGTAATCACAGTTGCATACTTTCAATTACCGATAGACAAGGACAGAAACAGGACCCGACACAGTCGTGCGAGAGCAACCGCGTTAGCCGCCGAATGTGTACAATCATAAAAAAATTACATACGAGTGATCAAAATCCCGTGTGTCTTAAAATACACAAAAAATGCATTTTGATGCGTATTTATGTACAAAAAATAAAATTATTGAGCCGTATCGACATGCGCTGTCTAAACGATGGTCCGTGTGTGACTGAGTGCAACTGTGTCCATTGGACTTGGTTCAGTATGGACCGCGCGCTGTGGTCTAGTAACGTACCTTCCACTTTCCCCGTGGTCACGAGCTACAAGTTCAAGCGTCACGCGTCTTGTGACAGCGACTGCGGAGAAACCAATGAAAGACGTTGTTTAGAGCGAGCCACGAGTCTCCACGACGCGACTAAAGGTGGCATCCTACAGCGCGTGATTTTGCGGACGAGTATGGATATTTTGATAGCAAAAGACTGTATTGTATAGTACAGACGCCAGCACATCAAGCTACTACAATCTGTCAAATTTCTTTAATATATTTTCAATTCTATCGCCAAAGCATTAGATTCAAGGTTGATTGGGAAAATTTGACAGTTTCAGGTAGCTTGATCGGCTGGCGTCTGTACCTACACGTGTAGGAACTTAGCTTCACTTTGTATTTAAATGTTGGTGGGATCGTCTACTGCGATCCACTTCTACGCTACGTATAAGTGCGTAACTGGTAAACAAATGAACCGCGCAGCTAACATGGTAGCATCTCTGTGAAGCAGCGGACGGACGATTTTAACACAAAAATACTAACCGCATCTAACTTCGCAGACTACACAAACACCTAAGCCAGTTAATAAACGTCGGAACAAAAAGCGGGCAAGTACATACTATATGTGGGTGTGAAGTGTAGTTTTGTTTAACCCCTGTAACTTGTCGATCTATTCTGGGCCCTAATTCAACATGACCATATAACGATTCCTTACTTCGAAACCACGTCAATTCCATTGTAGCGGTATCTACAACGCCACATACGAACAACGCGTCATACTGATGTCACGCAAATCCTGCATCTCGCAAGCAGAGTTTACCGCGCAATTAGCATAGATACAATTTCCCAACCTCAATCGTTGGGCAATTGCCCGCCAGACACAACACCCGTCTGGTCGGACGATCCTCCCTTTTCTATGAAGGATGAGTGAACTTTACTCCCTGTTCCCCATACCTCTAAACTTTAGTTATTCACTACATCTGTTATTAGCGTATTCTCTGTGATATAATGGCGTGGTTTGAACTGTCAAAATACATGTTGTCCGTACGGTTGACATTTCGATTCCTTGCCGTTAACAAGACACGATATTGACGTGGTTTGCACGTGGTAAGATTTCGCGGGGAATAATACAAAATTGGGGCCCTGTACAAATCTCACCATGAAAACTTAGGTGAAGTGAGCTGTCATTAGTGTCAATCCCTAGCGTCAAATGGAATGACAGCGCACTTCACCTGTCTTCACGGTGAAATTTTTACAGAATAGACCTGGCTAGGCTGCTGTCACTGACTGACGGCGTAAAAATGTCTTTAGGATGATTTCATTTCAGTTTCAGACCATTCTAACTCAAAACTCAAAGCATTTGTCTGCCTATATGTGCTGTCACACAATCCATACGTCGTTTCTTCGGGCTCCTTACACTCTTATTGATTCCATCGTCTACATTCAACCTGAATACTGCAATGTTTGAAATCACGATCAAAGTCGATCTATTCCGTAAAATACTCACGTGAAAACTTAGGTGAAGTTAGCTGTCATTAGTGTCAATTCCTAGCATCAGGTAGAATGAAAAAAGAAAAGAAATAATGAAAGAGAATAATTATGTTTATTTGCGGTAAATATGACGCAAAAAAAGAACACAACCACAAAAAAATAACGAATTGCGGTAAAATATGCGTTACAACCACGCAAAACGGCCATTGCTCAGCATAAAACCATATACGAGACAGACCCCCAGCGCTGGTTTTCAACGACAGCCGGCGTTGAATGAGAGCTCACTTCAAGCTCATTGCACCTAAGTTTACACGGTGAGATTTTTACAGAATAGAAATGTTGTACCTACAAGCGTGGTGATCAATGCTGGATCGATCGTGTCTGAATTATGGGAAAAAAGCATTTACCACACTGAGGACACCATTGAGAAATAACAAAAGTCTTTCTAAGTTTTAATCCCTGACCATGACTAACATTCAAAGTTTTAATTCTTATGTAGCTAACATTTTTTACATGTCGTATGGTATTTTTATCTCACGAAGCAACGCGCGCTTTACTTGTGACGTGTTTGTACACCTGTTAAGCTGTAACAGGTCTACAAACACGCTGTGAATGTGTGTGTAAGCGCAGGAGCTCTCGGTACCGGCCCAGACAATAGCGATGTCGGCAGTGTGTGTGTGTGTGTGTGCACGTTATGTGCTGACGCTACTCGTCTCCACGCACACATTCACAGCGTGTTTGTACACTTGATTACCACAAGTAAAGCGCGCATCGTTTTGTGAGATTAAAATACTGTAATCATAAAGGGATATTGCTAATATATTGCTGCAAGGTTATTTTGGCGCGACTGAAATCGGAACTAACGGCCATCTTGTTTTTTGAATACATTCCAAGTGATAGTTCACAATACAATGGCACGGAATGTTTAGACAGCACCCTGACTACGTAACACATTATCAATACAATCTGAATCCTTTTAAAGTATATGGCTAATCCATTGCTTCATAATTTATCTTCGAAGAATCCAGCCTTATCAATAGCCCTCCCCCCTGTCAACATTATGGGTGGTGCACAGGATGCCAAAAATCCTTGCAGCAATGTATCTTGGTACCTTGAACAAAAAAAGTTAACGATATCTTTCTCTTTTACAGACTTTCAACGCCTCAGTCCTGTGCTCCGCTTGCAGACAAGCCAGCACCGACCTCGGGAACGAATCAAGTAAGTTCTTAATCGAACATTTGAACTCTAAAGGCTGATGCAGCGGGCGAGCCACACCGCAACTCAAAAATCTTCCTACATAACTTTCGTATATTTTGTATCGTTGGTCTCGTGGTTGCAAGCACGACTGCTGAGCGTGGGGTCCTGGGTTCGATTCCTAGGTCGAGCAAAGTGTTATTTAGTTTTTCCATCGGGAAATTCTAAGTAACAGCCAGGAGTTTGGAAGTTGGCGGTGTGATACCCCCGTGCCTCGGAAAGCACGTTAAGCCGTTGGTCCTGCGCCTGATCTCTCTCCGGTCGTGTCGGATTGCTGTTCCATCGGTCAATGAGAGTGAAAGATGAGAGATGCACCTGTGTCTGCGCACTATAATATCTCGTAATCAGCCGCGCACAAGCCGAGCGAGCGAAGCGAGCGGTGCCGCGGTAGCGAGTGCTACGTCCAAGTTTGTTACCATTATTTGACTATATAGTATTTTAGGATCACAAAAAGAGGCGGAAATTTTAATGTTAGAATGTTCTATAATCTTTTTAGGAGCGCACAATGGTAATTTTTAGTGGTTCGATTAAATACTAATGCCTTTTGTTTTCTTTCCAGCAACCTGCGAGTACAACTACAGCAACAGATACTACGGTAACAATGGATCCCTGGCGTGCCTGAACGATCCTAACACCCATGTTGCCTTCTTGAACACCAGGAATATCAGTGGTAAGATATTTAAATACTTTCAATTTAAATTATTAGGAAAGAAAAAGAGATAGTAAGAAAAATGGTTTATTCTGCACAAATAAGTCAAAAAAAAACAAAAGTCATTTATTCAAGATAGGCTGAGAATCAGCCCTTTTTGAACTTCAAAATTACAAAAGACAGTCCCCCTAAACGCCCGCCCTTCACCACTTCTTAGTGCTATCGCTGGGAAGAAGAAGTGGCGCAACAAAATCCCCAGCAGCACAGCTGTCAGTTCAGTTATAAAATACTTGATTGTATACAATACTAGGTCTGTATGTAATGCACGAAGTTAAAATAATGTACGGTTCCATACATTTCCAAAATCTCGTATTTGTTTACATATTTAGAAACGAAATTACGAACGTAGATTCGGCAGGCGTAGCTTAACCTGATCGATCAGCCGCACAGGTCGATCGATCAGGTTAAGCTACGTTTGCCGCGGTTAGTCTGTGGATGGGTGACCATCTTTACATACCGAGACCCCTCCGTGCCTCGGAAAGCACGTTAAGCCGTTGGTCCCGGCTGTCATTCGTAGATCTTTGACAGTCGTTACGGGTAGTCAGAAGCCCGAAAGTCTGACAACCCAGTAACTGGGTTGTGGAGGTCAGATAGGCAGTCGCTCCATGTAAAATACTGATATTCAGCTGAATCCGGCTAGGCAGATGATGAGATTAGTATGGTTGTTATAAAATACTATAGAGGTATGAGGAACAGGGTGTAAAGTTCACTCATCTTCCATAGAAAAGGGAGGATCCTCCAACCAGGCGGTTGTTGTGTCTGGCAAGCAACTGCCCGATGATTCATGTCGGGCCGTTGTATACGAGTATAATATGCATTGCGCGATAAACTCTGCTTGCGAGATGCAGGATTTTGCGTGACGTCAGTATGACGCGTTGTTCGCTTGTGGCGTTGTTGATACCGCTACAATACTCCCTTACCTTTACTTCCCCAGCGTACCTGACCTCCTTAAGTCTCCAAGGGGAGCAGTTCCGAGCCCTGTGCCGCAACAACTCTTTGGCCGCCTATACTGGCACCAACATCGATGATGGATGTCTTCTGGCTTACGTGGTAGACGCTGAGGTCGTCACCAGAAGGTAAGTCGTATTTGGTACGAAAAATTCCTCAGGAGAAACTTTGCGCTCTATTTGAAGAGTGAACGGAACTGAAAATTCAGGCTCGGGTTGGTGACGCTGAATCGCATGTAAACGGCTCTAGTCAGTCGGTGACGCTTACTCGCGTATACTCGGATACTCGGCTCCAGTCGGTCGGTGACGCTGAATCGGGTATACTCGGCTGCAGTCGGTTGATGACGTTGAATTGATTGTACTCGATTCCAGGCGTTCGGTGACGCTGAATCGCGTGTACTCGGCTCGAGTCGGTCAGTGACGCTGAATCGCGTATACTCTGATACTGGGCTTCAGTCGGTCGGTGACGCTGAATCGGGTATACTCGGCTCCAGTCGGTCAGTGACGCTGAATACAAAAATTTGTCTGCTCAATAACGTAAATAACGCAATGGTTGTTGTTGAACTGTCAAAATGAAACCCATTTCTACTGATAGTGTGTTACTCTGCAGAAGAGCACGACAATATTTTACTTGTTCATCATAACATCACACCCGTATTCCCTGAAGGGGTAGGTAGAAGTGTACCTATTATACACCCACATTTCACCGGTTATGTTTAAGCCCCATGCAAGAGGGGGCAAGCTTATTGGCATCAACCGGGCATAAATCCGGACCCCGGACTGAGAAATTCCAAATGGAAAACCCAATCACACTGCCCGACCTGGAAATCGATCCCAGCGATGTAATTGCATAACACATTAACAGTAGCAATGGCTTTCATTTTGACAGTTCAACAACATTCATTGCGTTATAATTTACCGTTTGTTGAGCAGACAAATTCGAATATATGAAGCAATGGATTAGCAATATCTTTCAAAATGATCCAGATTGTAATTAGGTAAAATAGTGTGTTACACAATTAGGGTGCTGTACCTCATGCTCAGCAAGTAACGCTTGCAACTAAACCAACAAGGCAGTTCACTTGATCTCATAGATTTTTCTCTTTTTTTCCAGAAGCGACAATATCTACAACAGCCTAAACACTCTCTTCGATTCTCTGGACAACTACTTCGGTTACGCCGCTGCTTCTGGCAATCAGCTTATCAACCTAGAAATCTTCTCTCCTCTCAACGGAGTTCCGGATTTACTCTTCAAAGACTCCACCATTGGTCTTACGGAACCCACGGCCTCATCCAGTCACGAACCTGCAAGGAACTACATTGAATTGTTTAGACATCTGCAAGCGTGCACGGGTACTGCCCCACCACTTCCCGGCCTTGCAAACCGCAGTTTCTATTCCATATTCACTTTACTAACCATGGCATTACTGACAAGATTAGTCGTTTATTAGTCCATTTTTTCGTGTGCGTTTCCGAACGCACTTTTTTATTTTTTAAGTTTGTGACAGTCATGCGTTTGGCGCTCAAAATAGGAAGATTTAAAAAACTTGAGTTATGTTACAAAAGAATGTATTTTAATTAAGATTCCCGTTCAGTTTATATTAATAAGCAGTACAATCTAAGTACCTAATAAAAAATGAATTATTTTTGTATCATAATTTACCTGTAAGTGTTGAAAGTAATGAAGTTTTTGAAAATATTTTAATCAAGCTTTGAAAATTTTAAAATGCGTATGAACAACTTTTATTATTAGTAATTATAAGAAATAACTATATTATATACTTACTTTTATACAAATAAAAATATTTTGTAGATATAAATCGTAGTTTTTTCCGAATTTCCAAATATTAGTATATATGAACACAGCATAGGTAGTTGAACAGATATTTAGAATAAATGCTATTGTTTTACCAATGTATTTCGTTTGTATTTTTGTGAATAAAATAATGATTTTTATAAAATAAAAACTCGTTTCATTTTAATATTCCTGTATGGTACGGACGCCAGCACATCAAGTTACTACAATCTGTCAAATTTCTATAATAGATTTTCAACTTAATCGTTAAAGCATTAAGGTTCAAGGTTGATTGGGAAAATTTGACAGTTTGGGGTAGCTTGACCTGCTGGCGTCTGTACACACCGCATACACGTTGACAGTCAGATATAAAGTCCGTTTCACAAAAGAAGTCTCGTAGACGCGGCGCCACTGTCGTAGGACGGAATCATAAATATTGATTTATTTATTTATCTCCACATCATATACGAGTAGCAGGCTTGATTATTGGTTAATAAAATTCACATTCTTAAATAGAGAAAGGTGTCTGGGTTGGAGAGTTGTTGTTGGAATGTTGCTAACTATATAATAATAATTAGTTCCACTTATTGCCGCGGGACTTCTTTCGGGAAACGGACTCTAAATCTTCTATTCACACGAGAAATGTTGCCAGTAGTCAACCCTATTGCTTTTAAACTTTATTGTAAATAACATGCGGTGGGTCGGGGGCCGAAATTTCACGCGGACAAAGTCGCGGGCAGAAGCAACTGACTGATATGTGAGAGGGTGTTAACCAGTCAAATAGAGGAAGATCGACAGAAGGCAGAACCCAGTGACAATCCTGAGTTGACCATATCTACGAACTTTGTGTCGGAGAAGTGAACAGCGTTGCTTGCCACAGTATTATTGCAAGTAAGAGATGAAGATGGATATAGTACAATACTGCGAGCGTTGGTAGACCAGGGCTCGCAAGCAAACTTTATTAGTGAGCGGGCAGCGCAACTGATAAGGGTCAAAAGATCGCAAATAAAGGGAACAGTCACTGGTGTTGGAGCAACACAGACTACAGTCAATCACGTAATACAAGTCGAGCTACATTCGAGATATGATAAGGATGTCAAGATTAATATTAATGCCTATGTAATGCCAACGCGATTAACATCACACTTGCCATCTGAAACAATTACTGGTACAATGCACACCTGGCCGCACTTAAAAGGACTCACCCTGGCAGACCCGAGCTTCCATTCACCAGGGCGAGTAGACATGCTGCTGGGCGTAGAAGTTTGTGCTCAAATTTTAAAGGCTAAGATCATCAAAGGTCCACCTGGCTCCCCATGTGCCCAAAATACAAGCTTGGGTTGGATCTTATTTGGAAAGATACAAGCACAAACTTCAGAACAACAAATACTAGTAATGCATCACAAACTTGATCTAGATGAAATTTTGAAATCTATGTGGGAGGTTGAAACAGATACCTACACAAGGAAAACTTACCAAGGAAGAAGAGGAGTGTGAGAGAATATATAAAGAGACACACAGACGAAATAGTGAAGGGCGTTACATAGTCCAGATGCCATTTAAAACAGAAAACCCACAATCACCGCATGGTAATACGAACGAAGGAGCTATAAATAGATTATTGCACTTAGAAAGACTTTTATGAAGAATGCTGATTTGAGAAAGGAGTATAATAAGGCAATTAATGAATACAACGAAATCAAACACATGGAGGAGGTACCAAGTGATGAAAGGAATAAGCCAGCTGTATACTTGCCCCACCATGCAGTGGTAAAGGAAGAAAACGAAACTACAAAGGTCAGGCCAGTGTTTGACGCCTCTCACAGGGGCTCAAATAATATAGCACTCAACGACGAGTTACTTGTTGGACCGCACCTTCAGGAAGATTTGAGATCACTCATCATGAGGTGGCGCCTGAAAAGGATAGCATTTGTAGCCGATATTCAGAAGATGTATCGACAAATACTCGTTTCGAAACAGGACGCAGGTTATCAAAGAATTGTCTAGCGTAACAACCCTAATGAACCTGTAAAGGAATACCGGCTTCTGCGAGTCACCTTTGGCACGGCATGTGCACCATACCTTGCCCCATACCATATTTTAAGAGGCAGTTTACGGTCAAGGTTTACAATGAACAACAAAAACTTATCTCAAGTGGACTGTGTTATTCCACTGTATGGTATAAAAGGAATAAAATTGAATGTAGAAGTGTGTTGTGTGTTTGTGTGTGTGAGTGATGTGTGTGTAAGGTGTGTGTATTACACAAGATAGGCAAGCAAGAGTAATCCTTCAGGAGCAGCCACTCTGTTGCTTTAGATTTTAGTGCATGTGAGTTTTTTTATAATGTTGATGTGTTTGGTGTGTTGTAGGCAAAAGTCCTCGCCCACATATGGGAGTGGCGAAAGGCTCCGCTGCCGCGAGAAATCACGGTACAGCGGACAGAGCTCCAGCGGGATCTCATGGCGACATGGAGAGTGCGATTGTCGCAACCCAGTGATGGGCATTGACTTGAACAGGAAAAATAACAAATAAAATTGTATTTATCAATAATTGAGGCTTATACATATGTACCTATATCAAAATTTCCGATACATAGATTGTGTTATCAGATTTCAAAATCGTTTTTTTTATTTTTATAACAGTTTCAAATCTGCTGACAAAGGCTAGAGGTGACGAATTCTGACACTGCGTCAACTATGGAATTTAGACAAATCCTACGTATTTTAAACGTGAAAGTTTGTATTGATGGATGTTTGTTACGCTTTCGCGCAAAAACTACTGAACGGATTTGGATGAAATTTGAAACAAAGATGGTTTATAACCAGGATTAACATATAGGATACTTATACATATACGGATCGAAACTTATACGGGTGAAACCGCGGAGCGCAGCTAGTAATTTATATTTTTAATAATCAACAGGGTTAAACTAAAATAGCTAGCGAAACTCTGCAGACGCGATGGATATCAATATATAAACACGATAAACGCGAATAAATAAATATATACAACTCACTTCTGCCCACGACTTCGTCCGCGTAAAACTTTAGCCCCGACCCATCGCATCGCATCCCATCGCTCGCCCGTGCTACTCCTACGAATGCGCTTAGCATTTTTTCCGATATTTTCCCCTTTTGTTCGGCTCCTGTAGGGTCGTAACTTGATGTTAAATTTACATATTATTCCCTAATTTATTACTAATTTGTCGGGAACTAGAAGTATCAAGCGGACGAAATCGTGAGCAGAAGCTAGAGATAGACCTTTTATAATATTAGTAGCTATGACTGATTCGTATTACAACAAATGGGCAAACCCTTTGTGTTCCAGGGGTCTGTTTATTAAGTGGTAAATATCATCATCACTTCCCATCGGGAAGTCAATCAGCCAGTTTGACGACCTCATCCTCTGCCTAGCCTTCTCCCAACTATGTTGGGTAAGCTTCTAGTCTAACCGGATGCAGATGATTACCAGTATTTTACATGGAGCGACTGCCTATCTGACCTCCACAAACCAGTTACTAGGTAATACGATACCCCTTGGTAAGACTGGTTGTCAGACTTTCGGGCTTCTGACGACCCGTAACGACTTTCAAAGATCCACAAATGAGAGCCGGGACCAACGGCTTAACGTGTATTTTTTTTTTTTATTATTAACAAACTTTGCCCCACACTAGAAAGGCTGAATGTAATTTATATCGTAATTATTAACCAAACCTCAAATAATTCCCCAATAATGATTTCTTTCCTAAACATGTTGCCCCCTGGTCGCTATAACACTATGTGCTAGCGACCGTTTTCGGGGGCCCATGATTGAGCGTGCAAGACCACCCCCTGCCATTTCATGTGTAATTTATGTAGACCATCGGTCAGGCCAGGATAACCAGTTCACTATAGCCACCCAAACCCATAATCCAATATTTTTGTTCCCAATAATCGGGGTGCACTTGCATAGTGCGAACATATCAAGGCCACCGACCGACCACATCAAGGCCACGTCGCGACCACCAGCCGTCACCAGCGAGACCGCGCACTAGCGGAGCAGACATCGACTCCGGCTGTGACAGTGTCGTCGCGTCGACGCAATGTTGTTTGCGATGTGGCCGGCCACTAGTGCGCGGTCTCGCTGGTAGTTGCGACGTGGCCTTGATGTGGTCGATATCGCTCATGCGATTGATTTTGACGGTCAAATGTGGTCCGTATGAATAAACTATTTGTACGAGTTTATTCATGCCCGTGTTGTGACGACGTGTGATTGGGCCCTAAGTTCGCACTATCAAAGGCATGGCCATTACATTGTAGCGGTATCTACAACGCCACATGCGAGTAACGAGTCATACTGACGTCACGCAATTCCTGCATCTCGCAAGCGGAGTTTACCGCGCAATTAGCATAGATACAATTTCCCCAACATCAATCGTTGGGCAATTGCCTGCCAGACACAACACCCGTCTGGTCGGTGGATCCTCCTTTTTCTATAGAGGATGAGTGAACTTTACACCCTGTTCTTCATACCTCCAAAACATAAACAAGCTTTTGATAAACCCTCATACACTTGGCGAAGCAGGAAGCCCTGCTAGGTTTGTGTCTTGGCAGCTAACAAGATAAAAGAGTAATCTTATTAACACATTGATGTTGTGTATTATTTATGAAGTCTTCTGTTGGTTTGTGTATAAATGTAATATTTTATGTCACACTTTTTTTTTTTTTTAAACTTGATTTTTGTAACAAATTGCTTAAATATATCTTAAAACACTAAGAATAAATATGAAAAAATATTACAATAAATAACATACACTTATATACCGTAGAGGCGGGTTACTTTGACTCTAGGGCATAACTTTGGCCCAAATCGAGAAAATGTTTGAAGTGCCCGCTGTGTCGCGACCACACAACCAAACATCGTAGTTCCTTCGGTAACTAACAGACGGCGATATAAACGCGTACTTGCGGAACTGTTTTACGGATTCGAGTGCACGTCGCTACATGTTCGCGCCATTTGAAGTTTTGACAGTAACACCGGCGTATTTTTCTGCTGCAAACTTTGATGTGTACAGCTAAATTTTGGTAAGTTTTCCAATTGGATTGTTATTTATTTTCGTAGGCATGTCTGTAGGAGTATAGCAATTGTTTTTTAAAGACGATTTACTTATGTTTTGGGACTTAAATTACAGATCTAGAAAATCGGTATACATTGACCGCCTTTTCGGGTAACTTTGGCCCCGCGAGCTAAAGTAACTCTGCGATGTTTATTAGTGGAGAACTTTACATTTTTGATCAATTTGTTACAGAACTAAATACAGAGCGACATTCCTGCCATCCGTGTACAGACTGGCAGTCGTCGATATGTTGATTACACCCAGGCAGATTTAAACAAAATGTCTGGATGCAATCCAATCAAAAGTGCTCACACAAAGAGCGGCTGCAGATTTGATTAACATTCCTCGCAGCACTTTGAAAAACAATTTAACCCGGAAGCACCCTAACAAATCAGGTAAACCTACAAAACATGCATGAAAAGAGGTAAGACGTACTGGCGGTGGCTCGCGATTAAAGATGAACAGCTTTATAGTTGGGAACACATGTAGTGTGTAAGATTGGACTTCCTAAATTTGAAAAAAAGGGTTCTTTCTCTGTTCCAGAAATGAACGAGTGATTGTGTGTGAGTGATTAGATTGTGGTACAGACGCCAGCAGATCAAGCTACCCGAAACTGTCAAATTTTCCCAACCAACCTTGAACCTTAATGCTATAACGATAAAGTTGAAAATCTATTAAAGAAATTTGACAGATTGTAGTAGCTTGATGTGCTGGCGTCTGTACTTAGAACGTTGATTCTCATACCTACATAAGACTGAAATTATAATTTTATAAAACTGAAAAGTATGATATGTTTGCGAATGTTACCGAATGTATCTAAGATCGTTACGTGATATTTTCTTACTGTAAATCTTTTTCAAATATATAATGTTGATTTTACATCGTGTTTTAATTTATTTCGAACTTTTTTCTTACATTAAACCTCTCCTGGATATTCAATATTACCGCCCTTGGTGGTTTCTTTGGTCACTGATAGCTGCAAGTGCGATTTTTCACCGATAAAGTTCATGGGGTTAAATTAACCCTTTTCTAAGAACAACTTTGGCCCAAACTTTAATTAAAAAAAAAAACATTTTACGCTTATCATATTTCTAAAATACACTACGCATCTTGTTGATTACATCCTTGAGCTTCTTTATAACATATAAGAACACTAACAAGATAACACCAATACAAACTACAGATCAAATTCATAAATTATTTGAAAAAAATAGCTAAAGTAACCCGCCTTTACGGTAGTAATATTTATTTTTAACTCCTATTTACATTCAAACTCAGTCTTATCATATAAAAATTGATTATTTTCTTAAAAAAATAAATAGATGTTTCCTTACAATCAGATATGTACATATATTGGTTGATTTTATGTCCCGGAGACATTATGAAAGTTTTTCAAAACAATTTATGTCACACTTGATTTTTTTTTTTAAACTTGATTTTTATAACAAATTGCTTAAGTATATCTTAAAACACTAAGAAATAAACATGATAAAATATTACAATAGATAACATACACTTATATAGTAATATTTATTTTTAACACCTAATTACATTCAAACTCAGTCTTATCATATAAAAATTGATTATTATCTTAAAAAATTAACTAGATCTTTACTTACATTGAGATATGTACATAATATATTAGTTGTTTTTATGTCCCAGAGACATGAAAGTTTTTCAAAACAATCGTTTCTCATAAGAGAACAGGCTGTGGACATTTCCTTCCAATTGAGCAGAGTAAGTCCTCTTCATAAATCTGAGATCTCCAGAGTAGCTCATTTCATGTAACAAGCCAACTGACCGAGCCCCAATGTCTTGGCAGCTGTGTTGCATGCCTGCCTGTAGGTATGGCAGGAACCGCAAGACTGAGCCCTTGTCCACAATGCTTCCACTCACTCCCTGAGCCACTCTGTGCTTGTCAGACTCCTTGTGGAAGTATCTACTCATTGCTGCTCCTTTTCCATCCTTGTTCTCCATGGCTTCTAAGCTACCCATCCCTCTGTACTTCTTCAACCTGACTCCATCAGAAAAGAAGTATTCTCCAGGTGCTTCTGATGTTCCAGCTAGTAGAGAACCCATCATGACTGTTGTGGCTCCCAATGCTAATGACTTGACAATGTGACCCACAGATTGTATTCCACCATCTGCAATAACTGGCACATTGAAGTGACGAGCATAGGATGACACTTGATACACTGCAGTGGCTTGAGGACAGCCGCAGGCCATTACTTCTTGGGTTATGCAGATAGAGCCACTGCCCATGCCGACTCTCAAGCCATCAGCCCCAGCATCAATAAGATTCTTAGCTTGTATTCTTGTCACAACATTACCTCCAATCACTTGGATGTCAGGGTAGGTCTTCTTAATAAATTTTATCATATCAATCTGATACACCGAATTTCCTTGAGATGAATCAAGAACAATCACATCCACTCCATTATTGACTAGCAACTTGAGGCGTTCTCTGTCTGTCACGCGAGTTCCAATCGCAGCACCAACCAAGAGCTGCTTGTTGGAATCTTTTGATGCATTAGGGTAGCTTCGAGCCTTCTTTAAGTCAGTTCTTGCAATAAGAGCAACCAGCTCACCATCTCCATTTATAATAGGCAATTTACCTTTCTTGCTCTTCTCGAGAATGTTATTGGCATCTTGTAAAATGACACCAGATTGAGCAGTTATCATATCTTGAATGGGTGTCATTACTTCCTTAAGACTCAGTTGAGGATCTCCCTCCCTGAAGTCAATATCTCTAGAAGTGACTATACCAATCAGGCACCCTCCCAGCTTGCCATTTTCTGTGATGGGATATCCAGTAAAACCATTTTTTTTCTTTGCTTCAATAACATCAGCAACAATATTGTTGGGGCCCATGCAGACAGGATCCCTGATGAACCCATGTTTATACTTCTTCACTTTGTGAACTTCATTGGCCTGGTACTCCGGTGTGCAGTTGTGGTGGATGATGCCGATGCCACCACAGAGTGCCATCGCTATCGCCATGTCGGCTTCGGTTACGGTGTCCATAGGAGCGGATACAAGCGGCGATTTCAGCTTAATTTTTTTTGTAAGAGGCGACGTTAGGTCGACTTCTTCCGCGGTGAAGTCTATGTACCCAGGTAGCAACAGGAAATCATTGTACGTCAGCCCTTCACGGTTTAAGAAGATCTCTGCTGCAGAGAGTCCATCGCGAAGATCTACTTCGGCCATAGCAGACATTTTAGTGGCACGTGGACGTTAGGATGCTATCTGTAGCGTCTGTACTATGAAGTAACCACGTAAACCACGACTATTATACTCTGTATGTATGTCGATCCCCTAAGAAGAAACCTGTGAAGCTTGATCCTAAGTATGTGGTGAACAAAACCGCACACGTGGTGTTTGCTAGAACTGAAAACCTATTCTGAACAGCAACCATACAACTGTATTTATAATATCGTCTCTTCTTAAACTTGGCGTGGTAAAGGGTAAATTCTCAAAAATAGATTTCCGAAGAAATTGTAAAACTTATATGAAAAGGGTTATACCGGCTACTCCATGATACTGTATATTAATTTATCGTTGACGTTCTATTGAAATGACCGAATGACACTAACAATAGTAACAATAGTGTCTAGTGTTACCATATTTGTAAAAACATATGTAGGGTTGTCAGCTTCCTCTTACTTAGTTTTTGGTCACTTTTTTATTATTCTGTTAACTTCATCAATGATAATGTTTATTAGTTTCTCTGAGATATTTATAAAAATCCGGGTGGGACAGACACTTGCCAGCTAATAGATTGTTGCCAAGACCAAGTAAGGACAAGAGAGCGCTGCAAGATATTTTTGCCGAGCTGTGCTGTCTTAGAAATATATATATATTTGAGCAATTTTTACTCATTTTTAGGAAATTTTCGTGAATTGGCAATTTAGCGAAGTAGATGACACACTAAAAGAGCCTACTCACTTGCTCCTCCACCATTTTAAAGCGCCCTATCTATACCTCTATCTATCAACTTGTTAATCGAATGAGGATAAAAACTGCCACTTGCTCGCTTCAGATGTCGCTACTATCACTAGTCCAAGTGATCTAATTCCAAGTGAATTTGACAGCTAGCTGTTGTTCTTTTTCGCATAATGTTGTCATAACTTTCGCGTCGTTTTTGCAGGCAACAGCTGCGCAACGGGGCATCCATTGCGCAGCAGTTTATTTTGATGTTGCGTCAAATCGTAATAAAATAGACGTGCCTACTATGGATGCTTAACCAGGGCTGACGACCAAGAAGAATATTCTATCAGCACCTAAAAAGAGACAACGCACTGCTGTCTGTATCGAAAGATCAATATTAGCTTTTAGGTGATTGCTTCGAGATTTTGGGCATTTCCGCAGTGACAGTAAATTATATCAAATAAATAAACATGAGCAACTTGTTCATAACAATAGAAATATTTTATTTTCAGTAGTTTACGACGAGACCTTAGGCTATATGTTTAATTTTAACACACCGCTTCAGCGTGCTTTCAACAGCACGAAATTTAATCAAATCAAATAATTTTAATGACTAAAGTTGGCCCCGTTTTGACATTGACAGTTCCAGTAGATAATAAAGATCAACTTCACAAAACACGTATTCGTTTGTATGAAACTGCAGGTGTCAAGAACGAATTCTCAAATGTCAAAACGGGCCTTTTATTTTTAACTTTACCTATCGAAATCTATAGTGCTCGTGGTACGAATTTGAAATCTTTCTGTGACCGCAAGGGGCGTGTCAAATACACTGGTGGACAATAAAATTAGGCCACCTACCAAAACGGTTGTTGATGATGGCATTTGACACATTTACACTTGATAATTTTATCAATATACCCTCTACTAAGATTGCAAATACGAACAAACGTATTATTTAATTTTTAAAGAGACCGTAATTAATGAATAAATCATAAAAATAGGAGTGGGCTAATTTTATATTGTCCACTAGGGTATACTTACGGAGACGCTAGCGAGTTGGCTGTGCAAACTCAGATAGATCAATACTGGTATTCAGCCACCATCCGGTTAGACCGGAAGCCAACCCCAGCATAGTTGGGAAAAGGCGGGCAAATGATGAAGTCCTACTAATATTATAAAGAAAGTTTGTATGGATGGATGGAAGGATGGATGTTTGTTACTCTTTCACGCCAAAACTACTGAACGGATTTGGATGGAATTTGGCACACAGATAATCGGGATTAACACATAGGATACTTTTTATCCCGATATTCCCACGGGATCGAAACTTATGCGGGTGAAACCGCGGAGCGCAGCTAGTTATAAATAAAACGAAAAAAATAAATGTACCTTCATTAGTTTATTTCATACAATATTTATAAAATACGTCTCTAGCAATAAGGTACATAATAATGTGCTAATATTGATATTAAAAGAGCGCTAGCATCCGCCATATTGGCAACGAGACTCGGCACCAACTAAATGTATTGCTATCTCCGTCTTGCACAAGTAGAGAGAAAGAGATGGAAGAATAAGCCGGTTTTTGGAAGGGTAAAACTAAAGTTTGACAGTTAGATATATCTTTTATCTCTTTCTTACTATAGTGATAAAAGAGTTAGCAACATTTTCAATGGTTTTTGATCCAATCTATTCACTATTGACGTAAACCAGGCAGGTCATGTTTAAATTAACAAAGGTAACTTAAACATGACTTTCTTCCGTTTTCACTTACACTAAGCGATTCCTAAATAAAAGCGCGCTGTTGGATTTTCAACCTTCAGCGGTCAGCCGAGAGTTGAAAACCCAAAAACGCGCCTTCTTGGTGTCGCCGTAGTGTTAATGTGCATACACAAGAACGACACGCGTCGATGACAGAGGCGACTGCAACTAGTTTTGCCTAACTGTCGATTGTATTTCAATACCGTAACCTCGAAAACTAGTAACTATATCGATAGGCTTATCGATAGAATTGAAATTTAACAATACTACTTAAGTAACACTATTGATGAGTACCAATAGTATCGATAGTCGAGTTGTGACACTGTTGGTAATATCGCTAAAAAAGTGTGTCTTAAAACAATTACTTGCTACACTATCGATAGTATTAGAACTATCGATATTTTTACCCCATCGATATTTAACGATTTATTGAATGTTCGTTAAATATCGTAGTTGTTGTAAAAACCAGTTGCAGTTGCCTCTGTCGACGTCTCGTGTCGCCCGTGTACGCACAATGACTGCAACGTGACATTATTTAACTAAAAATTAAATAATAAAGACCACCTACCAACGCACCCGCCATACATTTATAACTAAATTATTTACACATTTAAACTTAATAGCCTATATTCGCTAAATTTTTAGTAAAAAAAAAAAAAACCTTTTTTTCATACTAATTTCCGAGATTTTATAACAGTCAAAGATATTAAATAACATCGCGCCTGTATTACCTGACGGGTTAGGCAGAGGTGCACCTATAGTACACACAAACAATTCAATAGTTATGTTGCAAGTCCTATGTAATAGGGGGCGTGCCTATTTCCATCAACAGGGCACCAATCTAGTCTCCAGGCTCATAATCTGCCTATAACGTTCCCCCTGCTGGGACACAGGCCTCCTCTCTGTGAGAGGGAGTGGGCCTTAATCCACCACGCGGGCCCAGTGCGGGTTGGTAATGTCTTCGAATTTTTCGGTTCTAGGACATGCCGGTTTCCTCACAATGTTTTCCTTCACCGTTTTGAGAGCAGTGGTGATGAAATATTTTACACAAAGTAAAGTGCCTGTCTGGGTTCGAACCTACGACCTACAACTCGTAAGTTCGCGGCTGTTACCACTGGGCCACCACTGCTCTGTGTCTCCGGGCTGTTATTGAGAAATTCCAGATGGAAAAGTCCACTTACACTTTGCCCGACACGGGCATGGAACCCAGGAAAAGCAGGGCTATGATAAAAACACCATTTTCAGAAAAAAAACATTTGTGCATACGCATTTATGTCATCGTTTACATCTGCGTCTTGTCGCTGCGACTAGACGCAGAGCTTTCGTTTGCGTCTGCGACTAGTTGTAACGACAGACGTCGGGCAAGAAGCTATAATATTTTTCGAGGATTCGAGAGACTGTTGTATTGTTCCTATAGTTGCATTTGACTTGGAAGGCTATTACCGTAGGAAGGTGCAGGAGCAACGCACTTCAACTTTCCTCAGGGCTCACAGCAAGACACTGCCTGTCCTGGGCTTGAAAACGGTAAAAGTACATGCTCTGTATCGGTTAGTGGTTCTTGCAATTTCGGTACCTGGATACCTCCGGACGGGTACCGGTACTAAATTCAGATACCTAGCGGGTATCACAAATCTCATATAACTATGAGGAACCTCGTTCGGTTGGGAACCTTGAGGGTATTTTGTGTTGGTCTCGGCCTTTCTTCTCAGGGTAGTCAGATAAGAAACACTGACCTCATCTAGGTAATTTTTTTTATCAATATCACGCGTAAAAGTCCGTGCCTCGGAAAGCACGTTAAGCCGTTGGTCCCGGCTGTCATTCGTGGATCTTTGACAGTCGTTACGGGTCGTCAGGAACCGAAAGTCTGACAACCAGTCTTACCAAGGAGTATCGTATTACCCAGTGATTGGGTTGTGGACTCAGATAGGCAGTCGCTCCATGTAAAATACTGGTATTCAGCTGCACCCGGTTAGACTGGAAGCTGATCCCAACATAGTTGGGAAAAGGATAGGCAGATGCACGTGTAAAAGTTATTTCCATATCCTATTTACAGAATAAACAATTTCATTTCATTTTCAGTGTCTCCGGTCCTCTTTAAACGTTCATTTCTTGGTCAAAATTAAATGTATTGCAACAAAGAGTATACCATGATATTCTTTGCTATTAAGATTGGATTCTGCACGTTTTTTTTTTTATTTATTTATTTCTGAATGGGCCTGCTCTTACCCTCAATCATGCTTGATGTCAAGCGATGGATGAGGTCTATGATGGAACGAGCGTGTCCAGAAGATGCCTGTTCACTCTTTGAAGGTAGACCACAGAATAAATAATAAAACATGCAGTCAAAGTGACCTCTGCGCTGCCACTGACGACGCCGTGGAAGTGGTAAAGTTTTGAGCCAACAAGATGTAAAATAATAGAATAATTTCATGTAATTTTATGTCCAGAGTGTCGGATCCTTTTGAATCGTCGTTTCTTCCTCGGAGTGGTGCGCAGTGGCTGTGCGTGTCAGTGGTGCAGGTTGTGGTGCGGCGTCAGCACGGCGCCGCCCGGCGGCAGCACGGACGTGATGACGGGCGCGGCGCCGCCCACGCCCGCCACGCCGCTCACGCCACTCACGCCGCTCACGCCGCTCACGCCGCCCACGCCGCTCACGCCGCCGCCGCAGAATATCACCTGGGGATTAATAGCTACACTTTTAACTTGAACCTTTTCTACATACTTCAGCCTATAACGTTCCCGCTGCTGGGAGACAGGCCTCCTCTCTGTGAGAGGGAATGGGCCGTAATCCACCACGCGGGGCCAGTGCGGGTTGGTAGTTGTCGCATGTCTTCGAATTTTTTGGTTCTAGAACATGCCGGTTTCCTCACGATGTTTTTCTTCACCGTTTTTGGGAGCAGTAGGGATTAAATAAACTACACAAAGTAAAGCGCCTATCTGGGTTCGAACCCACGACCGACAACTCGTAAGTCGAGGCCGTTATCACTGGGCCACCACTGCTCTCTTTTTTACATGATGTAAACAATATTTTGTAACAATTTTATGATTTAAAAGTGTCCGTGGAGTTTCTTGCCCGTTCTTCTCCATAGGTACCTACTACGCTTTGGAATGGGGAACTAGCTTCATCTTTCTGACTGACCGACCCCTTGACAACTCAAAAGTGCCTGTAATTGGCTAGTTGACAATTTTTTTTTTTATTATTTAAATTGAAGCTTTTTTACCTCACCAATAGCTTGGTATAACCAGTTTTTTAATATCTTCGGAAATTAAAAAGATATAAGCGATCAAAACTCTCAATTAAACAGAGAGGGAAATACTGAATTGTGACATCATAGTTCAGTATCGCCATATAAATTATATGAAGAGATAGACAAAAAGCTTTTATAAGTTTTTTTATTTTTCGACCGATTTCAAATTTGACTTCGAATTCTGTTATCGTATCACGCATGTGAATATATTATCTACTAGAATATATAGTATTCAACATCATGCATCTACCCAATTGGTTTAGTTGAAATAAATAGTTTGAGTTTGAGTTCACGAAATTTTATATACGTATTTGATGAGGAGCCCACGAGCAACTTAGTTGCCCACCAACTTTTTTGTCTCTGTCGCTGTCTCCTCACTGAGATTTGGACGATGCGCACACTCTTTGTTTACAATACTTTGACTTTGACTTGTGTTTGTTAAATTTTCGTTTGAGGGGCAACTGGCTAGTTGGCAACTCTTTTTCCACCGTGCGCGCACTTGCATTGCAACCAATAGACGGGCGACAGTTGCCTCCAAACCCGCGGACAAAAAAGTCTCCCAGCTGTCGCGTCGCTACACGCGCGCACTTTCATACAAACCCGTACACTAGATGTGAGAGACAAATTAGTTGCAGAGACCAAAGTTGCTCGAGAACGCCCTCGTCCACTATGACCTGGCTACTGTACCCAGGATTGGCTTCAAACTTTTTAGTTCCTTAAAAGCTTGCATTCTCAGAATTTGATTTTTTCCCCTTTTTAATTAACATTAGGATTAAGTTATTAATGTCATAGTTTGTTATGTAGACTCAATTTTTTTTCTGGTTCATTCTAAACCAAAAATATGTTGTTGTGTACGCCATAAATGGCAAAACAAGCTGATCTACCTGTTATTTTAAGACCTCGCACATATTATTTGATGTATACTCATGTTTTACAATAAATATATTCTATCATTGTTTTAAATAAGCCCTCCCAATGGTTTTTTTTTTTTATATTTTGTTTTAGGTTGTCAGAACAGACCGATCGACAAACATTTTAATTTTTTATCAAGACATTATATGCTTACTATTCTAGTGGCATATACCACGGAAATGAAGCCAAGTCTTTTAGTATTCGCACTGCTGGGACAGAGACCTCCTCCCATCGAGAGGGAGTCGGCTGTAGTCTACCACGCGAGCCCAGTACAGGTTAACAGATGTCACATGTCTTCGAATTTTTGGTCCTAGGATATGCCGGTTTCCTCACGATGTTTTCCGTCACCATTTTGAAAGCAGTGGTGATGAAATTATTTAATCAAAGCACCTGACTGGGTTCGAACCTACGACCTACAGTCGGGGCAGTTATCACTAGGCCATCACTGCTCTAAGTAGTATTCATAATTTTCTATTTTATAGATAATATTTTTTTTTTTAGTTTTTAGTGTAAGCCTTTCAACATTCAGCGGGATTGTCCGAAAGGGTTACCGCTACCCCGGAACATAAAGGGCGAAGGAAGGAACATGGGTGGGTTTTAGTCAGTAAGAGTCTGACACTCCCTTCCGCTCCACCCAGAGCGGGAGGGGTCAATTGATGATTTCCCATCCGGAAAAATAAAGCCTTTCAACATAATGTAAAAATTGTCTACGACATAAATGTAATTAAATAGTAATAGGCCTCCTCTTGGTGAGAGGGAGTGGGCCGTAATCCACCACGAGGGCCCACTGCGGGCTGGTAGGAGGCCTCTGTCCCAGCAGTGGGAACATTATAGGTTGATTAGTCGTAAATAGTATCAAGTTACCTGTGAGACGGGCGTGGCGGGCTGCCCAGAAGTCGCTAATACATACTGCTGTTGCCTGACACCGCCTACCTGGAACACAAACATTGTATCATTATTTCAAATCACAAACATACATTCAGCGGGATTGTCCGAAAGGGTTACCGCTACCCCGGAACATAAAGGGCAAAGGAAGGAACATGGGTGGGTTTTAGTCAGTAAGAGTCTGACACTCCCTTCCGCTCCACCCAGAGCGGGAGGGGTCATTTGATGATTTCCCAACAGAAAAAAAAAAATCACAAACATACATAAACTCATGCCTTTTTCCCGATGGGGGAAAAAGAGCTTTCTCTAAAGGGGACGCGCTAAGCTAACCACTATAAAAATTCTTACGTTGTTCGTTCGTTGCATTTTGTGGGACAGTTTCAGCAACCTGATACTGACCACAACATCATCATCATCAAGTCAAATGGATATTTATAGTGAAATTCACGTTGTGAGGTTAACGTTTATGGTGTTTTTGCGACTTCACAGCGTGTCTGTACTCTTGGTAACCACAAGTAAAGCGCGCGGTGCTTCGTGAGATAAAAATACATGAAGTATTGTTTCAGTTAGAAAACTGTGTATTCTTCACGTGTCCTTAACCCTGCATAAGTGTCTTCCTTTTGACTCAGCATCTCAAAGCAGAAGGCGCAGAGATATAGTGGCCTACTCCCCAGGGATTCGAACTGCCTTTGCTAGACGTCAATATGTTACACAATCCACCTACATCTATAATAAACTGAACCGTAAATTAGATATATATCCCCTGTTGTTATACGATTGTAAAAAAACAATAATTATATGGTTGAGATCCCTAACGTATGACGAAACAGAAAATATTCTGACCAGGATTAGCTGAAAATGGGTACACTCACACACGTACTCACACACGTACACACACACACACCCTCAACACTCACACACTTACATACATACACAAACACACACTCAGAGCTGCTAAATTAATGTTTTATTTTATTTTTACTTTTCTTTTTTAAAAAACCTTTTATGCCTCATCATTGTTAAGTTACCACTTATGGGAAGAGCGAGACAGCTCCGACGCAAGTACTTTTGTAACTTACTGGGGCTGCATCAATTTATGTATGACACAATGTTTAAGCTGAAATAAATATTTTTGTATTTTTTTTTGTATTTTTTTTTTCAAGGCAAGAGATAGGTGGTTGACTGTGGATGGATGAATGTAACGCACCTGATGCACTTGCTGTGGCTGCTGCTGTATCGTCTGCCGGTGTTGGTCGTCCGTTTCCACGACCACCTGCTCCATGAAAGAGGCGCCACCTAGCGGACAGAGTAATAAACTATAAGAAAAAAGATAATAGATGAACGTTGCTGAAATGAAATGGAATTTTTCTGAGAGCAGTGGTGATGAAATAATTTACATAAGGGAGCATTCGAATATTACGTAACGCAATTTGGGGGGAGGGGGGTCTTGTAAAACGTTACGGTGCGTTACAAGGGCGGGAGGGGGAGTATTTAAACAACGCGTTACGTAACATTTTTTTTATTTTAATAAAAAAGTTAGGGAATTAGAATCTTCCAAATTGGCAACCCATTTCGTTTATGTTTTACGGGGAATCCCTCGATTGCATTGTACAGACGCCAGCACATCAAGCTACTACAATCTGTCAAATTTCTTTAATAAATTTTCAACTTTATCGATAAAGCTTTAAGGTTCAAAGTTGATTGCGAAAATTTGACAGTTTGGGGTAGCTTGACCTGCTGGCGTCTGTACGTTACTTTTAAAAATTTCTTCTTTTGTTTATTACTACAAACGCAATTAATACAATAACAAAGGTATTATACTCTGTTCAACATAATTGTGACTAATGGTCACTTAAATGTTACGTAACGTTTAGGGAGGGGGGAGGGGGAGTAAAGAAAAACGTTACATCATTCATCATTCATCATTTCAGCCGATAGACGTCCACTGCTGGACATAGGCCTCCCCCAAGTGTCGCCACATTGACCAGTCCCGTGCGACTCGCATCCAGCGGATTCCCGCAACCTTCACCAGGTCATCGGTCCACCTAGTGGGAGGCCTTCCAACGCAACGTCTTCCGGTTCGCGGTCGCCACTCCAGAACTTTTCGGCCCCATCGGCCATCCGTTCTGCGAGCAATGTGCCCTGCCCACTGCCACTTAAGTTTGGCAATTCTTCGGGCTACGTCGGTAACCTTGGTTCTCTTGCGGATGTCCTCATTTCTGATTCGATCACGCAAGGAAACTCCGAGCATAGCCCTCTCCATTGCCCTTTGAGTGACTTTAAGCCTTCTGATGAGGCCCATTGTGAGCGACCACGTTTCAGTCCCGTATGTGATCACTGGCAACACACACTGGTCATAGACTTTCGTCTTGAGACACTGTGGTAAGTTGGACGAGAAGATACCGCGCAGCCTCCCGAACGCCGCCCAGCCGAGTTGGATTCGACGATTGACCTCTTTCTCGAAGTTAGACCTACCTAACTGGACCGTTTGTCCCAGGTACACATAATCGTCTACAACTTCGAGTGTTGAGTCTCCGATCTTGATAGGAGTGGGTGTGACATGGGCAAGAAAAACGTTACGGTGCGTTACATTTCTAAAATCTTCAAATATTGCGTTACGTAAGGAAGGTAAAGTGCCTGCCTGGGTTCGAACTCACGGCCTACGACTCGGTAAGTCGGGGCCGATACCATTGTTCACAATACACTCTCACTTCCTACTATCCTACTAATAGTTAGTTTAGTTTCTTAAGAGAAATGTTTTTGATTGTATGTATTATTTTTTGCCTCCTTTACTATTTCACACGCTGTCTACATCTCTGTATCTATTGTCCTGTCTCGGGTGTGCTGGAAGAGATTTCTTGTGAAATAAGCATCACCTCTGTACCTATTTTTTTCTGTTCTATTTTTTCTTGTCTGTTTATATATGTGTGTACATAAATGGTAAATAAATAAATAAATAATATTATAAACGTGAAAGTTTTTATGGATGGATGTTTGTTACTCTTTCACGCAAAAACTACTGAACGGATTTGGATGAAATTTGGCAAACAGATGGTTTATAACAAGGATTAACACGTAGCATACTTTTTATCCCGATATTCCCGCGGGATCGAAACTTTATGCGGGTGAAACCGCGGGGCGCAGTTAGTATCCTGTGTTAATCCTGGTTATAAACTATTTGTGTGCCAAATTTCATCCAAATCTGTCCAGCAGTGTTTGCGTGAAAGAGTAACAAACATCCATCCATCCATACAAACTTCCGCGTTTATAATATTATTGTAGAATATGTCGCTCATGTGTACACTAACCTGCATTGTTTGTGGAGGTAGAATTAAGATTCTCGCAGCCAAACAAACAATGTTGCACCGTCCAACGAGGCTCGAACGGAATGTGTGTTTTAACCTGAAAAATCATAATAAAAATATTACCTACTGTAATCTGAAAACATTGTAAAAGCCAATTATTTCTAAAAGAGTAACCGTGGAGTTTCTTGCCGGCTCTTCTCCATAGGAAACGACCAATTGGAACCGTGCACCTAGCTTCTGACGTTTCATAAGAGCCCATGCAGGTTTATGTGAAAGAAAACATTTTGATTTTTGATTATGTTATGTTGTCATATGGCAGCAAGATCTATATAATAAAAAAAACCGGGCAAGTGCGAGTCGGACTCGCGCACCGAGGGTTCCGTAGAAATTTGTAGGTATGTAACTATAAATTTACGGTTTTCGGATTTTTTCCTGCTAAATGACACTGCTTCTTGGCAAATTTCATGATACTAGGTCGACGGGAAATACCCTATAGGTTTTGATACCTTTGCGAGTTTAGAAAATTTGCGGAAATTTGCGGCATAAACGGCTGTATCTTTTGATTATGTTGGCTTAGAAGTTTGATTTTTTCACAGCTCTAAGGGACAGTAGACCTGAGTATTTGATATAGATTTCAGTTTGATACCTCCACACGTTCCTGAGAAAAAGGGTCCGACGAACGGACAACAAAGTGATCCTATAAGGGTTCCGTCTTTTCCTTTCGAGGTACGGAACCCTAAAAAATGATTTTGATCACATTTGCCATCAATGCCAACCACACCATAGTTGGTAAAAGCTATACTTTTTAACGCCAGTACATACATACCTTGAGCTCAGTGGTCAACATGAGTATATGTCTGCAGGGCAATCGGAACACTTTGCTGAACAAACACGAACACTCCTGCGTCGATGTGCCGTATTTGCAAATGGCGGCGCTGCTGTGTTTTCTGAAAAAATATAAATAAAATTATTAGAGAAAGCTGTTACCTTAGATAAGATTACAACCAATTAATATTGGCGCCCGTTCCCTTGTTCACAAACTAAACTAAATTTAAGTTCAGTGCATCTTTTTTTTTCTATTTCATTAAGAAAAGGACAGAAGATAAATATTAGTTTAAAGTCCGTTTCCCGAAAGAAGTCCCGCGGCAATAAGTGGAACTAATTATTATTATATAGTTAGCAACATTCCAACAACAACTCTCCTACCCCAGACACCTTTCTCTATTTAAGAATGTGCATTTTATTAACCAATAACCAAGCCTGCTACCCGTATATGATGTCGAGATAAATAAATAAATCAATATTTATGATTCCGTCCTACGACAGTGGCGCCGCATCTACGAGACTTCTTTTGTGAAACGGACTCTAGTCCTGTCAAATTAAGATACTCCATAGACAAGTTTAGACGTGATTAAAAACGTGGCTACTAAAAATACGTCAATTTACGTCAGGCGCTGACTAGTTTGACAGGACTAAACGAATATTTATCTTCTGTCCTTTTCTTAATGAAATAGAAAGAAAAAGATGCACTGAACTTAAATTTAAAAACATGGCTAGTTAATATACGTCAATTTACGTCAGGCGCTGACTAGTTTGACAAATGGGCCTTGATGCCTGAAATAAATGGATAAATAAATAAATGCAAAACAGAGCCACCGCGCTGATTTTCAGCGACAGCCTGGGTTGAAGTGACGACGTGAAACGATGCGATGCCATGCGATGACACCTCAGGCACTGGCTATAATTAATATGATGATGACGGCACGGTTGGCGCAGTGGTTAAGCGATTGACTGCTGCGTTGCGTGTCGCGGGTTCGATTCCCGCACGGAACTAATATTTGTATAACCTACAAGTAGTTGTTCCGGGTCTGGCTGTTTGTGTATGTGAGTTTAAATGTTTGTAAACGCACCCACGATACAGGAGAAATTCCTAGTGTGGGGCAACGTTTTTTAAAAGAAAAAAAAAAAAAAAATATTCAATCAAACTGATAAGTACCTGCCAGCTCTGTCGTCAAGACATTTTTGCGCGAGCTTTGTCTGATGTGACATCAGATTGTAAGCGTATTGTGTGATCGTGTCCGTTGGAGATTGCTTCAAGGTTTCTGTGTCCTGAAATTTGTAAAAATGCCATTAACTGTGTCCTGAAATTTGTAAAAATGCCATTAAATATTAAACAGAAAGAGAAGATGTAGTGACAAAGGGCTCTGAGAAGATGTAGCGAAGGTCAGGGGCTACCTGTCCGCCATTTTGTTTTTTTTTTTTTTTTTTTTCTAAATGTAGACAACAAATTTTCACTCCAAAAATAAAAGTAGTTTCCCAGCATTTATTTGTATGCAATGTTACTTAATTTGATGTACAGAATGCGTAGTTGACGACTATGTGGCTAAGTAATAACAGCCGCACGGGTCGATCGATCAGGTTAAGCTACGCTTGCCGCGGTTGGTCTGTGGATGGGTGACCATCTTTACATACCGAGATCCCTCCGTGCCTGGGAGATGATGAGACTGTAATACTCACTCTTAACCTGCTAAGCGCGAAGGTCCTCCGGTCGTTCTCCAGCTGGTTAGCGACGTTGAAGAATATGGAGACAAACTCATCCAGCTGCAGTTGATTACGGACCAGGTTCTGGAACTTTGTTACTAGGCGTTCGAGACCCTGGAAGTGAGAGAAAAAATAGGTTAAACTTCACGCAGAAGTACCATTTTTTTTTTTTTTGGTTTTATACCCTCAAAAGGCTCCCATCTCCGGAGAGTGTGGGATGCACAAGTACAGACGCCAGCACATCAAGTTACTACAATCTGTCAAATTTCTTTAATAGATTTTTAACTTTATCGCTAAAACATTAAGGTTCAAGGTTGATTGGGAAAATTTGACAGTTTCGGGTATCTTGACCTGCTGGCGTCTGTATCTAGATTACGGGTAAGCAAAAATTAAAGTTACTCAAAACTTTTACTTTTTTCACGCCATTTTCCTCATTGCATTCCATTTTCGTCATGCCCATACCATGACAACCGATTTCCAGTCTTAAGGAACATGGGTGGGTTTTAGTCGGTAAGAGTCTGACACTCCCTTCCGCTCCACCCAGAGCGGGAGGGGTCAATTGATGATTTCCCATCCGGAAAAAAAAGGCAGTTACTGCCACCACGGTCACCGGTGACCGCCAGCAATAGATTTTCTATTGTCTGTTGTAGCGGTATCTACAACGCCACATGCGAACAACGCGTCGTACTGACGTCACGCAAATCCTGCATCTCGCAAGCAGAGTTTACCGCGCAATTTGCATACATACAAACTTCCCGACATCAGTCGTTGGGCAGTTGCCCGCCAGACACAACACCCGTCTGGTCAGAGGATCCTCCCTTTTCTATAGAGTATGAGTGAACTTTACACCCTGTTCCACATACCTCTATATCTGTTGTCTGGCAGTCAACGTGTTAACAAAGAACCTCCACATCCTCCATAGGTAACACAATATGTTTTGCCCAGTAACTGGGTTGTGGAGGTCAGATAGACAATCGCTCCATGTAATATCTCAGCAGATAATGATGTTAGGATATTTACCTTGTGCAGTAGTGTTTGTTATAAGTTGAGAGTGGCTCGTGGCTAAGTAACAGCCACACGGGTCGATAGATTTTAGAAGTTTACGCTCGCCGCAGTCGTTCCGTGGATGGGTGATCATCCATTACAAATCGTGACCCTTCCGTGCCTCGAAAAGCACACGAAGCCACCCCGGCTGCTATTCGTAGATCTTTGACAGCCGTTACGAGCAGTCAGAAGCCCGAAAGTCTGACAACCAGTCTTACCAAGACGTATCGAGTTGCAGTAAACTGGGTTGTGGAGGTCAACTAGGCAGTCGCTCCATGTAAAATATTCAGCTGCATCCGGTTAGACTGGAAGCCGACCCCAACATAGTTGGGAAAAGGCATAGGATGTTATCATAACATCACGGCTCTACTCCCCGAAGGGTTCGGCAGAGGTGTACAGTATTTACCTTGTGAAGTATGTTAGTATAGTTGTCCACTTCGAGCCATGAATCCAGCTTGGGAATGGCTCCGTTGGGCCGCGTCAATATCTCCCACAGACCCAGCGTGCCCGCGCCCGTACCGATGATACTGCGTTTTAAGACCTGTTGGTTGATAGATATCAATATTAGTACTAGCTTTTGCCAGAATTGTTTTTATAAATTTAAGTAAAAAATATTAAAATAAAAATACATACACAAGATTCCCTCGTTCACAAACTAAACTAAATTTAAGTGCAGTGCATCTTTTTCTTTCTATTTCATTAAGAAAAGGACAGGAGATAAATATTAGTTTAGTCCTGTCAAGTTAGTCAGCGCCTGACGTAAATTGACGTATTTTTGGTAGCCATGTTTTTAATCGCGTCTAATTTGTCTATGGTGTATTTTAATTTGACAGGACTAAACTAATATTTATCTTCTGTCCTTTTCTTAATGAAATAGAAAGAAAAAGATGCACTGAACTTAAATTTAGTTTAGTTTGTGAACAAGGGAATCGGCGCCATTACCGAAGCGCATAACTTCTCTGCTTCAACTGTACATACCTGCAACTGCGCATGAGTGTGCTCGCCCCGCAGTAGCGCGAGCGCGTACGTCTTGCAGCGGGCGGCCAGTTCTATGAGAGACAGCGACGTGTCCACGCGGCGGGTGGAGTCCAGGCACAGGCGCGCGCTGGCCAGCGAGGCCTGCCACACGGAGCACGTCACGTGGGCCGACGGGAAGGCGGCGCGAACTGACTGGGGGAGAGGAAAAAAAATCATCATCTGCCTGCCTTTTATTATTATGTTTTTTAAAATTTATTTTCTCAGGTTCCTAGAACCTGGTATTTATTAAAATCTCACGGGTGTAAACCAAGGTGAGATTTTAAGTTTGAGCAGATTAGGTGTTGTGTACTGCACTGAGATTATTGTCTAAATCTAATTGTAGGAATAGTATTATTATTATTATTATTTATTTATTTATTTCAGGCGACGAAGGCCCATAGATAAATACCTTAAGAGGCCTCTTACAGTCCACTAGCGCCGCCAATCGAAAAAATGTCATAACTCGTAAATAGAATCAAAAATACAAAATATGTTCTATTATTACTGTGGAAAAGGCAATAACGTAATTGTATAACACCTTATCAACACTTGAAATATAGCTGTTTAGCTAAATCGTGCATTCAAAACATAAACGGCCGTTTTTGTTACAAATGCACGATTTAGCTAAACAGCTATATTTCAAGTGTTGACAATGTGTTATATAGAATTACGTTATTGCCTTTTCTACAGTAATAATAGACCACATTTTGTATTTTTGATTCTATTTACGAGTTATGACATTTTTCGATTGGCGGCGCTAGTGGACTGTAAAAGGCCCCTTAACCTAAACAAACATAATCTTATTTAAAATATATATATATACATATATATACATATATAGTTTTATTGTTGCTGCTGCTGCTGTTTTTTTGTTTTCCCAACTATGTTGGGGTCGGCTTCCAGTCTAACCGGATGCAGCTGAATACCAGTATTTTATATGGAGCGACTGCCTATCTGACCTCCACAACCCAGTTACTGGGTAATACGATACCCATTGGTAAGACTGGTTGTCAGACTTTCGGGCTACTGACGACCTGTAACGACTGTCAAAGATCCACGAATGACAGCCGGGACCAACGGCTTAACGTGCTTTCCGAGGCACGGAGGGGTCTTGATATGTGAAGATGGTCACCCATCCACGGATCAACCGCGGCAAGCGTAGCTTAACCTGATCGATTGACCCGTGCGGCGGTTATTACTTAGTCACAAGCCCCTCTAGGAGAGAAAAAAAATATTATCCAAAAAGTTTGGGATCACCTCGCGGCCTTAATTCAAACAACATAAAAAAAATTTATGTAAATAAGACTATGTACGTATCGCCAACATTTTGAATGAAAATGTCAGTTCGAAAAAGTGACATTCGCCCGCGGTGTGGGAAAAACTGCTTTACATTTTTCTTTTTGGCCGTTCAGAATACACAAAGAATATATATTCTTCGTATATTATGTACGATCTGGCCTTGTCTTGAAGCTGGTTAACAAAAGACTTTTTAAAAAAATTAGCTTTAGCTTTAGAAAAAGTTCAATGATCTCATAATTATATAACTGTAGCGGTATCTACAACGCCACATGCGAACAACGCGTCATACTGACGTCACGCAAATCCTGCATCTCGCAAGCAGAGTTTACCGCGCAATTAGCATAGATACAATTTCCCAACATCAATCGTTGGGCAATTGCCCGCCAGACACAACACCCGTCTGGTCGGAGGATCCTCCCTTTTCTAGAGTATGAGTGAACTTTACACCCTGTTCCTCATACCTCTAAATAACCAACGATTCCGATCTGAAACCGATGATATGTACCCCTTGTGCCTGCTACTATAGGAATTACAGGCTTGAAGTTACGTTATGAACATACCTGTTGACATTTAGTAGGATCACAGACTACGCATCTGACTTGCCGCCACGCAGGATTACAGGATTTGAAGGTTTCTAACAACCAGGTCAGATCTTCACCAATGAGAGTTGAAATACCTGGAAACATAAGAAATAAAACATGTTAAAAAAAAACTTGTGCGATCGAGGGACGAAGTTGCTTGCGCGACACTCGCATGCACACTCGTATAGGGCAGGGTAGCAGGAACATCGACGCGAAAACTGGAGGTCTACTACGAAGTGCAAAGTGCGAATGATCGGATCGGACCGAAACATGGCCGAACCGAATATTATTGAAAAATGCGAAAAAGTTCGGATCAGCTCAGTTGGGTCGGGACCGTAGTCGATATTTGAAAGAGTGTAGGAGTTAGGATCGGGACCGACCGAACCAAATAGTAACTTCGTAGCAGGAAACGGCCGAACATTCGGCCGATACCACTTCGGAGTAGACCACCTGAATAGTTTGCGCGAGAGACACTTCCAAAGTGGTAAATAAGATAAAACTTCCACCGAAAATTGGTTTCAACGAGATCTAGTAAGTAGTTTTTTTTTTTCATACGTCATAAATCGTAAACCGCAATTTGCTGCTACGGAACCCTTCAAGGGCGAGTCCGACTCGCCCTTAGCCGCTTTTTTTGTATAACTGTATGTGATCACAGAGACTGTATCTACTTTTATTATACATTTCTCAATATGTAAGTGAACCGCAATGTTTTTTTTTTTTTTGAGAAATAAATATCTTTGAACTGAAGTTTGGCACGACTCGCGCCCAGAACGCATATCTTCCTTTAGAACCTTCTAGAAACTTGGAAAATCAATTATTTAACTTACCAGCACTAACAATCACAGATTTCCCGTTCCCATCTTCAGCCAGGAACAATGTGACGTTATGTTTGAGAGCCGGCGTGCCCGTACCACCGACCGTAGGTATTGTGCTGTTGAACTCTATGCCTGTAACAATAAAGTCGAGTTTAGTAACTAAATAAAAGTCCTCCAGACCGTATTTCGGCCACGGCGGCCTATCGATAGTGTACAAGTGTGTGCGCAGACAAAAGTACACTCCCTCTTCCCTTTTTTTTTTTGCTTGCCGCGGTGGGTCCGCGGATGGGTGGCTACCTTTACATACCAAGACCCCTCCGTGCCTCGGAAAGCATGTTAAATCTGTTGGTCCCGGCTGTCGTTCGTGGATCTTTGAGAGTCGTTGCTAGTCATCAGAAGCCCGAAAGTCAGACAATCAGTCTTACCAAGGGATTTCGTATTACCCAGTAAATGGATTGTGGCATGACAAAGGTAGAGACAGGTCTACTACGAAGTGAAAAGTGCGAATGATCGGATCAGCGACACATGGCCGAACCGAATATTATTGAAAAATGCGAAAAAAGTTCGGATCGGCTCAGTTGGGTCGGGACCATAGTCGATATTCGAAAGAGTGTAGGAGTGTAGGATCGGGAACGACCGAACCAAATAGTAAGTTCGTAGCAGGAAACGGCCGAACATTCGGCCGATACCACTTCAGAGTAGTCCCCCAGATGGGCAATTCTCGTAATTTTAAGAACGTTCACAGTCTGATCTCAGTCTCAATCTCAAAAAATACCTCTAATTTCCCTATATTTTTGACAAGTTTGTGATATTGATTGTCGCTGAGATGAGATTTTGGACGATTTTAATTCCGGGAATTGGCCTGCTGTATATAGGCAGTCGCTCCGTGTAAAATACTGGTACTCAGCTGCATCCGGTCAGATTGGAAGCTGACCCCAAGTAGTTGGGAAAAGGCTAGGCAGATCTAGGAGTGAAGAGTTAACACAATAACTTACCAGTCTCTATGCAAAGGAACTGTGGCACTGCGTTGAAAGCCAGTTGCATGCTCGGTGTGGTCAGGTACACGCATTGAATGCAACCTGACTGTGAGTGTAGGAGTTTGACACCTGCATCTGTAATAAAATACAAGGGATTTGTAAAAAGGTTTTTTTTTTAATAGTACTTCGTTCTGACGCGGCGCTAGTGTCGCGTAGAGATGACTGTGACGTCTCACGAATCATGACCAGCGGGGTAATTGCGTAACACACTGACTTGCACTGCAATGACTTTCATTTTGACAGTTCAACAACATTCATTCCGTTATTTACGTTGCTGAGCAGACTAATTTTTCGAACATGTGAAATAATGGATTAGCAATATCCTTCAAAATCATTCAGATCCTGATTTAAAGTGTGTTACGCAATGAGGGTGCAGTCTGAACATAATCAGCCTATAACGTTCCCACTGCTGGGACACAGGCCTCCTCTCTGTGAGAGGTAGTGGGCTATAGTCCACCACGCGGCCCCAGTGCGGGTTGGTACATGTCACATGTCTTCGAATTTTTTGGTTCTAGGACATGCCGGTTTCCTCACGATGTTTTCCTTCACCGTTTTGAGAGCAGTGGTGATGAAATAAATTACACAAAGTAAAGCGCCTGTCTTTTTTTCTGGTTGGGAAATCATCAAATGATGTCTCCCGCTCTGTGCGGAGCGGGAGGGCTTGTCAGACTTTTACTGACTAAAACCCAACCGTGTTCCTTCAGTTGCCTGTACCAGGGTCATGGTATCTCTTTCGAACAACCCGCGACCCTAGCAGTAAAGCGCCTGCCTGGGTTCGAAGACAGGGCCTACAACACGGCTTGAGTGCTGCGCTGCGTGCCGCGGGTTCGATTCCCGCACGGAACAAATATTCGTATGACCTACAAGTAGTTGTTCCGGGTCTGGCTGTTTGTGTATGTGAGTTTAAATGTTTGTAAACGCACCCCCGATACAGGAGAAATTCCTAGTGTGGGGCAACGTATTTAAAAAAAAAAACTCTTTAAGTCGAGGTCACTACCACTGCTCCTACTGCACACAGGCTCTCCAAACTTCCGCACATTTTTCCTCACTCACACCTGCCTGATTTCAACATTTGATGCCATGGACCGGCCGTATTGCAACAAGTAACCTTCGGGCGCAGCATTTACACTAGTGAAAGGCAAATAATCATCATCTCCTGTCCTGATCCCAATTTATTTGCGGTTGGCGCAACATGTCTTTTTCTTTCATACTTCTCAATTTGTCGAGGGGCTTGTGGCTAAGTAATAACAGCCGCACGGATGGTTCGATCAGGTTAAGCTACGCTTGCCGCGGTTGATCCGTGGATGGCCTCGGAAAGCACGTTAAGCCGTTGGTCCCGGCTGTCATTCGAGGACCTCTGACAGTGGTTACGGGTAGTCAGAAGCCCAGTCACACAACCAGTCTTACCAAGGGGTTTTGTATTACCCAGTAACTGGATTGTGGAGGTCAGATAAGACAGTCGCTCCATGTAAAATACTGGTACTCAGCTGCAGAAGCCGACCTCAACATAGTTGCATCGGTCTTGAGGTTTGGAATAATTTTCTGGGGTAATTGTACTTTAAGAGATACCATATTTAAGGCTCAAAAACGCTGTATAAGAGCCATGTGCGGTATAAAACCAAGAGATAGCTGTGAACCCTACTTCAAGTCGTTAAAAATTCTTACGTTTCCATCTTTGTATATTTTAGAAATGGCAATTTTTGTTAAAAGCAACATAAAGCTATTTGCTAAGGTCTCAGACACCAAGAAAGGTCCCGTTAGAAGTCAATACAAAAATCTTTTAACTGTCAGCAGCTATAAAACTGCACTACTTAGAAAAAGTGTTCTTTGCATGGGTCCAATTATATTTAATAAACTACCGGACAACATAAAAAATGACACCCTTCAACAATTTAAAAACAAACTCAAGGCATATTTGACTCAGAAATGTTACTATACAATAAGTGATTTTTTGAATGACCCTCTACTGTGACATTGCAGTTACACCATGAACACTGTATTATTGACATGAAGTATTATTGACATTAATTATAATTGACATTAAGTAGCTATTATTGACATTTTAATTTGAAATTATTATATTAGTATTCCTTAATAATGTCTTGAAGTTTAAAATTTAATTTTGAAATTATTATATTCATTATTTTATTAGTGTTCCAACTGTATTTAAATTTGAAACATAATTTGTTAAATTTTGCATGCCAATACTCAGGCAGAATGTGCACGGGACAATATATATATTTTTTTACCAACTTTTTGTTAAATACCTACATTCTATGCGAATAAATGATTTGATTTGATTTGATTTGAACATATTTGGGAAAAGGGTAGGCAGGTGATGACTTCTTAATTAGTCGTCATCTCGGCAGTCACCCCCTTTCTAACCATATCATCATTCACACAGTCCATCCATCGTTTCTCTGGTCTTCCCCTACTCTTATAGCCATTCATTCTCCAAATTTTCCACACAAGACAATGCTTACCATAATTCAACTGCAGCTTTCTAACAACAAAGTCATATTTCTGGTTGAGCCAGCGCACAGCACCCGTCCCTGTCGCCACCAGCTGGTCTTCGTTTGTCACCACTTGAGGTTCAGGACTGGAAATCATAGAAAATAGAATAGAATACTGTTTATTATGTACACCATATAAATTACAGTCATAAATATAGAAACTTTACCCGTGGTTAAATAATAACCGCCGCACAGGTCGATCGATCAGGTTAAGCTACGCTTGCCGCGGTTGGTCTATGGATGGGTGACCATCTTTACATACCGAGACCCCTCCGTGCCTCGGAAAGCACGTTAAGCCGTTGGTCCCGGCTGTCATTCGTAGATCTTTGACAGTCGTTACGGGTAGTCAGAAGCCCGAAAGTCTGTCAACCAGTCTTTAACAAGGGGTTTCGTATTGCCCAGTAACTGGGTTGTGGAGGTTAGATAGGCAGTCGCTCCATGTAAAATACTGGTATTCAGCTGAATCCGGTTAGACTGGAAGCCGACCCCAACATAGTTGGGAAAAGGCTAGGCAGATGATGAAATATAGAAATTTTACAAAGGGTGACACAATGGGCAGTCTTATCGCTGAGAGCGATCTTTTAAAGACTATACTGGCTGAATTCCCAGGCACAACTCGAGTGACCTCAATGAAATTGAGCCCACAGCACAACGCAACGAAACCACAAGACCGCCGATACATTGGAGCTGGAGATCTGTCATACAGGTTCCGAGCCTAGTTCAGACTCCAGCTCTCACAAAGGTTCTAGCATAAGGCAAAATTGTACATACACACTACTGTAACAATGTACCTTTATGAGAGAAATAAACTGTATTATTATTATTTATTATTATTATTATTGTCGAGCACGACCAATACCACCGCACCGCTACGCTAAAGTCAGACACGAGTTCGAAGAATGATAAACCAAGGCATAGGCCTTGGTTTATCATTCTGATCATTCACCTGTATGGAAGACCAAGCAAAAGCCTCTGGTCAAGCCCATGACACGTTGTACCAAAGAAAAATGGCGATCTACGCATCTGTGGATTCTGTGGTGATTATCGACGACGGAACACAGTGACTAGACCGGACCGCTACCCCATACCTCGAATCAAAGATTTTACCTACCACCTGGCCGGGAAGAAAGTATTATCAACAATCGACTTAAATCGTGCATACCAACAGATCCGAGAACAAGATATAGAAAAAACCGCAATCATCACCCCGTTTGGACTGTACGAATTCCCGAAAATGTGTCCAGGTCTCAAAAACGCGGGACAGACATTCCAACGCTTTATCCACGATACCCTGCGAGGATTGGATTTTGTTTTCCCGTTCGTCGATGATTTTTTGGTAGTGTCAAAAAACGACAAAGAACATAGCGGACATCTGCGTACTGTATTCAAACGATTGGAAGTAAACGGGATAACAATCAACCCAGCAAAATGCGTTTTTGGCCAGGAAACAGTCAAATTTTTAGGATACACAGTATCAAGCGAAGGCATCAGACCACCAGAAGAGAAGGTCAAGGTCATCAACGACTATCCCAAACCTAAGACGGTAGAAGGATTACGAAGTTTTCTTGGAATGCTTAACTATTATCGTGATAACATTCCTAACGCTGCAAGTGTACAAGCGCCGCTAAATACCTATCTACACAATTCAAAAAAACGCGATAAAACAATAATCCAGTGGACCGATGAATCATCACTCGCATTCCAGAATTGCAAGAAGAGCTTACGTGACGCTGCACTGCTCGCACATCCTTGCCACACCGCCCAACTCGCAAAAAAGGGCTTATTACAGCGTATCAATAAAAAATCAGGCCCGATATTTAGCATAGTGTAATAAGCTCTTAATGTGCGACGCATAGAACAGTTGCGCCGGCGCGGTCCTTCAACAGCACGTAAACAAAATGTGGCAACCACTCGGTTATTTTTCGAAGAAATTTTCGGTTACGCAATTGAAGTACAGTACCTATGACCGGGAACTACTTGCAATGTATATGGCAGTGAAGCGTTTCAGAAAAATGCATGAGGGGCGTGAATTGATCGTGTTCACCGACTACAAGCCGCCTACCCACAGAGCACTTTATACGCCTACCTACGCCTTATCAAAACTATCATCGGACAGCGAAACCCAACGAAGACCTCGACAGTTATTATTCGTCAGTGAGTTCACGACTGATATTCGATACATCAGTGGAAAAGATAACGTTGTGGCCGATGCACTATAACGCATCGAGACTATTTCCTACCCCACAACCATAAATTATTCAGGCTGAGGGTAGCACAAAATAAAGATGAAGAATTACCCACATTGAAGAAACAAATTAATATTCAACTCGAGCAAATTTCTTTGCCAGACACCAGCGGATAATGCGAGACATTGACTGACAACGTACGACCGTATTTACCAAAGGAATTCCGAATAGTTGCTTTCAACGCGCTGCATGGAATAAGTCATCCTGGTGTTAGAACAACGCGCAAACTCGTGCAAGAGAAATACTTCTGGCCAAGCATGAATATAGATATTGGCAAGTGGACCAAGTCGTGTGTAGCTTGTCAGCGAGCGAAGGTGCATCGACATACAAATAGCAAGTTATCAACATTCGCACCCACCGAGCGTTTTAAGCACACACAAATTGATATCGTCGGCCCCCTACCCACGTCATCAAACGGTCATCGTTATTTACTTACTATTATCGACCGCAAGACTCGTTGGCCAGAAGCAACGCCTATTACGGACATTACCACAGAAACCATCGCGAGGACTACATATGAGATGTGGATTGCGAGATTTGGATGTCCAGAGACTCTGACTAGTGACCAAGGGCGGCAATTTGAGAGTCAGTTGTTTAATGCCCTAACAAACCTAAAAGTACACCGTCGCCAGCACATCAAGTTACTACAATCTATCAAATTTCTTTAATAGATTTTCAACTTTATCGTTAAAGCTTTCAAGGTTCAAGGTTGATTGGGAAAATTTGACAGTTTCGGGTAGCTTGACCTGCTGGCGTCTGTACAACGCCATACCACCCTCAAAGCAACGGTATTATTGAACGCTGGCACAGATCACTCAAGGCCGCGCTCACCGCACGCCTAACGAAGGGAAGTACATGGATCGATGAGCTACCGACCGCACTACCGAACTCACTAAATTATCATACCTAACAAAAAACAAAATCTTCACACAAACAAGCGCGGCAGTAGGCAGTCGCCAGACGACCTACTCGGCTCCCGTACTATTCGCACATTGTCATTGGTCTTTACTCGTTCAAGTTAATACGACGAAATTAAATTCCTGCCTACCTATTCTGAAAACCAATGCACGCCACTGCTTGTGGGTGAATATGGAGTTGCATTTGCTTTGATGGTTATCTGTCTGACCTGTCGCACGCGACTGTCGCCGGGTGTGCGCGTGCACCGTGCGTCTAGTCGCAACGACAAGTAGCGAGATCTTGCGACTCGCTTCGGCTTTGAACTCGACGTTAAGTTTATGGAGCCTTTAATAAAATGTATAGAAATTTTCAGTCGCAGCCTGTCGTTGAGTCTAGAGTCGTGGCATAGTGTGCGGGGCAGCTGATATTTTTGATGAGAAACAGTTCCCATACCTTTCAGTGGCCTCCGTAGGTGGGTTCTCAATGATAGCCACTTCATACTCCTGCTGGCCGTCCACCTGAGCACCGCTGCTGAGCTCAAACTGCTGATACGTATTCTGTTCTTCTTCAACTTGTTGCTGTAATTAGAAAGCGGAAAACATTATTCTAGTTTTGTTTTATCTTCACATACCCTCGGATAGGATGTTGAAAGAAAGAAAATACATTTCTTTACGGCAAGCATGACACATAAAAAACAACTTAAACACAAAAAAAAAACACACACACAACACAGAAACACAGATACTGCGACAGGCCTTTTAAAAGACCCAAAAATGGATACGAACAACATGCATATGACCCCTATATTATGACGGGTAGCAAAAGGTAACCTTTTTCAGGCTTTCCTGGAAAAAATAGTTTCAGTAACATCTTGGTTAAGGCGTTGGTCCTTCAGCGGGATTGTCCGAAAGGGTTACCGCTACCCCGGAACATTAAGGGTAAAGGAAGGAACATGGATGGGTTTTAGTCAATAAGAGTCTGACACTCCCTTCCGCTCCACCCAGAGCAGGAGGGGTCATTTGTGATTTACCATCCGAAAAAAAAAAAAGGCGTTGGTCCTGACTGTCATTCGTGGATCTTTGGCCGTTGTGATATCCAGTCTTGCCAAGGGGTATCATAGTACCCAGTGACTTGGCTGTGGTGGTCTGAAGGCCAATTCTCGTAATTTAAAATGTTCAAAATCTAGTCGCAGTCTCATCTCGGCAACAAACAAATGTCAAAATGTAGGGTAAATTAGATGTATTTTTGACAGATTGAGACTGAAATCAGACTGTGAACGTTTTTAAAATTACGAGAATTGCCCGTCAGATAAGCTGTTGCTTCATGTAAAACACTGATATTTAGCTGCATCTGAGTAAACTGGTTAGTTATTAAAGATATAGATTTATTTAAATTAGACTGAGAATCAGCACTTTTTGAATGTCAAAATTATTATTACAGTCCCCCAAAACACCCGCCCTTCACCACTTCCTAGTGCTCTCCCTAGCAAGAAACTCGCAGCCTTCATAAAATTCTTAAGGTACCTACCTGGCAATCTCGGCAGTACATTTTAGTAACAAAAGTTCAGACCAATATACCCAGCCTTAAAGAAAGATACACACAAGATTGACAGGATTATCAAGAATGTATTGTCTTCAATAAAACACCAAATACTGTAATTTGCGTACTGAGCAAAGTAGCCTAGAAATACAAGTAGATAAATCACAAGAGTAGGGTAGGAACAACAATATGAAAGAGGGTAGACTGAAACCGATATAGACAAACTTCTAAACTAGGAAGTATGTAGGTACCCACATACAACAGCATGCCATTCCATGTTGGAATTACTATTTGATTAGCTGATGGCTGACCTCACCACCTAACCTCTACCTACCCTTTCACAACTGTGTTGGGGTCGGCTTCCTGTCTAACAGGATGCAATATCAACATTTTACAAGCAGCAACTGCCTGTTGGACCCCACAAACCAGTTACCGGGTAACACAATGCCCCTTGGTGAGACTGGTTGTCAGGCAGACAGCTGTTGGTTTTCCTGTCAGTAAATAATCAATTTGAGAAGAAAATCATTCAAACGTGTCTCAAAGACAGATAGAACAGCTTCTACATAATGTTACTTGTGCATTGTTTGCAGCAGTAAGTCTACAAAATACTGACTAAAACGAACATTATTATTACAGTCCCCCAAAACACCCACCCTTCACCACTTCCTAGTGCTCTTCCTAGCAAGAAACTGGCAGAGCCTTCATAAAATTCTTAAGGTACCTACCTGGCAATCTCGGCAGTACATTTTAGTAACAAAAGTTCAGACCAATATACCCAGCCTTAAAGAAAGATACACACAAGATTGACAGGATTATCAAGAATGTATTAAGTCTTCAATAAAACACCAAATACTGTAATTTGCGTACTGAGCAAAGTAGCCTAGAAATACAAGTGGATAAATCACAAGGGTAGGGTAGGAACCAGGGGGGAGACAGAACAAGCACTACTTTCGTAAAGAAAGAGGCGCCATCTACTTTACTTAACTGAGAAACTATCAGTTTCATAATTATCGATAGATGTCTCTGTAATCCCAACTTAACGAAAATAAGAAAATCAAATAACTAAGTTCTCTAATTTAGTTTATAGTATTTTTCTAGAGAATAATTGTAATATATTTCATTAAAATTATCACATTATTATATTTCATACATGTCCAGCATTATCAATTATGGCAACTTTGTCACGTAAATCCATATTGTGTGACATATTCTGGTCTGGCAACATTACACATTATGGCCGCCGCAACTTGCGTCTGCGCTTGTTTGTGTTTAAACAAATTACAATGCCAATTCTATTCAAGTAAATGTAGCGGGCGAAATTCAAATTTTCTTATGTTTTTGGAAATAGAAGCTGTGTCCACATCGATCAAAATGCGATTCGCTAATGATGACTCGTTTACTTACTGAATCACGATCATTAAAATATCAATAATAGTTCCTTCAGACAGCAAATTTTAATGATTGTAATTTAGTAAATGTATCGTCATTATATTCACAAATCGCATTTTAATCGACATACGACGTAAACACAGCTGATATTTGCAAAAAACAAGAAAGATCACCAATACATACAAGCAAAGAGTATAGTAACCTATACGTATGTAGGTATATATAAATTCCTGTCATAGAGTCTTAGTTCAACATTTTACAAGCAGCAACTGCCTGTTGGACCCCCACAAACCAGTTACCGGGTAACACAATGCCCCTTGGTGAGACTGGTTGTCAGGCAGACAGCTGTGCGTATCTGACGGACAGAGCCGTCACCTACCCCGGTCGCGGTGGGGAGTGGAACCGGCGAGAGATGTCGTGCGGTGTCCCGCAGGGATCGGTTGTGGGGGCCGTTCCTGTGGGACATCGGCTACGACTGGGTGCTGCGGGCCGACCTCCCTGATGGCGTCAGCGTGGTTTGCTACGCTGACGACACGCTGGTCCTGGCGCAGGGGAGGTCGCATCAGGCGGCGGCCGACGCGATGACACGCGGGGTTGCGATAGTCGTGGAGAGGATCCGGCAGTTGGGTCTCGAGGTGGCATTGCACAAGTCCGAGGCCATGGCGTTTCATGGGCCCCGGAACGCGCCACCACCGGGAACCCAACTAACGGTAGGAGGGGTTCACATCGGCGTCGAGACGACGATGAAGTACTTGGGTCTCGTCCTCGACAGCCGGTGGAACTTCGTCGAGCACTTCCGACGTTTGGCCCCCAAACTGGAACGGGCTGGGGCCGCCTTCAAGCGGCTCTTGCCCAACCTTAAACCTTAAACCTTGGGGGCCAAACGCCTCCTGCCGGAGGCTTTACGCGGGGGTTGTGCGGTCCATGGCCCTATACGGGGCCCCGGTGTGGGCGCGTTCACTGCAGCGGCGAGCCGCTCACTACCTGAACGCGCCCCATAAGGTGGTAGCCGTAAGGCTCATCCGGGGCTACCGCACGATCTCGCGCGAGGCGGCAAGCCTCCTTGCCGGACTGCCGCCATGGGATCTGGAGGCGATAGTCCTCGTGTGCCTGTATGAGTGGCGCGCGGAGGCACTACGCCGGGGGGAAAGTCCGCTCCCGCGGCAAATTGCTGCGGGGCGGACGGACCTCCGGCTCGATCTCATGGCAACATGGAAAGAGCGACTGTCGCAACCCAGCGCAGGGCACGCCGCGATAGCGGCGATAAGACCCCTCTTTGAGGAGTGGCTAGAGAGGCGCCACGGCGCCCTCACCTACCGCCTGACGCAGGTCCTCACCGGACACGGAAGTTTCGGGAGGTTCCTGCACATCATTAGGCGGGAGGAAACGCCCGGGTGTCACCATTGCCAGGATCGCCCAGAGGACACGGTGGAGCACACGGTGGAGGTCTGCCCCGCTTGGGCGGAGCACCGCCGTGTCCTCGTAGAGGCGATCGGCAGCGGCGGTGGCCTCTCGCGCCCGGCCCTGGTGCAAGCCATGGTCCGGAGCGAGAGGGAGTGGGAGGCAGTCGCCTCCTTCTGCGAAGCAGTCATGCTAGCGAAGGAGGTGGCGGGACGGATAAGGGAGAGAGCCTCCCGTCCCAGCCGCCGCGGGAGACGCCCCGGGCGTCGGGAGTCGCGTGACGACTACCGGCCACCGTAGGCGCGAGCCTGCGGGCGAAGAGCAATGGGTAGCTCACCGCCCGATCAGGACCAGGCCCGTGCCGGACGGCGCGTAAGTGTTCCACGCGCGCCTCAAAGAGATGTCAGCACAATTCGAGGGGCCCCTTAGGGCCAAAGCCTGCCAGGTCAGCGGGATTGTCCGAAAGGGTTACCGCTACCCCAGAACATAAAGGGCGAAGGAAGGAACATGGGTGGGTTTTAGTCAGTAAGAGTCTGACACTCCCTTCCGCTCCACCCAGAGCGGGAGCGGTCATGCGATGATTTCCACCAGAAAAAAAAAAAAAAAAAAGCAGACAGCTGTTGGTTGTCCTGTCAGTAAATAATCTGAATAAATTTGAGAAGAAAATCATTCAAACCTGTCTCAAAGACAGATAGAATAGCTTCTACATAATGTTACTTGTGCATTGTTTGCAGCAGTAAGTCTACAAAATACTGACTAAAACAAACATTCTTTGTCTCCATTTCGTCCAGTTTTAGCGCAATGCCTATTTTTTTAATATTCTAAGGCTGGGCTTGACTTCTGTGGAATAGATTATGTGATCATATCATTCCTGGCAAGATGAATCACAGTAATATTATACAGGCGAAAGTTTGTGAGTGTGTTTGTATGTTTGTTAGTTCTTCACACTCAAACGGCTGGATCAATTTCGATGAAATTTGGTATGGACGTAGCCGACACCCTGGATTAACACATAGGATACTTTTTATCCCGATATTCCCACGGGATCAATCGAAGCTTGTGGGTGAAACCGCGGGGCGCAGCTAGTGTCAAATTAAAACCAAACTCACCGTGGTAACTTCAGTGTTGCTCTGCACGAAGTTAGCGCCTTCTTCCTCCGGTTCTCCTTTCACGTCGTAGATTGTCTCTGCCATCACGATCCTTCCAGAAGAGTCCATGGTCCACATACCGCCGAAAGCGAAGTTTGAAGGGTTGCCGCTTTGTTCGTAGAGTATTACTGTGTTTGGGCCCAATTGGACCGGCTCCCCTTTCATATTTACGAAGACAGGCTGCTCGAAATTACCCTCAACCAGCTGCCCAGTATGCACAATCTGCTGTCCCTGCTCGACAGGCACTTCTACAACTTGATTTACAACTTCTACTTTTTCTTTCTCCTCATTTTTACGACTAACCATTATTTTTTGTTTTTTCTCACTGTCACCCGTATCGTCACTTTTGCGTTTGATCACAGTTTTCTTTTTGTTTTTCTTGTCCATTTTTACACTTTGTTTGTTAATTTTTACACTAAAACGAGCTCTTCAACGCTAAATATTGTGGTATTTTTCGGACAAATCGCCTCGCCCTTTCAACATTTTTAACCTATTTTATAATGAAGGAGCCTTATTTTTTACTCGAATTATATTCTGAGATACGTAATAACGTAACCTACAGTAAATAAACAAGGTATTTTATTGTTTTGGTTAGCAGTTAGCTGAGATAATATAAAATTATGCCAGTGCGAAAAGGACAACTCAAAGAGACGCCATTTTTTTAGGGAGGGAAGTTCTTTTCTCTTTCTTGCAGTCGTGGCATCCCTTTCTCCCAGACCAGTTTCGTTCGGAAACCGACGAGTAACCCAACACAGTGAATTTAGTACACATACTTTAGTAAAAATTTGAAAAACAGAAAATTTTTGTGCAAGTTGCGATAAGTTTATTAAAAATGTCGGCCATTATGTAACTATCAGTCTACTATCCTTTTGAATTGGTTTGCGTTTATTTTATAAACGATTGCTACATTTAGACAGAACACAAGATTACACTCTGGAACGCAACCATAAAAAAATCAAAACCATCGTGACTTTGATAAACGTCAACTTACCTACTTACAGATTTTTTACAATCGAAATCGAAAAACAATAACCTTCGAGGTTAATTGCAATCATTATTTATGTGTCATAAGGTCGTACAAAACCAGTTTTCATGCTTGTTCTTAATACACTCACGATTCTACTACAAGTGGCCTTTATAGTGTCTATGTCATTGCTGTCCATGAATATAATTCGGTATTTTACTGGTAGTGTTAAAAAGATGGCTTTATTCGCCCCTGCAATGTTCGTTAACCATGGAGGAGGTCCCTTACCTCTCTTAGGAGACAAGGAGCACGCAGAACTCACAAATTTCCTCCGCGACGGGGTTCAAAAACATTTAAATTTGAAGGAGGTCAAAGCCATAATATTAGTGACTGCACATTGGGAAGAGAAGGAGGTAACGATATCTTCAGCAAAACACCACGATCTGTACTTCGATTACTACGGTTTTCCCCCAGAATCGTACAAGTATCGGTACGACGCACCTGGAGATCCGGCACTAGCGGAACGGATACACGAAACCCTGAAAAACGCGGGAATAAAGTCAAAATTGGATTCGAAAAGAGGTTGGGACCATGGAGTTTTTGTTCCCATGATGCTTATAAACCCAACAGCCAGTGTTCCTATAGTACAGATCTCTGTACTCTCCAACCAGGATCCTGAACAACATTATAAAATTGGACAAGCATTATACGAATTCAGGAAAGAAGGCATAGCCATACTAGGCTCCGGTATGTCCTTTCACAACATGAGAGAATTCATGACGAACAGATATCAATCAGTGGTAGTGAACAAAGATTTTGATGAATATTTAAACAAAGTTTGCACTGCTGAGAGCGCAGAGGCTAGGAAAGAAGGCCTAGTTTCCTGGAGGCAGCAGAAAGGGGCTACGGAAGCCCATCCAATGCGTGCTGCGGAGCATTTCATGCCGTTGATTGTGATAGCGGGAGCTGGAGGCTCTAAGCCTGGTGAACGTATCTTCAATTGGGATATGAGCGGTACATTCAGACTGAGCGCTTTTGTATGGAAAGATGAATGATTATCATCATCTGCCTTTTACTAACAATATTGGGGTCAGCTTCCAGTCTAACCAGATGCGGCTGAATACCAGCATGTTACATGTATCAACTGTCTGACCTCCACAACCCAGTTACTGGGTAATACAATACCCCTAAAGAAGGATCATGTGACGGTAAATCTTTATTGTCAGCAGTTACAGTTTGTAATTGGTTATTTATGCAATTATGTCATAGTCACAACGATAAAACTATTTTTTCTAATTCTTTTTCCTGTCGAAAATTGCCACTACAGTAGTGAGTTGCTCACGGTGGAAGTGCCAAGTCGAACTAAATTATATTAATTCACGGCTAGAGATAAAGAGAAGAAAAAGTACATTGTTGTACAGCGGCAAACTGTTTGCCTAAAATGTTTAAAAGGGAGGGAATTCATGTGTGTAGCTTTGGGCTAGGGTGCGCAATGCCTACCCCAGGAACTTCTTTGCCCACCCTAGAAATTTGACAGTATTGAAGAATTATTTACTGTTTAGTCGCTTTTTATTAGAGCCGTACATGTTGACCAAGATGTAAGTTTTAGGGGCTTGGCTCTACATTAGATGTGATAACTTTTTAACAGTGAAAGCATTATTTGTCTTGGCAACCTAATTTACATGAAATATTTTTGGTGGGATTATTTATTATGAGGCGTCATTTATGATCTCTCATTAAATTACTGTGGTTAGTTCAGTTGGACGGCTGCCCCCCCTAGACATAATCCCTAGCTATGCCAATGAGGATAGTGCTGAATCCTGATCTTTCAATCTCTCAATATTGCCAATTTTATAACAACACTCCTGTAATTCTAAATCGTGCCACCATGCAATTCCATGTGAGGTATAGTTTGCATCAAATTTTATGGCGGATCTGAGGGGCAATTCTCGTAATTTTAAGAACATTCACAGTCTGATCTCAGTCTCAATCTGTCGAAGATACCTCTAATTTCACTATATTTTTAACATTTGTTTGTCGCTGTGTAGATTTTTAATGTTTTAAATGATAAGAATTGGCCTTCTGAAGTGCGCTACTTGCTGCGCGCAGGAGTGAGGGGTGTTGTACTACCCTCGCCCATGACCCATGAATTTTTTACTGCGCAACGACTCGCCTCATGTTCCGAGCCACCATAAAGTTTGAATCGGGCTGTATAAAAAGCCTAAAACATCAAAAGAATTTTATTATGAGTTAAAGAAAAAGTTGATAATGTAGTTTTGATACCAACATACTGGCCATTATTTTGGTATCATCATTGTTCCGAATTTGAATTCACAAATAGTTTTTGTGCCGATTAAAAGCGCCCCGCTCGAGCATCTCAGGAACTAAAATTGACACATTGTTGCAAATGGTTGCCTTGTTGTTTTGGTACGTCTCTGATGATTTAGTTCAAATCGTGGAATAAGACTTTTTTGTGTATTTTGTGTTAACTACGAGATATTTAGAATATTTTTATCATGAGAGTATGCGCAATTTGTAAAACTCACTATCAAAAATATTAGTTCCACAGACGCTCACGTTGGTATCAGCGCCAAAATGGCGAAAATCAAATGTCTTCTCTCAAAATATGTAGACCTTTATACAAAAAAATGCAGAGTGGCTGAATTTGGGAGTCGGATTATCACAGAACTGTTTTTCCTATACTGTGGAATGTTCATTAAACACTCCACAGAAAAGAAAAACAGTTCTCGAAATTTGGGCGAGTATAATTTAACAAACTCCATTATAGAATAATAATTTATATTTGGTTTTGCTCTGGGGCTAGGCAATGTTGTGAATATTTTATGATACTAGTGTTTATTTTTAAATAATTTGTTATAATATAGACTACTAATTTATAGCATTAAATTATTTGCAATTATGTCGGTAAAATATTGTTTTAATGTGTTTGCAGCTTCTTTGCACTGTAAAATTTATTCGAATATTTTTTTACTAATTAATTATTATTGTCTTGTTCACAAATCATAGTTATAGCTTTAATAGTAATATTTACCACGAGTACACGCTTTTCAGTACAGTTTTATAATATTTACAGACTTAGAGTATTTTGACATGTGGAGAAAAATTGAATTAATGATGCAATATGTACAGACGCCAGCAGGTCAAGCTACCCGAAACTGTCAAATTTTCCCAATCAACCTTGAACCTTAATGTTTAGCGATAAAGTTGAAAATATATTAAAGAAATCTGACAGATTGTAGTAACTTGATGTGCTGGCGTCCGTACAAAAGTTGTCAAAAAATAAAAGAGCCGTTTTGTCATTTGAGAATACCTTCTTGACCCTTGTCAGTTTCGTACAAACGAATACGTGTTTTGGCGAATTTGATCTATTAACTACTAGAACTGTCAATGTCAAAACGGGCCTTTAATTTTTTGACAAACTATCGCCCAATCGATATCTGACCACCGTAAGCACTATTCCAGCTTGCAGTGCATATTATTAGTCGACCTAAAAAAGATCTCTTTTGTTTTACTTACGGACGCAGGTGTGGTCGTCATATGCTCGGGACTTTGTTTTCAAAATGGTCAGATATAGGTTTTGGCGATAGTAGGTACTTACCTACTGAATTTGTTAAAAATTTTAACACTTCAACAATCAGTGTCTCTTTGAAATGTCCAGATACACTAGGTAACCTACACGTTAGCTATGAAGCTAAAATGTAGGTTGCCTAGCAATACACACCATCAACCAATGTTATCAAAAAAGTCCTCTAAAGGCCGTTCAAAAAAACAAAACACGAAAATCTTGTCAGTCTCAGACAACCGCCATTTTTCCGACGGCTGTTTGCTGGGCAAATTGCATTGAAAATGTGTCATTATCGATTCAACATCCTATCGAAAGGTTGTGAACAGCTATGCTGCAAGCGTATCAATGTTTTTCCTTGGCCTTACTCCAAATGTGATGTAAAAATGCAATAAATAAAGCAATGCATACAATCAGCTGTTCTTAAATGATTTTTTACAAGTATTTTAAGAGTTATGGGACCATTGTATTTAGCATAAGTATACTCAGCCCAAAATGTTCCCACTGTTGGGACACAGACCTCCTGTCTGTGAGAGGGAGTGGGCCGTAATCCACCACGCGATACGGATACGATTGTGGGATGATTGTATTGAAATTATTTTATTAATTTTAGCTTTAAGAGTTGCTTAATTTGTAAGTAATTTGTATAAAGAAAATTCAAAAGATACCGATTTTTTTTATTAATCTTTTGATTGAACCTTTGGAAATTCTCAAAATTATGAAATGGATACCATTCAAATCATGATCACGATTCTCCTGTCTTTATCCTAATTTATTTGGGGTCCCCGCAACATGTCTTTTTCTTCCAAATTTCTCTACTAGCTGCGACCCACGGTTTCACTCGCATAAGTTTCGATCCCGTGGGAATATCGGGATAAAAAGTATCCTATGTGTTAATCCTGGTTATAAACTATCTGTGTACCAAATTTCATCCAAATCCGTTCAGTAGTTTTTGCGTGAAAGAGTAACAAACATCCATCCATATAAATTTTCGCGTTTATCGCGCAAGTTTCCTCCTATTACCGAGTCAATCAAGCATTATTTGATTTAAGCCTCTAGGTCAACGGATGTTAGCCATTTCTGTTCTACTTGGTAATCGAACCATAAACGATTAGCTATCAATATTATCTGCAGTTAATTACCAGCAGTGCGATTCTGTAACCGTCTCTCCGTGAAAACTTAGGTGAAGTGAGCGTGGAGTGAGCTGTCATTCCAACTAATGCTAGGGATTGACACTATTGACAGCTGACTCTAAGCTCACTTCACCTAACTTTTCACGGTGAGATTTTTACAGAATCGATCGGCTGTACATTTTACAATCATAATTTACGCGGCCTACCCAAATGTCCTTTCTTTGGTATTGTTCGTCGAATCGTTGAGCTCCTTAAGTTTTGAGTTGAGCTGCACGATTTCTGACAAATGCGTGCACTGACTGGACAGGCCCTCTCAATCTGTGTAGTTCTTTCTTCTAAAGACCATCTCAGACATCGATCTTCATGGTCTTCATATGATCTGAGCAAGATTATGATGTCCGTTTGGATTGAGGAGCCACTTCACGATTTTAAAAGGAAAATCTCCCCTTATTTAGTAGGAAAGCAGATAATTTTGTAGGCCAAATTCGTTAGTAAAAAGTTATATCAATGTAAAAGTGGCTCCTCAATCCAAACGTCTGAATTGAGGAGCCACCTGGAACACGGAAAGTATTTAATAAATATTTTTGAAAATTTTGTATCATTTAGTAGTAATTGTGTAATTGTAAACTACTAAAAACCTGAGTCCAGTACTGTTGATGTTCAAGAATATACAAGTCTTTTAATGTGGCTCCTCAATCTATACATAAGAGCCTGAATTGCCATGAAAGTAATTGGTCAATTTATATTCCACTCCAAAAAACATTTAGTAGTAAGTGTGTTCGAATTTGTAGCATATAGAGAAAGTAGTAAAACTTAGTGAATTTAGTAAATAAACGCATCTTATTTGGCTCCTCAGTCCTGACGTTCTGCATAATAAATAATTGATTGTATCTACCTGAGATCACAACGGAATCAATAACCAGAGACACTAACATTTAGTATAAATGTCTACTAATTACATATGTACAAATCAACATTGTATATATTCGGTATCTGAAAAACAAATTACTTTTCGATATTCATTAGGAATTTGCTATTAAGGGTGACCATATTGTGTGTGTACCTGGGACAAACAGTCAAACTAGGTAAGTCCAACTTCGTTAAAATAAGGAACCTACGGAAAATCTTCTCGTCCAAAATACCGCAGTGTCTTGAAACAAAAGTCTTTGACCAGTGTGTGTTGCCAGTTATGACTTACGGCACTGAGACGTGGCGTTTTACAATGGGCCTCATAAGAAAGCTCAAGGTCACCCAAAGGCCAATGAAGAGGGCTATGCTCGGAGTTTCTCGGCGAGTTCGACTTAAGAATGAGGGGAACTTTGGGGGAGGTCCAGCAGTGGACGTCTTTCGGCTGAAATGATGATGATGATGTTAAATGAAACCAGAATGACTAGTTTTTGAAATTTAATTTTTAACAAATCGACACTGTATGTAGGTACAGAGATTCTTCGTATGTTTTAGGTATTTAGTAGTCAATTTCGACATAAGTTAATGAATGAATTAATATTTGTTGGTCGGTGCTTTTCCGAATTTTACAGTGAGAATACATCTCATCCTTCGTTGGGTAGTGACATTTATAGTGGCCCATGCCAGCGTAGATAGAATAGATTGCCAGATAAGCCACGAAACGAAGATTTTCTTTTTAAATAATGTATTCATGGTCACCCTTCAAAACATTTTCATAGGAAATTAAAGAATAGCTAATAACTTCGTAGATATGTACTTTTTTATGGCAGGATTATACGTACATTTAGTAGAAATTTATACAAAATATAGGTGTTTTTGTTCCAAATTTCGTCACAAGTATAAGTAAATTAGAGGCAAATCTATTTACCGAAGCATCTCAATTGAGGAGCCACATTAAATGTCCTATATCAACCAATTCATTCATTTCTGATTACTGACTCTTATCCTACAAATCTAATATACTTACTACTAAATGATGAAGAAATTGCGCATTAATTTAACTACTGCTTCTTTCGAAAATGACGAGTAGTATGTGTATGGTCTGAGGAGCCACATATAATATATGGTAACTTTTTTAATTTTAACACTACTAAGCTCAGATTTTGTCTACTAACTACTCTCAAATGCTACTAAATCGTACCAAATTATGATATATATACATCCATGATATCCCTAGTTCTGACGTGGCTCCTCAATCCAAACATTTAGATTGAGGTGCCACCTTTATGTTCATATAACTATTGAAGTATTATACTACAAAATCGAGGATCGAATCTACAAAATTTTTAAACTTACTACTAAATAATTATTTAGTTTCATTAAGATACAAAATGTGGCTCCTCAATCCTTACGGACATAGATTATGTCTGGACCCATGGTCTGGACTTCAAAAGAGACTGTGACCTCTGAGTTTGTTTCGGCCTTTCTTCTCAGAGTAGTCAGATAGGAAACGCCGACCTCATCTAGTTTTAAAATATGCTTGACGTGTAAGTGTTTGTACAAACCTACTTACAAAATAAAATCATTTACAAATAAATAAATAAATTTATCGTGAGAGCAGTGATGGCCCAGTGGACCTAGCAGCCTCGATTTACGACTTGTAGGTCGTGGATTCCAACCTAGACAGGCACGTTACTTTGTGTAGTTTATTTCAGAGAGCAGTGGTTGCTCTCTAAACGGTGAAGGAAAACATCGTGAGGAAACCGGCATGTCCTAGAACCAAAAAATCGAAGACATGTGCCATCTACCAACCCGCACTGGGCCCGCGTGGTGTATTATGGTCCACTCCCTCTCACAGAGAGGAGGCCTGTCTCCCAGCAGTGGGAACATTATAGGCTGATTATGTACGAGTATTAGTGGTTGTAATGGCAACCATATCACTTGGTTTTATTCTAATAGGTTTTTCACAAGGATAAATAAAAAATATAATATTGTTTATTTATCCTTCTGATAATTATTTTATATTTTGTAAATGTGAGGACTTTATCGGCCTTATAGACTTTAGATCTGTAGACCATTTTTTATTTTATCAAGTACCCGGTACTTGTTGACAGGTCTACGCTGTCCTCCCATACCTACTGTAATCTGAAAACATTGTAAAAGCCAATTATTTTTAAAGGAGTAACCGTGGAGTTTCTTACCGGCCCTTCTCCATAGGAAACGACCAATTGGAACCGTGCACCTAGCTTCTGACGTTTCATAAGTGCCCATGTTGGTTTATGTGAAATAAAATATTTTGATTTCGATTCTGAAAATCATTATTATCTAATGTTCTTGGTCAATAAATGATATAGTTTATTTACTTTATTCTATCGAGGTCGGAGACTCGGGTCATTGTGTTATCTCGACCGCAGGATAATTATTTATTTACAATATTATACATATATTTACCTAGTGTTTGTATGTTTGTACGACAATACGACGCCTGCCTGCGCTATTACTTCGGTTCATAACGGGCATAGCGTGATGGTAAATAGCCTATAGCCTTTCCCAAGAATTGGGCAATCAAATGCAAAAATGATTTTTCAAACCCGAGACTTCTAGTTCCATAGACGACCGCGTTCAAGCAAACAAACGAACTGTTCAGCTTTATTGGTATTAGGCACTAGCTATTGCCCGCGACTTCGTCTGCGATCCAGAATGAAAAGTAGCCTATGGCCTTCTCCAGATCATGGTCTACCCATGTGCCAAATTTCATCCAAATCCGTTCAGCCGTTATAGCGTAAAAGCGTAATTCTTAAATTTTCTGCGCAACTTTCCTAATTTATTTTCCGTAAGAACCTTTTACAAAGTATTAGAAAACTTAAAAAAAAAGGTGGATGAAATCGGTAAAGTTGTTCTCAAGTTATGGCGTGACCAAGGGAAAGAGGGATTCATTTTTATATACATACTTACATATATAGATTTATTTATTGAATTAACAGAGAATTAATATCAATCGCCAATTAAAATTAATTAGTCAAACCAAAACAAAGTCGAATGACACATCCTACCAATACCCATTTTATATTACCTACATCGTGACCGCATACCTAATATGTAGGATGACATTACAAAAGTATTTAAATACGCATTTATTGATAAGTATATACGTGCGCAGTGATATCGCGACGTGAACAACAAATATTAGTCATGTTACTTTTAATCATTACTGTAGCCATATTGTTACCATTCTCTCATTCAAAAATGGAAGACGTGTATTTCGCGCCATCTGTATTTTTAAATCATGGAGGTGGGCCGTATCCCGTATTACGAGAAAAATATAACCTAGAAATTGGCGATTCGTTGAAAAATGTATCGAATTATGTGGAATTGTGTCGTTTGAAAGCGATTGTTATTGTGACAGCGCATCGAGAAGAGGATGTCGTGACTATTTCATCTGGTGAACGTCATCCGCTGTTGTACGATTATTCTAACTTTCCATCGGAGAGTTATGAATTTAAATACGATGCTCCTGGTATGTTATATTCCTATTTACTTACCTATTTATATATTTTTTTGAGAGGGGCTTATGTGAGTGGTGCCCGTGGCTAAATAATAACAGCCGCACAGGTCGATCGATCAGGTTAACCTACGCTTGTCGCGGTTGGTCTGTGAATGGGTGATCATCTTTACATACCGAGACTCCTCCGTGCCTCGGAAAGCACGTTAAGATAAGAATAAGATAATAATTTATTTGCTCAAACATGAGTACAACACATACAACACAAGTTGTCAGCATGCAAGAGATGTTAAAAGTTAAGCCGTTGGTCCCGGTTGGCATTCGTGGATCTTTGACAGTCGTTAGAAGCCCGGAAGTCTGACAACCAGTCTTACCATGGGGTATCGTATTACCCAGTAACTGGGTTGTGGAGGTCAGATAGCCAGTCACTCCATGTAAAATACTGGCATTCAGCTGCATCCGGTTAGACTGGAAGCCCACCCCAACATAGTTGGGAAAAAGGCTAGGCAGATGATGATCTATTCTTTTTATCTTGTGATAGCAATATACAGGATGGGAAGGACATCGACGCGCTACCAATTACTATGGATTCAGTGCATCATTCTGAATGTCCCAGCATTGAAATGTTTCGTCAGTTACGGTCAGTTCACACCGAGACGCGACGCGACGCGACGCTGCGCGCACACTTAAAAGAGTGAATCAAAATATACTTTATTTTCTACACGAAAAGGTACACATTGCATTGTGAGAGTTCAGAATACGTTGCGCGGTGCAGTAGGTCGAAGTGTGCGCGCAGCGTCGCGTCTCGGTGTGAACTGACCCTTATTTAGAAGACAAAATATTAACTGCACCATAATTGCGTAAGTAACACACTATCAATCACATTCCGAATCATTTTGAAGGACATTGCTAATCCATTGCTTCAAATGTTCGAAAAAATTGTTCGCTCGACACCGTAAATAACGCAATGAAAGAAAGAATATACATTCATTTAGCACAGACTAAAAGACACACCATACACCGGATACATACATCACACAGCAACAAATATAAATCAAATAGAAAGTGTAAAGTCCGATGTAAGAAAATAGCAGGAAAGTGTGCCTCACGGCTGCACCAATAAGGACCAGCAAAAATGCCAGACAACTAGTGCCTGACGCTAGTTTTCAACTGAACCTGACGACAATGAATGTTGTTGAACTGTCAAAATGTTAGTATTGCACTTTTCTATCTTCTTAGCGTGTCGATAGCAATATAAATGGACTCGGCCCAGAATTCTGCCACTTGTTTGGCGCCATCACCAACGTCCATCAGTTCCTGTAACGTGTAGCTGACAGGACACGCTGGGCACGATATTAAGTGTCCCATCGTTTGTCCAAGGCGGAGTCGTCTATGAATCTCCACCTGAACAGGTTTTCCTTGCTTCGGCCAACCGGGTCCGGAGTCTATTTAAAGACTTCCAGATTACCCAAGGTACTTTTCTACGAAAGAGCTGATTTTTTTGATAACCGACGAAAAATTCCTAAGCCAGGGGGTCTCACCATGTGCTGAATTCATAGTTAGGTACAGTTTGCGGGACGATGTCCCTGCCACCCTGTATTGTCACACTGCCTCATAGGTCTTGGTTGCAAGCGTTACTGCTGAGGATGAGCTCCTGGTTTCGATTTCATAATTGAGCAAAATGTTATTAGGTTTCTGCCACCCGGATTTTTGTAGTCGCCGCCCGGATTTGTGCCCAGTTGATGGTAATAGGCTCGTCGCCTAACACGTGACTTAAACATAACTGACACTTAACAAACTATTTTAGTGTATTGTATACATAATATTTGCACCAACGACAGTCCCATTTTATGTCCAGGAAAATCACTGTCCATTCTAAGGCTGCCTGGAAGAGATCGCAGTTATGCGATAATGCCGCCCATTGTATATTTTGTAGTGTTTAATGTATTTTTTATGCTATGTATTTTTGTGGTGTACAATAAAGTATATATAAATAAATAAATAACTGGCTAAATATGGTTGTACTGTAGGTGCACCTCTGCCATCCCAGCTGGAGATACCTTGGCCCCTGGCATAGGCAACTGAAGGAACACGGGTGGGTTTTAGTCAGTAAAAGTCTGACACGCCCTCCCGCTCCGCCCAGAGCGGGAGAATTCCCATCCAGAAAAAAAAGGCACTAGCACTATAGTACAGACGCCAGCACACCAAGCTAATACAATCTGTCAAATTTCTTTAATATATTTTCAACTTTATCGCTAAAGCATTAAGGTTCAAGGTTGATTGGGAAAACTTGACAGTTTCGTGTAGCTTGACCTGCTGGCGTCTGTACCTACGTAACTAAGTAGGTTCGACTTTACATCAGCGCCATCTGTGGTTGATGTCCGGAAATGCACTGGCTTGAGATAAGAATATAACGTCAAAATGAATGGTTTCTTTTTTCAGGAGATCCAGTTTTGGCGCGAAGAATACACGATGCGTTCAAGAACGCGGGAATCCAGTCTACTCTAGACGACAAAAGAGGCTGGGACCACGGAGTTTTTATACCAATGATGTTAATAAATCCGAAGGCAGACATTCCCATAGTACAAATATCTATATTAAATAATCAAAATGCAGCCCAGCATTACGACATAGGGAAAATTTTGTACGGTTTTCGAAAAGAAGGAGTTGCCATTTTCGGTTCAGGGTTGTCCTACCATAATATGATAGAGTTTCAAAAGGCCAGAACAGAAATTAAAAAGGAAATCGTTAATGAAGACTTTGATAATTTCTTGAATAACGTTTGTACTGGAGACGAAGAGAATCGTAAGAAAATAATATTTTGGGAACAACAGAAAGGAGGTTTAGAGAGCCATCCTTTAGGGGAGGCGGATCATTTAATGCCATTAATTGTAAATGCGGGCGCGGGTGGAACGCGCCCAGGGAAGAAAATGTTCGAATCAGTATTTTTGGGGAAATTCAAACTAAGCGGTTTTATGTGGGATGGTGAATAATAAACGCGGATTGAAGATTTTTATATGGATCTTGCATACCTACAGTGTCCGCCATTTTGTTTTTTTTTTTTTAAATGGCGCCCCCGGGCCGCATAATCCTACTAATATTATAAACGTGAAAGTTTGTATGGATGGATGGATGGATGTTTGTTACTCTTTCACGCAAAAATTACCGCATGGATACATGATTCATAACCGGGATTAACATACAGGATACTTTTTATCCCGATATTAACACGACGAAACACGATCGAAACTTATGCGGGTGAAACCGCGGGGCGCAGCTAGTATCTATATAAATCGATAGCTTACATCAATGCAAACAAAAACATAATAGGACCAAACCCCGTAAAGCGTCACGTTCAAAGTTGATCACGTGATATCCATGTTTTTTTAATTGCTTGCATCTTATTGCATAGATGTTTAAAATAATCACTTTTTTTGTTTTCTGTTTGCATTGATGTCAGCTATCGATTTATATAGACAATGGGTGGCCAACATTTTGAAAAAAAATACAAAATGGCGGACAGTAGGTTCTGCCACGGACCTTTAAAGGGCTTACTCTGGTGTGTGTGTTTACTTATGTACAATAACAAAATAATTTTTAACTACCTGACTTTTTATGAAGAGTCTTCGGCATGACGGACCATTTCGTCTCACAAAGAGGAAGCCTGAGTCCCAGTAGACAAAAATTAGGGGCAGTTTATTCATCACGATAAAATGTTTGTAATTTAGTTAATATATTGCCATTAATGAATAAAATATGTTTTTTAAACTTAAGTTTTTATTTTTCCCAAAATTCGACATTCTAAAGTAACATAGTTACATCATCGAAAATAAAATGTCTGGTGGTTGTTGCCTTTTGTAGATCAGACGGGCAGTCGCTCCATGTTCAATACCTGTAATGATGGCCGCGGTGCGGGCCGAGCCGTGTCGTCGCCGCGCCGCGCCTCAGCTTGCCGATGACGCGCTGCGCGTCATCGGCAAGCTGATCATGCTGCGCGTGCAGGCCGCGCGCAAGGTGTTGTGTTGGGTTCGAGTCCCAACATTCATAATCCAATTATCTGTACGTACTAATGGATTTTTCATGTTCAATATATTTACACGTGACACGCTCGCACCTAGATATTTATAACAATTTGCATATTGCATGAACCTGCAGTATTTCAGTTTACCTGCATTCATTTCTGTGTCTCTACTGCAGTATTTTACTTAACATATTGTTTTTGTAGCGGTATCGACAACATATACATGCGAACTACGCGTCATACTGACGTCACGCAAAATCCTGCATCTCGCAAGCATAGTTTACCGCGCAACTCATCATCATCACCATTTCAGCCGAAAGACGTCCACTGCTGGACATAGGCCTCCCCCACGCACCTCCACTTCTACCTGTTCTGTGCTTCTCGCATCCAACGGGTTCCTGCGGCCTTCACAAGGTCGTCGGTCCACCTTGTGAGGAGGCCTTCCAACGCTACGTCTTCCACGCGGTCGCCACTCCAGTACCTTTCAGCATATTATTTACAACATCGATCATTGGGTGTCATTAGTTGCGCGCCAGACACAACATCCGTCTAGTCGGGGGATCCTCCCTTTTCTATGGAGGATGAACTTTACACCCTGTTCCTCATACCTCTATGTATACTGGTGACCACGACGAGATTTGAACACGCAACCTTCTGATCTGGATTCCTCATACCTCTATATCATCATCTTCCTGCGCATGTTACTTGTGGTCGGCACAACACGTTTTCTCCTTCCATTCTCCCCTGTCAAACGTCACGCTGTTATTCACTCCCTTCTATTTCACATCATTCCTCACACAATCCACCCATATTTTCTTTGGCCTTCCTTCTCCATCCATCATAGCCTGCCTAGCCTTCTCTCAACTATGTTGGAGTCGGCTTCCAGTCTAACCGGATGCAGCTGAATACCAGTATTTTACATGGATCGACTGCCTAACCTACGCAACCAAGCTACTGGCACTGGGTAATGCGATACACCTTGGTATACGCTTCTGACGACCTGTAACGACTGTTAAAGATCCACAAATGACAGCTGGGACCAACGGCTTAACGTGCTTTCCAAGGCACCCTAAATGCATAACACACTATCAATCACAATCTGTATCCTTTTGAAGGATATATATTGCTAATCCATTGCTTCAGATGTTCGAAAAATTTGTCTCCTAAACAACGTAAATAACGCAATGGATCTTGTTGAAGTATCAAAATGAAAGCCATTGCTACTGTACTGTTAGTGTGTTAAGCAATTACCTCGCAGTAACTGGGTTGTGTGTGGCAGATAGGCAGTCGTTAAATGTAAAATACTGATATTCAGCTGCATCTAGTTAGACTGGAAGCTGACCCCAACATAGTTGGGAAAGGGTTAGAAAGATTAATTCTGACCTCTGTAGATTCCGCTTTACAAGAATGGCATTGACTGGGATTCAAAGTGCCGCATGATTTAAATAAAACCATACCATTAATATATTTGAAGAATGCTTCAAGCAATGTATACCAACGACTATCAAATATATCATGAGGAGAAACCTGGATGTATAACCTCTATGGTGAAGTCAGTGGTCAAGTGTGGACGAGACTTCTGCAATGAGACCAGTATCCATGGGTTCAACCATATTTCTGCGCCACGAAGACACTGGATTGAACGGTAAGACCACAGATAATTTTTGACGCTTGGCTTTTTTGACCGACATATATTTTTTATTGCACTTTTCTATAATTAGGTTTTCTATAAACGGGTAATTTTTACCTCAAAAGGAGAAACGGAAGACTTACAAGATCACTTCGTTGTCCGTCTGTCAAGACCCTTTTTGTCAGGAACGCGTGGAGTTATCAACTTGATATTAATATCAAATACTCAGGGCTGCAATCCTTTGAAGCAGTGAAAAAAATCAATCTTCTAAGTCAACGCAATCAAAAGATACGGGCGTTTATATTCCGCTGATGCCGCATATTTTGACACTCGCAAGGGACTACTTCCCGTTGACATGAAATTTGGCAAGAAGCAATGTCAGTAAAGGAAAAAATCCGAACACCGATCCCTGTCACACTGGATACTTGTTTTTCACCCTTAGACACGTCACCTCTTCATAACATAAAACTAACAGCATTTTCCCAGGATCCTATGGGTAGCAGCAACAGCTCTAGCCACCTGGGGAGCCGTGGACGTATCCCTGGGTCAGCTGCAGCGCTACAACGAGTCTCCAACGGTCGTGACCCTGGAGAAAGACTTCAGATCCTGGCGGTTCAGTGTGCCAGCTATCACTATGTGTTACAAGGTTCGTAGTCTACCCAGTAACTGGGTTGTGGTGGTCAGCATAGTTATTCACAACCACACGATACGCTTCCGTACCGTATCGAACATCAATCAATGTTATCGTAAGACTCCTCTAAACGCTGTTCACTAGTCCAAAACTAGAAAATGTTGTCAGTTTAAATCAAATAGTCGACCGCTATTCTTCCGACAGCTGGTTAATGTTAGGGGCAAGGCAAATCAGAAGGCCAATCCCCGTAATTAAAAACAAATGTCAAAAACTTGTCAAAATGTAGGGAAGTTAGAGGTATTTTTGACAGATTGAGACTGAGATTAGACTGTGAAAGTAATTAAAATTACAAGAACTGCCCCTCTGGTTATCGAAATGTGTCATTTTCAATACGATAGCCTGTCGAATAGTGGTGAATAGCTATTCTGTAAAAAGCTCACCATGAAAGGTTAGGTGAAGTGAGCTTAGAGTGAGCTGTCAATAATGTCAATCCCTAGCATTAGTTGGAATGACAGCTCACTCCACGCTCACTTCACCTAAGTTTTCACGGTGAGATGGTTACAGAATCGCGCTGCTGATAGGCAGTCGCACCATGTACAGACGCCAGCAGGTCAGCTACCCGAAACTGTCAAATTTTCCCAATAAACCCTGAACCTTAATGCTTTAGCGACAAAGTTGAAAATATATTAAAGAAATTTGACAGATTATAGTAGCTTGATGTGCTGGCGTCTGTACCAAAATAGTTGGGAAAAGGCTAGGCAGATGATGATTAGTCTGTAGCTTTTACGGTAAATTATCAGCTGGATGTGTTCGAGGCTATGGTTCGAGGTTAAGCTGTGTTTAAGCCAAGGTCAGTCCTTCGATGGGTGACCTCGACCAGTTCCTTTTTAAAAGCCCTCGACCAGTTCCTTTTTGGTCTCATTAAAAAATACCATTTTTTTTCTTGTAATGGTACGAATGTAATGTAACCCAAATTATTTTTCGAATACTAAACGACCAAAAAAGAAAATGTACATTTAAAACCGTGTCTCCTGCGCGTTTTTTTTTTTTTTGAAACATTACACAAAAATATCAAAACAAAGAGGCGTGGCCACACACATTTGTGTATAAAAACACGATGTTTTAGTTTTCCGCGCTGCATAGAAAACATTCCCCGCGCGGGTGAAGAGGGGAAGGGTTTGTTTCATTTTCAACCGCCACGCGCACCGCACATCTAGCATTTAGCATTTTGAAAGCTTAATTCCAACTGACAGGTTTTGAGGTTATATTGTCTTGTGAATACTTGATACTAATCTATAAATATTTGAATACGCAGGAGACAGCTTGTGTATGAAAGTAAATGTTTATGTGTAAGGTTTTTTGTGTAATGTTTCGAAAAAACACGCGCTTTTATGACACGGCTTTAGTAGTTCATGGAGGCTAGCTGTGATAAGAAAGATACAGGAAATCAAACGATATAATCCAGTCTATAACGTTCCCAATGCTGGGACACAGGCCTCCTCTATGTGAGAGGGAGCGGGCCATAATCAACCACCCGGGCTCAGTGCGAGTTGGTAGATGTCGCATGTCTTTGATTTTTTTGGTTCTTCCTCATCATGATGTTTTCCTTTGAGAGCAATGGTGATGAAATAAATTACACAAAGTAAAGCGCCTGCCTGACTGACGATGACGACCTACAAATCGTAAGTCGAAGTGCTGCCACTGGGCCTCCACTGCTCCCCAATTCAAGCGATGCATTCCTAAAAAAAATCACGTAATCCAAGCCTTTGTCTTATCACCCAGAACCGTCTCAACAAAGCCAAGTTACCATCTGTCATAAAGAAACACTTCGACACGGACCCTTCAGATGAGAAGTATGACTACTACGCCCGTCTCGTGGAAGCTATCGCCAACTCCGACCTGTTCCACCTAGAGAGGTTCCAGGAGTTCAGCGATTTGGAGACCAGCGTGGACATGTTTGGTATAGCTGTGGATGTGAGTATATTTTGGACCAAACTTGTGTTATTTAATAAACTTTTCATCGTCCTACTGCAGAGCAAATGGCTCTTCTCATATCCAGCCCTTCTCTAGAAGGCACGAGCATTGATAAGCCTGCGTCCTTAGTATTTGTTAGTGATTTCAGTCCATCATCTGCCTAGCCTTTTCCCAAGCCTTTTTTGTTGGGGTCGGCTTCTAGTCTAACCGGATGCAGCTGAATACCAGTGTTTTACATGGAGACTCACAGTTGGTTCGTGGATGGGTGACCATCTTTACATACCAAGACCCCTCCATGCCTCGGAAAGCACGTTAAGCCGTTGGTCCCGGCTGTCATGCGTGGATCTTTGACAGTCGTTACGGGTCGTCAGAAGCCCGAAAGTCTGACAACCAGTCTTACCATAGTCTTACCAAGAGGTTTCGTAATAAAATAAATAAAATAAAATACTATACATATATACATCCTTGTGGCTTAGTAATAACAGCCGCACGGGTCGATCGATCAGGTTAAGCTACGCTTGCCGCGGTTGGTCCGTGGATGGGTGACCATCTTCACATACCAAGACCCCTCCGTGCCTCGGAAAACATGTTAAGCCGTTGGTCCCGGCTGTCATTCGTGGCTCTTTGACAGTCGTTACGGGTCGTCAGTAGCCCGAAAGTCTGACAAACAGTCTTACCAAGGGGTATCGTATTACCCAGTAACTGGGTTGTGGAGGTCAGATAGGCAGTCGCTCCATGTAAAATACTGGTATTCAGCTGCATCCGCAGCCGCCTTAGACTGGAAGCCGACCCCAACATAGTTGGGAAAAGGCTAGGCAGATGATGATACATCGCATCCGATTAGACTGGAAGCCAACCCCAACGTAATTGAAAAAAGGCTATAGGCAGACGATGATGATGTTAGGAATTCTGATGAAATGATTATAATCTTCACCAGGTAATGCCAGATTCAGATCTCAAGACCAGGTCTTCGGAGGAGGTCATCTACAAATGGCTCCCGGTGATGACTGAAGCTGGTGCTTGTTACGTCACTAATTCGGTCGCGCTAGGAGATGTTGTTATTGGGTAAGTATAAGATCATTGTCGGCGCATCACATATGCGCGTGAGTGACCGAGGGGACGGCGCGGGGTGTCGGGGTACCGAACCCGGTACGCGGCGGCCGCTGCGTGCCCTCTACTCCACTGCTGGAACACACAACTCTGTGAGAGGGAGTGGGGCATAATCCACCACGCGGGCCCAGAACGGCTTGGCGGATGACACATGTCTTCGAATTTTTGGTTATAAGACATGCCGGTTTTCTGAGGATGTTTTCTTTCACCATTTTGAGAGCATGGGATTAACTCGAAATACTACTGGAAACTGGGTGCTGGAACTAGTTGGGCTGGGCACATTGCTCGCAGAACAAATGGCCTATGGGGCCGAAAGGTTCTGGAGTGGCGACCGCGTACCGGAAGACGTAGCGTTGGAAGGCCTCCCACAAGGTGGACCGATAACCTTGTGAAGGCCGCAGGAACCCGTTGGATGCGAGAAGCACAGAACCGGTCAAAATGGAAGTGCTCGGGGGAGGCCCATGTCCAACAGTGGACGTCTTTCGGCTGAAATGAGAACTGCTGGAAAGGTAGCCCTTAAACTTTCAGGCTACCTTAAGTTAGCTAATGTAAAACCTTCGTTGCAGGAGTGTAAACCCGAACGATACGCGCCGCTGGCCCGAGACATGTAAATACTCCTCTCTAAGTTGCTATATCATCATGGACGTGCCAGCCACAGCTGATGTAAGTTGTTCTCCTATTCGAGTATTCAAATTGCCTTCCTATTTTTAATAAATTACATTCCGATTTATTTGTTTTCTTTCCCCAAGTTCTACGTCCACTCCCCATACGACGTGATGGATCTCACTCACTCTCCATCGGAAGTCCGTCTGACTCTCGTGAGGAGCGCTGAACTGAGCGTCATGGAGTCACGTTGTGGACGAGGAGTTAAAGAATTGCAGCCGACGCGACGGGGGTGCTCGTATACTGATGAACCGGCTGATAGTGGAAGAAAGGTGGGTACTTTATGTAGCATCACGTCTGTATTTCCTAAGAGGTAGGCTTAGATGAGAGAGGCTGGAGTCGTTTTCTAACAAGTAAACGTCTGCAGTTATTTTTTGCATTTTTCTCTTTTAATCCCCCCAATGCCCCCTCCAAAAGGGTAGGTTTGTGTGGCTAAGAAAGGTCGCTCTTTCATTACCATCATCTGCCTACCCTTTTCCTCAACTATGTTGAGGTCGGCTTCCAGTCTAACCTAGACGTGACCAACGATGAAACATGCTTTCCGATGCACGGACTGGTCTAGATATGTAATGGATGGTCAGCCATCCACAGACGGACCTCGGCAAGCGTAGCTTAACTTTCGATCGACCCATGGGGCTGTAATTATTTAGCTACAAGCTCACTCATATTTAATAAGATGAAACTGCTTCTTTAAAAAAAGTGATGTTTAAGTTGCTGGACTGGACAGAGTTAAACAAAATCTAGCTAATAAAGTAGCAATTAGTATTGTTACGAGCTGCGGGGTTCGTGACAATTAAAACTGCCGATAATAGTTACCAAAAATAACACTTTAATTAAACAACACTAATAACAACTCAAACACACTAATTATAAAGCACAATTGCACTTAAGTCGCACTTGAAGATCGCTTTTGATGTATTCGCTTGTATCGCTTATCCAACTCTGTCTCGGTCGTCTTATCCCGGCCTTATATAGTGCCACAGATAGTTTTAGAACCTTCTATTGTAGAAACATCTAGAATGTTCGAGTACATACCGGCCTCGACTGACCAGTAGTCGATAGTTCTAGAAAGTTCTAGCATCGAAAGTTCTAGAAGCATCTTGACTCTATTAGTTCTGCTACTCGATACTAGATGGCGCTAGTGGTAACTAATGTCACCATTAATTGTGGCGCGCAACAGTATTGTTTCTTTTATTCAGGTACATAGCACAAACACGTGTCGCTTGTCGTGCAGAAGTAAACTGGCGAAGGAGTTCTGCGACTGCGTGCCCTTCTACTACTTTTATGAAGGTAACCAACAAATTTACCAAAAAAAAACAATATTTTTAAATTTTTAGGGTTCCGTACCTCAAAAGAAAAACGGAACCCTTATAATTAGAAAGAATTGCCTCCTCGCCGAGTTCAGACGCGTAGCTATTGCAGCATTTTCGCTGCACCTTGCGTATAACTTGCTATATTTTTTCAGAGGGTCCAAAATGCACTCCTGCAGGCATGGCATGCTTAGTCAACCACAAACACAAGCTATCCAACCATAACGGACAGAAGTGCGCCTGCGCACCGCAATGTATCGACTGCATTTACAAGGAGATTTCCACTGTTGATCAGATCTGGTGAGTTCATTTGCATGGTGTAATTTCGGTCATGGCAACCGATCTCCGCTGAGATCGGTTGCCATGACCGAAATTCGGTCTGGAGGAGGATTTTACTACTAGCAGAACTAAAGCTGTTAATAAGTTAATTCCATTGCATTCAGGGATCGTCACCCATTTAATCTGCACGGCTCCGTCAAGTTCACTGTACAAGCGCCGCGGACCAGGTACACGAGGGAGATCGTGTTCCACTTTCAGGATCTCGTTGGTACGTAGAGTAGACAACACATACTGCGCATCCACAGTTATACTTATATCTAGTAAAAATAAAATAACATCTGAAATTTCTGACCTAGAACCAGAACCTTTACGGAGAAAATAGGCTTTGTGACACGTAGTGTGAACCGCTTAGCCATCGTGTCAATTCGGATGTAAACTGGGGTTAAATCTTAATAAATGTAATTATTTTTTCAAGACCCAACTGGGCGCCATAAATAAATAAAATTAAGCATTCAAGCTAAGTATTATACCATTTCCACAATCAATATTATGTGGCATTTAATATTGATTTGTATTTATAATAGAATTTAAAATTTATTCAAATTAATTGAAATTCCCAATTGGGCGCCATTAAGCTTGCTGGCGCCCAACCTGGGATTTAAAAAAACTTGTTGGGCGCCACTAAGGTTAGCGATAGCGAGTATTTATGCAGGGTGCACAGGTTATTCGTTACCAAAGAATATTATGTGGCACTTAATAACCTAATATTATTTGACAGTATCATTTGGTGGAGCAGCTGGTCTTTTCCTCGGCGCAAGTTTCATCAGTTTTGTGGAGATCCTGTACTTCTTGCTGGCCAGGCTCTATAGGATTATTGTCAGAAGGGAAGAGAAGAAACACAACATTTGCAAGACAACAGCGGTAAATGTAAGAGAAAAATACCAAAAAAAGTCACTTAGGTACAGACGCCAGCAAATCAAGCCATACGAAACTGTCAAATTTTCCCAATCCGGCGAAGAGAAATTCGCTATACCGTTCTGAGCTCAATCAACCTTGAACCTTAATGCTTTAGCGAAAAAGTTGAAAATCTCTTAAAGAAATTTGACAGATTGTAGTAGCTTGATTTGCTGGCGTCTGTACGACTTCGATGAGGTACCATCCACCATTATTTCAGCCCGGCATCATCCACTATTGAGTATAGGCCACCCCTTTCTTCTGCCATACTTCCTGGTTCTGTGTTCTTCTCATCAAGGTGTTTCTCGTGACTTTGACAATATCATTAACTCAGCGCGCTTTTGCACAGCCCTGGTTTGTGGTTCCGTGCCTTTAATTTAAAACACCTTTTTCTTCTTAGCTTTAGTGTCGATAGCAATCTAAATGGCCAGAATCGGCTACTTTTTTTTGGCGCCATCACGAGCGTCCATCAGTTCCTGTAACGTGCAGCTGACAGGCCACGCAGGAACACGTTTAGCTAAATCTATATGTATTTGAATTACCCACACAAATTAAATTAATATAATTATAACGGCATAAACTTACGAGTTGTAGCTTGTTGGTTCGAACCCAGATATGCGCTTTAATTTGTGTACATTATTGTCATCACCAATGCTCTCAAAACGGTGAAGGAAAACATCGTGAAGGAACCAGCATGTCCTAGAACCAAAAATTCAATTAATGTAACATCTACCAACCCGCACTGGGCCCGCGTGGTGGATTACGGGCCCACTCCCTCTCACAGAGAGGAGGCCTGTGTCTCAGCAGTGGGAACATTATAGGCAATATGATGACACAAATTAACTAAAGTCAGATTTTAGGCGTTTTAGCTAAAAGTGATTTAAACTGTTCACATTAGTAAACCTTTTTTTTTCAGGTTAAAGAAGTGGCTGTTTCCCACGAGACGCTGCGGATCAATCATTTGACGGCTATATTAGATGCACAGAAAAAATATGATACCGCGCCAGATTATTATTACTGAAATAACACCTCCCTCCACAACAACACCAACACAATAACACCTCTCTTCTCCTTTCGCAGGTCTGCTGGAACAAATTTCTTAAGAAATAAGCAGTACCTTTGTACTCAAATTATAATTATGTCATATCTCTATGTATTTTCCTGTGTGTACATCCTAACTAATATTATAAATGTGAAAGTAAGTTTGCTTGTTTGTTACCTTGTCATGCTTAATCCAGTGAACCGATTATCCTGAAATTCTGCATATACGTTGTCAGGTGTACAGATACGGACATAGAGTACCATTCATCCCGAAAAAAAGCACTGTTCCCGAGAAAAACAACAATAACGTTATTATGATAATAGATGGCGCCACGTGTCTTTCTAATCAGGATTTAATTAATAATAATAAGTTTAACAATGCTTCAGTTTACAAAAAGGGGTATCGTGTTTGGAGCCTCCTTTTAAGCAAACAATGCCTGTGTTAGGAGACTCCAAATAATTATATTAGAAACTTTAGGCTCAAGCAGAGTACAACCCGAATTAATTGTTAAATTCTAAATTAACGGTAGCGAAGCCGCGAGCAAAAGCTAGTAAATAATAAAATAAATATATAAACAAAAAAATAAAACTTTTTTGGCAGTTATATTGATATTGTGCGGTGTGGTGGCTGTGTGCTTTGAATGTATTAATTTTACGCAGTGTCACCATTTGCCTAACCTTTTTCCAACTATGTTGGGGTTGGCTTCCAGTCGGATGCAACTGTTTATCAGAATTTGACATGGGGCGACTGCCTATCTGTGACAACCCAGTGATTGGACTATTTACACAGCGTATTGCTTCATTGCTTCAATTCCGTGACTTACGAGTTGTAGGTGGTAGGTTCGAACCCAGATAGGCGCTTTACTTTGTGTAAATTATTTCATCTGCTCTTAAAACGGTGAATGAAAACATCGTGAGGAAACCGGCATGTTCTAGAACCAAAAATTCGTAGACATGTGACATCTACCAACCCGCACTGGGCCCGCGTGGTGGATTATGGCCTACTCCCTCTCATCGTGAGGAGGCCTGTGTCCCAGCAGTGGGAACATTGTAGAGTGGTTATTGCTTCATAGTATTTTTATTGCTTCAATTTAAAATAAAAAATTACAACTATGGCCTTGTAATTTAAATGACTCATATCAATCTGCCTTACCTTTTCCCAACTATGTTGGGGTCGGCTTCCAGTCTAACCGGATGCAGCTGAATATCAGAATTTGACATGGAGCGACTGCCTATCTGACCTCCATAATCCAGTTACTGGATAATACGATACCCCTTGGTAAGACTGGTTGTCAGACTTTCGGGCTTCTGACTACCCGTAACGACTGTCAAAGATCCACGAATGACAGCCGGGACCAACGGCTTAACGTGCATTCCGAGGAACGGAGGGGTCTCGGTATGTAAATATGGTCACCCATCCACAGACCAACCACGGCAAGCGTAACCTGATCGATCGACCTGTCCGGCTGTTTTTATTTAGCCACGGGCTCCTTTACAGTACCTAAGTATTGTTAACAAAGGACTATCGATTTCAATTTGACCCAATTATGGTTGGCACGTTTGCGTGTGCTGTAGGACAAGTAATGCAGTAAGCCGTGGGAACCAGGACACGGGGGTGGCGACGTAGGGGTGGAAAACAAAAGTTTTGTGAAAAGTAAAACTTTCGTGTTGGGGCCGAGTTGTGATTACTTTTTAAATGCAGTTGAAGAGAAGGTTGCCTTTGTTTTTTTATAGATTTAAAACACGATAGAATGAGTTGGTCCTATTATACGGCGTGTTTTTAATCGGGACTACAGGTTGACCTCAAATGATACTCTAAAACTCTAAATAGTTAAACACTGCGCGCGTCCTGCCCTCTGTCTCGAAAATGTTTCAAGATATAAAAATAAAATTTAAACAAAAGTTGTAGAGAATTTAATCCTCTACAACATTTATAATAAATAAAAATAGGATAAAACCCATAGGAAACGAGATATTTGCAATAAATGTGTAAAAAGTTGATTTTTTGACCTTTGACCTTGGAATATCTGTAGTCGCGGACACCTTACTATAAGTTGGTTTTGAGACAAGTTTTAGGGTGCCAAAATAAAGGTTAACACAACTTTATAGCTGATTATCTCTCATTCCGAGATACATCATCATCATTTGACTAATATTGTTGGTCTATCATTGTAATATTTATTTAAAAAAATACTCTTATCTTGCAATGTTTGTCTTGTTGTCAACTTAGCACAATCAGCCTATAATGTTCCCACTGCTGGGACACAGTCCTCCTTTCTGTGAGTGAGTGGGCCGAAATCCACCACGCGGGCCCAGTGCGGGCTGGTAGATGTCAGATGTCTTCGAATTTTTGGTTCGAGGACATGCCGGTTTCCTCACGATGTTTTCCTTCACCGTTTCGAGAGCAGCATAAAAAACATAATTCATCATGGGTAATACGATACCCCTTGGTAAGACTGGTTATCAGACTTTCGGGCTTCTGTCTACCCGTAACGACTGTCAAAGATCCACGAATGACAACCGGGACCAACGGCTTAACGTGCTTTCCGAGGCACGGATTGTATTGGTATGTAAAGATAGTCACCCATCAACGGACCAACCGCAGAAAGCGTAGCTAGACCTGATCGATCGACCCGTGCGGCTGTTATTACTTAGCCACAAAGCCCGTCAAAATAAAAAAACATAGTTGAACAGTAAAAACGATTTATTGAGCAAAACAGCTTTACAAATTTTGAGACAGTTAGTTTTGTTTGCTACCGCTACAAAGTACTCTCAGAAAACACACCAACGAAATATTTAAGAAAGTATTCTTAAATAACGTTACAGTGACGTCATTCGACGGTAAACTGGGGGCGCTAAATGGCGGCCTCCACCCACGTACAATGGTCCACCTGAAGGACTAAGTGCAGAAACCAAACCCGTAACATAGAACATAGAACACGGCGGCCTCCGCTCTTACCTATGGGAATCCGTAGCTTTACGGTCATGGTGTAACAAACATTTTACTACGATTATATGGCCTCCATAGCGTAGAACGAACAATGAAGCTTTCGTAAAGTTTATTACTGAGCAAATCAATTCGAGCCTTACAAGGCCAATTCTCGTTTTTTAAATCGTACAAAGTCTAGTCGCAGTGTCATCGCGGCGACAAACAAATGTCAAAAACTTGTCAAAATGTATGGAAATTTGAGGTATTTTTGACAGATTGAGACTGAGATCAGACTGTGAACGTTCTTAAAATTACAAGAATTGCCCCTCAGAATACCAGCGTTGCGAAAATTTACGACGACAATACGACAATAAATGAGAGCACTGGCAATACTAAAGCATAAGTGCATTTTTTTTTTGTAAAAAAGATTTTTCGTATGCAGATTGGGAACGTCATTAGATATTTAACGTCATCATCTGCCTGCCTTTGGGGACGTCTTCCAGTCTAACTGGATGCAGCTGAATACCAGTATTTTACATGGAGCGACTGCCTATCTGACCTCCACAACCCAGTTACTGGGTTATACCCTTTGGTAAGACTGATTGTCAAACTTTTGGGCTTCGGACCACCCGTAACGACTGTCAAAGATCCACGAATGACAGCCGGGACCACACAGCTTAACTTGCGTTCCGAGGCACGGAGGGGTCTCGATATGTAAAGATGGTCACCCATCCAAAGATCAACCGCGGCAAGTGTAGCTTAACCTGATCGATCGACCTTTGCTGCTGTTATTATTTGGCCACTGACCCCTACTGACCCTATTACGCAGTTTAATTTGTTGTCGTCTCCATCTTGTATAGCCAAAAAGTACATAAAGTCTATTCAAACTAATGTTTCAAATTGATGTTATTTCAAGTCAAACAAATACCAACTTTATTTTAATGGTGATTACCTAAGTTGATTTCAGAGTGACTAGCACTATTGAAAAAGTTATAAAACATTTTGAAGTTGTAGCATAAACTGAACTTTATTGTGTAGGAATTAAAGTTATTTTTCCGTAAACTCATATTTGTTTACATTTTTGGCAAATAAATCGCAAATGCAGATTATTATATTTCTTAATTCACTAATTACATACTTAATAAATATTGCAGAGTTTTCTATGAAGCAGCTACTTTATACGCACAAGTTTATTTATTTAATATTCTTATGTACATAATATTACAAGATTTTAATAAATAATTAAGGTACACAGTACCAATAACCTAATTATTTGAGTCCACAGTTGGGGCATGGCTTCCCAGGAAAGAGGTAACACACTAATCCATTGCTTCATATATTCGAAAAATTTGTCTGCACAACAACGTGAATAACGCAATGAATGTTGTTGAACTGTCAAAATGAAAGCCATTGCTACTGATAGTGTGTTACGCAATTACCCCGCTGTACCTTCCCATACCCAGAGTACGCAATTACTCCGCTGTGCCTCCCCATACCCAGAGTAGCCATGAGGTTCACTTGTCTACCCAGCCCAGCCGAGCTCTGCCCACAACCAGCATTATAACATCTTCAGTAGATGGCTCCACCGTTGGGGTCACGCGACTGCTCCATCCAGGTCGCACTCTTGGACGCTCTGGGGCCTCTGGGGGCCCAGGATATGGAGGATGTGGTGATGCTAAAATAAACAGAGGTAATATTAAAACAGAGGGCTAGCTTTGAGAAGATTTTACAGTAATTGGTACGGTCACCAAAGGAGATAAGTAACCAAGGTCGTCGGATATAGTTGATATTTTGTAACAACCGATGGATATTTTCTAATAAATTTTATTTTAATAATAGAAAACAAACAGTTCATTTATCAAATTAAATTTCATTCGAAAACATCCATCGGTTTCTTACTAAACTTCAACTATATCCAACGACCCCGGTTACTTATCTCCTTTGGTGACTGTACCTAGTTAAACGAAAGAACATACATTTATATGCGGCAAATATGACGCATAAAAAGAACAAAAAACACAAAAAATATATATCAAGTTGGGGGCAAACATGCGTCACATCCACACAAAACGGCCATCGCTCAGCATAATGCTACTTAAAATCCTATACGAGACAGACCCAGCGCTGGTTTTCAGCGACAGCCAGTTTTAGTTAACTGTTTTAATCAAGTTCTAGTAGTTTTAGTGTATCTTAGATTCTAAGATACACTGGCGCCGATTCCCTTGTTCACAATCAAAACAAAATTTAAATTCAGTGCGTCTTTTTCTTTCTATTTCATTAAGAAAAGGACAGAAGATAAATTCTAGTTCAGTCCTGTCAAATTAGTCAGCGCCTGACGTAAATTGACGTATTTTTAGTCGCCATGTTTTTAATCACGTCTAAACTGTAGGAGTATCAAAATTTGACAGGACTAAACTAATATTTATCTTCTGTCCTTTTCTTAATGAAACAGAAAGAAAAAGATGCACTGAACTTAAATTTAGTTTAGTTTGTGAACAAGGGAATCGGCACCAATGAGTATCAAAAAGAAAATGGTTTTACCGCTCACGCGCCGAAGCGAACGCTAGCTGTAAGAGCGAGACGCATGACACGACCGTCTCACAAAAGAGCAGGACGACAACACAACGTGTAGTACTGCTAAAGACGTGTAAATTGGCAACTGGTATCGGTCCAACCAGGTAACTATGGACGCGTGGCAGTCCTGGAACAGAAGAACATCTACGTTATGGGTTTGGTTTCCGCACTTAGTCCTTCAAGTGGACGATTGTGCAAGGGCATGGCGGCCGTCGGTAGTTATTCCAACCAGCCCACCTCTCTCCAGAAGTCTCCTAGTCTGTTGAGAACATCTGTGTAAGATCTGGGTGTCCCGAGGGTTTCTGACCTAATCTGGGTGACGCCTGTGCACCCAAAGAGCACATGCGCAACGGTTTCATCGGCTTCCATGCAAGCCATGCACAAGGGACTGTCCTTTATGCCTATTGTGTGGAAGCGTTTGTTTAGCGAGCAGTGTCCCGTGATGGTCCCCGTCACCAGGCGCAGTCCAGGCGTGGTAAACGTCTAGTTAGCTTGCCATCTAATGATGGCATGGCTTCCTTGAACTGCCTGCAGCCCGGTGACGAGGTCCACCAGCTCTCTGCTTGTGTCTCGGACGTAGACAGAAGAACATCAAAACAATAACTGTGCAATATGTCCTACTGTTGCAATCACAGGCAGAATCTGCGGGGTAATTACGTAACACACTATCAGTAGTAATGAGTTTCATATTGACAGTTCAACAACATTCATTGCGTTCTTTACGTTGTGGAGCAGACACATTTTTCGAACATATGAAGCAATGGATTAGCAATATCCTTCAAAATTATTCAGATTGAGATTGAGAGTGTGGTAAATAATTAGGGTGCTGGATAAGGCTGGCTTAGGAGCGTGGGGATTCCCCCCCGGTGGGTTCCCGCATTGTCGAGGCGGGGGGGCTCAGTAGCCGTGGCTTGGACAACCACGGTGAAGCTAAGAGGAACCCGAGGAGGGGCCGCTCGTCAGGGCTTTGCCTGTAAGCCGACGACGTAGCGGCCAAAAAGTAGGTTGCGGTGCCGCTTGGGCGACATCGCAACTGAGGCGGGCCGTGATGTGGTATGGGAGGCATCACGGCTGAGGGTTGGAGGCCGCGGCGGGGGAGGAGTGCCGGTATTGCGGTGCGCCGCTCTCCCTACCTTCCGCGGCCTTGACGGGGTCGCCACCGTCTGATGGCGGACGCGGTGGGGCCGCAGGGGAAGAGGAGTGTTGGTATTACGTTGGCCGCTCTCCCTATCCTCTGCGGCCGAAAATTGGCAGGCGGCGGGGCCAATGACCTGACCCGTCGCAGGGGGACCAAGGATGCCCAGACACGGGGTCGTCTGGCGCCCATGTGCTGATTTGGTCCCTGGGGTGGTCACGGCGTGCCATGTGTGCTGGTGCGCCGGTGATGGGGAGTAATCCCCAGAGGAGGGTCCGGTGACGGACGGCCGCGGCGGGTTCACGGATGAGTGCTAAGGCGTGCCCGTGTTCCCGCCGTAAGCGGCAGAGGAGGACACCGTGGAGTTTTAGTGGGTTAGAGTCCCACATAACTGCACTATCTCCCCGTGGTAGTGCAGTATGCATGAGCATGGAGCGTGGGTATTACACCGGTGTGGCTTTAGTCAGTTCGCCCCATCTAGTGACGTGTTGTGTGATCCCCCTAAGAGACATCGACGCGCAAACTATTACCTTAAATTCGGTACATTTTTCTAAGTCCCCTAGAGTTTAAATTTTACATCGATTATTAAATAAAAACAACTTTTACATTTTGACATACATTTTACATTTTGACCGAGTAGGTATCGCACTTTTGTCTGAAACAGCTGATGTTTGGGTTCCGTACCTCAAAAGGAAAAACGGAACCCATAAACTCGTAATAATATGATCACTTCGTTGTCCGTCTGTCTGACGGCACGGTTGGCGCAGTGGTTAAGCGATTGACTGCTGCGCTGCGTGTCGCGGGTTCGATTCCCGCACGGAACAAATATTTGTATGACCTACAAGTAGTTGTTCCGGGTCTGGCTGTTTGTGTATGTGAGTTTAAATGTTTGTAAACGTACCCACAATACAGGAAAAATTCCAAGCGTGGGGCAACGATTTAAAAAAATAAAAGTTATTTTTCAGTTTGTAGTGGTTTATTTTGGAAGTCGGTTGTTTTTTTTTATGTAAAAAAGCTTTTATCTACACAACGGATTGGACTCAACGACGGAGAAGCACAAAACCTTGTGAAGACCGCAGGAACCAGAGGGTCTAATCCGAAGTGGTATCGAATGTTCGGCCGTTTCCTGCTACGAAGTTACTATTTGGTTCGGTCGGTCCCGATCCTACACTCCTACACTCTTTCGAATATTGACTATTGTCCCGACCCAACTGAGCCGATCCGAACTTTTTTCGCATTTTTCAATAATATTCGATTCGGCCATGTGTCGGTCCGATCCGATCATTCGCACTTTGCACATCGTAGTAGACCCCCAGCTTAATGCGAGAATCATAGAACCGGTCGAAGTGGCGGTGCTTGGGGGAGGCCTATGTCCAACAGTGGACTTCTTGATAATAATGATGATGGTGGATCCTTACCTTCTTAAACATTTGTGTCGAAGTGCAGTAGTCAGGATACGCGTCAGGACCGCAGCAAGACCACGGTGGTCTCTTGGTGTCAGGCATTGAGGTGCTGTGGCAAAAAATATTGATTAAATAATTAATGGACAAATCGATGCTAGCTACATCGATTCTTTGTCGTTAATTTTTGTCTGAAACGTGGTCATTCACAATGGGCCTTATTAGAAGGCCAAAAGTCACCCAAAGGGCAATGGAGAGGGCTATCCTTGGAGTTTTCCTGCGCGGTCGAATCAGAAATGAATCAGGAGGAGCAAGGAGGCTGACATAGCCCGAAGAATTGCCAAACTTAAGTTGCTGTGGACAGGGCACATTGCTCGCAGAACAGATAGCTGATGGGGCCGAAAGGTTTTGGAGTGGCGACCGCGTACCGGAAGACGTAGCGTTGGAAGGACTCCCACAAGGTGGACCGACAACCTTGTGAAGGCCGCAGGAACCCGTTGGATGCGAGAAGCACAGAACCGGTCGAGGTGGAGGTGCTTGGGAGAGGCCTATGTCCAGCTGTGAACGTCTTTCAGCTGAAATGATGACGATGAATCGTTGTATGTCAGTTTATATCAGTTTAAAAAACAGTTTTTTATGTGTTAATTTCACAAATGCTATCGATATATGTAAACAAGCGTAGACAAAAAACTACTTCAAGTAACTACCCGACCAGCGGTCGTAGACCCAAAAACCATTTTTGCAAAAAAAAAAAAACAACCGACTTCCAAAAAAGACACTACAAAGTGAAAAATAACTTTAATTTCGGAAGTCGGTGTCGCTGGGTTCGCATTTTCGTTGTTTGACACCGTTGATTTTACTGCGCCGCCCCATATTGGGATACAGTAGGCTATAACAGATTGGGCTATAGAGATGTATATTTCATTTAATAAATTTCTGTGAGATCCTGATTTCTTATTTACATTTATTGGTGTAAAGCGGCTGTCTGGGTTCGAACCTACGACCTACAACTCGTAAGTTGCGGCCGATACCATTGAGCTACCACTGCTCGCTATATATATATATATATATAATATATACTGTATAATAGACACATAAATAAATATATAAGTACTAAAACTAAATATACATATAAATGCATGGCATGCAATACATGGTGGAAAAACACATATAAACAACAACGTAACGGAAATAAATGGCGACTACACATTATTGCAGCTACGCAAACAAGAGCACAACAACAACAAGTAATGTCATTATCACTTTTATTATCAGGAATTACAATAACACTTTGACATCTTGTTGCACTTTATCTAACACTGCAGCTGGATTGCTGATGTGGATATAGGTATAGGATGTTGTAAATGTATCTGTTGAAAGTGTAAACATACCCTGCTCAGCATCTTAATTGCGTAATACACTATTAATCTCAATCTGAATAATTTTGAAGGATATTTGCTAATCCATTGTTTCATATTATGTTCGAATGATGTGTCTGCTCAACGACGTAAATAACGCAATGAATGTTGTTGAACTGTCAAAATGAAAGCCATTGCTACTGTGAGTGTGTTACGCAATTACCTTCAGGTTACATTCATACAATTAGCTTAGTCCTGTCAAATTAGTCAGCACGTGATGTATTTTTAGTAGCCACGTTTTTAATCACGTCTAAAACTGTCTATGGAATATCTCAATTTGACAGGACTAAACTAATATTTATCTTCTGTCCTTTTCTGAATGAAATAGAAAAAAAAAGATGCACTGAACTTAAATTTGGTTTAGTTTCTGAACAAGGAAATCGGCGCCATTATCAAATATCGACGATAGTTGAGGTAATAAAATTAACCACAATTGTCGAATGAGAAACATTTTTAGGGTGATATTAAATTAGAATTTCAGGTATTCAATAATAAAATCATAGCACTACAAATTGTCATCTACATCTACGGTTTCTGATTCCGTGCCACGGAAAGCCTGTTAACTCGTTGGTCCCAGCTGATAATCGTGGATCTTTGACAGTTGTCACGGGTCGTCAGAATCCCGAAAGTCTGACAACCGGTCTTACCATAGTATTACCCGGTAACCGGGTTGTGGAGGTCAGATAGGCAGTCGCTCCATGCAAAATACTGGTACTCAGCTGCATCCGGTTAAACTGAAAGCCGGCCCCAATATAGTTGGGAAAAAGCAGGCAGAAGATAATGATTACGCTTCTGATCTATTTGTTTACATTTTCTTCAGATAGTTTTGAAACAGCCTGTATCGCCAGCCTGGTGATGATTTAATCGTTTTATAGCATACCTAATGATGTTCCTACCGTATCGAATAACCAAAATGATTGACTAATGAACAGTAAAATTATTCATAGAGTAAAGTTCCTGGTAGTTGGTGGTGCGCCGTTCAGCACATACTTTAAATCTTTTTTACAAGTGCTAGGTAAAGTTATACAACAACTAAATAAAAAACAGCACGAGAACTGTACCAACGGTAATGGCGCCGATACAAACATACGTGTTCCTGGATACGGAGACAACCGGCTTACCGACGATCAAAGATGGCGTGCCAAGAGTCACAGAATTGGGTTTGTTAGCGTTTAACCGGAAACACTTCCTCGAGAGGGAAGCGAATGAAGAGATTCGAGTGCAGCACAAGCTCCTCATGTGCTTCAACCCTTGCAAGGAGATGAGCAAAGAGAGCGTGAGGCTGAGCGGCCTCAACAACCAACTCCTCGAACAAGAAGGATATTTCAACATGAACGTCTTCAACACCATTAACTCATTCATCAACTGTCTCCAGAAACCCGTGTGCTTGATCGCTCACAATGGGTTGAAATTTCATTTTCCTATACTCAAATACTATTTCGCCAACATGAATGCCCAGCTCTCCCCTGAATTAAAATGCACAGATAGTCTCTACGGATTTTATGACTTGTTGGAAGCCGAAAAACTTGGAAACATGTCGAACATGAATATGAATACTTCTCAAGAGAAATCATATTTGCAGTTACATAGAACCCGTTTCTATGAACCGGAAGATGTTTCAGAGGACCTATACAGTATTGAATGATATTTACCAAAGAGTTGTCGACGGAGGCCATCTGGAAACGAACAGGGCGGCAAACCATTGCGTTATGATATTGAAGATAGCGTCAGGTAGGGCCGAGCGGTTTGTTCAGTGGGTCGACACTAACCATTGTCCCTTCTCCGAAGTCCCCAACGAACCCGATCTCCGGGGTTAATCAAACACAGTTATGGTGGCAACTTGGCAAGGCAGATGTTCGTGGAAACGCCGGGGATGATTTTTATGATTATAATTCTATAAATGAACATTTGTTACGGCCGCGAATCATATTTATGTACATCAACAACTTGATAACATTTAACGATTGAAGATTTTAATATGGAGCCTGGCATACCAACTGTCGCGCAATTTTAAAAATGGCGGCCGCGCATATGACCTATTCAAAATGATAGCTGACATCAATGCAAATGAACAATATCATCATCATCATCATCAGCCTACAGCAGTCCACTGCTGGACTGCCTCTCCTATTGCACGCCATTCAACTCGATTTTCGGCAACTCTCATCCAGCTGCTACCAGCCATCCTGCGAAGATCGTCGCTCCACCTAGCCTGAGGGCGTCCCACCTTACGTTTACCGATTCGCGGTCTCCACTCAAGAACACGTCTACCCCAATGAGAAAACATAGTAAGACCAAACCCCGTAAAGTGTCACGTTTCCGAGATATTAACGTTCAAAATTGGTCATAAACAAAATGGCGCGACAGAAGCCACGGATTTTTAAAGCCCAAGAGTTTCGCGGGACCCTGACGTGGAAATTTGACGTTTTGTGTCAAATAGATAAAAAATTAATTTCCATGACTATGCCAGTTGTCTTACTCTGTGTATTGTTGGGTTATTTTATATTTTGATTGTTGTTTTTATGTCTAATCGTATGCTGCACTGGTTGACGTCATCACGTCCACGCTGGCTGCCGCTGAAATCAGCGCTAGGGCTCTGTCTCGTCTAGGGTCTTAGCATTATGCTGAGCGATGGCCGCTTTGCGTGGATGTGACGCATGTTTACCCCCAACTTGTAATTTTTTTTGTGTTTGTGTTCTTATTTATATGTCATTTTTGCCGAAAATATATATTATATGTATTTTATTTCTTTTTTCTTAGGAGATTGCACTCTGCACCTTTTGCTTGTTTGCTTTGCTGTATGCAGCTCCACGCTGAGCAATTAACCCGCTGTGCTAACTGCGGGGTGCTCGAAAACCCTCGATATTGCCGACTTCTTTCAGTTTTTGACTTATTAGAACTTCCAAAAAGTGCATCCTACGAAAAAGTCACTCAGTTCATTTTTAAAGGAAATATACAAACATGTAGCCGCTGTGGCTAAGTAATAACAGTTAAGCTACGTTGCCGCTGTTGGTCCGTGGATGGGTGACCATCTTTACATACCAAGACCCCTCCATGCCTCGGAAAGCACGTTAAGCCGCTGGTCCCGGCTGGATTCGTGGATCTTTGACAGTTGTTAAAGGTCGTCAGAAGCCCGAAAGTCTGATAACCATTAAGGGGTTTCGTATTACCCAGTAACTGGGTTGTGGAGGTCAGATAGGCAGTCGCTCCATGTAAAATACTGGTACTCAGCTGCATCCGGTTAGACTGGAAGCCAACCACAACATAGTTGGGAAAGGTTACGCAGATGATGACAAAATTGTAGCCGTAGTTCTGTATAGGACTTGAGTTACTTACAGCACTTCAAATATTGACCATTTTTCAAGACTGTCTAATCTGCATTCCCGATTTATTTGCCAAAAATATAAACAAATATGAGTTTATGGAAAAAATACATACTTTAATTCCTACACAATAAAGTTCAGTTTACGCTACAACTTTAAACGTTTTTATAACTTTTTCAGTAGTGCTAGTCACTCTGAAATCAACTTAATCACGATTAAAATAAAGTTGATATATGTTTAACTTGAAATCACATCAATTTGAAACACATTTGAATAGACTTTACGGTGACTAGTCTAATTAAAATATATAAGTGTAGATAAAAGTAACTTACTTGTGCTCACAGCAATTAAAAGCGAGTCTTACAGCATGTGTCCACTGACCATCGTCTCGAAGACCTTTCTGAAATAGAAAGAAAGAAAATACGTTTACTTGCGGTTAACATGACGCAAAAAAGAACATAAAACACAAAAAAAAAGAAAAGAAGTAGTTGAATCAAAATCAAAAGTTATTTAATCAAATTAGGCTGAGAATCAGTACTTTTCGAACGTCAAAATTACAAAAGACAGTCCCCCAAACTTCACCCGCCCTTCACCACTTCCTAATGCTATCGCTGGGAAGAAGTGGCGCAACAAACTCCCCAGCAGCCTACAGCTGTCTGTTCAGTTAGAAAATACTTGATTGTATACAATACTAGGTACTTATGTAAAGTAATTAACATTACAAGAAACAGAACATTAAATTAATTTATTTGCCATATGTCAGCTAGCCACGACAATATACCAAGAGATACAATAAAAACTATACGTACTCAACCAAAAAAGAATTAAATTAAAATTATAATATTTACCTCAACTAAGTTGCTTGAGAAATAGTAGAGTAGAGCGCATTCCAGCAGCAAAAGGAGCAGCACTAGCGCAGAGTACTGAAATGACATATTTCAATTTATAGAACACTTAAAAAAATACCCCATCTAGGTATATTAATATCATAAAGAGGTAAAATTTGTTTGCGTGTTTGTTTATTTGTTTGTATGTATTTAGGAGGTAATCTCCGGAGTTAATGATCCAATTCTAAAAATGTTTTCACTGGTACAAAGCTACATTATGTGTGAGTGCTATAGGCTATAAATTATGTTTACATCATGCATTTTAGCTGAGCTATCACAACTTTTGTCTAGCAAGTCGGACAGAAATACCTCTTAAAACAGAATTATTTGCATGCGCTGCCTAAACAGTTGTATATAACTTAAAACATTGTATGGGAATCTGGTCCGCCTTAAATAGTTCTACAAAAAAGTCCGCGACACCATATTTCTATCTTTTAACATCACTTTTATGTTTTAATAATGTATTTTTTTGAAATGGTTACGTTTGGATGAAAATATAATTTTTAATAATATATTTATAATTTTTGTCTGTCTGTCTGTCTGTTTGTTCAGGCATCACGCAAAATCTACCGGTTCGATCAGATCCGATCGCCCAGGATATTAAAGAATAATTATACCAAGTTTCATCGTAATGAAACTTGGTATAATTATTCTTTAATATCCTGGGCACCACACTGGGTACTTTTTATCCCAGAAAAGTATATACAATAAAAAACAAACTTAATTTTGCGGTTCGATCCCTAGACCCGATTACTGTACCAACCGCAATTAATAAGTTTGTCGTAGGTTACGTCACCCGCAGTGAAGTTCACTAAGGGGCAAATAATAAAATGCACAATCGAGAAAGGGACATGATAATAATAATAATAGAGTTCCGCTTATTGCCGCGGGGTTTCTCTGTTTACAATTTATGATATTTTTAGAACGCGCTATTGCACTACTATTGCACTGCTATTGCACTACTATTGCGCTGCTGTTGCACTGCTATTGCACTACTATTGCGCTGCTGTTGCACTGCTATTGCACTACTATTGCACTGCTATTGCACTAGTATTGCACTGCTTTTGCAGTGCCATTGCACTGCTATTGCACTACTATTGCACTACTATTGCACTGCTTTTGCACTGCTGTTGCACTGCTTTTGCACTGCTATTGCGCTGCTGTTGCACTGCTATTGCACTACTATTGCGCTGCTGTTGCACTGCTATTGCACTACTATTGCACTGCTATTGCACTAGTATTGCACTGCTTTTGCACTGCCATTGCACTGCTATTGCACTACTATTGCACTACTATTGCACTGCTTTTGCACTGCTGTTGCACTGCTTTTGCACTGCTATTGCGCTGCTGTTGCACTGCTGTTGCACTACTATGGCGTTGCTGTTGCACTGCTATTGCACTACTATTGCACTGCTATTGCACTACTATTGCACTGCTATTGCACTACTATTGCACTGCTTTTGCACTGCTGTTGCACTGCTTTTGCACTGCTATTGCACTACTATTGCACTGCTATTGCACTAGTATTGCACTGCTTTTGCACTGCCATTGCACTGCTATTGCACTACTATTGCACTACTATTGCACTGCTTTTGCACTGCTGTTGCACTGCTTTTGCACTGCTATTGCGCTGCTGTTGCACTGCTGTTGCACTACTATGGCGTTGCTGTTGCACTGCTATTGCACTACTATTGCACTGCTATTGCACTACTATTGCACTGCTATTGCACTACTATTGCACTGCTATTGCACTACTATTGCGCTGCTGTTGCACTGCTATTGCACTGCTATTGCGCTACTATTGAACTGCTATTGCACTACTATTGCACTGTAAAAGCACATTGCTATTGCAAAAGGCAGCGACCAAGTCATGGATCCATCCATCCATCCTCGCAAACTTTCATTCGCATTAAACGGATTTCGATGAAACTTTACAGTAATATAGCTTATTCATCAGAAAAATACATAGAATACTTTTTATCCCGATATTCCACACGGGATCGATACTTATGCGGGTGAAGCCGCGGGGCGCTGCTAGTAAATAATAAAATCATTAAAATGAAGTATACAAGGTGGCAGGAAGGGACGGCTTCCAGTCTAACCGGGTGCAGCTGAATACCAGTATTTTACATGGAGCGACTGCCACATTCACATTTTATGTATTGTTAACCTACCTATGATCCATAATAAAGAAAGAAAGAAAGAAAGCCTATCTGACCTCCCGACCTTCGGTCCGTATCCCATAGGGGGTAACCTGAGCGTGTAGTCGCTTAGTGTTTAAGTCCTGGCCGGAGGCCTTAATTCATGCGTATCTGACGGACAGAGCCGTCAGCTACCCCGGTCGCGATGGGGAGTGGAACCGGGCGAGAGATGTCGTGCGGTGTCCCGCAGGGATCGGTTGTGGGGCCGTTCCTGTGGGACATCGGCTACGACTGGGTGCTGCGGGCCGACCTCCCTGATGGCGTCAGCGTGGTTTGCTACGCTGACGACACGCTGGTCCTGGCGCAGGGGAGGTCGCATCAGGCGGCGGCCGACGCGATGACACGCGGGGTTGCGATAGTCGTGGAGAGGATCCGGCAGTTGGGTCTCGAGGTGGCATTGCACAAGTCCGAGGCCATGACGTTTCATGGGCCCCGGAACGCCCCACCACCGGGATCCCAACTAACGGCAGGAGGGGTTCACATCGGCATCGAGACGACGATGAAGTACCTGGGTCTCGTCCTCGACAGCCGGTGGAACTTCGTCGAGCACTTCCGACGTTTGGCCCCCAAACTGGAACGGGCTGGGGCCGCCTTCAAGCGGCTCTTGCCCAACCTGGGGGGGCCAAACGCCTCCTGCCGGAGGCTTTACGCGGGGGTCGTGCGGTCCATGGCCATATACGGGGCCCCGGTGTGGGCGCGTTCACTGCGGCGGCGAGCCGCCCACTACCTGAACGCGCCCCAGAAGGTGGTAGCCGTAAGGCTAATCCGGGGCTACCGCACGATCTCGCGCGAGGCGGCAAGCCTCCTTGCCGGACTGCCGCCATGGGATCTGGAGGCGATAGTCCTCGCGCGCCTGTATGAGTGGCGCGCGGAGGCACTACGCCGGGGGGAAAGTCCGCTCCCGCGGCAAATTGCTGCGGAGCGGACGGACCTCCGGCTCGATCTCATGGCGACATGGAAAGAGCGACTGTCGCAACCCAGCGCAGGGCACGCCGCGATAGCGGCGATAAGACCCCTCTTTGAGGAGTGGCTAGAGAGGCGCCACGGCGCCCTCACCTACCGCCTGACGCAGGTCCTCACCGGACACGGAAGTTTCGGGAGGTTCCTGCACATGATCAGGCGGGAGGAAACGCCCGGGTGTCACCATTGCCAGGATCGCCCAGAGGACACGGTGGAGCACACGGTGGAGGTCTGCCCCGCGTGGGCGGAGCACCGCCGTGTCCTCGTGGAGGCGATCGGCAGCGGCGGCGGCCTCTCGCGCCCGGACCTGGTGCAAGCCATGGTCCGGAGCGAGAGGGAGTGGGAGGCAGTCGCCTCCTTCTGCGAAGCAGTCATGCTAGCGAAGGAGGTGGCGGGACGGATGAGGGAGAGAGCCTCCCGTCCAAGCCGCCGCGGGAGACGCCCCGGGCGTCGGGAGTCGAGAGACGACTACCGGCCACCGTAGGCGCGGGCCTGCGGGCGGAGAGCAATGGGTAGCTCACCGCCCGATCAGGACCAGGCCCGTGCCGGACGGCGCGTAAGTGTTCCACGCGCGCCTCAAAGAGATGTCAGCATAACGAGGGGCCCCTCAGGGCCGAAGCCTGCCGGGGCAGCGGGATTGTCCGAAAGGGTTACCGCTACCCCGGAACATAAAGGGCGAAGGAAGGAACATGGGTGGGTTTTAGTCAGTAAGAGTCTGACACTCCCTTCCGCTCCACCCAGAGCGGGAGGAGTCATTTGATGATTTCCCATCCCAAAAAAAAAAAAAAAAAAGGCCTTAATTCATTGGAGTATACACAGGCAAGCCCGGTAAAGCAGACGACAACCTCATGGGTTGAACTGCAAGATGACATTTAAAAAAAAAAGAGGCGCGCGTCAACAGTTGAGGCAACCGCACAGCAGACACCGACAACGTGCCACTTTTGTATTTGAGTACGGTGCTCAAATACACGACCAGCATGTATGTACGGACGACAGCAGGTCAACCTACCCGAAACTGTCAAATTTTCCCAATCAACCTTGAACCTTAATGCTTTTACGATAAAGTTGAAAATCTATTAAACAGATTTGACAGATTGTAGTAGCTTGATGTGCTGGTGTCTGTACTTGCCTTACCGTTGACGCGTGTCGCTCATGTGTATGAGCACTAACATCTCATCAGGCAAAGACACGAACGCGGGCAAAACGTGCGACTCAGAGTGTGGGCGATATTTCAACGAAAAATAAACACTATATAGAAATGAATTATATTGGTAAATGCTCACTGGGCGTGGGCATTTCTTCGAGCACCGTGTTGAGCCTTCGGAGCAACGTTGTACATTACATCAAAATGCTCTAGTGTACATAGTCCCCGGCACGTAACTTGGCAAGGTTTCGGCGTAGTGGAAGTAAGTTCGCGCATGTACAGACGCCAGCAGGTCAAGTTACCCGAAACTGTCAAATTTTCCCAATCAACCTTGAACCTTAACGCTTTAGTGATAAAGTTGAAAATCTATTAAAGAAATTTGACAGATTGTAGTAACTTGATGTGCTGGCGTCCGTACACAGTGCTTAGTGCAACCAAAAAAATGGACACTTTTACTGCTTGTCATTATTCTATGGTTATTATCATAATTTATTTTTAAACATGTCTGTTTAGAAGAGAGATAAAGGAGAGGAACAACTCTTGCCATGTATTTACGTTAATACAAACTTATTTGTTTAACATTGACCATTGACATAGATTTTAACATTAATATATTTTTCAGTTAGAGAGCAGTGGTGGCCCAGTAGTAGCGGCCACGACTTATGAGTTGTAGGTCGTCGAATCGAACCCAAACATGCGCTTTACTTTGTGTAAATTACGTCATCACCACTGCTCTCAAAACGGTGAAAGAAAACATCGTGAGGAAACCGGCATGTCCTAGAACCAAAAATTCGAAGACATGTGACATCTACCAACCCGCACTGGGCCCGCGTGGGTTACTGCCCCCTGTTCTCGAAGAGAGGAGGCCTGTGTCCCAGCAGTGGGAACATTATAGGCTGATAAAATTACTCATCCTTCGCTCAAGTGAGCGAAGGATGAGTAATTTTATTTATCTAAAAAAGAGGTCTATATATTTTCGGGAGGGTGCTATAGAAGTCATCATAACAAGTCTAGCTTTTCCAAACTATGTTGGGGTCGGCTTCCAGTCTAACCGGATGCAGCTGAATACCAATATTTTACATGAAGCTACTGCCTGTCTGACCTCCACAACCCAGTAACTGGGGCAACACGATACCTCTTGGTAGAACTGGTTGTATGATTTTTAGGCCTTAGACTATGGGGCTGTTCATTTATTACGTAAGACGATTTGAGGGGGGAGGGGGTTCATTCAAGTCTTATTTTTTCTTACGTAGGGGGAGGAGTTGTCTAGATTGTTCTTACGTAAGATCACAAAATTATCTCTTTAAATTTTTTTCTACTTTTTTTTTGCAATCTTTGTAAATACTGATCTTACGTAAGATTGAAAGGGGGAGAGGTTCGTCGAAGTCATAATTTTTCTTACGTAAGGAGGGGGGGAGGGATCAGAAAGTGGTCAAAATTGTCTTACGTAATAAATGAATGGCCCCATGTCGCTACCACGCTATCTCTCACCGCACAGTACTGCTATAGCTTACCATAAACAATAAGAACGGTGACCTGGTGATGGCACCATAGAACCCCATGAAACAGACGAAGAATAGGAAGACGGCAATGGCTGTCAGCGCGATCCCCACTTGCAGAGTCAGCATATCTTGTAACAGGGCCTGTGAAAATATTTAACAAAAAATTATAGCACTGACCTTTATTAAACAAGTACGCTGCACTTAATAATATCGATGACAAAATGAAGACATTTGATTTTCGCCATTTTGGAGCTGACAGCAACGTGAGCGTCCGTGGAACTAATATTTTTGATAGCGAGTTTTACAAGATGCGAACCAGTCTTACCAAGGGGTATCGTATTACCCAGTAACAAGTCGGTGTCGTTGGGTTCGCATTTTCGTTGTTTGCCACCGACTTCCGAAATTAAAGTTAGTTTTCACTTTGTAGTGTCTTTTTTTGAAGTCGGTTTTTTTTTTTTTTTTGCAAAAAAGTTTTTATTTCTCCCTTTTAAGTTGTAACTTTTAAACAAAACCACTGAACCGTTTTTTATGAAATTTACAAATAAAAAAGAATTTTGCAAATCGGCTTATAAATAACGAAGTTCTGAGGTAACAAACATTAAAAAAAAATACAGTCGAATTGAGAATTTCTTCCTTTTTTAAGTCGGTTAAAAATAAGTTGAGATTGGTTCTATTCTGAAATGTTGAACTTTCAAAGTTCAACATTTTGTGCACTTTGCAATAAATAGCTCAACACACGTTACGTTACAATAATAATCGGCTGTCGTTATGACATAATTCGTCCATAGCACGGTACAGTCTGTGACCCGGTCGTGTCGGTGCCACGCCGTGACATGCACTTCTATTGAATTTCACTGGAGCTCCGTTTATAAATAACTTTACTGACAAACAAGTAACGTTTGAGGTTTGCTAATCCAGTTTATAATGTATTACATACAGAGGGGCAATTCTCGTAATTTTAAGAACGGTCACAGTCTGATCTCAGTGTTAAAGTGTTAAAAATACCTCAATTTTTCTCACATTTATGACAAGTTTTTGACATTGATTGTCACTGAGAGGACGATTATTTTTTAAAGAGCTTGGTCAACATGACTAATTTGCTCCGTAAAGGCTATCTTGTAATATTACATAAACATCCGTTTATAAATATAATACAGTCCCTAGATATGAATCTAAATCAAATCTTCTATGTTATATTATTTTGCTTTAAGTACGTTGTAGGTACAGCATCCTAATAATTGTTTGTTTTAAAAATAAAAATAATTGTTGATGAATAATTGTTTGCTGCACCGGACGACGTCATTACGTCGGCGCCGGCTGTCGCTGAAAACCAGCGCTGTGGCTGTGTCTTGCATAGGGTCGCAGCATAATGCTGAGCGATAGCCGTTTTGCGTGGATGTGACGCATGTTTCCCTCAACCATTTCTTATTGTTTTTTTTGTGTATTATGTTCTTTTTTGCGTCAATTTACCGCAAATAAACGTAATTTTTTTTTCTTTCTTCTTAGAAAGAAAGAAAAAAAAATACGTTTATATATTTATATACCAATCTGCAGAAGTGTATACAATAGCCTCGGTGTTACAGACAAGGGGAACGCTAAAATATGATTGCATATTCCCACCTCTCTAACATCAACACCAAAGTGCATTACTAACTCAGCTCTGAGATCTTCGTTCCGGGCACACTCCACCATGATGTGAAGAACGTCTTTCACTTTCCCACACTCTCTGCGAGACGAGATTACGACTAGATTTTGAACGGCTGATCATCAAATTTTACAAAACTAGGCCAGATTTTTCTTGTAGCCCTTTTGTGTGGAGGGAGTAGGTGTAGTACTATTAAATAATGAAATCTTCCATCATATTTTTATAATTTTTAGCGTAATCTGTAAAGTCAGATTTCATCATTTTTTGGGTTCCGGACCTCAAAAGGAAAAACGGAGCCCTCTCTTCGTTGTCCCGTCTGTCTGTCAAGACCTTTTTTTTCTCAGGAATGCATGGCGTTATCAAGTTGGAATGCAATCCCTTGAAGCAGTGAAAAAAACTTTTAAGTCAACGCAAACCAAAGATACGGGCATTTATGTTCCGTTTATGCCGCATATTTTGACACTCGCAAGGGAATCAAAACCTCAAACAAGTTTTTAGAGGATTAGTTAAATATTTCCCAAAAAAAAACATGGTTAGTAGGATAAGGTAGGTAAAAGTTTGTAAATTTCACTTTTAAAGCCGACTCTACCCCAAATCACAAACTGCATTGTCTACCTCTTTCCTGCCCCACATAACTTCGCCCAGTCACTCCCCGAAGCGCCCTACTACCGGTTTTTGATCATAATTACCCGATGACCTGGATATAGTTGATACCAATCTTGTCATGCAAGCTATCAGTCGTATCAATTACTATATTCATAACTATTAGAGTATTAGAGGGGACAGAAATGGACTAAATAGATAACGGAAAAGAGTAGAGACCGAAAGTCGTACCAAAAAGTATCATGCATCTTTTCTTCTCTTATATTATAGTAATTTTTTCATAATTTTTTTACGACATTACGCGTCGCGCATATGATTTTTGAACAGGGAATTTAACGTAAAAAAGTGTTGATGTTGTTTTATTCCCTTTACATGACGTTCCGGTTCAAATGATATGATTAATATAACCTTGAATTTTGAAAGTGTCATGATCACGTCTTTCAAAAAACATGTAAAAAAATTATACTTTACTTAAAAATAACTAAATTAGAATTACATTATATAAGCTAACATTTAAAATAATAATGTACAGACGCCAGCACATCAAGCTACTACAATCTGTCAAATTTCTTTAATAGATTTTCAACTTTATCGCTAAAGAATTAAGGTTCAAGGTTCATTGGGAAAATTTGACAGTTTCGGGTAGCTTGTCCTGCTGGCGTCTGTACATGTGAAAAAATAAGCAAAGGGCATAAAAAAATTCGTCCGCATCGCTGTCAACAGGAACAGTGCCCAAAAGGCTGGCAGCATTGCCACGTTGTATGGCGACGCTAATTCTTTGGCCAAGAAACAGGCCAGCCCTCTGGTCACATGAAGAGTCGACTAACCGCTTGGCGATATCTCGAAAAACCAAGTGGGCACTCGGACCCCATGGCCCTAGTGTTTCAACCCCAAACGGCTCGAACATATAACTCCCAATCAGGTTGGAATATTTTTCGCCGTAGGTTTTCTGCACCAGCAGCAGCCGCTCCAGCACAGCCCACCGTGCTAGGAAGATGGGATGGCGCAAGTGTGTCGACACATGTTATGTTGCATCCCACACCAAATGAATTGATCTATTCAATTCATTAGAATCTTTATTTAAACGATCATCATTTTTTTAGAGCATTAAAGGCCGTTCTTGTATGACATGTCAAACAAAATAAAGTACCTAGTTTTGAGGTTATTTCGATTTTTTTGAAAATTTCATAAAACCCGGGTTTTGTTTAATAAAAGAACTTTTGTAGGAGTTAATATGATAAGTGTAGTCTATAAAAAACAAAGTTTGACTTTGATGCAGCATGTTACGGGATTCCATACATCCATGAGCATTGTCCTTTAGATATAAGCAGCCTCTGTTACTAACGTCGGTATAGATATATCGTCGAACGTGGATAAATATATACGACTATTTTTCCATTAGGAATTTCTCAGTAGCAGCCCGGAGTTTGGAAGTGCCTCGGTTCGCACGTAAAGCCGCTTGATCCTGCGCCAGATCTTCCTGGTCGTGTCGGATTGCCGTCCCATCGTGCTATGAGGATACTATCAAGGAATAGAGAGTACCTACACTTGTGTTTGCGCACACACTTATACACTATATAGCTTCTCCCATGTCATCCGCGTGTTTCTTGTTTTCCCAACCCACCCCATCGCATCGAATCGCCTGCCTCACTTTTACTTCGTTTGCGCTTATCGTTCTTTGACTTTTTTTTCTTTTTGCTCGACTGTTAAGGGTCTTAGCGTAATGTTAAGTAGTCTATACTCTATAACCTTCCTCAAGAATTGAGCTATTGAGCTACCGAATGCAAAAATACTTCTTCAAATCCGACTGGTAGTTCCAGCGATCAAACGCGCTCAAACTCTTCAGCTTTATTATTACTGTAGACATAGATTTTGGGATCCTCTGGCAGTTTGATACTGTATTTGTTTATCGAGACCTCTCTGTGCCACGGAAAGCACGTTAAGCCGTTGGTCTCGGCTGTCATTTTAGAAGTTAGAAAGTCTGGAACCGCTTATAAAATGCTAATCTCTTATTTAAGTGATCGATATCAGGTTGTAAAAATCGGAGCTTACCAAAGCACGTCTAAACCCTTAACATGCGGCGTACCACAAGGTTCTATTTTAGGTCCCTTATTATTCCTAGTGTATGTAAACAACTTACACCAAGCAGGTTTACAAGGTCACCTTGCTCTTTATGCAGACGATACATGTCTATTTTATTTTGGAGACAACATAAATGATATCACAAAAAATGCCCAAGATGATTTAAATGTACTACAAAATTGGTACCAGTGCAATCTTTTACCCATTAACGCTTCCAAAACCTCATACATAATATTTAGTGCAAAAAATAAAAAAACTCCCTAATTACCCTAATCTAAGCATAAACGGAGAATTACTGAAAAGGACTGATCAAGAAAAATATCTCGGACTAACTCTTGACAGCAATTTAACATGGAAAGCACACCTTCAATACATTAAAAATAAACTTTCATCATTGGTGGGCTCACTACATAAAATTGTTAGATGTATTCCAAAAAAAAGTTCGGCTAGTAATATACAACTCTCTTGTTAAGCCTCATTTATTATATCTTATCGAAGTATGGGGTAACTCATATAAAACTAATCTAAAACCAATCCAAATTCTACAAAATAAAATAATCAAAATACTATACAATTATGACTTCTTAACACCGTCAAAAACTATTTACAAAGAGTCGAAGCTATTAAACATCAAACAACTTTATATATATAACACATGCATACCTAACTATAAAATCATTCACAAACTTATTCACTCACGCATTACATTCACTACAGAAGGTGAAATAAGCAAATACTCATCTCGTCGAGCTTGTCACCTGGTATTATCTAGAGTAAGAACTAACTACGGTAAAAATAACCTAACATATGGGGGAGCACAGATCTATAATAAACTTCCAAAAGTTGTAAAGGAGGCGACTTCACTCAACATATTTAAAAAGAAATTATTCACTTTTATTTACAACGACGACACAACATTTTAATTGTGTTGTGTTTATTTATGTTTAAACCAGCAATATTTTTTAACTTGTGCCACCTCCTTATCTTAGGAATGCAGCGAACTCGCTTCCAATTTTGTTGACAATTATATTTTTACTTTTTGTTTTTCTTCTACGCAGGTAGAAGAAAAACAAAAAGTAAAAATATAATTCAAACAGTGCAGACTGTTTAAATATAATTAGTAATAAGATTTAATGTTCTCATGTAAGTGACGATTGTTTTAATGAGAATAAAGTTCTATAAACCGAAGTCTGATGACAAGTGTCACCAGGGGTGGTTGATATCCCGACGTTGATATCCCGACGAGTCGTAGTCAGCGCTTCTCCACCATGTTTATTATCGCACAGCCAAAGTGTGGAACTGTCTCTCGGCATCTGCTGTGTACACATTTAACTCGCCCGTGTTCAAAGCAAGAGCGTACAGGCATCTTCTGGGCACGCTTGTTCCATCATAGACCTCATCCATCACTTTCCAACAGGCATGAGGTCAAGAACAGGCACAATTAGCAATAAAAAAATAAAAAAACGGGTGGTATAGTCAGAAGCCCGAAAGTCTGACAACCAGTCTTATTAAGGGGTTTCGTATTACCCAGTAACTGGGCTGTGGAGGTCAGATAGGCAGTCGCTCCATGGCCAAAATACTGGTATTCAGCTGCATTCGGTAAGACTGAAAGCCGACCCCAACATACGTAGTTGGTAAAAGGCAGATGATATAAATAGTGGGATGGTGGTGTGTGATATCAAAATGCATCATCATCATTTCAGCTGGAAGACGTCCACTGCTGGATATAGGCCTCTCCCAAGCACCTCCACCTCGACCGGTTCTGTGCTTCTCGCATCCAACGGGTTCCTATGAACTTCACAAGGTCCGGTCCACCTTGTGAGAAGGCCTTCCAACGCTACGTCTTCCGGTACGCGGTCGCCACTCCAGACCTTTCGGCCCCATCGGCCATTTGTTCTGCGAGCAATGTGCCCTGCCCACTGTCACTTAAGTTTGGCAATTCTTCGGGCTATGTCGGTTGCCTTGGTTCTCCGGCGGATCTCTTCATTTCTGATCCCAAATTTTTACAGTAAAATATCGTACGGAAAATCGCCATGTGAATTGCCAAACGAACTCTTTCACAAAGAACAGTTAATCCGCCTTCATGTCATTTTTATTCTTGAAAAGTGAATACCGTGACCTACATATGCCTTGCGTTCTGCCAAATGATATATAATTCATAGACAATGCCGTGCTTGTCCTATCACGAACGCCATTGTTATTTGTCAGGCTATTTATTGAACACAGAATATTTATTTAGTGAGGCATAATATAATTATATGGAGGGATTTATTTTTGCCATGGTTTTTGCATGTGATGCGAAGGAATAAGGAAACTTTCGTCAGGAAATTTTAGAGCAAGAATGTGGATGTCAAAATTCAAATTAGGCTGAGAACCAACACTTTTCTAACGTCAAAATGACATAAGACAGTCCCCCAAAACGCCCGCCCTTCACCTGTTCCTAGTGCTTTAGTTGAGAAGAAGAAGTGACGCAATAAACTCCCCAGCAGCACAGCTGTCTGTGATGTGAACAACGAGTAGGGGAAGACCAAAAGAACGATGGATGGACTTGTGAAGGATGATATAGTTAGAAACGGAGTGACTACCGAGATGACGACTAATAGAGAAGTATGGAAGAAAGACATGAAGAATAATGTATGAAATAATTTAAAGTTTATCTTCTGCCTGCGGTATCGTCCGGGTGGAAGTCGGTAAACCCAATTACTAATATCACAATGATCCTGTTCATCATACCTCTATACATATTTATTCATTCATTCATTTATTTATTCATAAAGAATTTACATTGTGAACATTACATATTAAATATTAAATAAAATCATCATATGCAGAAACAAAACATAACTATATAAAACGAACAATACATATAAAAGTCTAATTAGAGTTGATGTGAAATGTCTAGTTCCAGAGTCAATTCGTATAAAATATGTCACCCAATATATTTAGTTAATGTCTAATTATTTGCACGTATAATGTCAAAATAGTGTGTAAAATGTTAGGAGTTCAAAATTTCATGAAGGTCCCAGTGATGAGCACAGTTTCAAAACAAAAAGTAATTTAATTCAACAAAATATTAAAAAAAATAAAAAACCATTTAATTTAAAACTTATTCACTGCTATTATTCTAAGTACTATTAAATCTACTACTGACTACCTTTATCATTTGTCATAAATTCTGACACAGAGTATAAACATTTTTCCAACAAGAAGGCTTTCAATTTAGTTTTAAAAGAGTGAGAGTTATAAATTAATAGTTTTTAATCAGTCGGTAACTTATTAAATAACTCCACTGCTTGGTATCTACAGAACAATGCTTAGCTATATGTTAAAATTTGGTGCCATTTTGTGTCTAAATTCCTTCTTTCTTGTGCTTTCTCTTACTTCACGTTCCTCTTGTCATTCATACTCATGAATATACTTAGCAAAGTGATTTAGAATTACAATATATAAATACTTGGTACTGTTAAAATTTCCAATTCTTTAAAATGCTCTCTACATGAGTCTCTTTGTGAGATCCTTACTAAGTACTTGTAAAATAAACGCTTTCTGACAGTTATAGCTGTAGCTGTTACCCCAAAGCATTATGCTGTATCTTAGTCTAGACTCTACCAGCGCATAATATTTAGTCTTTAGTTGCTTTAGATCCAGCATATCTCTAAGGCTCCTAATTGCATAGATGCATTATTGATTGCATATTTGACATCAAGGTGTCAAAAAACGCTCTGTATTTGGATAGTCGTTATTGTGTGACTGTTCATCGCTTTCTTAGGACTTTCTTAGCTTAAGCCTAACTGTATTTCATCATTAGCATCATTTCAGCCGAAGGACGTCCACTGCTGGAAATAGGCCTCCCCAAGCACCTCCAATCCAATACAACGTGGTCGCCCACAATGGGCCTTATTAGAAGGCTTAAAGTCACCCAAAGGGCAAGGGAGAGGGCTATGCTTGGAGTTTCCCTGCGTGATCGAATCGGTAATGAAGAGATCCGCAGGAGAACCTAGGTAATCGACATAGTCCGAAGAATTGCCTAATTTTAGTGGCAGTGGGCAGGGCACATTGCTCACAGAACAGATGGACGATGAGGCCGAAAGGTTCTGGAGTGGCGACCGCGTACCGGAAGACGTAGCGTTGGAAGGCCTCCCAAAAGGCGAACCGACGATCTTGTGAAAGCCGCAGGAACCTGTTGGATGCGTGCAGCACAGAAATATCGACAGAGATATGACTTTTAAAAGTGATTCCCATATCCTATTTACAGAATAAAAAATTTCATTTCATCACAACTTCTTACCTTCAAAGTAGAGCTTCCAGAAGCATTTATAACACTGGAAATTGTGGCGGGAGACCAAATGATCCATAACCCAAATGCTACCGTTAATATGCAGACCATCTGGAACAAAGAAATAAACTTGTGACACATAGATACATACTTACTCGACGGCACGGTTGGCGCAGTGGTTAAGCGATTGACTGCTGCGCTGCGTGTCGCGGGTTCGATTCCCGCACGGAACAAATATTTGTATGACCTACATGTATTTGTTCCGAGTCTGGGTGTTTTTCTATCTATAATATGTATGTATTTACAAAAAAAAAAATTGTATATAAGTAGTTTATCAGCCATCTTGTTACCATAACACAAGCATTAGGTTGCTTAGCTTGGGACAAATGGTGCTGTGTGAAATGTCCAGGGAAAAAAAAAAAAAAAAAAAAAAAAAAAACTTAAACTCATGATTTCTCCTCATGGGGGTAAGCAGAAACTACAGAATGCCATATGCTACGATTATTACATACTTCTTTTGCTTCGTTTACGTTCATATATCTGGAGGAGGAGGAGCAATTCTCGTAATTTTAAGAACGTTCACAGTATCTCTGTCTCAATCTGTCAAATAATTCCTCCTCTCTGTGTGAGGGAGTGGGCCGTAATCCAACACATGGGCCCAGTGCGAGTTGGTAGATGTCACATGTCTTCTATCTTTTGGTTCTAGGACATGCTGGTTTCCTCATGATGTTTTTCTTCACAGTTTTGAGAGCAGTGGTGATGAAATTTACCCAAAGTAAAGCACCTGTCTGGGTTCTAACCTACGACCTACAACTCGTAAGTCCTCTTTTTTTTTTTTTTTTTGTTCCGGGGTGGAAAATCCTCATGGATGTCCGCCGCCCTGGGGCGGGCGACGGGGTCTGTCAGACTCTTACTGACTAAAAACCACCCCAGTGTTCCATCTCTCACCTACGCCGGGGGTCGCGGGAACGTAAGATCCTTCCGCAACCCCCGACTGGTGCCGGCCCGCCACCGCGGGCCTCCTCGGGTCAGGGGGGGGAGTGAGGTGTTTGACTCCCCCCGCGACGTCTAAGAGAGGCGCGCGTGGAACACTACGCGCCGCCATCTCGGGTCCTGATGTGTGGGGGGCGACGGACGAGGGACGTTACCTCTGGGCCAACACTGCTACCCTATTAATCATGACTACCCTAAAATCAAACTGCCATCTTTAAAATACTTTGTGAAGGACGTATCACTTTCTTCGTCCAATTTACATATGAAGGTCAAGTGTTTAGGTCAGTTAGACCGAGGTTTGTATCAAGGTCAGCCACTGGCAATGACATTCAGGGTCTTAAGGAAAACTAAACCGTCTACATATGAAATAAAAAAGTAAATCACAAAGTTTCTACACAATGAGAGCCTGAAAATGGACGGCGCCACTGAGGCCGGCCTAGAAAACGGTAGCAAGATGACCTGGACGAGTACCGCGAGGGCTGGTTCGAGGTGGTGCGGGATAAGATGTCCTGGAAGGACTTGGGGGAAGCCTTTGCTCAGCAGGACAGTATAGGCTAAAAAAAGGGAAATCATTAAAATGAAGTACACAAGGTGGCAGGAAGGGGCGGCTTCCAGTCTAACCGGATGCAGCTGAATATCAGTATTTTACATGGAGCGACTGCCTATCTGGCGTCCACAACCCAATTACTGGGTAATACGATACCCCTTGGTAAGACTGGTTGCCAGACTTTCGGGCTCCTGACGACCCGTAACGACTGTCAAAGATAGCCGGGACCAACGGCTTAACGTGCTTTCCGAGGCACTTTATTTTTTTTTCTATTTTCTTTATATATTTTAATACAATTAAATATTAATCTTACCATAACAATGAAGTTGACTATCCACAATATCCACGCAGCGCCTTTTGAAGTTCTGGTCGTAGTCTTCCCCATTTTTTTTTTCTGAAAACGTTATAAATATAATTAAAAAATAAATTGCTTTCATGTAGATGTTGATAGATTGGGAGTTTTACCTAAAATTATACAACAACAAACAAAACCAACACCAAAAAAAAATCTACTAATATCAAAATCAAAAGCCATTTGAGTATTCATATTAGGCTGAGAATCAGCACTTTTCGAACGTCAAAATTACAAAAGACAGTCCCCTAAAACGCCCGCCCTTCACCACTTCCTAGTCCTATCGCTGGGAAGAAGAAGTGGCGCAACAAACTCCCCAACAGCACAGCTGTCTGTTCAGTTAGAAAATACTTGGTTGTATTGTATACAATAAAAAAAGTAAAGTAATTAACATTACAAGACACAGAATATTAAATTAAATTATTTGCCATAATATGCCAGCTAGCCACGGCAATATACCAACAAATACAATCACAACTATACCCGTACGTACCGTACTCAAGCAAAAAAAATCATAAATTAAAAATGTAAATACAAACTTACTACCTAAATAAAAGCCTCCAGGCATAAAGGGCGTGACAGCTTACATATTTTTATAATGTATTATCTACTAAAGTTATCAAAAAATAAAAGGCCCGTTTTGACATTGACAGATCTAGTAGTTAATAAAGATCAAATTCGCAAAACACGTATTCGTTTGTATGAAACTGACAGGTGTCAAGAACGAATTCTCAAATGTCAAAACGGGCCTTTTATTTTTTGATAACTTTAACCTGTCCACTGCCGGACAGGGCCCTAATTCACAATGATCACTTAAAGATTCCTTACTTCGAAACCCCGTCAACTTCTTAGCTAATCACGCCAATCTCGCGTTGATTTCGCGCGGTTTCGTTCATTGTGTCATATAGAATTACGGCCCGCGGGTTAATTGCGTAACTCACCATCAGTAGCAATGGCTTTCATTTTGAAAATTCAACAACATTCATTGCGTTATTTACATTGTTGAGCAGACAAAGCAGACTAGAGTCATATGCTCAATTCATGGTTTCAGTTTGTGCGTCAGCAATGTCCCTGCCACCCTGTATTACTTCTAAATAACCTAAATAAACATACAGTAATTCACTAATAATAGCTATATCAAGTGAGTTTAACCCAGATAGTGAGCTTTATTGTAATGGTATTTAGATATCCAAATATCATTAGGAAACTGGGGCACACGGTGCGTTTATAATAATTTTGTTATTTTGTTCATGTAGGTTCCATTATAATCCCCACGTCAAAGTGTTGGATTTTTCCATACAATAGCATAAGACTATAATCAGTCTTTAGTGTTCCCACTGCTGGGACAGACGCCTCCTCTCTGTAAGAGGGAGTGGGTCGTAATCTACTACGCGGGTCCAGTGCGGCTTGGTAGATGTAACATTTCTTCGAAATTTTGGTTCTAGGACGTGCTCCGGAGAAGGAAGTATTCCAGTAAGTGTTGGTAGGGATCTTGACCATCTTCTGGGCTCTGGGATTGTTCTGATAGCCGCGGAATACCTCTCCACTCCTCAAGCACCTCAGGATATGTAGTCCCCATGTCGCTGCGTCACTAAGTGCTAGCAACAGTTACCGGAGGCCCATTATTGAGGCACCCTCAATAATGGGCCACCCCCTGCCATTCTTCCATGTATGTATAACAAAACATTGATCAGGCAGGGGCCCCTCCATAGCTCTAGGTAACCAGTCCATCATTACACACGTAATGATATATGGCGCCGAAACGTGGACACTGGCGGTCGGGCTTGTCCACAAATTCATCTCTTTGAAGGATAAAATCAGGAATGAAATTATCCGGAAAAGAACCGGAGTTACCGACATAGCTTGCTGAGTAAGCAAACTGAAGTGGCAGTGGGCTGGCCATGCTTGTCGAAGGACCGATGGTCCTGGAGTGGTGACCGCGTATCGGCAAGCGTAGTGTTGGACATCCCCAGCTATATGGACAGACCAGGACGAAGAAGGTGGCTGGGACAGACTGGATGCGGAAGGCGGAGGACAGGCTGTTGTGGCGCAGCCTGGGAGAGGCCTATGTCCAGCAGTGGACTGCGATAGGCTGAGTTGATTGATTGATTGAGTCCTCTTTAATCGTTCAAACACATATTCCTATATCTTTGTTTCTATATCCTGCAATGAACCTTTTTTTTTTTTTTTGTCACTGACTAATGCATACGCATCCCCGCTCGCGGGGGACGAGACGGGGCATGTGGGACTCCTGTCGAAACGGCACCGACAGTATACCCACTAAAACTCAGCGGTGTTCCCGCATCGCCGTGATGGGAGGGCCATGGGAAACCGGCTCGCCTTTACTTCCACAATCCTCCCGGCGCATGCCCGCCTAGCTGGTGGGCCCCGCATGCCCCCCTGGCTGGGGGGCTACGGAAATGGCCGAGAACACCTGGCCATTCCCATCCGACACTGGTATCCTGCAATAATCCTACACCAACCGGGGGTTGTCCTTGGGTGCACTGGCATAATGTGAACAGGGCTAATAGTCGGTTGGTGTCTCATTTCATTCGTAATATCGAATGGGCCTCTACGAGTAGTTCTTGTGTTCAAATATAAAAATAAATGTATTAATAATATCCTCCCGGTTTCCGTCACGGTGGCCAATCTCTCATCGCCAACTTCCAAACTCCGGGCCGTTATTAAGAAATTGCAAATGGAAAACCAATTAACATTGCCCTACCTGGGAATCGACCCCAGGATTCCACGCTCAGCAGTCGCGCTTGCAACCACGAGAGCAACGGGACAGTCAAAGTCTACTGCAGCTACTATACTTTACGCCACTGCCAACCCCTTCGTGAATACAGCCGTGAAGTTAATTTTAAACCGAGTTGAGTGACCCGTAGTAGTTGCGGGAATATACAATTGAATTAAATATTAGCCGGGGCTGGGTTCCCAAGGGGCGACTGTTACTAACTGAAATTATAGCTTATTAACTACCTGTCATGTCCGGATAGTTTTGCAGTTCTATCCGTTTTTACCGGGAATATTATACAAACAGGGTACTTGCGTGACACACTATCTGTAGCAATGGGTTTCATTTTGATAGATTTCTGAATTATTTTTATGTTTTCCACTAGCTGCGCCCCGCGGTTTCACCCGCATAAGTTTCGATCCCGTGAAACTTATGGGAAATTATCCATGTGAGAACGATGTAGAATGACGTGCACGTTAAAAGCGTCCGTTATCCTAATAAACGCGAAAGTTTGGATGGATGAATGGATTTGTTAGGTACCTACTCTTTCACGCCAAAACTACAGAACGGATTTGGATGAAATTTGGCACACAGATAGGTTATAACCAGGATTAACACGTAGGATACTTTTTATCCCGGTAATACATTTCCGTGGGATATAATTTCCGTCCTTCACGCGGGTGAAGCCGCGAACAAAAGTTAGTAAACTATATAATATAAATCACCTCAATTCAATGAAGTCATTATCATCTGGCTAGTCTTTCCCTAACTATGTTGGGGACGGCTTCCAGTCTATCAGGATGCAGCCGAATGCCAGTACTTTACCTCAATTCAATGAAGTATTAAAATAATATGGAATATTATCTACATTCTTAAAATATTATGTTCCCGCTCATCGACGCAAAACTAAATCTAGATAAAAAAGTGTAGACTTACTGTGATGTTATGGAATGTTCTATTAATCTATTTTATCTACAATTTACACTAAAGTAAAGAAAAAAAACCCGCCAAGTTCCGGAGGGGGCTCGGGTGTCCGTATAATCAGTCTATAATGTTCCCACTGCTGGGACACAGGCCTCCTCTCTGTGAGAGAGAGTGGGCTGTAATCCACCACGGCACAGTGCGGGTTGGTAAATGTCACACGTCCGGGGTCCGTAGTTAGGATGAATTTATCCCAAGAACAAACTTAACTTCTTAGTTGTAAAAATGTTCTCCCATAGATCGATATATGTAAAGATCAATTGCCCAACTGATTATGTTAGTTTGTAAGCGCAATAAAATATGTTTATACTAGTTGCGCCCCGCGGTTTCACCCGCATAAGTTTCGATCCCGTGGGAATATCGGGATAAAAAGTATCCTCTGTGTTAATCCTGGTTATAAACTATATGTGTACCAAATTTCATCCAAATCCGTTCAGTTGTTTTTGCGTGAAAGAGTAACAAACATCCATCCATTCATCCATACAAACTTTCGCATTTATAATATTAGTGGGATAGGAAGTAAGGATGTGATAAATTTTTCGGACTTTTTCCTTTAGTTGTGTTTATTTTCTATTCCTTTACTTGTCCGTGAGACCTTGCTTCTTGCCAAATTTTATGATTCTAGGTCAACGGGAAGTACCCTATAGGTTTTGATTTATTTGCGAGTATCAAAATGTGTCGCTTAAATGATCGTATTTTTTATTGCGTGGATTTAGAAGCTTGATTTTTTAGAGCTCTAAGGGACCGTAGACCTACGTAATCTACGTATTTGATAATAATTTCAACTTGATACCTCCATACGTTCCTGAGAAAAAGGGTCTTGACAGACTAACAGACAGACAGACGGACAACGAAGTGGTATCCTATAAGGGTTCCGTTTTTTCCTTTTTAATATACTGAATCGTAAAAATGCGACCATCCAGAATGGATCCCATGACAAAAAAATAAATTAATGATTGGCTTAAGTATTTTTTTTTTATTTACTAAAACTATATGTACAAGTAAAAAAAAAAACTTGTACAAAGGCGGATGTAATGTCTGAGGCATTTTCTACCAGTCAACCGATGCAGTGACAAAACATGGCAGGTGCAACATACGGAATGATACTCAAAAATAACTATAAAATACAAAAATAATTACTAATAACTTTAACGTTGAAAAGCAAAATTTCTAAAAACATACCTTATAAAATAAAGCGAGCAGTATTATTCATTAAAGTAACGTTTTTTCCACGAACAACTATTTTACGTAAATATTAAATTGTTCGTAGTTCACAAGACACGCGACGCGCGCTGTCCCCGTAGCGGACGGAGGGTTACTGAAAAGCTGAATTACATACAGTATACAGTTGCGGAAATAAGTGAGCGTTGTAGAGGCAGACGTAATGTAGGTAACCGTTCTTGATCAGGTATCTATAAATGACTGATTTCTTAACCTTATGAGTGATTTTATTATCGTTTTCAGCTATTCCTGCCTGAGAATTTGGCAGGTTATGGTATTGTAGGTTTGTAGCTAAGTAATTACAGCCGCACGGGTCGTTAGATCAAGTTAAGCTACGCTTACCGCGGTTGATCCGTGGGTGGGTGACCATCTTCACATACCAAGACCCCACCGTGCCTCGGAAAGCACGCTAAGCCGTTGGTCCCGCTATCATTCGTGGATCTTTGACAGTCGTTACACCCGTATTCGTACGAATACCGCGTACGAATATGATAAGACAGACTGACAGACTTACCAAGGGGTATCGTATTACCCAGTAACTGGGTTGTGGAGGTCAGATAGGCAGTCGCTCCATGTAAAATACGGTATTCAGCTGCATCCAGTTAGACTGGAAGTCTACCCCAACATAAGTAGTTGGGAAAAGGCTAGGCAGATCATGTACAGTTCAATATTAGACAATCAGCAAGGTCGTCAGGATGCGTTGGTAATACATGTAAACACCACCTTCGATCGCCAGCTATGAAAGCTATTTGTAATGCAGGGCACAGTAAACATCATAACATCACTCCTGTATTCCCCGTCGGGTTAGGCAGAGGTGTTCTATCGCCAAAATCTATATTTGACCATTTAGAAAACAAAATCCCGTGCTCATCATGACCACAGCTGCGTCCGTAAGTAAAACAAAAGAGGGTCATTTATATGCGCTGCAAGCAGGAATGGTCCTTACGGTGGTCAGATATAGATTTTGGCGATAGTACCTATAGTACACCCATATTTTTCCAGTTACATTTAAGTCCCACGTAATAGGGGGCGAGCCTATTGCCATCAACCGGGAAATCCAAACTCCGGGCTGAGAAAATCCAGATGGAAAAACCCAAAAACACTTTGCCCGACCCGGGAATCGAACCCAAAACCTTATGTTCAACAGTAGCGCTTGCGACCACTTGACCAACGAGGAGTATAGTAAACTAAACAATAAAACAACCTCTCGCTATTCAAAATTACTTTATTTGCAGTAGTGTGGTACCACGCCGATATTCGGCTTTCACGATCTTTTCAATCTTGTGTTATCATCCTTATCAATGTCTATCACACTCGATGGAATCCACATCCTTAGCCATCCCCAAGATCCAAGCAAGCAAAGTACAACACACAAAATATTACCAAATTGGTAGATTACTTTTTAAATTGGCAACACAGGCACTTTGCCGCCATTAAAACATCTATGTTGGTAGCACTGTATTAAAAATATAATGCACAGATTAAATTCGGAGATTGTTTTTATTATTATTATTGCTGTTTTCTTTTCAATTATTGTATCGACTAATTTTATGTAATTATTGTGAAAACACATAATGAATACCTACTTATATAATGAGTCATATAAGCTTTTGTACGTAACAATTACTTTACAAAGTTAAAATCATTTTTGTATAATAAAATTTTTCGTCAATGACGTTAACCATAGAACCAGCGGGGTAATTGCGTAACACACTAACAGCAGGAATAACTTAATTTTGACAGTTCAACAACATCCACTGCGTTATTTACGTTATTGAGCAGATATTTTTTTCGAACATATGAAGCAATGGATTAGAAATATCCGTCAGAATGATTCTGATTGTGATTGATAGTGTGTTACGCAATTTAGGTGCTGCGTCGATACTATTCTTTATTTTGCCTGTGCCTAAAGATCTTGATACCTATATTCAGGGCCAAACACTTTGACTTTACATTGCAAATTAAACATCTCATACGATTATGGACAGTATTCGGACAAATTAATGTTCATTTTCGCATGACACGCTTGCTCACTTTCGCTTATACGAATATGAACACTATAAGTACGCACGGGAATAAAGTTCACATTCATATGAAGCGTTTAATTTACTGTCAAAGTGCGGTCTATGACTCTGAGGCAGAGATCTGTAAACGTTACTTAGCTTGTGCTTTGACTTTAGCTACGTTTTCCTAAAAGTAGCGCCTGCAATTTACCCGTGAATGACGTTACTGAGAAGTTATTTGTGAAAGTAAGTTGGTGTGTTTTTCCAGACAGCGTTTTTGGACACCGTGAAGTCAGACCCCGCTGCCAACATTTTCATGGCAGATACTCTGTCCACTCGGTTACCGTTTTTTGACAGATCAAACTAGTGAGAAATTATATGCTTCTTTGTCAAAACTGATACACGTACGGTATTATAATGTCTGTAAGAAGTCTTAAATAAGATAATTTAATAAGTTTAGGCAGTTTCTGTACCTATTTATTTTATTACACATTTTAAAGTTAACTTTTACGTAATCTGGAATATGTACAGACGCCAGCAGGTCAAGCTACCCGAAACTGTCAAATTTTCCCAATCTATCTTGAACCTTAATGATTTAGCGATAAAGTTGAAAATCTATCAAAGTAATTTGACAGATTGTAGTAGCTTGATGTGCTGGAGTCTGTACGTTCTAAGATAGCTGTCAAAAACGTTTAACCTAATGGATAGAGTATAGTGCCTAAGTATATGTGATGGCCACCGCTCTTCTTAGAAACCGTAGCTTAAGACATGCTTCCGTCTCTATCTTGCGCTTGTAGAGCGATAACTGTGCGACAGTGACAGAAATACTTGTAACGTTTATAGATCTCGTCTTTACAGTAAGACATGCTTTAGTATGTTTAATGCATGATGCATTAGCACAGTCTTTTCTTAGGATTTAGTCCCTCAGCAGGGTAATTGCGTAACGCACATTGATCAGTGTGTCAAAATGACAGTTCAGCCACATTCATTGCGTTATTTACGTTCTTGAGCAGACGAATTCATCAAAACCTAAGAACCAATGGATTCGAAATATCCTTCAAAACTCTCAGATTGTGATTTAAACTATGTTACGCCATTAGGAGCTTTTTTTTTTTCATTTCTTGGGCCATTTTTTCACATTAACAAGTAAAAAAAAAACAATGAATTTAGATTAAAAACTATAATACAATACACAATATCAATAAATTCATATATCTTGGTGTTCAACGCCTCAGCGCAGAGGTAGGTATGTATGACACGTAGCTGTCCGCTATTGTCTATGTTCTAATCATTAATGCAAAAATCTTCGCAGAACATTTTTAGGAGCTAGTTGCGTTTCGAAAGTACAGTAGGCTAGTTACTGACAGCTGAGTTAAAGTATTTTCATAACACAACATCATGCCTGAAATCCCTGAAGGGTTCGCCAGATAAATAGCACGCCTACATTTGGCCAGTTATGTATAAGCCCCATGTAATAGGGGACGAGCCTATTGCCATCAACCGGGCTCAAATCCAGATTCCGAGCTGCTACTGAGAGGTTCCAGATGGAAAATCTAATAACTTTTTGCCCGAAGAACCCGATTTGTTGGCAAACAATCTTATCGGGAATTAAGACACAATGTTTTCTATGTATTTATCTTTAAAGGGCACTACACATTAGATTTTTTAAATGATTGTTTATAATTCAAATACTTTAACTCGCTTAGCAGTAGGAGGCTCACATTTCACAACACTAAAGGTTTTTACAACATTCAGCGACCACGAACACACGGAGCTTACAATACAGTGCCCGCTACAGCGAAACAGGGAACAGTGGTTATGACTCAACACGATCTAGAGACTTGTTAGTTAGCCGAGGGTTTGGTGGGTAAGTCCGTGTTCTTAACAAAAGCGATCTACGCGCGATTACTCGATCTTCGCGTTCATATGTCACTTTTTTGTTCGGAAAACCGGAAGGCGCTCTCTGTTGGCACGAGTTCCGATTCACCGATCAAAAGAGACATGTAAACCGACGATCACTTTTACTTAGAACATTCTTTTATATGGCATACTCACGCTATCAATCCAGTCGCGTTTGAACGATCGTGTCGACCGTGAACGCGCGCGGCGCTTTTGGGTTAGGACGCGGGGTCAGGCAATCAGCGGAGTAGGGAATTTACTAAAATAAAGCCAGGATAAAATAGATAATGATTAAACTTCGGCTAACTAAAAGCGTCTAGAGCGCTCAGATCTTGCTACACACGTGAAAACATGGCACATGTGGCTAGGTAGGGAATTTGGCTCTACAACAATTGGTAAATTCGAAAGTTTAGCCTAAAAGTTCAATAGTAACATTGCCTAAGGAAAAGAAATGAAAGTTCTTCAGCGGGGTAATTGCGTAACACACTACATACCAGCAGTACCTGTGTTTGCGCACACACTTGTGCACTATAATACCTCCCGCGCCGAAGGCTAGTCTCCGTTGAGATTGACCGACGTGGCCGACGTACGGTCTGGAGGACTTTATCTAACAGCAGTAGGAATGGCTTTCATTTTGACAGTTCAACAACATTCATTCCGTTATTTGGATTCAGATAGTGATTGATTGTGTGTTACGCAATTATGATGCCGGTGTATTTTTTTAATAATTTCGTCAATTTATATTTCTTTTTCTGTGTTCAATATTAGGCTAATCTTTTATTAAAAATATATAAAATGCTTATGGACTCGTTAGTTGAATACTTTTCATATTTTTTTATGGATTACTTCGCAAATACAAAATAGAATAGAATTTCCAGTAACTGTTATTTCTAGCTTTTATAACAAACGTTTTATAGCTTTCAGCATAGTACGTTAATAGGTAGGATTTTACGCCAATTTGCCAAACTATTGACTATCCCAACTCCCTCTATTTTTACTGATGGACTGATTTAATTCCTTCCACATCACCACCGTCATCTTTGATGCCTTTTTCTTAAGCCGTAAGGTATTCAGCTGGATTGTCCGAAAGGGTTACCGCTACCCCGGAACATAAAGGGCAAAGGAAGGAACATGGGTGGGTTTTAGTCAGTAAGAGTCTGACACTCGATGAGCGGTCATTTGATGATTTCCCATCCGGAAAAAAAAGCCATAAGGTATACTATGAAGGTGTCATTCGTATCTACTTAACTGAGAGTCGGTATGCCGAAATTTATCGATCTCTATTAGATGGGTGTAGTAGGTTTACGAGGTTCTTGCTCGTTCTTCTCCATAGGTACCTGCTACGCTTTGGAATGGGCAACTAGCTTCAGCTGAAATAATTGCTTTGCTTTTGAACTTGAAGAAATTACTTATCTCATTCTTTCAGGGCTCCAATTCTGTATTATTCCCCGCGAAATCTTACCACGTGCAAACCACGTCAATATCGGTGTCTTGTTAACGGCAAGGAATCGAAATGTCAACGGTACGGACATGTATTTTGACAGTTCAAACTACGCGAACTTCGCGTTTGTTTCGCTCATTATGAGAATACGTTTAACTAAGGAATTGATGTGGTTTCGAAGTAAGGAATCGTCAATTGGTCATAGTGAATTAGAGCCCAATTAGGTATTTGCGAAGTGGACTAACTCAGGACTTTTTAGTTCTCTAACATTCGGTGCTGTCTCGTGCGGGACACGTACTGCACGTACTATTCTGAGCACACTATCGACACTATTCATATTCATAATCTCCCTTTACAATTTATATTTAATTTGTCGTATATAAAAGTTATTGCAAAGAGGCGCCGTCTCGCGGCGCCGAACGCGTGCCTACTCACAAACGTTAATTTTTTATATAATTTTTTGATTTTTAATACAGCGTGGTTTACTAACAACGTTGGCATTTTATTTTATCACTCTTTCAATTATTTTTTTGAGAAACATTTTTTTAACAATTAAAATGTTTCAACTATAACTAAGAGAAATACGACTATAATAGTCTGGTTTTTTTAGCCGACTGATCGAATAAACAACAGTTAGATTAAAGATCTATCCACGAAGGGCTGTGCCCGGGGCGTGGACGGACCGTCCTCCATCAGGGGCTCAAAAATAATATGCGTAGGTACATGACCTCACACACGTCCGTGTCCGAGCCGGCGACGGAGCTTCTGTGCTTGCCTTGTGTGTGCCACGGCCCTGTCACGTCCCGGGAACGGCCCTGATACGATTTAGCGGGCAACAAGGGTTATTTCCACCTCTAGTCGGCCAATCCTAAGACACACTCGGATAAAGTAAGAACAGAAGTAACGTGATAAGTAAACCACACGTTTCTACACACAATCGGACACTTTTACAATAATTAATCATGCAAAAATACTTTATAATATTCACTATGTATGTATATAATATATTGTACATACACGGGCAATGTACACGCTGCTACGCTACTTATATTGGACTGGTGTATACAGAAGCAATGGCAAAGTGACACTCGAACGTTAAATAGTAGTTTTTTCACGTTTCGAGCTGGTAACACTAACATTTGGCAAGTTTTTTTTTTTATAATGAAATGGAAAAAATATCTTTTTTTACAATACAACTTTATACAATTTTACAAAAGCGTAAAGAAAGAACAATTAGAATTTATAGGTACACTTTTTTATAATCTACATGGTATTATGTTACCAATTAGGACGTCGCAATTGACTTTTACGTATGGAACGATACAAACATTTCGAAATCTTGGCCGAATAAAATAATGACGTTTTGTAGCAAAATAAATCTCGAAAATTTGCTTTTCTCGATAATTTCGTAAATCTATACCTAATTAATCCGTTAACACTAACTACGTCTAAAACATTAAATAGTTGGTCCACAACTCTTGTTAGTGGAACAGCAGTTTAAATTGCAAATGGCGCCGTTTAAACGTCATTATTTCCGGACTTTTTTAAATATAATTTCTTATAGACATATTTGTGAAACAAAATACGAAATCTAGGCACCGACTAAATATTTTAGACTTTATTTAATATTAAGAGCAGTTTGTCCGATTCCCATTTCGAAAAGAAAATTTGGCGCCAATAAGGGTTAGTTTCCGCAGATATTTTTTTCGGAAAATTTACTTTTAGTTTAAAACTCCTTAAATTCGTTTTTGCGATAGTTTCAAGCGAGTGAAATGGGAGTCAGACAGATAGATTGTGTACAATATATTCCTATTAACGAAGGGAAGGACAGTGATATGTAGCTATTTCACTCGTGCTCCTAAATACTTTCACAACAGACGATTTATAATACTTTAGTTTGTCAACCAATTCGTATAATAAGCGTTTACCCTCACATTTATATAATCGCGTCGAAAACGAAGCAAACTTAAGACCTTGTCCAGAAAGGGCAAATCGTTTCGCGCGAATTCATACACACGTTCGCGCTGGCCACCAATACAATGCGCCCACAAGCATCGCGCGAATTTAAAATACGCGCATAAATCGCGTGTACTTCGCCAGACTCTTGCGTGTTGTGAGCAGGTCGAGATACAAGAGACTCCTTGTGTCCAGTTTACGCGCGAATTTCAGGGCGAGTGCACGTATTAAGAGTGAGAAATGTCCGCGTTTGGCACGCTTTTTCTGGACGCCACGTACGCGAGATATTCCCTTTTCTGAACAATATCTTACCTCGTTTTGAATACAGTGCTAGTTTCTAAGTTAGGATTGTGAGGCCTAAACACACATCCTTTATCTGAGCAAAAATTGTTCATAAGCTCGATTTTGGAGAGGTTTAAAATATTATTAATTAGCTTTGTTCACTTGCAAAGTGCGATATAACTTACCGCGACATTATTTCTCGGAAATCAATTACTTTCGTTCATATTTTTGTGTTATAACGAATTATAAACTTTCATATTGCGCACGAGGTACTTTTTAAAACTACTACTAAGCTCTGATTAGCTGATGCATCGGCTGCGTTATAACGGCTTATTGCCAAAATTGGCAGGTATGAGTAAAGCTTAATATGAACATAAAAAACGTCTAGTAAAGAAGCGTAAAAAACCAAGGAAATTAAAAAATAAAAGAACAGAAAATACATTAGCAGTGCATTTAATAAAATAAAACGACTGAGCACATTGAGGCGGACTGAGACGCCGCCGAGACGTCATCGACACATGACAGCTAAAACGGGGTTGCTATAAGATAAAAATTAAACTTAAATGGTAGAAAATTATTACATAATCAAACAAGTATACAATTAAACAATATTATTTCAGTTGCTACGTTCCCGTTTTCCTATTATTGTCTATGTATAGCTGCGTCTCGGTCGGTCATCAGTAATTACACTTCTATGTATTACAATGCTTTGGTAAAATGGCTGGCGGACGCCCGTGGACACGGAACGCGCCCCTCACCACGGAACGTGACAATTTTGCAAACAGCAACACCTGTCAATGTCACTCTGACAAAACTGACAGCTGTCACTTTATAAAAAAAAGTTGAAAAACGGAATTTAAAGTAAAAACAAAAAAAGTTTGTATCTTGGCACTGTCAGATATGACAGCTGTCAACACATGCAAGCTTGGGAGGTCGAGTAGTGAAAACTGTTATATAACGAAAGATTACAGACAATAATAAAAAGTAATATACGAGTTATAAATATAAAATAAAGAAATACATATTGAGCAACGAAAAGTTGGACCGACAGCGGTTTTTTGTGGCTAGAAAAACAAAGTATTAGAGTGAGATAGAATACACGCTAGTGTAGCGTTATCTCTTTCTAACCAGCTCTTGGTTGGTATTTTATGAGTATCACGCAATAAACAAACACTTAGAAATCCTTATCTATTAGTATGTCTTGCGATACTTAACTATTACAAAAATATTTTAATTAATTAAACTTGTAATTACATATTTTAGCTATGGCTGTCGGCCCTTCAGTTAACAAACATCAAACATAACCAGAGAAATACAAAACCAGGCTAGTGAACAAAACGCGATACCATTATGGAAGAAGCCTTAAAGCGTTACCAGCAACAGTGGCGCAACAGTTGGCCAACTATCTGGCAACAGTTGCCCAACTTTTAGTTGAGCCACTGTCCCATAGTGCGCTATGCCTTAATTAACGTATAGAAAAAAATGCACGTTAAAATTAACACTAACGAGACTACGACTAAACAGAAAATAGTAACTAACTAAATATATAAAAGGGTGAGGCAAGGGCAGCAGAAAACATAAAAAAGTATATAAAAAAATTCTCAACAATTAGTATTATGGTTGTACAGACGCCAGCAGGTCAAGCTACCCGAATCTGTCAAATTTTCCCAAACAATCTTAAACCTTAATGCTTTAGCCGATAAAGTTGAAAATCTATTAAATAAATTTGACAGATTATAGTAGCTTGATGTGCTGGCGTTTGTACAGTCAGTGAAATGAATTGTTAACTAAATTGACACCCTACGTCAATTTGGCGTTTGGTAGTCAAAGAATGACGATGAGTTGGTAAGTAGTCAATTTGATTAACAATTAATTTCCCCAACTTTACATACGGACAATAATTGGTAAAATTATGGAGATGCCACAGTCGAGTTGCTATCAAAATGGCTTATTTCAATAACAACTAAACTCAATAATAAAAATCGATAAAATGGTATTCATGTCAACATTTTTGGTATTCGTTTTAAAAACTGTAGTATTCAAAAAATCGTTTTTTTTTGGGTTCTTGAAATCTGCCTCTAACCTCGTATAGACACACACAAGTACATATTGTATTTACAGGGCATTTTTAATTGATTGGCGAGTTCTGTACAGTAAATATTGTTCGCCGTTGGTCTGTGGATGGGTGACCATCTTTACATACCGAGACCCCTCCGTGCCTCGGAAAGCACGTTAAGCCGTTGGTCCCGGCTGTCATTCGTGAATCTTTGACAGCCGTTACGGGTAGTCAGAAGCCCGAAAGTCTGACAACCAGTCTTACCAAGGGGTATCGTATTACCCAGTAACTAGGTTGAGGAGGTCAGATGGGCAGACGCTCCATTATAAAGTTAACCCCCAGGGGTAACGTAATAGATAGATAACTGTATCGAAGCACTACTACTACTGTACTAGCTTCATTTCTCTGACTGACCGATCCCTTGACAATTCAAAAGTGCCTGTAATTGGTTTAATTGAAATAAATACTTTGAGTTTGAGTTTGAGTTTGAGTTAGAAGCTTGATAGGTTGACTGTTTTTTTTTTAAGTTCCTGACATAACATCACTCCTATATTCCAGAAGGGTGGAGCAGAGATGTATATGTATAGCATATACCCACAATTCGTTAGTTGGCCTTATTATGTAACATACATAACGTACTTATGCGTGTATATAACGGATGTAAAATAACTACAAACAGTGCGGAGCGGCTGTATCGGAAGCAAGCGTACATGGCACACAGCGACGGACAGACAGACTGGTATCATAGTTATATGATAAAAATAACAAGTTTGCAAACCGTATAGCTGTTGTATTACATGAGCGCACCTCAATTATTGTAATTTCAACCTTATAGAGAGAGATAATACTCTTTATGTACACCATTTGATAGCAATGACCACCATAACGATGCAATTTCAAGCTTATGTCACTGAAATAAGGTTGTAATTGCAATGATTGAAGTTAGACGTCAAGACCTATGTTATATGATGTGCGTTCATGACTTGCAATGACTATAGAATTCACTTTAGTATAAGATATTATAGTCAGAGAGATGGTAATGCATTTTTGGGAAGGTATCTTAGACACTCACGTGACATGTCGCCTGTAATCCCAAAAGGGATAGGCAGAGATGAATAATACAGCAAGACTTCAGCAGTTATGATATAAGTCCCATGAAGTAGGGGAACAAGGCTATTGCCATCAATTCAGACCCTAATCCACCAACCCGCACTGGGCTGGTGGATTCCGGCCCATTCCCTCTAACAAAGATGAGGCCTGTGTCCCAGCAGTGGGAACATTATAGGCTGAATGCAGACTCCAAGCTGCGACTGAGAATTTTATCATTGAAATCCATAATAAAACTGCCCGAGAACCCAAGACTTCACATTCAACAGTCGCGTTTGCTGCTGCTAGGCCAACAAGGTAAACAGAATTAAAATCTTAACGTACGCATCAAATTATACAAAACCAGTATAAGCCGACTTCTGATTGTAGATTATTATGTACACCATAAAAATTACATACAAAAACAGAAATTTTACAAAGAGTGACACAATGGGCGGTCTTATCGCTAAGAGCGATCTTTTAAAGACAGCCTTTGGATGGATTAAAAAGGGGAAGGAGAGGCAAATACTGAAGGTAGTCTGAGGGGCGATGATTGTACGAAAAACCTATACAATGCGAAGTCTACTAGGAAATGTATAGCTTGATGTGTAGCCGTGTGTACAGACGCCAGCAGGTCAAGCTACCCGAAACTGTCAAATTTTCCCAATCAACCTTAATGCTTTAGCGATAAAGTTGAAAATCTATTACAGAAATTTGACAGATAGTAGTAGCTTGGTGTGCTGGCGTGTGTACCTATACCTCCACAAAATACATCATCGGATTTTTTTTTGTTTTTGGAATGACATCTCTCAGTTCAACCTAGGAGGTTGTCGTCTGCTTTACCGGGCTTGCCTGTGGATGCCTCAAGGCCTCCAGCCAGGGATTAAATAAATTAAAAAGTAAGCGACTACACGCTAAGGGCACCCTCTGTGCGGTACGGACCTCTGCTTAGGGCATCGCTGGGGTTGCAAGGGACAGGCTAGACCGGAATTAACTCTATAAAAAATTATTGTTATTCCTATTATTTACCCGTCTTGAGCAAGCGTTGTGATCAATGCGCCTTCTCTGTATGAGAAGAGGTCTTTGCCCTGCAGTCGGACAATAACAGGCTACTATTATTATTATTTTTGTCATTCTCAGTCATCTGTCCATCGCTCTCATAATATAAAATTACAAATAATTTTTGCATTTAAACTATAAACAAGTATATTACAAGCAATAAGTAAATATAAGGGTACGGAAAAACGTTGCGACAACACGATAATTTCCTGCGGTTAAGATTTAGAATTTCATAGTAAAAAAAAACGAAAAAAAAACTTAACAAAATTGCACACTTAAGAGAAAATCGTACGAAACCACACAAGCATTCACTGACACAACAAATGTTATCTTAAATTTAAACTATTAATAACAACAAAACAATTTTAATGTTAACAACTTGCTGAAAGCAAACATTTAAACCGTTAGATTCGTCCTCACCATACTTTTGGGTGAATTTCACCAAAGTTCACTCATCTCCATAGAAAAGGAAGGATCCTCCGACAACTGTCCGACGATTGATGTTGGGAAATTGTATGTATGCTAGTTGCGCGGTAAACTCTGCTTGCGAGATGCAGGATTTTGCGTGACGTCAGTATGACGCGTTGTTCGCATGCGGCGTTGTAGATACCGCTATAAGTTTTTTTGGTGAAATTCGCCTTCAGTCGCGCGAAAAAGTGGTCATATTGAGAAGAATGAGTTCACTGGCGTTTCTATGACAATCAAGTTACAGCGTCAGTGTGGTGTCAAAACGAAACAGCTGATGTGTTCTGCAAACGTCTCACCTTGAAAACTTAAGTGAAGCGAGCTGTGAATATTATCAATACCTAGATCAGGTGGAATGACAGCTCACACTTCATCGAAGTTTTCACGGTGAGATTTTTGCAGTACAAACGCGACCTTTTGCCGCGTTAGGGCGAATCTAAAGATATAAATCTTAGGCTGAAAGTTGCTCTGTACATAAACAACTTCATTGTACATTTTATTAGAATGGAATAATATGTCAGTTAGTGAGTGTCTTGCTAAATCTCGAAAACTTATGGAATGAACAACCAACAAAAACTACGCTACTTCGTCTGTCCTTGGGATACAATAATCTTGCAAAGAATAAAAACATCACGCCATTTCCCGAAGGGTTAGGGCAGAGGTGTATAGTACAGACGCCAGCACATCAAGCTACCCGAAACTGTTGAATTTTCCCAATCAACTTTGAACCTTATGCTTTAGCGATAAAGTTGAAAATCTACTAAAGAGATTTGACAGATTGTAGTAGCTAGATGTGCGTCTATACAACCACATTTCGCTAGTTACGTTCAAGTCCCATGTAATAGGGGGCAAACATATAGGAATTTTTTTTTTTTTTGACATAATTTTTCACAATTATTTGACCCCAAGTAAACGTAAGTACATTCTGTTAATAACAAACGCCAGCTAGCAACACTAATTAAAGACCGCAGCGATGCTCCGATACGAACATACGTTTGTTATTTGGAGAGCCCCTATGTCCAGGAGACTACTGTGTCTTAAGTCTATTAAAGTATCATAAACTAACTTTTATCACAAAATAATTTAAAAATGAACACAATGGAGAGAAATAAACCATCTCCATTTAAATTACTGGTTTCAATTTAAAACAAAACATATTATGAATTCTGTACAAAAAAAAATAAAAAAAAATAATGAAATCATAATCCTGGGTTTAAAAAACCTTTTAATAAAATAAGAAATTAATTTTAATAATTGAAATTAAACGTTTACAATCAACATTGCAATGTGTATTTAATTAAGTCCACGTAATTACTTCATAATTCGTACCGGAATCAACGCACGCGCACATGCACGGCACACTCACACAAGCGAACAAAAGCGACGTCCCGATACTAGAGCGATGCGACCGACACGACACTACATATACATTTATGTAGGTATTTCTTGCGACATCTGTAACTTATTTCTTGTGTCATTTTATATTTCTGTTTGTATAGTTTGTTCCCACTTAATTTTTATACATTTCGATTTTTTATTTTTTTTGTTAATTTTTGTACCTTAGGTTATCATTGTATTTGAGAATTTTGGTTAGCCTGTTATTGGCTACTATATAAGCCCATGACTGTTGTTTGATATTTTGTAAACAGAAGCTGTTGGTGTACCATTATAAATAAATTTATTTAATACCCATATTCTTCCAAGTATTTTCCTAGAAAAAAAAAACCAGTCAAGTACGAGTCGGACTCGCGCATCGAGGGTTCCATACAAAGTAAGTACGTAAATAGTGTATCACGGGTTTTTTTGTGTAACGTAACTACTATTTACGGTTTTCGGATTATTTTCTTTACTTGTGCTACATGACATTGCTTCTTGCCAAATTTCATGATTCTAGGTCAACGGGAAGTACCCTATAGGTTTTGATTCCCTTGTGAGTGCCAAAATTTGATTGCGCGTCCATTTGTCCTTTTGACGCACGGAACACTAAAAACACTGAGACTTGAACTATTGATTCGTGGTTTTTTGTTGCAGTCACCACAATCTTGCTAATGAGTCATTAACATCCGCAAGTTGAGGAGATTTTTGACAGTTATACATTGGGTGACAGTGTAAGAAAGTGGAAAACAAAAAATGTTGTGTGTGTTGTGTTATGTAAGTGTGTTACGTTGTTGTGTGTGTGTGTGTGTGTCAATGTTCAGAAAATACTTAGAAGACGGGTGTAAGAGCCGGTTCCCATTTCGTGGCTATGGTTCTCGAGAAAAATAGCGCTAGGAAACATACGACAGTTCCATCGCAGCGTTAGAATAGGGTCCGTAATTGTATCTTAGCTTTAAGCTATTGCAAGACATTTTGGAAAAGATATGAATCATTATGGAAAAGATAAGATAAGGCAGTTTATATGTTTATTTTATTACGCATTTTAAAGTTAACTTTTAAGTAATCTGGAATATGTACGTTCTAAGACAGCTGTCAAAAAACGTTTAACATAAGGTATAATAAGGCCTGATTTTTCAATCGACAGATATTTTTTATTTGTGGAATAAAATTGTCGTCTGACAGATTCTGCATGGAAGAACTGTCAGAAATACAAAATTATGCCTCGGATAAAATTATCTGGTGTTGGAGAAATCAGCCCTTACAATAGAAAGATTTTTTTTTAAATAATAGCCATTAATAGTTTCGTCACCACGCCCATATGGAAACCGGCTTAAGAACACTCTTTAAACGCTCACGCAAGATTTCAATCAACCCTATATTCTGTTCTTAATGAAATAGAATACATAATAGAATAGTTATCAATCCTATAGTGTATTTTAATTCACTTGTCCAATTTGGCAAACAAACATTACTTCTGAATTTAAAAATATTTTTTTTAGTTTATTAGAAGCTTGTACGGGTAGTGAAAAGCTGGAAAGTTTGACAACCTGTCTTAACAAGAGTTACGTGTTACCCAGTAACTGGGTTGAAGAGGTAAGATAAGACAGTCGCTCCATGTAAAATACTAGTATACGGCTGCATTTGGTTAGACTGGAAGACGACCCCAACATAGTTGGGAAAGGCTAGACAGAAGATAATTAGAAACCGTTTTTGATTTAATTAATTCCTTATGTTTCTTACAAAAGTTCAAATTCATAACTGAATTTAAGGACAGCGTAGCGTAGACAGTATTTGCTGCCAAACAAATATCAACATTGTGCCCCTAAAAATAAACTCGAAAATAAAAAGGATAGGGCCTTTTTATTTTCGATTGTTGATCGATATTGATGCGAAAATTCATGATTTTCACAAGTCATGTTTGTTTACACAATGAGACAAGTAAAGAATACACTATATCTATGTATGTAGTGTCGTGTTGCTCGCGGTATATTAACGAAAAAGCATAAATTTACTAATAATTCTGAAGACGAAATCAACAATAAATTGTGTCTAGTTTATCCCTCTGTGATAACACGTAGGTAACAAAATAAATGGGAAAAAAAATGTCTTCGATATCGGAAAGCGTATTATGGAAGTCAAATGGAGTTGGGCAGGACACCAGAAGGCCAATTCCCGTAATTAAAAACGTTCAAAATCTATTCGTAATCTCATCCCAGCTACTATACGTATTTTTGACAGATTGAGGCACAGATCAGACTGTGAACGTTCTTAAAATTACGAGAATTGCCCCTCAGGTAAGGCGCAGTGACGACAGATGGAGTAAGGCTGTGACACAGTGGCGTCCAAGGACTGGAAGACGGGGTGTCGGTCGTCCGGCGGCGAGATGCGCAGACGATATTGTTGCCATCGCGGCCAAAACCTGGATGAGGCTGGCACAGGAGCGTGGGGATTGGAACATGAAAAGAGAGGCTTGTGCCCAACAGTTCTTATTTAAAATTTTGCTGTGCCCGACAGGTTCCATAATTGTTTCTATTACTTTTATTTTATTTACCACCTGTAATTGTACATTATGGATTGCAATAAACGATTTGAGATTTGAGTGGGCGGGCTGTGGATGATGATCAAAATTCATCAAATTAGAAAATATTCTTTTTTTTTTGTTTTGGATATAATTGCCATTTCAAATGTCTTTTTTTTCCATGGTGTTCTTTTGTTCGTAGCGCGTAAATCACAGAAGGACGTATTCGAGCTAACATGTATTTTATCATTAATAATAATAGAGTAGTATATTGCACAAGCAGACCGCATTTCTGTGCTTATTGCACCCTTACAGGGCAGAGAGGTTACATATAGTACTTTTCTAATGACTTTTAAACTACGATGAACATACATATCATGATGCCTCTGTTCCCCGAAGGAGTAGGCAGACTGGCAGGTTTTTTTTTTTTGTATTACTAAGTGTAAAACGGCGAAAATCTTTCAACTATATTTCGGTTTTTTTTTTTAACAAAGAATCCAAGTTCGCCCCAAAAGCCGGGAATGCTGCGACCCGGTATTATATTTATTTCGATGGCCCGGTACCGGGTTGCGACCCATCAACTGGAAAACGCTGCCGTAGGCTAAGGGCATCGCATATGCCAGCCCTGAGACAAAGCTAGAACTGTCATAGGTCTGTAGTTTGGCCAGATAAGTTCAGCTGCATTCGGTTAGACTGAAAACCGACCCCAACATACTTGGGAAAAAGCTTGGCAGATGATGATATTATAAGATCCATGTGAGTCTGCATACACACGAGCGACACGCTTCGACGACAGAGGCAACTGCAAGCGTCGCGTGTCGCTCGTGTGTATGCAAACTAATAGTAGGCGAGCCTAATACCATTATCCGGGCAAAAATCCAAACTCTTAGCTAATAAAGTCGGTCGTAGCATTATGCTGAGCGATGCCCGTTTTGCGTGGATGTGACGCATATTGTCCCTGAACTTGTTCTTTGTTCTGTTCTTTCCCTTCGTCATGTTTACCCCAAAGAAAGGTATTTTCTTTCTTTAAAAAAAATCCCTACATGTAACCTCTCCGCCTGTCCGAACACTTTACAGAATCAAACGTTTATGTAAAAAAATAAAACTGAATGCATTGAACGTGCTATTATTAACCGGCATGTCCTAGAACCAAAGATTCGAAGACATGTGACATCTACCAACCCGCACTGGGCCTGCGTGATGGACTATGGCCCACTCCCTCTCACAGAGAGGCCTGTGTCCCAGCAGAGAAAGAGTGGCAGAGAATGCTAAGCTGATATGGGCAGGAGGGACTTACAGGGATGTTAGTAACAAGCCAAATGCATACCTTGCGTTAGATTTATACTTAACAAGAGAATGTGTGCTCTGCGGTCGGTCTTAATTTTTTTTTTTTGTTAATAGATGTGTTATTTATGTCCTAGAACTAAAAATTCGAAGACATGTGACATCTACCAATCCGCACTGGGCCCGCGTGATGGATTACGGCCCACTCCCTCTCACAGAGACGAGGCCTGTGTCCCAGCAGTGGGAACAGTATAGGCTGGTATTTCTATTGAAATCTTCCTCTTAGCGTGTCGATGGCAATCTAAATGGACTCGGCCCAGAATTCTGCCACTTGTTGGGCACCATCACCAGCGTCCATCAGTTCCTGTAACGTGCAGCTGACAGGACACGCAGGATATGATATTAAGTGTCCCATCGTTTGTGGAACTGTCTCTGGTATAAAAGAGTTGAAGTCTTTAAGCAACTACTCCAATATATTTATTCATGAAATACATTTCGTTGGATTTAAATCGACACGCTCATGATAATGACGTCGCAAGAAATTCAAAATGGCGGACAATGTTGCGTACATTGTCCGCCATCATTAGAAATCATTGGTATTTTGTTTGTTTATTCGTGATCTCATTTTATAACTGAATCATAGTTTATAACAAAATTTTGTTTTTTTTTTTATTTGATGGCAGTATGTGCTTCTCGCATCCAACGGGTTCCTGCGGCCTTCACAAGGTCGTTGATCCACCTTGTGGGAGGTCTTCCAACGCTACGTCTTCCGGTACAGAACCGGTCGAAGTGGAGGTGCTTGGGGGAGGCCTATCTCCAGCAGGCGGACGTATTTCGGCAGAAATGATAATGAGGGTAGTCCAAAAACAAAATGGCGACCTTCACAGAGCACATAACCCAACCCACACACCAGCGTCTCAGAAATACAAGAAAAAAAATTAAAACAGTACCTTAACAATTAATCCTTAATGACGTCACACAATCATGCGCACGCGCACACGTTCTAAAATTACCTAAAATTAATTATATACAGGCACCGACGCGAACGTACCTATGCCGCGAAAATATCGACTAAACGAACATATTATTTTTTTTTTATTATTATTATGTATACGTCGTGGTTAGAGGGTGCTCCACCACACGGTAACTAGGTATTAACGCTGTTGGAGAATGGTACTACGGTTTTTTTTTCATCTTTTTGGTAAATCATTATTGTAGAGGATGAAAACTCCGGATAGCATGTATAGCACACCCCGTATATCATTACTATACAGAGTATAAAATTCCAACCTGTATAATACTATTACGTAGGACGAAAAAAATCACCTGTATAATAATATTATACAGAACGAAAAACTCCAACCTGTATATCACTATTATACAGCATGAAACAAATAACGCCAAAAAAAATTGAAAGGATAATCCTTTCAATTTTGATAAGCGACATACATTGCGCACTAACTATAACAAATCTATTTAAATACGCAATACTTAACACGCAATGTAACTCACTACGGCTGGACCGATTTTGACGAAATTTTTTGTGTGTGTTCAAGTGGTTTAGATTCACAATTGGACCCGGTAGGTGGCGCTACGATCGGGTCCGCGAGTAATTCTATAAATCCCTAGTACCATTCATAAAAAAGCATTGAGGGTTTAAGACAAATAGTTTTAGTACACACTACAGATATCTCCAAGACCGTTCGACAATCTATAATCGTCAAACTCTCAATCGATAGTTCCACACAAGAAATAATGATTAATGTAGAGTACAGAGCTCTAGACACCGAGTGTCTGACACACAAGACACAACCGTGACACACAGTGACACTTAGTACATTATTCGGCGAAGCCCAGAATTATGGGTTTTTTTTTACGTCGAGACGGGAAATAGTAGTGACCAGTACATGATATAGTATTTTAAGTTTTAATAAAATCTTTAGTGATGTCCTGTAAAGCTGCGGTCACCGCCACTAAGAGCGGTGGCCGCCACCACGAATGACGTCACTTACACGTCAGTTAAAACGTTTTTAGTTTGTTGTCCTAGAGAGTGTTTTCTGATACCATAAACTCAAACCCCACTGCCGTCATTTTCACGAAATTTCTTCTTTTTTTTTTTGGCTATTGCATCTCGCAGTTCGACCTAGGAGGTTGTCGTCTGCTTAACCGGGCTGTGGATGCCTCAATAAATTAAGACCTCCAGCCAGGGCTTAAAAACTAAGCAACTACACGCTAAGGGCACCCCCTGTGGGGTACGGACCTCGGCTGAGGGAGAGGGCAGCAAGGAACAGGCTGAATCGGAATTACTGACATTTCTCTTCTAGGACAACGTAGTTTTATACAAAAAATACTTGCCACTGTCACTTCGATCTCTCGTCTCATGTTCTCTTACACAAAACTCATCATATTTTGGAACTACAAACCCAATGCTATACAAGATAAAGTCCATTGCAACCATAATTTTTACTCAACCATCCACCTAAGCTGTTGAAAAATCAACTCAGATTACATAAATCTAAGGTAGATAATTGAGTACACGGCAAATCTAAGATTCGGACAAGTATAGTTGGTTTTAGACATAGGTGTGAACAACATTGTATCTAGGTGAGACGGTGAGTACCAACTGAAGGACACAGTGAGTGTGTGTGTGTCTGCTGTGTGTGTGTGTGTGCGAGTGTCGAGTCACTCGGCGTTGCTGAAGTACTCCGACGCGTTGCCGCGGCAGATGGGACATGTTCGGTTTGACTGGAACAAGAAAATGTTAGATATTAGTTTCCGGCTACACTAATTTGATACAGGCAACAATACACTAAGAAATAAATCAATAATCGTCCATAGGTGTATTTTTGTCTTTTGTAGGCAATATCCTACTATCCTAATCCTACTACATATAATATATTATATTAAATAAAATATAATATAATATATTATAAAAAATAAACTTGAAAGTTTGTATGGATGGATGGATGGATGTTTGTTACTCTTTCACGCAAAAACTACTTAACGGATTTGGATGAAATTCGGCACACAGATGGTTTATAACCAGGATTAAGACATAGGATACTTTTCATCCCGATATTCCCACGGGATCGAAAATTATGCTTCATATATAATTATTAGGTCTAAATCCTACTAATGATAGATGGATGTTTGTTACTTTTTTGATGAAACTTTACAGTAGTATAGCTTATAACATCAGAACAACACATAGGATACTTTTTAACCCGATATACCCACGGGATCGAAACGTATGCGGGTGAAACCGCGGGGCGCAGCTAGTCCTTCCAAATTAACTAGCAGCGCCAAGTTTAGTTTATAACTTTTTGTATGAAAGAACTGTCAAAAAATCAAAATAATTCCTCCGATAAAATTATCTGGTTTTCGAAAAATCAGCCCCTAATTGATCTAACAAGTAAACAAAAAATAGAAACTCACCCTCAACCACTTATCCACGCACTTAGCATGGAACTCATGCGCACACGGCAGCACCCTCAGCGTCTGCCGCGCCTCGAACTCGCACATGCACACCACGCAGCTGGTCTGCTCCCCCCTGTGGGTCGCGGCCGCGAACTTATAGCTGGGCAGCGCGTCTATTTCGTGCCGCGCCAAGCCCCTCGGTTTAGCCTCACCGAGCCGCTCAGCAAGGGACAGTAAAGCTTCGTAATTCTCTGGTTCGGTCGCGTCGGCGCCCTCCTCGCCGGCGTTGGTGCGGGCTTCCGCGTACGGGGAGAGAGGGAACATTGCAAGGAGGTTTAGGAACACCTGTGGGTGAGAGAAAAAATAAGTTAAGTATGTCTAATTGTTCAACGGTTATACCCTCTCCATTAGGTTAACCGTTTTTTGACAGCTGTCTTAGAACGTACAGACGCCAGCAGGTCAAGCTACCCGAAACTGTCAAATTTTTCCAATCAACCTTGAACCTTAATGCTTTAGAGATAAAGTTGAAAATCTATTAAAGAATTTTGACAGATTGTAGTAGCTTGATGTGCTGGCGTCTGTACATATTCCAGATTAAGTAAAAGTTAACTTGAAAATGCGTAATAAAATAAATATATAAACTGCCTTATCTTATTGAATTATCTTATTTATGACTTCTTACAGACATTGGCGCTGATTCCCTTGTTCAAAAACTAAACTAAATTTAAGTTCTGTGCATATTTTTCTTTCTATTTCTTATAGAAAAGGACAGAAGATAAATATTAGTTTAGTCCTGTCAAATTAAGATACTCCATAGACAGATTAGACGTGATTAAAAACATGGCGACTAAAAATACGTCAATTTACGTCAGGCGCTGACTAATTTGACAGGACTAAACTAATATTTTATCTTCTGTCCTTTTCTAAATTAAATAGAAAGAAAAAGATGCACTGAACTTAAATTTAGTTTAGTTTGTGAACAAGGGAATCGGCGCCATTATAATACCGTACGTGTACCAGTTTCGACAAAAATCATATAATTGTTCACTAGTTTCGAGTTGTCAAAATACGGTTAATCTAGTGGACAGCGTATTGGTTTAAGGAGGATGAACTAAAGTAGCCCACGAGTACAAAACAAATTTGAAGATCGGTCGCATACCTACCCGTACCTAAAAAGAAATCAAAATGGCGGCCACGCATGAACCCACAAGGATTTTTTTAAAATTTATTTATAGTTAATTAAAACGGTACAACACCAATTACAATAATTAACATAGAGGCAATAATTACGTTAACAATAATATAACTTAAGACTAACATGGACCAGTGGACTCCCCTATATACATTCTCTCACAGAACACTAGGGGGTCTACTACGAAGTGCAAAGTGCGAATGATCGGGTCGGACCGACACATGGCCGAACAGAATATTATTGAAAAATGCGAAAAAAGTTCGGATCGGCTCAGTTGGGTCGGGACCATAGTCAATATTCGAAAGAGTGTAGGAGTGTAGGATCGGGGCCGACCGAACCAAATAGTAACTTCGTAGCAGGAAACGGCCGAACATTCGGCCGATACCACTTCGGAGTAGACCCCCAGACATTTACGCATAATTTTAATCCATTCATCCGCAAACACATCACATTCAGGGTTAGCAGCCAGAAGGGCATTCAGCACCTTTAGAGTACGACAGAGGATGAAGGAGGAAGGAGGATTGAGAAACTCAAAATCGAAACATTTATTTCATATAAATTACAGGCACTTTTGAATTGTCAAGGGGTCGGTCAGTCAGCGGGATCGTCCGAAAGGGTTACCGCTACCCCAAAACATAAAGGGCAAAGGAAGGAACATGGGTGGGTTTTAGTCAGTAAGAGTCTGACACTCCCTTCCGCTCCACTCAGAGCGGAAGGGGTCATTTGATGATTTCCCATCCGGAAAAAAAAGGGGGTCGGTCAGTTAAAAATATGAAGCCAATTGCCCATCTAGTCGTAAAGTAGTATTCAATAGGGTGATATGAACTTGAAGGTGATGTTGATTTAGCTTCATCTTTCTGACTGACCGACTCCTGGACAACTCGAAAGTGCCTGTAATTTTTTTTTTTTTTTAAATAAATGCTTTGAGTCCACTGACTTCCGAGAAGGAATGAGCATAGATCACCAGGCTTGCTCACTGCATGTTGGTGATTTCAGACCATAACTTCAGGAATTCTTACGACGATTTCTTCTAATCAATCTGCCTAGCCTATTTCCCAACTATATTGGGGTCGGATTCCAGTCTTACCGGTTGCAGCTGATTACTAGTATTTTACATGGAGCGACTGCCTACCTGACCTCCACAACCCAGTTACTGGGTAAGACTGGTTGTAAGATTTTCAGACTTCTGACGACCCGCAACGACTGCCAAAGATCCACGAATGAAAGCCGGGACCAACGGCTTAACGTGCTTTCCGAGGCACGGGGTCTTAGTATGATCTACTTCTTCTAGTGTCAGACAATAATGTCTGACGTTTATTTAGACAATATGAATGGGTATTATATCTATATCTATGTATATATTTTAATTAATAACAAAAGTGAAGAGTTCATTTCTTTTTTGTTTGTTTGAACGCGCTAATCTCTGGAACTACCGGTCGGATTTGCCCAATTCTTGAGGAAGGCTATAGGCTATTTATCATCACGCTAGGACCAAGAGGAGCCGAGCAAAAACAAAAAAAAATCAGAAAGAACGCTGGAGCGAAAACGTAGTAATAGCGCGGGTAGGCGATGCGATGCGACGCGGTGGGTCGAGGGAACAAGAAATTTCACGCGGACGAAGTCACGGGCAGAACCTAGTAGCCAATAAAAGGGAAGAGGGAGACAGTATAGAAACTCATGTTTTGAAAGAGGACTGTGTACCCGTAAAGGTCAAAATCGTGTGATCAATTTTTAACTTACTTCTCGAAATCCAAGCGAGTTGAAATGTTGCACACCCGCGTAATTCTGATGACAATACAATAATATGGAGTCAAATAGCTGATTTTATAGAATTGGAATATCATCCAGTAGCATCAAGACTTAGGTGAAAATATCATCATCTGCCTAGCCTTTTCCCAACTATGTTGGGGTCTGCTTCCAGTCCAACCGGATGCAGCTGAATACCAGTATTTTACATGGAGCGACTGTCTATCTGACCTCCACAACCCAGTTACTGGGTAACACGATACCCTTGGCAAGACTGGGGCCGGTAACATTCGGGCTTCTGACGACCCGTAACGACTGTCAAAGATCCACAAATGACAGCCGGGACCAACGGCTTAACGTGCTTTCCGAGGCACGGAGGGGTCTCGGTATGTAAAATAAGGTTATTTTTAAATGAAAGTTTCTCAACGAGAAATCTGGGGTTTCACTATAACAATATAGGACTTAGGATCATTGATCAAATCATGCGTCACAATATTAGTAAGGGATCGTCCGTTAGACAGAGTCATGACACGACTACAAAGGACTTTAAATAAAAACATATCCTGCAATTGAAATAAACACAACAGTACGATCTTAGGAACAGTTACAGGGTCAAATTAAATTAGCTAGCGAAACTCTGCAGACGTGATGGGTGTCGATATTTAAACATCTTCTTTGCTGAGGTAGGACCCTTTCCGTACGCCAAATACGCGCATTGACGTGGAGTTGCGGACACCAGCCCGTATTGCCTACCTACCCAGGAGTCTTTTGGCCTCGTATAGGACGTGTTTCATTTTTCTTTTTGTTACTTTTTTTTATCCAGCGTGGCGCTATAATGGCTACATTAATTTTACACACGTATACTGTTTTGCACATTCGTTTTATGGGCATATTTTAGTTTATGATCTTCCTTTACGAGTCGTAGTTAATACTGTTTCTTTCTTTCTTTGGCCTCGCTTTTTCCCGTTCCCGCGCGGGGAGGGGGTGTATAAAAAGGAGGGGACATAATCAAAGGGCATCAAAAAATTCGTACGAATCACTGTCAATAGGAAACGTGCCCAAAACACCACTACAACTACAACATTTTCACGCCTAAACTGAACCGCTAAAGTACGCATTATGAAGTTTGACAGAAATATGGTATATAGGCGACGGATGACCTCAAGGATGACGAGGATATAGAGCGGGAACGCAGGGCGTTGGCGGTGAGAAGTAATATGCTTGTTCGCAGGTTCGCTCGATGTACAACTCAAGTAAAGATAACGCTCTTTAAAGCGTATTGTCAATCTTTTTACTCGAGTGGCCTGTGGGTGAGCTATACGCGACGACGATCTTACGACACCCTGCGGGTTCAATATAACAATGCTTTCAGAATGTTGTTAAGGCTACCGTGGCGCTGCAGTGCCTCCGGGATGTTTGCAGAAGCCCAGACAGACGGCTTCAAGGCCATAATTCGCAAAAAATCGGCTTCTTTGCTGCAGCGTCTGCGGGGTACTAAAATGGCATTCTGAAAGTCATTGCTGCTAGATTTGACTGCCCCGTTCAAAAACACTGGGTGAGGGTAGTGAATGGTTTTGTATAGGTAGGTCAACAAAATACAAATACTAACATAATTGTAAGCTAATATTGTTGCTAATATATACTAACAAGATATGGATTTTAATTATCTGAAATAAATTATTCTATTCTATTCTATTCTATAGGCAATGGAGAAGGATATAGGCTATAGGCCAACCGCTTAACTGAGACGTTGTCTGAGGTAGCAACGCAGTGCGGAAGGGGTGTGGTGACGTGATGCGAGAGCTCAGTGATTTGTCATCTTGTGGCAACTATCACGGCTCCCGCACCGCGCAGCTACCTCAGGCAACGACTCAGTTAAGCGGTCTGCCCATAGTTTTAATCCTGAACCACATTGTATGGCAATGCTGATTCTTTGGCCAACAAATAGGTCAGCCTTATGGTCACGTGAAGAATCGAATCATGTTTATATATCGATACCCATCACGTCTGTGGAGTTCCGCTAGCTAATTTAACTTAACCCTGTAGAAGCAACATTTGATGAGACACACAAATAATGAAAAGCCAATGGAATTAACACCCATCACCAAAAACGTTTAAACAAGTAAACCCTATTTGCAAAGCATTGGTTTTATCGCTTGTGTGAAGCTAAAGTTCGGCCATTTTGCCGTAGTTTGGGTTCCTACCTGATGAGATATGACTCGTGTTGCCTGTGACAACATGCCTTGCAGGAGAGGCTCTGCTGATGCCGACTGGAAATATAACTGACAGGTTTACTAGCCATCTGGTCAAAAAAACCAGTCACACACAATAAAATAATACATCGCCATTTTTACAATATTATTTATTCGATTCAGATTATTTATTTATCATTCGATTAACTAAGGGCTAATTTTTCAAACTACAGATTAATTTTATTCGTGGAATAAAACTGACGTCTGACAGATTTTGCATGGAAGAACTGTCGAAAATTCAAAATTATTCCTGCGATAAGATTATTTGTCATTGGAAAAATCAGCCCTAAGGTAGACTAAGGGCTGATTTTTCAATCATCTGATAACTTTATTCGAGGAATAATTTTTAATTTTTGACAGTTTTTCCATGCAAAATCTGTCAGACGTCAATTATATTCCTGGAATAAAAATTATCAGTCGATTGAAAAACCAGCCCCAAGAGCCATTTTTTTGATCCGTAGTTAACTCAAGAAATTGTTAAAAATAGTAACTAATGGTTAAATTCTTGCAAATGTGTTTCTTGATCAATTTTTAGTTTATCTAATGGTCACTGATGGTTACTTTTTTAACTAATAGTTAATTATTTGACCATTAGCAATGATATTATATCATTAGATAAACTAAAAATTAACTAATTAACTACGGACCAAAAAACCGGCCCCAAGTCATTGATCGTCCATTTGTCAGTAACCGTATAGAGGTATGAGGAACATGGCGTAAGGTTCACTCATCCACCATATACATCAGACATAACACCCATACGGTCGGAGGGTCCTCCCTCCGACCGGGCGTTGTGTCTGGTGGGCTACTGCCCGAGGGTTGTTTTTTTTTTTTGTAATTGGCATATCGCAGTACAACCTAGGAGGTTGTCGTCAGCTTAACCGGACTTGCCTGTGGATGCCTCAATAAATTTAAGCCTCCATCCAGCCAAGGCTTAAAAAACTTACAAAACTAAGCGACTACACGCTAAGGGCACCCCCTGTGGGGTACGGACCTCGGCTTAGGGACGTCGCTGAGAGAAGGCAGCAAGGCACAGGCTAGATCAGATTATCCCAACGGTTAATCGGGACGTTGTATGTATGCTAGTTGCGCGGTAAATTTAGTTTGCGCGATGCAGGATTTCACGTGACGTCAGATGTCGTAGTTCGCAAATGGCGTTGTAGATGCCGCCACAATCTTATTGATTATGGTCTGAAATCACCAACAGGCAGTGAGCAAGCGTTGTGATCAATGCTCGTTCCTTCTTTTTATGAGAAGAGACCTTTTTATTGCAGCTTGAGAAGAGCTTTAATTGAATGTTTGCCAAGAGACTACATTCCAAGTGTAAACACATGCACTTGGCACCTCTAAAGGACCGATATCACATAAAGTATGCGTTTTTGCAGGCTCCCAGAGGAGGTAAAAATGTGGGCTAATAAAAATATAGTATTTTAGGGCTGATTTTTCAATCGACAGATAATTTTTATTTGTGGAATAAAATTGACGTCTGACAGTTTTTTTTTTTCAAAAACTGCCAAAATTTCGAAATTATTCCTCCGATGGAAAAATCAGCCCTTAGTCAGGTAGTGTGTGGTTGGTGGTAGTAATGTGTACAGGATGGCAGTGATATTGACGCACAGCCTGTAATTATGAATTGAGTTCATGATTCTAGACCTCTTGGCGTAGACATTTTTCGTCAACTATTAAAAAACAAATTAGCTGTTCCGTACATTTTGATCGTTGATTTTTTTCTTGATAACCGGACTTAAATTTTTTTCGTTACTCTAGAATCATGTGCTGAACTCATGGTTACGGTTTGCTGGTCGATGATTTCAGCAAATATAGTCAAAATGTATGGAAAAGCTATTTTTTTTTTTTGTAATCTACGAAAAATTTCAACGGGGTCAGAAATTTCAGGGGGGTTCAGAATCGTGTACTGAATCCATGGCAACAGGTTGCGCGCCGATGTCCCTGCCAGCCTGTGGTTGAGTAATAATGTGTTTGGCAGTTTGTATCCGTGTAGTGGTAAGTATTGGCAGTGGCGTGCCCTGGCGCGGTACCTGGTAGGTGGGCGGCGGCGGCGCCAGCGACAGCGGCTGCGCCACGTGGAGCTGCGCCTGCACGTGCGGCGCCAGCGCCGCGCCCACCAGCCCGCCGCCGCCCTGGGGAATGCAAAACTAAGTTAGCTTCAAAACACACTGTCACAACATTTTATCTGATTCTGTATGAGCTTCTCTATCATTTCTAGCATTTAATTAATTCTCTCAATTTCGTAAGGAAGCATGTCCTAGAAGCAAAAATTCGAAGACATGTGACATCTACCAACACGCACTGGGCCCGCGTGGTGGAACACGTCCCGCTCCCTCTCACCGAGAGGAGGCCTGTGTCCCAGCAGTGGGAACTTTATAGGCTAATTATGTTATGTCAATTTTTTTTATAACGGACACACTTCCCTATGTGTTTGTTATTCTAGCGTGTGGCACTCATGGGTTGCAGCTGAAAATCAGCGTCAGGTGATACACTTGTGTTGTCATCTGACATTATGCTGAGCTGAGGCCCTTTTGGCATTATAATCTTTGTTTTCTGTTTTTATACTTTTAAGGTGTAGCCAATAGATGCATTTTTCTATCTTTCGCTGACATTCAGCACAGACTCCTTTGTTCCAACTAGAAGCCATTGGGGCCAACAGAATATTTTTTAAGGATACATGTGTGGCCACCATTTTGAAAAATACAAAATGGCTCGACAATAGGTATGCCATGGACCTTCACGGCCTTTCCACATTGATGATCAAGGAACTCTGCAGTCCTAAGACAGCCGGGGCCAACGACTAAGAATCTGTATTCAAATGCACGAGTTACCTGCGTATGTATATGGTGTATCGGATGGTGCGGCCACCGCGCGGCATGTCGCACGTACGGGCGCGCTCGCGAGCCGCCGCCCACGACGCCCACGCCCACACCACCGCCAACGCCCACGCCCACTCCACCGCCGCTGCGACGCTGGGGAAACATAAATAATTTTATTTTGTAAGTAGGTTTGTACAAACACTTTTACACGTCAATCATATTTTAAAACTAGATGAGGTCGGCGTTCCCTATCTGAGTACTCTGAGAAGAAAGGCCGAAACAAACTCAGAAGTCAGTCTCTTTTAAAGTCCAGACATAATCTTGGTCAGATCATGTGAAGACCATGTAGATTGGTGTCTGAAATGGTCTTTTGAGGAAAGAACCACACAGATTGAGAGGACCTGTCCAGTCAATGCATACATTTGTCAGAAATCGTGCAGCTCAACTCAAAACTTAAGGAGCTCAACGATTCGACGAACAATACCAAAGAAAGGACATTTGGGATAGCTTAGTAAGGTAGGCGAGAGAGACTTTGGTAGCTACACTGCACAGCCTAGCTCATCGGCGTAATGTTGCTTGCCTGTCGGTCTTCTACAGAGTGTACTTCGGAGTGTGCGCAGAAGCTCCACGACCCGATCCCACCATCGCCCTTTTACCACCAGGTAGTTCGAGATGATCAAAATAAGTCGTGGAAATTTGGCTTTGGTTTCATACAGTTGCAAAGTTCCCGAGGCCTAGGTAGCTAGGACGCCAGATTCAAGTCTGTTGCAATTGCAACTCGCTTTATGATTTTTCTTTAAATTGTAAAATTATATTTATTGTAACAGACCGTAGTACACTTTTTTGAAAATAAATAATTATTTTAAAAAAAATACAACGGCCCGGTATGAATCATCGGGCAGTTGCCCACCAGACATGACACCCGTCTGGTCTGATGATCCTCCCTTTTGCTGCTGTGCAGCTGGACAGTTTGTTGCGCCACTTTTTCTTCCCAGCGAAAGCACTAGGAAGTGGTGAAGGGCGGGCGTTTTGGGGGACTGTCTTTTGTAATTTTGACGTTCGAAAAGTGCCGATTTTCAGCCTAATTTGAATAAGTGACTTTTGATTTTGACTGAATTACTAAGCAGGGTCCAGATATAATTGTAGAAAAACTCACGTGGTGATGGTGTGAGAGTGCATGTCTCGCATGATGGGGCGCCATCAGCTCCAATGGGGCTCCGCGCGCCTGTGGACAATAACTTACATTAATATCCATGGCTCCATCTTCAAGACTTCTAGTAGGAATCTTCTTAGCGTACCGATGACGAAAAGTTTAAACAATTCTGGCCCAAAACTCAGCTGCGCGAACTCCGCTCACTGACGCAGTCATAAGATCATCAAATGTTGCCAACAAGTGGTCTTCTGTTATTCCTGCCGAGCGGTTCTGCATCAGTTGGGATGACAGCTCACTTCACATAAGTTTTCATTATGAGATTTATACAGAACGAAAAGAAAGAAAGAAATTCAGCTGCCCGCCCGCATCGCATTACGATTCCGTGCGAATATCGGGATAAAAAGTATCAGCCACCATTGTTCCGGTTCAAGGGATAGAGATATAGTTGTACAGGGCGAACAGCACCATGCGTTTTTCACAACGTAACAATCACTATTATAAAGGTTGTTTTGTTACTTCTTCACGCTCAAACGGCTGAAAGGATTTGGATAAAATTTGGCACACATATAACCAGGATTAACACACTTTTATCCCGATATTCCCGCGGGATCGAAACTTATGCGGGTGAAACCGCGGGGCGCAGCTAGTAATTTATAAGTAAGTAACTAACCTCAGTGGCGAGCAATAACGGTGCGTGATGTAGATCCGTGGCAGGCTGCAGGGGAGACAGGGTTCCTTCTCCACCGCCCACCATCTCCAAGCGACCGCCTTCTGCGCGCTGTAGAAGAAAAATTACCATTAGTTTTATTTTAGCCTTACAAGCCTAAATCAAAACCAAAAGTCGTTTATTCAAACTAGGCTGAGAATCAGCACTTTTCGAATGTCAAAATTACCAAAGACAGTCCCCCGGCACGCCCGCCCTTCAACACTTCCTAGTGCTTTTGCTGCATAAGCATAATTAGCCCATCATGTTCCCACTGCTGGGACACAGGACTCCTCTCGGTGAGAGGGAGTTGGCCCAGTGCGGGTTAGTAGATGTCACATGTCTTCGAATTTTTGCTTCTAGGACGTGCCAGTTTCCTCAAAATGTTTTCATTCACCGTTTTGAGAGCAGGGGTGATGGAATAATTTACACCAAGTAAAGCGCCTGTCTGGGTTAGAATCTACGACCTACAAGTCGTAATTTTTCATGTTATAAAAAAATCTGTTGTTTCAATGAAAATTGTAATACCTAGGCGGTCATCTGACTCACAAGTCCGATGCAATATGGCGAAATAAAATATTTGACTATATAGGGAGGCCTATGACCAGCAGTGGACATCTTTTCAAATCAAAAATGTCGTTGGGTTCGCATTTTCGTTGTTTGCCACCGACTTCCGGTATTAAAATTATTTTTCACTTTGTAGTGTCTTTTTTGGAAGTCGGTTGTTTCTTTTTTGTAAAAAAAAAGTTTTTATTTTTCACTTTTAAGTTGTACTTAATCCACACCAATATCCCCTTATATTTTAATGCACTCCACCCCGTGACAATTCCACTAAGCCACCGCTGAAAAGTCATAGGAAAGCAAACGACGCAATCTCGTTTACTTGAATTTTTACCAGTAAGTTAGGTTTAAAGACCAAATTACTGACTGACTTTGATGAAATTTCTATGGGACCAATCTGAATGCATGTCCTTTCAAATAAAAAAAGAATTTTACAAATCGGCTTATAAATAACGGAGTTCTGGGGTAACAAATATAAAAAATTAAAACAAAACAACCGAATGAGAACCTCCTCCGTTTTTTGAAGTCGGAAGTCGGAAGTCGGTTAGTCGGTCGCATCTTTGACTATTTATTGGTTTAGACGCTCAATTGATTTTTGTAATACCGGTGAACGCCGTGACGTCACATGTCACGTGAACGGAATCGATTTTAAAGTTATAAAAGCGCGAGTCGCAAGAGAACTTGGCTCAGAACGATACTTCAGATCGGACCTCCAATCGGGATCGTTGGTTCACAGGTACCTTATTACTATTGTCTCTAACAATTATAACCGTTATTATTTAAACTGTGCTGTGCTATTATACAAATAAACCTTTGTGCAAGTATTTGGTATTGTTACTGTGTTACTTGAGACCTACGCCATGGAATCTCCACCTCAAGATCATACTGATGATGGGCGAGTTTTTTTTTTTTTTCAATCCCCGACTGGTGCCGGCCCGCAACCGCGGGCCTCTTCAGGTCAGGGGGGGAGTGAGGTGTTTGACTCCCCCCGCGACGGGCGCGCGTGGAACACTACGCGCCGCCACCTCGGGTCCTGATGTGTGGGGGGCGACGGACGTCCCCAAGTCCGTCGCCCCTGGACCCATTTAGGGGGGCTGGAAGAGGGCGTTATCCGCCCTCCGCCGACGCCCGGTGCGCCTGCTGCGGGCCGGGTGAGAGAACGAGATCTCCCTCTCCCTTTCCGCAGCCTCCTTCTGCGAGACGACCGTTTCGCAGAAGGAAACCACCGCGTCCCAGGACTCTTCGATGATGGGCGAGCGGCGCTGACCTCTCAGCCGTCGACATATTTTACTTCACATAAACCTACATGGGCACTTATGAAACGTCAGAAGCTAGGTGCACGGTTCCAATTGGTCGTTTCCTATGGAGAAGAGCCGGCAAGAAACTCCACGGTTGCATAGTGTAGCTGGTACTGACCTGTGAGTTAGCGATATAGTGTGTATGCGGGTGCGGCGGCGAGGCGAAGGGCCCGCGCGGCGGTGGCGGCGGGGCGAAGCTCCCGTGGTACTGCAGGCCCGCGTACACGCCGCCCATCTGAGGCAAGGACACGTCAGCACATGTCTTGGACGAGGGGGAAATACTGAACGAGGTCGGCACGCAATGACTTTGGCTACCATGGTTAGTTTTGTATGAACTTAGACAGGGTTTTTTTTTTAAATTGGTTGGTGAAACTTCAGAGTTCTTGTTTATACAAAGCTGTTTAAAATTGGTCGGCAAAACTTCACAGAAGTAATGAGTATCGGTATCTTAATTCAAATTTTATTTCAAATTAAACAAATATTAACTTTATTTTAATGATGATTAAGTTGATTTCAGAGTGACTAGCACTATTGAAAAAGTTATAAAAATGTTTGAAGCTGTAGCGTAAACTGAACTTTATTGTGTAGGAATTAAAGTTATTTTTCCATAAACTCATATTTGTTTCACATTTTTGGCGAATATGTCGCGATCATATGTTAATAGCAATTTAAAAAAAAAAAAATTTTTTTATAGAATCTCAATTTTCAAGTCACTGACTGCCACCGCGGTCACCGGTGTCCGCCAACAATAGATTTTCTATTGTATCTGTTGACTGGCAATCAACGTGTTAAACAAACAGCTGATCACGGGGTTAAGAAAACGTCTTGCTTCACAGACGTGATGGGTATCCGTATATATGAGCGATAAAGGTAGAAAACAAAAACAGTTTCTTGAAATTATAATTCCATAAAATCCTATGTTTGTTGACTTTATTACAGACATAAACTCGCGCCTTCTCCCCATGGGGGGTAGGCAGGGACTACAGAACGCCACCTGATACGATTCTTGCATACTCCTTTTGCTTCGTTTGCATTCATACATCTGTGCGCAGACACAAGTGCACTTCCTCTTCTTCCTCACCCTCATAGTCCGATGGGACGGCAATCCGACACGACCGGAGAGAGATCAGGCGCAGGACCAATGCTGTTGTATAGCAGTGCACGAACTCCTGTGTCCTAACATACCCGTGTGGCAGCCTAACAGATTTTAGGAAAATCATCTACTTTTATAATATTTCTAAATATGTGAGCTTAATTAATTTAATTTGTCATTTTTAATTCTTTTCATCTATTGTGGTATAGTAATTTTAATCTAGGTGTATCGTCTCCACAATAATAAAATAAATAATGTATACAAAATATTGTAAAGCATTTTTAAAAGAGAAACAGTGAAGTTTCTTGCCCATTCTTCTCCATATAAAACTACCTTTTGGAAGGGGCGAGTAGAATCAGTTCAATTTTTTTTTTTGAAATTCTATATTGCACTTTTACTTTGATTGACATTTATGGTTGAGGCTTGGTCAAGAGGCTTCGACATGGGCACGTTAAGTTCTAAAATGTGTGACAAAAATATAAAAATGTAAGCCGTAATGGAGGTTTTCAATAACCTGACCCACCCAGATTACATTCTTGACAACATTATGCTGAGCGATGACCGTTTTGCGTGGATGTGACGCACATTTCCCCCCAACTTTTTCTTTTAAGTGTTTGTCTTTTGTTTTACCGCAAAGAAATGTATTTTTCTTTATTTATTTCTTTTCTTTGTATGTGTCATTGCATCGTTTCATCATTGTAACCAAAATTGACTAGTATTTTTACTGGTTTTCCTTTACCTAACTGTTACTTAAGAGATGATTGCAGAATTTTAGTTATAACAACGGCCCTTGGTAATAGTAATTAAAATAATCTATGAATCCGCTTGCGATTTCGCCCGTGTTTTATGTCGATAAAAAGCAGCCTATGTCCTTCCCCAGGATTCAAAGTATCCCCAGTAACCAGTTGGCAGTCTCACCAAAAGGTATCGTGTTACTAAATAACTGGGTTGTGGAGGTCAGATAGGCAGTCACTCCATGTAAAATACTGATATTCAGCTGCATCCGGTTTGACTGAAGCCAACCCCAACATAATTGGGACAAGGACAAGTAGATGATGATGGTGAGGACTCTAACATAAAGACTGTGCCTCTTTTTAACCGACTTCAAAAAAAGGAAGAGGTCCTCAATTCGATTTTTTTTGTTGTGAACCAGGTAATTATTATTTTGGGGTCCTAAAAATACTAAATCCTAAAATAGCGTCGATCAGTAGCAAGTTTTTCGAGTTTTTTTTTTTTTTAACTACTGTTTAGAGGGGTCTTGGCCTCGATCACGTCTGATGGAAAGCGATGGATGAGGTCTATGATGGAATGAGCGTGCCCAGGTGCCTGTTCACTCTTGATTTAAAGGCTACAGAAAACCAATAACGTATGTATTCATATTTTATATATTAAAATGTCATTGCGTGCCTCTCACGATCTGTAATCCACCTAAAATTGTTAAAGGATTGAATGTAACACGAACATTTTTATAAATGAACAAATTCAACGCAATTCTTTGTCTCTGGTATCGGCACGAACGATATTAAGATGGCTCATGCCGTGGCAACAATATTAGCCAGTCAGCCAGGTGGTAGCGGGGATGACTGTCCAGGGCCCCAAAATAATCAGCCTTATTTATAATGTTCCCACTGTTGGGGTACAAGCCTCCTCTCTTCGAGAGCGGGCTGTAATCTCCCACGCGGCTCCAGTGCAGGTTGGTAGATGTCACATGTCTTCGAATTTTCGGTTTTAGGACATGTCGGTTTCCTGACCATGTTTTCTTTCACCGGTTTGAGAGCAGTTGTGATGAAATTATTTACACAAAGTAAAGAGCTTGGTTGGGTTCGCACCCACGATCACTGCTACCACTGCTCTAGGGGTAGGTGCACCCCAAGGCCTTGTAAGTATCGTCACTCAAGAAGGCTTTTTATTGCAATGCAATAGTTTAGAGGCTCATGTCCAGCAGTGGACTGCTGTACGCGTATGACCACCATAGAAGCGGGTTTTGTCGACAAAAGAAAAGACAAAATGACATATAGAATAGACAAAATGATGTTTTTCAACCAATCAATCAAATTAAGTCATTTATTCAAATTAGGCTGAGCATCAGCACTTTTCGAACGTCAAAATTACAAAGGACAGTCCCCCAAAACGCCCGCCCGTCACCACTTCCTAGTGCTTTCGCTGGGGAGAAGAAGTAGCGCAACAAACCAGCACAGGTACTTACCGCCAGCTCTTATAGCAGGGCAGAAGTTGAACTGCACTGCTTTTTTGTACTTAGTAATAGAACAAAAAAAGCAGTGCAGTTCAACTTCTGCCCTGCTATAAGAGCTGGCGGCAAGCTTCCAGCTATCTGTTCAGTTAGAAAAATCTGTCATTTTGTCTATTCTTCCGAAGACAAAACTCGTTTCTATGGTAGCCATGCCGCGTGCTGCTGATTGTGATAACTTAGATTTTATGCCATTTTATACCAGAAAGACAAATGAAGTTCGGATCTCGAGTTTATTTTTTGTTTATATTCGTGTTGCATTCAATCGAAAGGTATTTCGAAACGTTTACATCCTGAACTGACCCGGAATCGCGGACAACTGAATTTAACAAAAAAAAATCTTTTGTCTTACTTTCTTCGTGTACAGCCAGCAACGAAGTAAATTAAATTAAAACTATCCAAAGTTTTAGAATACAATTTATGAATGCAAAATTGCTTATGTAATTATTACATGATTGTAGAACAAATATTTAAGAGGAGGCACAAGTTTCGGGTTACACATTACATTTAAGGAGAGTCCATAAAATGAAATAATCGAAATTCCATAAAATTCAATAATCAAACTCATCGTCTTTTGTTGTTGACTGTACGGTGTGTATGTTATTTCCGGCCCATTTTTTCCTGACGTCAATTCCGGATGTAAGCGTCCATTTTAAAAATGATAGAGGAGCCCAAAGTACCAGGGTATAAGAAACAGCGGTCGGTATCAGTTAAGCATAAAGATTCTCTACTCGTCCTATCGAATACATACATAATATCACACACGTGTCGAATCTATGAGGATATATCAAATTGTGCCAGAGAACTATTCACAATATTTTATATTGAAAAAATATGAAAAAAAAATAAGTCGAAAAAAAAATTTAAAAAAAAATCATAAGTGATAATATTTAAGGTTACAGCTACGCTACAGTGGACTATAACGGAACTATAATGATATCATACATAAATAGTTGGCAATAAAAATAAACATAACGATATATAAAAGATAAATAAATAATAACGAGAGAAAAACTTATTGCTGCTAGTGTACCGCGAGACACAATACCTCTCTAACGCCATATACAAGTGTTAATCAATTGTTCACATTAAAAAGAGCATATTTGAGGAAACAGCCAAGTTCTAATAATTAAAGCGACCAGCCAAATATTTTTTTTGTTTATTCTCTACATAATACCAAAGCTTGAGTTGCTAGCGGCAAAAATCTTAAATAAACAGTGTGGCAAAACCGTCGACAGTTTCACCCCGTGTGGGCCGCGGCTCGAGCTGAGGCGGCCGCGAGCCGCGTCGCCATTGGTGGGCGACGCGCGGCCGGCGCGCGCCACACGGGGCGAAAACCGAAGACAGAATTAAACTCCAAATTATACACGAAGAACACGAACACATACACAAGGTATCCAAAAGTGAGGAAAATCGTTGCATGCGGTACACGAATAATAAAATTTAAGTGACGGGGTTAGTTGACGAAAAAAAAAAATATTTGGGAGGATCGTTCGGACCGGGGGGTATGGTGAGCCCCCCACTTCGGTGGAGGTGGGGGGCTCGTTCACTAGACATGTGTTATGCAGCGACTAGACCTTGCAGTACGTATGTACAACGGTATGAGCTGAGTGCATGCGCGCGCCGAGTGAAGACATGCGCGCTAAGGGTGTAGCTCACACGAACGTGTTCACTTATGACAATGCAGAGTGTGTATTGAATATTAAGACAGACTCAGGTTTTGAGCAAGCGATTTTGAACTTTATTATGAAAGAAAAAGTAGAAAAAAAAGGTTTTCTAAACTCGCGTAGTCGTGCTTGCTACGTGCCAAGCTACGGCGTAGCCCCGCGCTACGAGCGCGTAGTCTTTTCTACGCACGATCTAATATTTTCCAATTCCCTAAATCTGTCTTTACATCCAAAATACACCTCGAATACAGTGTGTACCGCAACCGTAATATACCCACATTAAAACACATAATAAATTAATCATTCTTAAATTAATTAGTGATATTTGAAGCCCCGTATTCATAGAAAACAAAAACTGCTCATTATTGTTACAGCAACGTGTTTCATGACACAACATGCTGCTAGTCTCAAGCAACGCCATGTTGCTGCAACATTACGCAACTTTTATTCACAATAAATGCAGAGTTTAAGAGACAAAACAAAATCTACACGAACAGATCCGCCATATCTCTATCTTTTTCTATCACTAGCTAGAGAAATGTAATTCACTAGAACGAGAAGTCCAGTCACTCGTAAAAGCGAATGAGTGCGGATGCTAGCGAGCGGATCTCTCGCTCTAACAAATGACGCCTACTTGACAGAAAGAGATAAGAGACAAATTAACGTCGATTTGTGTATGTGAATTTAAACTTTCGTCCGTTGTGTTAAAGCCTGTTTTTGCTACACCCGTGTTAGGAATAGCGTGTGGTCTTACTTCGGCGCTGTTATCGTGTGTACAAGATAATAGGTAACAAACAGTCAGGAGTGTGTGGCATGAATAAAAACATCGAGATTTTAATTTAGTTAGAGCGTTTTTGCTGACGAAGTGCGGTGTTGACGGTTCTGTAAACCATATCACAATAAGATTAGATTTTATATGCGCTGTACCGAACAGATATACGGTCAATATCACTATTTTATCAGTTCAGTCAAATCTTGTAACAGCTTTTTAACCCACTTCCAGGTGTCACATTGATATGGAAATTCGCACACGGTTCAAGAACGGATGACAATAGACTAATTTGATGACTATAACCTGGTGCTGCAACGAGGGTGAATATGGGTGCCTAATTTCTTTCACCATCATATTGATGAAACAAACCAAGTGTACACACCACACCTGACCTGATAAACAGGCGCGACTTTCACGTAATATTTTTTTTTACAAAGCCGTTTCCACCGCGCGACCACGTCAGCATACCTACATCTTCAAGCACTGTGCACGTCTATGTATTAAGAGTGATGCACACTGTCTAACAGGCACCGCCACCTTGCTAACATGTAAAGGAGAATACACAATAGCAGTATTAAGACTACCATTAAATATTTTACTTTAACAGCGACCTCACGACACGCGACATCAAACACACGATTTTTTATATAAAATAATTAAATATATTTTCAATAACAATAACTGTAGCTTTTACTATTTAAGAAAAAAAAAACATCCTGTATAATTAAGTTTTCTGTATAACCAAACGACATCCTGTATAATTAAGTATTCTGTCTAACCAAACGTTTTATACAGGATGTAAGTAAAAATTTCAAACACAATTGTATTTTAAACCAATTAAGTAATAAGTTTGAAAAATGGGTGGTTGATTGGTACTTTAAACTTAGAACATACTATCCGGTGGTCCCTTTACAAAATTAAAAATATATCTCATTACCGATCTTTGCCTGTAACTAATCAACGGATAAGTTTACCAATCAGTCTTTGAGAGTATATGGTACCACAGACTACCTACAGTATTTGCCTCTCCTTCCCCTTTTTAATCCATCCAAAGGTTGTCTTTAAAAGATCGCTCTTAGCGATAAGACCGCCCATTGTGTCACCCTTTGTAAAATTTATAAATTTATGTTCTGTAATTGGATATGGTGTACATAATAAAGAGGATTCTATTCTATTTGAGAGGGCGAATCACAAGCAACCGTCAAGTCCTTGCTCATTTATTTTACCACCGACTGCAGCAACCCAATAGCAACTTTATTATAAGGATAATAAAGATCACTGTGATTTTGACAGTCAATCTCGTGTGTCATCAGTCGCACGCATCGGTCGTAGGTCCAAAGCGGCTCTAACAAGTGCCGTGGCCGTCGTACGCCATTCACATAACATCACACTATGAGAGCAGCACGCCCACCAACATACACTTGATTTTACACATTTTATTTATTTATTATACTGTAGGACATTATATTTAGGATTTTTTATAGATTTTTTTTTAGGAAGTTGAGTTCATTAGGCGGCAAATTTGGGACTATTGACTGAATAGGTCTTCAATCTTATGATAATTTAGTTGTGATTAGCACGATAGTCTGTATTTCGTATTATAAGTACAATGTTTCTCGATTTAGAACTGTCAGATTTCAAAAAAATTGTAATCTTTTGTCAATTTCCAGATTTAAAACGAACTTTATAAAAGAGCATTGTTAAACTGATCCTTGTCAGAACTCTAACGGCCTTATTACAAGATAAGGTTTATCGTTAGATCCAGGTTTAAACCATCGAGCCATTTGTAAATTTCGAACTACATACAGGCTGGCCGGAACATTGACGTCCAAAAATAAAATTTAGGTCCCTCGTATCGTGGGGTATCCGAATCACCCCCATGTATGTTCCGCGACTTTTCATAGTTTTCGAGTTACGAATTTTTTTCTGATTTTTTGAGAATGATCGACCTGACCAATCTAAAAAATGGCTTTGTCGAGATTTTTTTTTTTGCAACTGAATCTTCGTGAGTAGTACTTTTATGCATAAAATAATCAGCTTCGTAACTGTGATGAAAGTTATGAAAAAGTTGGTCTAAAGTGCTAATTTTTTTATGATTATGAAAGCTAAGAGTCTGGCGCATTCTTGAAGCCTACTTAGGAACCATGAAGTTTCCTGTTTAAATTTTTTATTTAAAGTTAAAATGCTAAGCCATAATTTACCGAACGTAATTTTTTCACTTTAGACCAACTTTTTCATAACTTTCATCACAGTTACGAAGCTGATTATTTTATGCATAAAAGTACTACTCACGAAGATTCAGTTGCAAAAAAAAAATCTCGACAAAGCCATTTTTTAGATTGGTCAGGTCGATCATTCTCAAAATATCAGAAAAAAATTCGTAACTCGAAAACTATGAAAAGTCGCGGAACATACATGGGGGTGATTCGGATACCCCACGATACGAGGGACCTAAATTTTATTTTTGGACGTCAATGTTCCGGCCACCCTGTATATTAATTCTACAAAGTTAAACTTCTTATTACAAAGGCCGACGTTAAACTCGAGTCTAACTTGTCAATTTTGCAATAAGAACTTTACGATTGTCGGAATAAAGTTCAAAGTACAGGAACTGGCTGAAAGGCTTAGGGTAGGTCTAAAGTTAGAACTGGGGGTCTACTACGAAGTGCAAAGTGCGAATGATCGGATCGGACCGACACATGGCCGAACCGAATATTATTGAAAAATGCGAAAAAAGTTCGGATCGGCTCAGTTGGGTCGGGACCATAGTCAATATTCGAAAGAGTATCGGAGTGTAGGATCGAGACCGACCGAACCAAATAGTAACTTCATTGCAGGAAACGGCCGAACATTCGGCCGATACTACTTCGTAGTAGAGCCCCTGGTTTTGTAATAAGACGGTTTGAGTTATTTCAGTTTCTAAGAACAATATCGTATCTTACTATATTAAGAATCGTTGAACCCACAATTCAGCGCCTAATGATACAGAACTTAGGCTAGGTACAGACAGTCACGATAACTAAGAAATCTCGCAAGCATCAGAACGTAGCCTTAAATTAAAACTTAGGACTTACACAATAACCACTATAGATCACATATTTTAAAAGCAATCGGTTATTTTTAGCATTTAGCCTAATACATCCATGCCACTGTTAACGTTGCAGAGACAACACATACGCAACATGTTCGCGGACACAGTTGACGTTACATTACATTTTGCAACCCAAAAATATTGTTTTTTTTTTTGTAACCAAAGACAACCGATAACTCTAGTGTCTAAAACGCAAGTGTCAGTAAGCCAGAGAGTAAGAATAAAACTGTTATAAAAGTGTCAAAGCGTCAAGTGTGTGTCGTGTGAGCGCGACATACAGACTTACTATCAATTCAGAATCTATGCTTAAAGTGAATGATCTCAAGCAGCTCAAAAAATTCAAATTTTCTGACAGTTTTACTAAAAGGTTACCCTGCATTGCGTCTATCACACATATCAGAGCCAGGTCCAAAGGTATATGTCGCAGCCAACTGGTTAAATTGGCCGTTTAGTTAACCGCCTGGCCTTTGGAAGTAGTGCTCGCCTCGCTTCGCTCTCTCGGCTCGCACGCGGTTGATCATAGTTCTAACCTAACCCATTTGGTCGGGGCGGGGTGTCCTGGCTTAGTTATTGCGACCAATTCGGCTCGCACGTGATTGGTTAAAGTTCCAACCTAAACTATAATTTATTGAATTACATTCAGGCCATTAGTTGAACGGCCGCCGTTAAGTTAAAAGACTAGGCGGTTAACTAAACGGCTAATTAAACCAGTTAGCTGCGACATATACACCGATATTTTTTGAGCCCCTGACAGAGCACGGTCCGTCCACGTCCCGGACACGGCCCTGATATATGTGGATAGAACTTTATGCTGACAAAAATGCGATTAGGGCATATCATCATAGTAATCATCAACATACCTCATCGATGGGAGACGCTAGTATGATGTCAATAGTACATATTCAGAATTTCGCGGTCTACTTGAGAGCTTTCACCTTTTCAGCGAACTGCCTTGATAACGGGACAGTCTTATCAATGGTAAGCCTTTAATTACCAATAGTTAGTACCGCCCCCGCGCTATTTCGCTCAAACGATGCTTTGACTACCTTCAAAATGTATATTTTTTCATGTAAGTTATTATACAGACTTGATAAATTTTGGTGTTGTTTTTTCATTCAGTGTCTGGCTAAAAGGTTAGAGCACCGCTATATCTAGGTTTTTTTGATCAGAGCATCGTCCGGTACATAGAAAGGTTCTTACAGAGTATTCGAAGGCTATAGTTAGGTCTAAGCGACACGATACAAGCCACTAACGCTGCCTAGCACCCTAGAACACTGGAACATCTGGGCATGCATGTGTGCGTACACATGTACAGTTGTCGTGGAGTCCGACTGGAAACACCCTGTATACGCCACCCATAAAAATACACCTTGCATATCCCCCTCGTCTGTTGGGCAAACTTGTTAAAGTTGTCAAAACATTAAAGGGCCGCTTTGACGTTGACAGTTCTAGTAGTTAATAAAGATCAAATTCGCAAAACACGTTTTCGTTTGTATGAAACTGACAGATGTCAAGAACGCATTCTCAAATGTCAAAACGGGCCTTTTATTTTTTGACAACTTTAAGTTCGGTAACAATAGAAAAACTAATTGTTATTCATTAGTGACAGTTAAGCTCATAAGATATGTCACCGAAAACTTTATAACACTATTATCTCCAAGGGGCTCTGGTTTCTGAGCTCCAAAAAAAGGAATGTTTTCAAGAAAAAATCGCACTTTCTTTAAATTACTAACGCGATACTGCGTTTCCAAAGATTTCGAAGCTTAGCTTCAAATTTTGCGTAGAGATTTACGTGAGTCCGTAAATCATTAAAAATCAGGCATGATTATACGACTTCCGATCTTTTAAATATAGCCTTACACAAATTTTAGCTTAAATTTCTTGGAGACAAGTACATTAAATGACCTAAAAAGTTGTTAAGATTATATGGAGCCCAAAATATTAATTAGATCCAGATATGAATTAGATTGGACCAGGGTAACCATTGTTTTAAGAGGGTAGTTAGCAATAAAAGAGTGGCGACAACAGGGTGTCTCCTACTACGACGGACAGACGTAACATCGAGAGAGTAGTAACATACTATGATCAAACCAAGCGCGGTGGAGTCGAATGCTTACATTTATAGTTTTTACTGCTGTGGCGCTGTGTAGATTACGCTGACATCTTTTTACATAATTAAGCAAATAAAATATGTTGTAAAGATTTTGGGAACTGTCTGAGTAACTATGACTCTAAAAACTCGGCCTTAATTTAAATATATTTTCAACAAGTGTCTTGAATTTTAGATGTTTCAGCTTGCAATTTTTCAAGCAATCAATTGCTTTTAGTAATTATTTATCACATATAAAAAAAATCTTAAGAATTTTCATTTCTTTCGTCAGAAGTCTCATTATTTTTTGATACAACTTCCATTTAAACTAGATGTAAAGTTAATTTTCCAATCAGCTTTGGCTAACTTCTAGAGCGACAGAGTCGAAAATCTTGACAGTTTTTGCCACCAACACTGAAAAGATCTCCATAGAGACTTTTATAGATACAAATCTTACATACCTAGAAAATGTACTAAGATAAAAATCTAGTGTAGATCTAAGCAACCTCACAGCAGCCAATAGAAAGTATTTATATAATGGACACTATGTTAAGAGTTAACAAGACGAGCGCATCGTCAAGCTGACGGACCAACAACCTGAAGCTTAGAAGTAATACCAAACCATTGACACATAGGACTAACACACACAAACACATCTACGTAGATGTGAAAGAGATAGGATCCAACAAACTCGCGCTGGGCTGTGGATTATGGCCCACTTCCTCTCACAGAGAAGCGGCAGGTGTTCCAGCAGTGGAAACCTAAGCTGATTAGCTAAAGAGACAGGTGAAGATATGATAGCGTTTTAGAACAGGTTGAATTTTAGCTAAAATACTAGTCATTTAGAGGAATGGGAGCGGATAGACAAACGTTCCTTAGTTTAACTAGATGACTTGAAAAGATGCGTCGTTAAATGAAAAGATACTGGTGTGAAGGGTGAGTTTGTATAAGGGATGTCAGATCAAAATGGCGTCCAACAATCCTATATACTGATATTCTAAAAACTTAGTAGCTACAGCTTTAGGACGGTGCAGCGGTGATAAATGATATAGAAATGTTGCTAAAATAATAATCATTCAGGTTTTTAGTTTAAAATCCAATGTTTTCTTCATTATGCAAATGGGTTATTTAAACCACCTCATGCTTTCACAAATGTTATGACTACCCTCCTATTTATGACAAAGAGGAAGAACCGAAAAACTCAGAGTTAAGTCAATATGTGTGTGTGTATGTTAGTCCACGTGACGTCACTAGAGATACAGTGGTAAAGCGGGGCTGGCAGCCACGGCGCCATCACAGGGACCAGCACGCAGCGGAACGGAGACAACTCGTGCCCACGAGACGACTATACCAACGATACATCACATACACAAAGGCAAACAATGAAAAAAAACGAATTATAAGAAACTAATCGGGCAAACTTGAAGCAAACATAAAAAATAATAGTAAAACCATAATCATCAATTAAGACAAGAGTGAAGGCAGAACAAAAAAAGATTTTTTTGAAAATATTTTTTGATTGGACTTGGATAAAGCTTACTATCAGATGCCCATGACATAAATTTATGCGTGGCATTTCATGTTAATTGTAATTAAACAAATATAATGTTTGTGGAGACACAGAAATGGCTTTTTGCCAGATGGCAGAAATTAAGTTGTAAGCACATATTTAACAGAACATTCAGAAAAGCCTCGAGATGTGATACAACGTTGGTATACCTGGACGATTCGCTACTGTGTTAGGAACATGCACGCGTCCAACATATGTAAGTTATGACGATAAGAAACCGACTCCGATACGATTCGAATTATTTACAACACAATAAGGGAGCGCCCACGAGCAACTTTTGTCTCCGCAACTAATTTGTCTATCACATCAAGTCTACGGGTTTGTATGAAAGTGCGCGCATGTAGTGACGCGACAGCTGGGAGACATTTTTGTTTGGTTTGGATGCAGCTGTCGCCCGTCTAGTTGCAATGCAAGTGCGCGCACGGCGACAAAAAAGTTGCCGGCTAGCCAGTTGCCGCTCAACCAATTTAACAAAAAAAGTAGCGTTGCTATCGCTCCCGTGTGCGCATCGTCCAAATCTCGGCGAGGAGACAGCGACGGAGACAAAAAAATTGCTGAGCAACTAAGTTGCTCGTGGGCGCCCTCCCTAAGAGGGTATTTTTTAGAAAATATTGACTGAAAATGCGGGTAGAGTTGTTTTTATTAACCCCTTCAACTAAACTAGGTGTGGTTTAGTTTTAAGCATTTTTTATCATTAATAATAATTGTGTGCAAAATATCGACTTTTCGGTCGCAAGCTTAATTTTTTGCCTATTATGTAGTTTAATCAAAGCAATATTATTAACAGTTAGCCGTGTAACTTACAATAGCATTCAATTAGAATTCTTATATGATTAATAAATAATGAATATGAGTTTATATTGCTAAATGATTGTAATACAGTTCGATGATATTTAGACAACATCTTCAAGCAAAAGGAGCAGCTGTGTTAACTTTAGCCTAAATTTGCGCATGACAGCGCAGAGTTTTGTTGCATAGCTAGTTGAAGGGGTAAACCAGTCACCAGATGACGAATCAAACAATTCAATAGCGGACAAAACACAGTAAAAAGCTGATCAATCGAACATAAAAGCGTCCAATCGTATCGGAGCCACCAAAACCCTGTACCAAAACTTTTGCGCAGTTTTTGCGCAAGGTTGCGCAGTATATACCTGGTAGCGCAGGTGTGGCAGCGGGGGCAGCACTGCGGCGCCCCACAGCTCGGGCGCTGGGACTCCGCCCGCCGGCACCTACGTGCGACCCGGACCCTCAGCATGGAGGTGACGAACGAACCGAACTTACGTGGTGACGTCATCGCGTGAGTGTTACAGAGCATTTTTGATTCTGGTATGAACTAGGGAGTTAAAAGTCTGTTTTCATCGTTTAAATTTATACAAAATAGAATCATGTCCATCAGTATTTTTATCCTGTGAATCTGATCCCATTTAAATAAAAGCGGACGCGAAAAACAGAAGATCAAAGTCGAGAAAATGCCGAAGTATCTTTTTGTTACATCATTTTACACAATTATGTGTTTTATTTAGGATCTTGGTAACTTTTTTTGATATTCAAAAGTGCCTATGTGCCTATATGTAAATGCTTTGACTTTGTTTCCACTTAATTAACGTAGGGCTGATTTATCAATCGACAGATAACTTTTATTTGTGAAATAAAATTGACGTCTGACAGATTGTCTCCTCGGATAAAATTATCTGGCGTTGGTAAAATCAGCCCTTAATCTATATATACAAAAATGAATCCCTATTTCCCTTGGTCACGTCACAACTTGAGAACGACTTTACCGATGTCATCCATCGTTTTTTTTTTTTTAAGTTTCCTTGTAGAAGTAAGTACCTTACGGAAAAAAATAATTAAGAAAGTTCACGCGGACGAAGTCGCGGGCAGAAGCTAGTCAGAAATAATAGAAACAAACTTTCAAAACCCCGAAACAGGTTTAAAAAAAAACCCAATTCAATAACGAAAAAATAACATCTATGCCTCTAAAACACTCAAATGACGACGCCATCTTGGATAACTTCATAAACCAATGCCTCGCTCGGTTCGATCGCCGTTTCGAAACTTAATACTAACTATATACTAACATATATAACAATATTTGATTATACAATATAACCTAACCGACCACGAGTGTGCCTACATACCTCCTATATAAAATTCTTTATATGCTATGCCCAGATTGACAATAAACATACATCTTATCAATCGATATAGAAAAAAAGACGTCACTTTTACTATGTACAGACGCCAGCACATCAAGCTACTACAATCTGTCAAATTTCTTTAATAGATTTTCAACTTTATCTCTAAAGCATTAAGGTTCAAGGTTGATTGGGAAAATTTGACAGTTTCGGGTAGCTTGATCTGCTGGCGTCTGTACTATGACTTCATCATGTAAAATTCGCGGCTCTCGGTAAGGTAACGTTCGTGTTAAAGTACCCTGTACAGTCGAGTTTTAGAAGAAGGCTCTGTAGAGCGTCGTCTCTGTCACTCGTATGTTTGTCTCTTTCTAAAGCTCGATTTGATATATTTCGGGTACTGTAAATATTTATACCTATATTTTGATATTGTATTGTTTTACTTTGAAAGTGTGTTGGGTTTCATAGTTTTAACAGTATTTGTGTGTGGTTCATACGTTATTGTTGGGGCAAACATTTGTTGTTGGACACAAATGTTTGGCCCAATGTGTCTCTTAGTGTTTTAATGTGTTCAAATGTTTGTCTTGTGTGTGGAAATTAATATATTGTCGTGTAACGCTAGCTGTTATATATATTTTTTCGTACCTATTCATACGCTCGGTTCGATTGTATATTTTCTTATATTAATTTTATTGATAACTGAAAGAAATTGTTTTATTAAATCGTTTTGATCGGGACACGCCACGAAGTCATTGCGGACTTTAAAAATACTATTTTCTTTAAGTGAAAGTTTTGATTTTTTATATCAGTTGAGAGGTTAAATACAGGGTGTATTTACCCAGTAGATAGAGTAAATACACCCTGTAGTATAACCAACAAAATTTCTTTCATTTTGTGTCTTTATTTCCATAAAACTCTTGTTTATAAAAATGGCAACATTTCCATAAAAAATAAACCTCAGAATTCTCTCATAATATCGAGAACCGAGTCTTATGGACTAACAACTTGAAATAATGTAAAATAAAATTTACTAAAATTGGCACAAATCATAACAGACATGCCATCTATACTGACTATCCCAAACACGAAATTCCAGCTGCATAAAAACACAGCATAATATTTTCCATCCCATTCCCTCTGGACATCCAGAGGGAATGGGGTGTTGTTACAGTCCCTACAACGACTTGAAACTCGTGAGCGTGTCCCTCAATACGCCACAGTATCCCCGCATACCTGCGTGCGCTGCGCGTGGTCGCGGTGCGCGTGCGTGTGCCAGCCCACGCCGCCCAGCGCGCCCAAGCGAGTGCCGCGGACTGACTGAATCTGGAACAAGTCGGGTTCCTGATAAGTTACGGGACGAAAAAGTTGCGGGAAACTTCTAAGTGTGCACCACACGAGCGACACACGATTGCATTTGTTTCTGTCGTCGACGCGACACTCGCTGTCGCCGACAAGATCCCGCGTGTTGCCAGTGATTGACCTATGGCACTGAAACATGGTCGCTCACAATGGGCCTTATTAGAAGGCTTAAAATCAACCAAAACGCAATGGAGAGGGCTATGCTTGGAGTTTCCCTGCGTGATCGAATCAGATATGAAGAGATCCGCAGGAACCAATGTAACCGAAATAGCCCGAAGAATTGCCAAACTTAAGTGGCTGTGGGCAGGGCACATTGCTCGCAGAACAGATGGCCGATGGTACCGAAAGGTTCTGGAGTGGCGACCGCGTACCGGAAGATGTAGCGTTGGAAGGCTTCCCACAAGGTGGACCGACGACCTTGTGAAGGCCGCAGGAACCGGTCGAAGTAGAGGTGCTTAGGAGTGGACTTCTTTCAGCTGAAATGATGAATCGTTACCTGGTTAATATCCAACAACAGCGGCGTATGATGCGGATGCGCATGGTGCGTGTGGTGCGTGTGGTGCGCGGGGTGCGCGGGGTGGGCGGGGTGCGCGGGGTGCGCGGGATGGGCGGGATGCGTTGGATGCGTCGGGTGAGTGTGCGAGTCGAGGTGGCGCTCTGTCCATGTGCCCGCGCCGTTGTTCAAGTAGCGCACCCGCCGTCTGTGGAGAAATATTTCTATGATATAGTACTAGTAGAAAAAAGAGTTCTTGGAAGGACTTGGGGGAGGCGTTTGCCCAGCAGTGAGACAAACAATAAAAAAATAAAAATAATAGGTCAAGATCTCTCCGTGCCTCGGAAAGCACGTTAAGCCGTTGGTCCCGGCAGCAATTGGGTAGTTGCATGATATTGAATACTATATATTCTAGTAGATAATATATTCACTTGCGTGATACGATAACAGAATTCGAAATCAAATTTGAAATCGGTCGAAAAATAAAAAAATTATAACTTATAAAAGCTTTTTGTCTATCTCTTTCTCGCAAAACGAAGTTTTGCATGTAATTTATATGACGATACTGAACTATGATGTCACAATTCAGTATTTCCCTCTCTGTCTTATTGGGAGTTTTGAACGCTTATATCTTTTTAATTTCCGAAGATATTAAAAAACTAGTTACACCAAGCTTTTGGTGAGGTAAAAAAGCTTCAATTTAAATAATAATAAAAAATTAGTCAACTAGCCAATTCGTGGATCATTGATAGTCGTTACGGGTTGTCAGGAGCCCGAAAGTCTGACAACCAGTCTTGCCAATGGGGAGATAGGCTCCATGTAAAATACTGGTACTCAGCTGTATCCGGTTATACTGGAAGTCGACCCCAACAGTGTTGGAAAAGGACTTGGCAATGATGAGATTGGGTATTGCAGTGTGACGCTGCTTACCCGATAATTATCTTACCTTACATCTTGCCTGGTAACACGATACTCCTTGGTAAGACTGGTTGTCGCTGGGTATACCCAAAAACAGTACTTTTTATACTCAGTAAATATCCAAGTTAGGGCTGATTGTTCCAACCCCAGATAACTTTATTCGAGGAATAATATTGAATTTTTGACAGTTCTTCCATACAAAATCTGTCAGACGTCAATTTTATTCTACGAATAAAAATTTTCTGTCGATTCGAAAATCAGCCCTTGGTCAAAAAATTAGTTGTTAGTACTTACGGTGGCTGATAGTGGTGTCGTGGCGTGCGACGCTCGACTGCGGGCGCCGACACGGACACATTGCTCTCCCCTGTAATTTCAAACAATATACATTAGACATTATGGCTTGATACCCTGCAGATAAGGGAACCTGAGTTTGATGCAGTGAAGTTTCCATGACTCCAAAGCTGGTTTGCTACTGAGGAATATAAGACATGTACAGTCAAAAAAAGACAAGTATACAGGGTCGTCGGATATAGTTGAAGTTTAGTAAGAAACCGATGGATGTTTTCGAATGAAATTTATTTTGATAAATGAACCGTTTGTTTTCTATTAATTAAATAAAATTTTATCCGAAAACGTCAATCCGTTTCTTACTAATGATGAATGAATAAACATGATGGCTATTTTTAAGTGTTTATTATTTGAGGGTTTGGCCGCTGATAGCCAAAATACAAGTTATCGCCTTGTTCGGCTACAGATGTCTATTTTTTTTTAAACTTTGCCCCACGCTAGGAATTACTCCTGTATCGTGGGTGCGTTTACATTTAAACTCACATACACAAACAGCCAAATTCATTTGTAATAAGAAATTATAGCCTATAAGATAGATCATTGTAAACAATTAATAATAACTTATATTATTATTATTATATTATATTATAATTGGCCTGGGAATAATCTACCTCGCACACTATGCGATATACGGCTGCGCCAGCTCGGCGACTAGACGCTACGACAGGCTGTGGCCGACAATTTTCATATATTTTGTTTAAAGCTTCGAATACTTGGCATCGAGTTGCAGATTCGAAACGACATACTAGGAGTCGCACGCTCTCGCTTCTAGTCGCAGCGTTTTTTTTTTCTGGGTGGGAATCATCAAATGACTTCTCCCGCTCTGGGCGGAGCAATAGGGCGTGTCAGACTTTTACTGACTAAATCCCACCCGTGTTCCTTCAGTTGCCTATGCCAGGGACCACGGTATTTCTTTCGAACAACCCGCGGCCCTGGCAGGCATCGGCCCTAGCGGACCCCGTCAGTTTGTGCTGACATCTCTTTGAGGCGCGCGTGGAACACAACGCGCCGTCGACTCAGGCTCGCCGCCCGCAAGCCCGCGCCTACGGTGGCCGGGAGTCGGCTGGTGACTCCCGACGTCCAAGGCGTCTCCTGCAGCGACTAGGGGCGTGAGGGCGCAGAGATTGCCTCTCCCTCACGCGCTCCGCCTCCTCCTTTGCGAGCATTACTGCTTCGCAGAAGGAGGCGACGGCTTCCCATGCACTCTCGCTCCGTACCATGGCCTGGACCAGGGCCGGATGCGAGAGATCGCCGCCGCCGATCGCCGCCACGAGGACGCGGCGGTGCTCCGCCCAAGCCGGGCAGACCTCCACCGTGCGCATACCTGACGACAGTCGCAACGACAGGCTAGGCGAGTGGCCCTCTCTCACTACTTGTGCAGCGTCAGACGCATGGTGCATGCGTATGCCACCCTAACTGCGTAACACACTCAATCTGAATCATTTTGAAGGATATTGCTAATCCATTGCTTCATATGTTCTAATAAAAAATTTTTGCAAAAAAAAAAAAAACCGACTTCTTTGTAGTGTCTTTTTTGGAAGTCGCTTTTTTTTTTGCAAAAAAGTTTTTATATTTCACTTTTAAGTTGTAATTTTCACCAGTAATTTTGGTTTAAAAAAACGATGTGTGGGCCCATAAAATTTGAGGGTTGCCCTCGATTTCTCCAGGATCCAATCATCAGATCCTGTCTTGGTGACTATGGGACCACTTCAGAAGTATCTCATTTCGAACAAAAAAAAGAATTTTGAAAATCGGTCCACAATTGGCGGAGTAATCGCGTAACAAACACACGAAAAAAAAAAAAAAAACATACCGTCGAATTAAGAACCTTCTCCTTTTTTGAAGTCTGTTAAAAATATGTCTGCTCAACAACGTACATAACGCGATGAATGTTGTTGAACTGTCAAAATGAAACCCATTGCATGACGATGATTGTGATTGATTGTTGTGAGAGTGTGTTACGCAATTACCCCGCTGATGAGTCCAGCACCAGTCGTTTTTATTTCATCGTATTTAGACCTCGATACCCATCACGTTCTTCGGAGTTTCGCTAGCCAATCTAATTTAATTGAGAAGCGTATTTAACCCTGTATGAACAGAACAGCACATGACATGGTGGAAATAGTCAGCCAGCGAGGTGGAAGATGGGCCAACTATCTCCCCTCATGGAGGTTGTTTTCATGCACAGCCTCAAATGTCCCCACTGCTGGTCCTTGGACCACCTCTTAGTGTGAGTGAGTGGGCCGTAAAGGTATCAGGACATTTGCGCGAAAAACAGTTGCATGCGTCTGATTAATGCTATGCATAATTACATAAGCATTATCAGTTCCCAGGTTCCCAATGCTGGTGTAGCGGTATCTACAACGCCACATGCGAACAACGCGTCATACTGACGTCACGCAAATCCTGCATCTCGCAAGCAGAGTTTACCGCGCAATTAGCATAGATACAATTTCCCAACATCATTCGTTGGGCAATTGCCCGCCAGACACAACACCCGTCTGGTCAGAGGATCCTCCCTTTTCTATGGAGGATGAGTGAACTTTACACCTTGTTCCTCTACCTCTAAACTGGGACTACGCCCTCCTCTCGGTGAGAGGGAGTGGGCCGTAATCATTGTCCTATATTATACAAGTACGCTGGACTACTACTATCTATGACAAAACGAAGACATTTGATTTCCGCCATTTTGGCGCTCCGCATTTTGGTCCGTGGAACAAATATTTTTGATAGTGATTTTTACAAAATTCGCATACTCTCATGTGAAAAATGTTATAAATATCACGTAGTAAAAAAAAAACTTATTCCATGATTTAGACCTAAATCATCACAGACGAAACGACACGACGAAGAACACGACGGCCATTTGCAACAACGTGTTAATTTTAGTTCCTGAGACGCTCGAGCGGGGGCGCTTTGAATCGGCAAAAAACAACTGTCATTTCGTATATGTAGCATAGTCCACCAGGCAAATTCTTGGATGTCACATGCTTGGTTCAGGAGTCCACGATGTTTTCCTTCACCGTTATTTTTTTCATCCAGGCTAACAGTCTCGTATTCATACCTGAAGACAAATGCCTGGAAATACGCCTGCGCTTCCTGCTGGGGCTGTCTCCTGCTTTCGAAGACAGCTCACCGTCTGAAGATCCTGCGCCGCTGACTATGGACTCCACTGAACCTTCGAGGGGGTTCGTGTCCTGGACAAAGGAAAATATTTATAGTCAATATTAGTTTATAGGAAACAGTCAAAACCTTACATGACTACGATCTGGTTTTAAATACATATGTTCATTTAGGGCAAATTTCACTATTAAAACAGAAGTGAAAAAATCGGTCCAGTGCGAGCCGGACTCGCGCACCGACACCGACCAACTACAAATTTAGGGTTTTCGGATTTTTTCCTTTACTTGTGCCACATGACATTGCTTCTTGCCAAATTTAATGATTCCAGGTCAACGGAAAGTACCCTATAGGTTTTGATTCACTTGCGAGTGTCAAAATATGCGGCATAAACGGAACATACCCGCCCGTATCTTTTGATTGTGTTGACTTAGAAGATTGATTTTTTTCACTGCTTCAAGGGATTGCAGCCCTGAGTATTTAATATTAATTTCAACTCCACGTGTTCCTGAGAAAAAGGGTTGGACAGACGGACAACGCAGTGATCTTATAAGGGTTCCGTTTTTCCTTTTGCGGTACAGAACCCTAATAAAAGAGCTGTCAGTGTAATCATTGTTGTGACCGCTTCTTTCTCAAAGTTGTGTCTACCGATCTGACATACGAGAACATATCTTACCATGTGATGATGATGCATCATATGCGGCGGGTCCGCTGAAGTCCCCGCGCCTCCTGGACTGACGCGCATCTCTGTGAAATGACACAAACATACACGTCAAAACATTGTTCACAAATTAAAAATAAATTACTGTCATTTTTACTTACGTGTCTCCCCCACAGTAAGAGCATACACACGAGCGACACGCGTCACGGCAGAGGCAACTGCAGCCAGTCGACGGCTGGCGTCATCAACATGCCGCTCATGTATTTGATCACCGTACTCAAATACACGAGCGGCGGTCGACAGAAGCCGTCGACGAATGCAGTCACCTCTGCCATTACCGCGTGCCGTCTGTGTGTATGCACAGTTACTACGCAAACCGACCGTCTGAAGGATCAGCTCTTAGGTCCACATTATCGACGTGCACAGTGAAGCTTAGTTTAAATATAAATTAATATCATTCTATGCTACGGGCCTTAGGGTTTATGATTCGTACCTGTGCGGCGTCTCTCGGAGGGACCGGCGGCACGACGCTCGGCGCGTCTCGAACCGCCTGCTCCACCGCCTTGGAGACAAACGGAATACAAGTCAGAAAGAGGTCCTAGGATAACTCACTACAATAATATCCAACCCATCAGGGCCTTAGAAGACTTCCGCCGCGAAAATAATGATGGGAAACCGCTTAAAGAATTCCGCTAAGGCCTCCTACGCACTGTCCGGTTAGCCGCGTTGCGGCTGCCCGTCCGGGTGACTGCAGGATGCGGTTGCAGTTGCGGTTAACCGCGCGGCGGCTAGCCGTAACCGCAACCGGAAAGTGCGGATAGGATAACGTTGCGGTTTCATCGAACCATTTTCAAGATGGACGCTGAAGAAGTTGCAGCTATTTATTATATTTACATGCGATATATAAAGAAACAAAAACAAAGAAAACGGTTCTGGGTGCATCCTTATTTGCAAACACGAGATGAGAGCAAGCATTTTGAAATATCTTTCGAAGAGCTTAAAAAGTATGACGATAAGTTTTTTGGATACACTAGAATGAGTCTGAAATCATTTGAAGAACTTTTAAGAATTTTGGCCTTCAATGGCGAGCAACCGCAAACTAGCAAACCGCAGTGCATCCGCGTAGTGCGTATAGCGACCGTCCGGCTAGCCGTCAGTCGGGCCGCAGCGTTCCGAGCGACCGGAGCGGTTGGCCGGCAGCCGCATCACAGTGCGAATAAAAACTATTTTTTCGTACATATTTTTGATTGCGGTTAACCGGGCGGCTGACCGCATTCCGGCTAACCGGACAGTGCGTAGGAAGCCTAAGAAACATTACTACATTATGTCCCGATTCGAGTAGCGGTACATCATGAGAGTCAGTTGAATTGTAGCAATCGGGGCAGAATGTCGTCGCTTTCGACTTAGTAAATACAGTATAGGTCGACTTCGGACCTCTTAGATGATTTTTTCCGTAGAATCAACATCCATTTTTCCAAAAAAAAGTTGAAGTTTCGCTGCATGAACGACGACTGCACAGATACGTGTGAAACAAACGCGACACCGCAACCAAATAGCGGACTGAGCGCTGAGGTCTACGAGCGAAGCCACACGGGCGTTGCCAATGCGTTGCGTCGTCGCAGCGCAGTGATTTCGACGCAGTGAGTGCTACACGAGCACTGCGATGACGTCACCACTCAGGCGTGGCATCGCATTGCCCTAAGCCCACGTTCGCATGGACGTAAAAATACCGCGGCGGGACTTTATCGCGCACCGGATTTTCAACTCTCGGTGTTGGGCCGAGCATTGAGAATCCAACAGAGCGCATACCAGCGCGAAAACAAATCGCCGCGGGGAAAACGCGCCCGTGTGAACATGGGGGTCTACTCCGAAGTGGTATCGGTCGAATGTTCAGCCATTTCCTTCTACGAAGTTACTATTTGGTTTGGTCGGTCCCGATCCTACACTCCTACACTCTTTCGAATATTGACTATGGTCTTGACCCAACTGAGCCGATCCGAACAGGTCATTCGTACTTTGCACGTCGTAGTAAGACCCCCAGGGCTAAATCGTGTATCCCTAACACAAGTCGAATGACAAAAGCTTTAAACTTAGCTTACCTATACTTAGCGGCCTAGAATGATGCTCATGGTGCATATGTTGCTGATGCGGGCCGTGCGGGCCATGCTGCGGGTGCGGCTGGTGCGGCACGTGCTGTTGATGCGCGTGGTGGTGGCGCACGTCGCGTTTCACCGGCGCAGGCGCAGGTGGAGGGGAAGCCGCCACGCAGGCCTCTTTTGGACTGCCGGCACTGCTGCCATCACTGTAACAAAGAATGCAGGTATTAGTTTAAAGAAAATTCAAATCAAATATTTCATTAGAACAAAAAATAGGTTCACAAATTTTTAGTGTTAGTTAACAGCTACATTAATATTAAAAACTGTGTTGCCATTAGCGCCCACCTCCGAGAGAGAATTTGTTTTTAAAAGGTTTTAGAGGAATTAATTTGTATGCCGAAAAGTTACAAACGCAGTTTCCATCAAAAATGTGCACAGGACTTGATAGTTTTGACTTTGTATAATCCGAAATTAAAGGTCGTAAATTGTACAGCGTTATAGAGACATCGACGCGCAAATTGTAACCATTTCAAATTCCGCACATGATTGTAGACCCCTAGCGTAGAAGTTATTTGTTGGATATATATAAAAAAATGCTGTCTTATAAAAGCGCAATGCCTACGCGGTGAAAATGCATGGGACAGGAATTTTTTTTTAAACCAAAAAAAAATTCAACGCTATGAGGTTCAGAGTCAGGTGCTGAATCCATGATAACAGGTTGCTCGTCAAAATTTGTGTGCTATAATAGGTACACCCCTGTCTAACCCTTTTTTTTTCTGGGGGGAAATCATCAAATGACCCCTCCCGCTCTGGGTGGAGCGGAAGGGAGTGTCAGACTCTTACTGACTAAAACCCACCCATGTTCCTTCCTTCGCCTTTTATGTTCCGGGATAGCGGTAACCCTTTCGGACAATCCCGCTACCTCTGTCTAACCATTCTGGGGAAAAAAGGCCTAATGTTATGTTAGACGATCCTTTCGTAATTACAATTGCGACATCACCAAGGCCTGTCAACAAGTACCAGCTTTAAAAAAAAATGGTCTACAAATCTACACGGCCTACAACGCTCTACGTACACGTATTGCGACACCACCCAGAACCTCTTTTATCAGTCCCACCATAATCGTCGTCTTTGTCCAGCTGTGCCGCGCCAGTTAATCTCGTGCATGGACTTAATAACACAAAGAACACTGTCAACAAGCGCCACTCATGTTGGAAGTGACTACGTGACGTCATGCACACACACTTGCATATTAACGAAGGAAACTTGTGCGGCTTTGTCGCAGCGCGAAGAAAAGTGGGGCTGGAATTTTTTACGATTCATTTTTTATTTTCGTCGAGCTTGGGTTGTAGGTTTCTGTTGCAAAGTTGAAGGCAATAGGCTCGCCACCTATTACATGGGATTTAAACATTGTATTGCATAACCATACACTATAGACGATTAAGAATTTTTACGTTACTTCATTTATTAATATTTGTCGAGCAATTGGTACATTAGCGGCCATTGCGTGTGCTCCCTCGCTCCTTCAAATCAAAAATCAATTATTCAAATTAGGCTGAGAATCAGCTCTTTTCGTACGTCAAAGTTACAAAAGACAGTCTTCCCAACGCCCGCCCTTCACCACTTCCTAGTGCTTTCGCTGGAAAGAAGTGGCGCAACAAACACTCCAGCAGCACAGCTGTCTGTTCAGTTAGAAAATACTTAATTGTATACAATACTAGGTATGCAAAGTAATTAACATTACAAGACACAGAACATTAAATTAAATTATTTGGCATAATATGTCAGCCACGCCAATATACCACAACAAATACAATAAAACCTATACGTACACAAGGAAAAAAAAAAAAAAGATTAAAGATGTAAACAGAAATTTACTACCTAAATAAAAGCCTCCGGGTATAAAAGGCATTATAATAACCGCTGGTCCGTTAAAAACATTTATTTTGTCTTAAACGCAGCAGTATCATCGATTATCTTCCAACCAACTAACATAACTATCGAAATGTGGGTGCACTTTAGGTACACCTCTATCTATCCCTTCGGGAATACTATCGTGATGTTATGTTACACTAGCTGCGCCCCGCGGTTTCACCCGCGTAAGTTTCGATCCCGTAGGAATATCGGGATAAAAAGTATCCTATATGTTAATACTGGTTATAAACCATCTGTGTGCCAAATTTCATCCAAATCTATTCACTAGTTTCGGCGTGAAAGAGTAACAAAACATCCATCCATACAAACTTTCGCATTTATAATATTATAATATAATAATATAATAAAGTAGGAAGTAGGATTTTTAAAGTGTTTTGTTTTTTTTTTTTTTAAATGTTACCCCATACTAGGAATTACTCCTGTATCGTGGGTGCGTTTACAAACATTTAAACTCACATACACAAACAACAGCAGTGATAACAAGATGGCACCAGAGTCCGCAGAGGCAGCGGGTGCTCGTATAAACGTACTTGAGTCTATTCAAATGTATGTTTCAAATTGATATTATTTCAAGTTAAACAAATGTCAACTTTATTTTAATAGTAATTAAGTTGATTTCAGAGTGACTAGCACTATTGCAAAAATTTTGAAGTTGTAGCGTAAACTGAACTTTATGGTGTAGGAATTAAAGTTATTTTTCCATAAACTCATATTTGTTTGCATTTTTTGCAAATAAATCGCGAATGCAGTTTAGATGATATTCATGTGAGAGGTCACAACTGCGCATTTAACTTATGATGCCTCCAGCATAGCGTTCGATAAAATGCACGTGTACAATAAAATGTATGGATTTGTATCCGTAGACTCTTCACAAAACCAAATGACTTCTAAATCACAATAATGGCGCCGATTCTCTTGTTCACAAACTAAACTAAATTTAAGTTCAGTGCATCTTTTTCTTTCTATTTCATTTAGAACAGGACAGTAGATAAATATTAGTTTACTCCTGTCAAATTAGTCAGCGCCTGACGTAAATTGACGTATTTTTGGTAGCCATGTTTTTAATCGCGTCTAATTTGTCTATGGAGTATTTCAATTTGACAGGACTAAAAAAAATTATAATAATAATCTCTTTATTTCAGAATACAATTCCATAATTACAAAAGGTACCAAAGTGTTAGTACGTAACTATTTTTTTTTTTGCGTCATTTTTGCCGCTTATAAATTTGTATTTGCTTTCTTTCTTTCCTTACAATCTGGATGAAGCAATCAAATTAAAGGAATCATTCCATATTGGCTATACTCTGTGTAAAAGATGATATGGTTAGAAAGGGGGTGACTACCGAGATGACGACTAATAGAGAAGTATGGGAGAAAAAGACATGTTGCGCCGACCACGAATAACTTGGGATAAGGGCAGGAGAATTCTACTAATAATATTATAAACGTGAAAGTTTGTATGGATGGATGGATGTTTGTTACTCTTTCACGCAAAAACTCCTGAATGGATTTAGATGAAATTTGCCATACAGGATAAAACCAGGATTAACACATAGGATACTTTTTATCCCGATATTCCTACGGGAACGAAACTTATACGGGTAAAACCGCGGGGCGCAGCTAGTGATGGTATAAATAGGTAATTTCAGTCATCATTGCAATATTACTTGTCCACTTAAGCCATAATTTGGATGAAGAAACCAAATTGAATGGTCTAAATGAACAAAATTGTAGGAGCCATTCCATATCAGTAATTTCTTTCAATCAATTCGGTTGAATCGTGTAATATTGCTAAATCGATAAAATCCGATAAAGGGCGCTTGCCTAAACCCGTAGAGACACTTGAACACAAGTGACATCTTAGTCGTAATAATGTCAGGTAGTCGTGACAGTGGTGCCGATTCCCTTTTCCGTTCACAAACTAAACTAAATTTAAGTTCCGTGCATCTTTTTCTTTCTATTTCATTAAGAAAAGGACAGAAGATAAATATTAGTTTAGTCCTGTCAAATTAAGATACTCCATAGACAAATTAGACGTGATTAAAAACATGGCTACTAAAAATACGTCAATTTACGTCAGGCACTGACTAATTTGACAGGACTAAACTAATATTTTATCTTCTGTCCTTTTCTTAATGAAATAGAAAGAAAAAGATGCACTGAACTTACATTTAGTTTAGTTTGTGAACAAGAGAATCGGCGCCAATATCACGGTTTACTTAAGCCTTAGAATCTAGATCATCATCAACATCATTTCAGCCCGGAATCACCCACTGCTGGGTACACGAGTAGGCGTCCCCTTTCTTATGCCATACTTCCCGGTTCTGTGCGTCTCTCATCCAGGTGTTTCCCGCGACTTTGACGATATCGTCAACCCAGCGCGCTCTTGGACGGCCCTGGTTTCTTTGGCCGACCCTTGGTCACCATTGGCACCGTAGGTCATTGTTGGCAGGACACATTGATTGAAAAAGCGGGTTTTTAAGGCACTGAATCTGGATGAAACATCCAATTTAAAGGAATCATTCCATATCGGCTATGTACCCTTCTTTTCCTCGTCAGTTTTGAGTATGCATGTGGATGGCTATAAGAGTAGGGGAAGACCAAAGAAACGATGGATGGACTGTGTGAAAGATAATCTGGTTAGAAAGGTGGGTGACTACCGAGATGACGACTATACCCTGTCCATTAGGTAAACCGTTTTACGACAGATGGAACTAGTGGTTGCAGTTACACGTACGGCATTATAATGCCTGAAAGAAGCCATAAATAAGATAATTCAATAAGATAAGGCAGTTTTACATTTATTTTATTACGCATTTTAATGTTAACTTTTACGTAATCTGGAATTTACGTTCTAAGACAGCTGTCAAAAAACGGTTAACCTAATGGACAGGGTATAATAGAGAAGTAGGTATAGAAGTAAACATAAGGGCACCATTTTATATGAGCTGCAGGAATCCGGTCGAAGTGGCGGTGCTGGGGGAGGCCTATGTCCAGCAGTGGACGTCTTTCAGCTTAAATGATGATAGAAGAAAAAGACATGCTGCGCCGATCCCAAATAAGTTAGGATAAGGACAGGAGAATGATGACTTGTTTTCTTCTAGCTGAACAAATAACTGTGCTGCTGGGGAGTTTTTGCGCCACTTCTTCCCAACTAAAGCACTAGGGAGTGGTGAAGGGCGGGCGTTTTGGGGACTGTCTTATGTAATTTTGACATTCAAAAAGTGCTGATTCTCAGCCTAGTTTGAATAAATGGCATTTAAATTTGATTTCATGAAAAAAAAAAAGCTAAAAAGAGGATGGATGCTATAACCACGCGATAGTAGTGAAAACTTACGACTGCAGCCGAGTATACGCGATTCAACGTTGGCTCGGATACTCGGATCTAGTCGGGCGGCCCGACTAGATCCGAGTATACCCGATTTAGCATCACCGACCCGAGCGTGACGGTTCAGTTCCGTTCACTATTTAGAAAGAGCGCAAAGTGCGCCTAAAAAATGTTCATTTCAAAAGTTGGATCTTCATTTGACATCTAAGTTGATATCATTTCCGTAGTTACGGGCGAGTGTTGCGCAAACTTGTAGCCCAGCTCAGCACGTGTAGCCTTCGTCGTTATACGTAGCATGCTTCGATGAGTAGTGACGTAATCTTCGCGTCAGAGCTCTTTGTTTTAGATCCGTGGACGGTCTTGTAATTTTTCTTATGATATAAGAGTTTTTCGAGCAATGTGCCTACTGCCAGTTAAGTTTAGCAATTCTTCGGGCTAAGTCGGTTTTCCTGCGGATATCTTCATTTCTGATTCGATCACGTAGGGTAACTCCAAGCATAGCCCTCTTTATTGCCCTTTGGGTGTCAAGGCCCATTGCCTATAAATGTTCCCACTACTGGGACACAGGCATCCTTTCTGTGAGAGTGGAGGCATAATCTACCACGCGGGCCCAGTGCGGTTTAGTGGATGTCACATGTCTTTGATTTTTTTGGTTCTAGAACATGCCAGTTTCCTCACGATGTTTTACTTCACCGTTTTCAGCAGTGGTGATGCAATTAAATACACTAGGTAAAGTGCCTGCCTGAGTTCGAGCTCACGACCTACAACTCGTAAGTCAGGGCCGACTCCCCCCCTGCTAGGCAATTTAAACTTGTAAATAATATTCAAAATCTAACATAATCTAAGATTCACCAAGGTCGTAATTACACAAGAGTATAAAATCCAAATTATTCTACACCCTGAGGGACTAATTATAAATAGTAATTAATTCTAGTTAAGACACGACTAGTTAACCCGTGTTCTTGGAACTTGATATGAACTGTAGAGTCTCCAATGTCAAAGTTAATATAATTACCTGTTTTATAGGTATTAATTTGCAAGTTGTAGGTCGTAGGCTCAAACCCAAACAGGCGCTTTACTTTGTGTAAAATAATTTCATCACCACTGCTCGTGGAAAGATCGTGAGGAAACCGGCATGAATTCGCACGTCGAGCCGCAAGATACAGACGCACTGTCTAGTTTTGGGCTCACTAGTAAATACTATACAAGCGTTGTTTTGCATCCTGCTGTTATGAAAGACATAAATAATCAAATAAAATTACGATCCCTGGTAAATAATGAATACATACTTGTTTTTTAGTTATTTTAGTCTGACAGTATTTCAGAATACACCACTTTCAAAGAACAGAATCGCGTTATGTGTATAGGACATGTGACATCTACCAACCCGCACTGGGTCCGCGTCGTGGATTAGAGTCCGCTCCCTCTCACAGAGAGGAGGTCTGTGTCCCCGCAGTGGGAACATTATAGGCTGATAATGCTGATATACGCATTAATTTAATTGCTTTGATTAGGATCGGTGGAGGCTTCGATACGTATTCTGGCTAAATTGACGATGATGGAGATGAATTTTCGAATGAATGAAGAGAAAACGTAAGTACTTTATAGGCACATTTGAATAGCCGAGAAGTCGCTCAGTAAAACAGAAAGTTGCAGTTTTTTGCTCGTTCCAAATTCGCTTCCAAGATTGCCAATTTGAAATTGAGCTGTGGTTTCTCTTATTTTTTGCACGTACTTACCACTTACAGTCTGGACCATTAGTATCTAATTAAAGTATCTAATTAAAGCGTTGTTAACACATTCATCTGTACTTAGACGGTTTCATTTTTTATATCTCACAATTCCTTTTTCCAACAATTAGGTACTAATCAATTTTTTGGCCTAATAATCAGTAGCGCAATACAACGTGGCAATGCTGCCAACGTTTTGGGCACTTTTCCTGTTGATAGCGATGGGGACAAATTTTTTGATACCCTATGATTCTTTTCCTTCTTTCTTTGTATACATGTACAAACGCCAGCAGGTCAAGCTACCCGAAACTGTCAAATTTTTCCAATCTACCTTGAACCTTAATGTTTTAGCGATAAAATTGAAAATCTATTAAAGAAATTTGACAGATTGTAGTAACTTGATGTGATGGCGTCCGTACATAATATTAATATTATTTTAAGTCCACTATGAATTGGATAGCAAAATTAAAAATTGTAAGTACTTAATTGAAAAATCATCGGACGAATATTTGTCAAATGAAATACATCTTTAAGGTAATTTTATTTTAAATTAGAGTTTCGGGCTTAAGTATTAATTAAATTAGTCAAACCAAAGCTTTCAACTAAAAAAAAACTGAAAGAAAAAGTATTTATTGTGACTAGCCCAGGAAGATCACAAACTAAACTAAACACAGTGAAACACACACACACTAATTTGTATGTGGCACTACAAACTGGCACACAGACACAGGAACGTTTTTTTTCTGATTCAGTTGTTTACATTTTCGTCAGATACTTTTCGAACAGACCATAGGTTTGGTTTCGGTACCTACACCAGGTAACGTAGCATACTATCAGAGGCAAGTCGAGTTAGGTCGAGGTGCTCAGGCGCCGTTCAAGCCGGCTTTCACCACGCTTTCCATTGCGCCACGACACCTGGCCCAGCTAAAAGGTATTATGTAAATATTGTGATGAAAAATTAAAAAAAAAAAACTAAGTTGAACGTTTTTTGATACGATGGTGAGAGGTTGCAGAACCTGTCAGTCTAATTTGCGTTTTTTATAGCCATAACTAATATTTTATTACTTATGCAAGTTGCTCGAATCATCATCTGTCTAGCATTAGTTTCGGTTTCTTCAAACTCAAACTCAAAGTATTTATTTCAATTAAACCATTTACAAACACTTTTGAATTGTCAAAATTAAATAGTCGGTCAGTTAGTCCGAAAGATGAAGCAAGTCGCCCATTCCAAAACGTAGATCTCTATGGAGAAGAACGGGCAAGAAACTCCAAGGACACTCTTTAAATCAAGACATTATTACAAAATCCTGGGTACTTATTCTTGTTGCTTCTATACAATATGTAACAAAAACCCTGTCCGATCCTTAAGAGTATTATTCGGCATCGTACTGCGTACACATATGCGTAATCATTTAATGGATTTGAGATTATTATTTTTCCCCAGTGAATATCATTAAATTAAAATAAAAAATAAAAACTGACCAAAGGCAACACTGATCGCTCGACAAAGTTCACGTCTTACTACCTACAGTTTTGTGTCAAAGAAGCCGCCCGTGTCATTAACCGCGCTTTGTCGCGTGCCGCCAAACATACCTACATTACGCGCGGTGCGCGTAGGTATCAGCTGATATTGTTTTGTAGGCATAGTAATCCGGATTTCAGATACTCTCTGTATTTTGTGTTTTTGACTTAATTCTGTTTATCAAGAAACAATTAATTGAATTAAATGTAGCCCTGATAAGGGCTTTTTTTTAAATGTGATGTGCTTCTGGCAATGTACTTACCGACTCCAGGTGTTAGTTTATTAAAACGTTCACTTGTTGTTGTTGCATACTTCGGCGATCATGCTCCACATGTCCACCTCCAACACTAATACACATTCGACACCTTTTTGCTAAATTTACAAAAAAAACACACACAAACACATTTACAAAATTCCATTCTTGGTTCGTAATCAGTGGGCAGAAGGGATTGAACCCGCCGGTAGTGATAAGGGTGCTGACCATCTCCCTTCAGCACACTCCAAACCGCACTGTGGTTTGTGTCTAATCGTCGCGCAACAGAGCGTGTGCTTTGCGTGGGGTCCGCGGCAAACATATCCAGCACTTGTTCCTCAATTTCCTCGTTGCGCTCTCGTGGTCTTCCAGCATCAGTGGCTTGCGACTCGTGCCCATGAACACTGCCTGTGGTGTATACACCGTTATGCAGGCGTTGGAACGCACGCTCCGACGGTACTGTCACACCTGGTCTATTAGCGAAACGCACCTCGTACCTACGTATTACGCGCAGCTGCATAATTGCAGTCGGTCTTGCCTAAGCACATCAACATATTAAAATATTCCTGATTAGAATACGACATTGTTCGCGAAACGACAGCGCTTAATACGTACGGACGTCAGATCGAAAGCTATCTCCACGAAAGACTAGCAACAAGTATCGCGTCGGTAGGTAACTAGGCGGCGATATCAAAAGAGTCGGCGACTAGTTGAAAGAGTGTCTACGACGCGGTAGTGTAGGGCGGTGTTCTTTGAAATAAAAATAGGTAAAAATAAAAAGATTTTGCCGGCGGGTGGAGTGTTGTCAACTTATGAAAATTTGCCATATTCAGTGTTAAATTTCGCATGGATTATAAAAATTAAAAATCAATAACTTTTGGTTTTTATGAGTTACATTTTTATAACGATTTTTTCTAGTACGTATGTTGACCCAGGAATACGCCTTTATTGGATCGGACAGGGTTTTTGTTACAGCCTGTATGTGAGAACAATGTAAAAAAACAAATGAAGAAACTACCCAAACCTCTCCTCACGACATTTTCCCCGTTCCTTCGTATCACATGCCTATACCATGACAACCGATGTCCACACAACTTTTCAGTCACCGGTGCCACTTTCAGATTTCCTAATGTCGCTCCAGAATAAGTTTTCATTTCAAGTCAGAACTTCCTACCCTACTTCCTACTATAATATTTTAACCGTATGCGTATATATTATAACGTATTAACACATAGGATACTTTTTATCCCGATATTCCCACGGGATCGAAACTTATGCGAGTGAAACCGCGAGGCGCAGCTAGTCTGACATAATTCAGTTGAACTCTGGCACATATCATTTCGACGTTACGTAAAACACAGCACTCTTGTAACATTTTGGTTTAATTTTATGCAACATGCTTTCATACGCGCTTGGCAACATACAACGTTGTGCTAAAGTATGAAGCAAAACGTGCGAATGTTTCCGCTTAAAATTTGAAAGAAAAGAAAGAAAATGCATTTAATTACGGCAAACACGACGCATAAAAAAGAACACAAAAGAAAAGAAAACAAAAAAATAAACTTCCATATTCATAACGTCAGTATAATGCATGTATAAGATGTAATGAACGTCACTAACACTGCTATTAAGGCAGCCACTCAAGGCTGAAAAGCCGAAACAGTTTTTAGTGTGTCGTCCGATGAACGAACGATCGCAAGAAAGACTGAAGCTGTGGCGAGACTGTGCTTCCTTACCCAAACGTTTTGTTCCACCCGCTGAAGACCTCCCACCTGGGCATGAGTAGCCTTGGGTAACCTGGAAGTCTTTAAACAGACTCCGGAACCAGGTTGGCCGAAGCAAGGAAAACCTGTTCAGGTGGAGATTCATAGACGACTGCGCTTTGGAGTGTAAATGTGGTGCCATTCCACAAACGATGGGACGCTTAATATCGTGTCCTGCGTGTCTTGTCAGCTGCACGTTACAGGAACTGATGGATGCTGGTGATGGCACAAACAACTAGCCCAATTCTGGGCCGAGTCCATTTAGATTGCCATCGAAACGCTAAGAAGATTTCGCAGAGGTCGCCGCTTAACATCAGGCCCATTTAGGACCCAAATATGCTGACACCTCGCGACTCACGTAACTATCATTTGCGTTTTAATCTGTGCCTCTTAAGTCTTAAGCTCCCCTAACATAGCTATGTCACAAACCATGCCCCACCTCCTATCCTGCCTCAGTGTCCCAAAACATGCAGTCAAAGTGACCTCTGCGCTGCCACCGACAACGCCGTGAAAGTGGCAGTTTTGGGAAAACAAGATTTAAAATACAGTCGTGCCAGCGACACGAAGAAGATTTGGATATTTGTACATTCTTGCGTTCTTGACACAGAGAATAGGGACCGAGACACTGCTAGTAAAACTTTCCAGATCATTCCATCTAGTCGCAGAAGACTCAAAAGCATAATGAAGGCACTGCTTTACATATACATAATCACAGAATATAATGATAGGTCTGCAGCCTGACCTCCGGGCGGCCAGGGTCACGCCTTGTGCCCGAAACGCACCGTCACTCTCGTGTCTTGCCTTGTTCTCACGAAGTATATATAGATGCGTATGGAATGCGGCTGCAGAGTGCAGTTCTAGAATTTTCTGATGTCCACAGTTTTCTTATGGCTTTCATAGCCCTAAGGCAATATAACTGGAACTTTATGAGCGACGGGAAATATCGTTATGAAACGTATAACCAAAAATATGAGAGAGATTTGTCCTAGATCCAAAAATTCGAAGAAATGTGACTTCCACCAACCCAGACTGAGTCCACGTGGTCACCTGTGATTACCACTTCATGACACAGTGGGATTGTATGCTCAAAGTGATTCTGCTTTTCATCATTATGAATAAGGGTTTAATTTCAAAAGCCTTGCTTTTTTTTTATATACTTGGCACCTCGCAGGGTAACCTAGAAGGTGGTCGGCTGCTTCATCGGGCTTCCCTGTGGGTGCCTCAATAAACTAAGCCCTCCTGCCAGAAATTAAAAAAAATTAAGCGACCACCTAACCCTATGGGGCCCTATGGGGACTTCGGCTTAATCGGTAACCTTGCTGAGTCCCAGAATCTCTTGTAGTTCTTGGATTTTTGTAGAAGAATTTCTTCTACAAAAATCCAAGAACTATATTTTCAAATAAAACGAAGGTCTATCGTAGTTTTCGTAGTGCACTCTGCTGGCTTAGATTGTATTATATTGCACTTTGCAGTATAATACAATCAATGCTCCAGACAGAGTTGACTAAACCAACCTCTCTCGCACCATACAATATTTACACGAATCGTTTCGAGCCCTTTTTGAACCCCTCATCTCCTATGCTGTTTATAGGGGCGGTATTACAGTTTGTAAGGGTGTTAATATCGCTCAGATCTTTAATGAGAACCCGCCCCATCTTACAAGGCTCGTCCCGGCTTCTTACGAAATGTTCTTAGTAAAACATTTTCAACTTATTAACAAACCAAGTTGTCAATCTCATCGTCATCTGCCTGCCTTTTCCCAACTATGTTGGGGTCGGCTTCCAGTCCAACCGGATTCAGCTGAATACCAGTATTTTACATGGAGCAACTACCTCCACAACCCAGTTACTGGGTAATACGATACCCCTTGGTAAGACTGGTTGTCAGACTTTCGGGCTTCTGGCTAGCCGTAACGACAGTCAAAGATCTACGAATGACAGCCGGGACCAACGGCTTAACGTGCTTTCCGAAGCACGGAGGGGTCTCGGTATGTAAAGATGGCAATGGCAATGGCATGGTGGCAATGGATGGTGAAAGTTGTCAATCTAATCTAATATAATACATTAATCTATATCATCATCATCGCTTTCCCTATGTTGGGGTCGGCTTCCAGTCTAACAGAATAATACTAGTATTTTACATGGAGCGACTGCCCATCTGACTTCCAGAACACAGTTACTGGATAACACGATACCCCTTGGTAAGACTGATTGGCAATCTATTGTGTTTCTGTCTACCCGTATCTGTAAAGATTTACGAATGACAGCCGGGATCAACCAAGACACGGCTTAATTTGGCAAAACTACATGGCCTGTCGAAAAACTTGTCCTGTTTCCACATGTCTGGTTTTCGGCTCGATTACTTAAGTACAAGCTACTGGTTCGGCATAACAGTTATCCGTTCGCTTGCGCCCGAAATAAGTTCACGAAAGTTGTTTTTTTAAGCACTAAGAACTTGTTTCCTGTTCCTTTTGAAGGGTCAATTCTTGGACCAGGTTTGTTCCGTTTTTTATCGCGACAATTTTTTATCGCCACTGTATTTTCAATTCTCGGTGTTGAGCCGAGCGTTGAGAATCGAACAGAGTGCATTCCAGCTCATCAAAAAAATACACTGTTGGATTTTCAACTCGCCTGTTGGTACTTGGACTTATTGATACTTTCCAAACCGCGGTTTATGTAAGATTTGTGTGTCTTAAAAAGTTATTCCTACATGCAATTGAAAGCCACAAAAGTACTACTTATTATATTTTTAACTTTTTTTGAAGCCTAGAGTTTTATGCCTGTGCCTGTCAATCTCGATTAAAAGAGTGTACGTAATCAGCGGGGTAATTGCGTAACACACTAACAGTAGCAATGGGTTTCATTTTGACAGTTCAACAAAATTCATTGCGTAATTAACGCTGTTGTTGAACTGAAATCTGAAATCTACACCTACCGTAACTGGGCACAGGCAGCGTAAACAAGCGCTCCCTAAACGATCTTAGGCAAAAGGAAACGTACGTCCGAAATAGTTGAGCAAAACGCTCACCCGAAGCACGCCACCCTCAAATAGTTCACGAGAAGAGGCTGAGGGGCGGTCGTTGACCCCAAATGTTTTCGGGAACCAAGGTTCAACCAAAACCCATCATCAACCCGTTACCACCTCTATTTCCACCTTCATAAAGCATCAATTCGCACGTTACCGCACCGAACAAAGTATGAGAGCGGTGGCTTTTCGCATAAAAACTATAGCCATTGCAATTTGAACCATATTTCATAGGCAATAAGACGCCATTCTTATGATAATCGCGTGTGAATAATGAAAAATCATACTTTATTGTCCGATGGTGATTCAGCAAAAAATATTATTTAAACGACAAGAAATAAAGTTCATATTCGAGTGACTGAGCGATAAGAGTTCGCGGTCGGTGACAAAGTTTGACATAAATACGAAATTCGTGGATGCTCGCCGTCTCTGTCACACCTAGGGTAGATTACGGAGAGAGAGCGAGACAGGGATACACGTGGCGTTACGAACAAAACAGCGGTTTTCTTTTTGTATGTTTTTTGTATGGAATAAGAAACGTGGGGGACTTTCGAACAGCAGTCGACTACGACGTAGGTACGAAGGCCTTCTTCAATCTACGCAATATTTGAACCCATCTTGCGCCCTTGGAGTACTCCTAGGGCGCAAGATGGGTCCAAATAGATGTTCTTCAGAAAGGTAAGGTGGGTAATACTCGGAATCTGCGTGCGTGTACACACATAATCAGCCTATAATGTTCCCACTGCTGGGACACAGGCCTCCTCTCTGTGAGAGGGAGTGGGCTGTAACCACAGGCGGCCCAGTGCGGGTTGGTATATGTCACATGTTATTGAATTTGTGCGTGTATAAACAGCGGGGTGATTGCGCAACAAACTATCGTTGCGGGTCGTCAGAAGCCCGAAAGTCTGACAACCAGTCTTACCAAGGGGTATCGTATTACCCAGTACCTAACTGTTATATTAATAGTTAGCTAGATAAACTTAAAAAGCCATATTTTCGTGCCTACTAAATAGTATAATCGCGTTTAACTTGGTATCGCTTCATAATGAATTCTTCTTTCCTGTTCGGTGATAGTCGTGTTGTTTTGAGTTATGACGATGCCACTGGCTGTGGCGGACGGGGGGCTAAGGGGCTCAAGAGCTAGAAGACATGGTTATTTTACGCACCAGTTAAAATTGTTACAATTTTCATTTAGAAATGTGACTAAAAAAGTTGTACCTATGAGTTTGGGAGAGAAATAGGATAGAATGGAATGAAATTTAGTTGGGGGAACAGAGAGTTACATTCGGAAAGGGCTTGGGAGATCCGTGGAACGTATGTTTCCGGAGAACGTTCAAAGATCGATTGGTTGATCACGTGTCTCAGTCATCAACTTCTGAACGTTAATATTTGGAGTTTGGTCTTATTACGTTTTCTGTTTGTTTATGTTATGTTTTCTAGTTCAGATAGGCAGTCGCTTCATGTAAAATTCTGGTATTCGGCTGCATCCGGTTAGACTGGAAGGTGACCCCAACACAGCTGGGAGAAGGCTAGGCAGATGATGATGACTCTCAGTAGGAATGGCTTTCAATTTGACAGTTCAACAACATTCATTGCGTTATTTACGTTGTTGAGCAGACGAATTTTTCGAACGTAGGAAGCAATGGTTTAGCAATATCCTTCAAAATGATTCAGATTGAGATTGATTGTGTGTTACTCAATTAGGGTGCTGATGTATGGACGTAAACGAAGCAGAGGAATATGGAAGGATCGTAGCAGGTGGCCAGAGCAGTGGTGGCCCACTGGTACCGGCCGCGACTTACGAGTTGTAGGTCGTAGGTTCGAACCCACACAGGCGCTTTACTTTGTGTAAATTATTTCATCACCACTGCTCTCAAAACGGTGAAGGAAAACATCGTGAGGAAACCGGCATGTCCTAGAAGCAAAAAATTGGAAGACATGTGACATCTACCAACCCGCAATGGGCCCGCGTGGTGGATTACGGCCCGCTCACCGAGAGGAGGCCTGTGTCCCAGCAGTGGGAACATTATAGGCTGATTATGTAGCAGGTGGTGATCTGGGTCCTAATTCACTATGACCACTCAATGATTCTTTAATTCGATACCACGTGAATCTCTCGATCATTTCGCGTGTGGGTTCGTTCATTGTGTTATAGAGAATACGGCCCCTGTAATTACTGCCTACTCCCTTGGGAAAAAGGCGTGTGTTTATGTAAGTATTTGTATCTCGTTCCCTATCGACCCTGAGAAATGTCAATAAAATGGTTGATTCATCGAAATTCACGACGAATCGACGTAGCCTGACAAGCTACGGAATCGCTTTTATAAAACTGGTTTGGCACGCACCGCTGTATTTTTAACAATGTCATAAATTTCAAGCACTTCCTTTGTGATCGAAAATGCTTGCACTGACTGGACAGACCTTTCCTCGAAAGACTGATTTCAGACACCAATCTACATGGTCTTCACATGATCTGACCAAGATTATGTCTGGACTTTAAAAGAGACTGTGACCTCTGGGTTTGTTTCGGCGTTTCTTCTCAGACTAGTCAAAAAAAGTATTAATCTGATTGAAATTATAAATCATTATCATAAAAAAAAAAACAGAACGCGCTCACACATAAAAGCGACTTTAATTTAGAATATGTCATCATATGTAGAGATAATAAATTAATCGAGTCATCGTCAGACTTCCGTGTTTACAATAAAAAAATAAAAAAGTTAACGACCTAAACGAACAGTCCTTATCAATCCCCGTCGATAACAAACGCGTGTCTCCAAAGCCTCGGATCAAGATCCTCAAAAAAAAAAAACAAACGAACATCGAACTATGACGGAATCCGCTACCTGAATGACCTTCAAATCAAAAAGGTTTCCTTTGAATAAATATCTCTGCGTCTTTACACATTGGTACGAACTGGGGTGCGTTCGGGACGGAGACGTGTTGGAATCGGCCAATGACTTTGATTGAAATCTACATCCTCGTCTGTGATTGGTGGATTCCTGCACGTCTTCGGTAGGCGTGGACATGCAACCTTAGCTTTTGGGTGCATTAAAATCCACAATTGGCGATAGTTAAATAGTTTACCTCCAGTGAAGTCTGGGTAGTCAGGCCCCTACCACATTCAAACTGCCTGTCTTTTCCTAACAATCTTGGGGTCGGCTTCCAGGCAAACCGGATGCAGCTGAATACCAGTATTTTCCATGAAGCGACTGCCTATTTAACATCCACAGCCCAGTTACTCGGGTAACACGATGCCCCTTGGTGAGACTGGTTTTCAGGCTTCTGACTATAAACGGCTGTAAAAGATCGACAAATGACACCTGGGACCAACGGCTTAACGTGCTGTTCGAGACACGGAGAGGTATCGATATGTTACAATGTAACACAATACCCCATAGTGAGACTGGTTGTCAGGCTTCTGCCTATAAAAGACTGCAAAAGATCTTTTTATGTTACTAACATCTTGGTACCTTTTGTAATGTTTTATTGAGGTAAATTATGGAATTGTATTCTGAAATAAAGAGATTATTATTATTAACGTGCTTTTCGAGACACGGAGGGGTCTCGATATGTAATGGAAGGTATAAACGGACCGACAGCGTCAAGCGTACCTTAGAGGCTCACCCCACAGACGGTATATTACGGGTCAATAATATCGGATGCGTTATTAAAATATCCGTTTTCAGTACATTTTGTATTAGGACGACCACGAAGTTACACCCTGCTGCGATAATAACGACGCAATAGAAGTAGGACGCTTGCGTTCCTCTGTCCTGCGATATTCCGATGAGTTCTTAGAACATTTTGTATTAGAACGCATACGATCTTACACACACCTGGGGGCTAACCAGCACCTCTTACAGCAGTATTCTTTTAATCTTACTTCAGTGCGATACTGCTGTAAGATGTGGTGGGTTAGCCTCCTAGGCCGTAATTCTCTATGACACAATGAACGAAACCGCGCGAAATCAACGCGAGATTGGCGGGATTAGCTAAGGAATTGACGAGGTTTCGAAGTAAGGAATCGTTAACGCAGGGGACGCATTAACGCCGGGCCCTAATTCACTATGACCACCATAGTGAATTAGGGCCGTGCGTTAATAACTTAGTAACGTGTAGTATACGAACACGTTACAAATATCGGACGATAAAGCAGCTGTGTGGGAATCGGGACGCATAATCGCAATAAATAACCGTACGCTGGGGCTGCAGTCTCGACATTCATAGCGATCGCTTTACAACCGAATGCGGTCGCAAAGTCCCGGATTGACAGGTGTAATGTATGGGGTGACAGAACTTTGCGACCGAATTCGGTCGTCAAGCGATCGATATGAATGTCGAGACTGCAGCTCCTGTACTGGTTGACGTCATCACGTCAACGCCGGCTGTCGCTAAAACCCAGCGCTGGGGCTCTGTCTCGCATAGGGTCTTAGCATTATGCTGAGCGATGGCCGTTTTGCGTGGATGTGACGCATGTTTTCCACCAACTTGTTATTTTTTTTTTGTGTTCTTTTTATGCGTCATGTTTACCGCAAATAAACGTATTTTCTTTCTTTCTTTCAACGCATCCGATATTATCGACTGATAATAACGCGCCTGTGGTTGATAGCCTTTAACCTTCAATCGACCTGTTATTATTTAGCCACGAGCCAGTTCCACCACGCTGGATGGCCAATATTTTAACCACGACCTGAGCTATCCTTCTATCGTTCGTGCCGATACCAGAGAAGATCCACCGATAAAGGGTAATATCATACACAGTCGCGTGCTTCAGTGCCAACAGCCATTGCTGTTATCGCCCGTTCCGATACCGGTCGTGCTGAATATGTACTTTATTCCGTACGTGCGCCTTATCAGACATACGGCCGTGATATACGGATACCTAGGCAATGATAAACACTAATATATTTAGTAGACACGACAACATATCAAGCAATCTATACTATTAATGAAGCTGAAGAGCCTAGAATCTAGTTAAGATCTTAGGCTACATAGTAATATAATGCTATACAGACTTCTGACGTTAATTGTGATGACTTGTAAGAATCCATGACCAATAAATGACTAAAGATATTAAACGATTTCTAGAAACAGCCAATGATTCGGGCTGCTACTGAGAATGGGAAAATCCATGTAACACTTTGCACATACCCGGGGATCAATTTCCTCATTGAAAAAACTGACACACAAAAAGATATAATTTTACCCGATCTGGGAATCAGACGAGCGCTACGCTGAGTTGTCGCGCTTACGACCACTAAACTATCAAGCACAGATTTATAAACTAAAGGAAGATATGCCAAGGGGGCGTGGCGCGTGCGAACAATGTATGCACAAAACAGAAACAAACGCGGGCGCCGTTGATTACTCGTGAACGCACGGAGCGATGTCGAGTCAATGTAGTTGTGTGTCTCTACGTTGTGATCTGCTGTTACGCGATTGGCTCGCGTTGACTGTGGTGACTGTTATAGTGTGAGTGAGCGCGTGTTCGTATTGTAGTGCATATGTAGTTGTAATTTTTGAAGGCGACAGCCGGACTCGAACAGTTGGGCAGCCACACCATATCTCCCTTTAGTTTATAAATCTGTGCTATCAAGCCTCTCATCACTCTGTTTTCGATCGGCCCGTTATCTCATTATTTCTTCCATACTTCTCAATTAAGGAGTATGTATATAAGGTAAGTAGTTTCTATTTACCCCCATGGGAAGACGGGTTTGTGTATAACGGGTGTCAAAAGACACTTCACGAAGCCGAGAATCACTTGTACTCCCCGTCATTGTAATATATTTTTGTACTGGACCATCTGGGAACCTTCAGGTTACGGAGACATTGAAGGTCAAAATTCCAACTTTTACTAACGTTTTCTTTACGAAAACCAAGTTTTTATTGTTATAAACACAACTTTAAATACCGCCACGACCCCTGCACCGTTGCATGCACCCATAAGCATGTAGCGGTATCTACAACGCCACATGCGAACAACGCGTCATACTGACGTCACGCAAATCCTGCATCTCGCAAGCAGAGTTTACCGCGCAATTAGCATGGATACAATTTCCCAACATCAATCGTTGGGCAATTGCCCGCCAGACACAACAACCGTCTGGTCGGAGGATCCTCCTTTTTCTATGGAGGATGAGTGAACTTTACATCCTGTTCCTCATGCCTCCAAAAGTACAATGTTTTGCGTGTGTTACATTGCGCACCACTGCAGCAAAAAGAAAAATCGTTTCCCAGGATTTTTTTTGTACAATGTTACTTAGTTTGATGTACAGAATACGTAGTTGACAGCTACGTGATGGATCCTTTTGCACCCTGCATACGTGTATGTTCTCTATTAGTCATCATCGCAGTAGTCACCCCCTTTCAAACCCAGGCAGTCACCTCAAGCCTCTCTCTTCGATATAGATAGCTACTGTACAGAATGTTTTAACTACTCTATAACATCGTAAGTGTCCAATTGCAGTGAAACGTTCAGTTTCTATTCGATTTACACGCTACGATTATCGTGTAGTATATAATTAAAATTGACTGGGTGAACACGCGGTTCTGTCCGCGTGAAACTTAACGAACAAACCGTTCAAGTTGAGAATAATATTTGACGAACAGCCCGATGTAAAAACTACGAGTACGGGTCAAGCTCAAACTCTCAAAGCATTTATTTCAAACAAACCAATTACAGACACTTTTGAATTGTCAAGGGGTCGGTCAGTCATAAAGCGCTTATTACACTATCCAATTTAAGGAATGCTAACTAGGAACACTCTAACTAGGATGTCGGAAGCTAGTGATTACACTACACTAAATTGGACTCTAAATAGGACAGACGACGCATTCAGACGCATTCGTAAAGAAGGATCGATCCTAGATCGTACACAATTTAGGAAGTAATGCGGTTGGACCTCCAATTTACACTAAATTGGATCCAATCTGTTCTAACTGCGATTACATCTGCCGATTTCCTAGTTAGCATTCCTTAAAATTGGATAGTGTAATAAGCGCTTAAAGACGAAGCTAGTTGCCCATTCCAAAGCGTAGTAGGTACCTGTGGAGAAGAACGGGCAAGAAACTCCACGGACACTCTTTTAAATCAAAATGATATGGTTACAAAGTATCGGTTACATCATTTATGTTAAAAATTATGCAAAATGAAATAGAGAACCGTTATTCTTCCGACAGCTGTTTGCTGGGCAAATCAGGTAATCGAAGTGTGTCATTTTCGATACGATAGTCTGTCGGATGAGTTTGAATAGCTATGCTGTACCCAAAACAGTGAAGGAAAAAATCGCGAGGAAACCGGCATGTCCTAGAAGCAAAAATTCGAAAACATGTGACATCTACCAACCCGCACTGGGCCCGCGTGGTGGATTACGGCCCGCTCCCTCTCACCGAGAGGAGGCCTGTGTCCCCTGTGTGCTGTACCCGTAATGTAATGTCGTAACACACAATCTAAAATTTTGATATTGCTAATCCATTGCTTCATATGTTCGAAAATCTGTCTGCCCAACAACGTAATGAATATTGTTGAACTGACAAAATGAAAACCATTCCTACTGTTACTGTGTTACGCTGCAGTTAGTCGTAAGTACTTCGGTAAAAATCGTCGATACCCAACAGATACAGCCGATGTCTTGCAAAACCACGCGACCTTCAGGCTCCGACCTTCAGGAGTTCTTGATCTACATGTTGTACTCTGTTTCACGCTGCTACCTACTGACTTAGAGACATTTGTTTCAAGTTCATTCTAAGTAACGTTCTATTGGTCGACGAGGAGGCGTGGCAGTCGACATTTTATACAGATCTATGGCATTTATCATCGCTTTATCAACATTACAATCTAACCTATTAGCTAATAAGTAACTTAAATATAACTTAGGGCTGATTTTTTTAACGCCACATAATTTTATCCGAGGCATAATGTTGAGTTTTTGTCAGTTCTTCCATACAAAATCTGTCAGACGTCAATTTTATTTCTATGAATAAAAATGATATATATGTCGATTGAATAATTGACCCTTAAACAACTATAAAATTAAGAAATCGTCCAATAACGTCTTTTTTATTCAATATAAGTTAAAAAGAAGACACTTCTTGTAAGATTCAGCACTTAAATTCACTTGCATAACATGAATAATCAGCCTATAATGTTCCCACTGCTGGGACACAGGCCTCTTCTCGGTGAGAGGGACTGGGCCGGAATCCACAGGCCCAGTGCGGGTTGGTAGTTGTCACATGTCTTCCAATTTTTGGTTGTAGGACATGCCGGTTTCCTCACGATGTTTTCCTTTACCGTTTTGAGAGCAGTGGTGATGAAATAATTTACACAAAATAAAGCCCCTGTCTGGAAACCTACGACCCACAACTCGTAAGTCACGGCCGATACAACTGCTCTATTCTATCTCTTTATATATCTGTCGGATTTTGATTATATTCCGTTGAATATGACAAAATTAAAAATTTTATGATTTTGACCCAAAAGTATCAATAAAAAACGTAATAAGGACTGGATGCGCCCCTGCGGTTTCACCAGCATAAATCTCGCGCATAAACAGCATAAGTAACGTGGGTATAGCGTGATAAAAAGTATCCTTTGTCCTTATATAGGCCCTAGTGCACCCATATACCAGTTCTTATAAAAAAAATCCGTAGTTTCGGCTGAAGGAAGTTACGAAAATTCCTACTCCGTATCACTCCTACGGACACAAAATTAGTCCGGGGCCCGACCTAAGAATCAATGACAGCACGATTTCACAGTTGTCCTTACTGCCGATGTGTTTTTGTTTGTCCGAAAAAGTTAATACATCGGGTGTAGGGATCACTTTGAAGTTTCGAAGCCCTTACGGACGGGCCTGTATTTTCGTTGAGGGAATGAGCGAGTTCCCCTGAACCGTCCCGCTCCGGTCGGTGAAGCTGAATCGGGTATACCGTATACTCGGCTCCAGTCGGTCGATGACGCTGACTCGCGTATACTCGGCGCTGAATCGCGTATACTCGGCTCCAGTCGTAAGTTTTCACTTCTATCGCGGTCATAAGCACACACCCTCTTTTTTCAGGCAATAACGTCGAAAATACAACTGCTGACCTTGATCCCATCTCGGACAAAGTGTTACTAAGCATTTTAATAAAAAAAATCTCAGTAGCACCCGAAGTTGTTAAATCCAGGGTTATTAAACAACACTGCCTAAGTGCCTACCCCTCCGCGAAACACAGCCGTGATATAAAATTCATAAAACAAAAATGAAAACGCCATCTTGAATTCTCGATTTCCCGCCGTACACTTCCAATCCATAGTTACAACTTTTTAAAACGCAAGGCAACATCATACAGCCAATACTCTGACGTAACATTTAAAGTAGTGTGTACAACAGTACAACGCCACGCGACTCTCGCACGTGTGAACTTTGCACATGTGTGTTCTGTTTGTAAACTTATACTCACACATACGAATAGATATAACACAACACATCTACAAACCGTCTGTAGTCTAGTACACAAGTTTGTGTTGACTGTTACGTTTATATTTAGTTTCGAATTGGGAATGTTGCTTGGTGTGTTGTCGAGAGTCTGTATCCGTGGCGTCATGTTCACGTTTGGTTTGACTGCGTGTATGTATGGTGATATACAGGTAAATATGTATTTTCTTTGTTGCGATGTGTAAAGAGCGATGGCATTGTAATCTTGATGTTTGTCCTGACGCCATTTTACTGGCTGGTGCGCTGCAATATCGAGTTTTCTAAGAGCCAATGACCTAAACTCACTCGTGGGAAAAATTGGCTCATGGGACGCATTTCAGCCATCTCCCGTTGAGAGAAACGGACGATGCTATTAGTCCTGAGCTCTTTCTCTCTCTTGCACAGGAACAAGGATGGTACTAACACAACTAGCTTAAAATCCAGTCTTTCTTCTCATAACTAGGTCTAACAGACTAGGTTTAACGAGATCTCTTTGAAACACACTCGGTCTGTCTCCTAAACTTATCCAAACAACCGAAATCCGGGCAGCTTACAGACTCAGTGCGACAAAATCATAGCCAGCAAATGGGTATGCCCAAAACTAGCGAAATCCGACCGGAAGGCAACAAAAATTTGCAAGCCAGTCAAAAAAATAAGCGGCAACAGCTTTCACTAGTGGACAACAAGACCGACTGCAGGGTACCCGGTTGATATCCCGATCAGTCGTGCTCAGCGCTTCTCCTCCGCATTTATTATGCGCACATCAAGCTGTGGAACTCTGTGACTGCGTCTGTGTTCCCTTCCAAACATGCTCCGTCTGTTTTCAAAGCAAGAGCGAACAGCCCTCTTCAGGACACGCTCGTTCCATCACAGACCTCATCCACCGTTTTCCATCACGCGATCGAGGTCAAGAGCAGGCCCATTCAGCAATAAAAAAAAAACCTTTGAAGTGAATCCGACCGGAAAAAGAAAAGTCGAAACGAAATTTTGAAGACAATCGAAAATAATGAGGATTAGGGGTGGGCTTGGCGACGACGAACCGTTTTCAAAGACCGTTTTGCATTCTGCAACGATGCAACCGTTTTACGTCCTGGGGGTCTAACTACGACTATTATTGAAAAATGCGAAAAAAGGTCGGATCGGCTCAGTTGGGTCGGAACCATAGTCAATATTTGAAAGAGTGTAGGAGTGTAGGATCGGGACCAACCGAACCAAATAGTAACTTCGTAGCAGGAAACGTCCGAACATTCGGCCGATATGTCTTCGGAGTAGACCCCCTGGGTTCAAACAGTCTTCGTTGCACAAACCAGTCTTCGAATTACTTGGTCCGATTTTTTCATTTTACACCTATGAAAATACAGTCGACAATGCAATGGTTCAACTCTATCACACTTGTCCGTCGCGTCGTCTCTCGTTCCGCGTTCGTTTTCTAAATGGGATGCGACGAGTTCTTGTGCTCCCAAACTATATTTGCACTGGATTGGAGGAGACCGCTTGGTTCAATGAAAACTTCTTGTTGATCGATGAATATTTATTTACTTGTTGCCGCTGTGAGATCTTGATCCGAACTGACTTTATGGCCAAAAGCGCCCTGCTTTTATATATTTTTACAGGGGCGCAGGTAGTGGCGGGGTTAAAACTATCTTACTTTCTAAGACGCCAATCGGCTATCTCTGACCGTGCCTCACTCTCGGTCCGCTAGCCGTGGCCGTGTGTTCGTACGGTCCGCCAATCGCAGCCGTTTGTTTTTACCAATCACGGTGGCGAGTTTATACAAGTTCGCCTCGCCCGTGACTGTTCGACTCGCCCATGACCGTTCGCCAATTACAGCCGTTTGTTTCCTGCCAATGGCGGCGAGTTTGTACAGGTTCGACTCGCCCACGACTGTTCGAGAATGGGACACGATCTATGTACAATGATCACTTAAATACTAAGAAACTTATATACTATTTTTCTTTATTGCTAGTTAGCGAGTATAGTTAGTAGTTAGTGAGTAAGGATCTTATTATCAAGTATAGTTAGTAGTTAGTGAGTAACGTATCTTATACACTATTATTTACATTGATCTTAAGATTACGTCGTTATGTAGGTGGGCGTCCTGCACATTCCTCCCGCCGTGCGTCGTCATCCGCTGCTGGCGCCGCAGTCGTAGATGGTGCAGGATCGCTGCTCTCGATTGGTAGCACTATTATTCTCTTCACTGGACGTCGTAGGGTGCCTCCTTTTGTTGTCACGTCCACCGTACGTACAACTCCGTCTGGGCCGGGGAAAGTAGCACAGATGCGTCCCCTGACCCACATGTTTCGCGGAAGGTTGCCGTCCACGATAAGCACTAGATCGCCGACCTTGGGGATCGTGCCTTTGGTATGTGGTTCCCTGCGGTTTCGCAGTTCTGGAAGATATTCTTTGAGCCATCTGGCCCAGAACATATCGGCGAGCCTCTGAGCTGCGCGCCAACTGGCGCGTAGACGCAGGTCACTGTCGCAGAATTCGCCCGGCGCTGCGATGCGGCCGGGACCACCCAATATGAAGTGATTGGGAGTTAAAGCTTCAGGATCTTCGTGATTCACGGACACATGGGTAAGTGGCCGGCTGTTCACGGTGTGTTCGGCTTCGGTAAGCAGCGTGTGAAGCACTTCTTCGTTCGGGAATCGCTCGTTGACGGTGGCGGCGAGTGCTGTCTTTACAGATCTCACCATGCGCTCCCAGGCGCCCCCCATGAATGGTGCACCAGGCGGTATGAATCGCCAGTCGATCATCCTTTTTGAGGCCTCCTCTGCTGTAGCTGCGAAAATGGCGGTTCTTAGTTCCTTTTCAGCGCCGTGAAAATTGGTTCCGTTGTCGGACCACAGCTGCGTTGGGCATCCTCGGCGCGCTATCATGCGGCGCAACGCCATGATTGCCGAATCTGTGTTAAGCGATGCCACAAGTTCCAGATGAATGGCTCGCGTCGTGAGACAGGTGAACAAGGCGACGTATCTCTTCTGATGGCTTCGTCCTGCTGTGATGATCAACGGCCCGAAGTAATCTAGCCCGACGAAGGTGAATGGTCTCTGATGGTGCGCTAGTCGACAGGGAGGGAGGTTCCCTGTTATTGGCTGTGCTGGAGAGGCTGCCCTCATACGGCATCGCAAGCATCTACCGATAATTTTCTTGACAGTCGGTCGTAGACGGAGCACCCAATGCTGTTGACGGCATTCGTTGACTGTCGTCTCGGTGTTCGCGTGATGCAATTGGCGGTGGATATGTTCAATCCACAATCGCGTCGTGCGGTGGTCTCCGTCAAGAACCATCGGATTCTTTAGGTTCTCTGTGATGCTTGTCATGGCGGTTATTCGGCTCTTTAGGCGAATCTCTCCCTCTGAGAGTTGTACGCTTAGTGCGTACAGGCGACTGTTGCGTGATAAGGTCCTTTTTTCCTTTAGAGCTTCTATTTCGTCCTGGAAAGACTGTTCCTGAGAAGCTCGTAGAATCAGACTCTCGGCCTTACGTAGAAACTCAGCGGTGAGAGGAAGGTAATTGTTCGTGGTTTCTCGCTTCTCTCTCACTTTGATTGGCAATGTTCGTTTGTTCCTTCGCCAATCAGGGTCTGCGCTGCTATTTCTCTTGGTCCTTTTATAGTTGACGTTGTCCCTCGATCGATGACAGAGATATAGGAACTGTAGGATTCGTGCGGTAGCTCGCAAGTATCTCTCCCATCGCGAGAATCTATTGACGTCTGGTATTGCTTCGCTGATCTGTATGTTCTTGTTTCTGACGGTCAAACTACAGGTTCTCTCTTCCCCTGTGATTATGACAGGGTTCCTTTCATCGGCTGGCCATGTGTCCGGGCAACCGAGAAGGAAATCTGCACCGTTGAACCATCGATGATCTTGACCGTAGTCCTCCGGTACATCTCTTGTAGCGTCATCGGCTGGGTTCAGTTTGGTCGGTAGCCAGCGCCATTCATTGGTGGAGCTATGTTCCTCTATTGCTGCGATGCGGTGAGCGACATACGGTTTGTAGGATCTGGATCCGGTTCTGATCCATGACAGTGTAGTCCTGCTGTCGGTCCAGAACGTGGTCGACTCTGGCGTTCGATCGTGTTCTTCCTTAACCGCTGACGCCATGCGTGCGCCGAGTACTGCCGCTTGTAGCTCCAAACGTGGAATCGACATTAGCTTCAGTGGGGCCACCTTGGCTTTAGCTGTGGTCAAGCAGACGTTGACTCTTCCGTCCCTCGTGACCGTCCGCCAATATAACGCTGCCGCGTACGCAGATTCGCTTGCGTCCGTGAACACATGCAGTTGTAGCGATTCTGTAGCACTGAAGCCTGGGTAAGTTCGTGGGATGGACATGTGCTCCAACTTCCTGAGGTGAGTGAGCCATTTCCTCCAGCTTGCGGCTAGGTCGCTGTCCAGGGCTTCATCCCATGCTGTTCCACGACGCCAAACTTCTTGCAGTATTTGTTTGGCTCTGATAGTAACCGGGGATACAAGTCCCAATGGGTCAAACAGGGACATTACTATTCTAAGAGCTTCTCTCTTAGTAGGCGTGTCGTTCTGTAGGATGTTCTGTGGTATGCGCGCTAGATTCAAATTGAAGGCCAGCGAGTCTTTCGTCGGCTTCCATATTAAACCGAGAACACGTTCTGTCTTGATGCTGTCTTCCAGTTCGATTGAATCTTCAGTCTTGGCATCTTCCCCTAGCGCTTCAAGAAGGGGGGTAGAGTTAGATGACCATTTTTTAAGTTCAAAACGCGCTTCTCTGTGTATGTCGCGCACGGCTTGTGACACTTTCACGGCTTCTTCCAGCGTGTCAAAGCTATTCAAGTAATCGTCCATGTAGTGATTTCTTTTGACAGCTTTGACTGCTTCCGGATGTTCTTGTTGGAATCTCTCGGCGTTCGTGTTCTTTACGTATATCGCTGTCGCCGGTGAGCAAGAAGCTCCGAAGATCAGTGACTTCATGCGGTATTGTTCCGGTGGCTTGTCATCTCTTCGGTCTCCTCGCCACAAGTAACGAAGTGCGTCCCGGTCTTCGGGTCGTAATTCGATTTGCAAGAACATTTCGGTGATGTCAGCGGTCACGGCGATTGAGTGTTGACGGAAACGCATTATTACTCCTGGCAGTGATTGTAATAGATCTGGGCCAGTGAGTAGTTGGTCGTTCAAAGAGACTCCGCGGGTCTTGGCTGCAGCGTCGCAGACAATTCTTAACTTCTCCGGTTTCATGGGATTGAAAACCGCGAAGTGAGGTAGGTACCATGTTCGATGCTTTGATGTCGCGGCTGGAGCTGGTTCGGCGTATCCTTTTGACACTAGTGCTTCCATTTGTTCAGTGTACCTTTCCTTTAGTTCGGGTTCCTTGTCTACCTTTTTCTCTACGCTTATGAGCCTGTTCAGAGCGCTGTCGTAGTTGTCTGGCATCATGACGTTGTTATCTCGCCACAATAAAGCGGTTTGGTACCTTCCTTCTGGAGTTCTGTGTGTGTGTTGCTGAAGGATGCGAAGTGCCTTCTCTTCAGGATCATTGAGAGGTTTCTTCGGATTGACTTGCATGTTGTCCGTTGTGATGTATTCCTTCACCAGTTCATGTAGGTCGTTGTCTGTGTTCGCATGCCTGATGAAGTTCACTCGGTGGCCAAGTGCTCGCGTGTGACTGCCATGTAAGACCCAACCTAGCGGTGTCAGTGAAGCCACTGGTTGGTTCTTCTTTCCGGTTCTGACCTCCGTCGCAATGAGTAGATCCCAGTTGTCTTGGCCAATCAGGAGTTTGGGTCTTGCATTCTCAGTCACTAGGTCTCTCGCAATGTCCAGAAGATGTTTACAGTCCCTGACTGCTTCTCCAGGGATTTTTTGTGCCGCCAACTCTAGCTGCTTGATTGTTCTAGCGCGCAGCTTACGTTCGGATGTGTGAAGTCCTTTGATGGTGAAGCTCACTCGTCGAGATGACACGTCGACTGTGGGTTCGCCGTCAAAGGATGCTATCCGAAGTGGTTCGTAGGATCCGTCGGCCCCGATCTGTTTGGCTAGGCTCTCGTCGATCAGGGTTACAGTAGAGCCGTCGTCCAAGAGAGCGTAGGTGTCTACAGCTCCCGCCGGTCCGGAGAGGTGCACTGGTATTATTTTGAGGAACGATACCTTTGGTGTCCACATTGAATGCACCTTTTCTTGTTCCTCTTTGGAGCATTCGTTTTCTTCCCTCTTCTCGGTTGCTGCACTAGTGGCGTGTAGCATTCTGTGATGCAAATGTACACAGTCGTTGATCTCACATCTCCTTGGTTTGCAGCTATGTTGTTTCGTTCGTGGTTTGAGGCAACGAAAACACAGGCGGTGCTTCTTCGCGATGTCCCATCTCGTGTCAGTGGTTGCCTTCTTGAACTGGTAGCATTCCGCGACACTGTGACCTTGATGTTCACACAAAACACACTTCGGTTTGCTTGCCTCTTGTGTGGCATGTACCCGCTGTTGCCGTCGCTGCGTGCTCTGAGTGGCTTGAGTCGTCGCAGCGATGTTCTCAGGCAATGCATACGGGCTGCAAATCTCCGCCTCGATCTTGATGAATCGTGTGAACTTCACGAGGTCAGGTTCTGTTCTAGGTTGTGCCGCTGAATACTGGTACCACTGCCTTTTCAACGTTGGTGTGAGCTTTTCAACCATAGCCTTCGTGACCTCTGGGTTGAATAGGTAATGCCCGCAGTTGAGTGCTTGCAGGGTCCCAACGATGTTCTCCACTTTCGTGGCAAAGGTGCAAACATCACGCGGAGATTCTGTGAGGCGCGGTAATGTTCGCAGTCGCTCCATCTCAGCCATTGCGATGGAGTCTGGACGTCCGAAGCGTAATTCGAGTGTCTTCATGACTTCGTTCGGGTCTGCGTTCGCGATAAGTAGACCTTGTACAGCTTCTTTCGCTGTTCCTCGAAGGCTTCTTCTGAATCTCGACATGTTCTCCACTGATGTTAGTCGATGCGCTGTCTCACAGTAGGCGGCGCGGAACGTGAGCCAATCTTGATGAGCTCCGTTGAAGCAGGGTAGTTCAGTGTATTTCATTGGCTGCTGGTATTGCGCAGCGTGCACAGCTTGCGTGATTGCAGCAGCAAGTTCCTTCATGTCCGTCCTTGTTTCTGGGACGGCTAGTGTTGTAGGTTCTGTAGACGGCGGCACCCAGGGCGAGGCGGTCGGCCTCGGAGGGTAACTGTGATGCGGTGCCGTAGTGTAGACGGGTTGCCATGATGTGTTCGTAGGGTTCTGTTCGTTGTTCCAGCATTCGCCCGGGTTTACCGGCGCTGGCATCTGTCGTGGCTGTGCAGGCACGTGGTTCGGTTGTGGCTGCGCAGGTGCGTGGTTCTGTTGCGGCTGTGCAGGCACGTGGTTCGGTTGTGGCTGCGCGGGCGCGAGGTTCTGTTGCCAGGCGGCGATCACTGGCGGCGGGTTCGGCTGTTCAGTCGCAAGGTTCGGCTGCCAGGAGGCGGCGGTGCTCACTGGCAGTGTGATGTTCATTGGTTCAGGTTGTGGGTCTATGGTGCTGACTCCCGCCGGTACGGTCGCTGGGATGTCCCAGGTTATGGCGGCGGTGGTCACTGGAACGGCTGGGTTAATCGAAGATTTCACCTCGGGCTGATACGGTCTGTTGGAAATGGCGAGTAGCTGACTTGATTGGAGCCAAGTAGTTACTCGTTGGTCGTTTCCTGTTTCCGAGGCGACGGAGGATACGTCTTCATCCGTGGTTTCAGCTTCGATTTCGGCGAGACGTGCGGCTGCTAACTCAGCTAATCGTTGGGCTAGCTCCGCCTTGGCTTTGGCTATGCGACGTGCTTTTGTATTTTTGTCGCTCCTCTGTGACGTAGGTTTGCTGCGGCGACCACTCTCTTTTTGTTCGGTAGTCACATCTTGTTGTGGCGCGGCACGTTTCACTGTAGACGAGGTAGCGGCTGGTGCTTCTGAAGTCGTTGCCGTGGCCGTCTCTGTGGTAGCTGTCGTTCCTGTAGCTTCCGTAGTACTTGTGCCGGTCGTTGTTTCTGTCGTGGTCTCCGTGGTAGTTTCTGTAGTGGTTTCGGTAGCAGTTTCTGTCCGTTCTGTAGCCGCAGTCGATGCCTTGCAGCCTTTTTTCCCCGTGGACCTTGTAACCGGCATTGTTCAATGAGTTCTTCTTAAATATTCTTCAATAAGTTCGTTGTAGTTTTCTTAATAGTGATCTTCCTCGTATCCGGCTCTCGAAGGACCAATAAATGGGATGCGACGAGTTCTTGTGCTCCCAAACTATATTTGCACTGGATTGGAGGAGACCGCTTGGTTCAATGAAAACTTCTTGTTGATCGATGAATATTTATTTACTTGTTGCCGCTGTGAGATCTTGATCCGAACTGACTTTATGGCCAAAAGCGCCCTGCTTTTATATATTTTTACAGGGGCGCAGGTAGTGGCGGGGTTAAAACTATCTTACTTTCTAAGACGCCAATCGGCTATCTCTGACCGTGCCTCACTCTCGGTCCGCTAGCCGTGGCCGTGTGTTCGTACGGTCCGCCAATCGCAGCCGTTTGTTTTTACCAATCACGGTGGCGAGTTTATACAAGTTCGCCTCGCCCGTGACTGTTCGACTCGCCCATGACCGTTCGCCAATTACAGCCGTTTGTTTCCTGCCAATGGCGGCGAGTTTGTACAGGTTCGACTCGCCCACGACTGTTCGAGAATGGGACACGATCTATGTACAATGATCACTTAAATACTAAGAAACTTATATACTATTTTTCTTTATTGCTAGTTAGCGAGTATAGTTAGTAGTTAGTGAGTAAGGATCTTATTATCAAGTATAGTTAGTAGTTAGTGAGTAACGTATCTTATACACTATTATTTACATTGATCTTAAGATTACGTCGTTATGTAGGTGGGCGTCCTGCACATTTTCGTATGAAACGAAAACCTCTAAAACGTAATTCTATTCCATGTTGGATAAGTTTCGTCCTTTAAGCCGTCTTCAAACCAGTTGCAACGACGACCGTTTTCTGCAAACGTTTTTGTCGTCGGGAGAACGGTTACGTATCGTCCGTCAAAAATTCGACAACTCACCCACACCACTAACGAGGATTAGGAAGAGAAACCAATGGATGTATATGAATAACGAGTAAAACATGCCAATATGAATCAGCAGAGACGTGTAATTGTGATGTGCTGGCCTCCGCCTACACAGCACAACGGTGCTATGCTATATTGCCAAATGCCAATCAGTATCCAACTTTATCACGTACCCAAACGTATGTATTTAATAATATCTACACGTGCTATGATATACGTGCACGTGCACGTGCAAAGATTCACGATAAAAATCTTCTTCATGCCAGTAAAGTAACACCGCCATCATCTGCCTAGCCTTTTCGTAACTGTGTTGGGGTCGGTTTCCAGTCTAACCGGATCAGGCGCGGATCTAGATTTTCGCGCAAATAATTTCTCAGACTGTGAAAGCCCTACCTTCTCCATCTATTTTCCGTGATTATTTGTCTAAATCTTAGTAATATACTGTATACAAAGTAAAAATACAGGTTAGAAAACTGTGTTTATACATAATTGATAGTTTTAGACTTAGTTTGGTCGAAGACCAAGGAAGGCAACTGCACCCGTTGCCCCTTCCCGCATTCGCGCCTGAACTGGGTGCAGCTGAATACCAGTATTTCTCATGGCGATATGTGATTGCCTATCTGACCTCTACAACACAGTTACTTGGTAAAACGATACCCCTTGGTAAGACTGGTTGTCAGATTTTCAGGCTTCTGACTACCTGTAACGACTGTCAACGATCTACGAATAACAGCCGGGACCAACGGCTTAATGTGCTTTCCGGGACACGGAGGGATCTCGATGTGTAATGGATGATCACATACCCACGATAGGATCGCGGCAAGCGTAGCTTAACCATGCAGTCAAAGTGACCTCTGCGCTGCCACTGACGACACCGTGGAAGTGGCAAATTTTTGAGCCAACAAGATATAAAATTCATTCGTACCAGTGACACGAAGACGAAATAGTTTAACCTTCGATAAACTCGTGCGGCTGTTATCATATAGCCACGAGCGAGAGAGAAGTTTACTATCAAGATATTAAATCGAGATCATACTTCAACACAACCACTTACACAATAGTTTTCGTTCCTTTCAAACCTAGATATTCCGTAGCAACATCGACCCGTTCCGTTGTAGTGCCGTAGCGCTACGCGTGGCTACGCAAGTGATCGTGGCTGGTGCTGTCCTCGTAGCTTGGTCAGGGTCAGGTCATTGGCGGACCACTTGACGAATTGAGAAATACCACGACCTACTTACAGCCACAGTTAGCCACAGATGAATACTGATCGGAACTGTGTTTCGCGTGAAAATGTTCAATAGTTTAATGGAGTAAATGGTTATTGACACAAGGCATTGTTGTTCCGTTTCCCTTTCCCATCTGGCTTTATTCACAGGCAGGCTTGTTTATTATGCGTACTGTTACTGTTAGCCTGCATCATCCTACTGCTGGGCAAAGGCCTCTCCCCATGACTTCCAGCTCCTACGGTCCAGGGCTAAAGTAGACCACTGGTCGTTTGTTTTGTCCAGCTCATCCCGCCATCTTCTACGGGGTCTGCCGCGACGCCTTCTAGCTGTGTCAGGGCTCCACGTGGTGGTTATTTTGACCCACAGCTTATTGGGCATATGGCAGACGTGGCCAGCCCAGCACCATTTCAGCTTAGCGGCTTTTTGAGCAACGTCAGTAGGCTGTGTTTTGAAGCGCAGTGTGGTGTTGCGAATATAGTCTATCAATTTGACGCCTAGAATACTGCGCTCCATTGCACGTTTGCACGCATAATCAGCCTATAATATTGCCACTCCTGGGACAAAGGCCTCCTCTGTGTGAGAATTCGGCCGTAACGTACCACGCGGGCCCAGTGCGGGTTGGTAGATGTTACATGTCTTCGAATTGTTGGTTCTAGGAAATGCCACGTTTTTCTTCACCGTTGAGTCATTTTCACGGGTTTGTCTACTATGATGATCATATTATTATTAAGGCTCCTGGACTCTGCTGGAAGAAGGCTTCGAAATAATAAACTGTCTTTCTTTAATTTTTTTTCAACGGCCTTGCCAATGGGGCTTTCGCGTCGTCTCAAAAGCCTTACCCAAAACGGAGTGATGACCGCATCTGGTTCGACATCAGTGCCGGAACTCGTCTCGATCCGTAATTTTGACGTACTATCGCCAAAATTTATATCTGACCACCGTAAGGACTATTTCTGCTTGCAGCGCATATTACTAGTCGACCTAAAAAGGATCCTCTTTTGTTTTACTTACGGACGCAGTAGGTCATCATGTGCACGGGATTTTGTTATCAAAATGGTCAGATAGGTTTTGGCAATAGTACGTACTTCCCATTTTTATTGAATGACGACACCCACAAGACAAAAAGAGAAACCATAAAACCGTGCCAACATAGAATCTAACATCACAATCGGTAGATCAACCAAATATACCGCAATTTTTTAAGACCCATTTTGGCAGACAACTAAAATGAATGAACTCCCCATTTCCCACCCACCATAGATTTTGATTAAGCTTCTATAATTACAAACAATAGTATACCAAACGGTACACAAAGGCAGTTTCGTAGGCGTCGCACTGACGACAACCTTGTAACACTTGCGTGTGCGCTGACACACATTCGCGAAGCTATAGAGTTTATATGCGCCAAAAGGCTTACGAATTACACCATTGATATTCTAGAATTAATGAGCTTAGGCGATAATGATTCTTGGATAGTGGGCTGAAACCTGGCAATACCCAAAGTTGTTTTTTTTACGCGGAATAGATTGTACTCCTACAACCTTTGCCCACCTTGAGAATATTTTTTTCTAGAGCCCCCCAATTATTTTTACTACAGCTATCGTCGTGCCAGCGTCACGAAGAAGAGGAAAAAGGATAACGTTAAAAGTATAATAATGATTTGTGGGACAAATGGTCTTACTATGGAGAAAGGATAGTTCTTCAACAATGGAATCCTTCCAGTTTAGTGAGAGACTGACAGACAGTCTTTGACAAGAAGATAAAAGCCTAAACGAAACACAGTGAACATTGCACATGACTTTAGAACATGGCACGACCATCGTAAAAACTTCTGTGCGTCTTACTGGGTAAGGAAGGAACTACCCAAAATTAATGGGATACTCTGTGTCAACACACGGACGTTCACATGAACGAATGAGACAGAGATGCAGGTTTTATTATATATATTTTTTGCTTGAGTATAGTTTTCATTGTATATATTGGCATATTGGTGTGGCAAGCTGATATATGGCACAAACTACTCAATTTAATGTTCTGTATATCATAATGTTAATTACTTCGCATACCTACTATTGTATAGAAGCAAGTTTTTTTCTGAACAGACAGCTGAGCTGCTGGGGAGTTGGTTGCGCCACTCCTACCCAGCGAAAGCACTAGGAAGTGGTGATGGGCGGGCGTTTTGGGGGACTGACTTATGTAATTTTGAGGTTCAAAAAGTGCTGATTCTCAGCCTAATTTGAATAAATGACTATTGATTTACATTTTACAGAGCCCAACTTACCCGCCCTCAGGCTAGGTGGAGCGACGATCTTCGCAGGATGTCTGGTAGCAGCTGATTGAGAGTTGCCGAAAAATGGCGTGCAATAGGAGAGACCAGCCCAGTAGTGGACTGCTATAGGCTAATGATGAGCCCAACTTTCCCAAAAACTCGCCAACCATATTCACAATCGTGTAGTGTAAAACAGTGCTCTTAAAACCTCATCATTTGGCATACAACAGACCTGCTCTACAAAAACCTCGCTAAAACCACGACCATGACTCAAGCCAGGCAATTTGCATTGATAAAAACTCACTTTCTTTTTCCGCGTCGGCGCGAAGCGTGTCGGTTTTCGGCTTAACAAAATGGAGTCTGCGTTAACAATGGTTTTGCTCTCAGCTGCTTTGTTGTGCGTTTCCTAATTACTGATTTAAGTGGGGCAGTTGTTGGGTATTAGTAGGACAGCCAGCTGGTACAATGCTGTCAAAGGGGTATTGTGTTATAGGGTGACATGTGTGACTAATTTGGCAGGATTACATACTTGGTTAGTATTAGGAGGGGCTTGTGGCTAAGTAATAACAGCCGCACGGGTCGATCGATCAGGTTAAGCTACGCTTCCACCATCCGCTTGTGACCATCTTTACATACCAAGAAACCTCAGTGTCTCGGAAAGCACGTTAAGCCTTGGTCCCGGCTGTCGTACGTGGGTCTTTGACAGACGTTACGAGTCGTCAGAAGCTCAAAAGTCTGACAACTATTCTAACCAATGGGAATCGTATTACCCAGTAACTGGGTTGTGGAGTTCAGATAGGCAGTCGCTCCATGTAAGATACTCGTATTTAGCTGCATCCGGTTAGACTGGAAGCCGATCCCAACGTAGTTGAGAAAAGGCTAGGCAGATGATGATTTGGTTAGCAACAGAAGCTTCGCAAACGAATCTTCGATAGAGGCATGCGGAACAGGGTGTTTTAAGAAGGAAGCAAGAAAAGAAGAATTTAAAATACATTTATTTAGCACAGACAAAAAGACACACAATACACCAGATACATACATCAGATAAAAACAAACAAAAAGCGTAAAGTCCGATGCAAGAATCACGAAAGTGTGCCTCATGGCTGCGCCAAAAAGGCCCAATTCAGCAAAAATGCCGACAACTAGTGCCTGACGCTGGTCTTCAACTGGAACTGAGTTCACTCATCATCCATAGAAAAGGTAAGGGATCCTTCGACCAGACGGGTGTCGTATCTTTTGGTCTATTGCCCTACGATTGATTTCGGGACGTTGTATATATTCTAATCGCGCGGTAAACTCCGCTTGCGCGAAGCGGGATTTTGCATGACTTCAGAATGATGCGTAGTTTGCACGTGGCGATGCAGATGCCGCCACAGAAGCTTCGAAAATAAATCTTCATTGTCTTTTCAAAGATTTTTGCAAGGCCAAAGATTAGTAGCAGCTGCTTGAGAAGGAAAAGAAAAGAATTGGAGATGCTCATCCTGCAGTGGCCTAGTTAGAAGATGAATGTTGATACAGGCTTTCGAAGTTCCGGATGGTCAAATGCAAATGGTATTTGAGCCGTATTCTCTATGACACAATAAACGAAACCGCACGAAATGAACGCGAGATTGGCGTGATTATCTAAGGAATTGATGTGGTTTCGAAGTAAGGAATCGTTAAGGGATCATAGTGAATTAGGGCCCAGCTTAGATCTATAGGTATTCATGGCATCCCACTTATTCTGCACTAAAGCATCCAGAACAAATACATATAGGAGTAAACTCACCTCTCAATAGGCTCAGCCGAGAGATGAATTCTTAAATAAAATCCACTCCAGATGTGGACATATACCATGACTCCGTAAACATCTTTAAAACTCAAATTTTAGGGTCCCAAAGCACACAACCCACGCAATCTAAGGATTCATTGTGTTAGCATGTAGGTATTTCTTGCAACCTCTGTAACTTAGTCCTTGTGTAATTTTATATTTCTGTTTATATAATTTGTTACCACTTAATTTTTATACCTTAGGTTATCACTGCATTTGTGAATGTTGGTTCACCTTTTATTGGCTACAGTATAAGCCTGACTGTATGACTGTTATCTACTGTTATTTGATATTTTGTATACAGAAGCTGTTGGTGTACCATTATAAATAAAAAAATAAATGCCGTGTAAAATAAAAATCATTTATCTTCTATGATAATTATTTGATTGGTGTCAGACCCACGTAATGATGGATGTCGCCAACTCCACTACCGAATGAGGAAACGAGTTTATCGAGTCGCATTATCAACTCATAATAAAATGCCGTGACACGGAGGGGGCGTCCCGGAAGTTTATAGTAACTAGATTTTACAAACTCCTGATAAAAACTAAAGACTTTACTATGCAATCAAGATGGTCACGATAAGATGGGTGAAGTCTTAGGGCAAGATACATTGATCGGACTTTGACTTTATTTTACTCAGTAAAGATAGCGTATCAAACGAATATGAGCCTGACTTTGAAGGTAGAAGGTTTATTTATACTACGCTTGCCGCGGTTGGCCCGTGGATGGGTGACCATCTTTACATACCAAGACCCTCCGTGCCTGGGACAGTACGTTAAGCCGTTGGTCCCGGCTGTCATTCGTAGATCTTTGACAGTCGTTACGGTCTGTCAGAAGCGCGAGAGTCTGACAACCAGTCTTACCAAGGGGTATCGTATTACCCAGTAAGTAAGGAGGTCAGATAGGCAGTCGCTTCATGTAAAATACTGGTATTCAGTTGCATCCAGTTAGACTGGAAGCCAACCCCAAGATAGTTGGGAAAGGGCTAGGCAGATGTTGATGTGTAAAAGTGTTTGTACAAACCTACTTACAAAATAAAATCATTTATCATCATCTTTATTCAGCCGAAACACGTTCAGTGCTGGACACAGGCCTCTTCCAAGCATTGCCCCAACAACCGCGCCAGATTGTCTATGGAATGGCACCGCTCCTGTAACTGGTTGTGTTACCCAATAACTGGGTTGTGGAGGTCAGACAGACAGTCACCCCGTGTAAAATACTGGTATTCAGCTGAATTCGGTTACACTCCTGTCTAACCGAATTCTCAAACAAAGAACCCATCTGAATCGAATCGAATCTGACCCCAACATTTTCTCAAACAAAGAACATTATTCGCTTACAATAAGAATCTTGTTCGTGACTACACGAGATGACGATTAATAAAGAAGTACATATAGAAGAAGTCATGTTACGCCGACCACAAACAAATTGGGATCATCATTTCAGCCGAAAGACGTCCACTGATGGACATAAGTTCCGTGCTTCTCGCATCCAACGGGTTCCTAATTTATTGGGACAGGGGTAGGAGTGATCATCATGATGATGAAGGATTTTGCTCGTATGAAACGCTAACTTTACTTAGTAAACTCAAAGTGCGAACTACGAATCATGCTCTTAATAACTAAAGAAATGTCAGGTAATTACGACTCAAGGAGCCTTGGTATAATGGATACTGAGCATATTGATAGAGCCGCAAGGTTGAGCAGTGTTGGTTTAATGAATTTGGCAGTTAATAATTTCTAATGCTAAGAGCTAATAATAATTTCTACGGTTTATTCAAAAAGTCACGTTATATACCTAGGATTGTATACAATCAAGTATTTACTAACTGAACAGACAGCTGTGCTGCTGGGGACTTTGTTGCGCCACTTCTTCTTCCCAGCGATAGCACTAGGAAGTGGTGAAGGGCGGGCGTTTTTGGGGGACTGTCTTTTGTAATTATGATGTTGGAAAAGTGCTGATTTTTAGGCTAATTTGAATAATTGAGTTTTGATTTTGAAAAACACGTCCCAAGACTACCTCGTTGGTCTAGCGGTCGCTACCAGGTTGGGCAAAGTGGCATTGGGTATTTTATTACGAATTTTTCACTAGCAATCCGGAGTCTGGATTAACGCCCTGTTAAAGATAATAGGGTCGCCCCCATATTACATGGGACTTAAACATGACTGGCGAAATTTGCATTTGACTATTCTTAACCCAATTCTTGAGAAGGCTTTAAAATTACGCTACGACCCTAACGCCGAGCAAAAAGTCACAAAGAACGCTAAGACGAACGATGCGCGACGCGGTTATTCGGGGGCCGAGGGCGGCCACCCGACGAGAACCGCCGAATCGTGCATGCCTATGTCAATGAGGTACCATCCTGCGAGGTCCAGACGCTTTGTAATAAGTATTAGCACAGATATTGTGGTGTCTTATGAGAACGAAGTCGCGACCAGAAGCTATAGTTAAGTAATAAAACTGACAAATGACCCGCCTCTCATTAAGCAGTAACCTTCACACATAAGTCACGTACATATAGGAGTGTCCTACGAGACTATGCGTCACTGCATTGCGTCCGACAACCAGAGACACCGCCTCAAATGCTAGGCTTCCTGTACTGACACATACGGCTTTGTTACAAAACAAGGCTTTATCTTTAGATCCAGGTTTAAACCACCGAGCCATTTTTAAAGGGCTTTGAAGGTTTGTGGCATGCTTACCTGTCCGCCATTTTGTTTTTTTGTTTCAAAATGACGGCCACGCTTAAATCGATAGCTAAACAGGGTACAAGCGTGGCCGCCATTTTGAAAAAAAAAATGGCGCGACAGTAGGTATGCCAGGCTCATCATCTGCCTGCCTTTTCCCAATTATGTTGGAGTCGGCTTCCAGTCTAACCGGATGCAGCTGAATACCAGTATTTTACATGGAGCGACTGCCTATCTGACCTCCACAACTCAGTCATTGGGTAATACGATACCCCTTGGTAAGACTGGTTATTCGAGTTTCAAGCTTTTGACTGTCAAAGATCCACAAATGACAGCCGGGACCAACGGCAACGTGCTTTCCGAGGCACTGAGGGGTCTTAGTATGGTAAAGATCAACCATTCATGAAACAACCGCGACAAGCGTAGTTTAACCTGATCGATCGACCTGTGCGGCTGTCATTACTTAGCCACAAGCCCCTCCACTCCATTACAGTAAGTATTGAATACTAATTAACACAGGTATCGGGCATAATGAGGCGCCGGTCTTGAACGCAGTGTTAGGTAACCTTACCGTAATCTATTATGTTAGGTTTCGCTTCGAAGCACTTGTTGCGTGGTTGGAAGCATACTAACTTGTGTTTGAGTAGCTGTGAATTAGTCTTGCTGGGGAATGGTAGGCTATATTAATCCAGACTGCATCATCGGAGGGGGAATCGTGGATGGGCAATAACAGCCGCACGGCTCGATCGATCAGGTTAAGATACGCTTGCCGCGGTCACGGTTGGGACACAGGCCTCCACTCTGTGAGAGCGAGTGGGCCGCCACCACGCGGGTTTGTGGATGTCACGTGTCGACAAACAACCCCAACATAGTTGGGAAAAGGCTAGGCAGATGATGATGATGATGATGATGACGTGTCTTCAAATTTTTGGCTCTAGGACATGCCGGTTTCACCACGATGTTTTTCTTCACCGTTTTGAGAGCAGTATTTAATGTTCTGCGTCTCGTAATGTTATGTAGTTTTGTCTTTCGAAAAGTGCTGTTCTCAGCCTAATTTGAATAAATGAGTTTTCATTTTGATGGGTCACATCCCAAGGACACTCTTTTAAATTAAGATATTTCTTTGAAATCGACATTCTCGGAGCTCATGGAAAGATGGTTGCCAATAGAAGCCAGTTTTGCAAATTTATAGATAAGTGACGGAAACTGGCGTGCTGCCAATCTGATGTTAGGCGGAAACCTATGCCAATACTGTGTAGGAAACGTCTTTTTAGTAGTTAGATCGTGCCTGGAATGCCATTCCTTAATCTTCCGGAAAGACACATTTTTCAGACAGGCTCTGCACTCTGTGTAAATTATTCCATCAGCACTGCTCTCAAAAAGGTGAAGGAAAACATCGTGAGGAAATCGGCATGTCCTAGAACCAAAAATTCCAAGACATGTGACATTTACCAACCCGCACTGGGCCCACGTGGTGGATTATGACCTGCTCCATCTCATCGAGAGGAGGCCTGTGTCACAACAGTGGTAACATTATAGGCTGATTATGCTGTGCCTCTTGTTTCATAACCCAGTCCACCTTCGAAGGAAAAAATTCTTCGAACAATGGATTTGTTTGTAAGACTTCAGTTGGACTGGCTCACTGGCGTTAAAACTCGACTAAATTCACGTGACCGTGCATACCATCGAATACGCAGATGAAGAAGTCTCACAAATGTGCGAGGAATTGAGCGAAATATTTTTTTTTGCAATATGGCTTCGTCGGTACTAGGGGGACTTTTGTATAGGTTGTGAAATTGGGAAACAATGGAGTAATTAAAAGAGAAGTGGTTCAAATACCCGTGCTCAGACACGTGTATTGGAATCACTTCTATTTGGCTGGCACAAGTGATGTAACGTGAACTGCGACTTGTGACTTTGTGCGGACTATCAGAATCAAAAGTCATTTATCCAAATTGGGCTGAATTCTCAGCCTAATTTGAATAAATGCTGCTGGGGAGATTGTTGCGCCACTTCTTCTTCCCAGCGATAGCACTAGGAAGTACTCGATAACACTCTCATCACTAGTTTATTTATATTTCTCCATGTCATCCGTGCCGTTAATTAACTACCACATTCCACTTTTATTGCATATTTACTGTAATACTGTTCCACTACACAGCCGTAATTTAAATAATGTATTTATTAGTTTTCGCCGGTTCTTTGTTTTCGGCGCATGCGACCGCTCACTTGTCACAACTATGCCACAGAGTGCTTCTGACACTCAGGGCATAGACAAGTTATGAGGTTACGTCTGGCGCAGATTAAAAATAAATAATATTTATTTTATAGCTTTTACGTAATTATATCTATTTTATTATTTATTTATTGCTGTGATTGCCCGTGACATCACAGTGGGCCCTATCAGAATACCAGCGCTGCGACATTTATTTTAAATGTCAAAGCATCATGCTGAGATAGGAGCCTTTTGGCCTCGTATAGGACTTTGTTTCATTTTATTTTTTATTACTTTTTTTTTTTTATAAATACTTGTTCTATTTTTTTATTTTTAACTATGTTTAGTTTAGTTTGTAATCCTGTACGAGTCGCAATAAATACTTTTTCTTTCTTTCTTTCAAGTGGTGAATTTTGACGTTCGAAAAGTGCTGATTCTCAGTCTAATTTGAATAAATGACTTTTGATTTTGAGACATGAGATTTGACAACATGATTCCGGATCAGTCTTATGGTAACGGAGCATGGCCTAGATATTATGCGGCCTACGTGGAGAGGGCGCGAGCATTTGAACACAAAATATTCCAAGCTTCGGTAAATCTCCATACCAGGAGTGAAATTCTATAAGTAATGAGGGTCAAATGATGATGTTCAGCAGTGTGAACGTTTGAAGCAAACCTTCTGCCCCGACACGTGATATAGCAAGTTTCTCAAGCGCTACTGCATTGTTCTCACGAGCAAGCGCGGCGGCCTTGCGCGCTCTTCCGCGGTACCACGTCATTGGCGAGTCTGACGCGTCTTTTACGCGTTTATTGTATATTACCTTTACAGATTACTGAGAATTAATTGTTCAAGGTGGGAAATACAAATGTCAGCTGGAGGGGAAGAACCCTAAATCCTACTCCTACTAATATTATAAACGTGAAAGTTTGTATGGATGGATGGATGTTTGTTACTCTTTCACGCCAAAACTGCTGAACGGATTTCGATGAAATTTGGCACACAGATGGTTTATAACCAGGATTAACATATAGGATACGTTTTATCCCGATATTCCCACGGGATCGAAACTTATGCGGGTGAAACCGCGGGGTGCAGCTAGTAATTTATAAGAAATAGTACATTATGATACGTGTGATTTTATTTGTTTTTTTTTTTTACATAGGCAAGCAACAGGTACTTACGATACATAAATGGTATGTTACAGAGTATGTGTATTACAGTATTGTATAACTAATAATAGGTTTCCCTGTATAACGATTCCAAAGCATATCCGACTGGCAGTTCCCGAGATTAGCGCGTTCAAACAAACAAACAAATTCTTCAGCTCTATTATTAGTATAGCTAGATTTAGAATTAGGCATGCGCAAAAGTTTTCTCACGATATTTTGACTTTATCGAACTGTTTTTTTTGTTGTTGTTTGTTATTACTATTTTATTCGTCATCATAATGTAATATTTTACACAATGTATTTTGTTCTAAAATAAATAACTTATGACGTATGTTAAGCGTGTTTTCCGGAAAGCCATGAATTCTGAATAATTCGTAGTTAGTAAACTCTCCAACTAAAACCCTAATCAGGTACGCATGTTGCTAAGTACTGCTGGGCGTTGCTGGTTTAAACAGTGGTTTACTTGCTCCACCCCCACAAAACGATAAGTTCATACAACAAACGAAGCCACGGGAAACAGCTAGTGTTTGTTATAAATATCACTATGTACAAAGTATGCTTTATGTCGACCGTTTCCTTCCTCCACGGGCACAATGGCACAGAGAACAGAAGTCCTATACGGAGAGCGGTGACAAGCTCGCCTGTGAATGGTTGGAGAAATCGAGATAGGTCGTCCATAGATGGCAGATGGGTGCGGGTAACAGGGAGGGTGTATACAAGTGCCCCCAATTCGCCTAAAGCCTATATTGTTCCCACTGCTGGGACACAGGCCTCCTCTATGTGAGAGAGAGTGGGCCGCCACCACGCGGGCCCAGTGCGGGTTGGTAGATGTCACATGTCTTCGAATGTTTGGTTCTAGGACATGCCGGTTTCCTCAACATGTTTTCCTTCGCCGTTTTGAGAGCAGTGGTGATGAAGTAATTTACACAAAGTAAAGCGCCTTCAGCCGCCGAGTTGACTCAGATGCTAGACGATCTTAGCAAGGCAAGCCTAGAGGTCGGACTTCAGATGAATATGTCAAAGACCAAGTTGATGACGAACAGCCCGCATCGCAGGATCACATTGGCTGGTGGGGAGGTTGAATACGTCGATGAGTATCTCTATCTTGGTCAGATAGTCTCTTTCCAGGCAAGAAGAAGAGGCAAAGAGGTTGCAAGACGCACCGAAAATGCCTGGAAGAGCTATTGGGCCATGAAACATCTAATGAAGGGTGATCTTCCTTTGTCCCTTAAGAGGAGACTCATTGACGTGTGCATACTTCCCATCCCCACATATGCTGGACAAACGTGGTCTTTGACAAATCAGCAGAGATCCACGCTCGAAGTTTGCCAGAGGGCTATGGAACGGAATATTCTGGGTATCAAACTAACAGACCGGGTTAGGAATACGACCATCCGTTCCATAACAAAAATAACTGATGTCACTTGGAAAGCTGCCACGGTAAAATGGAATTGGGCTGGACACATCTGCCGCATGTCAGACGACCAATGGGCCAAACTTACGACCCAATGGGTCCCTCTTAATGGTAAGCGACATCGCGGCAGGCCCAGACGGAGATGGCGGGTTGAGCTGGACTCCTTCAACAAGGACTGGTCCGTAACAGCTTTAAACAGAGAGAACTGGAAAGAGAGTAGGGAGGTCTTTGCCCTGCAGTGGGACTTCACAGGCTTTTAATAATAAAGCGCCTGTCAGGGTCGGACCTACGACCTACAAACTCGTAAGTCGCGGCCGTTTCCGCTGGGCTAGCACTGCACACGATTGGCGATATTTAAACGAACATGGGGCGCACCCTGGACAATCAGACCCGGTCACGCTTTGTTGACTGGCTGACATCTTACCATGACATGAGCGTTGATAATAGATTATGTTGTCATGTGGACGCGACCAAAAGAATAATTTTCAATATTTGTACGTAAGGGTTCGCTTTAGAGACTAACCGCACTCATTCAGCTCTGTTCAGCTTTTGTCCATAGAAGACAACGATTTTGTATGGAATGCGTACGCGTCCATAAAGTTACGGATGCGTACACATTCCATACAAAATCGTTACCTGCGTCTTGGTCATGCCTAAAGCAAGCTCTGACTTTTTGTGAGCTCGAATCTACAACACAACAAAAAGTCTGCGAGGCGTGCGAATTGTTTGTCCGTCATGTGTGTTGCTTTACGTCATTATACGAGTATCTCAATATGGACGAGAAAATAAAAAAGACTCACAGGGCGTGTATTTCTATGTCCGCTATATAACAACAAATAATAAAAATAAAATAAAGTTAATAAATAAAGGGGGTCGGTCTCCATACAGGAAACGTGTTTTTATTCGGCGCGTTTTGCAGCGGCCTGTATCCCATGAACCTTAATAGGTAGGCACTTGAAATTTTCACAGAGTATGGTAATCTGCATTCGTGATTTATTTGCCAAAAATGTAAACAAATATGAGGTTATGAAAAATAACTTTAACTCCTACACAATAAAGTTCAGTTTACGCTACAACTTCAAACTTTTTCAATAGTGCTAGTCACTCTGAAATCAACTTAATTGCCCATTAAAATAAAGTTAATATTTCTTTTACCTGAAATAACATCAATTTTAAACATTCGTTTGAATAGACTTTATATCTATTGCCGCTGTAACAACAAATAATGAATAAAAGAGTCTCCATACAGAAAATAAAGCGTTTTTTTGCCTTTTGGTACGAAACCTTCGTGTGTTCGACTAGCATTTGGCCGGTTTTAAGAGCTTTGTTAAACAAATGGGACTTCTGTTTCCACATTTCATGGGCCACATGCTAATGGAGCAACGACCACGTCCAGCGGTTTAATCTCAGCGAGATAACACGACTGTGAACGAAACAAATATGTGCCCTGCACTGCGTCACACAACACATATTGGTGCACATAGCTTATGTTTGAAGCCAGTGTTGCCAACGCCACCAAACTAAAAAAACAGTAAAACTACCTTAAGAAAAAAACAGTAGAAAACAGAACAGTAGTTCTAATCCTACTTCCTACTATCCTAGTAATATTATAAACGTGAAAGTTTGTATGGATGGATGGATGGATGTTTGTTACTCTTTCACGCAAAGACTACTAAACGGATTTGGATGAAATTTGGCACACAGATGGTTTATAACCAGGATTAACATATAGGATACTTTTTATCCCGATATTCCCACGGGATCGAAACTTATGCGGGTGAAACCGCGGGGCGCAGCTATCATCTAGCATTAGATAAAGAATAGATATTCGAAAAGCACTTTTTTTTCTTGATAGACACCAGAGTCTGTAGACCTTATTTGTTACCTTTTTTGCCTTCCTCACTCACCTCATGGGTCATGGCCTGCGGTGCTTGGTTTTTGGATCTCCAGCAGCGCTAAGGCATGTCATTCGGTCCCCTGTTTGCCGGGAATGCGGGCAGCTTTTCCCCTATCCACATCCACTGTCCAGCGTCCACATTGATTCTATGTTGACAACCTATTTGTTCAAATACATATTTATCATATTGGTTGACCATGTTTATTGTTAAATATTTATAAATATTTATTTTTACTTTTATAATGATCCACTGACAATCTAATTTCAAATTTCAAATTAAATTCCAATATTCGTATTATTGATATAAGTTGTGTTGTTCTATTTTGTACCTTTCGTGACGCTGACTTCCATATTTTTCATGCCTTCCTGTTTTTCTCCAAAGCTCTTTGTATAGTATGTCGGGTCACCCTCCAGTATCCGGTATCCGGGGTTATGTATTTTTAGTGGGTTCATCTTATCTTATACCTTTCAAATTCACTCACAAACGCTTAGAGATACACATAACACATTACATCATTATTGATTGCCATTTTGTTTCCTTACATCATAATTTTTTTGGTGCATGTTGGGTGCGCGTACGTCAAATAGGACGTTTCGAAATGTTGCCACTACATAAAGCGTAAAATGTATATTGAGGATGATATTCTCGTAGCATGTATATTTCCTTTTTTTATATTCCTGTTTGTTTCTGTCACATTTAAATTGAATTGTATTATTTTGCTTTTTGTACGCTGTATCAGTACAGCGTCCTAATAACTGGTTGCTTTAAAATATAAGTAATTATTTAAATGCTGGTTGATGGATAATTGTTTGCTGCACCGTACGACGTCATTACGTCGGCGCCGGCTGTCGCTGAAAACCAGCGCTGGGGCTCTGTCTTGCATAGGGTCGCAGCATAATGCTGAGCGATAGCCGTTTTGCGTGGATGTGACGCATGTCAACCTTTTCTTATTGTTTTTTTTTTTTTTGTTTTTTATGTTCTTTTTTGCGTCATGTTTGCCGCAAATAAACGTATTTTCTTTCTTTCTTTCTTTCTTTCTGTTACGCCACTTCTTCTTCCCAGCGAAAGCACTAGGAAGAATGAAGGGTGGGCTGGCACACTGTTTTATGTAATTTTGACATTCGAAAAGTGCTGATTCTCAGCCTAATCTGAATAAATAACTTTTGATTTTGATAAAAAGTTACACGCAGACAAAATAGCGGGCAGAAGCTAGTATGCACTAAAACAGAAAACAGGGATGCCATTGAAAAAAGCTACAGTTAAAACAGCAGGGTTGGCAACACTGTTCGTAGCCCAAGGGCATATATATCCCAGGGGCTAGCGTTACACAATCGCGATGTGTCCTGTGATACATGGCGTTCATATGGAATTAAATGGCGTGGCTGTGTGAGTGTTTTTGAAGAGATAACAAAACACATGTACGCCCCAAGGGGTAGGCAACTAGGCAAAAAAGGTTAGTACACCCACATTTCTCTTGATAAGGACGAGTCTATTGTCATATTTTACCCGGGTGAAAATCAGACCCCAAGCTGCTACTACAAACTTCCTTGTGTAAAATCCAATAAAGCTTTGCCTGACGGACCCCGCGCTAAGCAGTCAAGCTTCAATTAACTCAGCCTATTCCAGTCCACTGCAGGACATAGAACTCTCCCAGGCTGCGCCACAACACGCTGTCCTCCGCTTTCGGCATCCAGTCCGTCCCAGACACCTTCATTAGGTCGTCCGTCCATCTAGCTGGGGGACGTCCCACACTACACTTACCGACACGTGATCTCCACCACTCCACCACTCGTGGGTACGAAGTGTAAAGTGCGAATGATCGGATCGGACCGACAGATGGCCGAACCGAATATTATAGAAAAATGCGAAAAAAGTTTGGATCGGCTCAGTTGGGTCGGGACGATAGTCAACATTCGAAAGGGTGTAGGAGTGTAGGATTTAGACCAACCGAACCAAATAGTAACTTCGTAGCAGGAAACGGCCGAACATTCGGCCGATACCACTTCGGAGTAGACCCCCAGGACTCGTCTGCTCCACCGGCGGTCCTTCGACAAACATCGGTCAGTCGACCTTGTCATAGACCAAATTAATGCCTCGTAATTTTTACAACCTTATTACTCAACCGAATCGGTTGACTTTTACAGGTTTTTACGGGTTTATTTTCCAATGAATTATATCCATCCATCCTGTAAAAGTGTCTAGCTGGATCATAGAAGTTTTCAAAGTTGTTTCATGCAATCCAACAAGAATGGCGGTTACTAATCGTAACGGAGTAATTATTTGTACCTTACGTACTTTCCGTGGAGTTTATTTTTCTTGTCACACCCACACTTCCTGTTTATACAGGTGTTAACCTTTTTAAATCAGTAAATAAATACTCTATTATCAGGCGGCCTTATCAAACATTCCGAATACTGAATAGTTAGTGTAGTAAACGCAAGTAAGATTACTGAGCGAGGGATCCTTCTAGGGGTAATATTCACGCGCTTCGACCACACTCAGTAAAGTAAGAGTCACAATGGGAATGTGAACTTTAAGCACTCTAATATGCACTTTAACTTCATACAAATGAGGTTTATTTTCGTATAGAAGGCTTACTTAGCAAAGTGAGAATGCGATCTGTGAATCTTGCCCTAGGATTCGGCCCTTGGGTCTAAGTGATTTATTTTTTTTTGTGTTAAGAAACTATTCTCTGCTGCAACACGAATCTAGATGCGATTTTGTGCTCGATCTTTTATATTGGAGCTTTTAGCCGCGGCTTCGCCCGCGTGGTTGTGGAAAATTGTCCGGGACAAAACGCCCAAATATTACTTCATAACATCAGCTATCTGCCAGTGAAAGTCTCGTCCAGCAAAATCAAAGCAAAACCGGACCAGCCGTTTCGAAGATTAGCCGGAACAAACAGACAGACGGACAGACAGACCAAAATTGAAAAAAAAATAACGATATAATTAGCGTATATACTTTTGCAATTAGTAAAAAGGTGTTATTTTGATATTAAAAACAGACACTTCAATTTTATTTACTTGTATAGATCAGATGTATGGATATAATCTGTATTCGCGACATAATATTCGCCAAAAATGTAAACAAATATGAGTTTATGGCAAAATAACTTTAATTCCTACACAATAAAGTTCAATTTCGCTACAACGTTAAAAAAAATATAACTTATTCAATAAGTCACTCTGAAATCAACTCAATTACCATTAAAATAAAATTGATAATTGCTAATTTGAAATAATTGAAACATAAATAAAATTTGAATATAGATATAAACATAACCAGCGAAATGTAGGTGTACGGACGCCAGCACATAAAGCTACTACAATCTGTCAAATTTCTTTAATAGATTTTCAACTTTATCGCTAAAGCATTAAGGTTCAAGGTTGATTGGGAAAATTTGACAGTTTCGGTAGCTCTGCCTCCCTTTTTTTTCTGGTTGGGAAATCATCATATGACTTCTCCCGCTCTGGGCGGAGCAGGAGGGCGTGTCAGACTTTTACTGACTAAACCCACCCGTGTTCCTTCAGTTGCCTATGCCAGGGACCACGGTATCTCTTTCGAACAACCCGCGACCCTGGCAGGCATCGGCCCTAGCGGACCCCGTCACTTCGTGCTGACATCTCTTTGAGGCGCTCGTGGAACACAACGCGCCGTCGACTCGGGCCTGGTCCTTGCTGGAACTCTGCCTCCCTTACTAGGAATCTAGACGTGATATTATGATATCCGAAAACCTCATACAACAGTTTATCCGATCAATAAAATAACTGCTGACCTTACTGCTGTGAACTCGGGTAATCGGCACGTTTTTGAACGATCAAAGACTCATTAACACAAAGAGGTTTCTCGCCGGTCGAGCGGCGAAAATGTCAGTCTTGAAGGCGAGATTCACTAAGCGATTTTTTGTTTATACTCGAGCGAGAAAGAGAGGCTTGTGGCCAAGTAATAACAGCCGCACAAGTCGATCGATCAGGTTAAGCTACGCTTACCGCGGTTGGTCTGTGGATGGGTGACCATCTTTACATACCGAGACCCCTCCGTGTTAAGCCGTTGGTCCCGGCTGTCATATGTGTATCTTTGACAGTCGTTACGGGTAGTCAGAAGCCCGAAAGTGTGACAACCAGTCTTACCAAGGAGTATCGTATTACCCAGTAACTGGGTTGTGGAGGTCAGACAGGCAGTCGCTCCATGTAAACCCCAACTATGTTGGGGTCGGCTTCCAGTGTAACCGGATGCAGCTGAATACCAGTATTCAGTCATGTAGCACGAGTAAAGGAAAAAATCCGAAAACCGTAAATTTGTAGTTGCATACCTACAAATTGAACTCTCGGTGCGCGAGTCGGACTCGAACTTGACAGTTTTTTTTCTAAGAAGCGTTTCATTTTCTAAGAAAGCGCTGTACAGTCACACGATAACGACTGTTCATGTTCAAACATGTCCTCGTGTACGACAAACCTATCCGAGGCGAGAACCTCTCCTCGTATGAGCGAGTCAATGACGATAAGTTTCGTTGTTTCCGAGGCTACGGAGACCCGGCAGTGGCAAGACCCTGCATAATTGATGCGTGACCTCACGCCGCGCTGTTCGAAACTACGTCGCTCAATGTTTTAAATACTTTATTTTGAGAGACAGATTTTATGCATAGAATCAAGTAATTTTAACTGAACAGACCATTTTCATCCAACACCCACTGTGGTGTGTTTTTTATCAGACCATGCCGCACTTGCTGGAGTGTCCTAAGTGTGCCGCTGGAGAGTTTGTTGCGCCACTTCATCTTCCCAGTTAATTCCAGCCAAGTAAACAAGCTGAAGTGGCGGTCGGCTGGCCATGTTTGTCGAAGGACCGATGGCCGGTGGAGCAGACGAGTTCTGGAGTGGAGACCGCGTATCGGCAAACGTGGTGTGGGCCGTCCCCCAGCTACGAATTCGGCAGACTGGATTCGGAAGACGGAGGACAGGGTGTTGTGGCGCAGTCTGAGAGAGGCCGATTTGATTGGTTGCTTCAGAATTCAGTGACCAAGCAAGATCCCATAGAATTTAGATGCGAGTTATAATTATGTTCCAATTTTCTTTCACCAGCCGTTCTCAACATTGAACTCAACTGCCAACCGCAAAATCAGCCTATAATGTTCCCACTGCTGGGACTCGGGCCATCTCTCGACGAGAGGGAGTGGGTGGTAATCGCCCACGCGGGCCCAGTGCGGGTTGGTAGACGTCACATGTCTTCGAATTTTTTGGTTCTATGACATGCCAGTTTCCTCACGATGTTTTCCTTCACCGTTTTGAGAGCAGTGGTGATGAAATAATTTACTCAAAGTAAAGCGCCTTTCTGGGTTCCAACCTACGACCTAGAACTCGTAAATCGCAGTAATTAGGGAGGGACACCACTGCTCCTAATCCTGATTGTGACTGTGTTTTCTTTCAGCTTGCGATCGAAGTCACACCCAACGCATTTCCATCCACACTCAACAGTAAACCCAACTTCCAACAGCACAGTTTACATTTCCCCAGCACGTTTATCTAGCGGAGGTCAACAACGCACAATGATTGTTGAACTCCGACGTTTGTGTTGCATATCTCTGCCATGTTATCGTTGCAAATACTACAAGACGATATGCATTGTTTTATTAATGTATATCAATATCAATCAACAAATACAAAAGCTAAAGACTTTGTTTGGACGCGCTAATCTCTGGAACTGCCAATGTGATTAGAAAAATTGTTTTTTTTTGCATTTGATAGCCATTCTTGGGGAAGGTTAAATAGCTATTTAACATCGCGCTACGATCCTTAGGAGCCGAGAAAAAAGCAGAAAGAACCAAGTAATAGCGAGGGCGATGGGATGCGATGCGATGGATCGCGGGACGTGGAAGTTTTATAAAGATACTAGCTGCGCCCGGTTTTACCCGCAAAAGTGTCGATCCCGTGGGAATATCGCGACAAAAAGTATCTGTGTTATTCTGATGTATAAAGCTATATGTATTACTGTAAAATTTCTTAAAAATCCGTTCAGTAGTTGGGGGGGGGGGGGGGGGGGGTAGTTATCCGTTCCGTGGTGTAGTGTAGTTTTGTTTAATATTAGTAGCGTGGCTGTTATTTTAGTATATTGTACTATCTTACGACTCCCATACGAACGAAGACGGACAGGAGCTAGTGTATCAATAAACTTGATGTTGCTTGTGACTTCGTTTGCGTGGAAACTTGACATGTTAACCCATCATTTGACTGGGTGTAAAATTGTACTGAAATACGACAATACGTTGACCTGTGACTATACTTGACCCAGACCAAAATCGTCTGTTCTGGCCAACAAATATGCGCATTTTTACCCCCAAAAGATCACAAAACTAACCTTTATCAAATAGGTTAATCCTACTAATATTAAAAACGTGAAAGTTTGTATGGCTGGATGTTTGTTACTCTTTCACGCAAAAACTTCTCAAGGGATTTGGATGAAATTTGGCACACATATGGTTTATAACCAGGATTAACATATAGGATACTTTTTATCCCGATATTCCCGCGAGATCGAAACTTATGCGGGTGAAACCGCGGGGCGCAGATAGTTCCCCATAAGAAAACCTCTCAAAGTCCCGAACTTCTGAATACAGTTCGGCGCACAAAATTCAAGTCAATCCCAGTTTGATTTCGAATGGAGTATCGACCTTGGCAGCTCCAGCGAACATCGAGCGCAGATGGCTCTCGTGTATTAAATTATAGGGACAACGATAAATAAAAGCCTTTTAAGGGGAATCCGGATTTTGCTGTTGGGATTATAAGAGGAAAGATTTGTATGGTTTTGGAACGCACACAGCACACCTGCTTTCCCCGAAGGGTTAGACGGTCATAAAGTCACACTTCCCCAGCTCCTGCTTTTACCCCAATTTATTCGTGGTCGGCGCAACATGTCTTTATCTTCCATACTTCTCTATTAGTCGTCATCTCGGTAGTCACCCCCTTTCTAACCATATCATCATTCACACAGTCCATCCATCGTTTCTTTGGTCTTCCCCTACACTTATAGCCATCGACATTCATACTCAAAACTTTCCTCATTTCTCCGTAATGTATGCCCATACCATGACAACCGATTTCCACACAACTTTTCAGTTACCGGTGCCACTTTCAGATTTCCTCTTATGTAATTAGCGAATGTAATGTGTACTTACAAAAAATAAAAAATCTACACTTTTCAGATGTTTACATTCATTAAAAGTATATATTTTTGTTTTCATAAAAAAATGTGTAAAGAAATGAACATATCTATAATAAAAATAAAGCTGAAGTTTGTTTGAACGCGCTAATATTTGGAACTCAACGCTGGATTAAAAAAAAAACTTTTTGCATTGATAGCCCAATTCTTGAGGAAGGCTATAGGCTATTTAACATCACGCTACGACACTTAGGAGCCGAGCAAAAAGACCGCTAAGCGAAAACGGACTAATACGCGCGGGCGGGCGATAATTTCACGCGGATGAAGGCGTATTTATCGATAAAACGCGTTTTACATTGAACAAAAAAATACAAAATACATAGCAATGTTTTCCCTAAATTTCTCCACAAATTCAATGCTATTCAGTATATTCAACCAACTCCTTACGAAACCAAAACTTTCAATTGAAAACTCTTTTGTCAAAAGAATTTACATTTGTAAGAAGCCATATACGCGAAAAGTTTCCGAGGTTCACAAAAATGTGCCTACATATTTTGTAAAGGCCAGGTACAAAACCTAAAATTTTTAGAACCTATTGTTGAACCGGCTTTTATTCTTCAACCTTCATACAAATCACCTCGGGGGTAGGTAGGCTGCGGGGAGTGAGGTCGCGTCTTTTTGTACGCGCCCGCCTGGCATTTTTTGTCGCGAGTTCTTGCTGGGCGAGTATCAACCTTATGTCGTTGTAAGAAGGTTAGGGCGTGTGTTTTGTTGAAAGATACATACAAAAAGACTGAAGTTGGTCCTTTTCTGTTAGGATGTAGTTTATTATTATGAGATGCTTTCGAAAGCTGAAGAGATATGTATTGCATTACCAGTATGCATGGTGATCTCCATTTGTTTTTAGGTAGACAGGCGGACACCGTTATAATCTTCTTGGAGTCGATTTTAGAGGGATTCATGGCTAAGAAATAACAGCCGCATGGGTTGAAGGTTAAGCTACGCTTGCTGCGGTCGGTTCGTGGATGGGGGACCCGTACATAACATAATATTGAGACCTGTCAGTGTTTCGTAAAGCACCTTAAGGTCGATTCACACATATCAGTGAAGTCACAGTTCCGACACAGTATCGGCACAATGCGAAATATTCTTTCATACATTATCTCATTACCTCAGACATATTGCTAGTCCCTCTCTTGAGTGATATATATAGCCTTTTTTTTTTCCGGATGGGAAATCGTCAAATGACCCCTCCCGCTCTGGGTGGAGCGGAAGGGAGTGTCAGACTCTTACTGACTAAAACCCACCCATGTTCCTTCCTTCGCCCTTTATGTTCCGGGGTAGCGGTAACCCTTTCGGACAATCCCGCTGACTCGTAAAGCACCTTAAGGTCGATTCACACATATCAGTGAAGTCACAGTTCCGACTCAGTATCGGCACAGTGCGAAATATTCTTTCATACATTCTCTATGAACGCATCCCCACTTGTCAGTGTCAGTGACGACACAGTGCTCTCAATGTCGACACTGGCAATCACGGACGTATTCGTTGACAACGATATTTTTGTCGGATCACGAACGCCTTACCTCAGACATATTGCTAGTCCCTCTCTTGAGTGATATAGCCTTCCTCCAACGACCATCTTTCTTCAATAACTTACTTCCTAGCAATATTGAAACAGCTCTCAGACATTTTAAAAATTCATTTTTAACTAATACTTTGTATAATGTCATGAATTCTCCTTGTGTCTCCATGCTTCACGCAACCATTTCCTCTTTTTTCTTTGATGCTGCTCTTCTTCTTCGTCTAAAGCAATAGCTACCATTGCTAGCTCCGTAGTATTGAACAGAGCCATAGCAACAATCACGATTCTTGACGACGGACACGTTTTCACTGAAGCTCCGTGAACTGAGTACTGACATGTGTGAATTGAATCACTGACGCAACACTGTAGCTGATACTGAACTGAGCGAACACGTTGGCGGAACTGTGGCTTCACTGATATGTGTGAATCGACCTCAAGCCCAGCTGTCTTGTACATCTTTGACAGTCGTTACGGGTCGTCAGTAGTCCGAAAGTCTGACAACAGCTTTTGCCAAGGGGCAAGGAGTATCGTATTACCCAGTCACTGGGTTGTGGAGGTCAGATAGGCAGTCGCTCCATGTAAAATACTGGTATTCAGCTGCATCCGGTTAGACTGGAAGCCGATCCCAACATAGTTGGGAAAAGGCTAGGCAGATGATGACATGGTTATTTTAAAACAACACGTATTTTCCTGATAAGTAACCAACTGATGCTTTAAATAGTTCTTAATAGTAACGAGTATTTTATAACTGACGAGCAGTGTCCTGCGGTTTCACCCGCATAAGTTTCGATTCCGTGGGAATATCGGGATAAATAGTATCCTATGCGTTAATCCTGGTTATAAACTATCTGTATGCCAAATTTCATCCAAATCCGTTGAGCAGTTTTTGCGTGAAAGAGTAACAAACATCCATCCATCCATACAAAACTTTCGCGTTTATACCTAATATTAGTAGGATAAGGAGTAAATTCCGTTGTTTTCGGAGGAACCCAACTCCAAATTTTGACAATGTTTACGCCTCTTTGTGGGCACGATTTTACATAATTTTAAAAGGCATACAAAAATCCTTTTTCCTCGTATTGGTTTCTCTGTAATCGGAGGCGTTGGCAGAGGTCGAACCGTAAAGCCACACATGTAGCGGTACATGTCGCGAAATTCATCACGCCTGTATGGCCGTAGCCGCCCTATGGGCTGGGCATCGGTGAATAACTTGTAATATAAACTACACCGAGGACAGAGAGTAGGAAGACCTTTGCCCAGCAGTGGGACATTAATGGCTAATAATAACAAAACTACACCCACATTTCACGAGTTATGTTAAAGAGACGACTGTGAGGCACCCTCATTTCTTCAATTACGAGAAGTCCCATGTGAGGCCATGTGATAGATGGCGAACACATTAAAAAAAGAAAAAAAATTTCAATATGTATATTGAAGGATATTAGCAATATCCTTCAATATGTATATTGAAGGATATTAGCAATATCCTTAAAAATGATTCCAATGCTTCATGTTCGAAAAATTTGTCTGCTCAACAACGTAAATAACGCAATGAATGTTGTTGTGTCAAAATGAAAGCCATTGCTACTGATAGTGGACTCCATACATTTCCGAAACTATATATCCTCAAGAGCATTGAAGAATCCCCCAAATGGCAAGCTGTCTTTAGAAAATTCCTGATCCTGATACCCACAGACAGTGTCACAAAAAATGGCCAACTCCATACATTTCACAACCTTTGTACGCTCAAGGGACTTTGAAATAACCCTCAAATGGAAGCTGAGCATCTGTCCTAAGAAACATTCTGGTCCTAGTACCCGTACTACCCATTTAGCCACAAAAAATGGCCGCCAATACATCTCCACGCCACCTGTGCACACTTTTTGTACATTGCATGCCCCCTCTCCCCTTGCCCGGCGTCGCGACATCCGTGTGTATTTTAGGGCGGCGGGGCGTTGAACTCGAAGGTCGGTAGCTACCTGCGCGCACGCACTCAAACACCCTCGCAGGATACGCACACATGTGAACCCTTTGTGCGTACTATGTGTAGATTCCTGTGGCACTCATCATTCGGCTAGCCTTGTCTGCATTAGGGTCGATCCAGTCACATCTATTTCAAATGTTTCCATGAAACCACTGTCGAGCAAAATCAATAGTTTTATAAGCGATACAATGAATAATAACAGCCGCACGGGTCGATCGACGGTTTAGCTATGCTTGCCGAGGTCGGTCCGTGGATGGTAGAACATCATCTACCTAGACTTTCCCAACTATGTTGGGGTCGGCTTCCAGTGTAACCGGATGCAACTGAATACCAGTAATTTACATGGAGCGACTGCCTATCTGACATCCACAATCCAGTTACTGGGTAATACGATACCCCTTGGCAAGACTGGTTGCCAGACGTTCGGGCTACTGACGACCCGTAACGACTATCAAAGATCCACGAATGACAGCCGGGACCAACGGTTTAACGTGCTTTCCAAGGCACGGACGTGGATGGTAGACCATTCATAACAATACAATGTGCCTCTGAAAGCAAGTTAAGCTCAGTCCCGGCTGTCATTTATAGATCTTTGACAGTCGTTACGGGTAGTCCGAAACCCGAAATTCTGACAGCCAGTCTTGCCAAGGGGTATCGTATTACCCAGTAACTGGGTTGTGGCGGTCAGATAGGCAGTCATTTCATGTATGGTTCAAGTAAATCATCGACTCCTTTCATTGAGGTTTTCTTCATGTGATTCTTCATTCATATATCATATATGTCGTGGATTGATGGCGCCATGGTCAATACGCAGCGCCATCTAACAATTTATTTCGTAAACCTAATAATAATCGTCACCGGAAACGCAAGCGTGGCGTGGCGCCATATTGCTTGGACACGATCGTCGGTAGAGGGGATGCAGCGAGGACAGGGAAGGGACCGACCGAGTGTTCGGTCAGTTGAGTTTCGACTGTCTTGGCAGACACTCAGTACCAACGCACGTGTTTGTTTCGGTTTATTGTAAAATTGTGAGAATTAATAAAATTACTTTGATTTAAAAATATCTTCTGTTCGAGTACCCACGACAGTGCCCATAGCTAAGTTTAACTATGTCGGATCGTGAAGAAGACCCGATGTTTCGCATTCCGGCCACTCTTGATGCGACATCAGAAGCGGAATAAATCCACAACGACCCACGTGTTCAAAATGAAGATGCTAGTGTCAAAAATGGATGCGTCTGATGGAACAGCAGCCCCGCAGCCGTCAGCGAAGCCTTTCGTGTGCTGCAAGTGAGGGAAACCAGGATATATCGCATTCCTGTGCACGAGTAGTGACAGCTAAGCAGATGGTGGAAAACGTGCTAGAAGTCGTGTACGGCGAGTGGACGTTGTACAACTACCCTCAGACACGTTAGAAAACAAAGGTGAGCTGTATTGTTTTGTTTACGATTCTGGTGCTGAATGCTCGTTTATTAAAAGCGAGTTGTGCAGCCAAATTAAGTGACAAACGAGATAATAACGTTGTTGCATTGACTAGTATTGGTCAAACATGTTTAGTCAGCACAGAACAAATCATATGTAGTGTTGCAATTAGCGAGCAACAGCTTGAGATTTTATTACTATTTTCTACCCGGAATTTACTTACAAAGTAATATTATGATAGTATCTGAAATATTGAACCTAGGCTTTTCGATTAACATGTCTGCGACAAAGTTTTTATTGGATAAAGCTCTTGTAAATTCAGTTTTAAACGGTCAACAACAGAAAGCTAGATTTGATAGAACAAAGGCAGGTATAACAAAATGTTCTGACTGACCGACCCCTTGACAGTTCAAAAGTGCCTGTAATTGGTTTAATTAAAATAAATCCTTTGAGTTTGAGTTCGGTTGACGATTTCATGTTATTAGAAACCGAAGAGTGAAATCAGATTATAAGATTAAGTTAGATCGGAAGTTCAGAGGTCCGTTTAAGGTAGCATAGGTAAAGAAAGATGCCAGATGTCAGATCATGTCATGTCAGAGAGGTCATGTACCAGTCGAAGTAGATAGTGATCACAGTCGTGATATGAGCAAGCCTAGATTATGGGAAGCACGCGAGTAGGGGTTCTCTATCGGCCGTAGTAAAGTTGTGTGGTGTCACAGGGTGATGCACACGGATCCATGCGTTGGATGTGTGACAGCAATGCGATTGCTGGTTGGCTGGAGAGCCGTGGCGTTAGAGTGGTTTACTCGTGTGTGGATTTCCAGGTGTCTAAAGCTCTTAAAATGATTGTTAATGTGGATCACAATGGTACATGGCTTTGGTTGATGACTTACGCTATGACTTCATAATCAAAGTTTGTTTACGTGGATCACAATGGTACATGGCTCTGGTTGATGACTTACGCTATGATTTCATAATCAAAGTTTGTTTACATTACTCTGGTTGAATCAATACTCTAAAAGCCTTCAACTCCAAGCGCACTTATACGTACGCTTACGATCGCATACAAAAGATGCCTCTAAGTAGTTTTCCTAGCGGGTTAAACGTAGAAGACGGTGAGGAGAGTTCCTCCACCGAGTAGTAGAGCACATACCACGGCTATTAGGTCGCACTGTACGTACTTGTCTGTAGTCGTAACTGCAACTCACTTGTGAGTTGTTCTGGGGGCGATGGCCAGCTGGTGGTGCAGCGGGGACCCGGGTCTCAAAGGAGACGATTGTTGTGTTGGTCTTGTAATGACCTGGGAGTCGTAAACTCTATGTGAAGTGTTGTGTGTAGATCGTATCACTTGAGGTGATGACGATATGGTTGGCATGAGTGTCACTAGCTGCTGCAGCAGCCAGGCCATGAGCGTTGTACGAGTATGTAATCTACGAGTAAATTGATACAGTTTCTGACCAATTCTTACTAAGGCTTAGAGGAACCTCGTGTTATCGATGGTAGTTTTGATCAGAGTATTACTAACGAATTTGAGGAAAGTCAAGTAATAGTTTTGTTGCTGAAACAGAGTAGAGATTAAGTTGTGTTTGTTGTGTGGGGTTTCGTGAGAAACCATAAAGTCCAAGAGTGATTTGGCGATCCGAGGGGGCCCATGCGCAAATTAATTTGACGAGTTAAGTAACTGGAGGTTACTAGATAGTATGAGACACATTCATCTTGGTTGATTATTTTTATTGTAACCTTGAGATTTGGGAATCAAATAGTGGGTAACACTCTGAACTCTGCTATTTTTAGTTTGTTCGAATTTTAATTGTGTTTTTGCCTGTACCAAATGTGGTCAGGAGTGACCGAGCTATGTGATACTTTGCGGTCATGTTTCATTCCAGGCCAGCACCTGCAGCAGCGGCAAGTAGCGAGCCGCGCGTTTAAGTTTGCTATGTCGGCATTCCGAGCAGTGTACCAAACAAAACATCGTCGCCTACGCGCTACTACTGCAACGAACCAGGTCATATCGCCACTCGCTGCCCGAAAAAGGACACCAAGACTAGCAGCGGCAACGTAGAGCACCGGGTGAATGCCTGCACTGTGAAGCCAGCCACTGATCACCTAGCAATTGAATCCGGTGAGAAGTTTTCATTTTGTTTTGATTCCGGTGATTTTGATCCCAGTGCTTTCTTGTCAAAGAAAGTTTAGGCAATTTAGTATGGCAATAGCCTGCGTGGTAGTAACTTGTGTGGTAATCTGACCCCCATGATCGTGTGAGGAAGATCCCCGATCATCAAGTTCCTCGAGAATTAGATGTCATAGTCAGTGACAGTGGTAGTGAGACCACATCTGATTAGCAGGCGTGTACACCCATACTCTAAACTTGAGACCGCACCTCATGAGAAACATGTGGCGATGGGTCTGATAATCGTTGGTGCGATTATGATCTGTGTTGGTGCACAGTGTATTGTGAAAGTTTCATGAGTTGGTTGTACATTGCTGATGAATTATGGTAGACAATTTTGTAAGCATTATTGTGTAACTTGTTGATCGGATCTTTTCCAATGTGTCCTCTACGGAAGCTTCTTGTATGAAGCCTTAGTACAGCTGATTATTTCACTTAGATGAAATAAAGTACCATAGAGAATTAATCTCTGTTTCACTGGCAGGATAGCCGAGCTAGATTACTGTCTGAGTTAATTTTTGTCCACAGGTACTACACCCGAGGACGGGTGCTAGTCAGGGATGGCCGTGTCGTGGATTGATGGCGCCATGGTCAATACGCAGCGCCATCTAACAATTTATTTCGTAAACCTAATAATAATCGTCACCGGAAACGCAAGCGTGGCGTGGCGCCATATTGCTTGGACACGATCGTCGGTAGAGGGGATGCAGCGAGGACAGGGAAGGGACCGACCGAGTGTTCGGTCAGTTGAGTTTCGACTGTCTTGGCAGACACTCAGTACCAACGCACGTGTTTGTTTCGGTTTATTGTAAAATTGTGAGAATTAATAAAATTACTTTGATTTAAAAATATCTTCTGTTCGAGTACCCACGACAGTGCCCATAGCTAAGTTTAACTATGTCGGATCGTGAAGAAGACCCGATGTTTCGCATTCCGGCCACTCTTGATGCGACATATATATAGTTCATAATTCTGTATAGTAATCTGTGGATAACGTCTTGAGTAGTGTATTTATTACTTTTATTATAAGTTTTTATATTGTGTGTTTACTATGTAATATGCTGTTTGTTATTCCTATCAAATAAAATAAAATAAAAATTCAAAAAATAATTATCATATTTGCAAATAATACTGGGATACCAATTTTGAAAACCGGTAACAGAAACAGGGACAACAAAAATTTTTTTAGTGTTGCTTCCCGTACTAAAGTAACGATTTTTATTTACCTAATTACCTGGAAACTAAAACTCCATTTAAAATACTGTAGTAGAATTTTTTGTTGCACTTTATTAATAGAACCCGATGTCATTTTTAGTTGTCCAGAATATGGCATTTGGACTTTCAAAGATGCTATGACCGACTATTTGTACGGGGACGAACCACTTACCTGTGCGTTGCTAACCATTCTGAGTTATGCGATGCGACATAGTTTACACCTATCTTGTGTTGATACAGTCGTGTCTATTTATAACTGTCAATATCAGTTACAAGAAGTTTGATAGCGAATACGAGACATTTGAGTGTTGGGCGGAAATGTCAGTGTACTCATGTAGTTAGCGCGTAATGAGTTGAAAGAGGGATCTATTAAGGCTGTTAAGAGTGATGATACTTACGATATAATATAATGTAATATCTGTTGTGTTTGGTAGCGGTTGGATAGGTGACCATCTTCACATACCAAGACCCCTCCGTGCCTCGGAAAGCACGTGAAGCCGTTGGTCCCGGCTGTCATTCGTGGATCTTTGACAGTCGTTACGGGTCGTCAGTAGCCCGAAAGTCTGACAGTCTTACCAAGGGGTGTCGTATTACCCAGTAACTGGGTTTTGGAGGTCAGATAGGCAGTCGCTCCATGTAAAATACTGGGATTCAGCTGCATCCGGTTAGACTGGAAGCCGACCCCAACATAGTTGGGGAAAGGCTCGGCAGATGATGACATGACTAGCTTCTGCCCGCGTGAAATTTCTTGTTCCTCGGTCCCACCCCGTCGCATCGCATCACCTGCCACTATCACTTCGTTTTCACTTAGCGTTCTTTCTGACTTTGTTTCTGTCATAGCGTGATGTTAAATAGCCTATAGCCTTCCTCAAGAATTGGGCTATCAAATGCAAGAAGAATTTTTCAAATCCGACCGGTATCTCCTGAGATTACCCCTACATAACAAAAAACGAAAAACTTTAACCTCTTTATAATTTATTTAGTAGTCGTTTTCTGTTTTTACATTCATCATAATTAGCCTATACTGTCCCCACTGCTGGGACACACGCCTCCTCTCTGTGAGAGCAAGCGGGCCGTAATCACGCGGGCCCAGTTGATGTCACATGTCATCGAATTTTTGGTTCTAGGACGTGCCGGTTTCCTCGCGATGTTTTCCTTCACCGTTTCGAGAGTAGTGCTGATGTTATGTTCCAGTAATGTTTTAAGTCCCATGTAATAAAATCCCGGTATTTTGGCGCAGCCGTGAGGCACACTTTTCCTGCTAATTTCTTACATTGGACTTCACACTGTTTATTTAATCTTTTATTGTATTGTTTGTTTTATCTGATGTATGTATCTGGTGTATTGTGTGTCTTTTAGTTTGTGCCAATTAAATGCATTTTCTTTCTTTCTTTAATAGGGAATGAGCCTATTGCCAGATGGCAATGTACTGTGTGCTAGCAGTGCAAAATGCAATGTTCCCCGCACATATAGTTAGCGGTAAGGCCAGTCGTTTTCCCTACGCCGTGGCGCTAACTTGTGTCCATATACAAATGTATGAAGTGTCATTGTGCCTAACGTTCATGGTCATTTGAATAGAGTTTAACTAGTACACTTTGATTTTATTTACTCTCCTTTCCCGAACGAATCCAGTCTCAGAGCTGCTACTGAGGAATTCCAGACGGAAAAACTCCATAACAAACGACCCAATCAAACGATTCTACGTAACATTTTTTTTGCGTAAAATCTACGTATCTTTATCACGATTTGCGGGTATCATCGTGTAGTCGCGGTCGCTGTCCGCTTCCGCACTACGAGGCAGGGTCACCTCAGTCGTAATTCTTCATACCTCGTGATATTTACATACGCGTCTAGAGGACGGTCGGTATAGCAACGGAGGGTGACAACCTGTTTTATGCGTAGGGGACTTTGGATCATATATTTTTCTCCTGCTCCTTGAACTCCTCACCACCCTTGGTTGACTGGTAGAGAATGCCTAAGGCACCTTTTGAGGCGCCTTTGTACCGTTTTGTGTGCGAAAAGATTAAATAAATAAAATCAAATTCCAAAGGGGTTTGGGGGTTTTTATAAGGTGACGCGTCATTTTGAAAATGGCGGCCACACATGAGACCTAGTCTGCATTCGCGATTTATTTGCCAAAAATGTAAACAAATATGAGTTTATGGAAAAATAACTTTAAATCCTACAAAATAAAGTTCAATTTACGCTTCAACTTCAAACATTTTTATAACTTTTTCAATAGTACTAGTCAGTCTGAAATAAACTTAATAATCGTTAAAACAAAGTTGATATTTGTGTAACTTGAAATAGGTAATACTAATTTGAAACATAAGTTTGAATAGACTTTATACAAATCGATAGCTGACACCAATGCTTACAGAAAACAAAATAAGACCAAACTCCGTAGTGTCACGTTTCCGAGATACTAACGTTCAACTTGATGACTGAGTCACGTGATCAACTTTGAACGTTAATTTCTCGGAAACATACGTTCCACGGATCTTCCAAGCCCTTTCCGAATGTAACTCTCTGTTCCCCCAACTACCTTTCATTCCTTTCTATCCCATTTCTCTCCCAAACTCATGGGTACGGACACCAGCACATCAAGTTACTACAATCTGTCAAATTTCTTTAATAGATTTTCAACTTTATCGTTAAAGGTTCAATGTTGATTGGGAAAATTTCACAGTTTCGGGTAGCTTGACCTGCTGGCGTCTGTACAACTTTTAGTCACATTTCTAAATGAAAATTGTTTGAAACAATTTTAACTGGTGCGTAAAATAACTATGTCTTCTAGCTCTTGAGCCCCTCAGCCCCCCCGTCCGCCACAGCCAGTGGCATCGTCATAACTCAAAACAACACGACTATCACCGAACAGGAAGGAAGAATTCATTATGAAGCGATACCAAGTTAAATGCGATTATATTTAGTAGGCACGAAAATATGGCTTTTTAAGGTTATCTAGCTAACTATTAGGTAATATAACAGTTACTGGGTAATACGATACCCCTTGGTAAGACTGGTTGTCCGATTTTCGGGCTTCTGACTACCCGTAACGACTGTCAAAGATCCACGAATGACAGCCGGGACCAACGGCTTCACGTGCTTTCCGAGACACGGTGTGGTCTTGGTATGGGAAGATGGTTTTTAATCACGTCTAAACTGTCCATAGAGTATCTTAATTTGACAGGACTAAACTAATATTTTATCTTCTGTCCTTTTCTTAATGAAATAGAAAGAAAAAGATGCACTGAACTTAAATTTAGTTTAGTTTGTGAACAAGGGAATCAGCGCCATTGTCTAACTTTGTGCAATACCATCAAGTCATCACAACTCCGCTTGCAATACCATGACGGGCACGTGGGCTGACTGTTTAAGCATAGTGTGAATAATCATTAATCTATGATGACTCATTTGATAGTTAATTAAATTGTGAAAATTATATTGTTTGCGAATGTGTTGGTGGATATTGGCACCAATTACTAACAAAAACTGTGTATAAAGAAGTCATGTGGTCAACATTATAAAATTATGGTGCAAATAATTATAGCCTTCTCAGAAATTATCTTTTACATACTACAGCCTCCTTGGAATCTGTTATGTACGTAAATCTTAAATACATACTGATTATGCAGGTAGTTCCAGAAAATACAAGTTTTTTTTTTTTTTTACATTCAATATCAAGTCATTTCAAATTAAGCTGAGAATCCACACTTTTCGAACATCAAAATTACATAAGACAGTCCCCAAAACGCCCGCCCTTCCTTCACCACTTCCTAGTACTTTCGCAGTATCTGGGTTAATGTAATGTCCTTAACATTACATTAACCCAGATACTGCGACGGGACTTATAAAAGACCCAAAACCTCATATGTATGACATGCATATGGCCCTGATATTACGACCGGCCTTTTCAAAGGCCACCTTTTCTTGACTTTCCTCGAAAAAATAGTCTCAGTAACATCTGGTTTAAAGGAGTGTCCATAGTTTCATGCCCATTCTTCTCCGTGGGTACTATGCCAAATATCTGACCATTTTGAAAACAAAATCCCTTGCACATGATGACCACAGCTTCGTCCGTAAGTAAAAGAAAAGAGGATACTTTTTAGGTTGACTAATAATATGCGCTGCAAGTAGGCATAGTCCTTACGGTGGTCAGATATATAGATTTTGGCGATAGTACTTAGTACGCTTTGGAATGGGAATCTAATTAGCTTCATATTTCTGACTTGACAATTCGACTCCTTGACAATTCAGACGTAGCGCGTAAATAGTTAAATCTAAATAAATGCTTTGAATTTTAGTTTGGGAACATGTTGAATAAAACTTTTTGTTATTCAAAATTCCCATGATTATGATGATGATAAAGGAACATTATTCTGAATTTGTTTGAAAATGTTTAGCTTTTTTTATTTTGTTTATTTAGGCATATATTTGCTTCTATGGAAACAAGTTTTTTTTTTCACTATTACAAGTGTTGTTTAATTTGTACATCCAGTATCCTGTGTGAGTAATTTCTAATTAGAAAAAAGATAAAACTGAAGCAGGACATTATGAGAAACATAATGCAAGTTTTAAGAATATAAAATGAAGGGTAAGTACTACATTGTGAATGAATAAAGAGAAACCCAAGCACGACACTATCGATTTTGAACAACTTCCAACTCTTTTACGAAGCTCTATGACGCGTTGCAGTTTCGTGAAATGTTCAGTAATAGGCTGAAATATATTGTAGAAACAGTTTTTGCCGGACTATTTGTCATTAATCATGGAAAAACAAGGCTTGAAAGTTTACGTCACAATCGCCGTTACGTAAACCAACAAGTTTTATTGCCGTTCTGTGTACAAATACCGCGCGGACGCTCAGAGTGTCGACGGACGTGTGGTTGTCGTCGCTACAGACTGCAGTCCCGAGTGCATTCATCACGTTTCAAAGACACACGAGCACGTACAAACGCCTGTTGGGCTTAGGAACGTGACACTTGACAAATGGTCAGCACGAAAACAATATGCTGTGTACAAAGTATAAGTACCTATAGTTCTGTTCGTAGTCCCAGTAGTCTTTGTAGCGCGGGTGCCAGCGCGGGCCCCCGCGCGAATAGGGCCTTCTAGAGCCCCCCTGGCTCATATCCTCTGCGCCATAGCACCTCGTTTTATCGATCCGCGCCGACACAGCGGAGCCGCGTGCTCCGCTCCGCGTCGCTACCACAAAACAACACAACACTGACACACTGCACTGCGACACTTTTACAAAGCACGGAGATTATTTGAATTTATTATTTTTAGGATTCCACGGAGCCCTACACTCTTGTTTTGGAACCTACTGCAACGACGCGAACCTCGCGCGGACTGAGCTCACGCAAGCGCACGAAGTCTTTATGTGAGCAGCGCTGCCTAGTGGACGCACCACGCACTAAATTCAAAAACGACCGCGAAGTTTTGCATTTTGTTAAAAAATATTTTTTTGTTAGAATGAGGTCTGTTTATAGTAAATGACAAGGCTTGATATTAATATTTGACGACAAGCAACGTATCGCTGAGAGAGAATTCAGTTCAAAGCACGGTGAGGATTAACAGTTCACTCAGTATTGATTTTATATTAGCGGCACACATGCATCGCACTAGAGTTCTTTGCAAGCTAATAATAAAATGTCCTGGATGTCCGAGAACAACGGGCGTGTTATCGCGCACTTAAAATGGTTCGTCACCGTTCACATAATTAATGTGAATCAGGCTTGGTGATCTCGCCTTGGTCGTCACGCACTGGCGCATATCACAATCTCGCAAAACGCACACTATTAACACAAAGCAGTTTTTCCATAAAGAAATAGAACTTATGAACGACAAAAACCAGACAGTTTCAAGAAAAAATCTGAGATAATGTAGCGCTATGCGCCCAGTCCGGACGACCGATACGTAAGCCTCATTAAAAAAAGTTTACACAACTCGTGCCTCGACTCATTTGTGGCGCTGCATTCAGCGTAACTGACGCTATACTTGCTAGACCACTATTATCGTAAAGCGGTACAGCGCTGCTATCACCAAAGACCCCGCCCATTGTTATTATAATGCAGCCAACATGACGCACATAGTGCAGTGTGAAGTTAGCGACGAGTGGCCACGTGTTGGCATCTCTTTTCCACCAATGGGAGCGAGCGAGTTGGTGTTATTCGGGTGCTGTTTGGGGCGCGGCGTGCGTGTTTAGTTCACGATGGCGCCTACCATGTCCCATGCAGCGATGCTATTTTCGTGATGACACAACAGCGAGACCAACTTTCACTTAATTTCGTCTTATTTTGCAACAGAAGCGGAATGGTGGCTGGTATAACGGGCATAGCCATTAAACTTACGGTATTTTTCTTACATTTTGTCACCGAACTGTCTACTTCTACATAGGTACGATGATTTTCATATTTCCTTATTGGATTCAAGTAAGAAAAAAAAATATTGATGGCCACGCTATCAGTTTCAAACTAATAGGTCACGAATAAAAATATCCTCTTCCGCCCGGTTATACATAATAAAAGTAGGCATCTCCTTTTTGGACGACAAAATGGTGCTAATGATTTCCCCATTCGCTCGCGTGTTGATAGTTTTATCTAAATCGGTCGAGCTGCCTAATTACTTAGTTTATAACTAACGTAACGTTTAATTATAGTAATTCTTTGAAGATAATAGAAGCGGGGCGATACTAGTGATGCTGCTTGGCGTCGATTGACATGACATTCCTACTAAAATGGGACATACAAGAACGGCTGCAGTTTTTAGCAAGGGGACTTTAATGAATAGGAGATTATCTCAAGAGGGATGAGACGGGAGTCATATTAAATATGTACCATGTTTTGCAGATCAATACCTAGAATTAGTGATCGACAGGCTTCACATGCATGAAATTGTTTATTCTATAAGTAGGACACCAGAATCACTTTTACACGTCATATTGCAAAGTAGGCGCGGCGGTCTCACTTATTTATTTATCACTTATTTATTTATCAGTATTTCTTTGTTTATTTTTGGAATGTTTACTCAATATCACACTTTTAGGCATAATTATTCACATATTCGTTAATGTTTTTATCTAACACAAATTTATTTTATTTATATATCTAAGTATGCATTCACATGTCACGTTGCAGTTACATAGAACTGATTTACAACCGTCACCTCACTCATCAGGTCCAGTTGAAAACCAGCGCCAGGCACTAGTTGTCCGGCATTTTTTGCTGAACTGGGCCTTTTTGGCGCAGCCGTGAGGCACACTTTTCCTGCTAATTTCTTACATCGGACTTCACACTTTTTATTTAATCTTTTATTGTATTTTTTTTATTTTATTTTTTTTTTATTGTGTGTGTTTACTTGATGTATGTATCTGGTGTATTGTGTGTCTTTTAGTTTGAGCCAAATAAATGCATTTTCTTTCTTTCTTCTTTCTTTCAAATTATTTGGCCCGTGGTACCCCCCGCTAATGGCTAATGTTTGTTTTAATGTCAAATTGAAATGTTTGGAATGGGGTATCACGGGCAATAAAAATATATTTAATAAGGAGATTGTTATTCAGGGGGTTCCACGGGCAAAAATATTTGCTCGTGGTACCCCAAGGGGAACTAGGCTGGGGGAGCACGGGCAAGTACCGGAGAGAGAGAGGTGGAATGAGATGGGTCTTTGCCCAGCAGTGGGACATTAATGGCTAATAAATAATTTTAAAAAGCGCGAATGCATCCGGAGAGATTGGCAAAGATCGTCACTAACTGAACGCCTGAAGGAGGACATCGCCGTTAAGGTAGACCACAGCGAAGGTGGTGTGACGATCTAACGGTTTGCAGGGCCAACACGGCCAGAGATCAATCAAGGTTATTAAAAAAAAAAATCTATTGTACCGGTAAAACGGGGTGAATCGGGACAAAACTTTAAAATGGATTTGTACTTTAAAATAATATAGTTTATTGCGAACAAGGACGTCTTAATCTTTAATTAAAAAAACAGTAAACACATTAGAGTCTTTTCTGGCAACAAACTATATTATTTCAATGTTAAAATCAATTTTAAAGTTTCGTTCCAATTCACCCCGTTTTACGGTATTCATTTTGATCTTGTAGGTATTGCAATTTCCTATGAAACCCAGAATCATGTGCTGAATTCATAGTTAGGTACAGTTTGTGCATCGACGTCTCTGCCACCCTGTATTGTTCCCACAGCTGCGACATAGGCCTCTGTGGGTGGGCCGTAATACCATGTGGATAGCTCATGCCATGGTAAAAACACTAGCCAGTCAGCACTGCTCTCAAAACGGCGAAGGAAAACATCGTGAGAAAACAGGCATGTCCTAGAACCAAAAATTCGAAGACATGTGACATCTACCAACCCGCACTGGGCCCGCGTGGTGGATTACAGCCCTCTCCCTCTCACAGAGAGGTCTGTGTCCCAGCAGTGGGAACAATAAAGGCTGATTAGTCAGTCAGCAAGGTAGTAGTGGGGCTGACTGTCCAGGGTGCTCCTCATAGATAATGGATAGGCAGGACGCGAAAAGTTCGACTTCAAACTCTTCACCATCATTTCAACCGAAAGACGTCAACTGCTGGACATAGGCCTCCCTCTCATAGGGTCGCGGGGTTCATGACACCCCCCCCCCCCCCAAATCATTCAAGCTGTCGAAAGTCTGCATGATTTACTTGCCTTACTAAAAATAAGTTACTAACTTGCTACTTGGAGACCCCCCTCAAAATCTTGGGCTGCGACCGCGCCTGCTAAAGCACCGCCACTTCGACCGCGTTTACCAGAGGGTAATTCTCGTAACTTCAAGAACGTTCGCAGTCTGAAGGCCAATTCTCGAAATTTAAAACGTTAAAAATCCTAGTCGCAGTCTCATCTCGGCGACCAACAAATGTCAAAAACTTGTCAAAATGTTGGGAAATTTGAGGTATTTTTGACAGATTGAGATTAGACTGTGAACGTTCTTAAAATTACGAGAATTACCCCTCTGATCTGTCTCAATCTGTTAATACCTCTAAAATCTCTACATTTTTGACATTGATTGTCGCTGAGATGAGATTGCGACTTGATTTTGATCGTTTCTAATTACGGGAATTGATTTTCAGGTCGTCGGACCTTGTGGGACGCATCCGAGGTCTTCCGGTACGCGGTCGCCACTCCAGAACCTTTCGCCCCCATCGGCCATCTGTTCTGCAAGCAATGTGCCTTGCCCACTGTCACTTAAGTTTTGCAATTTATTTATTCACCCCAATAAGTACAACATCTTACAGTATTCCAAGACGATGTTATTCACACTTAATAAACTAGCTATAAACTATACAAACGTAAAATTCAACAATAAAAATAAAATAATAATAATTACATTATATTGACATAACCGTCCCGCGTGATGAGAACCTCATGAAAGCCTGAGAAAGATAAACAAATCAAGTATCTTGACTTGGCTCGCGAGGTTGTCGACATGTGGGATGTGGACTCAGCGATCATTGTGCCGATAGTCGTGACAGCCAATGGCTTAATAGCCAAGAGCCTCGACCAACACCTGAGGAAACTCTCGTTGGGCAGCTGGATCAAGGGCTTGATTCAGAAAGCGGTACTTCTGGACACGGCTCGCATTGTCAGGAGGTTCCTCTCTCTGGAGCCCTGACCGCCGGTAGCTTGGACCCTGTTCCCGATACCTGTGGGCTACTATTTTTTATATTTTTAAATGTTTTTTTTTCTTTTTGTTTCTAAAAATATTTAAAAATGTAATTTGTTGGTATTTAAATGAAATAAAGATTACAATATTATGCCTCCTTCAATGCACCTTTGTGCTCCTAACGCAAATTTCGGCAGGCTGTCGAGCATTTGGTTACCTTGGTCTTCCTACGGCCTTCAAATGTTGTAAGGTAAATTAAAAAACAATATTTTGTATAAAATTCGTATATTATACAATATTATGTACAAAGGAAGTAAACTTTTGGCGGTACACAATTTTACTATCAAAGTAAACAATTATTATTTGAGTATTAAAAATAAAATATGTGCGCATAGACTTCCTCTAACTTACATGAGAAAATGGAAGCCCGAAAACGTCAAAGTCAAATCATATTATGTATTTCAAATATTTTAGTCTGACAGCCAGTCTTACCAACGGGGATGTTACCCAGTAACTGGGTTGTGCAGGTCACATAGGAAAACGCTCCATGTAAAATACTGGTATTCAGCTGGAAGAAACTTTGCAGCAAGCGTAGTTTGGGACGCCTCCCAGCTAGATGGACAGACGACCTCAAAAAGGTGGCTGGGACAGACTGGATTTAATTTGGTCAGTCCATCTCATGGGTGAGCGGCCATGTCAGAGGCCTACGGGCGGTTTAAACTCTGACACCAGGTTGTTCATCAACCATACGATAAGAAGAAGATGGGTGAGCGACCGCGTGGTCTAGTGCCCTCCACTTTACCCTGCACGACAGAGCGCTTTATAGAGTCCCCTCGCGCCTCGAGACATGTCCGAAGTATTTGGGGATGCGCGTATTTATTATACGCTAGCATACAAACAGGCTAGATGGACCGATGACCTTAAGAAAGTACCTGGGATGGACTGGATGCGGAAGGCGGAGGACAGGGCGTCGTGACGCAGCCTGGGAGAGGTCAATGTCCAGCAGTGCACTGCGACAGGCTGAGTTGATTGATTGATGTAGTCCTCAGGCCGTCTGCAGGGCATAGGATATCTTTCTCTCTTCCGATATAATTTCAAGACCTTTTTCCAATTCAAATACTTGAAAGGCAGAGGCGCTTATTATTGGCGAAACTTAACAGACATCATGGGTAATCAGCATATATAATATCATTAAAATCATCATCACTGAAGTTTTGCCAATTAATTTTAAAAGACTCTGTATTTTAAATAATCAAATAAATCATTGTTTTGTTTCTCTTGCGGTGTTCCTCATCTATGAGGACAATACTTGGAAAATCCACAAGACTTAAAAAGGCAGTTTTTAATTCATCATTTATACCCTGTCCATTAGGTAAACCGTTTTTTGACAGATGGAACTAGTGATTGCAGCAACACACAATACATTAATTGATACACGTACGGTATTATAATGTCTGTAAGAAGTCATAAATAAGATAATTGGGTAGTTGCATGATATTGAATACTATATGTTCTAGTAGATAATATATTCACATGCGTGATACGATAACAGAATTCGAAATCAAATTTGAAATCGGTCGAAAAATAAAAAACTTATAACTTATAAAAGCTTTTTGTCTATCTCTTCATGTAATTTATATGGCAATACTGAACTATGATGTCACAATTCATTCCCTCTCTGTCTAATTGAGAGTTTTGATCGCTTATATCTTTTTAATTTCCGAAGATATTAAAAAACTGGTTATACCAAGCTATTGGTGAGGTATAAAAGCTTCAATTTAAATAATAATAAAAAATTAGTCAACTAGTCGATTCAATAAGATAAGGCAGTTTATATATTTATTTTATTACGCATTTTGAAGTTAACTTTTACGTAACCTGGAATAGTTATGTTCTAGGGCAGCTGTCAAAAAACGACTAATTTAATGGACAGGGTATAGTTTCAATTTTTAGTAAAATTATCTAACACCTTATATTATGTCTAGTGTGTCCGTTTATCCCTCCGAAATCGTACTTGGTCGCACGTAGTCACAGAATACCGTACGAAGTGGCACAATATCGCACAACAACGTACCAAAATGAAAAACTCAGTGGGGCATCGTTTTACAAATTCGTACGAAGTCGCCCGATGTTGGACAAAGTCGCCCGAAGTCACACGAAGTCAGTTACAGCAAGTAGTCGTTTAGATCGTAGAGTTCCGATAGCATCCGATACATGTAAGATGGAGAACTGCCACCACTGAAACATATTAAAATTGTTTGAATTAAAATAATATAACAAAATCAGCAGGGGGTCTACTACGAAATGCAGTGCGAATGGTCGGATCGGACCGACACATGGCCGAACCGAATATTATTGAAAAATGCGAAAAAACTTCGGATCGGCTCAGTTGGGTCGGGGCCATAGTCAATATTCGAAAGAGTGTAGGAGTATAGGATAGGAACCGACCGAGCCAAATAGTAACTTCGTAGCAGGAAACGGCCGATACCACTTCGGAGTAGACCCCCTGGTGGACACAAGGTAAAATTGATAACGTAACTGTTGAAATGTCTGTTCTGCCTAGCCCTTTAGGGTTACAGGCGTGATTTTATGTTTGTATGAGTAGTAAAATATATGGAGATACGACATATAACTTTTGTGTACAAAGGTACCTCTTAATTCTTAAGAAATTTCTTCTAACAGACCTGCGAAAGGAGAAATGAAAAAAACTTTTTTGCAAAAAAAAAAGAAACGTTTTACAGCAAATTTTATCAGCTTTCTTTGAAACTAGTAAACCATACATTAGTAACATTTTTTACTTAAAAAAAAAATAAAACAATAAAAATAGCCATTTTTACCTTAGTGTCAAAAAATTCAATTAACATTTATAAGTATGTTTTACATGTTATTTAATTTTTAATAACTGTTATTGCCTCCTCGGGCTCTGACTAGAGCTTCGAGCCGGTTTGGCATACTAAACACGAGGTTTCGGAGTCGATGTTGGAGAATATTCTCCCATTCTTCAATCAGGGCCTGTTTTAGTGCCCTGAGGTGGTCTGCAGCTTCTGACTAGCCTCCCTAGCTCATCCCAGGTATGCTCAATCGGGTTGAAATCAGGACTTGTTGATGTTCAAACCATCACGCTGATACCAACTTCCTGAATATACTTTTGCACGACCTGAGCCGTGTGTGGCCGGGCATTATCATGCATCAGCATCGATCCATCACCCATATTTGCTAAATACGGCCCTGCATACTTAAGAATCTCTTGGGCATATCTTTCCCCAGTCAGAGTGCCATTTTCTATGGCCACTAACTCTGTGCGACCTTCTGAAGATATGCCAGGCCATACATGTACACTGCCTCCACCGTACTGGACTCTTTCTGAGAAGCAGTCTTGAAGGTATCGCTCACCAGGCCGCTATAGACACTTCGCCTTCCATCAGAAGTGTAAAGTGAGAATCGAGACCCATCTGTGAACAAAATTCTTGACCACTCTTCTTCATCCCACTGTATGTGTTCACGGGCGTATCGCAGTTTCGCTACTCGATGCTCTCTCTCTAGATTGGGGCCACTCGCTGGTCTTCGGGGTTTCAGATTTGCTTCAGCAAGTCTTCTTCTCACTGTACTGTCACTAATGTAGTCCCTTCGGGTCTGAAGAAGCTGTTGCTGGACTTCAACTGCATTAAGGTGGCGATTTCTTAACACAGTGGAAACAATATAACGGTCGTCTCGGGCACTAGTACACCTGGGTCTGCCATTACAAGGTCTCCTAAGATGGTTTCCAGTCTTTTCGTACCTTCGCTTCACCTTCTGGACCGTTCGTAACGTCACACCCATCATTCTTGCAGTACGACGCATACTGATGCCTAGTTCCAGAAAAGTCATGATCCTAGCATATTCTTCAGGTGAAAGAGGCGTGATAAATAAAATGTATGTGCTGTTGTCTAACTTAGCTTTTGTAACAAAACTCATCGATCAAGAAAAAAATTGCAAACAAAAACAGAAACAAAAAAAATGAACGGTAAAATTGTAATTCGAAAAGGATTATTTTTGTTTTTAAAGCTTTTTTCAGCCATTTCTTAAGAGAAGGTTCTCAACTATGGAGTTTTTATATACAAAATTAAGTTCTTTTTCGAGTCCTTTTTATTTCGAAAGTATATCTTGTGTACTTAAAAAGTTATTCCAATTTAAAAAGTGTGAGTTTTGCAGGCCAGTGTAGTTGTCAACAGTGTACTGTGATGGTAATTGTGATGAAGACACTTACAGATTGGTGATGAACAAGGTGATGTGGTCGGGCGGTGCGAAGTCGTACATCGGCGCGTACACGTGGATGTTGTCCCTCGCTATCTCGTGACGTCTGAGGAGCAAGGATTGGCTATTAATTGAGAGCACAAAAAACACTAGTCTCAATACATATATAATAAAAAATAAAATCCATCTTTTTCAGGTTCTCCCATATTACAATCACAAGTTTCGAAACACAATATAAAAATAAATACAATGTCGTCAAACCAGAAATACAATGTCAAATAAAAAAAGAAATTACTTAATCGAAAATTAATAATATAAAATACAAATAAACAAAATGTGTAGCAAATTTTGGATAAAAAAAAATAGTAACGTCAAAACTGTAACAGGAAAAAATAAATATGCTACGAGGTGAACGAATCTGATGTCGAAAATATAGTTTTTAGAATATTTGTCCGTTTGTCTGGTTCGGATTGGCGCAGCTAAACGGATTTGGATGAAAGGCACACAGATAGTTTATAACCTGAGGGGCGATTCTCGTAATTTTAAGAACGTTCACAGTCTGATCTCAGTCTCAATCTGTCAAAAATACCTCTAATTTTCCTACATTTTGACAAGTTTTTGACATTTGTCTGTCGCCGAGATCACACTGCGACTAGATTTGGAACGTTTTAAATTACGAGAATTGGGCTTCTGGATTAACACATAGGGGACCCAGTAAAAAAAAAAACCAGTATTCTTTCCCGTGGGATGTTTTCCGACATGCGCACTGGCTAAAGGGGCCGTGTCCACGAGCGAGGGAAACGCGACGATATTATCGTGGTGTCACGAATTTCTATACACTCTCTTAGAACGTGTCACGACACGGCGATATCGTCGCGGCGAGAATTGGATGGCACGACGATATTCTCTCGCTCGTGGAGACGGCCCGAAGCCGCGGACAAAAGCAGTCTACTCCGAAGTGGTATCCGCCGAATGTTCGTCCGTTTCCTGCTACGAAGTTACTATTTGGTTCGGTCGGTCCCGATCCTACACTCCTACACTCTTTTGAATATTGACTATGGTCCCGACCCAACTAAGCTGATTGAAACTTTTTTCGCATTTTTCAATAATATTCGGTTCGGCCATGTGTCGGTCCGATCCGATCATTCGCACTTTGCACTTCGTAGTATATACCTCCTGGATTGGTGGAGTGCAAGGATTTTTATTTATCTTCGGTAGCGGCACACCCACTACTTGCGCCCACGTGCCTAGGGTATATTAATAGGCACTGAAGCCGGTAGTAAAACCGACTTAAAATTACTATTGAAATTACGACGATTATTATTGGAAATTTGTATTGATAAATAATACAGCTGATTACTTGAAAATAAAACGGAGTTTAATTGGAATAACCTGAACATACAGTCCACTACGATCAAGTCTGACCAATACACCTGCAGTGCGAACAGATTGCCTATAAGGAGGAAATGGTAAAATTAAGTGAAATAGGCAAAATAGGGGTGGGGGGGGGGGGGTGAATAGGGTGGTTATTAGGTGGGTGATTAGGGGTGGGGTGAACCTTATGGAACTCCCATCATCCTAAGATTCTTTAGAACACTATACAGTGGCGATTAGGTTATCACATTCAATAAAACTGTCACTAAATAAACTACCCTTGATATTAAGGCACTTGACACGCGCGGGGCGATGGTATCAACAATTCAGCACAAACTTTATGGTGTTGTCACAAATTAAGTTTATTATTAAAAGCCTGTGATGTCCCACTGCAGGGCAACGGTTTCCCTACTGTCTTTCCACTTAACTCTGTTAAAAGGTAACAGTTAACAAATTTAATTTAATGTTATTAAATACTACAACTAAAAGAGTGGTCCCTGTTAATTTTTAATATTTATTTAAATTGTAATATATGTATATGTCGGAGTCACACACAACTCACACACAACACAACACAACAGACACAACAACAGTCACAACTTACTCGTAAGGCAGGGATGTGTGCGGGGCCGCGAGCGCGTTGAAATGGCTGACGTCGTGTATCGGGGACAGCTTGTATAGAGGAGCCAGGGCTAGTACCTGTGGATAATTATGTTACGATTAAAATCCTACTAATATTATAAACGTGAAAGTTTGTATGGATAGATGGATGTTTGTTACTATTTCATGCAAAAACCACTGAACGGATTTGCATGAAATTTGGCACACAGATGGTTTATAACCAGGATTAACACATAGGATACTTTTTATCCCGATATTCCCACGGGATCGAAACTTATGCGGGTGAAACCGCGGGGCGCAGCTAGTGGTTTTTATAAATTAATTTTATAACCTTTATAAACTTATATATATCCTACTAATAATATTATAAACGTGAAAGTTTGTATGGATGGATGGATGGATGGATGTTTGTTACTCTTTCACGCAAAAACCACTGAACGGATTTGGATGAAATTTGGCACACAGATGTTTATAACCAGGATTAACACATAGGATACTTTTTATCCCGATATTCCCACGGGATCGAAACTTATGCGAGTGAAACCCGGGGCGCAGCTAGTTTAAAATAAATCGTTTTATATTACAAAGAGAAAGGATTTGATTTTTTGTGCGTTTGTTTGTTACGATTGCACGCTAAAACCCTCCGTCTGGGAAGAACGGAGGGTTATGTCGGACTCCTACCGAGTAAAACCCCACTGTTCCTTCTAGTACCACGAATTGGGGGCCCGGGAGATACTTGTACATCCACCGCACCCCCGACTGGCCCCATCACCAAGTGCGGCCGATCCCACGACCGCAAGTCCTCCCATGAAGGCGCACATGGGACACTGTGTGCCGCCTCTTAAAGCCTGCTCGAGCGATGACATAGCTCAAATTTCGGCACCCGCAGGCGTAATTAAACTGTCCAAAAATGAATGCAGTTTGATATGAAACTACTGAGGGCTTGTGGCTAAGTAATAACAGCCGCACGGGCCGATCGATCAGGTTAAGCTACGCTTGCCGCGGTTGGTCCGTGGATGGGTGACCATCTTCACATACCAAGACCCCTCCGTGCCGGAAAGCACATTAAGCCGTTGGTCCCGGCTGTCATTCGTGGATATTTGACAGTCGTTACGGTTCGTCAGGAACCAGAAAGTCTGACAACCAGTCTTACCAAGATGTATCGTATTACCCAGTAACTGGGTTGTGGAGGCCAGATAGGCAGTCGCTCCATGTAAAATGCTGGTATTCAGCTGCATCCGGTTAGACTGGAAGCCGACCCCAACATAGTTGGGAAAAGGTTAGGCAGATGATATGAAACTACTCACCGGTACACAGTAATGTTTGGCTGCCTGCGTGACAGCGTGCAAGCCCGCCCCCGCCAACACGGCACCGCCGCCCATCGCCGCCTTCACGCTTATTACGACCTGCAAACGTTATAGGACAAGAGATATAATATAGTGAACCAAGTCACAGTGATCAAGCATGGTGATGAATGCTCATTCAAAGTCAAATATTTTTTTTTAAACGTTGCCCCACACTAGGAATTTCTCCTGTATCGTGGGTGCGTTTACAAACATTTAAACTCACATACACAAACAGCCAGACCCGGAACAACTACTTGTAGGTCATACAAATATTTGTTCCGTGCGGGAATCGAACCCGCGACACACAGCGCAGCAGTCAATCGCTTAACCACTGCGCCAACCGTGCCGTAAATTTATTTCAAATAGGCACTTTTGAACGTCAAAAATTACATTAAAATAGAATTGATTCTAGTCGCCCCTTCCAAACGGTAGTTTTCGTATGGTGAAGAATGGGCAAGAAACTCCACCGTCACTCTTTCAAAATGTTTTAGAATATTTTGCACACATTAATTATGTGAAGACGATGCCCCTAAAATTAAATTAAATTAAACTATATTTTTAAATATTAGAATATAAAAGATATAAAAACATTTAAAAATATAAAAAATAGTAGCCCACCGGTATCGGGAACAGGGTCCAAGCTACCGGCGGTCAGGCCCCAGAGAGAGAAACCTCCTGACAATGCGAGCCGTGTCCAGAAGTACCGCTTTCTGAACCAAGCCCTTGATCCAGCTGCCCAACGAGAGCCTCCTCAGGTGTTGGTCGAGGCTCTTGGCTATTAAGCCATTGGCTGTCACGACTATCGGCACAATGATCGCTGAGTCCACATCCCACATGTCGACAACCTCGCGAGCCAAGTCAAGATAGACCACAATTATTATCATTACCTACATAAAATGTGATGGTTTACGCTCAAAATTTTAAGAATTATAGAACGAATAATATATTTTTGAGCTCTGTTTTACGATTGTTGTATCATGATGCTAATTTATTTTTATTTATTAATAGGGTACTAATTACAATTTGAAAGCTAACACTAAAATAACAAAATTATATCCCAAATTAACTAAAACTATTTACAAATTAAAATATAGCGTCGATATATTCATCAAAGCATTGCCATACAACAAGGCAGTGCCGCCAGTGTCTTGGGTACATTACCAGTCGACAGCGATGCGGATGAATTTTCGATTGCATCACTGCTTTCCATCAGGCGGGATCGCAGTCAACCACTAGTTTATATCATTTAAAAAAAAAAGGCTTGCAAATTGTAATTCAGTCAAATTAGTCAGCGCCTGACGTAAATTGACGTATTTTTAGTAGCCATGTTTTTTAATCACGTCTGTCATTTGCCTAACCTTTTCCCAACTATGTTGAAACACTATTTTAAACGGAGCGACTACCTATCTGACCTCCACAACCCAGTTACTGGGTATAGCGGTATCTACAACGCCACACGCGAACAACGCGTCATACTGACGTCACGCAAAATCCTGCATCTCGCAAGCATAGTTTACCGCCTAACTAGCATATATACAACGGCCCGACATGAATCATTGGGCAGTTGCCAGCCAGACACAACACCCGTCTGGTCGGAGGATCCTCCCTTTTCTATGGAGGATGAGTGTACTTTACACCCTGTTCTTCATGCCTCTATACTACACGGGTAACACCACACCCGTCAACAAGACTGGTTGTCAGACTTTCGAGCTTACTATGAAGTGGAAGACTGGGGAACTTACTTTGTTAACTCTAGACATGACAGCGTAGATGGAAGCTGAGCTGATAACAGTGACGGGAACGCCGGCCGCGCTCAGACGATTAGCCATCCCGTGGCTCTGAAATGTGAGGAATAAAAAACATAAATTTATATAAAAATAATGTCTTGCGATCCTTGAAAGCGTAACGAGTAAAATTGCTGTTAAATCGTCTGTTAGGTGTCACTTTTTTTTTCTGAATGCGAAATCATCAAATGACCCCTCCCGCTCTGGGTGGAGCGGAAGGGAGTGTCTGGCTCTTACTGACTAAAACCCACCCATGTTCCTTCCTTTGCCCTTTATGTTCCGGGGTAGCGGTAACCCTTTCGGACAATCCCGCTGACCCGGCAGGCTTCGGCCATAAGGGGCCCCTCAGTTGTTAGGTGTCACTTCGGTTGACGATTTAACAGCAATTTTACTTTTATTTTATTTTATCTGTTGTATGTCAACAACATCGTACAACAGATAAAATAACAACAACAACAGACAAAATAGTTAACTACCGGAGGCACTGCCGAAGGTTTTTTTAAAAGAAACAAATGAGTTTGGTCACGAAGACGTTTTAACGTGAACCATCATTAAAGGTACTGATTCACTTCAGTGCAACGAGAAAGAACAAAATATGGGTTACTATGAAAATAACACAACGAACGTAAACAAAAAATAACACAACGTAATTTTATGGTTCTATCCATCGTTATATTACTTTACTTTATGATGTGGACTACCCATAGCTTAAGCCGTCCGTGAGCTTAGTAGTGCCGGTGTCGGATGTTCGATTGATGGTGTTGTTGTCAACAACATCAGTTATGCGGACGACATGGTGCTGCTGAGTCCTTCGATCAGTGCCCTTCGAAAACTGATCTCTATCTGTGAGCGGTATGCGGTGGCCCACGGGCTCAGATATAACGCCACTAAAAGTGAGTTCATGGTGTTTAAGGCGGGCTCTAAAACGTATGACACTGTCCCACAGGTCATGCTGAATGGCAGTGTCCTTAAAAGAGTATCGCAGTTCAAGTATCTGGGCCACTGGGTCACCGAGTCGCTTGTAGATGACATGGATATAGATAGGGAACGCAGGGCTTTGTCTGTTAGAGCTAACATGCTGGCTCGTAGGTTCGCACGTTGTACTGCGGAAGTAAAAGCTACGTTATTTAGGGCCTTCTGCCAATCGTTTTACACGTGCAGCTTATGGGTCAAGCATACGAAAAAATCGTATGACAACCTGCGTATCCTCTATAATAATGCCTTCAGGGCGCTGATGAAGCTGCCTCGCTACTGTAGTGCGTCGGGCATGTTTGCGGACGCAAACATAGATGGTTTTGCGGCGATAATTCGCAAGAGAGTTGTGTCTCTAATGCGCCGCATACGAGGCAGTTCCAACAGCTACCTTCAGTTGTTCGCCTGGAGGATGGATTTGGATCTGGATTGCCCAATAATGCGGTACTGGACCAGGCTGCACGTTGAGCACTCCGGAGCCAAACCCAAATTTAGGTTAAGATAAGACATGTGTCATGTGTGTATGTTTTTTTTTTTACTTTATTATTTTGTGTATTTAATTTAATTTAATTGTGATTGTTTAATTGTAATTTATTGTGTTTTTATTAATGACATCATTGTAATTTTGTGTTTTTAATGCGTATAATTTTTAATTTTTAATTTTTATTTATTTTTCTAAATTTAATATTTTAATTTTTAATTTTATAATCAATATGGACTGGTTTCCGAAATAAATGAATTTTAATTTAATTTAATTTAATTTAATTTAAGCTAGAGTCCGTTTCCCGAAAGAAGTCCCGCGGCAATAAGTGGAACTAATTATTATTATATAGTTAGCAATATTCCAACAACAACTCTCCTACCCCAGACACCTTTCTCTATTTAAGAATGTGCATTTTATTAACCAATAACCAAGCCTGCTACTCGTATATGATGTGGAGATAAATAAATAAATCAATATTTACGATTCCGTCCTACGACAGTGGCGCCGCGTCTACGAGACTTCTTTTGTGAAACGGACTTTAGATCAAATACAATGGTCCTTATCTCTACTGTCGCCGGGTGTTAGTCATAACATCCCGCGACTCTACCGCGAATGCTGTATCAGCGTGGGCCGCCCGAGGCGCGTTCTCACTAACACGATGTTATAATATTTAGGGGTTGATACAGCATGTATAACTAAATACACAACAAGACAGCAACACCAACAACAACAGATAAAATTAAAAGTAAAAAACAAGCTTTTATTTGAATGCGCTAAAAAGAAAAAGAAACTTTTACTATCAATTATAAATAAAATTATAACGTCATTACAAAATTTATATATGATATAAAAGCTTGTCGCGAGATTTACTTGTGTAGATTCAGAGTGACGTCACTTTATTTTTCGAGTTATTCTTAGCAAGCTCTTTCATTTGATACCCATATTGTAGGAGTGCTATGAAAATAATTAGTCCGCCATGTTGGGTGGGCCGCCATGTTGGATTTAGAATGTCGTCATATAGTTAACCATTCATTGTCATCCAAACTGAACATGAATACAAAATTTCAACTCAATCGGTTGAAGATATCTGCTTCAAATTTGAGTTGCAAGATTCCACCCGAACAAACATACATACATTGTCACGTTACATACGGTGTCAGAAAACGAAAATGCGGAACCAACGACACCGACTTCCCAAATTAAAGTTATTTTTCACTTTGTAGTGTTTTTTTTTTGGAAGTCTGTCTTTTTTTTTTGTACAAATTAATGTAAGGATCTCGCCAAGATAGAAATATAAACATACGAATTGAGAACCTCCTCCTTTGAAGTCGGTTAAAAATGAATGAAACTGTAGGCTAAGTGTCGCATGTCGGGACTTATGAAACGCCCAATATACTATTTTTTATTAATTTTTGTTTTACTTCTTATTCTTTTGTTTTGTTTTGTATTAAACTAACCATACGGCTTGCTCCGGAAATCACTAGTGCCACTAATCACTGTGTAACTTCAAATCTTGTTTATATTATCTTGGCTAATGTTTAAAGAGAGAGCCCTGACACCCATAACACAAGTTTAATCTTAGCTTGGGTGCCAGAGGTTTAAACTCAGTGGTATTCTTACAATTTTTAGGTTTATATAGTCTGTTCTACATAGTGCTATACTGTTAAATTGTAAACTTGGAAATAAAGCATTATTATTCCTTTATTACATTTACATACTTACAAATTATATTTTTAAATATTTTTATAAACAAAAAGATAAAAAAACATTTAAAAATATAAAAAATAGTAGCCCACCGGTATCGGGAACAGGGTCCAAGCAGCAAAGCAATGCAATAAAGCATTATTATTATTATACTATTTCCTTACCTCGCCCTGTTCGGGTCCCTCCGCCACTATCAGCTTATACTTCCTGTGCGCGGCCGCTCTGAGGAACCGCTCCGCAACGGCACTGGAGCCATATGTCAGGATGAGCTCGTCTCCATTCACGTGTTCCTTAGCTTGCCCGCATATACTGGATATGCTTGATTCTAGCTCGCCACGTAGCTATGGGTTAAACAATTTAGTTTAAAAAAATATTCAAAGAAGACGTGCTTCCCTGCCTACTCCTTCGGGAAATACAGGTTGTGTTGAATGTTATATTATGTAATCATTATAATAATTTATTTATTTATTAGGGATAATTTTAATCAATTAATTAATTTGACGGCACGGTTGGCGCAGTGGTTAAGCGATTGACTGCTGCGCTGCGTGTCGCGGGTTCGATTCCCGCACGGAACAAATATTTGTATGACCTACATGTATTTGTTCCGAGTCTGGGTGTATTTCTATCTATAATATGTATGTATTTACAAAAAAAAAAAAAAAAAATGTATATAAGTAGTTTATCAGCCATCTTGTTACCATAACACAAGCATTAGGTTGCTTAGCTTGGGACAAATGGTGCTGTGTGAAATGTCCAGGGATTTATTATTATTATTATTATTATAAAAAACAGTTACATGCTAGGTACAAAATACAGAAAAATACTCAAACTAAGATTTAACAAACTTGTAACTGCTTTCTAAATTTATCAATTGTTTATTTTCTTTCACATAATATATATATAGTTAATGTAAACCGGAGGAGCGGAACCGCCTAATACAAGCAAATCTTTGCTTAAAAAGTGACTCCAAACTTATTAATGTTGTTTACATGAGTTGATGAAATAAACATTTTTATTATTATTATTTTTTTATTTATGTAATCCACACCATTGTCCACGCTATAACTAAAGATTAAAAGATGTGCTAAAGACAAGTGGTAAAAAATAAAAAATAAAACACTAGTCGCTGCCACAATATTCCTGTGTTACTTAGCTTAGCTTAATTGAACTTAAAATACTCGCTAAACAAAATATTCAGAGTCAATGGCGCCGATTCCCTTGTTCTCTTGTTCTCTTCTGTATCGTGGGTGCGTTTACAAACATTTAAACTCACATACACAAACAGCCAGACCCGGAACAACTACTTGTAGGTTATAATTTTTTTTTTTTAATATTTAAATACGTTGCCCCACACTAGGAATTTCTCCTGTATCGTGGGTGCATTTACAAACATTTAAACTCACATACACAAACAGCCAGATGCGGAAGAACTACGTGTAGGTCTTGCAAATATTTCCTCCGTGCGGGAATCGAACCCGCGACACGCAGCGCAGCAGTCAATCGCTTAATCACTGCGCCAACCGTGCCGTCAGCTGATGGAATGGAAAGCAGTGATGCAATCGTAGATGGTAAAGCGCACTATTTTATTATGAGCCTATTCACTCTAGCCTTGACAGGACTAAACTAATATTTATCTTCTGTCCTTTTCTTAATGAAACAGAAAGAAAAAGATGCACTGAACTTAAATTTAGTTTAGTTTGTGAACAAGGGAATCGGCGCCATTTTCTTAAATGATTGCTGAGATAGACAAAATATGGGTCTACCTTTTATAGCAGAACTTTTTACGTCATAATATTGTTTTGCATAACAACGGATAGCATAAACTTCATTTCGCAGAAAATCATTTCGCATACACTCAGTTGTCATACATTCAAAACTCATAATTTTGTTAGTCAGAATCATCTTTAGGCATAATGTTTATATCCATAATAATTAAAAAGCAGAACCATCATATCGCAGAAAATTCACAGTCAGAATCGTCTTTTGGCATACATTTTATATCGATAGTCATTAAAAGGCAGAACTGATTTTTTTCGCCACACACATGCGACGATAACGTTAATTGCTACCTCTTTCTGATCATGGAGCTAATTTAAGATTAGTTTGACCTAAATTGTCTATATATTTTGTTTTATTTATTATTTAATTATCATTATTCAATAAAACAGTTGATTCTGCATGTATTTACTCAATAAAACAGTTGATTGCGAAAGCATGCATGCAGCATGCATGTAGCATGCAAGCAGGCATGCAACATGCAGCATGCATGCAGCATGCAAGCAGGCATGCAACATGCAGCAGGCATGCAGCATGCAAGCAGGCATGCAACATGCAGCAAGCATTGTTTCTGTCACGGCTCCGGCACTGCGGGGTTTGGGCGGCGCCACGCGAGCTTATCGTCACAGATGGTTTTAACGCTCACCACCGCAGCTTCGGCTTGCTGGCCGGCTTCGCCGGCCAGCCTCAGCCGCGGTTGCGGGCCTTCAAACCACCTGCTCCTCAGCTCGCGGGCCGCCCTACCCCTCCGCGCCTACGCGGGTTTAAATTACACTCTAGGGGTAGGGCAGACAAGACTGCGTAAAGTCGGTTTCGCAGCGATTCGTTTCTGTCACAAAATTTTGCAGCACAACGTATTGACTTTTTATGACACAAATTTAATTTAATATTGAAAATGCTACCAATACATGCTATATTTAGAACATTCTATGTCACTTTTGCAGACCATTCGATTTTAAATACATTGCACGTAGGTTATCTAACCATTCGACAGCATAAATTTACTTTATTTAAATTATCAGTTTTATTAAATATATTATAAGTTTTTGATGTTTTGAACACTAATTTTTACAAGAAGATACATCTATTTTAATTTTTGATGTTCAAATATGCACCCATACCAAATAATCGTATCTCTAAATAAATGTTATGCTAAACAAAATTATGCATAATATTAATTATGGCAAAGGTAATTATGCGAAACAAAATTCTGCCAAGATAAAAGTATGCCATTGTAAATTCGGACACGTAAATATTCTGCCAAACAAAAGTTATGCTTAATAATTTTTATGCCTTAAAAATATTCGATTAAATAAGATTATGCCATGTGAGTTATGCCAAATAAAAATCGGAGTATCAAGATTCTGCCAAATAGAAGGAACCCACAAAATATATCTTGTTCAATAAAATGCATGTTGCAAGAATCAACAAGGCGATAATAGGTTTTTATTCAAATTAACACAATTTTTCTCACTTTCTCTCACAGTGAGGAGGCTTGTGTCCCAGCAGTGGGAACATTTTATATAGATTATGATATGTTGTAATACTAGAGCGGCAATTCTCGTAATTTTAAGAACGTTCACAGTCTGATCTCAGTCTCAATCTGTCAAAAATACTTCTAATATCCCTAAATTTTTGACATTTGTTTGTCGGCGAGATGAGACTGCGACTAGATTTTGAACGTTTTGGATAAAGAGAATAGCCTTCAGAGGTATCACAGGAGTGCTGCCATTCCATAGACAACATGGCGCGGTTGTTGGGGCAATGCTTGGGGGAGTCCTGTGTCCAGCACTGAACGTCTTTCGGCTGAATAAAGATGATGATAAATGGTTTTATTTTGTAAGTAGGTTTGTACGGACGCCAGCACATCAAGTTACTACAATCTGTCAAATTTCTTTAATAGATTTTCAACTTTATCGCTAAAACATTAAGGTTCAAGGTTGATTGGGAAAATTTGACAGTTTCGGGTAGCTTGACCTGCTGGCGTCTGTACAAACACATTTACACATCAACATCTGCCTAGCCTTTTCCCAACTATCTTGGGGTCGGCTTCCAGTCTAACCGGATGCAGCTGAATACCAGTATTTTACATGAAGCGATTGCCTATCTGAACTCCACAACCCAGTTACTGGGTAATACGACACCCCTTGGTAAGACTGGTTGTCACTTTCAGGCTACTGACGGTGACGACCGGTAACGACTGTCAAAGATCCACGTATGACAGCCGGGACAAACGGCTTAACGTGCTTTCTGAGACACGGAGGGGTCTTGGTATGTGAAGATGGTCACCCATCCACGGACCAACGGCGGCAAGCGTAGCTTAAGCTGATCGATCGACCCGTGCGGCTGTTATTAGCCACAAGCCCCTCATTTACACGTCCATCACATTTTAAAAACTAGATGAGGTCGGCGTTTCCTATCTGACTAGTTTCTCTAGAAAGGCCGAAACAAACTCAGAGGTCACAGTCTCTTTTAAAGTCCAGACATAATCTTGGTCAGATCACATGAAGACCACGTAGATCGATGTCTGAGATGGTATTTTGAGGAAAGAAGCACACAGATTGAGAACCTGTCCAGTCAGTGCACGCATTTGTCAGAAATCGTGCAGCTCAACTCAAAACTTAAGGAGCTCAACGATTCGACGAACAATAACCAAAGAAAGGACATTTGAGTAGGTCGCGTAAATTACTCAAATTGCCAGACCATGACAAAAATTAACAGAAAAGAGGAGAAAAAAAAAAACGAGTGTGCTTATGACCACACGACTGAAGTGAAACTTCTTTCTCAAAATATTAATTCATTAAATTGTTCAAAACGAAATAGAATTACGAAAGATAACCAAAGAATCACCGTTCGCGTAACGCTAGTAAACTCGCAAACGAACTACTGATTAGATATATATATATATATATTTCACTTACTAGCTATAAGAGAAAGAGAGAAAGAAAATGTGCGCGCGCACTGCTCTCTCTTGCTCCTACACTGTGATACAGACAATAGGCCTGCACTGTGCTTAGATATACGGAACGTATTTGGCTATGAGAGGAAGTGAGAAAGAAAATGTACGCGCGCACTGCTTTCTCTTGCTTATATCCCCCACTCAACTCCCGTTCGCCTCACCCGATCACACTTTTCGTAACGCTTACGTCACGCGTTCGCCAGCTTACTCCCCAAGTCAAGCGTGCGTAAAGAAGTTTCACTTCAAAAAAATGACCCACATAGTCTTCACATTCACAATGATGGAGATGTTAGCTACTGTAACACAAGCTCACCTCAGCTATGTGGTCTCTCAATGGTTCTCTGAGGTCTTGGTGCGCGGTGCCTAGCGTGGCGCGCCGGGCTCCTGCCGCTAGCACCAGACGTTGTAGACTCTCCCCTGAAGCTTCTACGCTCTGTAATACAATGAAGGAACTGTTTAATGAAAAAGAACTTGAATAGCTGCTGAAAAAAAAAAATGCAACAAAACTGTTGAGTAAAAAGAAAAAGATAAAAAAAGATGAAAAGTTTGATAAAAAGATTAATGATTTCTTGCAGCAACTTTATTGATAGATAAATCCTACTAATAATAAACGCGAAAGTTTGTATGGATGTTTGTTACTCTTTCACGCAAAAACTACTGAACGGATTTGGATGAAATTTGGCACACAAATAGTTTGTAACCAGGATTAACACATAGGATACTTTTTATTCCGATATTCCCACGGGATCGAAACTTATGCGGGTGAAACAGCGGGTCGCCGCTAGTTATTTAACACAAATAGTACGCAATGAATTTTCAAAGGCCATTGAGTTTGGCCCCCAACCCAACTTATTACAAAATGAGTTCTAACTTTAGTTCATACTTTCGAGCTCGTTATTATACAGGATTATTGGTAAAACATTAACAACCTCTCAAGTCTATATTACTAACATCATAAACAATGACTTTTGTTCTACGAATTTTACTAATTCAACAGATTTTAATTCATCAGACTTTCATTCAAAAAATATTTCAATTCAACGAATTGAAATATTCGAATTTCTGTTATAAAGTTTACGCGAAGCAAAAGAAAGCGCTAGTTAGGTAAACAAACTGCCGTGTCTAGTACAGACGCCAGCAGGTCAAGTTACCCGAAACTGTCAAATTTTCCCAATCAACCTTGAACCTTAATGCTTTAGCGATAAAGTTGAAAATCTATTAAAGAAATTTGACAGATTGTAGTAACTTGATGTGCTGGCGTCCGTACAAAATTCAGCGGAGGGGAGCGGGGGTCAGATAGAACAACGAAATCTTAAAGTGTTCGCGACGATAGGTCGTGGTGGAGCGAAATGAAATTATAGCGGACTGTATAACAAGTATAATGAAGTAAAAAGATATAAAATTACAACGGTCGGTTGAACATTTAAACAAGATTTTAACAAGAGAGAATTTAAGACGCGCTAGCGCAGCCGTGTACTAAGGAGAACAACAGCTGACTGTCATGGCGATGTGGCGCGGGGGCCGTCGGCCGGCTGACTCCCCGCTGTCCCCGCAGCCCTCGTTCACTGCCGCGAGCGCGCGGCGATGTTGAGTGGAGCGCGAGCGGTCTCAACATAAAGGTTTGATTTTGGTAAATGTATTTTGTTTTGTAAAAAGTCATAGAACAAAAGTTGTTGTTTATGATGTTAGTAATCCAGTCCTGCAAGGTTGTTAGTGTTTTACCAATAGCCCTGTATAGTTGTCAAAAAATAAAAGGCCCGTTTTGACATTTGAGAATGCGTTCTTGACACCTGTCTGTTTCATACAAACGAATACGTGTTTTGCGAATTTGATCTTTATTAACTACTAGAACTGTCAATGTCAAAACGGGCCTTTTATTTTTTGACAACTTTAGTATACTTTATTCAGACCGAGTTGAAAGTTCCTAATGCAATATGTGTAGGTATTGTACTTTTGACTGCTTTGTTGGTCTCGTGGTTGCAAGCGCGACTGCCGAGCGTGGGGTCCTGGGTTCGATTCCCAGGTTAGACAAAGTGTTATTAGTTTTTCTATTAGGAATTTCTCAGTAACAGTCCGGAGTTTGGAAGTTGGCGGTTTAACACCCTCGTGTCTCGGAAATAAAAGCTCGTCAAGCCATTTGTCCTGCTCCTGATCTCTGATTGCCGTCCCATCGGACTATGAGAGTAAAGGAACAGAGAGTGCACCTGTGTTTGCGCACAAACTTGTGCACTATAATATCTCCTGCGTACCAGGGGGTCTACTACGAAGTGCAAAGTGCGAATGTTCGGATCGGACCGACACATGGCCAAACCGAATATTATTGACAAATTCGAAAAAAGTTCGGATCGGCTCAGTTGGGTCGGGACCACAGTCAATATTCGAAAGAGTGTAGGAGTGTAGGATCGGGACCGACCGAACCAAATAGTAACTTCGTAGCAGGAAACAGCCGAACATTCGGCCGATACCACTTCGGAGTAGACCCCCAGGCTAGTCTCCGTTGAGATTGCCCACCGTGACCGAAATCGGTCGGGAGACTATTATTATTGCATTTTTCTTTGATACAGCTGTTTTTTTATAACCATCTAAAAATTTCTACGCTAGAGGGTATAAATCATGTGTTGAATTCACTGTTTCCGTTTGCGCGTCGCTGTCCCTGCCATCTTGTATGCTTAATTAGTAAGCTATGTGTCACCTGATTAGCATGCACCCTGTTCTCATCACGGATAGCTCTCAGGATTCTCCGGGCGACATTGGCAGCCACCAGCTCGTGAGGTAACGCGTTGCAGACAAGTCGACCCGCCGCACGTACCGCGCCGCATAGCTCACTGCAAACAATATGAGTTATGTTATGACCCTTTTTTACGGAGTCGGATACTGGGTACCTCTCTGATCTCCACAACCCAGTATCTGGGTAACTCAGTACGGGATAAGGGCAGGAGATTAATGATGAAGGTGACGTCTCCGAACCGGATGCAGCTGAATACCAGTATTTTACATGGAGCTACTGCCTCTCTGACCTCCACAACCCAGTATCTGGGTAACACAATACGATTCTGTACTGTGTTACCCAGATACTGGGTACCTCTCTGATCTCTACAACCTAGTATCTGGGTAACACAGTACGGAATCGTATTGTGTTACCCAGATACTGGGTTGTGGAGGTCAGAGAGGCAGTAGCTCCATGTAAAATACTGGTATTCAGCTGCATCCGGTTAGACTGGAAGCCGACCCCAACATAGTTAGGAAAAGGCTAGCTATACTATAAAGCAACTATGTATTATGTCTTCAATAAAATACAAGTGGATAAATCATAAGAACAGGGTAGGAACAACAATATGATGGAGGGTAGATTCAAAACCTAATAAAAATAAACCACCCCCTTATTACAAAACAAGATTTTTCTTTCAATCAGGTTTAAACCACTGACTCAGTTATTGAATTAAGAACTCAACTGTTATAGAAATGTAGTTCTTTATACAAAACTGACAGTTTAGTTCGGTGCTAAGTTGTTATTTTATTATTAAGAACTTTGCTTAGATCGAAATAAAGTTCAAAATACAAGTACTGGCTCAATAGTTAAGGCTAGAACTAAAGTTAGGTTTCGTTTTATAATAACACGGTTAAACTAGGAAGTATTATATACTATTGTAGTCTTTGGGATGTAGGTACCTATATAAAACAGTAGCATAACATTCATGCTGAGCGATAGCCGTTTTGCGTGGATGTGACGCATGTCAACCTTTTTCTTATTGCTTTTAATTTTTTGTTTTTATGTTTTTTTTGCGTCATGTTTACCGCAAATAAACGCATTTTATTTCTTTCTAAATAGATTGATTGAAACAAATACTTAAAACACTTCCACACAATAGGCATAACGGACAGTCCCCTAGCTTGCATGGAGGCTGAAAAAACCGTGACGCATGTGCTCTTTGAGTGCACAAGCGTCCAGATTAGGTCAGAAACCCTCGGGACACCCAGATCTTACATAGATGTTCTTAACTAGGAGACGTAATCAACTTCTGGAGGGAGGTGGGCTGGTTCGAATAACCAGTGACAGCGGCCATGGCCCACGCACAATGATCCTCTTGAAGGACTAGGTGCGGAAACCAAACTTTCAAACATAGAACTAATACTTACAATGCAGTAGCATTCTGTGAGTCAGTGATGATAGTCTCTAACAGCGTGACCATCGACAGCGCAATGTTGTTGGAGCCACGCAGCTTTCTGTAAACAGGTAATATAACATCATACCTTGTTTCCCTGAAGAGTTCATTTTGCCAGTTATGTTTAAGTCCCTACATGGGACTATAGTGGGTGAGCCTAATGCCACCATAAGCGTTATCAGCCGTCAGCGGGATTGTCCGATAGGGTTACCGCTACCCCGGAACATAAAGGGCAAAGGACGGAACATGGGTGTTAGTCAGTAAGAGTCTGACACTCCCTTCCGCTCCACCCTGAGCGGGAGGGGTCATTTCAGGATTTCCCATCCGGAAAAAAAAAAAAAAGCGTAATCAGCCCAACGCCCAACTGCAAAATCAGCCCAATGTCCCCACTGCTAGGACACATGCCCCTTCTCTTTGAGAGGAATTGGGCTATAATATACCACTTGGGTCCAGTGTCCAATTATTTAAACAAAGTAAAGGCATTGCTCAACTGGGAAAATTATCTTGATGGGAAAACCCAGTAACATTTTTGCAAGTCCCGGAAATTCAACCCAGAACCTCACGCTCAGCAGTAACAAAAATAAATAATAATAATACTCTTTATTACACAAGAAAGTGCTAAGAAGAAAGAAAGTTACGGGTAGTCAGAAACCCGAAAGTTTGACAACCAGTCTTACCAAGGCGTATACCTATTGTATTATCCAGTAACTGGGTTGTGGAGGATAAGCAGTCGCTCCATGTAAAATACTGGTATTCAGCTGCATCCGGTTAGACTGGAAGCCGACCCCAACATAGTTGGGAAAAGGCTAGGTAGATGATGTTTGTTACTGTTTCACGCAAGAACTACTCAACGGATTTGGATGAAATTTGGCATACAGATAGTTTATGACCAGGATTAGCATATATAATTGTTTTAATCTTGATATTCCCATGGCATCGTAACTTATACAGGTGAAACTGCAGGGTGCTGCTACTACTATAAAGCTGAAGAGGTTGTTTGTTTGAACACACTAATCTCTGGCACTGCCAGTTAAATTTGAAAAATTATTTTTACATTTGATAGCCCAATTCTTGAGGAAGGCTATAGGCTATTTAACATCACGCTATGACCCTCAGGAGCCGAGCAAAATGACAACAAAGTCAGAAAGAACACTAAGTGAAAACGAAGTGATAGTGGCAGGTGATGCGATGCCACGGGGTGGGTCGGTGAACAAGAAATTTCACACGGACGAAGTCGCGGGCAGAAGCTATAAAGAATATAAAACAGGAACCAAAAGAAGGATTGCAAGAATACATTTAATCTAGAAAACATCAAAATTATTGAACTAAGCGCCTATAATTCTATATAGAGCACGTTACAATATCTATTATCATGTTGACATTGCATTTTATGAATTCTGATGCAATACTTAGAGAGTTGTAGGGACACCATAATTTTTAAGATTATGACTTGAAAACAGCTTAATTTATTATTGTATACATTGTAATATAAACTAGACCTCCGAATACTAAGCTTTTCTTACAGAAAAAATGATTTTAACTAATATTACCGTAATAAAATTAAGAAAAACGGCAACGTACCCAGTTTTTATGTCTGACACAAATTTTCCGATTAAATTGACGAATTTTTCGTCTAATTCCTTCATCGGACCTTCTGTTCGAGACATTTTAAATAACTTTATCGTTTATTAAAGATTTGTTTAGAAAATAAATGAATTCACGCAGACAAAATAACAAAAAATCACAGATTTGACACCATAACCTCACTTTAAAAAAAATATGAGGTTTTAGAAATTACGTTTCATTTCAAATCACAATGTTTGGTTTTTAACAATGTTATGCACTTTTTGCAAGAGGTTGGCAGATGTGCTAGGTACAAGTTTGGCAAGAAAGTCCTGAAACGGAACTAAAATATTTAATCATTGGCAACACTCGCTCTGTCTCGTCGAGTGAGGTACATATTCTGTCATTTCTTGTAATCGGTGACTGTTTCTCGTGTTTATTATTTATTTATTTGCTTTATCGTGGTGATACTGGTGACCCATTGTGTTCATAATGAACAGATCTGTTATTCGCAGTTCCGCAAGAGCAATAATTTATAAAGTGTACCTGAGATATTTGGCGGAACTCGAGGCCGGACAAATTTTAACCGAAATCAACGATGTGTATGAAAGAACCGCTGAAATGACAGGTAAAATTATATTTTATACATGTAATCAGATCTAATGTGTGTATTTCAAGGTGCCATATCTATTATAAACCTTTCATACAATTATTGAAATGTACATTCACGAATTTGAGGTTATGTTTACAAAACACATTCGGAATGCAGCGCGTTCGTATAATTTTGATACTTTTTGTTAATATTGCATAAAATAAATCACTGAACAAAAATAACTATAGTATTTTTTAGGTAAATCCATCAGTACTATAAGGCTATATTTTTAATTCATTACAATAAGTAATTGCAAATGTTTAGTTGTTTTTATTTTATTGTTCTAGGCAGTGGCTGAACAAGCGTTTCAGAGCATATCAGTTGACGACTGGAAAAATTCATGTCAAGATGTCATGAAAATAGAAAAAGGTTATTTTCGAAGGGGGCAAACTGTGTATAGTGACATTGAAAAAATATCATAAACCTACATCTGAACATAGCCAGCAGAGTTTTGGTGAAAGCTCACACCAAGACATGGATGAAGAGTTTTCGGGCGTGGAATACTTAGAGGAAAACATTTTTTATTCTGATTAAAATTTTTGATTCTGATTAAAAAAATTATTCTGATTATTATTTTAGTTTTTGATTAGAACGCCAACTATGGAACATTTTGCCTGTGGTTAGAGGAGAACTTGGATTTGTGGGACACAGTCACACAGTAGTAAAGCTTCTAACTTGTCACTGGGATCTAAACCCTATTAAATTGATCTGGGGTCTTGTGAAACATAAAATTGTCTCACATAATGTGGGATTAGTTGACATCAAAGTATTTTGAAATACCTCATAATTATATTTTTAATTCATTAAATTAAATAACTGCAAATGTTATCGTTCTAGGCAGTGGCTGAACAAGCGTTTCAGAGCTTTTCTTGTTTTCATAAAACCCGCCAATATTCACATTAATTAAAAAAAAAACTAATATCAAAACCGTTTTAGTCGTACTATTTAGGGTTACAACATGCACGATAGTGGCGCCACCATTATTTTCACGACTTTTTGGCCAAGCTGTATTTCATCTTCACAACGGGAATCCAACAATCCAATGTAACACTATTCGTTGAAAGGAATGAATCCCGCTTTTATGGGCAATGTGATGATTTCTACAAGCTCTTGAGACACCTCCTTCATGTCTTGATATTTTATGGGTTCGTATGGGAGGTAATGCTTGGATAGATAGAAAGTAAGTACTCCTCGTTCGCGTGAATAAGATAAGGTTGGTCCTAGTAAACTACGTTTAGGGATTCTATCGAAGATGAGAAGAAACTATCAGGGAAAGGCTATTTTAAATTCTTTACGGTTTATTAATTGGGTTTTAAAACTAGGCCTTAATGGATGCATTACGTTATTGAGGCTGTTTAAAACATAATTTACATAGAAAAATATGCAGACAGACTTCAAATCTTTGGATAAACGCAAATGTTGAAAACTTTTCAGTAAAAAAATGCATGTAATGTTCTTAAAAATATATATTACCTACGTGTAAAACATTTCAAGTTAAACAAATAAATAACAAATTCACAAACTTACTACAACTTAAACATGATTAGATAAACAATTTCTTGTCTAAAACAACAATTAACAATTTGTAAACGTAGTAGTAGAAAATTCTTCATAGATTTAAATGATTAGAGACAAAAAAGTATAATAATCATCCTTCAAGCTTGCTACATAAGGCAAAAGTACTCTTTCATATAAAAAAAGTCGATAGATGTCGTATTTGTGAGCTGACGCACTCGCCGCCATACATAAACATACGCTTGTAAACACATAAACACACATACTATAGCGAAAGTATGAAAAATAGGCATTTTATTGATATTAATTGCCTGTCTGGGCTGATTTTTCAATCGACAGATAATTTTTATTCCTGGAATAAAATTGACGTCTGACAGTTTTTGTATGGAAGAACTATCAAAAATTCAAAATTATTCCTCCGATAAAATTATCTGGCGTTGGAAAAATCAGCCCTTAATTTATTTAATAACAAATATGATCAGGACAAGCACAAAGCCGAAATATCTTTGGCGTCCCTACAAAGAAGTTCGCGCGCATTTCATCCCACCCCACTTTGCTCGTTTGTACTGCCTGAACCGATTTATCTACATACTTCCTTTTCCTCCCAGAAATGGAAGTTCCATCTTTATTCCGACTCTCATTGAATATCAAAGTCAAAATTTCATTCATGTCGTTTGAAGTTTGAAGTTCTGACATATTGTTGGCGGCGCCATCTTGGGTTGATGACGTCAGAGCTGTCTGTTCTAGTTGGACTGCAGTATGTTCAGTAGATGATTCAGAATGGCTTCGGCGTGTGGTGGGTATTGTTCCGCGAGATAAATCTGGTCGAGGAGTTCTCATTTGTTCAATAGGATCAGGACTTCCCATGTCTTCTACGTCTACCTCGGTAGTTTTAGTTTCTTTGTATCTAGCAGTTGGTTCAGGACTTCCCATTTCTTCGACGTCTTCCTCGCCAGACTCTTGAGGAGTGGTCATTTCTTCATCGTCTTCTTCATGAGAGTCTAATCGAGATGTACCCATTTCTTCTACATCTTCCTGGATAGATTCTGGTAGAGGGATTCGCATTTCTTCGGTTTCTTCGTCTCTTGCTTCTGGTTGAGGACTTCCCATTCCTTCGACGTCTTCGTCAGCAAACTCTGGTTGAGGAGAGGTCACTTCTTCAACGTCTCCTTCCGCAGCGTCTAATTGAGGAGTTTCCATTTCTTCTACGTCTTCCCCGGTAGCTTCTGGTAGAGGAATTCCCATTTCTCCAGTTTCTTCATCTCTAGCAGCTGGTTGAGGACTTCCCATTCCTTTGACATCTTCCTCGACATGCTCTGGTTGAGGAGTGCTCATTTCTTCATCGTTTTCTTCAGGAGCATCTGCGTGAGGAGTTCTCGTTTCTATAATTCTTCCCTCTATAATTTTTGGTTGCAGAGTGGCCATTTCTTCAAAGTCTTCCTCGGTATTTTCACATTCATCAGTGTAGAGTGATGGGGTAGTTTTTGAATCTGAAAATTATTATTTTTTAGTAATTTATGCCAAATTGAGGTTATTAAATAAACTTCGAACTCAAGTCGGTTAAAGACAGTCTCCGCAGATGGGGGTTCACGGACGGCTCAGATCTCAAGTGCGTATGCGGCGCCACCCCACAGACATTGGACCACCTTCCACCCGCCGCATGTCTGTCACCTGTGCACTTGATGACCTTATGACTGCATCATTGAGCGGATTTCGCGCAGCCAAATTTGGGGCCAAAGATGTTTGAACCTTTTGCCATCGATTCGCTAAGAAAAAGAAGAGGTTGAAAAATAAATGATAACAGCCGCACAGGTCCATCGATTTGTCGCGGTCGTTTCGGGTAAGGGTTCATCCATTACATATCGAGACCCCTCCGTGCTTCGGAAAGCACGTTAAGCCTGTTATTCATAGATCTTTGACAGTGGGTACGGGTAGTTAGAAGACCTTTAAAGTGCTCCCTCATCAGGAGCATTCGCCTGTAATGTAACGTTACAGATTCGAGCATTACATCAGTGAGGGAGGAAAATCGAGCATTACAGCGCGCACCTTGTAATGATACAGAACGAGTATTACATCAGTGAAGGAGGAGAACCGAGCATTACAATGCGCACCATGTAATGATACAATGTGTAATACTTTGATACAACTTGTAACATCAACGCGCTCCACTTGTAATTAAAAGTTCCCGGCGGGCCGTGAATGCTCGCAAAGTCAAATCTGTAATGTTACACGCGAATACTTGTCAGTCAGGGAGGTAGTATTGTAATGTAATGCTTCTTTTTTTTTTTTTTTTCCGGATTGGAAATCATCAAATGACCCCTCCCGCTCTGGGTGGAGCGGAAGGGAGTGTCAGACTCTTACTGACTAAAACCCACCCATGTTCCTTCCTTCGCCCTTTATGTTCCGGGGTAGCGGTAACCCTTTCGGACAATCCCGCTGTTTCGGACAATCCCGCTGTAATGTAATGCTTAAAGTCGTATCTGTAATGTTAAATTACACGCGAATGCTCATCAGTCAGGGAGGTAGTATGTAATGCAATGTTCAAAGTCGTATCTGTAATGTTACATTACACGCGAATGCTCCTGGTGAGGGAGCACCTTAAGGTCTGACAACCAGAACAAGAGGTATCATAGGCTCGCTCCCTGTTACATGGGACTTGAACATACCTAATTACCTATCTGGCGACATGTGGATGTAATACAGGTACACATCTGCCTAACCCTTCGAGCATTGCAGGCGTGATGTTAAGTATTTATGTATGTACAGACGCCAGCAGGTCAAGTTACCCGAAACTGTCAAATTTTCCCAATCAATCTTGAACCTTAATGCTTTTGCGATAAAGTTGAAAATCTATTAAATAAATTTGACAGATTGTAGTAACTTGATGTGCTGGCGTCCGTACCGTACCGTTGTACCGTTAGTACTATTAGTTATTGTGTGGTTATACATTAATATCTTAGTACTTTGTACTCACTGCACTAAGCGTTTGCCCAACTGTCTCGGTCGGCTAGTCACCATGATGCCATACAGCAGTCCACTGCTGGATATAAGCCTCTCTAATTGCAAGCCATTCAGCTCGATTCTCGGCAACTCTCATCCAGTAGTCACCCTGCGAAGATCGTCGCGCCACCGATTCGCGGTCAACTAAATACCACCCGCGGTTAGTACGGACGCCAGCACATCAAGTTACTACAATCTGTCAAATTTCTTTAATAGATTTTCAACTTTATCATTAAAGCATTAAGGTTCAAGGTTGATTGGGAAAATTTGTCAGTTTTGGGTAGCTTGACCTGCTGGCGTCTGTACCATAAGCTTGAAACTTTAATTACAAACCTGCATTTTCATCCAATATTGTTAAAACTTCAATTCTATCCTGAACATCAACATTGCGACTGATCACCACTCTCCTGAACCTCGTTGGTAGTATGACACTTTCGTCAGAATCTTCGTAAACTCGACTCTCTCGTTCTGCAGCATCTGGGGACCCATCGAAGTGGATCATAGCTGCTGTTGTTATTTGTCTGTAAGCTGGACCTGGAATCAAAATAAATTATTTAAAAATAATTAAAGTCAACTTAGAAAGTGATTACTACACCCTCTTTTCACTAGTTGTGAAAGCAGTGTTGGAGCAGGAGCAGTGGTGGCCTTCCGGCCGTGGTCGAGTCGATGGTCGGCAGCGAAGAGCCCTAGGACGCGGTGGTTTCCTTCTGCGAAACGGTCGACTCGCAGAAGGAGGCTGCGGAAAGGGAGAGGGAGATCTCGTCCTCTCATCCGGCCTGCAGCAGGCGCACCGGGCGTCGGCGGAGGGCGGACAACGCCCTCTTCCAGCCCCCCTAAATGGGTCCAGGGTCGACGGACTCGGGGACGTCCGTCGTCCTCCACACATCAGGACCCGAGGTGGCGGCGCGTAGTGTTCCACGCGCGCCCCTCTTAGACGTCGCGGGGGGAGTCAAACACCTCACTCCCCCCCCGACCCGAGGAGGCCCGCGGTGGCGGGCCGGCACCAGTCGGGGGCTGCGGAACGATCGTACGTTCCCGCGACCCCCGGCGTTGGTGTGAGATGGAACACTGGGGTGGTTTGGAGCATTATTAGCACGACTTACGAGTTGTAGGACGGAAGTTCGAACCCAGACAGGCGCTTTACTTTGTGTAAATTATTTCAACACCACTGCTCTCAAAACGGTGAAAGAAAACATCGCGAGGAAACCGGCATGTCCTAAAACCAAAAATTCGAAGACATGTGACATCTGCCAACCCGCACTGGGCCCGCACGGTGGATTACAGCCTACTCCCTCTCACCGAGAGGAGGCCTGTGTCCCAGCAGTGGGAACATTATAGGCTGATTATGTATGTATGTATGAAAGTAGTGGCTCTAGACTTTGGATTCATCATTTTCCTGCCCATGTCCCAATTTATTTGGAGTCAGCGTTGTTCCATACTTCTCTATTAGTCGTCATCTCGGTAGTCACCCCCTTTCTAACCATATCATCATTCACATAGTCCATCCAACGTTTATTAAGTCTTCTTAAAGCCCTCCACATTCCTACACAAAACTTTCCTCACGATATTTTTCTCGTTCCCTCTAGACTTTGGATTGCTATTATTGACGCCGATTCCCTTGTTCACAAACTAAACTAAATTCAAGTTCAGTCCATCTTTTTCTTTCTATTTCATTAAGAAAAGGACAGAAAATAAATATTAGTTTGGTCCTGTCAAATTAATCAGCGCCTGACGTAAATTGACGTATTTTTAGTAGCCATGTTTTTAATCCCGTCTAAACTGTCTATGGAGTATCTTAATTTGACAGGACTAAACTAATATTTTATCTTCAGTCCTTTTCTTAATGAAATAGAAAGAAAAAGGTGCACTGAACTTAAATTTAGTTTAGTTTGTGAACAAGGGAATCGGCGCCATTGAGAAACTCCTAATAGAAAACACCCAATAACACTGTCTGACCTGGAGTTCGAACCCAGGATACCACATTGGTCAGCAGTTGCGCTTGCGGCCGCTACACCAATGCGAAATTGACCTATTCTAGAAATCCTGAAAGCACGTAGTCTGCTACTGGTACTTGCTGGGGAGTTTATTGCACCATTTCTTCTTCTCTATTGTTATTGTCTTGTTTCTTCTTCCAACTTTATAGACAGTCAGCTGTCTCAGGTAAAGTTGGAAGAACTTGATTCTATACAATAGTGTGCCGAGTAATTAACATTACAAAACATAAACCCTCATTTCATTAACATCAAAGCTTACCTTCGCTAAAATCACTAGTTTCTACGTCGCCCTCCATCGGTTCAACGTTTGATTCCATCAATTCGTTTTCATCTTCAGATCCTGTCTCTTCCATTTCCTTCAATCTAAGATTTTTTTCAAGTGAATCTTGTTTCCTTTTTGTTACATTATTTGGTTGTTGTTCATCCTCTGTTTCATTAGATTCTTTACTTTCAGTCTCTTCATCACCATCGATTGAGGAATGATAGGATTCGTCTCCTCCACTAAATATGGAATTATCTATTCTTACTGTATTAGATTCTCCATTTTGTCTTGATTCTTCAATTAATTCATGTTCAATATCTGAGCCTTCTTTCTCCTTTTGTTCATCATCTGGTTCATTCGATTCTTCTCCTTCAGTCAATTCATGATCATCAATTATGGAACGATGAAATCCTTCTGTTCCCCTAAATTCTGGATCATCTATGCTTTCTCTACTAGACTCTTTATTTTCACTTGATCTCGAGCTATCAGAATCTTCATCTCTTATACCGTCTCCATAAATTGTTTCACTGTTTGATTCTTCTTCATCTGATATCATTAAACCGTCTTCGTTTGATGCTGTATAATTAACAACATCAATAATTGCAGTGTCCATCGACTCAAAATCCGCTCCATACCCATTGGATTTAGTTGAAGCAGAACTCTGTCTCGCCTCTCTATCTTCAATGTTTGAATCAAAATCGCCATTATCTGGAGAATTACTTTCCAGGAAACTGAAATCTAGATTTTCATCGGACCCATCGCTATCCTCATTAACCGAACTATCACTGTAATTTGAACCATAATCAATACAGCTGAAGTTTCGTTTTTCAATAAAAAGTTTTTGGTATATCCTTTTAATTTTTTTATATAGTTTGTTGTAGTATTCTTCTGGCTCGTCATGTTTGTTAGCTTTGGGTATTCCCTCTATGATTAGTGGTGGTAGTGGACTGTATGGTCTTCGTGGAGAGGGAAATACTTCTTGAGTTGGAACATAATACTGTTGGGACGATTCGTTGGATTCTTCCTCAACTGGAGATAGTACTGCAAGAAATCAAAACGGTTGGCTGGCATAATTACATTTTTTTAATGCAAAAAAAAAGTTCGATGGTAGACCTAAGAGCTCTTACAGACGAACTGAATTTTGTTGATGACAGAAGTAACTGCAGCCGTCGCCACTTGTCGGCAGCTGCCATAGATGCGCCAGCGGCTGTCTTCGTCACGTAGGCGACGTCAAGAACCGCTATATTGGTCGCGTCCCGCGCGTGTCGACGGCAGTCGCCGACAGATGACCACGGCTGCTGATGTTAGCTCTTTAGAGGTATGAGGAACAGGGTGTAAAGTTCACTCATCCTCCATAGAAAAGGGAGGATCCTCCAACCAGACGGGTGTTGTGTCTGGCGGGCAATTGCCCAACGATTGATGTTGGGAAATTGTATCTATGCTAATTGCGCAGTAAACTCTGCTTGCGAGATGCAGGATTTGCGTGACGTCAGTATGACGCGTTGTTCGCATGTGGCGTTGTAGATACCGCTACAGCTCCTTAGTAGCCGGCAAAAAGCCGCTCTTCTGTAAGCAGCCTATGGGCGTATGTCATGTGGATTTGCTGAAGTATTGCGTGGGATTGGCCCGTTTAAAGATTGCGTTGAACACACAATAAACACGTTTCTATTGACAGCAAGTGTAAGTGCACGGGCATTATATTTTCCTCATTGTAACAGTTCTCCAGACAGAATTTCGGCCATGACGAGCAATTTCAGCTAAGCCTAGCCTTCGGCACGGAAGATATAGTGCACAAGTGTGTACGCAGACATAGGTGCACTGACTCTCATAGTCCGATGGGAGGTTCTCTATGCCTTTTCGCCGAAAATTGTTTGCCAGATTTTCACTTGCCAACCAACATTTCGCAGAATTTTATTTCGCCGAATAATCATTTGCCAACTTATCATATAATTTTGTTTTATTTCCCAACCTCACAGTTACCAACTGTACGTTTGGTCTGCTTTTCATAATGACACTTTTTAAAACGCCAACTTTTAAGTAGCAGAATGTTTTAGTTTGCGTAATATTCATTTAGTTGTTTATTGTTTACCAAATCTAGTTGGGTCAAGAACACGGTATTAATCTTGCACCAAAAGTATGTACGTGTTAGATTTCGAAAAAGCTGCAATACTGCGTCTTCGATCAAATTTTGAAGAAATTTATTTACAAGGATGATGTTATTGTTATTTTTTTTTTTTTTTACTTTATCTTTAATGTGACCTAACCTAACTTAACTGTTTCCTTTTACAAAAGCGATTCGCTTCTGGCACATCGCCGGCCGCTGCCGCGGCACGCTCGCTTCGCTCGCTCGGCTCGTGCGTTGTTTGTCATACTCGAACCTAACCTAACCTAACTGTTTCCTTTTACAAAAGCGATTCGCTTCAACAATTTTCTGCGAAAAGGCAGGACACCCCGATGGGACGGTAATCGGACACGACCGGAGAGAGAACTGCAGGTCCAACGGCTTAACGTGCTTTCCGAGGCACGGGGTTATTATGTGTTATGAAAGGACACCCATCTACGGTCCGACCTCGGCAAGCGTAGCTTAACCTTGAATTGACCCGTGCGGCTGTTATTTAGCCACGAGCCCCTCAATGCCCCAGTGGCATTGTTACCTATAGGTGTTAAGGAATGAGGTAGTTTTAACTTACTCGGAATATCGTGGAAAAGACTTCGGATCAGCACTGCCTTTCTTCTCTGCCAATCAGCATCGTAACTGCAATAACTACGAGACATTTTACATTTAAGTTTACCGATAATAATTAGAGCGGAACAATGTGTGTAAGTTATATTCATATTTAGTGGGTAGTACGATAAAAAGTACTATAATAGATTACCATAGATATCGGCCATGTAAAAAGATAAAAGGTAGAGATCCGAAAGTTCTCACTACTTTTTAATTTAGGTAATAAAACTTACTTAATTAATTAATTGGATACTAACAAATCAATTACAAAATTATACGTTGCCATAAAGTTATGCGAAAAAGTAATTTCATTACAAAGACTTGTAAGTACTTATAAAAAAAATAGACATTGTGTTAACGGGATTAACAAGCTGCAGTTTTGCTTCGCTTCATTCTCACGGGTTAGAAAACAACTGCTTGTAACAGCGGTTGTATCATTAAAACTTCATCTGCGATTCCGTATTGTATAAATTGTTTCAACATTTTTATTACGTTTAAGAATTCTTTATTTACAGAGATATTTATGAACACGTCATTGTATTCATTTTTTTTTCGACTTGCTTACCGGCTAGCACGTTAGCGTTTCGAATTCGTAAATTACGCCCTTCTTCGTACCGCTGCAGTTAGGCATTTGACAGCTGTCAAACGCTTGTCAGTCAGTCAGGTCAGCTGTCATCACACAAATCGATAAATCTTATTGGCGATTTAATTTGCAATTTCGCAGTAATTAACGTTTTCCATCCGCAATGCCGAAAGAAAAAACGTCTGGCGCACATAACTGTGTATTTTAAATGTAGTTTTAGTGAACAATTTGGTGTGTATCGCCGTATTTCGTTCGCAGGCTTTTTGTAACGCTTGAGCGGTTGTTTGGGCCGGAAATGTCTGTGCTACTTGTGTATTTCTTCTGAAAACTAAAGAAATGGACCTGTCTCCGGACGAGGACCACTTCCAAGGCCGCCTGCTGCATCAGGTAAATTAATTATTTAATAAAAACTTGAGTTGCTAAGTGTTGTCAATACCCCATTAACGGCAAGTTAAACTGCGGCATCTTGCGGTTTATAATGTTGCAATCGTGTGTTGTGAATGTGTAAAGTGGTACAAGGCCTTGTATTAATATGTTGGTGGTAAGAAAAACATTCACAACAGAGAAAAGACTGTTTAAAAAATTTCATAAAAAACTTTTGTAAAAATAAATGTTTTTGTACTAAATTATCCGTCGCATCTGCTTAAGTAATATTTTATTAATTGCTTACTGGCTTACCGAATACAAGCCAAGTAAAAATATTTGGGTAAACAAAAGATTTATACTGAAAAAATATTTAATTAAAAAACATATGGAACAGGTGACTGTTTTTTTTCTTATTGCTTAGTTAAAACTGTTCCTAAATTATAGGCAGAGTTTATATAAATGAACAAGGGCTTTATAACAATTTCTACATTTATTTTGCAGGAATATTTGAAAACATATTGTAAAAAATATGAAATAAAAATTAAATTTTCAAGAATCATTATTTATTTTTAGCCGTGAATATCCCACTACTGGGCAAAGGCCTCCCTACTCTCCTTCCACCTCTCTCTGTCCAAAGCTGCCAAGGACCAATCTTTATCAAATAGAGTCCAGCACATCCCGCCATCTCCGTCTGGGCCTATGTTTATTTTGCATAAATATTTAAAACCATATTGCAAAAAATAAGAAAGAATTATAAAGCATGAATTGTTGTTGTCCATTCAAATTTAATAGCAAATAACATTTCGTTTCCCCATTTACATAATTACTAGCTACGCCCCACGGTTTCACCCGCATAAGTTTCGAACCCGTGGGAATATCGGGATAAAAAGTATCCTATATGTTAATCCTGGTTGTAAACCATCTGTGCCAAATTTCATCCAAATCCGTTCAGCAGTTTTTGCGTGAAAGAGTAACAAACATCCATCCATCCATACAAACTTTCACGTTTATAATATTAGTAGGAAGTAGGATGATGTTTAAGGATCATCATCTGCCTAGCCTGTATATAAGGAGACGATTGAGGATAATTTATTATTATTTATTCATAAGCACTTTATTGTTTACCACGTAAAGGAAAATAACAAAAGTATTTAAAACTAGTGTACAATGGGCGGTGTTATTGCCCAAGGCAATCTCTTTATACAACCTATAGATGGACAGGATGGGCTGAAAGAAAAAGGAGACATTTGTTTTTACTTTTTCAGTATTTCTGCATTCACTCTTTTAATACAGGAAAACCTAGTTCAATGATAAATGGGATTTATTTCTGTAAATTGGTTAAAAAAAACAATTTAACCAATTAAAAATAAATTATGTCTCAAAACTAGATGAGTTTGGTGTTCCCTATTCCAATTTCACAGTCCTTTTTAAAATCCAGACATAATATTGGTCTCACACCGAGGCAATATGTGGACCATACAGATTTATTATAACGGACGCACTTCCCTATGTGTTTGTTTTTCTAGCATATGGCATTGGCACTCGTGGATTGCAGCTGAAAACCAGTGTCAGGTGGCACCAGTCACTAATATGTCATCACTTGGCAACTTTCAATTGCGATTTATTCGTGAAATAACGAATGCAACGTTGAAATACGACACATTCGATAAACCTATGGGTTCGAAAATGCTATGTTCATAACAACAAAAAAAAATCATTAAAAAATAAAGGAGTAAATCGCTTTTGAATAAAGCCAAGTGTATACATATTTCTGCTTGTGACTGTAAACCTGGTGTTGTCATCTGACATTATGCTGAGCTGAAGCCCTTTTGGCATTATAATCTTTGTTTTTTCTTAGCTGTAATGCCATTATGCGCATTTTTCTTTTTTTATTATTTATTTACTTATTAAAACTTTATGCACAGTAAAAAAAAAAAATACTGTACAAAGGCGGACTTAATGCTTGAGGCATTTTCTACCAGTCAACCTTAGGGTGATGCAGTGATAAAACATGACAGGAGCAACATACGGGATAAATAGCATATTAGTCTCTGAGATGGTTTTCTGAGGAAAGAATTACACGGATCTGCCACCCAGCATATTGTCTTGTGTCAATAAATGTTTTAACTGCTTTTTTCGCACCCCCCAGGCAGCCCTCTGGGACAACTTAGAACTCCTAACAGAGCTGATTGCAAGCGGTGAAGCGGTCGACGCTCGCGACCACTGCAATCGAAGTGCGCTGCACGCCGCTGCGTTAGCTGAACGCAGCCGCTGCCTGGCAGCGCTGTGCGCTGCAGGTGCTGAGATCGATGCGAAGTCTGATGCTGCTACTGGTGGGAAGGTGAGTTGATTTGCCTTTTAAGAGCTTCTCACAGGGGCTCCTGACTGCCACTAACAGCTCTACTGGTATGACGTCGCCGCTCGACCGCAGCAACAGGTGGCACTGTCACCATATATGGAAGCATTTTAAAGAAATACAAACCAAATAAAACCAGTTACATATTGAGACCTCTCCGTGACTCGGAAAGCACGTTAAGCCGTTGGTCCCGGCTGTCATTTGTAGAACTTTGACAGAAGCCCACAACCCAGTTACTGGGTGATACGATACCCCTTGGTAAGACTGGCTGTCAGCTTAATTTGCTACTACTTTTATGATTTCTACAAAAATACAATGAACAGCCATGGAAATTATTTCCAAGATCGCTAAAATTGCGTTCTGTGATCGCAGTCCGTTGATAAGCCGGCAGGAGCCTTCAAGAGTGAAGATAGCGGTACATCCGGCTTCCCTTGTGATGTACAGCCTTGCTACACAAACCTTGGGGTCTACTCCGAAGTGGTATCGGCCGAATGTTCTGCCGTTTCCTGCTACGAAGTTACTATTTGGTTCGGTCGGTCCCGATCCTACACTCCTACACTCTTTCGAATATTGACTATGGTCCTGACCCAACTCAGCCGATCCAAACTTTTTTCGCATTTTTCAATAATATTCGGTTCGGCCATGTGTCGGTCCGATCCTATCATTCGCACTTTGCACTTCTTAGTAGCCTTGTTAACTTTATTATCGTATCCTTTTACCACGGCGCTATGTGATATGTAAGAATGATCATCCATCCACAGACTGACCGCGATAAACGCAGCTTCCCCTCGCAGATTGAAGGTTGCTTTATACTTACCTACCCCACCCGTAAATCACATAAATAATTTTATCATTTACTACGGCAGTATGTAGTTACCTAAACTACTTATGCAAGAATGATCACCCATCTACAGACTGACCGCGACAAACGCAGCTTCATCTCGTAGATTACGGTCCCGGGCTGAGAATTTTCTGAAGTACAGACGCCAACAGGTCAAGATACCCGAAACTGTCAAATTTTCCCAATCAACCTTGAACCTTAATGCTTCAACTATAAAGTTGAAAATATATTAAAGAAATTTGAAAGATTGTAGTACCTTGATGTGCTGGCGTCTGTACAAATCCTATAACACATTCCCTGACTCAAGAATTGAACCCGCGACAACATACGAGTCTTTTAAAGAGCGAGTCACTACTTTTTAGGGTTCCGTACTCAAAGGGTACTAACGCAATCTTTTTGACCGTAATGGCGCGACTCCGGCTCGCACTTGGCGGGTTTTTAATTTCTTATGCGTTCAGTGTTGTCCAAAAAAGCGTATTTTTTTTCATTCTTCTTTTTTTCTTTCATTAATTTATGATCCTGATTCCTCTTCGTCTTCCACAGACAGCCCTCCACATCGCAGCTGAGCGCGGCCATTTTGAAAACGTCAAAACTCTGCTAAATTCAGGCGCGTCACTGAGCATACTAGACGCGCATGGCAACACTGCGCTTGCGTTAGCTGAGAGGAATAGCTGGAGGCATGCGGCGCACGCGCTTAGAGAGGCTAGGGGTGAGTGGCAACATTGTTAGTTTTTTTTTACTACTCAAGCTGCTTGGTAGCCGACATCAGGCTGTGGCCGAGCGGGTCGGTGTACTAGTGGATGATACAATCAACTCAGCCTATCGCAGTCCACTGTTGGACATGGCCTCTCCCAGGCTGCGCCACAACACCCTGTCCGCCGCCTTCAGTCCGTCCCAGCCAACTTCTTCTTTTCTGTTACCATAGGTCTAATAAAAGTGTAGCGGTATCTACAACGCCACATGCGAACAACGCGTCATACTGATGTCACGCAAATCCTGCATCTCGCAAGCAGAGTTTACCGCACAATTAGCATAGATACAATTTCCCAACATCATTCGTTGGGCAATTGCCCGCCAGACACAACACCCGTCTGGTCGGAGGATCCTCCCTTTTCTATGGAGGATGAGTGAACTTTACACCCTGTTCCTCGTACCTCCAAAAAAGTAATATAATAAAAGTCGTAGTAGGTAGTGTCGTTGACGGCACGGTTGGCGCAGTGGTTAAGCGTTTGACTGCTGCGCTGCGTGTCGCGGGTTCGATGCCCGCACGGAACAAATATTTGTATGACCTACAAGTAGTTCTTCCGGGTCTGGCTGTTTGTGTATGTGAGTTTAAATGTTTGTAAACGCATCCACGATACAGGAGAAATTCCTAGTGTGGGGCAACGTTTTTTAAAGACAAAAAAAAAATAGGCAACTGACAGCCGCTGGATCTAGAAGCATGAAATTTTGCATAAGAGTTCTTTGTGTAACGATGGTGAACACTAAGAGCACTCCGTGTCTCGGAAAGCACGTCAAGCCTAAGCCGTTGGTTGGCTGTCAATCGTGGATCTTTGGCAGTCGTTACGGGTCATCAGAACCCCGAAAGTCTGACAACCAGTCTTACCGAGGGGTATCGTATTACCCAGTAACTGAGTTGTGGTATTCAGCTGCAACCGGTTAGACTGGAAGCTGATCCCAACATAGTTGGGAAAAGGTTAGGCAGATGTTGACGAGACACCTATGCAAATTGCGCCGGTTTTCAAGTGGTTTTATTTTATTTTTTTATATTAATATCGGCACAATAATTAGTTCTATTTAGAGTTTGTGTTTTTTCCACCCAAGCCAAGGTTATCAAAAGGTTGATTGGGACCACAATGACGACACAATTGCCCAAGTTTCATAATCTCCTTAAGAGCAGTGGTGGCCCAGTGGTAAGGGCCGCGAGTTACGGGTTGTAGGTCGTAGGTTCGAACCCAGAAGCCCCTCACTACTCTACTCGATACTCGCATGCACACAGACTCGTATATATGATACGAAGAGACGAAGAGAGAGAGAGAGAGAATGTCGCATGGAGGGGGCATAACGCTTTTTCATTACGTACCGATTTCGACCAATCAACTCCGAACACAAGCCGCGATAAAGAAGTTCGTTCAAAAAACCGAACATGATTTCGCAACAGGTGCACTCGGTGCTAAGAATTCCTAAAAAAAAACATTTATATGTATGTATTTAACTTGGAAAAAGATACGAATTGTTTAAATGTCATATTGCAAAACAAACAGGTTCTGCCACTTAAACTAGTATTTTTAAGTGAGTTTTCAGATCACAGCTGTGATAAGTGGATACTAAAAATGGGCTACGAATTTTTATCTATGCAAATAAATTAAAAATATAACGCCATTGGCGCCGATTCCCTTTTTCACAAACTAAACTAAATTTAAGTTTAGTACATCTTTTTCTTTCTATTTCATTAATAAGATAAATATTAGTTTAGTCTTCCAGCCAGGGCTTAAAAGACTAAGAGATTACACGCTAAGGGCACTCCCTGTGGGGTACGGACCTTTGCTTAAGGCGTCGCTGGAGAGGGCAGCAAGGGACAGGCTAGATCTTATTTAGGGACGGATTTAAAACTACAAGCTCAGCGGCGCTGGCTGGCGCGAGCAAGGGTCGGGGCGGACATGGTATGGGGCTTCGCGACGGGCCTCGACGGCAAGGACGGTAGGACGGCTGTCGGGACTTGTAATTTCTGAGAGTACTGGTGACCTTATTACTCTGCTGTCGGAGGGTCCTGGCGTAGTCGGGAATGGTAAGGGTATGCCTCGGTCGGCGAATCCTACTTACTCGGGAGGGAGCGTATCGGGCGGCCGCCGCAATCAGGGGATTGGGGTGCTTTATAGCAGTATCAAAGAAACTCTTGGAGAGGCGTTTCATGAGCTGCTGGACGGTGGGTAGCGCAACAAAAAATACATAATCAGCCTATATTGTTCCTACTTCTGGGACACAGGCCTCCTTTTTGTGGACAGGACATGCTGATTTCAGTTTGATTATAAGACAGTAATCCCCTTTTACGGAGCAGCAGTCCATTTGAGAAAGCTCTACATATATGACCGGTCTATATACAAAAGCTCTATATAACCATAAAAACAAAAGTATCTACACATACATGTAATTGATATACGACACATGTATGTATGCAGTCTGCAAATAAGCCTTAGATAAAACAGTAGACGCGCGCACGTCGCGGGGAGCACACGTCTCCATGTCACGTTTATTTATTTTATACAACGATATATACATCGCGATGTTATTTGATATATGACTAGTGGAAAAGTTATGTGTTTTATTAATGTTTTTAACTGTAAATATGGTGGGGGGTGTTTATGAAGGAAAGTGAAGTTTTGAGTGAATCAGTGAATTACATAAAATGGTGTAAAAATTGTTGATTTTTTAATTTGATACCTACTATATAGGAGCTGTCATTAAGTTTGTATGTGTTCTTATCTTGTCGATGGAATAGTTTGTTTTTTTTTATTTGACGACTGCCGCTACTGTTGAGCTTGAGGTCCTAGGTTCGAATTCCAGGTCGGGCAAAGTGTTATTGGGGTTTCCCGTGGAGTCTGTATTTGTGCCCGGTTGATGGCAATAGGCTTGCCTTTTTTTTTCTGGGTTTGATATCATCATATGATTTCTCCCGCTCTAGGCGAAGCGGGAGGGCGTGTCAGACTTTTACTGACTAAAACCCACCCGTGTTCCCTCAGTTGCCTGTGCCTATTACATGTGACTTAACATGACTGGCGAAATGTGGCTGTACTTTAGGTACAGATGCCAGCAGGTCAAGCTACCCGAAACTGTCAAATTTTCCCAATCAACCTTGAACCTTGATGCTTTAGCGATGACGTTGAAAATGTATTAAAGAAATTTGACAGATTGTAGTAGCTTGATGTGCTGGCGTCTGTACACCTCTGCCTAACCCTTCGCGGAATACAGGCGTGATATTATGTTATGTTAAACCAGCGCTGCGGCTCTGTCTTGCATAGGGTCGCAACATAATGCTGAGCGATAGCCGTTTTGCGTGGATGTGACGCATGTCAATCTTTTCTTATTGTTTTTTTTTTTTCGTTTTTTATGTTCTTTTTTGCGTCATGTTTACCGCAAATAAAGAGAGAAAATGCATTTATTATTGGCACAAACTAAAAGACACACAATACACCAGATACATACATCAGATAAAACAAACAATAAAATTTAAAAAATAAAGATTAAATAAAAAGTGTGAAGTCGGATGTAAGAAATTAGCAGGAAAGTGTGCCTCACGGCTGCGCCAAAAAGGCCCAGTTCAGCAAAAATGCCAGACAACTAGTGCCTGGCGCTGGTTTTCAACTGGACCTGATGTGTGAGGTGACGGATGTAAATCACTTTTATACTGCAAAGTAACGTGTGAATGCATACATAAATATATAAAAAAATAAATTTGTGTTAGATAAAAACATTAACGAATATGTGAATAAAAAGTGTGACATTAAGTAACATTGCAAAAATAAACAAAGAAATACTGATAAATAAATAAGTGAGCTCGCCGCATGATAGACCTTCCCGTGCAGACAAAGAAATTCCTAGAAACGAGACAGAACAAAAACCTGTTTTAATATTTAAAACGTATTTTCTTTCGTTCTATGTATGTAGACGCAGTCATAGTTTATATGTCTTGTTATCTTGTCGATGGAAAAGTTTGTTTTTTATTTGGTTGGCTCGCCTTTCTATCACATTGTTCTATGATATCCCTTATTGTTTTCTGACATGCCTATTTATCTGAACAAAAATAAGGCCTATATGTAAAAAAATTAATTTAATTTAAAAATTTGCACAACAAATCTTATTATTGAGTAAAACTTATAAAATTCTAGCTTAACATAAGTATGTTAAGCTAGAATTTTATAAGATTTGTTGTGCAATCGGATACAGCCGATCGATGCTGTAAAAATCTCACCGTGAAAAGTTAGGTGTAGTGAGCATGAGAGTGAGCTGTTTGTTTGATTTGTTGTTTTTTTACAAAGACAAAAGAAAAACAAATCTAATTTAACCGCGTAATCTATGTTGAACAAAATATTACGGTAGGTCAACAACTATTATAATCGCTATACCAAAGTGCAACAGTTAAACCCGATCGGTGATCAAGAGGTCGTGGGTTCTATTCCCAACCACAGCACTGTTAGAAAGAAAGAAAAAATATTTATTGCGACTCGTACAGGAAGATCATAAACTGAACTAAACACAGTCAAAAATAAAAATATAATAATAATAATAATCGCGTTGAGGAGGTTTTTGTCTCTGGAGCCCTAACCACCGGTAGCTTGGACCCTGCTCCCGACACCGGTAGGTCACATTTTTTTTTTATATATTTTTTTTTTTTTTTTTTTATACTAATAGAATAGCAATCAGTAAGTTGTAGATGACATATTAGAAGGCAAATGACATTTAATATTGCAGTAATATGTACACATGTAGTTTATATTTTTTTTTAAACTAACAAGAAGAAAAATGAAACAGAAAGTCCTATAGGAGGCCAAAAGGCTCCTATCTCAGCACGATGCTGTTAACTCCGAGCAATGTTTAGCTTAGTTATATCTCCTAGTCTTTTCCCAACTATTTATTATGTTGTAACTATGTATTTTATATGGAGCGACTGCCTATCTGACCACCACAACCCAGTTACTGGGTAATACGATACCTCTTGGTAAGACTGGTTATCAGACTTTCGGGCTTCTGACGACCCGCAACGACTGTCAAAGATTCACGAATGACAGCCGGGACCAACGGCTTAACGTGCTTTCCGAGGCACGGAGGGGGGGGTCTTGGTTTGTAAAGATGGTCACCTATCCACAGACCAACCGCGGCAAGCGTAGCTTAACCTGATTGATCGACCCGTGCGACTATTATTTCTTAGCCACAAGCCCAAGCAAAAGCTAGTATATCATAAAAAAAACGTTGATACATCCCCACTCCTGGGCAAAGGCCCCATGACTTCCAGCTCTTTCGAATCAGGACTGAAGTGGGCCACTGGTCGTTTGTTTTGTCCAGCTCGTACCGCCATCTTCTACGGGGTCTGGACTAAAACTTATTATTGATAATATAACTAGCAATGCAATCTTCTCGAAGAGAGTAGGCCTGTGTCCCAGCAGTGGGAACATCATAGGCAGATTATGTATGCGAGACGGAACCCCAGCGCCGGGGGTCTACTACGAAGTGCAAAGTGCGAATGATCGGATCGGACCGATACATGGCCGAACCGAATTTTATTGAAAAATGCGAAAATAGTTCGGATCGGCTCAAGTGGGTCGGGACCATAGTCAATATTCGAAAGAGAGTAGGAGTGTAGCATCGGGACCGACCGAACCGGATAGTAACTTAGTAGCAGGAAACGGCTGAACATTCGGTCGATACCACTTCGGAGTAGGCCCCCTGGTTTTCAGCGACAGCCGGCGTTGATGTGATGACATCAACCGGCTAGAACTGGGTGTACTATACACATCAGCCTACCTCTTGCGGGGAGAAGGACCGTGAAGTTTTGTTACAAAAAACCTTCTTCAATAATATGGAAGTCGTTGTGAGCGGACGTTACAGTTCACCGCTCGTTTTTGCCTGTATTACGTGGAGCGGCAACCTTGACAAATTGACACTGTGGATAATAGCTTAATGCGCCATGGAAGCCATACACAAACTGTGTATGTTTTCGACAATTTGTGTTGAATGTAGCGAAAATATCTAAGGGGCGAACATAGCAAAGTGTTTGCTACAAAAAAAGTTTGGAAAAATTTGTTTGTAGGGAAATTTCCGGAACTACCAGACGGGTTTGGAAAATTCGTTATGCATTTGATATAGTCCAATTCTTGGGGCTTGTGGCTAAGTAATAACAGCCGCACGGGTCGATTTATCAGGTTAAGCTACTATTCGTGGATGGGTGACCATCTTTACATACCAAGAAACCTTCGTGCCTCGGAAAGCACGTTAAGTCGTTCGTGGATCTTTGACTGTCGTTACGGGTCGTCAGAAGCCCGAAAGTCTGACATCCAGTCTTACCAAGGGGTATCGTATTGCCCAGTAACTGGGTTGTGGAGGTCAGATAGGCAGTCGCTCCATGTTAAACACTGGTAATTGCACTGGACGACACGGTTGGCGCAGTGGCTGAGCGATCGACTGCTGCGCTGCGTGTCGCGGGTTCGATTCCCGCACGGAACAAATATTTGTATTGCCTACAGGTAGTTGTTCCGGGTCTGGCTGTTTGTGTATGTGAGTTTAAATGTTTGTAAATGCACCCACGATACAGGAGTAATTCCTAGTGTGGGGCAACGTTTCAAAAAAAAAAAAAATGGCTGCATTCGGTTAGACTGCAAGCTGACTCCAGCATAGTTGGTAAAAGGCTAGGCAGACGAGGAATTGGACTATCATCAGAATCTGGAAGGTTATAGGCTATTTAACATCACGCTACGACCCTGCACACACCTTCACGGCTGACCGGATTTGGATGAAACTTGGCACCCGCATAGACCATGACCTGGTTTAGGTTTATGACATAAGATACTTTTTTACCCCGGAAGTGTGATCTCGTGGAATAACTTTTGAATTCCACGCGGACGAAGAAGCGGGTAAAAGCTAGTCCTATCCTACTAATGTTATAAACGTGAAAGTTTGTATGGATGGATGGATGGATGGATGTTAGTTACTCTTTCACGCAAAAACTACTGAACGAATTTGGATAACATTTGACACACATGTGGTTTATAACCAGGATTAACATATAGGGTACTTTTTATCCCGATATTCCCACGGGATCAAAACTTATGCGGTGAAATCGCGGGGCGCACAGTAGTATATCATAAAAAAAACGCTGATACGGCGAAACACTGCAGGTAAAGTGTAGAAACCTACCATTATAGTCCTAAGTAGTCCAATGCGGCATTCTTGAGGTTAACATTTTATGACTGCGCAGAAAAACTCCAATGGATCACGTTTGTCATAAAAACTCACTGTTTGTAGCTTTTTCGCCTGCCAAAACCTGAGTATATTCAGCCTATAATGTTCCCACTGCTGGGATACGGGCCTCCTCTCTGTGAAAGGGGAGTCGGCTGTACTATTGATTCACCAACCATTCAATTTCTTTGGTACTGTTCGTCGAATCGTTGAGCTCCTTAAGTTTTGAGTTGAGCTGCGTGATTACTGGCAAATGCGTGTACTGACTGGACAGGTCCTCTCAATCTGTGTGGTTCTTTCCTCAAAAAACCATTTCAGACATCGATCACATGATCTGACCAAGATTATATCTGGACTTCAAAAGAGACTGTGACCTCTGAGTTTGTTTCGGCCTTCCTTCTCAGAGTAGTCAGATAGAAAACCCCGACCTCATCTAGTTTCAAAATATGATTGACGTGTAAAAGTGTTTGTACAAACCTGCTTACAAAAATAAAATCATTTATCACCACGCGGGCCCAGTGCGGGTTGGTAGATGTCACGTCTTCGAATTTTTGGTTCTAGGACATGCCGGTTTCCTCACGATATTTTCCTTCATCGTTTTATTTATTTATTTATTTATTTATTTATTTATTTATTTATTTATTTATTTATTTATCTACTTACGAGTACATGTACCATTACAGGATATAACCCAATGCGGTAAATGCGCTTATCCTAACTTAAATTATACTAACACCTTTAACTTATTATAAATAATGCATTCCTTGTGAATTCACTCAGAGAACAACAGAATAAGTCCGTCCCACTCGCTATGAGGTTGAGCGTGCGGAATGCGCGCGTCAGGGGCGCCTCCCTTAAAAGGTTGGTCCGAGCTCGCGGTTCCGCTAGCAGTGGCGGCTGCCGTCGTCGCCACACGTACCTGTCCGGAACACACAGACTCACCAGCTCTAAAATAACTGCGTTATGCACCTTCCCTCTCAACTTAAATATATATAAGGTGAGTGCAAGATCCCTCCTAACCTTTTGAGAGCAGTGGTGATGAAGTAATTTACACAAATTAAAGTGCCTGCCTACCAACCTGCACTGGGCCCGCGTGGTTGATTATGGGCTTGTGTCCCAGCAGTGGGAAGGTTATAGGCTGATTTTAACTGCCTCGTTGGTGTCGTGGTTGCAAGCGCGAGTGTTGAGCCTGATCGCATGATCGCAGAGTGTTTTTGGGTTTTCCATCAGGAACTTCTTAGTAACAGTCAGTTTTTTTTTAATGGCATATCACAGTTCAACCTTTGAGGTTGTCGTCTGCTAACCGGGCTTACCTGTGGATGCCTCAACAAATTTAGTCCAGGGCTTAAAAAACTTAAAAACTAAGCAACTACATGCTAAGGGCACCCCCCGCGGGGTACGGACCTCGGCTTAGGGCATCGCTGGCGGAAAGCAGCAAGGGACAGGCTGGATCTGAATTAACAGTCCGGAGTTTGGAAGATAGCGGTTTAATACCCCCGTGCCTCGGAAAACATGTAAAGCCGTTGGTCCTGCGCCTGATCTCTCCCCGGTCGTGTCGGATTGCCGTCCCATCGGACTATGAGAGTAAAGGAACAGAGAGTGCACCTGTGTTTGCACACACACTTGTGCATTATAATATCTCCTGCGCACCTGGCTAGTCTCCGTGACCGAAATCGGTCCAGAGGCTATTTATAGGCTGATTATTGAGTATGTTATGTATAAAATGCCTGTCTGGGTTGGTATCTACGATCTACAACTCGTAACCGCCTTATCCACTGGGCCACATTGCTTCTAAATACCCAGTCCAATGCGGAATTCTCAAGGCTAACATTTTATGACTACGCTGAAAAACTCCAATGGATCACGTGAGGCATAAAAACACAATTTCCTTGGTATTTTCGCCTGCATAGCTTTTAGTAGTATTAAGATTGTTTCTCCCGGGCCCCCTACTCATGGTACTAGAAGGAATAGTGGGGTTTTAGTCAGTAGGAGTCCGGCATGTCCTAGGACCAAAAATTCGAAGACATGTGACATCTACCAACCCGCATTGGGCCCGCGTGGTAGATTACGGCCGAAGTCTCACTGAGAGGAGGCCTGTGTCCCAGCAGTGGGAACATTTAGATTAGATTATTTATTTATTTCTCTCACAATGTTTTCGTGGCACTTTACAGTTTTTAAACTTATTTATTTGTTTTTTTTTTAAACGTTGCCCCACACTAGGAATTTCTCCTGTATCATGGGTGCGTTTACAAACATTTAAACTCACATATACAAACAGCCAGACCCGGAACAACTATTATAGGTCATACAAATATTTGTTCCGTGCGGGAATCGAACCCGTGACACGCAGCGCAGCAGTCAATCGCTTAACCACTGCGCCAACCGTGCCGTCAAAAACTATATAAATTCACATTGTGAGTGCTGGTGCCTGAAGTAGGTTTTAGAAAAAACCTGTATTACAGGTCCCCAGGCCCCACATAGTTGCATCATACAATTAAGGAGGCATATTCCATTAAACAATGAAAACAAAATGACAAATAAAACAAAAAATAAAAGAAAATAAAGAAATTAAATAACAACAAAAGCAGTCGAAGGGTGTGTGGTGAATGTGTAGGTGAAAGGTAGTGTATGAGTAGGTGAAAGGTAGTGTATGAGTAGGTGAAAGGTAGTCTGTGTGTGTGTGTGTGTGTGTGTGTGTGTGTGTGTGTATTATTATTTTTTTAACTTGTAATTTTTGTTTGTGCAGAATAAAATATTTTTCTTTCTTTTTATGTGTGGGTGAAAGTTAGTGTATGTGTAGGTGGAAGGTAGTGTATGTGTAGGTGAATTGGTGATGCATGTGTAGGAATTAACATTATAGACTGATTATGTAGGTAAACCTTGAGTTTAGACTTTTGAACGTTTGTCAAAGAACAAGTCTGACGACGATCGTGTTTTATTATCTTATAGTTTTTACTTCTCGTCAGTCTTGTACATGACGATATGGTTATCAGTTAGTTTTTTACGTTATCTTAATGTTTCATGTTATTATTGGATAATGAATAATTAAGTACTGTAGCGAAATTAAAAACAGATCTTCACTTGTACACGTTTAATTTGGTTTAAAAAATATGTAAGACAAACTGATAATAAAATAGAAAACTTAGCAAAAGACACAGAACGATTATTTATTAAAAAGGATTACTGAACGTCATTGGTGTTCGAGCCCTATATTAAATTTTGTGTATTCTTGTTACGCGTCGATTAAGATACGTTTGCAAACGTTCCTAAACTTACATAACAGTTAAATACCAGGATGACCTAACGGGTAATTGGCACCAAGTAAATTCGATATTATGGAGCAAGATGTTCGTAATACTAAATAATAACAAAATATTATACGGCTAGTTGGTGGTATATCTAGGAATAGATTTCTCCGATGACTAAACTACGTAAACAATGAAAAGCTGATCCTGGACTCCACGCTGACAGTCGGAAATGCACCTCGCTGGCCGGAATCAGAACAAGGTGCAGATTTCGCGCAGCGTGTGCTGTTTCGTTAGATTCCCTGGCAGGAAGCTTGTAGACGCCTGGTATTAGGGTGGGGGGTAGGGCGAATTCTCGCCCTACTGTCTCCGGATAAATCTACAGAAAATAACCAAAAATGACAATCCGAGACGCAGGCAGAATCTTTTATAGCAAAGGAGGTGAAGAAAAGTTAAAATACATACCGAATGGTGACGCTTCGCGTTGAGACCACTTTCAAGTGATGAGTGATGTTATTACTTATCAATATGTGTATCGGGAACACAGCCTATTACAAAGAAAAGAATGGAATAAAATATAGGAAACGATAAGAACTTTTGAAAAATCGATAGGAAAGCAAACATACCCTTGGATCAAATGGATGACCACACAGAACTCGGTCGTTCAGTCTTTTAATGTTCACCGTAAATTACTTCGATGAGAAAGCAGAAAAAAAAATAATCTCACGACTTCCGTCCTGTGTCCAAAAAATACTTCCAATGAAAAAATCGGTCAGAGACAAGGCATGTCAATTTTTTTGAAATTCAAAAATTCAAATCCAATATGAAGAAAAAACTTTGTGGTTAAAAATAAGGTTGGATTTGTTAAAAAAGAAGGTTGTTCGTGATTCAATTATAATGTAGCATTTGCCAATGCTACAGTACCCCCTTTCCAAGAAAAAAAAACATTAAGTAATAGAAGAAAAAAAATAATAACAATCAAAGGTAAAAACAATTCTTACAGGGTTCTGTAAGAATTAACCTTGCTAGGTCTAAGTTAATAAGATAAACAGTATAATAATAGGGTAATTGTTAATTAAATCAATGAATAAAAGAGAAGGTGTTTATAACACCACACAATTGTTAGGTAATCGATAAGAGTTTACCGACAGTGTCCCAACACTAGACCTGTCATTAACACCATGAAGAAATCTACGACATCTGAGTGCATACAATATATGGTCGATATGAAAAAAATTAAGAAAATTTAAAAACTGGTAACAAGGAAAAAACGGTAATTGAAGGATGATAAAACAACTTGATTACAACACCACCGTTGTAACAGAGAATAGCTAATCAAAATCTCAATTTAAAAAATAGAACCTCTTCTTTCGTAGTTGGTTAAAAATAGAACAGACCAAATACGGCCCTGGCGTACCTAAAAAAATTCGCCATTAAAAAAAAATTAGAACCTCTTTTTTCGAAACCATGAAATAAAACAATTGGCAATGGACCGATGACGTTGATAGAAATAACCCTTCATCTGCTATGTTAGAATACAACAAAGATAAAACGAAATTAAATACGAAATCTGCTAATATGTATAAACTTGGATAGAGTTAGAAATTTATTGATAAATCTGACGGAAAATTATACGGCAACCAGCAAAGTAAAGATAGTTAATCGAGAATCGAAAGGCAAACAAACCCTAAATGAACTGCAAGGCTGTAAAACAAAAAGCAAACCTAAACAGTCTCGAAACCGACCAAATAATCTCACCTTCAACTGCCATAATAAAGACAAATCCAAAAAAACGAGTCAGATTCCACATAGTAGAAAAGTGTTAGATACGGAGTAATATGGCTGATGGTGGAATGGTGCGACGACGCGACATCACAGGAACGGCTGGGCTAAGAATCAAAAAGAGACAAATAGACACTAGCAAACATCTGCGCATAAAAACGAACAGCTGGGCTAAGAATCAAAAATAAAGAACAAATAGATACTTAGCAAACAACTGCGCAAAAAGAAACGAACAGATGGGCTAGAAATCAAAAATAAGTCACATAGAAACTAGAAAACAACCGTGCAGAAATAACGCTTACCTTAGTCACGACGCCTAACACATTCACACACCAAGCACACACTACAGGGTGCTAACTACAACTAACTATTGGAGTAAAATAAAACTCGGGATAAAGAATATATTTTTGTGGAGGGAAATAAGAGAGTAAATTGTTTGGAATAATTACAAAGCTTTTTTTAAAATTGCACAATAACACAGCACATTAAAGCAAATAACTCCAACAGCATTGAAAGGGTTGACTACTCCATCGTATCCATGGTAACCATCTTGTTTGACAGAACGAAGAAAAAATTCCACCATTTGTGAAATACAAGAACCTGAAAATATCAACAAGGAAATGAAGATTAAAATTTGCTCAAATGAGCAACCACACACGAAATAACGAAAAAAATATTTAAATTAGTAGTTAGGAATAATAAAAGTACTTACTTTAAGTTCGGGCGCCATTTTTGTAGCGAAATTAAGAACAGAAACTTCACTTGTACACGTTTAATTTGGTTTAAAAAATATGTAAGACAAACTGATAATAAAATAGAAAACTTAGCAAAAGACACAGAACGATTATTTATTAAAAAGGATTACTGAACGTCATTGGTGTTCGAGCCCTATATTAAATTTTGTGTATTCTTGTTACGCGTCGATTAAGATACGTTTGCAAACGTTCCTAAACTTACATAACAGTTAAATACCAGGATGACCTAACGGGTAATTGGCACCAAGTAAATTCGATATTATGGAGCAAGATGTTCGTAATACTAAATAATAACAAAATATTATACGGCTAGTTGGTGGTATATCTAGGAATAGATTTCTCCGATGACTAAACTACGTAAACAATGAAAAGCTGATCCTGGACTCCACGCTGACAGTCGGAAATGCACCTCGCTGGCCGGAATCAGAACAAGGTGCAGATTTCGCGCAGCGTGTGCTGTTTCGTTAGATTCCCTGGCAGGAAGCTTGTAGACGCCTGGTATTAGGGTGGGGGGTAGGGCGAATTCTCGCCCTACTGTCTCCGGATAAATCTACAGAAAATAACCAAAAATGACAATCCGAGACGCAGGCAGAATCTTTTATAGCAAAGGAGGTGAAGAAAAGTTAAAATACATACCGAATGGTGACGCTTCGCGTTGAGACCACTTTCAAGTGATGAGTGATGTTATTACTTATCAATATGTGTATCGGGAACACAGCCTATTACAAAGAAAAGAATGGAATAAAATATAGGAAACGATAAGAACTTTTGAAAAATCGATAGGAAAGCAAACATACCCTTGGATCAAATGGATGACCACACAGAACTCGGTCGTTCAGTCTTTTAATGTTCACCGTAAATTACTTCGATGAGAAAGCAGAAAAAAAAATAATCTCACGACTTCCGTCCTGTGTCCAAAAAATACTTCCAATGAAAAAATCGGTCAGAGACAAGGCATGTCAATTTTTTTGAAATTCAAAAATTCAAATCCAATATGAAGAAAAAACTTTGTGGTTAAAAATAAGGTTGGATTTGTTAAAAAAGAAGGTTGTTCGTGATTCAATTATAATGTAGCATTTGCCAATGCTACAGTACGTAATGTTTTGTTTGAAGAAATCTTGCTTGTATATCTATGTTTATACAATCACTAGCTGCGCCCCGCGGTTTCTCCCGCATAAGTTTCGATCCCGTGAGAATATCGGGATAAAAAGTATCCTATGTGTTAATCCAGGGTATCAGCTACGTCAATACCAAATATCATCAAAATTGGTCCAGCCGTTTGAGCGTAAAGAAGTAACGAACATACAAACACACACTCACAAACTTTCGCCTTTATAATATTAGTGTGAAGACAATTTTAACCAATTCCTGACCCCCCCTACCCTCCCCCCAAATCGTCTTACATAATAAAAGAACAGTCCCATTAGTGGGAACATTATGGGCTGGTTATGTTATTTTATAAATTACCAGAATTGTCGTTCTAGGATCACAATTACTCGGGTGTGCGAAATTTCAACTCGGTCGGATACCGAGAACTGCAAATCGATTACAAGATTCGTTTGTCACTTATTTTTAGACGCGTGGGAATTTGAATTAAATGTAGACACAATCCAGACCTACGACGAATACCTAATGAGCTCGTCAGATGTTTATTTTTAACCCAAAAGCATGTATAAGAAAGAGTACTTCACACTTTTTATTTATTCTTTAATTTTATTTTTATTTTATTTTATTTTATTGTGTGTTTATTTGATGTATGTATCAGGAGTATTGTGTTGTTGTGTGGAGTGTTGTGTATTGTGTGTTTGTGCCAAATAAATGCATTTTCTTTCTTCTTTCTTTTCTTTCACTACAGCATTTTCTCGAGAATTTCCACATAATGTAACGTTTCTGCGAATGCTCGACGCTGCATTCGACGAGCTCATGCTCGTCGTGTTCTAAGTGCGGTTCGATATGATCGTGATGTGACGCATGTTTACCCCAACGTGTTTAAGTTTTCTTTTTTATGCGTCATGTTTGCCGCAAATAAACGCATTTTCTTTCTTTCTGTTACAAGTAAATGTTTTAGTCTGTACTCACCTTTAGGCTAGACATGAAACATTTAGATGTGAAGGCCGAACGGCAGAACACTGAACAGGCGAAATGGGGGTGAAGTTTGTATTTATTTAACCACTAGCTGCGCCCCGCGGTTTCACCCGCATAAGTTTCGATCCCGTGGGAATGTCGGGATAAAAAGTATCCTATATGTTAATCCTGGTTATAAACCATCTGTGTGCCAAATTTCATCCAAATCCGTTCAGTAGTTTTTGCGTGAAAGAGTAACAAACATACATCCTTCCATCCAAACAAACTTTCACGTTTTTAATATTATTAAGTAGGATAGGATAGGAAGTAATTGGATTGTAGAAGTCAGATAGGCAGTCGCTCCACGTAAAATACATGTATTCAGCTGCATCCAGTTAGACTGGAACCCGACCCCAACATCGCTACACAACCACGGCTACAAGGCTAGGCAGGTTGATGGAGGTATTGCACTTTTATATGATATAGTAATAGAAGACTTTCTGCCCATGAATCATGTGCTGAATTCAAAGTTTGCACGTCGATCCTTTCTTTTTTTCTTCCGGATGGGAAATCATCAAATGACCCCTCCCGCTCTGGGTGGAGCGGAAGGGAGTGTCAGACTCTTACTGACTAAAACCCACCCATGTTCCTTCCTTCGCCCTTTATGTTCCGGGGTAGCGGTAACCCTTTCGGACAATCCCGCTGACGTCGATCCCTGACACCCTGTATTTAAAGGTATAGACGATAGAGAGATACGTAAAGTCAAAGTCAAAGTTTTTATTTGTAAAACATAGGTGTAAAAATAGGTGTTTGAAATAGAATAGGTACAGAGATCTCTATGTTTTGCCGTTAACGGCGTACAAATATCAAGTAGGGAAATTACGCAAAAGCATGCAAAGTTACAAAAAAATAATAACATTTTTGTTAAAAATTAAATGACAAGCTACGAGTAACAGAGTTAACTATCCTCTATCAAACTTAACAATATTGCACACAAAATTTGTCAAATTTTCCCAATCAACCTTGAACATTAATACTTCAGCGATAAAGTTGAAAATCTATTAAAGACCAGTAGTGTACAGACGCCAGCAGGTCAAGCTATCCGAAACTGTAAAATTTTCCCAATCAACCTTGAACCTTAATACTTCAGCGATAAAGTTGAAAATCTAAAGACTTTCAGTAGTGTACAGACGCCAGCAAGTCAAGCTACCCGAAACTGTCAAATTTTCCCAATCAACCTTGAACCGTAATACTTTAGTTGAAAATCTATTAAAGAAATTTGACAGATTGTAGTAGCTTGATGTGCTGGCATCTGCACCTCTGCCTGTCCCTTGGGGGATTGCAGGCGTGATGTTGTGTAGACAGTACGTTATAACTGCGTTGAGGGAAGTGGATCAATTGTAGTTAATAAAGCCAATTGGCCGATCCTTAGCCCTGTTGACGAATACATCGTACGTTCGGGATCTTATTGCTAGCATTAATTTGAACATTGCCACTTAGTTCTAATCCCCTCTCCTAAATATTGCTGTGCCCGACAGGGTCCATATTGATCTTTTACCTTGTATATACCATCTATGTAACACATAAGGAATGCAATAAAGATTTAAGTATTGAGTATTGAACCATTCACAACTTCTCTAAAAGCGATGGAGGAAAACGTCTTGAGGAAACCGGTGTAGTCAAAGTCAAATAATTTTTTTAAATAGGCACAGAAAAGGCTCTTTTGAACGTCTTTACAAGACAATAGAAGTGTTTCTATTTGCTCGTAGTTACGAATGGAGAAGAATCGTTTTTTTTTTATTCAGCCTACTCTGTGGCACTGCTCCGCAAACGCCTCCCCCAAATCCTTCAATTAGTAATAAGCTGTTATTTTGAGGTTACAGACACTTTAATTTTAATTATTTGTGTAGCGGTTCGATCGATCAGGTTAAGCTACGCTTGCTGCGATTGGTCCGTGGATGGGTCACATACCAAGACCCCTCCGTGGCTCGGAAAGCACGTTAAGCCGTTGGTCCCGCTGTCATTCGTGGATCTTTGACAGTCGTTACGGGTCGTCAGGAACCAGAAAGTCTGACAACCAGTCTTACCAAAGGGTATCATTACATTATCAGCCTATAATGTTCCCACTGCTGGGACACAGGCCTCCTCTCTGTGAGAGGGAGTGGACCTTAATCCCCCACGCGGGCCCAGTGCGGGTTGGTAGATGTCACATGTCTTCGAATTTTTTGGTTCTAGGACATGCCGGTTTCCTCACGATGTTTTCCTTCACCGTTTAGAGAGCAGTGGTGATGAAATAATTTACAGAAAGTAAAGCGCCTGTCTGGGTTCAAACCTACGACCTACAACCCGTAAGTAGCGGCTGTTACCACTGGGCCACCACTGCTCCAGGGTAGGGTATAATATTACCCAATAACTGGGTTGTGGACGTCAAGAAGGCAGTTGCTCCATATAAAATACTGGTATTCAGCTGCATCCGGTTAGACTGGAAGCCGACCCCAACATAGTTGGGAAAAGGATAGGCAAATGATGAAGATTTATTTAGATCATAGTTTCGGTGGTCTCCTGTAAGTGAAGGAGTGTGTTATGTGTCATGTATTGTATATTTTTTTGTGTATTCTGTTGGAGATCCTACTAATATTATAAACGTGAAAGTTTGTATGGATGGATGGATGTTTGTTACTCTTTCACGCAAATACTACTAAACGGATTTGGATGAAATTTGGCACACAGACGGTTTATAACCAGGATTAACACATAGGATACTTTTTATCCCGATATTCCCACGGGATCGAAACTTATGCGGGTGAAACCACGGGGCGCAGCTAGTCCTTAATAAATAAAAAAAAACAAATAATTTATTTTAAGGAGAACTTTTGACGTCTACACACAGTTCGATACAGAACGCTAAAAACGCTCGGCTCACGGCCCAGATATTTTAGTTAGTATTATTTTTATATCAATATCAAAGAAATAGCCGTACATACCGACAGCCAGAAGACGGACAGGTCGCCAAAGTGATACGGATATAACTGACTCTGTTACGTAACCTAATACCTACGTTGTATCGAGAAGCCTCATCGACCGATACCTATAGATTATAGCGTATTTGCATTTTTGCGATCACGAGGTCAGGAGGTCTAGGAGGATAGTCTTTTCATGAAAGCACTAGCTTCTGTCCGCGTCTTATTCTTCGTCAACGTCAGCTGTCGCTGAAAACCATCGCTGGACTGTCTCGTATAGGGTATTAGCATTATGCTGAGCGGTCGCTGTTTTGCGTGGATACGTCTTTTTTTTTATGCGTCATGTTTACCGCAAATAAATGCGTTTTCTTTTTTTAGGGTTCCGTAGCCAAATGGCAAAACACGTAACCCTTATGGATTCGTCATGTCTGTTTGTCCGTCCGTATGTCACAGCCAGTTTTTTTCCGAAACTATAAGAACTATACTTTTGAAACTTGGTAAAAAGATGTATTCTGTGAACCGCATTATGATTTTCACACAAACATAGAAAAAAAAACAATAAATTTTGGGGGTTCCCCATACTTAGAACTGAAACTCAAAAAATTTTTTTTCATCGAACCCCTACGGCGTGTGGTATCTATGGATAGGTCTTCAAAAATGATATTGAGGTTTCTAATATCATTTTTTTCTAAACTGAATAGTTTGCGCGAGAGACACTTCCAAAGTGGTAAAATGTGTGTCCCTCCCCCCTGTAACTTCTAAAATAAGAGAATGATAAAACAATGATTTCGTCTTTAGATGTGATCTTCGGTTTAAAATCCTTAAAAGTCTGTTACCGTCGCTTTGCCTTGTGCTAGTATGACAGTGTGCGAGGTGGACATTTGTCGCGAATATAATTTTGTTCAGCTTGTCAGTGAACAGGTCCACATCTTGAGTTAGTAAGATCGAGTTGTTGAGTTTTTGTAGCATTAATTAACCAACTGACTGACCTGTCTCGTGACATTACGTATTCGGAAACTCGATATTTACGAGTAAATGTCACACGATGACTCATTGCGTGTATTTGTCACTAAGACTACATAATATTAACCAAGTTTAAGTAGGCTACTTAACGGGGGCTCGTGGCTAAATCATAACAGGACGACTGTCAAAGGACTACGAATGCCAGCCGGGACCAACGGCTTAACGTGCTTTCCGAGGTACGAAGGGGTCTCTGTATGTGAAGACGGTCATCCACGGACCAACCGTGGCAAGCGTAGCTTAACCTGATCGGTCGACCCGTGCGGCTATTATTATTACTTAGCCACAAGCCCCTCTAAATGTCATGAATATCAGATAATAATGTTCACGATCTTCTGGTTCAATGGTCATTTTGTCTAAACTCTCCTTTAAGTATTGCGCCCACAGACGCAGCGATTGAAGTCATAATTTATGTAACATTTGCTAATGCCCCGGCATGCGTTGCAATGCCTTTGTCATATTTTGTTTTCTTAGGAACCTTCTCCGGCGCCCACACAACGACTTACCAAAGTTTCATCACAATCGGTCGAGCCATTTTCAGGTTTTTGCGGGACTAACGAACGGCATTTGGTTTTTTATTTTCTTTCTTTTTCCATTAGCCTATATTGTCGCACAACTGGGCAAAGGCCTCCCCCATATTCTTCCACCTTTCATTGTGCTGTGCCTTGTCCGTCAAATCGGTTAGGAACGAGTCAAAATCGTCTCGCCAGCCTTTCTCAGGCCTGCCTCTGTGACGACGCACGTCTAAATGCACCCACTGTGTGACGACTTTGGCCCGTCTGTCTGGATGCATCCTATACGAGTAAGTGTGACCCGCCCAGTCCCACTTCAGCCTCGCAGACTTGAATTGTTTTTTTTTTATATCCTACTTCCTATCCTACTATATTATAATAATATAAACGTGAAAGTTTGTATGGATGGATGGATGGATGGATGTTTGTTACTCTTTCACGCAAAAACTACTGAACGGATTTGGATGAAATTTGGCACACAGATAGTTTATAACCAGGATTAACATATCTTTTATCCCGATATTATCAAGGGATCGAAACTTATGCGGGCGAAACCGCGGGGCGCAACTAGTAGCATCATAAAACGACTTGTTGTGTTAACCATTCACTGAGTTTTGAAGATCAGCACCCTCATTGCGTAACACATTTTCAATCTAATCTCAATCTGAATCATTTTGAAGGATAATCCATTGCTTCATATGTTCGAAAAATTGTCTGCTCAACAACGTAAATAACGCAATGAATGTTGTTGAACTGTCAAAATGAAAGCCACTGCTACTGTAACGCAATTACCCCGCTGGTCAACCTCATCTTTAGGTCTTGCCCCCACAAAAGCAGCGATCGGAGTCATAATTTATGCAGTTAACTTATAAAATCGCTTATCTTGTTACCAAGTAGCAGTGTTGTGGAGGTCAGATAGACAATCGTTCCATGTAAGGTACTGGTATTCAGCTGCATCCGGTTAGACTGGAAGCCGACTCCAACATAGTTGGGAAAAGGCTAGGGAGAGGATGATAAGTCAGTATATTTTTCCCAAAAAGTAAAAATAAGTGAGTGACAACTAACCTTCCATCAACAAAGTCTTCTGTCACACAATTCTTGCGTTAAGCATAGCATAATTAGCCCATAATGTTCGACTGGGACACAGGCCTCCTCTCTGTGAGAGGGAGTGGGCTATAATCCCACGCGGGCCCAGTGCGGGTTGGTAGATGTCACATGTCTTCGAATTTTTGGTTCTAGGACATGCCGGTTTCCTCACGATGTTTTCCTTCACCGTTTTGGGAGCAGTGGTGATGATGAAATAAATTACACAAAGTAAAGCTCCTGTCTGGGTTCGGACCCACGACCTACAACTCGTAAGTCGCGGCCGTTACCACTGGACCACCAGACCATTGCACTGACCTTAAAAATGTTAGCCCTTAGAAAAATGAAAAATACTTTTGATTTGATTTCTCATCAGTAGTCGGTAATTTTCCCCGAAAGTGCATATACATAAGTGAGTGAAAACCAAAGACAATAGATGCTATAGTTTCATCATAATGCTGGCATAAAAAATGACAAGGACAAGAGACAATTTCAACTATCTTATATAAATAGTCAACATATCCCCCAAAAATTACAAAATATTGTGACTGAAATCTAGTCTAACTACCGTTACAATGCTGGCTCGATTCCGTCGCGCGGCTCAAAGGGTAGCGCGCGCGCCGCGTGAGCCTGTACAAGATGACGCTGACGCTGCGTACGATGTCTCTCACTACTTCAGCGATGATGTGGCTGATCCTTGGGCGCAGCATGGTGAGTTGGTATCGTCAGGGTATTGTTCTGGTGTCAAAATGGGTCTGAGTATGTTTCGGCGTTCTCGGAGAGCACCGGCCGCGGCAGGGGCTGAATGTAAATGTAGTATTAGTGGTAGTCTGTGGTGTAAATAGACCACGCTTCTGAGTTGGTTTCGGCACTTCTGCCGGGAGATCATCAGGCAGCCATCGTGCTATAGTGACGCCACCATCATTTCTCTGTAAAAACGTATTTAAAAGGTGTAATAACATATCATTAACATTAACTCTAATTTCTTTTCTAACAAACCATTCTCTTTCTTTTCAGATGCACTGGAACGAGAGCGTCTATCACAACATGCAGCACTCCGTGAGCTGGTCTCCCGCGGTGACATCTCGCAGCTCAAAGCCCGGTTGAGCTCGCTCGGCAGCAGCGCCGGCCTCATAGCTAACCTGACGCCCGGTGGAGCTAACACTTTGTTATACGTGTGAGTTAAGCAGCAGTAGTCAAGGTATAGAAATTGATGGGTGGGTGAAGTACGATGACACAGCTTACAGCGCAAAGCCCGGTTGAGCTCGCTCGGCAGCAACGCCGGCCTCATAGCTAACCTGACGCCCAGTGGAGCCAACTCTTTATTATACGTGTGAGTTAAGCAGCGGTAGTCGAGGTATAGAAGATGATCGGTGAAGTATGATGGCACGGCTCGCAGCTCAACACAAGTTTAATGTAAGTTGGGGTAGCAGTATAATTCTATTTTATTTTATTCGGGAAACTTACTGCTAACGGTTTTGAAGATTTTTATATGGAGCCTGGATACCTTTCTTTTTTATTCGCGGCGAAACCTTCAAATAGCTCCTGGTCTTTCGGGATAAAACCAGAGATTTTTACCTCACTTAAGCCACCCCGGTGGTCACCATCTGAACATGGCAGGGGCACCGTTACCTCTCAAAAGACCAATCCGGAGCCCCTACTGTGCAACGTCTGTTAGGGCGCATCTCTGGGGAGACTGTAGAAGGGTCTCCCCGAAACCTAACCGTGCATGAGTGCAAGGCAGCACATGACAACTGTGCGCCGTCGCCCTGAGGTTACAGAGACAGACAGACAGAGTCACCACTCTAATCGTCCGCGATCCCAAATCCCCGCCTGCCTTAGATGATGCAGGCAGGGTTATGACGCCCGTCTTCACACACCCACTGTATGACGACTTTGGCCCATCTGTCTGGATGCATCCTATAGGTGTGACCCACCTACTTCAGCCTCGCAGACTTTTTCAAGTCTGCGAGGCTGAAGTGGGACTGGACTACTATAAATACTAGAAGTATTTCTTTACTTGTCCATAAAGATTTAATAAACAAATAATAATTTCAAGGTAAATACGTGCTTACTCTTGCAGTGCTGAAATGTTAAATCTTTCATTTATTTTCCAGAGCATCAGAAGCAGGTCTCACCGCCGCCGTCTCCTCACTCCTGGACGCAGGAGCGGATGGACGAGCTCACCCCGTCACCAAGTACTGTCCGCTATACATAGCCTGTTACCACGGACATGTGGACATTGCCAAGCTGTTGCTGGCGTCATTCCCTGAGGCTGTGCAGGTGAGGAGGAGAACTGAGATTGATAATTTGTGATAACAATATTTTTGGAAAGGTGGACCGCGTGGGATGTTGTCGCCTCTTTTTGCGAGGAGGCGGCGGAGAGGGAGAGAGAGCGTACCTCTCATTCGCACCAGAATAGTAGCCGGGCGTCGAAGGACGCTTAACGATCTCCGGCCACCGTAGGGAGGGGCTGTGGGCGGCATAATTGGGGCTTTGCCGTCTCTCGAGCAGTCTCTCAACATCTAATTTCCCCCCTTTTTTTTCTTAGCCTATATTGTGTCCCACTGCTGGGCAAAGGCATCCCCTTGTAGCGGTATCTACAACGCCACATGCGAACAACGCGTCATACTGAAGTCACGCAAATCCTGCATCTCACAAGCAGAGTTTACCGCGCAATTAGCATACATACAAACTTCCCGACATCAGTCGTTGGGCAATTGCCCGCCAGACACAACACCCGTCTGGTCAAAGGATCCTCCCTTTTCTTTAGAGGATGAGTGAACTTTACACCCTATTCCTCATACCTCTAAACCCTCTTTCCTTCCAAACCTCCCTGTCTTGTGCGATCTCTGGCCATATTGGCACTGCAAACGTTACCTCCCTCGACGGCGATGTCCTAAAAAAAGAAAAACAGTGGTTTTTTCTTGACCGGTAACATTTATCAAGAACTAGTTGCGCCCCGTGGTTTCACCCGCATAAGTTTCGATCCCATGAGAATATCGAGATAAAAATTATCCTATATGTTAATCCTGGTTATAAACTATCTGTGTGCCAAATGTCATCCAAATCCGTTCAGTAGATTTTGCCTGAAAGAGTAACAAACACACATCCATACAAACTTTCACGTTTATAATATTAGTAGGAAGTAGGAATAGTAGGATAGTAGAAAGGATTTAATACATATTTTGTCTCTTTCCAGCAAGAGACGGTAGAAAAATGGCTGCCAATCCACGCGGCATGCATCGGCGGGCACGCGTCCATGGTGACTCTGTTACTTGAGTACCCGTACCCGGAGAGCGTTCTGAGCACTTACACGTAAGTGATTTTGACGTATTACATTATGCACACGTATGTATTTTCATACGAGATAAATATGCCTTGTTTTTAGGGTTCCGTACCTTAAAAGGAAAAACGGTACCCTTCTTGGATCACTTCGTTGTCCGTCTGTGTGTCCGACCCTTTTTCTTAGGAACGCGTAGAGTTATCAAGTTGAAATTAATATCAAATACTCAGGGCTGCAATCCCTTAAAGCAGTGAAAAAATCAAACTTCTAAGTCAACGCAATCAAAAGATACGGGCGTTTATGTTCCGTTTATGCCGCATATTTTGACACTCGCAAGGGAATCAAAACCTATAGAGTACTTCCCATTGACCTAGAATCATGAAATTTAGCAGGAGGCAATGTCATGTAGCACAAGTAAAGGAAAATTTCCGGAAACCGTAAATTTCTAGTTACATACCTACAAATTTGTACGGAACCCTCGGTGCGAAACTTCAACTCGCACTTGACCGGTTTATTTTTTTTTATGTTTCTTCCGGTATTTACCGGGAGCGTGTCTGTGGTTCACGCTTTACTTGCACGTACTGTTGTGACTCTCTCTTTACTGACCACAGTGACGTCAGCGGTCAGTGGCAGTACTCCGCAGCGTTTGACGTGAACGCGCGCGACGTCAGCGGGCAGACCGCGCTGTACGTCGCGTGCACGCTCGGCAACTTGTCTGTGGTCGATGCGTTACTTGCGCATACAGTTGTGGCTGCGCCTGCGCCTAAACTGAATCAGGTTAGTACGATTTCCTTTTAGAAGTGTAAAAGTTTTTAGAAATCGTCGAAAAACTTCCTCTATTGCACGTACGTACAGACGCCAGCAGGTCAAGCTACCCGAAACTGTCAAAATTTTCCAATCAACCTTGAACCTTAATGTTTCATCGATAAAGTTGAAAATCTATTAAAGAAATTTGACAGATTATAGTAGCTTGATGTGCTGGCGTCTGTACATATTTAAAGAGCCCAGCGGTATCGTCCACGGGGTGGCGCCACCATCTGCGCTGTGTTCGGGCCGGTTCACGTTTCACCTAGCCCGTGCTAGATGGCGTTGGCAGATCAATAAACAGATGAGATGGTGATTAAAGGTACATGTTTTCTATAGAAAAACGTGTGCAGTCGTGGGACCGTGAGAATGAAGTTCGTAAATGTAAATGTAGGGAAATTAGAGGTGTTTCTGACAGATTGAGACTGAGATCGGACTGTGACCGTTTTTAAAATTGCGAGAATTGCCGCTCAGGTCCCAAGGGGTCCTAAATACTCCAACCGGAGAATCTTGACTTCTAGACAAAGACTTCTCAGCCTGATGTTAACGCTTTGATTTTAAAACAGGAGTCATCAGCAGAAGAGACGCAAAAAACATTCAAAATCTAATCGCAATCTCATCTCAGCGACAATCGAAATCAAAACCTTGTCAAAAATGTAGGGAAATTAGTGACATTTTCGACAGATTAAGACTGAGATCAGAGGGGCAATTCTAGTAAACTGATCGTTTGTTTTGTCTAGCTCGTCCCGCCATCTTCTACGGGGTCTGCCGCACCTTCTAGCTGTGTCAGGGCTCCACGTGGTGGTTATTTTGGCCCACAGCTTATTGGGCATACGGCAGACGTGGCCAGCCCAGTCCTACTTCAGCTTAGCGGCTTTTTGCAACGTAAAATAAAATAAATAAATTTGAACACAGGAGTCATCAGCAGAAGACACGCCCGTCGTCGCGACACAAGCCCTCAGTCCTCAGCGCGGCGGCATATCCCTTGGCATTCACGCTATCGTTAGTAAGCTCACTGGATCCTCGAACAACAATGTGAGTAGAATCTTATTTATGTATTTAACCATTTATGTATGTTCTAGCATAGCATAGCATATAGCAGACCCCCTAGAACGAAGCAAGAGGAATATGTACGCAATTCATAGAGGGATCACTTTTGTCCGCGATTTCAATTTTGGTCCCATGGTAAAAGTTGCTTATAACGATGGGTTCCATTACGCCTTTTCAGGTTTTCAGTTATTTAAATTATAGTATTTTTATCCCATGAACGCGCGCTCTACTTGTGGTTACCAGGGGGTCTACTCCGAAGTGGTATCGGCTGAATGTTCGGCCGTTTCCTGCTACGAAGTTACTATTTGGTTCGGTCGGTCCCGATCCTACACTCCTACACTCTTTCGAATATTGACTATGGTCCCGACCCAACTGAGCCGATCCGAACATTTTTCGCATTTTTCAATAATATTCAGTTCGGCCATGTCTCGGTCCGATCCGATCATTCGCACTTTGCACTTCGTAGTAGACCCCCAGGTGTACAAACGCCCAGGACCTCTCGGTGACTTTGACTTTAACGTTCGCGACAATGGCGAAGTCGGAAGTGTGTATGTGTGCTGACGCCACTCGTCTTCACACACACATATTCACACTTGCTTAACACAAGTAAAGCGCGTGACACTTACTCGTGAGATATTTTTTTTTTTTTGGGAATGGCATCTCGCAGTTCAACCTAGGAGGTTGCCGTCTGCTTAACCGGGCTTGCCTGTGGATGCCTCAATAAATTAAGGCCAGGGCTTAAACTTCGTGAGATAAAAATACTGTACCTTTATATAGCACTGTATACCGTCTATGATATTCAGTTTGTTAGCTATCCATATGGTGCAGCGGCGAAGAGACAGACTACTGAGAACGGAGCCGTGGGTGCGATTCCCGAGTCAGAAGAAACTAGTGTATGATAAATAGTTGTTTTTCAGAGTTTGTGCGTGTGTCGGTGTAACTTTATTTGCTAATTGTAACTATTATTATTACTGGGATATAATTCTCTTTAACAAAATGCGCAAGTATCACTGTTGTGTTTTAATACTCTCTAATTTGCGTTCGCGACTTATTTGCGAAAAATGTAAACAAATAATATGAGTTTATGGGAAAAAACTTTAACTCCTACACAATAAAGTTCAGTTTACGCTACCAACTTCAAACATTTTTTTCAAGAGTGCTAGTCACTCTGAAGTCAACTTAATTGCCATTAAAATAAAGTTGATATTTGTTTAACTTGAATAAATTAAAATAAAAAAACAATTTCAATATCTTTGCATGCATTATTTGCGAACTGTCCAAGTGAACAAGACAGTGTGGTTGGCGAGTTTTGGTGTGCCTTTGAGCTAGAATCTTTGCTACGGAATACTATTTTAATATTTCTTTTTAAACTAATTTGTTTGCACATAAAAAAAAACTTTAAAAACGTAATTGTGCATTCGCTTAGCTAGATAATATACTTAATTATTAAAATTTCGGATATAAATGCTTAGCTAAATAGATCATCCATGTATTTGAGGTTGTTGCCGATTTTTCTGTCAACGTTTTGAGTAACTTTTTAAATCGACCATCTTTCAAAACCTATTAGGCATAATACGAGTAACTAAAAGGCTTTGAAGGTCCATGGCATATCTACCTGCCGACCGTTTCTTTTAAAATACCCGCCATTTCGAAAAAAAAAACAAAATGGTGGACAGATAGGTATGTCAGGCTCCTTTTTCAAAATGGCCGCCATTTTGAAAAAAAAAAACAAAATTGCGGATAGGTAGGCATGCTAGGCTCCTTTTTTCAAAGTGGCCGCCATTTTGAAAAAGTTACAAAATGGCGGACAGGTTGTCATGCCAGGCTCCTTTTCTTTCAAAGTGGCCGCCATTTTGAAAAAATGACAAAATGGCGGACATCACAAAACTCTTTAATCTCCTTTGAATTTTCTCTATTCGTTTCTGCTATTATTAGTAAACTCGATGTCTATTCTAGAGTAAAATATGAGCAGTGTATTTCACCTGCCCTGTTCTGTCCATATCACCGTAAGGTTGACTGGTAGAAAATGCTTCAGGCATTAAGTCCGTCTTTATCCTGTATAATTACCTGTACTCGTACATGAAGTTTTTAATAAACTGTCGAACCCATTTATCTCCCAGGACCGCTGGTCACCCGAGCGTCGCATAACCCCGGTGGTGGTGGAGGCGGGGCGCGCGGGCGACGCGTGCGTGGCGTGCGCGGCGCGCGGCGGGCACGCGCGCCTGCTGGGCAGGCTGCTGGCGGCCGGGGCTGATGCTAACGCGGCTGCGCTGCCGCCCGCTGACTTGGTGAGTGCTCGAGGGGTTAGGTCATGTATAGAAGGCCAGAAAAGGTCGATATCGATTCCAGGATAAGGTAGGCAGGGAGTTCCATCTTGGATTTGCCTTGTTGGTCTTGTGGTACCAGGTCAGGCAAAGTTTCTTTTTCCGTCACGCATTTCTCAGTAGTAGCCCGGATTCCGGAATTGTGCCATGCTGATGGAAATGGGCTCACCTCCTATTATATGGGACTTAAACATCATCATCTGCCTGCCTTTTCTGAACTATGTTGGAGTCGGCTTCTAGTCTAACCGGACGCAGCCAGTATTTTATATAAAGCGACAATCGCTTTATGTTAAATACTGGTATTCAGCTATCTGACCTTCACACCCCAGTTTTTACTGGTAAGAATGGTAAGACTGGTTGTCAGACTTTCGGGCTTCTGACGACCCGCAACGACTGTCAAAGATCCACATTATTTTTTTAGATTACATCGGACTTCACACTTTTTATTTAATCTTTTTTTTTATTTTATTGTTTGTTTTATCAGATGTATGTATCTGAAGGCCAATTCTCGTAATTTAAAACGTTCAAAGTCTAGTCGCAGTGTCATCTCGACGACAAACAAATGTCAAAAACTTGTCAAAATGTAGGGTTTGAGGTATTTTTTACAGATGGAGACAGATCAGATTGTGAACGTTCTTAAAATTACGAGAATTGCCCCTCTGGTGTATTGTGCCTTTTAGTTTGTGTCAAATAAATGTATTTTCTTTCTTTCTTTATTTCTTCTTATCATCAGCCTATAGCAGTCCACTGCTGGACATAGATAGGCCTTTCCTGCACGACATTCAATTCGATTTTCGGCAACTCTCATCCAGCTGCTACCAGCCATCCTGCGAAGATCGTCGCTCCACCTAGCCTGAGGGCGTCCCACCTTACGTTTACCGACTCGCGGTCTCCACTCAAGAACGTCTACCCCAACGGTCATCGGTTCTGCGGCTAATATGGCCGTGTCATAGAAAAGTGCACTACCTGCGCGGTCAAGACGGACCGGCTATTTTTTTTTTTATAACCTAGGAAAAATATCAACAACGTCGATGTCCCTGCCAAGCTGTACATACAGACGCCAGCACATCAAGCTACCCGAAACTGTCAAATTTTCCCAATCAACCTTGAACCTTAATGCTTTAGCGATAAAGTTGAAAATCTATTAAAAGAAATTTGACAGATTGTAGTAGCTTGATGTCCTGGCGTCTGTACCACTCTGCCTAACCCTTGGAAAATTACACGCGTGATGTTATGTGGTCAAGTGTCCACCTTATAGCCAGACTGCCTGCTTAAAAGTAACCCAACCTGACTTGATTAAGAATATTATTGCTTCCAGATGGGTGGCGGCGACACCACCCGCGACCGTCGCCGCTCGCGCAGCGCGTCGGCCGTCCCGGGCGCGCGCTCCACGTGCGGGCCCTCGCCTGCACGCGCGGGGTGTAACACTGATAGTAAGTTTTAATGTTGATGATTGATGTTACGTAATTAATCTAACTTTTTAACATTTCACATGAACACGCTCGGCGTTCGTTACACTATACTATACTCTTTGGTAAGACTGGTTGTCAGACTTTCGGGCTTCTGACGACCCGTAACGACTTCCAAAGATCCACGAATGACAGCCGGGACGAACGGCTTAACGTGCTTTCCGAGGTACGGAGGGGTCTTGGTATGTAAAGATGATCACAGGCCAACCGCGGCAAGCGTAGCTTAACCTGATCGATCGACCTGTGCGGCTGTTATTACTTAGCCACAAGCCCCTCTTCCTCACAATTATGCATTTTACATAATTAATTTGTTTTTATTTCCTTCCTTTTGTAGGAGACAGCCCCTGGACAGCTCTAGCCATCGCAGCTCGCGCTAAAAACGTGCAAATCGTAGAGATTCTACTACAGCACGGCGCCACCGACCCTCACTGCAGAGCCATCAGAGAATGTGCCACACATGGACTCACTGAGCTACTCGCTAAGTTACTGGCCACCAAGGTAATACCATCATATCCCACTGTCGTAAAAGGTTTCAAACTATACTGGGACCGGTTCCCGACTAATTTGACAGGACTAAACTAATATTTACCTTCTGTCCTTTTCTTAATGAAAGAGAAAGATGCACTGAACTTAAATTTAGTTTAGTTTGTGATCAAGGGAATCGGCGCCATTTTCATATTTTCTATTGCCTCCGTATTTTATATGCCTTCTTCGGCAGACAGTTGGTATCAATTTTAACTTTGAAAAAAAAATTAGTTTTGTAAATATGTATGTCAACGTCTTTGGTCACATTCACTCCAATAGCCGACCTCCGAACGTGAAAATGACCTCACTATTGACCTCAGCACCCTCGGGATCCATGAAACGACATCCATGATGAAAAATTTGAAAACTTCCTCAGCCGCCATCTTGAATTTTCACTTTTACCCCAATATTGGCTCCGCCGCCTTCGGAAGAGCGAAAAGAGATGAATAAATAGAGAGCAGGGATGGCCCAGTGGTACCGGCCCCGACTTACCGATTCCTAGGTCGTGAGTTCGAACCCAGGCAGGCACTTTACTTTGTGTATTTAATTTCATCACCACTGCTCTCAAAACGGTGAAGGAAAACATCGTGGGGTACTATGTCTTAGAAACAAAATTTCGAAGACATGTAGAAAGAAAGAAAAGAAAAGAAAGAAAAATATTTTATTCTGCACAAACAAAACGCACAATTACAAGTTAATAAATAAAAAAAAAAAAAAATAAAAAAAAATAACGAAAAAAGACTTAAGATACACATAGTCAAAAGACTTGTACTCATGCATAAAAATGTTGACACTCTTGTCTATTGCTCGCTGTCAAGGCCATGGACCAATGACAACTCACATTAATTGACATTGACAGTACAGATATTGGCAGATGACCATAAAAAAATAACAATCACAATAAAAACAAAAATGCCAATTGCAGAGTGGCGAAATAACTAGTATAACTACTTTTGTAACAAAACAAACAACAAATTACCCGTGCGTCGCATCTGTGCAAGAACAAGTCGTTGCTCAGCAAAAATGCTGTGACTTCGGACGAACCTATCGTCAACAGCGCTGATTTTCAGCAACTACCTCTCCTGTGACATCGTCCATGTGACATCTACCAACCCGCACTGGGCCCGCGTGGTGAACAATGGCCCACTCCCTCTCATAGAGAGGAGGCCTGTGTCCCAGCAGTGGGAACATTATAGGCTGATTATGATGCCCTCGAAAACCATGAAAACTATCGCAAGTTGCATGGATGGGGCATAACACTTTTTCGGTACGTCACGATTTCTAGCAGTTAACTCCTACTGCAAACTGCGGTAAAGAACTTACTCCACAATGATAAATGATTTTATTTTGTTAGTAGGTTTGCACAAACACTTTTACATGTCAATCATATTTTAAAACTAGATGAGGTTGGCGTTTCCTATTTGACTACTCTGGGAAGAAAGGCCGAAACTAACTCAGAGGTCACAGTCTCTTTAAAAGTCTAGACATAATCTTGCTCAGATCCTATGAAGACCATGTCTGAGATGGTATTTTGAGGAAAGAACCACACAGATTGGGTGGACCTGTCCAGTCAGTGCACGCATTTGTCAGAAATCGTGCAGCTCAACTCAAAACTTAAGGAGCTCAACGATTCGACGAACAATTCCAAAGAAAGGACATTTGGGTAGGCCACATAAATTACTCAAACTGCCAGAGCATGACAAAAACTAACAGAACAGAGAAAAATAAAAATAAATAAAATGACCCACATAGTCTTCAATGCTATTTTCAATTTCCCCCAGGCTTATCCCGACCCGGACTATAAACTAAACAAATCAACGATGTCCGAAGCGCTGTTCAGCGATAGAGACGGGGATTCAGCGCTGACTTACAGCGCTTTATGTCCTACTACCGCTGTTATGGTGAATTGGAGGGAGCTGAGAGCACAGCTAGCTACAATACGGTAAGTTTCTAATAACTTTACTTAATTTTACCGACTTCAAAAAAAAGGAGCGTTTGGATTCGGTTGTTTTATATTTGTTCCCTCAGAACTCCGTTATTTATAAGCCGATTTGCAAAATTATTTTTTATTTGAAAGTATATACTTTCAGATTGGTCCCATAGAAATTTCATCAAAAACGGTTCAGTAGTTTGGTGTGTAAACCAAAAATACTGGTAAAAATTACAACTTATATGTGAAAAAAAAAACTGTTTCCAAAAAAAAACCACCGACTTCCAAATAAGACACTACAAAGTGAAAAATAACTTTAATTTCGGAAGTCGGTGGCAAATAACGGAAATGCGAACCCAACGACACCGAAATCAGAAATTAATTATTATTTTTCACTATGTAGTGTCTTTTTTGGAAGTCGGTTTTTTTTTTTGTAAAAAAGTTTTTATTTACAATTTGAAACGGGCAATTCAGTTTAATTCTCTTTTCTTTATTATTTTTTTAATTATTTTTCTTCTTAGCGTATCGATTGAAAATATAGTTAAAATTATCTCAATAATAATGATCTAGTTGAAACAAATGATTAGGTTTTGACTTTTTTTTAAACCTCACCGCATCTGAGAATTTCTCATGTATCTTTAGCACAAACGTAAATCTTAGACTCTTTCATAGGAATAAAAATTTCACTCTTATTAAAAATCTGAGTGGATGCTGAGTATACTATTGGTCTACCTCCGCCTAACCCTTCCAGAACACTAGACGTGATGTTATGTGTATTAAATCTCTCATCAATTAAAAAAAAATCCAAACTAAAGCTTTTGACACTGTCTCTGTTCGCATTCCAATACTTGAAGCTGTTGAAATAAAATTACTGTTCTCGACATTTTTGCGCCTTCATTGGTAAAATATGACAGTGCATCAGAAAAAAGTGATTTACAAACAGTAAAACAGCGTATCACATGTAGCTACCACTACCTCAGGGTAGTGTAACAGGTCCAACACTATTTTGGTCCGCACGCCCATAGTAACGTTTCGTAGCATTAAATAATAAAATCAAAGTCAAAATACTTTATTTTCCATAAACCTACATTGGCACTTATTAAACGTCAGAAGCGCGCGGCTCCAATTGGTCGTTTCCTATGAAGAAGAGCAGGAAAGAAACTCCACGGTTACTCTTTTAAAAATAATTGGCTTTTACATTGTTTTCAAATTACAGCGTTAATAGGTATGGGAGGACCCTGTAGGCCTGTTAACAAGTACCAAGTACTTAATAAAATAGAAATGGTCTACAAATCTACAGTCTACAACCCCTCCAATGTTCTTAAGGGCAGTATTCGTAGTACAAGTGTATGGTTGACCGTACCTGCAATTTACTTTTTGTCCCCACAGAATGTCCTGGCTCCGTCAAGCGGCTCTTCGCGTCAACTCTAAACTCAGTAGCACCAGTGGAGCCCTACATGCTCTGACCAGACTAGACATATCCAACAATGAGCTGAGGCTCTTACCGCCTGAGCTGTTCACCATGCTGAGTTTAAGGTAAATTATCATTTTAAATCACCTTAATCATTTGACATCATCATGATCTGCCTAGCCTTTTCCCAACTATGTTGGGGTCGGCTTCCAATCTGACCGGATGTAGCTGAATTCCAGTATTTTACATGGAGCGACTGCCTATCTGACCCCCACAACACAGTTACTGTTTAATACTCCTTGGTAAGACTGGTTGTCAAACTTTCGGGCTTCTGACGACCCGTAACGACTGTCAAAGATCCACGAATGAGAGCCGGGAGATTTACGTGCTTTCCGAGGCATGGAGTGGTCTTGTTATGCACAGATGGTCACCCATCCACCGACAACCGCGAAAAGCGTAGCTTAACCTGATCGATCGACCCGTGAGGTTTTTATTACTTAGCCACAAGCCCGTTAATGTATCATAGTAGTTATGAATAAAAACTCTTGCTCAGGTATTTGAACGCAGCCCAGAACAAGTTAGAACGTCTTCCAACGTCTGAGGATCCCTTTGAAGATGAACTTGACGGCAAGAGACGGAAGAAGAAGCCTAAGGTCAGACCAGAACTGTATACAGCACCTGTACTGCAGGAGTTGTATTTGCAGGTAAGATCTTTTCTTATATCCATACGAAAGTTCGAACTGGGCCAGGCGCTTTACTTTGTGTAATTTATTTCATCACCACTGCTCTCAAAACGGTGAAGGAAAACATCGTGAGGAAACCGGCATGTCCTAGAACCAAAAATTCGAACACATGTGACATCTACCAACCCGCACTGGGCCCGCGTGGTGGATTACAGCCCACTCCCTCTCACAGAGAGGAGGCCTGTGTCCCAGCAGTGGGAACATTTTTTGGCTGATTATGTTATGTATACGAAAGTTCACAGTTAAAGACAGCTGCTATGTTAAGTTTGAGAGGTATTTTCCTTGTAGTGGGACAGCACAGATACTAAAAATAATAATAAATATTACCAAGATTTATTTTTAGACATATTTATTTAACACACACACAATGATCTCTTGGACTCCAATCCAACAAAAGTTCTGTTTGCGGACGAATGGACGAAGATTTTGTCGTCATGTCAGAAGTACTGTGAGAGGGATTTATGAAAGTGTTGTTAACATTTTACTTGATGATTTTATATTTTATCTTTTATGTGTATATACAAACTGTCTTTAATTTCTGTAATTGGTTTTAAACCGTTTTAATTAAAGAAATAAATAAATAATTATGTATTTTTAATAGTTATTTTCGGGGGTGTTTATGTTGTAAAAGAGCTCGACGCAAAATGGCGACAAATAAAATTGCGAACTTACGTAATTTCCTCTTGTCGTGTGCTGACATCGAATGTGAGGTAGTAATTGGCACCCGACAAAAGTACGTCTGTTGAACGTAACTTAGTGGACTCTAAAATTGCAAATTTTATACCGCCTTTCCATGGTTTTCGAGGGCGCTGATGACGAAAATGTAGTCCATTGCTAAATCCAAGATGGCAGTTATAGAAATGTTTTCCTTTCGTTCGCAGGACAACCGCCTAGAAGAGCTGCCGCCCCTCCTGTTCCGTCTGCCGGGCCTGTCGCTGCTGGACGTGTCCAACAACAAGCTACGCGCGCTGCCGCCCGCGCTGTGGGCCGCGCCCGCGCTGCGCGACCTCAACGTGGCGCTCAACCATCTGCGCTCGCTGCCCCGGGGGGACGAGGTGAGGCGTGAGAGGCTTGTACCATGCTGGCCCAGTACACACTGGACTATGATGGCCCATGCTGGCCCATTACACGGTGGGCCATGCTGGCCCAGTACACGTTGGACCATGCTGGCCCATTACACAGTGGACCATGCTGGCCCACGTTGGTCCAGTACACGGTGGGCCACGTTCGCCCATAGTGGCCTTGTCGTATCTCGTACACGATAGTCAATACGATTGGTTGAAATGGTTGTTGGCAGGCAAGCGACTCGCCTCGTGTTCCGGGCTGCCATAAAGCTTGAATTGGCTTTTACTGGTAGTTTATTGCAGTTACTCCCCCAATTTAGGCTCATTAGATTTTCCACGTGTTTTCGACTATCTATTTGTAACGGTATCTACAAAGCCACAGGCGAACTACGCATCATACTGCCATTACGCAAAATCCTGCATCTCGCAAGCAGAGTTTACCGCGCAACTAGCTTAATTATATACAACGGCCCGTCATGAATCATCGGGCAGTTGCCCGCCAGCTACAACACCCATCTGGTCGGAGAATCCTCCCTTGTCTATGGAGGATAAGTGAACTTTACACTCTGTTCCTCATACCTCTATATATTTGTCTGTGAAAGCTATAATATTAACAAGTAAAGTTTATTTTATTGTTTCTTCAGATAGTCTCTAAACAATATAAAGCCACCGTCCCACGTCGCGTCCTCCGTTCTAAATGGGTACCTGTTTTAATTTATAGTAGCTTTGATAAACGTATTTAGGTAAAATGAGTGCAGCACGTACACACGGCTACACATCAAGCTATACATTTCCAGTTTTAGCTGACCTCGCATTGTATAGGTTTTTCGTACAATCAGAAGTCAGCTTATACTGGTTATGTATAGCTTGATGTGTAGCCGTGCGTACGAGTAGGTAAAAAAGAGTGTGTGTAAAAAGTAGCAGTTGGTATCTGTAGTTCCTGCCTACCCACATAAAGATAAAGGCTTGATTTTATTTAGGTATTTTAATTTTAACATGGACAGAGATCGCACAAGACAGGGAGGTTTGGAAGGAAAAAGGGGAGTCCCTTGCCCAGCAGTGGCATCTAGGCTAACAAAAAAAAAATGCATTTGAGGCCGATTGTAGCCTCGAGCCCAATGCGTAAGGCGTGAACCGGCGAGTGAAAGGTCGTGAGTTCAATCCCTGCCCTTGTAAGTGCGTTCACGTTTTAGCCAAAGACAACATATTCATTCACAGTTTTACTTTGACATTTAATTATTAAACAGAAATCGCCAACATACGGTGAGCATAATCCTACTAATATTAAAAACGCGAAAGTTTGGATGGATGGATGTTTGTCACTCTTTCACGCAAAAACTCCTGAACGGATTTGGATGAAATTTTGGCACACAGATAATTTATAACCAGGACTAACACATAGGATACTTTTTATCCCGATATTCCCACGGGATCGAAACTTATGAAACCGCGGAGTGCAGCTGGTCAGCCTATAAAGTTCCCACAGCTGGGACGGCGACCTCCTCTCTGTCAGAGGGAGTGGGCCATATACCGAGCATACGTTGAGTCCTCGTTGCGGTATGGACTAATAAAATGGGGAAATAGTACAGACCACAATAGAGCATTTATTTCCCAGAAAAAATGTATACGGGCCTTATCCGGGATTCCGTCCGATGAATCATGTAAGCCAATATTTAAAATGCTTGGTTTGCTACCGCTACCGTCATTATATATATATGAGGTGTGTATGTTTGTAAAGAAACACAAAGAATTGTTTAAAACAGCAGAAGAGGTATGTTCACGAAGTCGGCGTGACCAATACACACTTGTACTAGACGAGCGGCCTAGGTATGCAAAATATAATAAAGGCCCAGTGCGGGTTGGTGGATGAATATACGGTGAGCAAGCGTGGTGATTAATGCTCGTTCCTTTTCTGTATGACAAGAAGACTTTGCCCTGCTGTGGGACTATTATAGACTGACTGGTAGCGCCCGCGGTTTCACCCACATAAGTGTCGATCCCGTGGGAATATCAGGATAAAAAGTATCCAATGTGTTATTCTGATGTATAAGCTATATAACTGTAAAGTTTCATCAAAATCTGTTCAGTAGTTTTTGCGTGAAAGAGTAACAAACATCCATCCATACAAACTTTCACGTTTATAATATTAGTAGGACTAACAGCGCCCCGCGGTTTCACCCGCATAAGTTTCGATCCCGCGGGAATATCGGGATAAAAGTTTCCTATGTGTTAATCCTGCTTATAAACCATCTGTGTGCCAAATTTCATCTAAATCCGTTCAGTAGTTTTTGCGTGAAAGAGTAACAAACATCGATCCATCCTCACAAACTTTCGCGTTTATAATATTACTTGGATATCACAACCGGGAGTCAATGCACAAGAACGAAAAAACTTATACTCAGCAGTATTTGGAACAAGGCTATTAATGACGATGATGATTAAAACCAGGACTTTTCTCATCACCAGGGTCACTCAGAATGCAGCAGTCCGCAGCAGTTGGCGTCCCCATCGGAGACCTCGCCCCAGCTTAGCGCTTCGCCCTCCATAGGCAGCGCGCAATTCGCTATGGCTACACAATCTGTAAGTATATTTATTACTAGCTTCTGCTCGCGACTTTGTCCGCGTGAAATTTCTTGTTCCCCGACCCATCCCCCTTTTTTTTCGGTGGGAAATCATCAAATAACTTCTCCCGCTCTGGGTGGAGCGGCTCTGATCAGTAGTGGATATTGACATATTGCTTATTTGTATCTATTAAGCGTTTTATGTGTACATAAATCACTGTCCTATATTATACAAGTACGCTGCATTAAATATTTTAAAGGTCAGAAATGAGATTGCAGTTTTCAGCACAACACATGTTTATTTATTTCAAATCACAGAATACTTTTTAATGTTCCTTCTTCTATCAGACATCCAACCAGAATGCCCGCCAGAATGCCCGTGTTCGCGTGTCACCCTTCTTAATCCCCTCCCGTGAACTCCTGAACGAACGTCAGAGTGAAGTGTCAGAGTGAATGACCGATTAGTCAATACAGCATCTAAATCACGCGAACACGGACATAGAATCATGATATAAACTTATTAATTTATGATAAATAATGATTACAAAAATACAAATAGTCCTTAATTGTACCAAAATGCTAACAAATATACTATACGAAATGACAGTTGTTTTTTTGTGCCGATTCAAAGCGCCCCCCTCGAGCGTCTCAGGAACTAAAATTGGACACATTGCCGCAAATGACCGTCGTTTTGTTTTGGTACAGACGCCAGCACATCAAGCTACTACAATCTGTCAAATTTCTTTAATAGATTTTCAACTTTATCGCTAAAACATTAAGGTTCAAGATTGATTGGGAAAATTTGACAGTTTCGGGTAGCTTGACCTGCTGGCGTCTGTACGTCTCTGATGAATAAGACTTCTTTTGTGTATTTTGTGTTTACTACGAGATATTTAGAACATTTTTAACCTGAGAGTATGCTCATCTTGTAAAACTCGCAAAAAAAAATGTAAGTTCCACGGACGCTCACGTTGCTGTCAGCGCCAAAATGGCGAAAATCAAATGTCTTCATTTTGTCATCGATAGTATGATGTCCAGCGTACTTGTTTATTACAGGTCAATGATTTTTATTTATTACTGGATATTTTTAATGCAGGGCCATCATGGCCAGAGATCGCACAAGACAGGGAGGTTTGGAAGGAAAAAGGGGAGGCCTTTGCCCAGAAGTGGGACACAAAGTAGGCTAACAAAAAGAAAAAAAATTAATCAGCAAAAATCTGTCTCTGTGGGTGAAAAAAACAGTTTATTTTCATTTTAACCTTTATTCGATGGGAATTTGACTTCAATCACTTACTTTGGTGGGTTTCCTACGATGTTGTATGGCCGACTCTTGTCTAAGACACTCTAGCAAACTTGTTTTGCCTATACCCTGCAAATAATAATACACAAATACATAACTCATATTGTCATGTTTTCCTGTGTATTAGAAATCATCGTCTCGCAGTCCGTCGATAGAGCGCAGTGAGTCGGAGACGGCTGATGAAGATGACGAGGACTCCATACCCGTTCTCACCAACCGAGCGGGGAATGCTGCGTGAGTATTTCTTCTCTCAATTTATTCGGGGTCGGCGCAACATGTCTTTTTCTTCCATACTTCTCTACAAGCTGTTGTTTTGCATCCTCGTCAAAATTCAGGAGGCTGTTATGAAAGATATAAACAATCAAATAAAATTACGATCCCTGGTAAATAATGAATACATACTTGTTTTTTTAGTTATTTTAGTCTGACAGTATTTCAGAATACACCACTTTCAAAGAACAGAATCGCGGTATGGTATCGTATAAGCTGCCGCATTTTTATGTGTGTGTAAAAGGGCAGTTACAGTGCGGTCTCACACAGGCCGCGTTTTAAATTGCGTGTTCCACACATGATGATTTCCGAAAATTAGAAAAAAAAATACCTACTTATTTTATTATTGATTCGTGTCGAGAATCAGTAGCATAGTTACCTCCTTGAATTTGACGAGGATGCAAAACGACCATAACCATATCATCATTCACACAGTCCATCCATCGTTTCTTTGGTCTTCCCCTACTCTTATAGCCATCGACATTCATACTCAAAACTTTCCTCACGACATTTTCCTCTTTCCTCCGTAACACATGCCCATACCATGACAACCGATTTCCACACAACTTTTCAGTTACCGGTGCCACTTTCAGACTTCCTCCTACGTACTCATTTCTTATTCTATCCATTCGTGTAATACCTCACATCGATTTGCGATAAAATAATAAATTTAACTCAAAAACCCTTTTTCTATCTCCCCAGCTGGTCCGAAGCCCGTCGCGCGCACACGTGGCGCGGTGTCATGGAAGGTTCCTCAGTGGGCTGTACGCGCGGGGGCTCCGCCCTCTCAGCCCTGAACCTGGCACACAACCAGTTCACCTGCGTGCCCTGTGCGCTGGCCTGCAGGGCTCCGAACCTGACTAGGCTGAATATGGCTTATAATTCGCTCAGGTAAGAGGTTTTAGTTGTCTTGTACTCGATATCTTTGCTTGGATAGTCTTTGAGTTAGCTTCATTAATATGATTTTTTTTCCATATAGTTTGTATTGATGATGTTTTAATAACTTCCTGTCAATGATATTTAGATAGCAAGTTGTGTTATATGAATTTGTGTGGGGTAGGTGCAACTAAAAAGCGAAAAATAACTTTAATTTCGGAAGTCGGTGTCAAAAAACGAAAATGCGGAACCAACGACACCGACTTTCGAAGTTTAAGTTTGTTTTCACTTTGTAGTGTTTTTTTTTTGTGGAAGTCGGTTTGATTTTTTTTTTTTTTTTTGTAAAAAAGTTTTTATCATATCTTTGTTTCACAGATCTATGTCCTACGTGACGTCATATCCTACAAGTCTTCGGCAGCTGGATCTGAGTCACAACGAAATCACGTGCTGGCCGAGTTTACCACAAGTAAGTAGTGAATAGAGCAGCAGCGCCCCGCGGTTTCACCCGCATAAATTTCGATCTCGTGGGAATATCGGGATAAAAAGTATCCCATGTGTTGATCCTAGTTATAAACTATCTGTGTGCCAAATTTCGTCCAAATCCGTTCAGTAGTTTTTGCGTGAAAGGCTAACAAACATCCATCCATCCATCCATCCATCCATACAAACTTTCGCGTTTATAATATTAGTAGGATTAGTAGGAAATACTGCTAGACAAAAAACAACTTCAATTCACTCTGCGTGTCCTGTTAAACTGACTCAGAACTGTTAATCTTTTACAGGTTGAAAGCTTCGGCTCCACCGAAGGCGATCCCCTTGCCTGCTACTGCCCCAACTCCTCAGCGAACAACAACGTGCGCTCCAGGCCAAGGTCTGGAGGCTCTGTCAGATCACAGCTCCTGAGTGCTGCCTGTCCTGCTAGAAGACACCTCAGGCTTGAGGGATTGAGGACCCTGGTGAGTGTTGCAACTCCTGGTGAAGGTCTGGAGGCTCTGTCAGGTCACAGCTGCTGAGTGCTGCCTGTCCTGCTAGAAGATATCTCAGGCTTGAGGGATTGAGAACCCTGGTGAGTGTTGCAACTCCTGATGAAGGTTTGGAGGCTCTGTCAGGTCACAGCTGCTGAGTACTGCCTGTCCTGCCAGAAGACATCTCAGGCTTGATTGATTGAGGACCCTGGTGAGTGTTGCAACTCCCGGTGAAGGTCTGGAGGCAGGTCACAGCTGCTGAGTGCTGCCTGTCCTGCCAGAAGACATCTCAGGCTTGATTGATTGAGGACCCTGGTGAGTGTTGCAACTCCCGGTGAAGGTCTGGAGGTTCTGTCAGGTCACAGCTGCTGAGTGCTGCTTGTCCTGCTAGAAGACATCTCAGGCTTGAGGGATTGAGGACCCTGGTGAGTGTTGCATCTCCGGGTGAAGGTCTGGAGGCAGGTCACAGCTGCTGAGTGCTGCCTGTCCTGCTTGAAGACATCTCAGGCTTGATTGATTGAGGACCCTGGTGAGTGTTGCAACTCCTGGTGAAGATCTGGAGGCTCTGTCAGGTCACAGCTGCTTAGTGCTGCCTGTCCTGCTAGAAGACACCTGAGGCTTGAGGGATTGAGGACCCTGGTGAGTGTTGCAACTCCTGGTGAAGGTCTGGAGGCTCTGTCAGATCAAATTCAATTTTACAAAGGGTGACACAATGGATGTTTTATCTCTAAGAGCAATCTTTTAAAGACAACCTTTGAATGGATTAAAAAGGGGAAGCAGAGACAAATACTGTAGGTAGTCTGTGGTGGTACATAGTATTATAAAAAAAGACTTATTTTTCTTCCAGATCCTGGCTAACAATCTCCTGACGCGCATCCAACTGACTACGGATGATGATGGGTTATCATCGGCTGCACAAGATGAAACTAATGATGAAGATGATGAATGGGTATGTACCATAGACAGAAGAAAGAAGGAGATATGCCTGTCCATTAGGTAAACCGTTTTTTGACAGATGGAACTAGTGATAGCAGCAACACACAATACATTGATTGATACACGTACGGTATTATAATGTCTGTAAGAAGCCATAAATAAGATAATTCAGTAAGATAAGGCAATTTATATATTTGTCACATCTTTGACTATTCATTGGTTTAGACGCTCAATTGATTTTTGTAATACCAGTGAACGCAGTGACGTCACATGTCACGTGAACGGAATCGGTTGGAGGGGTGTCGATTTTAAAGTTATAAAAGCGCGAGTCGCAAGAGAACTTGGCTCGGAACGATACTTCAGATCGGACCTCCAATCAGAATCGTTGGTTCACAGGTACCTTATTACTATTGTCTCTAACAATTATAACCGTTATTATTTAAACTGTGCTGTGCTATTATTCAAATAAACCTTTGTGCAAGTATTTGGTATTGTTACTGTGTTACTTGAGACCTACGCCATGGAATCTCTACCTCAAGACCATACTGATGATGGGCGAGCTGCGCAGACCTCTCAGCCGTCGACATATTTATTTTATTACGCATTTTAAAGTTAACTTTTACGTAATCTGGAATGTGTACGTTATAAAACAGCTGTCAAAAAACGGAAAACCTAATGGACAGGGGATAGTTGAAAATGTATCGGAACCACAGATTTATAAACTAAAGGGAGATATGGTGTGGCTGCCCAACTGTTCGAGTCCGGCTGTCGCCTTCAACTACATATGCACTACAATACGAACACGCGCTCACTCACACTATAACAGTCACCACACTCAACGCGAGCCAATCGCGTAACGCAGATCGCAACGTTGAGACACAACTACATTGACAATTCTTATTGACAAATCAACGGCGCTCGCGTTTGTTTCTGTTTTGTGCATACATTGTTCGCACGCGCCACGCCTCCTTGGCATATCTCCCTTTAGTTTATAAATCTGTGATCGGAACCCGGTGTCGCCAGTTTCCCCCTTCCACGCACCACTACTACATGCAATTCAGTAAAATCAATAGATACGACGTCGCGCACACACTCGCAATTCATAAATCAGAACGTACAGACGCCAGCACATCAAGCTACTACAATCTGTCAAATTTCTTCAATAGATTTTCAACTTTATTGCTAAATCATTAAGGTTCAAGGTTGATTGGGAAAATTTGACAGTTTCGGGTAGCTTGATGTACTGTCTACTACACAATCAATTATAAACCTTATCTCATCAAACACAGCGTGCATTTAGCATGCACCGTACAACTTACACAAAAACATCTGTCGCTATCGTTGTGCTGTAAAAGCTGCTATTTTGAATATACGCTAGTGATTGACTAAATCGGAAAGTTATCGATTCTTCCATTTATTATTGTACTAAAAAAAAGTTGGGGTCGTGAAAACAAAATAAATTAAAAACGATATGTCCACAAAATATTATATTATAAATAAATAAAATCGCGATCGTTGAACCCAAAAAAAAACCATAAAATCTTTATTGTTTTTATTTTATCGATAATAATCAATACCTATCAAGTCTGCAGAGTTTCGCTAGCTAATTTAATTTGACCTTGTGTAGTAGTCAAATACCCTATTTCACTCTCTTCCAGAACTCAGGATCTTCTCTCAAAGGTCGTCTCCTGTTTCCTCTGCTGTCCATGCTGGATGTGTCCTGCAACCTGCTCCGAGGGATACCGCCTGCAATACATGAGCTCACTAACCTGTCAGTGCTGAATATTAGCGGGAATAAAGGTGAGGTGATGCTAACTTTCACTTGAGTGTACAGACGCCAGCAGGTCAAGCTACCCGAAACTGTCAAATTTTCCCAATCAACCTAGAACCTTAATGATTTAGCGATAAAGTTGAAATCTATTAAAGAAATTTGACAGATTGTAGTAGCTTGATGTGCTGGCGTCTGTACTATCGCCAAAGCCTATATCTGACCATTTTGAAATCAAAATCCCGTGCACATGATGACCACAGCTGCGTCCGTAAGTAAAACAAAAGAGGATCCTTTTTAGGTCGACTAATAATATGCGCTGCAAGCAGGAATAGTCCTTACGGTGGTCAGATGTAGATTTTGGCGATAGTATCTATTTATGTATTTGTGTACCTAGTTTTCAAATTTTTTTTTTTTATCATTGTCCCTCTCAACCAAAGCACCTGACATCTCTCTTCACCACCCTTGGTTGACTGGTAGAAAATGCCTAAGGCATTAAGTCCGCCTTTGTACCTTTTTGTGCGAAAAGTTTTAATAAATAAATAAATAGTACATGGCTTTAAGACTTTCTCGACATTTGTGACTTTCACGACTACTCATTGACTATCTCAGTTTTTGAGAACGTTTTGCGACTTACTTTTGTGGCTTTAAAAGAGTGATTCGTGACTTTCATGACTTTCTCGTCCTTTTTGACTGTCTAGACTTTAGCGACTTCCTCGACTTTTGAAGTAGACTTAAAAAGGACGAGTTCTTACTATTGTGACTTTCACGACGTCCCCTGGGTACGTATAGATAGTAACTTTTTCAAATAAATGATCTGTTTTTCGACTGAAGCGACTCGTTTTACCCAATTGCATCCAAATCGAAAGTCATTCAAATGGAACTGAGAATTAGCACTTTTTGAATGTCAAAATGACATAAAGATGCTCCCTCACCAGGAGCATTCGCGTGTAATTTAACATTACAGATACGACTTTGAGCATTACATTACAATACTACCTCCCTGACTGACGAGCATTCGCGTGTAATGTAACATTACAGATTCGACTTTGAGCATTACATTACAATACTACCTCCCTGACTGATGAGCATTCGCATGTAATGTAACATTACAGATTCGACTTTGAGCATTACATTACCATACTATCTTCCTGACTGATGAGCATTCGCGTGTAATGTAACATTACAGATTCGACTTTGAGCATTACATTACAATACTACCTCCCTGACTGACGAGCATTCGCGTGTAATTTAACATTACAGATTCGACTTTGAGCATTACATTACAATACTACCTCCCTGACTGACGAGCATTCGCGTGTAATTTAACATTACAGATTCGACTTTGAGCATTACATTACAATTCTACCTCCCTGACTGACGAGCATTCGCGTGTAATGTAACATTACAGATACGACTTTGAACATTACATTACATACTACCTCCCTGACTGATGAGCATTCGCGTGTAATTTAACATTACAGATTCGACTTTGAGCATTACATTACAATACTACCTCCCTGACTGACGAGCATTCGCGTGTAATGTAACATTACAGATTTGACTTTTCGAGCATTCACGGCCCGCCGGGAACTTTTAATTACAAATGGAGCGCGTTGATGTTACAAGTTGTATCAAAGTATTACACATTGTATCATTACATGGTGCGCATTGTAACGCTCGGTTCTCCTCCTGCACTGATGTAATACTCGATTTGTATCATTACAAGGTACGCGCTGTAATGCTCGATTTTCCTCCCTCACTGATGTAATGATCGAATCTGTAACGTTACATTACAGGCGAATGCTCCTGATGAGGGAGCTCCTTAAGACAGTCCCCCGACACACCCACCCTTCACCACTTCTTAGTGCTTTAGCTACAAAGAAGTGGCGCAAGAAACTGCCCATCCTATCCCATACATTTTTTAATTTTATTGTTGTTACAGACATAACAGAGCTCCCCCCACAAATGGGCCTCCTGTCCCGCCTGTGGAACCTGAACACCGTCGGCTGCTGTCTGCAGGAGCCCCTCCGTTCTATGCTGCAATGTGGTCGATATAAGAGCATGGATATTGTGGGCTATCTCAAGTCCGTGCTGCAGGAGGCGAGGCCTTATACCAGGATGAAACTCATGTTTGTGGGGTTGCAGGTGAGATTATGACTACACTAGTAGCGCCCCGCGGTTTCGCCCGCATAAGTTTCGATCCCGTGGTAATATCGGGATAAAAGGTATCCTATATGTTAATCCGGGTTATAAACTATCTGTGTGCCAAATTTTTATCCAAATCCGTTCAGTAGTTTTTGCGTGAAAGAGTAACAAACATCCATCCATCCATCCATCGATACAAACTTTCACGTTTATTATATTAGTACGATAGTAAGAATAAGATGAGGAAGAAGTAAGATTTACCTCTCTAATTTTATTTTATATTATACTAGCTTCTGCCAGTGACTTCGTTCGCGTGAAATTTTCACAACCCCCCAATTAGCGTTCGTTTATTTATTTATTTTATTATTTATGTACAATACATAGTAAAATACATAGGGATATGACAATCTGATGAACCTTAAATGTGTTTTTTTCTGAAAATAAGATTATCATTATATTATGTCGTTTATTTATTTAGTTGTCTTATTTTATTACATTTTTAAATTATAGTATAAAAAAAAAAAACATTTAAAAAAATGAAAAAATAGCTGCCCCCGACACCGTTGGTTAGGGCTCCAGAGATAGAAACCTCCTCACAATGTGAGCCGTATCGAGAAGTATTGCCTTCCTGTACAGATTCTTTACAGAGTAGCGAATTAAATGAGAGCTTCCTCACTGAGCAGTTTCGGTACAGATTCTTTACCGAGCGTACACACACGTCTCTGTACCGAGTACTACCGAACCATTCGACTCGCCCACCCCGTCACTCCCGCCCCACCCCGCAGTTCACTCACACGCAGCGCAGGTCCTATAACAAATAACAAAAACCGTAGCAAACCGAGCCAGTCAAGAAGTGGTTCTCGGTAAAGAATCTGTACAGATTCGGTACAGAAATGAAAACGCGCTGATCCGGTGAGGAAGGCGCCATAGATTCTTACGGCGACAATAACTAAATTTATTATTATTTGCAGGGTATAGGCAAAACAAGTTTGCTAGAGTGTCTTAGACAAGAGTCGGCCATACAACATCGAAGGAAACCCACCGAAGTAAGTGATTGAAGTCAATTCCTATCGAATAAAAGCTAAAATGAAAATAAAATGTTTTTTTCACCCACAGAGACAGATTTTTGCTGATTAATTTTTTTTTTTTGTTAGCCTCCTTTGTGTCCCACTGTTGGGCAAAGGCTTCCCCTTTTTCCTTCCAAACCTCCCTGTCTTGTGCGATCTCTGGCCATGTTGGCCCTGCATTAAAAATATCCAGTAATAAATAAAAATCACTGACCTATAATAAACAAGTACAGTCGCTTGGCAACATTATCTGACCCACCCTAAAAACAAACGAATTTGGACCCTCTGCCTGTAACATTAAGGTTTATTCAATTTATATGAGCTTATCAGACAAGTGCACGAAGACTCAACCAAGAATTACAATAATAACACAGACATGCAAATTTGATCTTTATAACGTTACCATTAGGTTATATGTTAAAACTACTTGTTATAATATAATTAGTGTAATAGCTTATTTTAATAATTGCGTTCAAGTAATTCTGGTCTCGTGGTCTGTGTATAAGACTGAGAAAAACAACTTGCGAGATCAAATCCTGCGACGAAGATATTATTTTGCTTTCAATTTAGAATGTATTCCAAAACTATTTAATATATTATTGTAAAGAACTATAGACGGATGATCTTCATACATAAACTTTCTAAAATGGTAATATTTTCGCATAACTTGTAATAAGTGGGTAGTTGAAAAATAAATAGTCGTATTCATTATAAAACTGGTAGGTATTCAAAAGCAACTAAGGGTATGCAGTGACTACGCGCAAACATGTTTTACCTTGCCTTACTAAATTGCAAAAACAACATCTCTTTACAATTTTTTATTTTCTATTTTATAGGTAGTTTTTTTATTATCATGTCTCAATGGAGTGATTATTTAAAATACAAAATAATCTATTTGCACCAGGAGAAGGTTGGCTGCTTGTGCTGTGCAAGAATAAACTTTATGAAGTATACTATATGGTTCAAATTCTTTAGAATATGCGTCTAGCATTACAACTAAGATCAAATTTCAAAGCGCCTTATAAGAGTTGAGTTGGTCTTGTGGTCACTCACTATGGTAGTGCGGTATTTATCGTTGTCTACGTTCGAAACCAAGTTTAACCTAAATATATCTTTTTGCTCAGCTGTTTTTTTTTTAATTATTTTATTACACTAAAGAAATGTAAAAAACATTTCTTTAATGGACGACGTAGGGTCTTGTCTTTTTACACGGGTAGGTTGTATAGGAATAAAAGTAAACAATTGCAAGTTTAAAATGTTTATTATTTCATTAAAACACTTAGGTAAGATAAAGTATGTAAATACTCATATATATCCAAATTAATAGACATTTTATATTAGTATGCCATAATCAAATCTAACCATTTATAAACATTAAAAAAGGCGTGCTTATGCTTAAAAGTTTGTCATCGAGAAAATGAATTCATCTGTGAAATGCTTTACAGATTTATAGCTGCCTATATGTAGTGAATAAACATGATATTTAAATAGAAAAAATCTATTTATAACAATAACATCACCACATAATCTGCAACATTTTAATGGTTTAACAATCAATCCATTGAGCATTTACTTACATGGTGTGTTTAAAAATACCTACTAGATTACATAATTAGTAGTCCCCTGCTATAACTTGCTGTAAGCGGCTACGCATAACGCGCACCATATTCCAACACAAATCTTTGCCATTTAAATATTCCTGGGCAAAACGAACCCTTTCTTCGCGATGAGCAGGTGTCAATGTAATTTTCTGTGCTGGTTTATAATTCCTTATCTCAGCAGCAGCAGCGTATAAATGCCTTCTCACTGTTTCCTCTGAAATATTGTGGTTTATTGCGGTTACACGAATGGGCAAAAATTGATTTTCAACAGGGCTTGAAACCGGCCCCGTGGCCGGGCCCGGTGGCGTTCGAATACGGGACTATACTTAATGGCTTTTGCTCCTGGACGAATACGCTGAATATCTCCATTGTCTCCATAACGTTTTAGCCAAAGTCTGACCGTATTTCTCTAAAACAAAAAAAAAACATTTTTGGAACCGTGTATGTAACTTGTAAGGAGTGAATGTAGTGGTAAAATAGCCAACTACGCATTCATTAATCACAATCAATAAAATAAAATAGGTATAAAAACACTTACTGCTATATTAAGTCGACGACCAATCTCTCTAATTCCAATATTCTGCTCATGTAAAAATATGATTTTTTGTTTGGTATAAGTAGTCATTAAGTTGCGACATGCTTTTTTACACCAAATTGCTTAAAAATACTTAACGAGTTATGTGAAACGATTTACAAATGTGTGTGCGCAGTTACTGCTATTAGGCGTAGTTTAACTTTTGTCACATAAATGAATTTATTATCTACCTCACGAAGCAAATATATGTTTTACTTCGTATCCAACCATTCTTGGTAGGTAAATATAAATTCTGTGAACTTAAAGTTTTTTAATTTACCCACCTGTTTACAAGATAAATTATTAGGCGTAAATCATATTGGTCGTTCTTTAATAATGCAGGCAATATTGTAGAAATGAAAACAAATTAAAAAAGAAACTGATTAAAGGTGGACCGTGTTTTCGAACCCACATGTTGTTCGTCGCCAATCCAGCATCAAACCGTTAAGCCACAAGAACTTGTCAGGAATACGCGAAATTAAAGATTGGGTTCTAATTATGTAGTGTGATTTAAAAGCTTTTCAACTTTAATGTCAACGAGATAATGATTAAAATAGCTTAACAAAATGATATATGTATAATGCCGGTGGCTCCGACAACGTTGCACGAGCGCCGTCTGATAAGCTCATATAAATTGAATAAACCTTAATGTTACAGGCAGAGGGTCCAAATTCGTTTGTTTTTAGGGTGGGTCAGATAATGCTGCCAAGCGACTGTACGCGTTGGACATCATACTATCGATAACAAAATGAAGACATTTGATTTTCGCCATTTTGGCGCTGTCAACAACGTGAGCGTCCGTGGAACTAATATTTTTGATAGTGAGTTTTACAAAATGCGCATACTCTCATGATAAAAATATTCTAAATATCTCGTAGTAAACACAAAGTACACAAAAAAGTCTTATTCCACGATTTAGACCTAAATCATCAGAGACGTACCAAAACAACACGACGACCATTTGCAACACTGTGTCAATTTTAGTTCCTGAGACGCTCGAGCGGGGCGTTTTGAATCGGCACAGAAAAACAACTGTCATTTCGTATAGTACCTATATTTAGTCCAGCGAACTTGTTCATTAGAGGTCAGTGATAAAGGTCATTAGCCGTATAAATTAAGTTACAGTACCCGGGCTTTAATATGCCTTAATGTACTTTAGAAAGAGATTTCTCTTTCCCTTGTTCAGAAACTAAACTAAATTTAAGTTCACTGCATCTTTTTCTTTCTATTCCATTAAGAAAAGGACAGAAGATAAATATTAGTCTAGTCCTGTCAAATTAAGGTACTCCATAGACAAGTTTAGACGTGATTAAAAAATTGGCTATTAAAAATACGTCAATTTACGTCAGGCGATGACTAATTAAAAAAAAAAAATACTTCTGTTGTTAACATAAAATAGCCATCTAGTTTCCATATCCTGCGGGGTAATTGCGTAACAGTAGAAATTTCTTTAATGTTGACAGTACAACAACATTCATTGCGTTATTTCCATTATTTGACACACACACTTCCCGATGTGTTTGTTATGCCAGCGTATGGCACTCGTGGGTTGCAGCTGAAGTGTTGTCATCTGACATTATGCTGAGCTGAGGCCCTTTTGGCATTATAATCTTTCAAATCAAATCAAATCAAATCAAATCATTTATTCGCATAGAATGTAGGTATTTAACAAAAAGTTGGTAAAAAAATATATATATTGTCCCGTGCACATTCTGCCTGAGTATTGGCATGCAAAATTTAACAAATTATGTTTCAAATTTAAATACAGTTGGAACACTAATAAAATAATGAATATAATAATTTCAAAATTAAATTTTAAACTTCAAGACATTATTAAGGAATACTGATATAATAATTTCAAATTAAAATATCAATAATAGCTACTTAATGTCAATTATAATTAATGTCAATAATACTTCATGTCAATAATACAGTGTTCATGGTGTAACTGCAATGTCACAGTAGAGGGTCATTCAAAAAATCACTTATTGTATAGTAACATTTCTGAGTCAAATATGCCTTGAGTTTGTTTTTAAATTGTTGAAGGGTGTCATTTTTTATGTTGTCCGGTAGTTTATTAAATATAATTGGACCCATGCAAAGAACACTTTTTCTAAGTAGTGCAGTTTTATAGCTGCTGACAGTTAAAAGATGTTTGTATTGACTTCTAACGGGACCTTTCTTGGTGTCTGAGACCTTAGCAAATAGCTTTATGTTGCTTTTAACAAAAATTGCCATTTCTAAAATATACAAAGATGGAAACGTAAGAATTTTTAACGACTTGAAGTAGGGTTCACAGCTATCTCTTGGTTTTATACCGCACATGGCTCTTATACAGCTCTTTGTTTTCTGTTTTTATAGTTTTATGGTGTATTCATTTTGTGTAATGCCAATAAACGCATTTTTTTTATTTCTTTCTTTTTTTTGGATAGTCTCAAAAAATTCTGCATTCAAGCCGTGTTACACCCTAGATTTGTTTTCTCATCATGCAAAAGTAATGTTGAATTTTCGTCTTTCGTATTAGCACTGGGCAAAACGCATGGGCAACAAATCCTCCCGTCGCGGCAACGTCTCAACAGTGGGGGTGGACATCGGCACGTGGGTGTACGAGAAGCACCGCTCCACGCGGGGACCCATCACTTTCCGGACCTGGGACTTTGGGGGGCAGCAGGAGTGAGTGATTATTATATCTTAATCATTCTATCTTTTTAAGGAGACAGCAAAATTAAAAATTTGTTTAGTTTTTTTTTTGCATTTTGCAGGTCAGTACAATATTTTTTATATCACGAAGCGACGCGCGCTTTTCTTGTGGTTACCAAGTGTACAGACGCCAGCACATCAAGCTACTACAATCTGTCAAATTTCTTTAATAGATTTTCAACTTTATCTCTAAAGCATTAAGTTTCCAGGTTGATTGGGTAATACTGATAGTTTCGGGTAGCTTGACCTGCTGGCGTTTGTACAAACACTGTGAACGTGTAAGCGCAGGAGCTATCGGAACCGTCCGAGACAATGGCGGAGTAGTAAGTGTACACACACACTTACATATGTGTTATGCGCTGACGCCACTCGTCTTCGCGCACACATACACTTTGTACACTTGCCTACCACAAGTAAAGCGCGCGTCGCTTCGTGAGATAAAAATACTATATCAGTGATGTCTATCAAAACCAGATGGTGGTAGTCCCTCGCAAAACTGTTAATCCGGCATCAGTGAACAAATTAATAGAATAAAAATTAGGATTCAAAATAACTTGTAACAAAACAAAGGTTAAAGTATATGTACGGTGTAACCGCACATTCTGCAATTCAGCAGTTCACGCCACACATTCATTTCAAGTCGTAATAATTAGTTCAGCTCGCGTTGGGCTACCAAGTCAGCCAGGCGTTCTCGTTGCAGCCAACAAGGGCCGCGTCACTCACTTCATTTCCACACCATCAGTCCATGAAGCTCATTTTACTTTTAAGTACCTTCGGGACAATAAAGGGGGTCTACTCCGAAGTGGTATCGGCCGAATGTTCAGCCGTTTTCTGCTACGAAGTTACTATTTGGTTCGGTCGGTCCCAATCCTACACTCTTTCGAATATTGACTATGGTCCCGACCCAACTGAGCCAATCCGAACTTTTTTCGCAATTTTCAATAATATTAGGTTCGGCCGTGTGTCGGTCCGATCCGATCATTCGCACTTTGCACTTCGTAGTAGACACCCTGTAGTGTTTTAGTACTTACTTTCTTTTATTCCATTCATCCCTCATCTAAAAGTAATGTATGGTCTAGCAAGGGATCATATAGTACCTATTATCCTATCCTATCCTACTTCCTACTAAACGTGAACATTTGTATGGATGGATAGATGGATGGATGTTTGTTACTCTTTCACGGAAAAGCTACTGAACGGATTTGGATGAAATTTGGCACACGTATGATTAATAACCACGATTAACAAATAGGATACTTTTAGTCCCGATATTACCACGGGATCGAAACCGCGGGGCGCAGCTAGTTAGCATACATAAAAATACCTTTCTAGGTACTAGGGGTAGGCTAGGGTACTAGCTTCCACCAATGCCTACTTTAGGATGCATAATATGCGTTACGGTTAAATCCTTCCCTATCCTACGGGCACGTCTTCCCTACCATTACCGCGGCCCCCGGTCTACTCCTTGATATGCTATGGCCTCTCTAGCACCATGAACATGAGGCTACAGGGGCCAGTGAGAATCTTGAGGTTCATTCTATTAATCGAGTCCCGTCAAACCACGCTGGGATCGGTGCATTTCATTCAACGTAATCAAGTATCATGACTGCTTTTGGAATTTCAATTATTTGTATAAATTCCAAAAGCAGTCATGATAGTTGATTAGGTTTTGTAATTTGTGATATTATCATTAGTTAGAGGGAGTGAGAGGGATTTATGAAAGTGTGGTTTTACTTGATGATTTTATATTTTATCTTTTGTGTACTTTTATAGTTTATTTTATCTTGTGTTCGTGTATATACAAATTGTACCTTTAATAACTATAATTAGTTTTAAACCGTTTTAATTAATTAAATAATAATTAGATGATTATTTCGAATTATATTATATAATAATAAATATATATAATTTATATTCTAAAATTTTGCAAAATACATTCTTTGGAGCGGGTACTAGGTTCCATACATGTTTGCCCATAATCCTTTAGTAATCTAATGTATTTTACAGGTACTACGCAACACATCAGTACTTCTTGTCGCGAAGGTCGCTGTATCTCGTCGTGTGGAAAGTGACAGATGGAAGGAAGGGACTCGCTGGAGCACTGAACTGGCTCAGGTAGGAAACAAAGAAGATAAAAACGGACTAGCTTCATTCGTATTACCCAGTAACTGTGTTGTGGAAGTCAGATAGGCAGTCGCTCCATGTAAAATACTGGTATTCCGCTGCATCCGGTTAGACTGGAGACTGACCCCACCATAATTGGGAAAAGGCTAGGCAGATGATGATGATGTATTTTTGTACAGGTCTATACAAGCTCGTGCCCCGGGCTCGCCGGTTATCATGGTTGCTACACACTACGATCAAGTTGCCAGTGTAAGTAGACATACGTAGGGCACTAGCAAAGTTTTGAGATTTGGCACTTGAACTTCAGATTTTCTCAAAATATTTTCCGTCGGCTGCAATACACTTCTCCATACGCTGAAACCAATCATCAAAAATTTTCTGCCATACTTCTTGAGGGACTTCTTCACACGCCAAGTCCCACGCTTGAATTAGTTCGTCATCACTGGAATACCGTTGACCTTTCAATTTATCCTTTATCATTGGGAAGAGACCAAAGTCGCAGGGTGCGAGATCGGGGCTGTAGGGAGGGTGCTCAAGCAAAATTAGACCAGTGCTGCGCAAAAAATCATGAGTTAATTGAGCGCGATGTGCAGGTGCGTTATCGTGATGTAGCCGCCAAGTGTCCATGCGCGAGTTCGGCCGGAGTTTTTTGAGACTCTCAATCAATTGAGGTAAACAAACCTGTGTGTACCATTTTGCGGTAACAGTCTTCTGTTCTTCAAGACATATTCTATTAATTATACCCCTTTTGCCAAAGAATACTACGACCATTTTCTTTTTTACGGATCGAGACTGTTTGACGATGGTCGGTTGTTCCTCATCTTCAAAGAGCCATACCTTGTTTTTAGATTTAGATTTCACGTCATAGTAATAAAGCCAAGATTCGTCACCTGTTACTATAGAATTCACGTGAGGAGATTTTCCGCTATCAAACATAGTGAGCATTTGTTGACACCATTTCTTACGACACTCCATTTGGGCCGCCGTTAAATGGTGCGGTACCCACAAGGTGCAAACTTTTTTAACTTGAAGACGGTCATGTAAAATTGTGTGAATTGATGGTGCACTAATCTTCAGGATTTCTTCTATTTGTTTATAAGTTATATGTCTATCTTCTTCAATGAGTTTCTTAACAGCGGCTATGTTTTCTGAAGACACTGTTTCAACAGGCCGTCCGGATCGAGAATCGTCAGATAAGTTAAAATCTCCTCTTTGGAATTGTTTGTACCATCGATACACTGAGCTACGGGACGGTGCTTTCTCTTGAAACACAAATTTTAATTCACTGACACAATCATCAGCACTTAAACCTCGCTTGAAATTATAGAACATAATTGCACGAAAATCGCGACGCGTTAACTCTGCCATCTTGACTTAACTAAAAATTCATAAAAAAATATTGCGGGTAGACATAATTTTTTTTTTTACTTGCTTCTTACTACTAATGGGCTATGCCAGGGGGGAGACAGTTAGAACAAGCACTACTTTCGTAAAGAAAGAGGCGCTATCTACTTTACTTAACTGAGAAACTATTAGTTTCATAATTATCGATAGATGTCTCTGTAATCCCAACTTAACGAAAATAAAAAAATCAAATAACTAAGTTCTCTAATGTAGTTTATAGTATTTTTCTAGAAAACAATTGTAATATATTTTATTAAAATTATCACATTATTATATTTCATACATGTCCAGCATTATCAATTATGGCAACCTTGTCACGTAAATCCATTTTGTGTGACATATTCTGGTCTGGCAACATCACACATTATGGCCGCCGCAACTTGCGTCTGCGCTTGTTTGTGTTTTGTGTCTCCTTTTTGTGTTTAAATATCTATCTCTATCTCTAACATTAATTATGTTTCCCAGTAAAGTTTTATTTTGCTCTCGTAAACTTGATATAAAATATTATCCATAAGTTACAAATTACAATGCCAATTCTATTCAAGTAAATGTAGCGGGCGAAATTCAAATTTTCTTATGTTTTTGCAAATAGAAGCTGTGTCCACATCGATCAAAATGCGATTCGCTAATGATGACTCGTTTACTTACTGAATCACGATCATTAAAATATCAATAATAGTTCCTTCAGACAGTTTTAATGATTGTAATTTAGTAAATGTATAGTCATTATATTCACAAATCGCATTTTAATCGACATACGACGTAAACACAGCTGATATTTGCAAAAAACAAGAAAGATCACCAATACATACAAGCAAAGAGTATAGTAACCTATACGTATGTAGGTATATATACATTCCTGTCATAGAGACTTAGTTCCCGTTAAGATATGTAGATGGCGTTTCGAATCTGGCTGCTTCGAAATGACGCAAGAGGGCTCTCTTCTCCCGTATTATTATTATACTCTTTGGGCTATGCTATTATCGGCAACAGTTTGACACTCATATTGTTGATAGTTTTATTATATCTCAAAACTGCTAGTGCCCTACGTATTTATCAAGATGTATTAATTTACAGTTTTTTATTTCCCAGTTGCAAAGGTGTGACTTACAAGTTTTAAGTCGTGGGTTCGAACCCCAAGCAGGCACTCTACATTTGTAAATTATTTCATCACCAATGCTCTTAAAACGGTGAAGGAAAACATCGTGAGGAAACGGACTTATCATCACAGGACGTCTATCAACTCGCACTGGGCCGGCGTGGTGGTGAGGTAAAAAGAGGTTCAATTATTAAAAAAAAAAAAAACCTGTCAGACTTTTACAGACTAAAACCCACCCGTGTTCCTTCAGTTGACTGTGCCAGGGGCCACGGCATCTCTTTAGAACAACCCGCGGCCCGAACAACCCGCAGCCCATAGTTCATATTGCTGCAGTAAAATTATTTTTTCAGTACTGTGCTCATACAACTTTACCCATTGTCCTTTAACTAGCTTCAACGTTCTGAGTAACAGACCGACTCTTTGACAATGCAAAAGTGCCTGTAAATGGTTTATTTGAATCAAATGCTCTGAGTTTGAGTTTGACATTGTTTGAACGTTCTTTGGGTGACTTATTCTCATCTTCCAGGCTAACCTTTCTCTTGTCTCCAGTGTAACCTGCCGGAGAGTGAAAGTCCTGAAGTTCTTCAGCGGCTGATCCGCTCATCTATCATGGGGGCTCCTGATGCTGACAAGCTTGGTCTTCCTCGGGTGTTGGATTCCGTTGAGGTAAGTGAAGTGACAATAGCTGTAGTATTTAAAAAAAAGTGTGGTGTCGGAGGGCCCCGGCAGGAACGAAATTGAAAATAAAAATACAAGATGGCGGCTGCGAAAATTTCAAAATGACGAATATTTTTTCATTTTTGCAGCCAGTCATCTTGGCTTTTTATTTTAACCACAATATCACACCTAAAAACCATAAAAACGACACCCATGACGAAAAATTTGAAATTCTTTGCAGCCACCATCTTGGATTTTCATTTTGACCTCACTATTGGCTTCAGCAGTGCATTGAGAGCAGTGGTGGCCCAGTGATAACGGCCGCGACTTACGAGTTGTAGGTCGTGAGTTCAAACCCAGACATGCGCTTTACTTTGTGTAAATTATTTCATCACCACTGCTCTTAAAACGGTGAAGGAAAACGTCGTGAGGAAACCGGCATGTCCTAGAACCAAAAATTTGAGACATGTGACATGACACATGACAATATCTACCAACCCACACTGGGCCCGCGTGGTAGATTATAGCCCACTTCCTCTCGAAACGAGGAAGCCAGTGTCCCAGTAGTGGGAACAATATAGGCTGATTATATTATGTATGTATGTATTGGCCTCAGCCGAAAATCATGAAAAAGACACCCATACGAAAAAAATTAAAAAATTTTGCACATCTCTGAAAGTCTGACAACCAGTTTTACCAAGGGGTATCGTATTACCCATTCACTGGGTTGTGGAGGTCAGATAGGCAGTCGCTCCATGTAAAATACTGGTATTCAGCTGAATCCGGTTAGACTGGAAGCCGACCCCAACATAGTTGGGAAAAGGCTATGGAGATGATGATCTCTAACATATGTTTATTCCGTATTCTCAACTGCAGCGGTTGAGAGCAACGGATCCTAATTCACAGTTAATAACAAAACAGTTGCACATTTGTCGCCTACAATTTTCCAATGACTTGTTGCAGGTGTCCTGCAATACTCGTCACAACATCAGGCTGTTAGCAGACATCATTTACTCCGTCGCATTTAGTGTCAAACCACCAGGTATGATCCTATTTCCAAAATTATATTTCAAAATAATTTACCATAATCTCTGCCTAGCATTTTCCCAACTATGTTGGGGTCGGCTTCCAGTCCAACCGGATGCAGCTGAGTACCGGTATTTTACATGGAGTGACTGCGTATCTGACCTCCACAACTCGGTTACTGGGTAATATAAAACCGCTTGGTCAGACTTTTGGGCTTCTGACGACCCGTAACGACTGTCAAAGTCCACGAATGACAGCCGGGACCAGCGGCTTACCTTGCTTTCCGAGGCACGGAAGGGTCTCGGTATGTAAAAATGGTGGCCCATGCATGGACCAACAGCGGCAAGCGTAGCTTAACCTGATCGATCGACCCGTGCGGCTGTTATTACTTAGCCACAAGCCCCGCAAGTTTGGTGTAACCTTATGTGTAATGAACTGGGACTTTTTGGTGCAGCTTTGAGGCACATTTTCCTGCTATTTTCTTACATCGGACTTTACACTTTCCATTTGATTTTTATTTGTTGCTATCAGAAGACCAATTCTCGTAATTTAAAACGTTCAAAATCTAGTCGCAGTCCCATCTCGGCGACAAACAAATGTCAAAAACTTGTCTAAATGTAGGGAGATTAGACGTATTTTTTACAGATTGAGACTGAGATCAGACTGTGAACGTTCTTAAAATTACGAGAATTGCCCCTCTGATGTATGTATCTGGTGTACTGTGTGTCTTTTAGTCTATGCTAAATAAATGTGTTTTTTTCTTTCTTTCATCCAGGCAGTAAAGAGCCACTATTAGAACAGCGCATCCCTGCTACATACCTCGCTTTAGAAGAGTGTATCACCTCGTTGGCTGCTGATCTTCGGGAGCCGGTGGTGAGACACGAGGAGTATAGGAAACTGGTGAGTCAATACTAATTTTGAAGGTGATGTTTTGGGCCAACTTATTTTTTTGTTTTTTTGTGCCGATTCAAAGCGCCCCGCTCGAGTGTCTCAGGAACTAAAATTGACACATTGCCACAAATGACCGTCGTTTTGTTTTGGTACGCCTCTGATGATTTAGGTCTAAATCGTGGAATAAGATTTTGTGTATTTTGTGTTTACTATGAGATATTTAGAACATTTTTATCATGAGAGTATGCGCCTCTTTTAAAACTCGCTATCAAAAACATTAGTTCCACGGATGCTCACGTTGTTGTCAGCGCCATAATGGCGAAAATCAAATGGCTTCATATTGTTATCGATAGTATGAAGTCCAGCGTACTTGTTTATTATAGGTCAGTGAAAAGAAAAAGAAAGAAAGAAAAAGTATTTATTGCGACTCGTACTGGATTATAAACTAAACTCAGTCAAAAATAAAAATAAAACAATTATATAAAAAAAAAGTAATAAAAAGAAAAATGAAACGGAAAGTCCTATACGAGGCCAAAAGGCTCCTATCTCAGCATGCAGCAGCAGCAGTGCAGCAGTGCTGTTGCATTCAGTGCTGTAATGTCATTTCATCATTCTCCTGCCCTTATCCCAATTTATTCGTGGTCGGCGCAACATGTCTTTTTCTTCCATACTCATCTATTAGTCGTCATCTCGGTAGTCACCCCCTTTCTAACCATATCATCATTCACAGAGTCCATCCATCGTTTCTTTGGTCTTCCCCTACACTTATACCCATCGACATTCATACTCAAAACTTTCCTCACGACATTTTCCTCATTTCTCCGTAACACATGCCCATACCATGACAACCGGTTTCCAGCAGTGCTGTAATGTAATACATAGTCTAAAATGGTACTTTCTTACCCCAGGTGACCCAATATATGCAACAGAAGAATCATCGCATGTTCAGGGACGCGGCTGAGTTGCATCAAGCGACCATGTTTCTACATGAAAATGGTATGACTATTCATCATCTGCCTGCCTTTTCCCAACTATATTAGGGCCGGCTTCCAGTCTAATCGGATGCAGCTGAATACCAGTATTTCACATGGAGCGACTGCCTATCTGAACTCCACAACCCAGTTACCGGATAATACGATACCCCTTGGTAAGACTGGTTGTCAGACTACCCGTAACGACTGTCAAAGATCCACGAATGACAGCCGGGACCAACGGCTTAACGTCACTTAGTTTTTAAGTTTATTAAGCCCTGGCTGGAAGCCTTCATTTATTGAGGCATCGACAGGCAAGCCTGGGGGTCTACTCCGAAGTGGTATCGGCCGAATATTCGGCCGTTTCCTGCTACGAAGTTACTATTTGGTTCAGTCGGTCCCGATCCTACACTCCTACACTCTCTTGAATATCGACTACGGTCCCGACCCAACTGAGCTGATCAGAACTTTTTTCGCATTTTTCAATAATATTCGGTTAAGCCAAGTGTCGGTCCGATCCGATCATTCGCACTTTGCACTTCGTAGTAGACCCCCAGGTTAAGCAGACGACAACCTGTAAGGTCGAACTATGAGATGCAATTCCCAAAAAAAAAAGCCTTTGGGGCGGAGTAATGGTAAAAAAATTCTGTTACAGGTGTTCTTCTGCATTACGATGACGCGACTCTCAAGGAACTATATTTCTTGCGACCTCAGTGGCTGTGTGACGTGCTAGCACATGTCGTTACTGTCAGAGAAATCAATCCCTTCGCTAATAATGGTGAGTAATGGTGAGTCTGACGACACGGTTGGCGCAGTGGCTGAGCGATCGACTGCTGCGCTGCGTGTCGCGGGTTCGATTCCCGCACGGAACAAATATTTGTATTGCCTACAGCTAGTTGTTTCGGGTCTGGCTGTTTGTGTATGTGAGTTTAGATGTTTGTAAACGCACCCACGATATAGGAGTAATTCCTAGTGTGGGGCAAGAAAAAAAAAATTGTAATACTAGCTGCGCCCCGCGGTTTCACCCGCATAAGTTTCGATCCCGCGGGAATATCGAGATAAAAAGTATCCTATGTGTTAATCCTGGTTATAAACTATCTGTGTGCCAAATTCCATCCAAGTCCGTTCAGTAGTTTTTGCGTGAAAGAGTAACAAACATCCATCCATCCATCCATTCAAACTTTCGCGTTTATAATATTAGTAGGGTAGTAGGATTGCTTGACGGTAGGTGGCCTCGTTGACTGCGGCATCACTGGTATTCATTAAGTCATCCAAGGTGCAGGTGACTGGGGACTTGGGGCACTCCAGCAAGTGTGGCATGGTGTGATTACCGGCCCCGCACTCGCGCGGGGGGTTGGATTGGTCAGTGATCCCCCATTTCGACAAGTTGTGTCTGCAGCGCCCTACGTGGGTACGCAATCCATTGACAGATTTCCATATATGCAATTTCTAGCATCGGTGGCGTCAAATAAATTGGAATAAAAGCAACATGATGATGATTTTTATTTTCTCTCACCCCAGGAATAATGAAGATCGAAGACCTAGCTCACGTGTTCAAGGCATCTCCTATGCTGGCGCGAGGAGACGAAGCCAGCTCGCTGGGCGTGTCGCTGCTGAACAAGTTCGAGCTGGCGCTGTGCTGGGACTCGCGCCTGCTGCTCGTGCCGCCGCTCTTGCCGCGCACCGAGCCGCCGCAGCACCAGGTATGCGAGCCCATCCGGTTCTATACCTCGGGCAGGTGTTGCTTAACTTTGGTGAAATATTTGGGGAGTCTTTTTTAGAAAGTTTTGGCTAGTAGCAATCTTGTCTACGTAGTTTAAAGACCACACATCATTTTCTATACCTTGTGGAGTGTTGCTTAACTTGAGAAAAATGATGGCTGTAGGTTTTTTGTAGGGTTTTAGCGTCAGCAATCTTGCTTAAATAGGTAATGGGCACCCATCTGTCTCTGTACATCAGGCGTAGTTGCTTAACTTTGGCTGTTGGCCAGTTTTCTCCATGCCATTGGAAACCAATCATTTCCCGCACCTCACTGGAGTCCCCCCACAGCTGCCAGCCCGCTCCCGCTCGTGGAGCAGCTCCACCCGCGGCACCCCGCGCCGCGCGTGGCCCGCGCAGCTCGCGGCCGCGCCCGACGCCAGGGGGGGCACGGACTCGCCTACGTTGATACGTAAGTAACTGTTGGTATGTTGTACAGACGCCAACACGCCAAGCTACCCGAAACTGTCAAATTTTCCCAATCAACCCTGAACCTTAATACTTTAGCGATAAAGTTGAAAATATATTAAAGAAATTTGACAGATTGTAGTAGCTCGATGTGCTGGCGTCTGTACTTTTAACTTGAAAATTGTTATAAATACTGTTCTGCTATTGTTTTGAAGCCTTTGAACTAAAATTATCCTGCTTTCAAAACGGTGAAGGAAAACATCGTAGAGAAACCGGCATGTCCTAGAACCAAATATTCGAAGACATGTGACATCTACCAACCCGCACTGGGCCCGCGTGGTGGAGTTCGGCCCACTCCCTCTCACAGAGAGGAAGCACCTTCCGAGGTCCACTTGGAAGTCTCTGAACCATATCCGGGCATAAATGGGAAGATGTCAGTCCAACCTGGTAAAGTGGGGCTACCTTGACGGAACGGCAGTAGGGTGTGATTGTGGAGCTATGTCACAAACCATGCTCCACCTCCTATCCTGCCCTCTGTGTCCCAAAACATGCAGTCAAAGTGACCTCTGTGCTGCCACCGACGACGCCGAAATTTTGGGAAAACAGCATTTAAAATACAGTCGTGCCAGCGACACGGAGAGGCAGAGATGAAGACTTACCCCTGCAGTGGGATAAATAAATCATGTTTACCGCAAATATTTTTGAAGTGAAACTTCTTTACGCACGCTTGACTTGGAGAGTAAGCTGGCGAACGCGTGACGTAAGAGTTACGAAAAGTGTGATCGGGCGAGGCGAACGGGAGTTGAGTGGGGGATATAAGCAAGAGAAAGCAGTGCGCGCGCACATTTTCTTTCTCTCTTCCTCTCATAGCCAAATACGTTCCGTATATCTAAGCACAGTGCAGGCCTATTGTCTGTATCACAATGTAGGAGCAAGAGAGAGCAGTGCGCGCGCACATTTTCTTTCTCTCTTTCTCTTATAGCTAGTAAGTGAAATATGTATATATCTCAGTCAGTAGTTCGTATGCGAGTTTACTGGCGTTACGCGAACGGTGATTCTTTGGTTATTTTTCGTAATTCTATTTCGTTTTGAACAATTTAATGAATTAATATTTTGAGAAAGAAGTTTCACTTCAGTCGTGTGGTCATAAGCACACTCGGACTTTTTTTTAAATTCTTCTTTCTCTGCCAGAGGACTGCCACAAGCTGCTGGTGTCCGGGCGGGGCGGCCGCCCACTGCGCCGGCTGCTGCTCCTGTCGTACGTGCCGTGCGGGTTCTGGCCGCGGCTGTGCGCGAGGCTGTTGGCTGACCAGCAGCTGGCTGAGGCACCTTATTCCGTGTACAAATTGCCGCCTGAGGTGAGTGTATTGTTAATATTTGTACCTCGTTGAATTTTTGACAGTGTTTTTCCATTGTCTGTCTGAAGCCTTTGTGTCTTGCGTGTGTTTTTTTCGAAAAATTACACAAAAAACCTTACACATACACATTTGTATACAGAAATACCATAAATACGAAGAAATTTGGAATTAAAAAAAAACTATAGGTCTGAAATCGCTATCACGTATACCGTGTCCATTAGGTTAACCGTTTTTTGACAGCTGTCTTAGAACGTAACTATTCCAGATTACGTAAAAGTTAAACTATTATTCATCGAAGAAGTTAACTTTAAAATGCGTAGTAAAATAAATGTATAAACTGCCTTATCTTATTGAATCATCTTATTTATGGCTTCTTACAGACACTATAATACCGTACGTGTATCAATCAATGAATTGAGTGTTGCTGCAATCACTAGTTCCATCTGTCAAAAAACGGTTTAAACGGTGGACAGGGTATAAAGACTTGGCGCGATGGATAACGCTCATGCCTTCTCTTTAGAATAAGAAGCCCAAAGCCCTCTTTTGCGTGGCGCGGAGTAATTAAAATCTGAAGGCTCACAATTTTAAAAATATTCACAGTCTGATCTCAGTCCCAATCTGTCAAAAATACCTGTAATTTCCCAATATTTTTGAAAAAGAAAAAAAAAAAGAAAATACGTTTATTTGCCGCAAACATGACACATAAAAAAGAACATAAACACACAAAAAAAAGTAACAAGTTGGGGGTAAACATGCGTCACATTCACGCAAAACGGCCATCGCTCAGCATAATGCTAAGAATCTATACGAGACAGTGCCCCAGCGCAGCTTTTTGATAAGTTTTTGACATTGATTGTCGCTGAGATGAGATTGTGACAAGATTTAGAACGTTTATAATTACGGAAATTTGCTTTATTGGTACGCATGTGCGAACAAAGTGTTCGATGTTCGTGTTCACCATGTTTTTGATCGTTCGTGCATACACGGCTTTATCTTTGTCCAATAACCTAAAAAGTCGATTTCTTGAAAGCATTTAAAACAATTTTACCCTACTTTATCACAGATGGAACTAGACGAAACCATATCCAAAGCCCTAGAGCTGTCGTGGGGCTGGAAGCTGTGGCTGCGCGGCGCGCGTGTGTCCGCGGGAGGCCTGACGATGCTGGCGCTGCGCGAGCTGGCGCCGCGCCGGGACGCGCTGCTGCCCGGCGCGGCCGACGACGAGCTCGGCGATGAACACTACCATAATATTAGGTGAGGGGCTTGTAAAGTACTAAAGGTGGGGTCATATCATGTTAGGAAGGGCGGGCGCCCACGAGCAACTTCTGTCTCTGCAACTAATTTGTCTTTCATATCAAGTCTACGGGTTTGAGGGGTCCATGGCTAAATAATAACAGCCGCACAGGTCGATCGATCAGGTTAAGCTACGCTCGCCGCGGTTGGTCCGTGGATGGGTGACCATCTTCACTCATACCAAGATCCCTCCGTGCCTCGGAAAACACGTTAAGCCGTTGCTCCCGGCTGGCATTCGTGGATCTTTGACAGTCGTTACGGGTAGTTAGAAGCCCGTAAGTCTGACAACCAGTTTTACCAAGGGGTATCGTATTATCCAGTAACTGGGTTGTGGAGGTCAGATAGGCAGACGCTCCATGTAAAATACTGGTATTCAGCTGCATCCGGAATGCATGCAGACTGGGTGTCGACCCCAACATAGTTGGGAAAAGGCTAGGCAGATAATCAAGTCTACGGGTTTGTATGAAAGTGCGCGCATATAGCGACGCGACAACTGGGAGACATTTTTGACCGCGGGTTTGGAGGCAACTGTCGCCCGTCTATTGGTTGCAATTCAAGTGCGCGCACGGTGACAAAAAAGTTACCGGCTAGCCAACAGTAGCTCAACCGAAAATTTACAACAAAAAAAACCCCGATCAAGTGCGAGTCGGACTCGCGCTCCGAAGGTACCGTAGAAATTTGTAGGTATGTAACTACAAATTCACGGTTTTAGGATTTTTCCTTTACTTGTGCTACATGACATTGCTTCTTTCAAAATTTCATGATTCTATGTCAACGGCAAGTACCCTATAGATTTCGATTCCCTTGCGAGTGTCAAAATATGTGGCATAAACGGAACATAAACGCCCGTATCTTTTGATTGCGTTGACTTAGAACTTTTAGAGACAAAAAAGTTGCTGGTCAAGTCACCTTCTGATTAAGTAAGATTTTCTCTTCTTCATCAGATTCAGGGTACGTCAAGAAGGTGCATGGTGTGAGCTGGATGTGCAGTCTTCCGCCTGTGTGGAGATACTCCTGCCGGCACAAGTTTGCGTCATCAAAAGAGATGATGGGTTCCCTATATCTGGGTATCAGGTAGGGAAACCAACATTATTAAAAAAAAATGATAATTATTCTTTCATGATCTGAAGGCCAGTTCTCGTAATTTACAACGTTCAAAATCTAGTCGCAGTCTCATCTCGGCGACAAACAAATGTCAAAAACTTGTCAAAATGTAGGGAAATTTGAGGTATTTTTGACAGATTGAGACTGAGATCAGACTGTGAACGTTCTTAAAATTACGAGAATTGCCCCTTTGGTCTTGTTCATTGTAATCTTAAGCATGATTACTGACTTTGACGTCTAAAACAGTTTAAAACGTCGAACGTTTTTAGACGTCGTGAAAAGAGTTTTATAGAAATTTCGCAGTAGCGACACGTTTTCCAGCAATTATCTTTATGCAATAATACTTAATTTGATGTAAATAATGCTTACTTGACGGCTATGTGATGGGTCTTTTTACACCCTGTATATGCATAAATCTCTGCTTACCTTGTCGCCGCCGAGAAATAGAGACATGATATTTATAAAATGATTAAAAACATTTTTTTATTTTGTTTTCAACAGAGCATCAGCTTGGAACCGAACCCGGAAACTCTAGCTAAAGTGCTGGCTCTGGTGTCAGACCACGTGGATTTACTGCTAGAAGACTGGTACCCTTCACTTGGTAAGTTTATTTCGTAAGAAAGAAGACGGAAAGAAAATACATTTATTTTGCACAGACTAAAAGACACAAACTCAAACTCAAGTCAAAGTTAAATAGTCGGTCGGAAAGTTGAAGCTAGTCGCCCATTCCAAAACGTAGATCTCTATGGAGAAGAACGGGCAAGAAACTCCAAGGACACTCTTTTAAATCAAGATATTATTACAGAATCCTGGGTACTTATTGCTTCTATGTGTGAGAACAATGTAAAAAAAAAACAAATAAAGAAACAATTTAAAATATAAAATTAAAAATAAGACAACACACAATACACCAGCAGTGCGATTCTGTAACCATCTCACCGTGAAAACTTAGGTGAAGTGAGCGTGGAGTGAGCTGTCATTCCAACTAATACATAGGGATTGACACCATGGACAGCTCACTCTAAGCTCAATTCACCTAACTTTTCACGGTGAGATTTTTACAGAATCGATCGGCTGATACATACATCAGATAAAAAAAGTTTAAGTTAAAAATGTAAAGTCTGATGTAAGAAAATAGCAGGAAAGTGTGCCTCGCGGCTGCACCAAAAAGGCCCAGTTCAGCAAAAATGTGGACTGTGGGACTGGTTTTCAACTGGACCTGATAACGAATATTCCAACATTTTTCTTTGTATCCCATTTCAGACTGACAAATACATAGTTTTTTGAAAGGCCTGTAATGTATCGAATTACATTAACTTTTTGAGAGCTATTAGCGTGTTAGGTGAAAAACTATTGATCGAATAAAATATATACGAGTAGTATACTACTAAATTTAAAAAAAATATTTCATTTATTTTTTTTTAATTTCAGCACTAAACAGTATTTCCTAAAACATAAAACTTTTTAAAATAATCTGACGTGAAGTGTCAAATAAATTATTATTATGGAAAACCAGACCAATGGTCTGCTATGCATACTGGCCAGTAATCCATAGCATAAATAGACTACACGTACCCACTGTTGAGACATACGCCTTATCTCTGTAACAGGGAGTGGGCTGTAATCCACCACACAAGCCCAGTGCGGGTTGGTGGATGTCACATGTCTTTGAATTTTTGATTCTAGGACATACCGGTTTCCTCACGATGATTTCCTTCACCGTTTTGAGAGCAGTATAATCCATAGTAACGTCTACAAAAATATTCTTTTATAAAAACATCTGACGTAAAAAATACCTTTTAGAATAGAATAAATGTTTTGCCAAGGACTGGCATACGAATATTGTTTCAAAACACTTGGCCAGGAAAGTGTCTACAACCCCGATTCTTTCAGGCACCCGCTTCGTCCACACCTCTGAGGGTCGGTGCCTCATCACGCGAGTAGTTCCATGTCCCGAGTGTCTCAAACACGCTGTTCCCCAAGCACAGCATCAGGAACAGGAACAGCAGCTGGCTCAGGTAAGAAGTTGGTACCTTGAACCCACTCGGAGCTGAAGAATAGTTAAGTTTAACAGGAAATGAATAATACAGTACCAGGATTTATATTTTGCGATAGGTATAACGGACAGCCCCCTGTGCAGGGCCTGCATGGAGGCTGATGAGACCGTCGTGCATGTGCTCTTTGAGTGCACAGGCATCACCCAGATTAGGTCGAGAACCCTCGGGACACCCAGATCATACACGGATGTTCTTAACAGACCAGGAGACCTGATAAGCTTCTGGAGGGAGGTGGGCTGGTTGGAATAACCACCGACGGCCGCCATGGCCCACGTACAATGGTCCACCTGAAGGACTAAGTGCGGAAACCAATCCCATAACATAGAACATAGAACATATATTTTGCGCCTCGGCAATCTTCGCCTAACTTCGGAAACACGAAGGAGTGATGATTGATATGTAGTTGTATTATCGTATGTCATTTTATGTTGTAACAACTCCACACAGGGGGCAGGGACATCGACAGAGAACCTGTTACCATGGATTCAGTACATGATTCTGAACCTGCGTTGATATACATATATATAAAGTATTATTCACCGAGAATCGTGGCTGCATTACTATGGTGCCGATTCTCTTGTTCACAAACTAAACTAAATTTAAGTTCAGTGCATCTTTTTCTTTCTGTTTCATTAAGAAAAGGACAGAAGATAAATATTAGTTTAGTCCTGTCAAATTAGTCAGCGCCTGACGTAAATTGACGTGTTTTTAGTCGCCATGTTTTTAATCACATCTAAACTTGTCTATGGAGTATGTTAATTTGACAGGACTAAACTAATATTTATCTTCTGTCCTTTTCTTAATGGAATAGAAAAAAATAGATGCACTGAACTTAAATTTAGTTTAGTTTGTGAATAAGGGAATCGGCGCCAGTATGTATGGCTGAGCGCTGCCTCTATCTCAAAAACGGTTGACCGCGAACAAAATTTGTCGCAAATTTTATATTCTACAAATTTTATATCAAAATCATTGGAGCTATTGGAAACCTAGATAATCGCAAAATACCGTTTTCTTTTTGTGACCTTGAATAACTTACGACACGGACACGAGATTTTGTGAGAGTTTTGAGACAACTTTTAGAACGACAGAATGAAGATGTATACGAGGTTTCTGCTTATTATCTCTCATTCCGAGGTCTTCTTCTTCATCTTAGTGTCTTGATGGCAAAATTTTGTTTTTTTTTTGTTATAATAACCTATGTGAAACCCTAAGACCCCTATGACTGGACTGCTAGGTTAAATGATTGATAAAACCGTGTTTGTAACTTCTCCCCAGGCGTTCAGAAGACTAGAGCTGGGCGCTGCTGAACCACGACGTCTGCGTTTGTCTGAGGAATCCAGGGCTTCCGACGGAGATAGTGGAGTTGGTGCTGAGTCTAATGGTAAGTAAACGTCAACATTAGGTTTTTTTAATTAGCTTTTATTGGCTACGCTTGCCGCGGTTGGTCCGTGGATGGGTGACCATCAAAACATACCAAGACCCTCCGATTATGCTAAATTCATCATCTGTCTAGCCTTTTTCCCAACTATGTTAGGGTCGGCTTCCAGTCTAACCGGATGCAGCAGAATACCAGTATTTTACATGAAGCCACTGCCTCCACAACCCAGTTACTGGGTAATACGATACCCCTTGGTAAAACTGGTTGTCGGGCTTTCGGGCTTCTGACGACCCGTAACGACTGTCAAAGATCCACGAATGACAGCCGGGACCAACGGCTTAACGTGCTTTCCGATGCACGGAGGGGTCTCGGTATGTAAAGATGGTCACCCATCCACAGACCAACCGCGGCAAGCGTAGCTTAACCTGATCGATCGACCTGTGCGGCTGTTATTATTTAGCCACGGGCCCCTCTAACAATAGTTATTTGTATTTCTTGAAAATTTTCCGAAAATAAAAATTTCGGGATAAGAATATCGTGCCACTTTTCAAAAGTTTCACATATTTTTATAGCAAAAATGTGCCCAGTCGTGGATGGGCTACCATGGCAGTAGGCCCAAATGTCTTCTAACCCATAAGCTTGGTCATTGCCCAGAAATCGTTTCCCCACACTAGGAAGTTCTCCTGTACCGTGGGTGCGTTTACAAACATTTAGTCCATCCCACACCTACGCCGGGGGTCGCGGGAACGTACGATCCTTGCGCAACCCCCGACTGGTGCCGGCCATGAATCTCCACCTTTTTTTTTTTTTTGTTCCCGGGGTGGAAAATCCTCATGGATGTCCGCCGCCCTGGGGCGGGCGACGGGGTCTGTCAGACTCTTACTGACTAAAAACCACCCCAGTGTTCCATCTCTCACCTACGCCGGGGGTCGCGGGAACGTAAGATCCTTCCGCAAGCCGCGCGTCCCAGGACTCTTCGCTGCCGACCATCGACTCGACCACGGCCGGCAGCGACAGGTCCACCTGGTCCAAGCAAGGAAGGTTAATGATGAATTTGACATTTTCAATCTTTTTCTTCTTCTTCTAGCATCATCTCGTCTCGGCTCCGTGGAAGGCGTAGTCAACAGCGAACCACAGAACTGGTCCATAGCGACCGCCTGGACCGTGGAGCAGTGCATCCTTGCAGCCTGCAGCAGCAGTCGCCTGCACTGCCCCTTACACAGCGACAGCCTCGTACAACTGCGACTGGTCGCTCCAGACACTGTAAGTACCGTAGAACTGGTCCCCAGTTACCACGTAATACGATGCCCCTTGGCAAGACTTGTTGTCATACTGTCTGGCTTCTGACGACCCGCAACGACTGTCAAAGATCTGCAAATGACACCCGGGACCAATGGCTTAATGTGCCTTCCGAGGCACGGAGGGCTCTCGATATGTTATGGCTGGTCACCCATCCACGCACTAACCTCGGCAAGTGTTGCTTAACCTTCAAGATTGACCTGCGCGGCTGATATTATTTAGCCACGAGCCCCTCAAGTTTATGTATGAATCATTGACACATTTGTTATAACAGATGATGGTGTCATTCATGTATTGAGGCACGGAGCGGTTAGCGGATCGAGCCGTGCGACTGTTTTTAATCAAACTCAAACTCAAACTCAAACTCAAATCATTTATGTCAACTAAAGCAATTACAGGCACTTTTGAATTGTCAAATTTGTATTTAGCCACGAGCCCCTCAAAGCATATACAAAAGCCATAGGTCTGGTTTATCAATCAGGTAACAAAAAACAATATATTGTATAATATTAAAAACTTGTCCACTTGTAAGGGGAAGTCTGAAAGTGGCACCGGTCACTGTAAAGTTGTGTGGAAATCGGTTGTCATGGTATGGGCATGAGTTACGGAAGAATGAGGAAAATGTCTTGAGGAAAGTTTTGAGTATGAATGTCGATGACTGTAAGAGTAGGGGAAGACCAAAGAAACGATGGATGGAATGTGTGAATGATGATATGGTTAGAAAGGGGGTGACTACCGAGATGACGACTAATAGAGAAGTATGGAAGAAAAAGACATGTTGCGCCGACCACGAATAAATTGGGGTAAGGGCAGGAGAGTGATGATTAAAATCTTGTCCACAGCTACTACTCGATGTAGAAGAATCAAAACGCGCCCGCTGGGAGCACATAACTCGGGGCGCCGTCGCAGGCCGCGGGGCCTTCGGCACCGTCCTGTCGGCCACGTGGCGGCCCCCGCCCGGGCCCCTGGGGCCCAGCGAGCCCATCAACGTGGCTCTGAAAGCGTTGCAGCCGGTGCCGCCGCCTGCGACCAGCGATGCGGCTGCGCATCATGCTTATAAGGTAAACCATATCTTGTTCAGGCAAGCTTAATACTGATGTTTGAGTTTTTATAACAATTTGGAAAATTACTTACGAGTTTTTTGATGACCAGCGATATATATTTATTTACTAGCGCCCCGCGGTTTCACCCTCATAAGTTTCGATCCCGTGGGAATATCGGGAGAAAAAGTATCCTATATGTAAATCCTGGTTATAAACCATCTGTGTGCCAAATTTCATCCAAATCCGTTCAGTAGTGTTTGCGTGAAAGAGTAACAAACATACATCCATCCATCCTTACAAACGTTCACGTTTATAATATTAGTAGGATTTATTCTTTTCGCACACAAAAAGGTACAAAGTCGGACTTAATGCCTTGGGCATTCTCTACCAATCTACCAGGGTATCGATATCACTTAAGTGATACCCCAAATCATGTGTGTTTTTTTTAATTGGACGTAGTTAAGCAGAAAGGACTCAACCCACATTCGAAAGGACTCAACCCACATTCTTCCCAATAACTCGAAAATTGCGTTAGTCTATTTAATACAGCTTGACTCATAAAAATATTGATATAGGTATTTGCCTATAAGTGACAACATTTCAAAATATTCCATATACAACATCATTGCAGCAATACACACCTAAACTTAAAAACTCGATAATTCAAAAATTACTTTTTGTGGGTTGAATCCTTTCTGCTAAACTACATCAAATTCCAAAGAGGATCCTTCGACCAGACGGGTGTTGTGTCTGGCGGGCAACTGCCCAACGATTGATGTTGGGAAATCGTATTTATGCTAATTGCGCGGTAAACTCTGCTTGCGAGATGCAGGATTTTGCGTGACGTCAGTATGACGCGTTGTTCGCATGTGGCGTTGTAGATACCGCTACTAGTGTTTATCAAAATCTAAGTTTCTAATGTTGCACTTCTGTATTTTTATTTCTTATTTTTCTAAAAACCGTTTAATGTTTGTTTCAAGTTGGAATTTGTGATGATGATTTATGCTTTAAAGCGTTTTAAAATCCTCAGAAAGGCCTTTCAACAACGTCTATAAATGAAGTTTTGTTTGAGAAACCATAGGGCAATTCTATAAATTAAAAAAAAGTATTGTGTGGTTTTATGAAATCACGGTAAAAGTGAAACTTAAAAAAAAAAAAAGTTTCTCTTTAAAAAAATAAAAAATAAATAACAACATTTACATTTAACACTGACAAAAACAAACAAAATAGCGTGGAGCACTGGCACAAATGAGTAATAGTCTATACACCATAGAGAAAGTAAAATTATCCCTACTCCGCGGCCGACCGTCACGCGACATGCAACACACAGACGAAAAAGTGTGAGACGATGTAATAAAAGTTTCACTTTAAAAACTTTAATTGGATTTTTGCTAATTCTCTTAATCCACCTTCCCCAGGCCGCCCTATCCCGCTGGGAACGAGAACCAACAGCCGCCGCCTGCCGCGCCTACTGCGGCCTCCGACAAGAACTATCAATACTGAGCCAACTCAAGCACCAGCACGTGGTGCCACTGCTGGCCGTGTGTGCCGCTCCCTTGGCGCTGTTACTGGCCCTAGCGCCAGCAGTAAGTACCAAAAAAGTACCAAGTAAAACTATGCAGTATCCGGACACTATAATCCGCTTCGTTTGACTTGCGACATTAATCAAAATCGAACACGAGATCGATCTAATTTATGAAGAACTAAATTATGAAAAGACTGAACTTCTACTGTATTTAGCACAACGACCACGATAGAATTAACTTGTTTGATTGATATTTACAAAACTCACTCAGAGCACTCACATAACATTCCAAATATTTAACTTTCTCATAGCCTACACACATTTGACGACACGGTTGGCGCAGTGGCTGAGCGATCGACTGCTGCGCTGCGTGTCGTGGGTTCGATTCCCGCACGGAACAAATATTCGTATTGCCTACAGATAGTTGTTCCGGGTCTGGCTGTTTGTGTATGTGAGTTTGAATGTTTGTAAACGCACCCACAATACAGGAGTAATTCCTAGTGTGGGGCAAAGTTTTTACATAAAAAATAAAATAAAAAAGAATTACACAAGCCCTCCCTTAACTCACACCCTCTCACTTCATTCCACACAATGAGGGGTCACGCATTCATACTCTAAATATTATAATAAAATATGTAAAATAACACTAATGAATGTAAATGGCTACGATAAATGCAAAATTATCCGAGGGGATTGGCGCTGATAGATGAAATACAGGTGATGCCTAGTTCGGCTACAGACGCTGAACTCTTTTGTACGCAAAACTAGCCTACTTTTAATTTGTAAAACACGTTTAAGTTTTTTTAAATAAATAAATATTAAATTAAATTAGGTAGCGAAACTCCGCAAACGTGATGAGTATTGATCCTATCCTACTTCCTACTATCTTAGTTCCTACTAATCCTACTTCCTATCCTACTTCCTACTAATCCTACTGCCTACTAATCCTACTTCCTACTAATCCTACTATACTAATTCCTACTAATCCTACTTCCTACTATCCTACTGCCTACTAATCCCACTTCCTACTAATCCTACTATCCTACTGCCTACTAATCCTACTTCCTACTAATCCTACTATACTAATTCCTACTAATCCTACTTCCTACTATCCTACTGCCTACTAATCCTACTTCCTACTAATCCTACTATCCTACTGCCTACTAATCCTACTTCCTACTAATCCTACTATCCTACTTCCTACTAATCCTACTTCCTACTAATCCTACTTCCTACTAATCCTACTATCCTACTGCCTACTAATCCTACTTCCTACTAATCCTACTATCCTACTTCCTACTAATCCTAGTTCCTACTAATCCTACTATCCTACTGCCTACTAATCCTACTTCCTACTAATCCTACTATCCTACTTCCTACTAATCCTACTATCCTACTGCCTAGTAATCCTACTTCCTACTAATCCTACTATCCTACTTCCTACTAATCCTACTATCCTACTTCCTACTAATCCTACTATCCTACTGCCTAGTAATCCTACTTCCTACTAATCCTACTATCCTACTTCCTACTAATCCTACTATCCTACTTCCTACTAATCCTAGTTCCTACTAATCCTACTATCCTGCTGCCTACTAATCCTACTTCCTACTAATCCTACTATCCTACTTCCTACTAATCCTACTATCCTACTGCCTAGTAATCCTACTTCCTACTAATCCTACTATCCTACTTCCTACTAATCCTACTATCCTACTTCCTACTAATCCTACTATCCTACTTCCTACTAATCCTACTATCCTACTGCCTAGTAATCCTACTTCCTACTAATCCTACTATCCTACTTCCTACTAATCCTACTTCCTACTAATCCTACTATCCTACTTCCTACTAATCCTACTTCCTACTAATCCCACTTCCTACTAATCCTACTATCCTACTGCCTACTAATCCTACTTCCTACTAATCCTACTATACTAATTCCTACTAATCCTACTTCCTACTATCCTACTGCCTACTAATCCTACTTCCTACTAATCCTACTATCCTACTGCCTACTAATCCTACTTCCTACTAATCCTACTATCCTACTTCCTACTAATCCTACTTCCTACTAATCCTACTTCCTACTAATCCTACTATCCTACTGCCTACTAATCCTACTTCCTACTAATCCTACTATCCTACTTCCTACTAATCCTAGTTCCTACTAATCCTACTATCCTACTGCCTACTAATCCTACTTCCTACTAATCCTACTATCCTACTTCCTACTAATCCTACTATCCTACTGCCTAGTAATCCTACTTCCTACTAATCCTACTATCCTACTTCCTACTAATCCTACTATCCTACTTCCTACTAATCCTACTATCCTACTGCCTAGTAATCCTACTTCCTACTAATCCTACTATCCTACTTCCTACTAATCCTACTATCCTACTTCCTACTAATCCTAGTTCCTACTAATCCTACTATCCTACTGCCTACTAATCCTACTTCCTACTAATCCTACTATCCTACTTCCTACTAATCCTACTATCCTACTGCCTAGTAATCCTACTTCCTACTAATCCTACTATCCTACTTCCTACTAATCCTACTATCCTACTTCCTACTAATCCTACTATCCTACTTCCTACTAATCCTACTATCCTACTGCCTAGTAATCCTACTTCCTACTAATCCTACTATCCTACTTCCTACTAATCCTACTTCCTACTAATCCTACTATCCTACTTCCTACTAATCCTACTTCCTACTAATCCTACTCTCCTACTTCCTACTAATCCCACTTCCTATCCTACTTCCTACTAATCCTACTATCCTACTAATATTATAAACCTGAAAGTTTGTATAGATGTATGGATGTTTGTTACTCTTTCGCGCAAAAACTACTGAACGGATTTGAATGAAATTTGACACACAGATAGTTTATAACCAGGATTAACACATAGGATACTTTTTATTCCGATATTACCACAGGATCGAAACTTATGCGGGTGAAACCGCAGGGCGGAGCTAGTAAAAATATGGAAGAGACATCGACCCGTGAACTGTAACCATGAATTCAGCCGACACCAACATAGTTGGGAGTAGTTTAGAAAAACGATGATAATCCAGAAGTGTTAATATTTAAAACCTTTATACGCTGTCTTATTAGGAGGGGCTTGTGGCTAAGTAATAACAGCCGCACGTTTCGATCGATTAGGTTAAGCTACGCTTGCAGCGGATGGTCCATGGATGGGTAACCATCTATACATACCAAGACCCCTCCGTGCCTCGGAAAGCACGTTAAGCCGTAGGTTTCGGCTGTTATTCGTGGATCTTTGACAGTCGTTACGGGTGGGCCGAAAGTCTGACAACCAGTCTTACCACCCCTTGGTATTATTGTATTACCCAGTAACTGGATTGTGGAGGTCAGATAGGCAGTCGCTCCATGTAAAATACTGGTATTCTGCTGCATCCGGTTAGACTGGAAGCCGACCCCAACATACTTGGGAAAAGGCAGGCAGATGATGACGACACGCTGTCTTACTAACAAAGGGCATGTCTATTCACACAGGGTGCTCTAGACGGCGTGCTGCGCAGTTACCGCGAGTGTGGGTCGCGATGTAGCGCTCGACTCGCGCGGGCGCTCGCCTTGCAAGTCGCGCGGGCGCTCGAGTACTTACACGCGAGGAGGGTCGTGTATAGGGATCTTAAGGTATGTTAAAACAATAGAATTAACTAAATTAAGGTAAGGCAAACAACATACGCAGAGACGTGGGAGCAGTGGTAACAGCCGCGACTTAGGAGTTGTAGGTCGTAGGTTCGAACCCAGACAGGCACTTTACTTTGTGTAAATTATTTCATCACCACTGCTCTCAAAACGGTGAAGGAAAACATCGTGAGGAAACCGGCATGTCCTAGAACCAAAAACATTCGAAGACATGTGACATCTACCACTGGGTCTGCGTGGTGGATTAAGGCCCACTCCCTCTCACAGAGAGGAGGCCTGTGTCCCAGCAGTGGGGACATTATTTGGATTATGCAAACAACAGGATAATATGAACCTGGCATTGTCCTTCTGTGGAACAAAATGCAACTTAAACCCTCACGAGTCCTCCACAGGACAAGATAAATGAATCTAAGTAAACTTTTTATTCAGAAACGCATTGTGTTAAAATATTGACATATATAGCATTTTCATGAGTGTCCCAGGGTATACGATGTCTGTCGATCCGTCACGCCGATGTATTAAACTATATCCTATGTGTTTTAGTCGGAGAACGTACTTGTATGGAAGATGCCTCGACCAGGTGAGGAGATGAACGGAGCCGCGCTCAACGTGCACGTCAAGTTAGGGGATTACGGTCAGTATGTTCAATATCTTCGAGTCAGTCAGTCAGGACTTCTCTTTTAATAGTGTTAGAATAGATTCAGATTTTAATATCCTATCCTAGTAAACTAATATTATAAACGTGAAAGTTTGTATGGATGGATGGATGTTTGTTACTCTTTCACGCAAAAACTACTGAACGGATTTGGATGGAATTTGGCACACAGATGGTTTATAACCAGGATTAACATATAGGATACTTTTTATCCCGATATTCCCACGGGATCGAATCTTACGCGGGTGAAACCGCTGGACGCAGCTAGTAGAAAATAAAGACTGAATTACATCCTAAACCGTTCAATTCTTCGTTACAATTTGACCTCTCAGACGGTTTCAGATACAAAATCGGTGACTGCAATACTTTATTTTCAATGGAACTAGGTTGAATTTCCATTACCCCTCTTTGTCTCCAGGTATTAGCCGACTAGCCCCTCCATCAGGCACCAAAGGTTTCGGCGGCACTGAGGGCTTTATGGCGCCCGAGATCATGAGGTACAACGGTGAAGAAGAATACAATGAGAAGGTAAGTAGGACATCATGTCATTGATTAACTTTGATGTACGGACGCCAGCAGGTCAAGCTACCCAAAACTGTCAAATTTTCCCAATCAACCTTGAACCTTGACGCTTTAGCATTAAAGTTGAAAATCTATTAAAGAAATTCGACAGATTGTAGTAGCTTGATGTGCTGCCGTCTGTACGATGGCGCCGATTCCCTTGTCCACAAACAAAACTAAATTTAAGTTCAGTGCATCTTTTTCTTTCTATTTCGTTAAGAAAAGGACAGAAGATAAATATTAGTTTAGTCCTGTCAAATTAAGATGCTTCATAGACAAATTAGACGTGATTAAAAACATGGCTACTAAAAATACTTCAATTTACGTCAGGCGCTGATTAATTTGACAGGACTAAACTAATATTTATCTTCTGTCCTTTTCCTTATCTGACGTTTGGATGTTGGATAGTCTATCTTCCTGACTGTTGGCTATCGGACAAACAAAGACTGACTTTTTTTTTTCGGATGGGAAATCATCAAATGACCCCTCCCGCTCTGGGTGGAGCGGAAGGGAGTATCAGACTCTTACTGACTAAAACCCACCCATGTTCCTTCCTTTGCCCTTTATGTTCCGGGGTAGCGGTAACCCTTTCGGACAATCCCGCTGACCCGGCAGGGTTCGGCCCTAAGGGGCCCTTCAAATTATGCTGACAACTCTTTGAGGCGCGCGTGGAACACTTACGCGCCGTCCGGCACGGGCCTGGTCCTGATCGGACGGTGAGCTACCCATTGCTCTCCGCCCGAACAAAGACTGACTTGAAATTATTAGATCCTAAGAATACTGTATTGAAATTTGACCATCCGTTTGGGAGCTACGCTTCCAAAGACAGCGAGACTGCTCGACTACCTCAAAATCAAAAGTCATTTACTCAAATTAGGCTGAAAATCAGCACTTTTCGAACGTCAAAATTACAAAAGACAGCCCCCGCCCTTCACCACTTCCTAGTGCTATCGCTGGGAAGAAGAAGTAGCGCAACAAACTCCTCAGCAGCACAGCTGTCTGTTCAGTTAGAAAATACTTGATTGTATACAATACTAGGTATGCAAAGTAATTAACGTTACAAGACACAGAACATTAAATCTACTCATACAGACGCCAGCAGGTCAAGCTACCCGAAACTGTCAAATTTTCCCAATCAACCTTGAACCTTAATGCTTTAACGATAAAGTTGAAAATCTATTAAAGAAATTTGACAGATTGTAGTAACTTGATGTGCTGGCATCCGTACATAAGACTACTTCGATGGCGATGTCATTCGTATTCACTCTGTTAACCTGCATCATCCAACTGCTGGGCAAAGGCCTCTCCCCAGAACTTCCAGCTCTTTCGAACCAGGGCTAAAGTGGACCACTGGTCGTTTGTTTTGTCCAGCCCGTCCCGCCATCTTCTTCTGGTCTGCCGCGACGCCGTGCTGTGTCAGGGCTCCACGTAGTAGTTATTCTGGCCCACAGCTCATTGGGCAGACGGCAGACGGGCCGGCCCAGTCCCATCTCAGGTTAGAAATGGGACTGGCCTGGCCATTCACTAGTTACTTTTATAAATTTAATTCTATTGTTATTGTTGGTTGCCTGGAAGAGATCGCAGAAAGCGAAAAAGCCGCCCGTTGTGTATTTTTTTTTTTTATCTTTATCGTAGAGCTTTGTCGTAGATCAACAATGTCGCTCAATACGTTCTCATATACATAAACAAAAACAAAAAAAAAACCTCAAACAAAAAACAAAGGGAAAACAATCAAATGAGCTTGAGATTGCAACATTCCACGTCTCAACCTCAAGCCCAAATTGCCCAGCTTGTACAGCGCCATAGCTGTCCCCGACATCGGAACAGCTAAGGCGCTGTTACACCCACCCACCGTACGAATTTTGGGATATTTGTGTAAGATTTCTATTCTAAGCGACTCGTTCCGGACACATTCCATCCAGATGTGATATAGATCTTCAGCTGTATTGCATTCTGTGCAATTTGGTGACTCAATTTTACCCATTAAATGAGCAAATTTATTAAGTGGAATGTGTCCGGAGCGTAGTCTCAACGCTGTGACCAAACTGAACCTATTCAAACTGGTGCCAATCCATGGACAATACAAAGGCTGTGGTTGTATGGTCTTATACCATATACCCACTCCTCTCGATCTTTCATCGAAGTATTCTTTCCATGCTGAGTAGCATCTATTTTTGACTAACGATACCCATTCTGTGAAGAAAGGGAGAGATAGGGCTACGACACCGTCTATCGCAGCTTCTTTAGCTTGCCGCCCGTTGTATATATTTTGTAGTGATGTATTTTTTATGTTATGTATTTTTGTGGTGTACAATAAAGTATAAGTCGCATCTTTGACTATTTATTGGTTTAGACGCTCAATTGATTTTTGTAATACCGGTGAACGCAGTAACGTCACATGTCACGTGAACGGAATCGGTTGGAGGGTGTCGATTTTAAAGTTATAAAAGCGCGAGTCGCAAGAGAACTTGGCTCAGAACGATACTTCAGATCGGACCTTCAATCGGGATCGTTGGTTCACAGGTACCTTATTACTATTGTCTCTAACTATTATAACCGTTATTATTTAACCCATTGAATGCCGACGTTAACCGTCAAATCACAATCGGTGGCCACCATACAAATGGCCTGCTACGTAATACTACGTAGTTGGCATCACGGATACCAATTTATAGAAGGATGCCGTGGTACGTAATACTGCGTATATACGTAATATTGCGTAGTTGGCATCTGCCATTAATACCAGCTACGTAATATTGCGTAGTTGGCATTCAATGGGTTAAACTGTCCTCTGCTATTATTCAAATAAACCTTTGTGCAAGTATTTGGTATTGTTACTGTGTTACTTGAGACCTACGCCATGGAATCTCTACCTCAAGACCATACTGATGATGGGCGAGCTGCGCAGACCTCTCAGCCGTCGACATATATATAAATTAAATATAGTTAGTTATTTAAAGTCACAGATTTATAAACTAAAGGGAAATATGGTGTGGCTGCCCAACTGTTCGAGTCCGGCTGTCACCTTCAACTATATATGCACTACAATACGAACACGCGCTCACTCACACTATAACAGTCACCACACTCAACGCGAGCCAATCGCGTAACGCAGATCGCAACGTTGAGACACACAACTACATTGACAATTCTTATTGACAAATCAACAGCGCCCGCGTTTGTTTCTGTTTTGTGCATACATTGTTCGCACGCGCCACGTCCCCTTGGCATATCTCCCTTTAGTTTATAAATCTGTGTTTAAAGTAAAAAGTTATATTATTTGTTGTTAGGTATGTAAGGTTAAATAAGTTAATTTTAAGTGGAAAACTACACTGCCGCGTTAGGGTAAGGCCTGCAATGACAGTTGTAAGGATGATAAATAAATATTGTCTTCAGGTGGACTGTTTCTCCTACGGTATGCTGTTATATGAGATAGTGACAGTTCGACAGCCGTTTGAGGGTCACGAGGCGGTGAAGGAAGCTGTGTTAGAAGGAGCCCGGCCATCGCTGTCACCTAGGGTGAGTACTCATGTTCGATCGGGTGTTTAGCATACGTACATATAATCCGCCTATAATGTTCCCACTGCTGGGACACAGGCCTCCTCTTTTAGAGAGGGAGTGGGCTGTAATCTACCACGCAGGTCCAGTGCGGGTTGGTAGATGTCACGTGTTCGAATTTTTGGTTCTAGGACATGCCGGTTTCCTCACGATGTCGCCGCGCGAAATAAAATAAAAACGGTGAAATGGTGTTTTGCATAATTTCATAGACAGACTATGATAGTGTAGCGGTATCTATAACGCCACATGCGAACAACATGTCATACTGACGTCACGCAAATCCTGCATCTCGCAAGCAGAGTTTACCGCGCAATTAGCATAGATACAATTTCCCAACATCAATCGTTGGGCAATTGCCCGCCAGACACAACACCCGTCTGGTCGGAGGATCCTCCCTTTTCTATGGAGGATGAGTGAACTTTACACCCTGTTTCTCATGCCTCTAAAACAGACACAATTAATATTAGGAATTCTTTTCGTGATAGAAATCTTCATCTACCTGCCTTTTCCCAACTATTTTTCGGGCCGGCTTCCATTCTAACCGTATGCAGCTGGTTACCAGCATTTTACGTGGAGCGACTGCCTATCTGACCTCCACAACCCAGTTACTGGGTAACACCATACCCCTTGGTAAGACTGGGGGTCTACTCCGAAGTAGTATCGGCCGAATGTTCGGCCGTTTCCTGCTACGAAGTTACCATTTGGTTCGGCCGGTCCCAATCCTACCCTCTTTCGAATATTGACTATGGTCCCGACCCAACTGAGCCGGTCCGAACTTTTTTCGCATTTTTCAATAATATTCGGTTCGGCCATATGTCGGTCCGATCCGATCATTCGCACTTTGCACTTCGTAGTAGACCCCCAGGTTGTCAGACTTTCGGGCTTCTGACGACCAGTATCGACTGTCCACGAATGACTAGATTTGTCTAGAATCATGTGCTGAATTCTGTATTTCATATGTAAGCGCTCGTGTTTATGAAGGGAAGATTCCACCGCCAAAGTATGCTAGAACAAAATTTGTTTTTTCAAAGTCAGTTCTCCCCTCCAGGACCTAGAATTCCCTTGCTGCGTGTTAGAAACTATGCGTCGCTGCTGGTCAGGCTCACCAGAGCTGCGACCATCGGCTGCAGCCTTGGTCAGCGTGGCTGCAGCGCCCGAGTACTGCGCGCTAGCAGACGCGGCGGCTGCACGGACTGCCACGGCGGCTGCAGCGTGCAGTGTGATGGGAGTTAATGGTATGTAGTGTACTTGTGTTGATAAAGGTTTTATAGAAATAGCTCTTGCTGTGGGAAGCATATTTGAACAAGTCTGCAACATAAAAGCGACAGTTACTGCCGGGTGCACTCGATTCATGTCAGGTCGAATTAAATTAACTACCAAAACTTCAACGAGTGATGGATATCGAATTATCGACGTCTTAGGGCTATTTTTTCAATCGACCGATAATTTTTATTCGTGGAATAAATTTGAAGTGTGATGGTTTTTGTATGGAAGAACCACAGGTTTATACACTAAAGGTTAAACCTTTAGTTTATAAATCTGTGGGAAGAACTGTCAAAAATTTAAAATTATTCCTATGCTAAAGTTATCTGGCGTTGGAAAAATCATCCTTTAAACGAAGAAACAACACATTTTTTTTTCTCTCCAGGATGTTTATCCGGTACGGCTCTTAAATCCTTCCCTGTCCTACGGGCACGTCTTCCCTACCATTACCGCGCCCCCCGGTCTACTCCTTCATATGCAATGGTCGCTGTAGCACCATGTAACATGAGGCTACAGACAGAGGCTAGTGCGAATCTTGGGGTTCATTCGATTAATCGAGTCTGGTTTTACCACGCTGGGCTCGGTGCATTTCATTCTAAACTCATAATTTCAAGAGGTTTTGTGTTTTTTATCCTTTTTCGTTCCTACCGTTTCAATAAGCAGGTCTTAACTATGATAATTAAGGTTTAATAAAGCTCATTCTTCCACAGAGGAAGGAGTGCCAGGCTGGGAGATGTGGTACGGCGGAGGGGAGCCAGAACGAGTTCACACTCTGCTAGCCACTGCCACGACCTTCACTCACCATCACACCGTCAGAGTACTGACAGGTAAGCAGTAGTACAGCTTTTTGTAAAGGAACTCAACCGGGAAAGTCATCGTCATCATTGTCTGCCTGCCTTCTCCCAACTATGTTGGGGTCGGCTTCCAGTCTAACTGGATGCAGCTGAAGACCAGTATTTTACATGGATCGACTGCCTATCTGACCTCCACAACCCAGTTTCTAGGTAACACGATACCCCTTGGTAAGACAGAACGACCCATAACGACTGCCAAAGATCCACGAGAACCGGGAACCCAGTAACTGGGTTGTGGAGGTCAGATACCCCTTGGCAAGACTGGCTGTCAGACTTTCGGGCTTCTGACTACCCGTAACGACTGTCAAAGCTTTACAAATGACAGCCGAGACAAACGGCTTAACGTGGCTTCCGAGCACGGAGCGGTCGCGGTATATTATGGATGGTCACCCATCCACGGACCGACCTCGGCAAGTGTCGCTTAACCTTGAAGATCGACCCGTGTAGCTGTTTATTATTTAGCCACGAGCCCATCTGCAATCTCTGATAGTGACTGAATTTTCCCTGTTTAGATAAAGCGGACCCTGTCATGGTGACAGCAATCTGTCGCATTGGCAACAAGATGTGGCTCGGCGACTCAGTCGGCAGGATCTCTGTGTACTCGTGAGTATCAATGTAGTCACAGACAATGTTTTCAACTCTTTATTAGTGGTTGTAATGGCAACCATATCACTTGGTTTTAATAGGTTTTTATATTTTATTTCTCCTTATGATAGATTCTTTTATATTTTTAACCGACTTCAAAAAAGGAGCAGGTTTCAATTCGACTGTATTTTTTTAATGATTGTTACTTCAGAACTCCGTTATTTATAAGCCGATTTGCAAAATTCTTAATGTTTTATGTGTAAGGATATACTATACAAATAAATGAAATTGCGTCGTTTGCTTTACACAACTAAAAGGTGAAAAATAAAATTTAAGTTATTTTTCACTTTGCAGTGTTTTTTGGAAGTCGGTTGTTTTTTTGTTTTTCTCTCCCTCTCCCTCTCTCTTTCTCTTTTTCTCCCTCTCTCTCTCTCTCCCTCTCTTTCTCTTTTTCTCCCTCTCTCTCTCTCTCTCCCTCTCTTTCTCTCGTTTTCTCCCTCTCTCTCTCTCTCCCTCTCTTTCTCTCGTTTTCTCCCTCTTTCTCTTTTTCTCTCGTTTTCTCCCTCTTTCTCTTCCGCTCTGTCTCTATTTCTCTCTCCATCTCTTTCCCTCTCTCTCACTGTGTCTGACTGTGTTTTATATTTCAAATATGTTAGTTTGTAAGGAATATATCTATGAGCCATTACATCCTGAAATGAATGTTTTAATAGAGCCTCAAAAAAAAAAGTTTCTATTTTTTTCTTTGGCGTCTTTAGGCTTCACCTTTTCATTCTATTTTCGTGAGTTTATAAAATATAACATACCCAATAAATACTCGCAGTTTGGTCAAACCAAAGAGTAAGAGTTATACCCGAACATACATTAAAAAAAAAAAAACATCCTCCTTTTTTGAAGTCGGTTAAAAAAACATATTTACCCACCCCTATATTCCTGACGGGTATGTTTTAAAATACCCCAACCAGCTTCTAACGATCACTCGAAAATAGCCGTAATTTACCGTGCATTAAAGCTTCCAATATTCGCAGCGCATCGAGTTGCGCGCTGATCTGGTGCGTGCGCGTGCAGGAGGCGGTGGGGGGGGCGCCGTCGTCCGTGGCGGCGCTGCGGGGCCTGCCGCGCCTGCAGCGGGCGGCCGTCGCGCTCAGCTGCGGCAGGTAGGACATGGCACGCCAGGAGCAATGCCAGAAAACTATTTATGCGCGCCATGGTCGCTGTAGCACCATGAACATGAGGCTACAGGAGCTAGTGCGAATCTTGGGGTTCATTCGATTAATCGAGTCTGGTTTAACCACGCTGGGATCGGTGCATTTCATTCATTCATTCATAATATACAGGGTGGCAGGGATATCAATGCGCCACCTCTTACCATGTATTCAGTATATTATTATTATGTTCTTATTAGGGTGGTAGTATTTTATCTCACGCAGCGACGCGCGCTTTACTTGTGATTACCAAGTGTACAAACACGCTTCGAATGTGTGTGTAAGCGCAGGGGCTCTCGGTACCGTCCGAGATAATGGCGAAGTCGGAAGTGTATATGTGTGTGTTATGCGCTGATGCTACTTCTCTCAAAATCAAAAGTTATTTATTCAAATTGGGCTGAAAATCAGCACTTTTCGAACGTCAAAATTACAAAAGACAGTTCCCCAAAACGCCCACCCTTCACCGCTTCCTAGTGCTTTCGCTGGGAAGAAGTGGCGCAACAAACTCCCCAGCAGCACAGCTGTCTGTGGACCCCCTGCGTTTAAATTTTTCGTCGGTTAGGGCGGTAGTATCTCACGCAGCGACGCGCGCTTTACTTGTAATTACCAAGTGTACAAACACGCTGTGGATGTGTGTGTAAGCGCAGGAGCTCTCGGTGCCGTCCGAGACAATGGCGAAGTCGGAAGTGTGTGTGTGTTATGTGCTGACGTTGCTCGCACGCATTCACAGCGTGTTCGTACAATTGGTAATTACAAGGCTGAGACTGGTCATCTCTTAACTGCTAGAGCTTATTTTTCCTACTAATATTATAAACCGCGTTTTTATATGGATGGATGGATGTTTGTTACTCTTTCACGCCAAAACTAATGAACGGATTTGGATGAAATTTGGCACACAGATAGTTTATAACCAGGATTAACACAAAGGATACTTTTTATCCCGATGTTCCCACGGGATCGAAACTTATGCGGGTGAAACCGCGGGGCGCAGCTAGTAATCTTATATTTTGAATTGTTTCTTCATTTATTTTTTATATTGTTCTCACATATAGAAGCAACAAGAATAATGTACCCAGGATTTTGTAATATCTTGATTTAAAAGAGTGTCCTTGGAGTTTTTTGCCCGTTCATCTCCATAGAGATCTCCGTTTTAGAATGGGCAACTAGCTTCAACTTTCTCACTAACTGACCGACTATTTAATTTTGACAATTCAGAAGTGCCTGTTGTGGTTTAATTGAAATAAATACTTTGATTTTGAGCAAGAAAAGCGCGCGTCGCTGCGTGAGATAAAAATACTGTATCTAGATATCATCGTGGAAACTGACATGTGGATGCACTACACATCTCAGCCCTACTCCTTTCGAAGAATGCAAGCGTAATGTTATATTCCAGTTATCATTGATTCCAGGCTGTTCCTAGTGACCTCTCATCGTCCGGAAGCTGAAGGTAGCTTCGTGCTGACTGAGCTGGGCACTGCGACTGAGCTGTGCTGTCTAGCGGCCGTACCTTCGCCGCATGGGTGAGTAAGAGGGTTGGGAATCATGAAAATACTACTTAAAAAAGAAAAATGAATAAAATGTCAACTTAAATACAAATATGACGACACGGTTGGCGCAGTGGCTGAGCGATCGACTGCTGCGCTGCGTGTCGCGGGTTCGATTCCCGCACGGAACAAATATTTGTATTGCCTACAGGTAGTTGTTCCGGGTCTGGCTGTTTGTGTATGTGAGTTTAAATGTTTGTAAAAACACCCACGATACAGGAGTGATTCCTAGTGGGGGCAACGTTTAAAAAAAAAAAAACAAAAAAAAATCATCACTTGTCTCAGTAATTATCATTTGTCTCAGTAATCACCACTCGTCTCAGTAATCACCACTCGTCTCAGTAATCACCACTCGTCTCAGTAATCACCACTCGTCTCAGTAATCACCACACCCTGTAATTACTACATAATTAGCTTATCCCCACTCCACAGCTGGGAGGTGTGGGCGGGCGGGGATGGCCTGTACTCGTACGCGGTGAATGTGAGCGGCGTGTGCGGCGCGGACGTACTGGAGGCGAAGCCGCGGGTCACGCTCATGGCCGCGCCCGAAGACGAGCCGTTTGTGATTGTTTATTGTGATCCGGGTGAGTTTCACATCATATTTATGACGTACTAGCTCCGCCCCGCGGTTTCACCCGCATAAGTTTCGATCCCGTGGGAATATCGGGATAAAAAAGGCTAGGCAGATGATGATGGGTTTATCAAAGGTATAAACTATGCTTGCAAAAGTCGGTTTGAGGATGGGTGACCATCCATATCGAGACCACTCCGTGCCTCGGAGAGTTCGACTTAAGCCGTTGGTCCCGGATGTCATTCGTAGATCTTTGACAGTTGCTACGAGTAATCAAATGGCCAAAAATCTGCCAACCAGTCTTACCAACGAGTATAGTGTTGGTTGTGGGTTGTGAAGGTCAGATAGTCAGTCGTATACCATGTAAAATACTGGCATTCAGCTGTCCACTTGGTAACCACAAGTAAAGCGCGCGTCGTGAGGTAAAAATACTATAATTTTGTTCTTTAAATCGGTTTCGTAATTTAAAAAATAAACACGTAATAAATTGCACGTAGTTAAGCAAAAAGGACTCAAGTTTAGGTGTGTATTGCTGCAATGATGTTGTATATGGAATATTTTGAAATGTTGTCACTTATGGGCAAATATACCAATATTTTTATGAGTCGAGTTGTATTACGTAGACTAACGCAATTTTCCAGTTATTGGGAAGAATGTGAGTTGAGTCCTTTCTGCTTAACTACGTCCAATTAAAGTTCTAAAATCGATTCCGTAATAGGACCGACTCCAGAAAAGGAGACCTTCATAATGCGACCCTGTTTATTTATGTGCTTTATCATAGTTTTCTAATATCCTTATTATTTCCCTAGGAGTATGTGTCTACCAGTGGTCAGTTCTCACAAAAAAGCAGTGCGCTCGCCTGGACTGTAGCAAGTTGGTGCCTTGTTCTGAAAGTCTGCAGTCCATAGCCTTGGATGAACACCTTAGTGAGGACAAGTGCAGGGTGAGTTTATTACCATCATAGTGTCTTTACGAGTCTTAACAAGGCGTATCTTGTTACCCAGTAACTGGGTTGTGGGGGTTAGATAGGCTGTCGCCTTTACCCTAAATATGCCACAGAGTGCTTCTGACACTCAGGGCATAGACAAGTAATGAGGTTACGTTTGGCGCAGATTAAAAATAAATAATATTTATTTTATTGCTAATATTTTACATAATAATATCTATTTTATTATTTATTTATTACTGTGATTGCCCGTGAAATCACAGCGGGCCCTATCAGAATACCAGCGCTGCGACATTTATTTTTAAATGTCGAAGCATCATGCTGAGATAGGAGCCTTTTGGCCTCGTATAGGACTTTCTGTTTCATTTTATTTTTTATTACTTTTTTTTATAAATATTTGTTCTGTTTTTTTTTATTTTTAACTGTGTTTAGTTTAGAATCCTGTACGAGTCGCAATAAATACTTTTTCTTTCTTTCTTTCTTTTACCCTTGTATTTGACAAAAATTAGATGAATCGGTGAATATTAGTCATTATAATACGATTTTTGGTAGAACCGATTATTGAATAACCTTTTTCCCCGAATACAGCAAAGCAAAAGGAGGGTTATGATTTTAACAGGCTATTTATGTATGTTCATCTGTTCCCTTATACTAACTCCTAAAATACTAGTCGTGTTTTGACAAGCGAGGTCTTGTTAAAATCATCATGTTGTTAGGAACAATTATTATTTAAAAGAACACTTTTTAGGGTTCCGTAGTTCTGACAAGGAACCCTTATAGTTTCATCATGTCCGTCTGTCTGTCTGTCCGAGGTTTTGCTAAGAGACCGTTAGTACTAGAAAGCTGTAATTTTGTAGGAGTGTGTATATCAATTACGCCGACAAAGTGGTAAAATTAAATTTTGGAAAATTTTTTTTTTTAGGGTAGCTCCCCTGCATATGAAGTGGGGATGAATATTTTTTTTGTCGTCTACCCCATCGTGTGGGGTATCGTTGAATAGGTCTTCTAAAATGACTTGGGGGTTGCTAAAATTATTTTTCGATTTAATGCTCCATTTACGATTTTAAATTTAAAAGTGCAAATTTTTGTACCAGTAGGGCGTCCCCCGCTGTAAAAGCTAAACGGCTATCTCGGAAAAACTGAATAAATTCATGATGGTAGTCCATGTGATGAACTTTGAAGGAAAACTTTAACGACTTAGATAACTTTCTTAGTTCAGGAGTTATAGAGGCCTAACTTGTAAAATGCGCTTACTTGGAAAACTTCGTACAAAAATAACGAAATAATAAGTAAACATGTAAAATATCCTTCTAAATCCACGTGCCATTATGCACCCATAGAATAGAATGATACCACTAGCGCCATAGATTAGAATAGGGTTCCGTAGTCACCACTACGGAACCCTATTCTATGCGTGGCCTGACACGCATTTGGTCGGGTTTTTTGTACCACTTTTGTGCAGAAATTATTTTATTGGTAATTGTATCTTTCCTCAGGTGACAGCTCTATGCGCTCTCCGAGGCGAGCTGTACATCGGCACAGCGTGGGGATGCATTATAGTGGCGGATACTGCGTCGCTACGACCGCTCACTGTGTTCAGGCCTTATGAAGCGGATGTGAGTATACCATTAACAATTTTTTTTTAATGTGCTAACAATGCTTTCTCCTTGCCAGACCTCGGTTCTCTTAGAATTTGAAGATCTATCCAACGATAAAAATGTGCCTCGATTATTAGATGCGCATCCCTGATGACGCGTGTTCGCGGCAGCACCAACAGTATTCTCAGTGTGTTCGCAGATCGATATGATTCCCCGATGTTGCGGAGGTGGGTGCAGCTCCACGCTGAGTTTTAATTGTATATTTGTGTCTGTAACCTACTGTTACGAGCTTCAGGGTTCGTGACAATTAAAACTGCCGATATAAATTACCAAAAAATTACAATTTAATTAAACAACACTAATAACAACTCAAACACACTTGTAGCGGTATCTACAACGCCACATGCGAACAACGCGTCATACTGACGTCACGCAAATCCTGCATCTCGCAAGCAGAGTTTACCGCGCAATTAGCATAGATAAAATTTCCTTACATCAATCGTTGGGCAATTGCCCGCCAGACACAACACCCGTCTGGTCGGAGGATCCTCCCTTTTCTTTGGAGGATGAGTGAACTTTACACCCTGTTCCTCATACCTCTATACACTAATTATAAAACACAATTACACTTGAGTCGCACTTGAAGATCGCTTTCGATGTATTCGCTTGTATCGCTTATCCAACTCTCTGCCTCGTTCGTGGCTAATCCCCGCCTTATATAGTGCCGCAGATAGTTCTAGAACTTTCTATTGTAGAAATATCTAGAATGTTCGAGTACATACCGGCCCCGACTGACCAGATGTCGAAAGTTCTAACATCGAAATTTCTGGAAGGATCTTGACTCTATTAGTTCTGCTACTCGATACTAGATGGCGCTAGTGGTAACGAATGTCACCAGGTATTAATTGTGGCGCGCAACACTACTAACACTAGAAGTTAAGTATAATTGTTACTTACCCTATGGACTCCTGTCTGAAATAAAAGTTTTCTATTCTATTCTTTGGTAACTTGTGTAGCGGTATCTACAACGCCACATGCGAATAACGCGTCATACTGACGTCACGCAAATCCTGCATCTCGCAAGCAGAGTTTACCGCGCAATTAGCATAGATACAATTTCCCAACATCAATCGTTGGGCAATTGCCCGCCAGACACAACTCCCGTCTGGTCGGAAGATCCTCCCTTTTCTATGGAGGATGAGGGAACTTTACACCCTGTTCCTCATACCTCTAAACTTGTAATTCACAGAAGACATGCGACCCGCGAATTTAAGTTTTTTTACAAATTGTGCAGATTTTACGACGGTGTGACAGACAGGCAGACAAAATTATAAGTATTACTTGGTTGACTATGGAGCCCCCCATAACTAATAATTTAAATTGACATGAGATTTAATAATAATAATAAAGATTTATTAATAAACTAGGACTAGATTAAAAATATGTGTAAAGTAATCATTACAGCAAGCTACAAAATGCGAGACAAAATTAGGTAATTAAACAAAAAAAAATTAAAAAATAACTTAGAATCTAAAAATAGCAATTTCGGAAAATACAAATGTATGAATAAGACAGAAAAATTTAATGAAAATGTTCAGTAATTTGGTGAGGTGTGTATATTGCTAGTGTGGTGAGTGTTTCGGTAATTTATGTAGTGTATGATGCATGTATGTGTTTGAGTGATCACTTTTTTAGGAATTCTTCGGTTTCGTCGTAGTTTAGGTTTTTTTTATTTGATAATATATACCTACACAATCAGCCTATAATGTTCCCACTGCTGGGACACAGGCCTCCTCTCTGTGAGAGGGAGTGGGCCATAATCCACCACGCGGGCCCACTGCGGGTTGGTGGATGTCACATGTCTTCGAATTTGTGGTTCTAGGACATGCCGGTTTCCTCACGATGTTTTCCTTCACCGTTTTGAGAGCAGTGGTGATGAAATAATTTACACAAAGTAAAGTGCCTGCCTGGGTTCGAACTCACGACCTGTAACTCGTAAGTCGGGACCATTACCATTGGGCCTGCACTGATATATATATACCCACACTCGGTGTAAAATATATTTTTTCTATCATCCCCACAGGTCCAAGTGATCATCCCTCTCCTACCACACCGGGATGACGAGCCGGGGATGATAGCGACCTTCGGGCACGGGTACCGGCCACTCCTACAGAGATATGCTCCACATGTAAGTATCATCCTAAACTCAAACTTGCATTTATTTCAAACTAGCGGATCCGGCAGACGTCGTCCTGCCCGAACAACAGCCCCACCTACCGGGTCCAATATAAAACTTCAGCCGACCCGGGAATCGAACCCGGGTCGGCTGAAATGCTCAGCAGTAGAGCTTGCGACCACTACACCAACGAAGCAGTCAAATTCATTTTTTTTTTTTAATAATCTGTTCCATCATCATCTCCCTAGCCTTTTCCCAACTATGTTGGGCTCGACTTCCAGTCTAACCGGATGCAGCTGAATACCAGTATTTTACATGGAGCGACTGCCTATCTAACCTCCACAACCCAGTTACTGGGTAACACGATACCTCTTGGTAAGACTGGTTGTCAGACTTTCGGGCTTCTGACGACCCGTAACAACTGTCAAATATCCACGAATAACAGCCGGGACCGACGACTTTCCGTGCTTTCCGAAGCACGGACAGGTCTTGGTATATAAAGATCACAGACCAACCGCGACAAGCATAGCTTAACCTGGTCGATCGACCTGTGCGGCTGTTATTACTTAGCCACAAGCCCCTTTAAACAATCTGTACCATAATTTTTAATTCCCAATTTTATTTTCCTTTTTTCAGTCTTCAAACTCTACAAACACCCACAACGGCTACTACTGTCTCCTCTGGCGAACCCAGCATTGGCTTCCAGACTAAAACACCGCAAGCCCACCGCTGGACAAACATCTGAATTATGCCCACTTTTTTAGAAGAGGCGTTGGTCTAAGAGGCATGTACTATAGAAGTCTTTTCCCTATGTTGTGGGGGGGAAAAGTGTAACCAAATATGACTGAATGTCAGTATTTTTTATATGAAGGTATTATTGTGATCTGTGGGGTAATTACGTAGAACACTTGAGCAATGGGTTCCTTGAATAGCGGTGGCCGTCACACTATAGCGGCGGCCGTCATGAAAATCTGTCATTTTCACCAGTATTTGACATTCAGAGCGTCATCACCTGTCTGCCTTTTCCCAACTATGTTTGGGTCGGCTTCCAGTCTAACCGGATGCAGTTGAATACCAGGGGGTCTACTACGAAGTGCAAAGTGCGAATGATCGGATCGGACCGACACATGGCCGAACCGAATATTATTGAAAATTTTTAAAAAACTTCGGATCTGCTCAGTTGGGTCGGGACCATAGTCGATATTCGAAAGAATGTAGGAGTGTAGGATCGGGACCGACCGAACAAAATGGTAACCTCGTAGCAGGAAACGGCCGATCATTCGGCCGATACAACTTCGGAGTAGATCCCCAGTATTGCATGGAGCGACTGCCTATCAGATAGGCCCTATCTGACCTTAACATTAAGTGCGTACTTGGCTAAAAAAAACCGATCAAGTGTAGTCGGACTGGCGCACTGAGGGTTCCGTACAAATTTGTAGGTATGTAAATAGTTTATCACGGGAATCGTATCTCGAATATTTTAAAGGAGTAAATCCGGAAACCGTAAAGTAGTATTTTTTTGTATACAAGTTTACGGTTTTCGGATTTTTTCTTTTACTTGTGCTACATGACATTGCTTCTTGCCAAATTTCATGATTCTAGGTCAACGGGAAGTACCCTATAGGTTTCGATTCCCTTACGAGTGTCAAAATATACCAGAAAGAGAAAACCGGTATTGACAGACGGACAATGAAGTGATCTTATAAGGGTTCCGTCTTTCTGTTTTACCTCAAAATCTTGCACCTAAAAATAGTACTTTAGCTTAAATTTAATAAAATAATCACGAAAAACACTAGAAATGCGACGTTGCTGTTAAGGTGTTGAAAAATACTCTGTATTTGGTCAGCCATTATGTGTGACCGTTCACCGCTTTCTTGGGAAACTAAAGCTTTGCAATATCAATGGCTTTCATTTTGACAGTTCAACAACATTCATTGCGTTATTTACGTTGTTGAGCAGACATATTTCTCGAACATAAGAAGCAATGGATTAGCAATATCCTTCAAAATGATTCATATTGTGATTGATAGTTTATTACGCAATTATAAGGGTGCTGATTGTGTATAGTACCAATATGTAGCCAAAAGATAGAAACCTAGGGTGTTCGAAAATATTATTAGAATCTTGAAATTACTAAAAAAAAAAAAAAAATGTCAGGAAAAAAAGGCCAAATTAGCGAAATTGTTTACTTATACCCGAGTCGGAGAGGAGAGTACATTTTTATCGCGTCTAAAAAAGAGTTTTGGGTCATCTCGAAATATGCAAAGAAAATGTACCGATTTCTGCTGATTAAGAGCGCTAACACATTGGGACGCCATGGTGATGTCGCTGGCTACGTAGCCATGGCTACCTCTGGCAACCTACCGTAGCCAAATCATCTGCCTAGCATTTTCCCGACTATGTTAGGGTCGGCTTCCAGTCTAACCGCATGCAGCTGAGTACCAGTATTTTACATGGAGCGACTGCCTATCTGACCTCCACAACCCAGTTACTGGGTAATACGATACCCCTGTCAGTCATACTTTAATGAATGCAAAAAATGCTTGTATACAAGATTTAATTTAAAAAACTGAAAACCTGATAAGGGATCAACGTCTTATCAAAATCATATGCTCCATACATTTATGTTCTACTAGCTGTACCCGTGAATTCGTTCGTGTGCATATTGGATTGGATTGGATTTCATGGGTTTTTTTTTCGCGCGTAACCCTAATTCCTTTTCTAAAATAAAACTAGCGTTAGTTACTTCTTATAACACCAGCTATGTGCCAGTGAAAGTCCCTCCAAAATCGGTCCAGCCGTTTCGGAGATTAGCCGGAACAAACAGACAGACAATTAAAAAAAAAAAATTTATATCGGTCACTTCAATTTTATTTATTTGTATAGCATATAATGTTGCCTATAATGTTCCCACTGCTGGGACACGGGCCTCCTCCAGTGCGGGTTGGTAGATGTCGCATGTCTTCGATTTTTTCGTTCTTCGTTCTAGAACATGCTAGTTTCCTCACGATGTGATGTTTTTCTTCACCGTTTTAAGAGCAATGGTGATGAAATAATTTACACAAAGTAAAGCGCCTGTCTGGGTTCGAACCCACGACCTATAACTCGTAAGTCGCGGCCGTTACCACTGGGCCACCCCTGCTCTTATTTATTTGTAAAGATAGATATAAATTCGAGAAAGTAAGGAACGACTATTTTTTTTTTCTTACCTTGGTTTTTTCCATAGTAAAAGATTATGTATGAGAACAGTGCCTTTTCAAGTTTTCAGTTATTTAAATTACTAATACCTTGTTTAAGTCAATGTTTGACAGTCGTTACGGGTCGTCAGAAGCCCGAAAGTCTGACAACCAGTCTTGCCAAGGGGTATCGTATTACCTAGTAACTGGGTTGTGGAGGTCAGATAGGCAGTCGCTCCATGTAAAATGCTGGTATTCAGCTGCATCCGGTCAGACTGGAAGCCGACCCCAATATAGTTGGGAAAAAGGCTAGGCAGGTGATGATGATGACTTTGTATAAGTCGATTTACATACTAAGGGCTGACTTTTCCAACGCCAGATAATTTTATCGGAGGAATAAATTTTTGACAGTTTTCCATACAAAATCTGTCAGACGTCAATTTTATTCCACGAATAAAAGTTTTCTGGCGATGAACAAATCAGCGCTAAGTACTTGTGAGTATTTTATTGAACAATGTATTTGTGATTTCCAATTTGGTTGTGCCTCGGTTTGTGTTTTCGTTATTTTTTTTTTCTAAATTAAGGCTGCGTTCATATTAAAGACTATATACCCTGTCCATTAGGTTAACCTTTTTTTGACAGCTGTCTTAGAACGTACAGACGCCAGCACATCAAGCTACCCGAAACTGTCAAATTTTCCAATCAACCTTGAACCTAATGCTTTAGCGATAAAGTTGAAAATCGATTAAAGAAATTTGTCAGAGTGTAATAGTTTGATGTGCTGGCGTCTGTACATATTCCAGATTACGTAAAAGTCAACTTTGAAATTGCGTTATAAAATAAATGTATATACTGCCTTATCTTATTGAATTATCTTATTTATGGCTTCTTACAGACATTATAATATGGTATGTGTATCAATCAATGTATTGTGTGTTGCTGCAATCACTAGTTCCATCTGTCAAAAAACGGTTTACCTAATGGACAGGGTATAACTAACATGATATCGCATAAAGTTTCACCATTTCCGAGCCAATGATCTTTAGTCTATCTCATTATTTGTAATAGTACCTAGATATGTTATAATAACGTTATTCTAATCAATAACAACGCTACAAGTTTATTTTGGCGCCAAATTTGGAACCAAAACCGCCATCTTGTTTTGTGAATACAATTTCACAAATGTTTACCAACAATCAATGTCATTCCAGCGGGTTAATTGTGTAACACACTATCAGTAGGAATGGCTTTCATTTTGACAGTTCAACAACATTCATTGCGTTATTTACGTTGTTCTGCAGACAAATTTTTCGAACATACATATGCAGCAACTAGCTGCGCCCCGCGGTTTCACCCGCATAAGTTTCGGTCTCGTGGGTATATCGGGATAAAAAGTATCCAGTGTGTTAATCCTGGTTATAAGCCATTTGTGTGCCAAATTTCATCCAAATCCGTTCAGTAGTTTTTGCGTGAAAGAGTTACAAACATCCATCCATCCATCCATACAAACTTTCACGTTTATAATATTAGTAGGATGGATTAGCAATATCTTTCAAAATGATTGTGATTCTTATTGATATTGTGTTACGTATTAGTGTGCAGGCGCCAAAATCCTTGTAGCTCTATCTATAACAACTAACAGTCGAATTCTCAAACAGATCTCATTTGCTGTTAAGTGTTCAAGCACACGACTGGCACACGGAGGCAACGGCAGCTGTTGGCGACTGCCGTCGACCGGCCGCTCGTGCATTTGAGTACAGTGCTCTGCCGTTAACGTTTGCCGCTCGTGTCTATGAACACCACAGATTTATAAACTAAAGGGAGATATGGTGTGGCTGCCCAACTGTTCGAGTCCGGCTGTCGCCTTCAAAAATTACAACTACATATGCACTACAATACGAACACGCGCTCACTCACACTATAACAGTCACCACACTCAGCGCGAGCCAATCGCCTAACAGCAGATCGCAACGTACACCATACAACTATATTGACTCGACATCGCTCCGTGTGTAGTTGCGTTCACGACGCCCGCGTTTGTTTCTGTTTTGTGCATACATTGTTCGCACGCACCACGCCCCCTTGGCATATCTCCCTTTAGTTTATAAATCTGTGATGAACACTGAGGGACTTAACCACACTTCTTCAGCTCTGTTCAGCTTTTGTCCATAGAAAACAACGAGTTTGTATGGAATGCGTACGCGTCCGTAAAGTTATGGATGCGTACGCATTCCATACAAGGGACTCCCACGAGCAATATTTGTCTCCGCAACTGATTTGTCTCTCACATCAAGTCTACGGATTTGTATGAAAGTGCGCGCGTGTAGCGACGCGACAGCTGGGAGACATTTTTGTCCGCGGGTTTAGACGCAACTGTCGCCCGTCTATTAGTTGCAATGCAAGTGCGCGCACGGCGACAAAATAGTTGCCGGCTAGACAGCAGTAGATCAATCGAAAATTTTACAAAAAAAAGTAGCGTTCCTGTCGCTCCCGTGTGCGCATCGTCCAAATCTCGGCGAGGAGACAGTGACAGAGGCAAAAAAGTTGCTTGTGGGAGCCCTCCCTAAGTATTGCTGTCTTTGTCGCTTTAAAATGTACTATCGCCAAAACCTTTATCTGACCATTTTGAAAACAAAATCCCGTGCACGTGATGACCACAGCTTCGTCCGTAAGTAAAACAAAAGAGGATCCTTTTTAGGTCGACTAATAATATGCGCTGCAAGCAGGAATAGTCCTTACGGTGGTCAAATATAAATTTTGGCTATAGTACCTTACCTATAGTAGTCAGTTAAATTTGAGGATTCCACCATTTAGTTTAATAATTATAAAGAAAATAAGGTATAAAACATATCTGAAATGATTCTGTAGCGTCTAAGGTATGAATACGGTTTTTCAAGTGAGCCTTCACGTTATTTAAAATAAGCTATAGTTCGACCGACGAGAGAATGCATTTTTGACACCTGTCAGTTTCATACAGATTCATAGGCGACTCCGAATATGTCATGGAAAACGCAAATTGATACGGTGTGTAAAAAACTAAATAAATTCTCCTACGCTTTATACAGATTATCTAAGATTGTAAATCAATCAGCAGTACTAACCGCCTATCATGCTTATACAACGTCTACGCTTAGATATGGACTAATTTATTGGGGAAATGGTACAGACAGGGAACTCGCTTTTAGGGCACAAAAGAAATGTCTTAGAGCTATTTGTGGCATACGTGCCCCAGATAGCTGTATGCCATATTTTAAAAAGCTTAAGATTCTGACCCTTCCTGCCCTCTACATCTATGAGGTCGCTATATTTGTGAAAACCAATAGGGAAAAGTTTGGTAACCTGCACTCCCGTCGACATGCCGACAAAATAGCAAATTGTATGTCCTCAAAGACAGCCCTCCTTTCTAAAAGTTTCTTTGGAATGTCTTCACGAATTTATAATAAGCTTCCTAAGCAAATAAGAGAAATGGAAAACATTACATTATTTAAGAGAAAATTAAACGACTTCTTGGTAAATAGACCTTATTATACTTTACATGAATTTTTGTCCGACAGACTCATGATGAATTAGTGCCTAACTCTTTTTATGTTTTGATGCAAATTAAAACTCTATAGATTGAAATAATTGAAATGTCTATTTGTATGCCTCTTTGAATTATTGTATGCCTAACATGGTAGAGCAGTGCAACGCACACCATAAATTAACCTCTAACAACCCTGTAACCACTGTCTCACAATAAAGATCTTTGACTTTGACTTTGACTTTGACTTTGACTTTGACTCCGCCTTGGAGTGTAAATGAGGAGCTGTTCCACAAACGATGGAAAACTCAATATCATGTCCTGCGTGTCTTGTCAGCTGCACGTTACAGGAACTGATGGACGCTGGTGATGGTGCCAAACAAGTGGCAGAATTCTGGGCCCAGTCCATTTAGATTGCTGTTAACACTGTAAGAAGAAGTTTCATACAAACGAATACATGTTTTGCGATTTTTTTTCTTTATTAGCCACTAGAATTGTCACACTGACAGGTGTCAGGAACGGATTCTCTCAACGACCGAACTATAGTTCGACAAGTGGTGCGAAAGTAGGTTTTTTTTTCAAAAGTGTATTTGTCTCGAATTATGTAAATAATTAATAAAAAAAAATGAATTATTTGGATCTCATTTTAAACGTATTTACAATTAATTAAGGACTTTTTTTTTAATACTTGCTTGCACTTATATGTATATTAGGTACAGACGCCAGCCGGTCAAGCTACCCGAAACTGTCAAATTTTCCCAATAAACCTTGAGCCTGAATGCTTTAACGATAAAGTTGAAAATTGATTAAAGAAATTTGACAGATTGTAGTAGCTTGATGTGCTGGCGTCCGTACACTTTTTTTGATCTTTCCCATAGTTTGAATTCTGCTGGCTACCTTAACGCATCTCCCTTGAGGCAATTTAATAGCCCTATGTAAATAGCCAATATGCAAGAATCTTGTTTTTAATACCTAAGCATAAAAGCATAATATGAACAATTTAATTTGCAGAACAAATTTATTTGCTTACACGCTGTCGTAAGTTATATATAAAATGTTTCAAAACCAAAGATGAATAATAAACTTGTTTTTAAGTTACTTTGTGTTTTAATTGATTTCTCCATTTCCCTTTCACTACCGGACTACCAGACGTACTGCAGAGAGTACCATCCACACTTGGTTGATAACCCGACCAGTCGAACTCGGCGCTTCCGATCCAGCCTGTCCCTTGATGCCCTCCTCCAGCGACGCCCTCAGCCGTGGTCCGTACCCGACAGAGGCCCTTAGCGTGCAGTTGCTTAGTTTTGTAAACCCTGGCTGGAAGCATTAATTTATTGAGGCACCCACAGGCAAGTCCGGTTAAGCAGATCACAACCTCCTAGGTAGACTTGTGAGATGCCATTCAAAAAAAAAAAAAGCACTTCTCCACATTTATTATGAGCACAGCCAAAGTGTGGGACTCTTTGCTCCCTTCCACATATAACCGGCCTTCAAAGCAAGAGTGAACAGGCATCTTCTTAGCGCGCTCATCCCATCAAAGACTTCATCCATCGCTTTCCGTCAGGCGTGATCGAGGTCAAGAGCAGGCCCATTACGCGGTCTGCGGGCGGAGAGCAATGGGTAGCTCACCGCCTGATCAGGACCAGGCCCGTGCCGGACGGCGCGTAAGTGTTCCACGCGCGCCTCAAAGAGTTGTCAGCATAATCTGAGGGGCCCCTTAGGGCCGAAGCCTGCCGGGTCAGCGGGATTGTCCGAAAGGGTTACCGCTACCCCGGAACATAAAGGGCAAAGGACGGAACATGGGTGGGTTTTAGTCAGTAACAGTCTGACACTCCCTTCCGCTCCACCCAGAGCGGGAGGGGTCATTTGATGATTTCCCATCCGGAAAAAAAAAAGTCCATTACGCATTAAAAAAAATATAAAGTTACAAGCCGTGTACCCTATGGAATTTCCCATCGGCAAAAATTACAAAGTTCCATACAAACTTTCAACACCTATTAAACCCCTTTAGGGGGTGAATTTTCATAGATCCTTCCCATGGGCCGTTGTACACGGTTTCTGTACAGTATGGCGCTAACCACACCGCAGAGAAATCGCGCGAGCTTGATGGCATGGCAAACCACCGCGCCGGGAGTGTGGTATACTAGCTTCTGCCCACGACTTCGTTCGCCCGGAAGTCGGATGTGACGCATGTTTTCCCCCAACTTGTTACTTTTTTTTTTGTGTATTTATGTCCTTTTTTATGCTTCATGTTTGCCGTAAATAAACGTATTTTCTTTCTTTCTTTCTTTCGTAAGACACCAAAACATACTAAAACAATAGAGCCCATGTTACTCGCTGATAATGTAGCTTTCTATATGTGAAATATATAGGTATTTATAGCACTGTGTGACCTAAATCCGCACTTAAGTCTCACTTTTCTGTGACTTACATAGTCCATTTTTACACAGAACAGCATGACTTAAGGGTCACACGAGCTATAAAATAGTATAAGATACGTATGACTCAAGCATAATTCCGATCCAGCCTGCCCCTTGCTGCCCTCTCCCAGCGACGCCCTAAGCCGAGGTACGTACCCCACAGGGGGTGCCCGCAGCGTGAAGTCGCTTAATTTTTAAGTTTTTTAAGCCCTGGCTGGAAGCCTTAATTTATTGAGGCATCCACAATCAAGTCCGGTTAAGCAGACGACAACGTCATAGGTCGAACTGCGAGAACACATTCTTTAAAAAAAAAATGCGACTGAAGCAGTCTATTATGCACGGCGTTCGTATCGTAATGTACTATTTTAAATCGGTCAAGTATTTCTTGAGCCTATCCATTATAAATAAAACACAAAATATCACATCTTTTCTCTTTAGGTAAGTACCTACAATATTATAGTTTAGACGCTGTGCCGTAGTGCCGCCGTTTCTGTCACCAAGCTTCCATAGTGATCCATGCAACACAGGACCGTGCACACGGCTAATCAACCGCAGTTTTTCACGGCAAATGAACAATTGAATTGAATTAATTAGAAACAACGTTTGGAGCAGTGTTGTTATCGTAAAAATTTGAGCTGCCGTATGTCACAGTCTGGTTTGCCGTATTTTAAGGGAAAAAATACTGAATTGCCGTATTGAATTATTTATTTAAAAAAAAAATGTCTATTCCTCATTTATTTCTTCTCCATAAAGATTTCTTAGTCTCTATCATACTTGTCCTTTTTTTTTTTTTTTTTTTTTTTTTTTTTTTTTTTTTTTTTTTTTTTATGCTGACATCTCTTTGAGGCGCGCGTGGAACACTTACGCGCCGTCCGGCACGGGCCTGGTCCTGATCGGGCGGTGAGCTACCCATTGCTCTCCGCCCGCAGGCCCGCGCCTACGGTGGCCGGTAGTCTCCAGTGGACTCCCGACGCCCGGGGCGTCTCCCGCGGCGGCTGGGACGGGAGGCTCTCTCCCTCATCCGTCCCGCATCATACTTGTCCTTACTTTTCATTTTGTCGCCCATGTCACGTGACACTTTAAACTTCGTACAGTTTCCTTGATTTTGAATCAGTTGCCTTGCTAATAGAGTCTTATTTACAGTCGAAGTTATTAATTTATTTCGCATTTTGGTCTTCATGTTGTTAACTTGACTGAATATCCTTTCACAGTCTGCGTTACTATTTGGAAGACATAGAACATCTAGAGCAAACCTTGCTAGAGTTTTGCAGTCTGTTGTATCATGGATGTTTTCCCAAAATTCGTGAGCTTTCCAGGTGCCGATGTCTAAAGTCGAAAATTTGCTGACATCTGGTAAAACTCTCCACTCGTCATCATTTTTTTGGAGGTCATTTTCAGTTTTGACAATTCGTGGTAGTTTCTGAGTTAGTGGCAACATTGACGGAAAATTCTCTCTATTACTGTAGCGCACAGCCTCTTCAGGTAACAGATATTTGAGAAGCGGAAGTATTTCATTGGAAAAATCATAACGCATCCGAATTTCCTTGCAGCTTGTAACTAGAAAGTCGCGGTAACGAGTCTAAAATTCTGCCAGGAGCTCTTTCTTGCTTAAGATATTGGGTTTCTGAGTTTCACACATGATTTTAACACCCAAATACATTTGGGGTAGGAAATATTGTGAATTTTCTGGGTTAATAGAGCATATTTCTGTTTGGTTAACGTAGTCTCTGGTCATGTAACAATTCAAGAGATCTTTATGTAGCAGTTTCATACTATCATCCAATTCTATTAGTCTGGAATCCATTCCCTGGAAATACTCGTTCATCTTCACAAAAGGTAATATCCATTGTAAAAATAGGATATAGAGTTTCACAAAATCGTCGTTTAACTCACGATGAATCAGCTCAGCAGTGACGGTGCGTTCTTCTAGCCACTGGTTGGTGAAAAATAATTTCATTGCTCTAGCAGCCTATTTATTACAGACAACAGCGATAGCCATCTAGTTTGCGAGAAGTGTAGTAATTTGTGAATTTTTGCATTCATAAATTCTTGAAATTCAATGTATTCCGCTTGTCTTTTGGCACTATGTTTGAAAAATGCATACACGTTTCTTGCTAAATCCTCACAACGTCTTGGTAGTTTTTTGCAAGCTTCATTAGCACATAAATGCATTGAGTGACAGATGCACTTGAATATTATTTTGTATACCTGGCAATTCGGAGCGCAAACGACTGGCAACCGAGTTGTGAGGACCCATCATGACATTGCAGCCGTCCGATGCAAAGCCGATTATATTGTCTAACGACACACCACGTTGAGTAAACGTTTCTATAATCGTTGTATAAAGTGCTTCAGCTGTACAACCTCGTGAAAATGACGTCCCTTCACCTTTCTCGTGCAAAGACTCCAATTGCCATAGGCAAGCTATAATTTTTTTGCAATTTTTATCATGATATCTGACAAGGATACATATTGGCTATGTCAGTAGATTCATCAGCAAGTACGCTGAAATTTAGGTGTTTTAAAATATTTTCGAGGTATTCTTTCTGACTTTCTCCTATTACATTTTTTACAGTTGGGGAATCTGGGAAACAGGATTTAAGGACCTCCGATAAATGATCCATTGCCAAGAAAGATATGTTATGCTCAGACACAAATGCAACGAGTTTTATTTCGGCTTCGGTAACAAGGGTGTTCGTGTCCTTTTCACGCGGTTTAAAATAAACACTAACAGATTTTGTAGACGATGCAGCAAATGTCTTCTTTTTGTGTTGGTTATTTGTCACATGTCGTCGCAAAGTTGAGAGTTCACACGATAATTTAACGTCACACACGGTGCACTTGGTCTATACGGATCATTATCAACAGGAGCAATCCAGTTTTTATATAAATCGTCACTTTCCACTGTTGTCGATATTTTTGTTTTATATGTTTACCCTTTTTAGTCTTTTTTGGCGAAGAAGGGCCTTCAGAGTCACATTCACTCATATTATGGATTATTAATCACAATCAAATTCAAATTAAACACTAGTTAAAGAACTATTTCACTCGCGACCGTAATAATTACGAATGTGACTGCTCGCATAAGTCTCGACTATTAGATTAAGCATAAACAATTTATGTTAGTAGGAGTACAGACGCCAGCACATCAAGCTACTACAATCTGTCAAATCTCTTTAATAGGTTTTCAACTTTATCGCTTAAGCATTAAGTTTCAAGGTTGATTGGGAAAATTTGACAGTTTCGGGTAGCTTGACCTGCTGGCGTCTGTACATTAGCAACCGTTTCATTCATTTTTAACCAGGGCGATCCCTCCAGGATCTATGAACCTCCTGTTAAGTAATATAAGCGTAAAATAAATGCCCAAAAAAATTATAATTTGTTTCCTTTTGAAAGAGATGACAAGATACGGCGTTACATCTGAATGTTGATAGCCGGGATTTCCCCGGCTCTGTTTCTAAAAGTAGTTAGTACTCGTACCTATGTACGTTTCGTTTCAATTATTACGCTAGGAAAAAAACGTTTCGTTTCACCTATAGCCAATTGCCGTATTTTGTGATACGGCAATGAGAAGGCTGCCGTATGCCGTATAATCTGAAAAAAAATCGTTGATTACCGTATAATACGGCAATTGCCGTATCAATAACAACACTGGTTTGGAGCCAAGTAAACCCGATTCAGCATCACCGACCGACTAGAGCCGAGTGTACTCGATTCAGCGTCACCGACCGACACTGGAGCCGAGTATATCCGATTCAATGTCTCGAGCGTGGCGGTTAATTTTCGTTCCCTGTTCAGAAAGAGCGCAAAGTGCGCCTAGAGAAGTTTTCACTTCAAAAAATATATACACTTATTATTTTTCAAATTTCCCGCCTTTTCTCGTCTCTGACCTACCGATAAAAGTACCTGCAAGTAATACATTATCAAACTTACAGCACGCTTACGTAATAAAACAACCTTTTGTACGCGAAATGCCGATGAAAAAATCGTTAAGTACTACTTTTAACCTTCCAAACTTAGACATTCCTATCTTGCCTGTACTAAGTTAGTCTTTAGCATGTCAAAATTACTTACACTATCGAACAAAACAATGTTCATTGCCTGTTTTTTACCAAGCTATTTTAGACATAACGTATGGAACAAGCAATGGACGCTGTATAATACTGTTTTATCGTATTTAGGGGGGGATAAAGGCTCGGCAGGACCGGTTTCGCGGACTGTGTCTGGCGGGAAAACTATGCATGGAATGCGGCAACCGCCCGATGGTCCGAAGCGCACTATGAACGTCACGACCACAGATTATTAAGAAAAAATGGTTTTGACTTTTGGGCTGTCAAAATAATGGCCAACTTGATTTTTCTTGCTGCCGTACTGCGGGCGCAAATATCCGGAATGCTCAGCAAGTAAAAGATACAAAATAACAATCACCTTGTCGGTTATTTCCGGCATTTAATGATTCAGATCAACGTGAATGACGAGACGTCACTCACGTCACGACGAGCGTTTGACGAGAGTTGATTGTTTGGAATCAAGATTATACAGAATTTCTGAAGCATTCTCTTATGGCGCATTCCGGGCGTATACACGACATATCATGCTATACATTTCCAGTTTTAGCGGAACTTTTCCAATGAGAATTAGCTTATAGGTACTGGAAATATCTAGCTTGAGATGTCGTCGTTCGTACGCCCGACTTTATGTTCATGTTAATTCGATAAACATCATCAGATTTAAAATATCATTCTGCCTCTGTCAACTGCAAACGATTTTCAGCAAAAGAACAACGTTTCTTAGAATCGTTGAGCGCTAAATGAATTAGCCGTTGGTAGTGTAAGTCTAAAATCAGGTAATAAGCTCCGTCGTCGAAAGAGTAAATACAGTATAATATGCAATGTACAGACGCCAGCAGGTCAAGCTACCCGAAACTGTCAAATTTTCCCAATCAACCTTGAACCTTAAAACTTTAGAGATAAAGTTATCAAATTTCTTTAATAGATTATCAACTTTATCGCTAAAAATTTGACAGTTTCGGGTAGCTTGACCTGCTGGCGTCTGTACATGCAGTAATAAAAACGCGTACGGTATTCAAACATTTTGATAACAAACTTACAGTGATGCCTACTGCATTTTCACTTAAAGTGTAACAATGTTCAATATATACTTTTTTCGAGTTTATTCCTCACATTTATGTAATATAACGAAAAAAATAATGTTGATAAAACGAATAATCGCCGATATTGCCGATTTCGTAACGGGATTAGTTACACAAACATGCATTTCATTAAGTACGAATATAGGCTGAGCTATTTCGTTACTAACACTGTAGACCGCATTGTAGTCTGAACAAATAAAGATGAATAAATTAAATCAAACTGTGAAGAATAATCAAACATGCGAATCGGACCGTTCGGACGCGTTCACTTCGCTGTCGAAACGAATGAACAAGAACATCGCGAGCGAGAGGCTTCGACGTGAACTGTCAAACTTTAACTTTGTTGAAACTTGAAATGCCGATATAATTTCGCTAAAACAAACTTTATTTACTAATAGAACTAGTAAACAGTGCCTTAAACAATATTTTTAAAATGTTATCTAGTTGTTAATAGTGTTTTATGTGTTGTATTTTGTGTTTAAAAGTTATGTTGTGAGTGGGTCAAAGTTTTGTGGATTTTTACATATTTTGCACGGATTTTCCGGCGTGGAAAGCGAAATTCGCCCTTCATAAGGTAATTCCTTTCACCTTTTACCCGTACGTTAATAGTATAAGCCGAATTTCAGTAGTTTTCGCTTACTTTTTAAGTTTCTAACTGGACGTGGAACGAAAGTAGAACGCACACGCGGCATTTTTTTTTTTAACGCAAAAGTAAACAATGAGGTCTCCGTACAGGATTGAAACCTGTTTGGTATTTTTTAGCGGGAAAATTGGTCAAATAATTACTGTCGGTTTCTCAAAAGTTATTTCGATCTATGATTCAAGTTATAATGCCGCCCACGCACTTGTTTTACATACTTCGCCGGTTTTTAAGTGATGTTATTGACCAAGTATGTCAGACAGTTAGCATATCGTCATTTTTAACTTACCTGTAGAATATTATTGTGTAGGCTTTACTCCATAAGTTTCCTGAACTCTGTGGGTATTTAAAACATTAGTGCCTACTTGTTTACTAACAAGTTTATTTACCACAGATTGCAAGCCTACCTGACCCAAGTTCCTTTGAAGAAACCCTGAAACCCCAAGAGGTTGCTGAAAATCCCAATCCTACTACAAAATTATAAATCCAAGATTTCCTTGAAATTTTTTTTTAGGATTAAGAAAAATTAATAATTATGTCTGCAATAAATAATTTATCAATCCTATTTTTCACCTTAATTCAATTTTTTTTTTTGTATTTCTATGCATTTTGCTCAGAAATACAAAAAAAAATTGATATGATGATAGTAGGTACTTCCCTACATCATCTGTCACAAGAACCTCTACTATTGTATCTTTCTTAGTTTTAGGTCTACTATACCCTGTCCATTAGATAAACCATTTTTTGACAGATGGAACTAGTGCTTGCAGCAACACACAATACATTGATTGATACATGTACGGTATTATAATGTCTATAAGAAGCCATAAATAAGGTAATTCAATAACATAAGGCAGTTTATAAATTTATTTTATAGTTAACTTTTACGTAATCTGGAATATGTATGGTCTAAGACAGCTGTCAAAAAACGGTTAACCAAATAGACTGGGTATAAGAAAGATACGTCTGCTTCTTTTCATGTCAATGGTACTCTTCTATGTTGTTGTTTTCGTATTGTTTAACCCCAGTAGGTAGCTACATTGATTGCGGAGTCAGCTGTATATTTAGGTCATCCGAGGTGCAGGTGAACATGCACATAAGACACTCCAGCACATAGAAAAACACCATATAAATTACAGTATAAATATAGAAATTTTACAAAGGGTGACACAATGGGCGGTTTAGCAATGTTTTAAAAATAACTTAAGGAGGGATAATAAAAAATGTATCATGGTCTGATCAGAAGCACCGCCCTTGCACTGAGTGTTGGAGAAGGATACTTTAAAATTCTTCAAGTCCACTTCCACTCTTACTAAATGCAGCTGTATATTAATAAAAATATGTAGTGTCTGCCATCTGACCTCTACTACTCGGCTAATAGGAGATACCGCAATCGCGGCATAATAAAACCATTCATTACAATAAATTCCTGATGTCTACTGTGAGTACCAAGTTAAGGGGGATGCTCGCATTGCTAAAATAATAAACCTACAGTCTAAAGAAAGAAAGAAAATACATTTATCTAGCACAGACTAAAAGACACACAGTACACCGGATACATACATCAGATAGCAACAAATAAAACTCAAATAGAAAGTGTAAAGTCCGATGTAAGAAAATAGCAGGAAAGTCTGCCTCACAGCTGCACCAAAAAGGCCCAGTTCAGCAAAAATGCCAGATAACTAGTGCCTGACGCTGGTTTTCAACTGAACCTGATGTGTGAGGTGACAGATTTAAATCAGTTTTACACTGGTATGTGACGTGTGTTGCATACACACGTCACGCCACATATCAGTGTACTTACATAAAATAAATACGTGTCAGATAAAAAATACTAACGAATATTCTAATAATATTTAGCTTGAAAAAATGTAGCAAAAGGACATTTTTCCAATAAGCTATGTAAATGATGCAGGGTGACAGGAGACTATGACGCTCAACCTACCAACTTACCAAGTGGATTCAGTACATGATTCTGAACTCCCTCTGTTGAAATTTTGCATACACATTGACTACATAGGTATTGCATTTGCAGTTTTTTTTTATAACTAACGAAAGATTTTTACGCTAGGGGGGAGTATAAAGAGATAACATTTGTTTTTTGTTGGGGGTAATCTCCGGAACTGCCTGTCGGCTTTGAAAAATTATTTTTAATTTTGATAGCCCAATTCTTGATTCACGCTAGGGCCCTAAGGAGCTGAGCAAAAAGAACAAAATGGGCAGAAGGAACGCTAACCCTAAATGAAGTACTAGCGTGGGCAGGTAATGCGTTGCGACAAATTTTACTCAGACAAAGTTGCGGGCTAGAGCTAGTTATCTATAAAGTTGTGAAAGTAGAACATTCACCTTAACACAATAATAATAAATACTCCACACAAAGGATCCTCTTTGTGTGTGCAATAAATATTATATTTCCTATCTGTTGACCCCATACTTTCACATTATCAACGCTGGAAGAAAACAATGTTATCAGCCAAATGCCTGCAGTATGAGTAAAAGGAATTAATTGACATATTTTTATACAATAATAACAAACCAGCCTTTCATTTGTCCACAAACACAAACTATGAGTACTCTAACGGCTTCAGCACCCTCGAAAACCATGAAAACGACACCTACAAAGAACAAATTTAAAAAAAATGCATCCGCCATCTTGGATTTTCATTTTCATCTCACTATTGGCTTGGCTTCCTTCGAAAATACCCATGTAAACTATATTTCTCTGTCTTATTCTATTACATAAATGAAAAGTCGCATGGAGGGGGCAGAACGCTTTTTCGTTACGTGACGATTTCTTCCATTTCACTCCTAGCACAAGCTCCGTAAATGAACTTCGTTCCAAAAATTTAAAAAAGTCAAAGGTGAAATTATTTATTTCAAATAGACACTTATTGAACTTTTGAACGTCAAAAATTACATTAAATAGAATTGATTCTAGTCGCCCCTTCCAAAAGGTAGTTTTCGTATGGAGAAGAATGGACAAGAAACTCCACCGTTACTCTTTTAAAATGTTTTCCAAAAGCATACATTAATTATATATAATAATATGTGAAGTACATTAATTATATAAAAAGCATTATGCTTAGATGGTCTGGTCATGTTGAGAGGATGAATGAAAGGATACAACAACAAGTATTTACAAGGCATATTTGAGTAGGATGCCCTAGAAGAACTATCATGGTGATGCTCTTCAGAAAGGTCAGGCGCGTAGTAGTCGCAACAGGCGCGCGTGTATGACCTGGGGTCTTCTCCGAAGTGGTATCGGCCGAATCTTCGGCCGTTTCCTGCTACGATGTTACTATTTGGTTCGGTCGGTCCCGATCCTACACTTCTAACTCTTTCGAATATTGACTATGGTCCCGATCCAACTGAGCCGATCAGCAGTGCGGTTCTGTAACCATCTCACCGTGAAAACTTAGGTGAAGTGAGCGTGGAGTAAGCTGTCATCCCAACTAATGCTAGGGATTGACACCGTTGACAGCTCACTCTAAGCTCACTTCACCTAACTTTTCACGGTGAGATTTTTACAGAATTGATCGGCTGAACTTTTTCCGCGTTTTTCGAAAAATATTCGGTTCAGCCATGTGTCGGTCCGATCCGATCATTCGCATTTTGCACTTCGTAGTAGACTCCCCGATGTATGAACGTAAATGAGGCAAAAGGAGTATGTCAGGATCGTACCAGGTGGCGTTCTGTAGTTTCTGCCTACCCTCGTGTGAGAAAATGAAAACAGCTTGTGCCTTCGTGTAAATATTAGCCAGTCAGCGAGGTGGAAACGAGGCTGACTGTCCAGGGTGCGCCCCTCGTACATTTAAGTAACGACATTCGTGGAAGCAATTTCATGCACTTTAGCTACGTCATACTTATCAAGGTCGAACGTATTTTTATAATAAGCAGAGCTGGCGACTAGGTTAGGTAATACGAGCTGGTGTCCAATCACTGGTGGAAAATCGATTATTCGATCCACCCCACCACCCTAGTTGCGTAACACACTATTACATTATGAATCATCTATATCCTAATCCTACTTCCTACTAATATTATAAATGTGAAAGTTTGTATGGATGGGTGGATGGATAGATGTTTACGGTGGCCGGGAGTCGTCACGCGGCTCCCGACGACGCCCGGAGCGTCTCCCGCGGCGGCTGGGACGGGAGGCTCTCTCCCTCATCTGTCCCGCCACCTCCTTCGCTCCTCCCACTCCAGGCCAGCAATGCCTTGGACTGACAATCTCACGGAGGGTACCTAGTTCGTGTCTATAAAAATATTATTATTATTTCCTACGTGATATTTGCCAACTCGTTTTATCAGGAAATTTAAAAATAAACGCATGGCTAAGAAATAACAACAAAAGACTTGTTTTAAATCTGATAAAATTAAAATACGTTCTTCATTGACATATTTACACCAAAAAAAATCACGTCGAATCTAGAAGTGAATTTAGACGTATGAAAGAAAATATTTTTGGGACACGCACAGGAAATACATCTGCCTAGCCTTTTCCCGACTATGTTGGGGTCAGCTTCCAGTGTAACCGGATGCAGCTGAATACCAGTATATTACATGGCGCGACTGTCTATCTGACCTATTATTATCTGACTTATTATTGTCGTTGTAGGTATAGGAAACTTATTAACGCCATTTGTTATTTTTGCCGGAAACAGTGATAGATACAGTATTCACATTTTTATCTATCCCACATCCTCATTCTAGTTTGCTATTTTTGTTGTCATCGACTTCGACTCTTCCACTCCTGATAACGAACCTAAATTCATTAAGTACAAAATAATACAGGGAGGCAGGGCATCAACGCGACACCAACATAGTAGGGAAAAGGCGAGGCAGATGATGACCATTTTAAATCTTTAACAAAAAAGTATGCGTCATAAAAAATAAAGAAAATAATACAATGGGCGGTGTTATCGCTACCAACGATATTTGACAACCTTGAGAGTTTGTATCAAAGGTCGTGTCGTTTGCACTATACTTACCTACTTACTAGTATTTTTGATAACTTCTCCATCTAATCTGAAAAGCGGCCAAGTGAGTCTGACTCGCACAGGAAGGGTTCCGTTCCACAGCAGACAAAGACGAAACGTTGGAAGGCCTCCCACAAAGGTTGACCTGTTGAACGCCGCAGGAATCCGCTGGATGCAAGGAGCGCAAAACCAGTCAAAGTGGCGATGCTTGGGGGATGCTTGGGGCCTATATCCAGCTGTGGACGTCTTACGGCTGAAGTGATGATAATGATGAACCCTTAAATTATGATCAACTCTTCACCATTTGCCTGCTACAGTTGCAACAACATAATCAGCCTATATTGTTCCCACTGCTGGGACACAGGCCTCCTCTCTTCGAGAGCGAATGGGCTATAATCTACCACGCGGGCCCAATACGGGTTGTTAGATGTCACATCTCTTCGAAATTTTGGTTCTAGGACATGCCGGTTTCCTCACGATGTTTTCCTTCACCGTTTTTGAGAGCAGTGTCTTCTTCTTCTTCGTGACGCTGGCACCACTGAATTTCATATCTTGTTGGCCCAAAACTTTGCCACTTCCACGGCGTCGACAGTGGCAGCGCAGAAGTCACTTTGACGGCATGTTTTGGGACACAGAGGGCAGGATAGCAAGTGGCGCATGGTTTGCGACATAGCTCCACAATCACACCCAAAAAAAAACACAAAGAATAAATGGAGGGAATAAAAAAAATGGATGAAATAATTTACACAAAGTAAAGCGCCTGTCTGGGTTCGAACCTACGACCTACAACTCGTAAGTCGCGGCCATTACCACTGGGCCACCACTGCTCTCAGTTCACAGACCGTTGTTATGACTTTCGACAATGCCCTCTTCCTTCAACGCACCTTCGTCCCGAAATCGTCCACAGCGCACTCTCAATTTTCGCACCATTACATTCCAGAGGTCAAATGTAAACAAATGATTTAATTGAATAAACAATACATATCCTCCTTTTAAACGTACGTTGTATGCGATCACCGAGTACCGTCACCCAGCCTTGTAGAGCTTACTGAATCATGTCTGATGTCATTCTGTAGCTATGGACTTTGATGAAGACAGCATGGCCAGCGTAACTCGGACCTACCTCACCCGAAATGGAGAACTAAGCGATTCTCCATATTTTAGAACCTTTAGGCTCTTTGTGCACGAGGGGCCCGTGGCTAAATAATAATAACCGCGCAGGTCAGGATCAGGTTAAGCTACGCTTGCCGCGGTTGGTCTGTGAATGGGTGACCATCTTGACATACCTCCGTGCCTCGGAAAGCACGTTAAACCGTTGGTCCCGGCTGTCATTTGTGGATCTTTGACAGTCGTTACGGGTCGTCAGAAGCCCGAAAGTCTGACAACCAGTCTTATCAAGGGGTATCGTATTACCCAGTTACTGGGTTGTGGAGGCAGTATCTCCGTGTAAAATACTGGTATTCAGCTGCATCCTGTTAGACTGGAAGCCGACCCCAACGTAGTTGGGAAAAGGCTAGGCAGATGATGATAGGCTCTTTGTACCCGGCACAGTTTCTTTACGGTAGGTACGGCGCGTCGTAGAAAAAACGTGTCTGTCAACAAGCTTCCTTAGTGATCCATACAACACTGACGACCGTGCCTGCGACTGCGACACTGCGAATAAACCGTAGTTTTTCACGGCAAGAAAAATACATTTGTTGACAGACACTATTCTCTAAATAGCTCGAGATCTAGAAGCTGCCAATTCACTGGTGGCTCGAAGACAACCTCCCTCATAGTTCATTCGCACACCCGCCCTCATTAAAATCGTTGTTTCCTTTTTTAAAGCTAATTATATTGCCAAGCAAGGCCCACTACAAATTCTATACTTATATGTTACATACTGATATTATTTATCACATATTAATATAGTATTATGGAGAGGTAAAAGATCATTGGCCATCATAGAAATTTTCCTATATCTATGGGCACCATTGTGTGTAAACTACACCCACGCTGTACAGAAATAAAATAGGGTGGAATAGACCAAATGTAGAGTTTACGATAGTATGGGTTGTATTAGTGTACTGTCTGTTAGGCCAAAAAAAATTAAAGGGTATTGTCTATATACCTATATATTTTGTTTAACAACAATTAACATCTTCATCACGTATTATTATTAACTTTTAATTAATTTGCGCCATTAATAATTACTGGTAACTAAAAATTCTTGTATTGGGCAAAATTTCTACCACGTTCAACTCTGCAAGCTTCTGACAGAGTTTACTCTTCCATGGGTTACGGCCGCTGTATGTCCCGTACCAGAGTTTCCTGATATGATTTACGGCCGGTATAAACATTGATTTTTTATTGACCTGTTAATTTTTACTTCCATTTAAACAACAAAAAAAGGACTTGAAATTAAAAGTGGGGTATAGTATATCTTAACACTTTAAATCTAGTTTGGTTTTTGTACGCAAGTTTTCACAAACCGGGTCAAATTACGCCCAATGACCTTTGTTTGTAAGTTTGTATCACCGGAACGAATGAACGAATTCAGGAAAAAAATACTGGTATAATTATTTATTCATTATGGAAGATTTTGTTGCTTAGAGTGTGGAAGGTGAGGTGTAGTCCTGAACGCCTCAAACGTGGTTGAAGGAACAAACGAGATCTCAAGTTATAATGGTCACTCCGTATGATTACGAGGTGCTAAAATATTACTACTGACCCATTTTTGGTGAGGTGCGAAACTGGTTTGTGGGATTCTGAGAAAGGAACGTATTGCACGTTGTGTTGTGGACTTTTGATACGATTTCTGATCGACGCTACTGATTAAAGATGGCTTGGTGATGTCTGGCAGAAAACCCTGATCGGCGCTACTTATTGATGATGTGATGTCTGTCAGAAAAATAGGTAACCCTTTCGTGTACCCGGGTACAGTAAGAGACAATGGGCAGAATTTTTAGTGTTGCATTGAAATTTAATCACGATTGCTCTCAATACGGTGAAGGAAAACATCGTGAGGAAACCGGCATCAAAAAATCGAAGACATGTAACATCTACCAACCCGCACTGGGCCCGCGTCGTGGATTACGGCCTCTCACCCGGTGGACGTCTGTGGCCCAGCAGTGATTTTGAGTGAGTTTGGCCAACCAAAAACAGCCACTATGTAGGACTTAATCAAATAGAAATCAAATGACATCGAACAGCCTTCCATGCTACGGCTACATTGTCGCTATAACGCGACCTCACTTCGCGCTTCGCGCGCTCTCTGTTGTACAGCGATACGTCGATCAGTGCGAGAGAGAGCACGGGAATTGTAGCTCGCGATATAGCGACAATGGAGCCGTAGCATCAGAAACCGGGTGCCAACACACTGCAGTGACCGCGACTGGGCTGCTTGCCCACTGACCCGAATGGTACAGTCTACAGTTAGGCTGAGTTAGAAACAGGTTCTAATGCACAGACCGTCTGCCGACATACGACTGTTTTTGCTTGTGCTTTCCGAGACACGTAGGGGTCTCGGTATGTAAAGATGGTCACCTATCCACGGACCGACCGCGGCAACTACTGTGGCTGTTACTACTTAGCCACAAGCCCCTCAATTAAAATACGGACACTTTGTTATGAAGTTTTTTATTTTATTTTTTATACGTGTTAGGTAAACTTTGTACTTAAAAAATAATTACATGTAACGATCATGGTCGTATTATCTCCGTAAGCTAATTATCATTTATCACTATCACACAGCCTTGGCATTGTTCAAATATTTAAGCCTGATAACATCAGATGAGCTCATTCTGAAAGGTTTTTAGGTTATCACATTTCTTTCTTTATTATTACGAGAATAGATGTGCAGTCAGCTGTTTGACCTTCCGCCATGTTGGGTTTTTACCGCCAAAAATGTGACATAGACAATTTTTAACACTTTTTTATGTTCCAAGAAATAAATTCGGGTCACTAACTGCAATGGGTGGAAATGCCAATAAGCATAATAATTAATCAGCCTATAATGAGTACTGGAACACAGGCGTCCTCCTCTTTTTGTGAGAGGGAGTGGGCCGTAATCTACCAGTGCGGGGTAGAGGTCCATGCGACTGCCACCCCGCACTTCCTCTTCGAATATTTGGTTCTAGGACATGCCGGTTTCCTCACGATGTTTCCCTTCACCGTTTTGAGAGCAGTACCTGGTGATGATTTACACAAAGTACATTTTACGCCTACGAAGTGAACCCAAGGAGACACTTTACTTTGTGTAACCGTGTTGATCTCAAAATAAATGCTCATGTTTACAGCAATGGAGGTACCATTCCTGGAAAAGAAGAAAGACAGAAAATACATTTATTTAGCATAGGTACACTAAAATACACACCCCATACACCACACATACATCAGATAGCAACAAATAAAAATCAAATAGAAAGTGTAAAGTCCGATGTAAGAAAATACCGGGAAAGTGTGCCTCACGGCTGCACCAAAAAGATCAGCAAAAATGAACATGACGCCATGTCGCAGTCTCGCTAACAAAATGCAAATGGCAATGCTGCCTGCGTTTTGAACACTGTTCCTGTTGACAGCGATGCGGACGAATTTTTCGATGCCCTATGATTCTTTTGCTAATTTTTTCACATGTACCTACATATTATTATTTTAAATGTTACCTTATATAATGTAAATGTTATCTTGGTTAAGTAAATAAAAAAAAATTCTTAGTTAAAGTTTAATGATGGCAACATGAAAAATGGAAATTATTTCACAAAAATTTCATGCCACAGGAACGTAGAACATTCTTATAGCCGTGGTCATGAAATATGATTATTGTTTCCAAATTCCAACACGTCCTCAAACCCGGTGAGAGACTAAACTGTATGAACAATACAAAGAGAGGTGATGTCAACGTTATCAGCTGAAGGTCGCGATTAGAAACGGTTCGTGATGCTGTACAATAGAGTATAAATGCAGAAGGTTTACTGGAACTGGCGATAAGATTCGCGGGAAATAAAAAAAAAATACCATTCACAAGGTCGAGGTCTAGATCAGAGCTGCACCCAAATATTGCGTACCCAATTTTTATCCATAACCCGACAGGTTTTGAAGGAAATCATTGCTTTACTTAGTATGTTTGAAAAATTCGTATGCATCGTAAATTACGCAATGAATGTTGTTGAACTGTCAAAATGAAAGGAATTGCCATTAAAAAAGTGTTACGGTATTACCCAGAAGGTCGACTCAGGAAAAAAAAATTGACATGCACCACAAATCTAGGACGTGGACGCTCACGTTTATAGGCTGCTTCCATGCGTGATCGAATCAGAAATGCAAACCGAAATTTTAAATTCAGGGAAGGTTAGTAATGCTACTAGCAAACTACTCGGTAATAAAAGTAGTATTCTAATAACTTTTACAGCACATTCTTGCAAACAGCCGACGTTTTTGTTATTAACCTTATGTTGGCATCGTTCGTCGGCATGACGTCGGCTCACTGTTTGCAAGAATGTGCTGTAAAAGTTATAATAATACTACTTTTATTGCCGAGTAGTTTAGATTCAAATATATTTAGGTAACATAACTCGGGGCTAGACAACTTTGTAAATTGTCACATCATGGTTGAATTTGTACACTTAAGAGGTAAGAGGAACAGCGGGGTAATAACACACACACAGTAGGAATGGGTTTCATTTTGACAGTTCAACAACATTCATTGCGTTATTTACGTTGTTGAGCAGACAAATGTTTCGAACATATGAAGCAATGGATTAGCAATATTTTTCAAAATGGTTCAGATTGTCATTGATAGCGTGTTGTAGGGTGCTAGGTGAACCAATTCTTAAATTTCAAAATTTAATACTGTAAATCTAGTATTTGATACCTATGCAATAATTTTAGCTACCTCACGTATATGTAAATTTAAGTTAAAACCCTTCCAGAACATTACAAAATCACGTAAATCGGATAAAATGGTTCCCGAGTTATAATCACACAAGCTACAGACCGACTGGATGATATCTAAAACCTATGCGTTAGATATTCTCGCAACACATTCAATTACGCAAATATACGTTTTCGCGCTAAAACTGAGTGTTGCAATATCAAATAATGTCAGATATTGCAATAAAATAACTTTCTCGTATGTAAAGGTCTGCGAATGGCGACTTTTAGCTGCTAGACTAGAATATCATGCGTTTTCTTATTCAAAGATTGTCAATATTCTAGTATTTGTTATTAAATTGAGGACGGGTTTTTAGTGTGTCTGCTAATCAAAATAAAGTAAGTATTGCAAAGGGGGAATTTTCTCCTAGACACAAATCAATGGCTGCAATCCATTTATTTGTATCCTATGGTCTTAAATAATTACGGTACTACACTATACCATTTTTACCCGACTGCCCCAGATATGTTTTTTCACGTTTGACAGATTCATCTATGATAGTTACTCTGTGATGGAGGGTCTCTCGCTATAGACAATCTATGGAATTAGTATGTACTAGACAGGATGGCAGGGACATCAACGCGCAACCTGTTACCACGAATAAGCTAGGGTATCTACAATCATGTGCTGAGTTCATGGTTACAAGGGGTTTACCACCAGCTCCGCACCGCTTTTTTGTACTAAGTCATAGAACAAAAAAAACAGTACAGTTCAACTTCTGCCCTGCTATAAGAGCTGTTGGTAAGCTCCCAGTTTGTGCGTCGAAGTCCCTGCCACCCTATACAAGGTGTCGATTTGCATCCTCATCAAATTCATGGAGGTAACTATATGCTACTGATTCTCGACATGAATCATTGATAATAAAAGAAGTGGGTACTTTTTTGAAGTGAAAACTTCTTTAGCGGCGTTGAACACTTTTTTTGTAATGGGTAAAAAATGTTAAACTCGCGTCAGGACACGTGACCTGATCGAAAATTCGTAAGACGGTAAGTTTTCACTTCTGTCGGCACTCCCGGAGTGCAACCGGTCGTTTTTTTTTTTTTTTCTAATTTTCGGAAATCGGCATGTGTCGAACCCGCATTTTAAAACGCGGTCTGTGTGAGACCGCGCTGTAACTGCCCTTTTCCACACACATAAAAACCATAACGCGATTCTGTTCTTTGAAAGTGGTGTATTCTGAAATACTGTCAAACTTAAATAACAAAAAAAAAAAAACAAGTATGTACTCATTATTGACCAGGGATCGTAATTTTATTTGATTATTTATGTCTTTCATAAAAGGATCCTGAAATTTGACGAGGATGCAAAACAACAGCTTGTGTAGTACATACTAATTCCATAATTTTTTTTGACAGTATGCACATGCGGGTGGCATGTATAAAAACTACTGTTACATAGAAAAGCTGTTCCTTACAATTTTACCTACTTTTCATTGAAAATCTAACATTGACATTAAACACCTAACAAAGGAGGGAAGGAACTAATAAATATACATAAATATAAATGTAGCGGCACAGTTATTTATAAATAAATATTTAAACAACAATTCAGAGTATTGCTTTAATTAAATATTATTATTGATTGATACGACACGTTCTATTGTAATTATTATTTCCTGTTACTAGTCAATTATACAGACGCCAGCACATCAAGCTACCCGAAACTGTCAAATTCTCCCAATCAACCTTGAACCTTAATGCTTTAGTGATAAAGTTGAAAATCTATTAAAGAAATTTGACAGATTGTAGTAGCTTGATGTGCTGGCTGGCGTCTGTTCCTATGTGTAGTAAATAATTAGTTTTACTTGATAATAATAGTGAATGAAAAATGTTCTTATTGCAAACATTCTTCTTTATTCTTACCTAATCTGCATTCGCGAAATATTCGCCAAAAATGTAAACAAGTATGAGTTTATGGAAAAATAACTTTAATTTCAACACAATAAAGTTCAGTTTACGCTACAACTTCAAAAATATTTTTATAACTTTTTCGATAGTGCTAGTCACTCTGAAATCAACTTAATAACCATTACAGTAAAGTTGATATTAGTTTAACTTGAAATAACGTCAATTTGAAACGTAAATAAAATTTGATTTAAAGTGTAAGTTGCTTCGTAGATTCCCGTAAAAGTCAATTTTCGGAACTTACCATAAATGTTCTTGGGCTTGTTAGACGAACGTTTCCAAAAATCGAGCTATTTTGCCTAAATCGCGTTCGGACAACCTGACAATTTTGCATTGTTTATATTTCTACTTATAAACAGCTCTGCAAAATTACATAAGCGAAAAAAAACGCGTCCATTTTCTCTGCGACCTAGATTCTCAATCACTTGTAAATCAAGTACGTGAAACGGAACGTGACAGAATGCGCTTGGTGCACGGCGCATGCGCGGAAACCTCAGAACTAACATGGCCGCCTGGCTGCCGAAGATTTTGAATAACAAACAAAGTAATTTTTCAAGGAGTTTAGAGTATGAATGTCGATGGCTATAAGAGTAGGGGAAGACCAAAGAAACGATGGATGGACTGTGTGAATGATGATATGGTTAGAAAGGGGGTGACTGTCGAGATGACGACTAATAGAGAAGTATGGAAGAAAAAGACACGTTGCGCCGACCACGAATAAATTGGGGTAAGGGCAGGAGATGATAATTCTGGATCCGGTTAAATGTCAATGGGCTGGTCTCCATAAAAAAAGTCGACAAGAACGCTAAGCGAAAAGAAGGATGCGAAGGGGTGAGTTGAAGGCCGAAATTTAACGCGGACCGCGGACGAAGACGCGGGCAGATGCTAGTGCCGTGTAGGAGAATAACGTATTAACTATTTATATACGGAGGGTGTTTAAAACACGTATTAGCTATACAAACATATATTAATCCGAAAATATTAACGAAACAAAAACAAACGCGTTTCGCGGGATGAGAAAATAATAATGACAGCAAGTTTTCTATACTCTATGGAACTATGGAAGTTCCTTCCTTCAAAAACTTTACAGCCAGCACTCGAAGTAGCTTCACTGGTGTTGCCAACAAACAGGTGTAAAACTACCCATAAGGAAGGCGAGAAGTCTTACCAAGGGGTATCGTATGACCCAGCAACTGGGTTGTGGAGGTCAGATAGGCAGTCGCTCCATGTAAAATACTGGTACTTAGCTGCATCCGGTTAGACTGGAAGTCGACCCCAACATAGTTGGGAAAAGGCTAGGCAGATGATGATGTAATAATTTTTTTGTATTGGACCTTAACTGGGAACCTTCTGGTTACGGATATAAGGTCAAAGTTCCAACTTTGTCTGACGATTTTTAACGAAAACCAGTTTGAAATGTTTTATAACTCAGTTTAAAAAAAATCCCCACAACTCCTGTACCGTTGCATGCACTCATAAGCACAATGTTTGCCGTTCGTTACATTGCATTGCGCGCTGCCATGAACAGTGATTTTTCACACCAAGCATAAAAGTCGTTTCCCAACAATTATGTTTGTACAATGTAAATTAGTTTGGTGTACTTGTATGCTTAGTTAACGGCTAAATAATCGATTTTGTTAGACCCTGCACCCTAATTTCGTAACACACTTCAATCTGAATTATTTTGAAGGATATTGCTAATCCATTGCTTCATATCTTCGAAAAAATCGTCTGCTCAACAACGTAAATACCGCAATGAATGTTGTTGAACTGTCAAAATGAAAGCCAGTGCTACTGATAGTGTGTTACGCAATTACCCAGGTGTATTATATTATAGAGTTGCTTTTTTAGATTTGACAACCCTAGCCTTTCTAGAGAGAAAATAATTCAACTTTTTCCTCGAAACTCGTGGGAATAACAATATAATAATCGATTAACTCCTCAATTTATAGATAACACCGTTATCGATTTCATGGAACAAGAAAAAATGATTCAAACTTGCGTTCATTAATAATTTTCCGAATGCCATAGTGAGATCACCCAACTACGGTCATATCTTATCACAAAGATAACTTCACACCTACCAAACCAATTTCACACTCAAAATGTAACCGTATTTCAATGCAATAAGGCTTGATAAACAAATTTCGCAAACGTAAATTAAAATTGGTAATATTGAAGTCAACGATGACGTAATTCTAACCGCCCGCGATTTTTTGCTTCGATTTTCGAAATTGGGCGCGTTCGTTAATTCGGTTTCAGTCTTGGAGTTGCTAGAGCAAAAAGTTTAATTTTCCCACTTCCCACTTTTATAATTGAAAGTGTTAATTTGCTATAGAAGGTATTTATTCAGTGAATCCATTATTCAACCATAGCTATTGGTGAGGTCCGCCTTGCTATAAGGAATTTATCGCAACCTGATTAACAGATACGGCACTAGTTCATTGATTAAACATAATATTATAAGTTGCTAGATTTTCTTAGAAGTATTGTTGTTCGAAGTTTTCTCTTCGAAAACAAATGTTCACCTTGACGTTACCTCATAACCTCGCCTACCTCTTTATTTATTATTGAAAAATTAAAACAATAAAATGTTAATTAAATAAATAGTTGAATGAAACATTTTGTTGGGAAATAATTCATTGATTCTCTAAATACTTATTCACCTTTTACGATGGATACTTTTTAAAATTAATCTACAGACGCCAGCACATCAAGCTACTACAATCTGTCAAATTTCTTTAATAGATTTTCAACTTTATTGCTAAATTATTAAGGTTCAAGGTTGATTGGGAAAATTTGACAGTTTGGGGTAGCTTGACCTGCTGGCGTCTGTACTTAACTCCTAAAACTTTCTGCGCTTCTAATGATTCGAACTTTTTTTGATAATTGGGCCTCTTTTTAACTTTCTGACGTTTTCTCACAGTCAGACGGGAAATTCTCGTAATTTTAAGAACGTTCACAGTCTGATCTAGATCGAGACCGATCTGTGAAAAATGCCTCTAATTTCCCTACACTTATGACAAGTTTATGACATTGATTGTCGCTGAGATGAGATTGCGACTAGATTTTGAACGTTTTTAATTAAGAGAATTGGCCTTCAGTCGATCGATTCTGTAAAAATTTCACCGTGAAAATTAGGTGAAATGAGCTTAGAGTGAGCTGTCAGTAGTGTCAATCCCTAGCATTAGTTGAAATGACAGCTCACTCCACGCTCACTTCACCTAAGTTTTCACGGTGAGATGGTTACAGAATCGCACTGCAGGTCGCTGTTACTTGACTATTTAGTATTTTTAGGACCCTAAAATGGAAAGAGGCGAAATCATTAAATTTGAGTGTTTGATAAAATTTATAGAAAAACAAATGTGAATTATTTGTTAAACTTTGAGTATGAATGAAACATCTGGAAAGTAAAGCTAACTTGACGAAGTAACCTTATTGTTCACAATTTGTAGTTTGTTAAACGCTTAACGCAAACCGCAAGCCACAAGCCGCAAATCATTCATCATCGTTCCTTGCAATAAACAATGAAATGTAAGTAACTTTATACATTCTGGGCTAATCAATGGTAATGGCGCTTAATGAGCTGATTCCATCTACTTATATATTATGATTATGTAAATTGGTATTGCGATTTGCAGTTTACATACCTCTTTATGTCATTATGAAGTTATGGAAGCACTTCCAACGCAAGTGCTCGCTTAAGGACCTGGGGTATTTAAATCAGTCAACTCAGCCTATCGCAGTCCACTGCTGGACATAGGCCTCTCAGGACAGGGCAGGGCAGGGCCGGACAACGGACTGGATGCGGAAGACGGAGACAGACGGACAAACATGCAACACAGATACAGCTGGGTCTATTTAGTTGGGTTTGTGTTGCATGTTTGTCAAAGGACCGATGGCCGGTTGAGCAGACGAGTCCAGCCGGACGATTCTGTAAAAATCCCACCGTGAAAACTCAAGTGAAGTGAGCTTGATGTGAGTTGACAGTAGTGTCAATCCAGGAATGACATCTCACTCCACGCTCACTTCACTTTAGTTTTCACGGTGAGATGGTTACAGAATCGCACTGCTGGAGTGGTATTTAAATACCATGCAGAATTTCAGTTCGTGGCTGAATAATAACAGCCGCACGGGTCGAGCGGAGGTTCAAAGCTATGCTTGCCGCGGTCGGTTCGTGGATGAGTGACCATCCACGTGTCCATTACATATGGAGATCCCTCCGTGGCTCGGAAATCACGTTAAGCCGTTGGTACCGGCTGTCATTCGTAAACCTTTGGCAGTTGTTACGGATAGTCAGAAGCTTTTAAGCCTGACAAACCAATCTTACGAAGGGGTATCGTGTTACCCAGTAACTTACTCGTATTCCACTGCATCTGGTTAGACTGGAAGCAACTATATGCTAAGGGCACCCCCTGTGGGGTACGGAACTCGGGTTAGGGGTAGGACGGCGGACATCCATGAGGATTTTCCGCCCGGAAAAAAAAAGGGGGTTCCGTACCCAACAGGGGGTGCGCTTAGCATATAGTTGCCAGATTTTTAAGCCCTGGCTAGAGGCCTTAATTTATTGAGGCACCTTAGGCAAGTCCGGCTAAGCAGACGACAACCTCCCAGGATAAATTGCGAGATGCCATTAAAAAAAAATGACGACTAGCCAATGATTTATAAACTGTATACGTATTCCCGCTCTCCCACAATATTATTAAGAAGAAAGTAAAGTACACATTCTAATATTTATAGTATTTTAACACGGAAAATAAAAACAATGCATTCAAATACAATTGCGGTTATTTAGAAAGCGATGAAATGATAACTTTGTGTTAAAAACTCTTTTGTGTTACGTGATACCATAGAGTACGATTGTTTCGGCCCTTCTATTGTTGCCAGGTTAAAAATGAATAAAATTTCGGGTACATCTGTAACAATTACCATTGTTATGGCTGTAGCCCTTTTTCCTAATGTTATATTTTGGATACGCAAATGGCGGTGACACGGTGCCGCAGCACTCGGTTTTCTCTCTCGGTTTTTTATCAATATCCTACTAACACGATCCAGCACGATAATTAGTTTCTTACAACAACAGGCAATAAAATTATTACATAATTAGTAAAACAGCGGTGCGGACGAGTACTTCGACGCCTAAGAGCGCATTCTACCAAACTTGTATACCTAGAATAAGTATACATTTTGAATTTTAATAATTTTAAAGTATAAATTTTGAATTTTAAAAATTTTTAAGTATAAATTTTGAATTTTTGACAGTTTTTTTATACTAGAACTGTCAGACGTCAATTTTATTCCACGAATAAAAGATAATAATTATCTAACTTTGGTAAAATCAGCCATTAAGCCATTAAGCCAATCAGCATTTAATTTTGTACCTAGTGTAAATAATTAGTAATAAGCGTAAAAAATACATTGTAAGTATAGAAGCATTTTAATGTTCACATATCCGTACCTCAGAATGTACGTTAAGCTGTTGGTCCCGGCTGTCATTCGACGATCTTTGGCAGTCGTTACGGGTCGTCAGAGGCTCGAAAGTCTGATAACCAGTCTTACCAAAGTATCGTACTACCCAGTAACTAGGTTGTGGAGGTCAGATAGGCAGTCACTTCATGTGACGTAGCCGGTATCCGGTTAGACTGGAAGCCGACCCCAACATAGTTGTGAAAAGGCAGGCAGATGATGAGTTAGTCATTTAATTTTGTTCTTAGTGAAAATAGTTAATTGTAAGTATATAAGCATTTTTAAAATACATGAATTAAATGTTGCATGTAAAAAAAAATCTATAAAATCTGCAATTTTAAATTACAAATGACGCAGGCGCGTACAATCGCAGCGCAAGGCGCCAAAACTGTTAATCGAATGCAAATGTCAGTGAGCGCTTGGCAGCCATACTTGCACTGCAAGGCAACAGGTCTGCAGGTATTTTCTCAAGGCGTTATTATTACACACGATCGGAATGTTATTAACGCACGACCGTTCCCGTAATACTTGACTACCGCGAATGGAGCCGCCATTTTAAAAGTAATCCTACTTATTAATATTATTTTAATATTATAAACGCGAAAGTTTGTAAGAATGGATGAATGGATGTTTGTTACTCTTTCACAAAAAAACTACTGAACGGATTTGAATGGAATTTGGCACACAGATAGTTTATAACCAGGATTAACACATAGGATACTTTTTATCCCGATATTCCCACGGGATTGAGACTAATGCGGGTGAAACCGCGGGGCGCTGCTAGTGTATCATGAATTTTGTGATTATTGTGTTGTGTGACTTTATTTCGTTTAAAAACACTAGGCATAAAGTAAAGACTTAAAATTAAGTCTCGAAAGTCATCATCACCTGCCTGCCTTTTCGGTTTTTTTTTTTCACATACTTAGGCAGCGTTTTAAGCAAGAATCGAGATCAACTTTCGATTTATGATAAACCTCATCTATTATGAGCATTCAGCATGTAACGTTTTAATTAATCAACATATAATTATCAGAGTATACAGAGTGAACAATACGTCAATAAATGAAAACACTGGCAATATTAACTAATGCACAGGATTGTTTTGGAACTATCAAATTAATCCTAAGAGAGTTGCCGAAAATCGAGTTGAATGGCGTGCAATAGGAGAGGCCTATGTCCAGCAGTGGACTGCTGTGTGTTACGAAATTAGGGCGCGGTTTCTCGACTTCGGCGATGCAAGGATGTAGATCCCATAGAATTTTTAATCATGACTAAATTACCGGATACAATACGCCTGCGCAAGTGCAGTGACAAATAGCTTGATTAAAAATAACGATGACTTACCTTGCCTTCATGTTCTGAGAAGGTTAAGTACTGATTTATTAGTAATATTATTTTATCTATAAATACACGAGGAAAACATGCGCAGGAGTGGTTTCTGTGAAGAACTGTGTTACATGTTGGACACGGTTATCAAAGGATGACATTGTAATATTATGTTGACCTAGTCTGGGATATTTATGCGGTGGCAGGGTGGCAGGGACAAACGCGCAATCAGAGGGTCAATTCTCGTAATTTTAAGAACGTTCACAGTCTGATCTCAGACTCACATAACATAATCGGCCTATAATGTTCCCACTGCTGGGACACAGGCCTCCTCTCTGTGAGAGGGAGTGGGCCATAATCCACCACGCGGGCCCAGTGCGGGTTGATGGACGTCACATGTCTACATGTCTTCGAATTTGTGGTTCTAGGACATTTCGGTTTCCTCGCGATGTTTTCCTTCACCGTTTTGAGAGCAATCATCATCATCATCATTTCAGCCGATAGACGTCCACTGCTGGACATAGGCCTCCCCCAAGTGAGAGCAATGGTAATGAAATAATTTCAGACTCAATCTGTCAAAAATACCTCTCATTTCCCTAAATTTTTGACATTGATTGTCGCTGAGATGACATTGTGACAAGATTTTGAACGGTTTTTATTACAGGATTTTACCATGAATTCAGTACATGATTCTAAAAACCATGCGTTAAATCGTTCGTAGTAAAAAAAAAATTGCTGTTCCATAATTTTGACCGCGTAAAAATTTCCTCGTGCGTTAGTCCCGCAAAAACTCTAAAATGGCTCGGCCGATTTGTTTTTTTGTTTTGTTCGCCTCAATACCACCCACCATTTAATAAACAACCCCTATAGAAAAATAGGAAAAACCCGAAGGAACAATCGAAAAATCGAAAAAATCGCGGCGTTTTCATTGATCTTACATAGTACAGACGCCAGCAGATCAAGCAACTACAATCTGTCAAATTTCTTTAGTAGATTTTCAATTTTATCGCTTAGGCATAGGGTTCAAAGTTGATTGGGAAAATTTGACAGTTTCGGGTAGCTTGATGTGCGAAGTACACCGGGCCATCTAGTACACAACTAACTATTTTAAATTAAATGACGAACTTAACTAACTCATCACCTGCCTAGCCTTTTCCCTACTATGTTGGGGTTGGCTTCCAGTCCAACCGGATGCAGCTGAATACCAGTATTTTACATGGAGCGACTGCCTATCTGACCTCCACAACCCAGTTACTGGGTAACACGACACCCCTTGGTAAGACTGGTTGTCAGACTTTCGGGCTTCTGACGACCTGTAACGACTGTCAAAGATCCACGAATAACAGCCGGGACTAACGGCTTAACGTGCTTTCCGAGGCACGGAGGGTTCTTGCTATATAAAAATGGTCACTCATCCACGGAAAAACCGCGGCAATCGTCGATCGACCCGTGTGGCTGTTATTACTTAACCACAAGCCCCTTCTAAATGACTAACTATACAAATAAATAAAAAAGTACTCAGTCGAAGTACAGACGCCAGCAGGTCAAGCTACCCGAAACTGTCAAATTTTCCCAATCAACCTTGAACCTTAATGCTTTAGCGATAAAGTTGAAAATCTATTAAAGAAATTTGACAAATTGTAGTAACTTGATGTGCTGGCGTCCGTACCTTAATGTGCTGGCGTCTCTATACAAAACTAGTTTTCAAATCGAAATACATAACCGAACAAAAACATGAAAAAACCCTAGATCTTGCCCCAGTTAAAAATAACCGTCGGATTAAACCAACAGTCACTAACGACACACATGTTTACTATAAAGGAAACAATCTCTGAGTTATGTATGAGTTATGAAGTCATACAGGAAATGCTTCAACGACCAATCATTTGGTACCGGCAGACCATTGTATGGAATTGATAGTCGTTAACAGAGTCATTTCATAACTACAAAGACTTGAGATAGTTTATATCCCTAGTTTATTATTATTACCCTTTTTGTTGGGTAAATTACCCCGGTAGGTGAAAGTAGTGTTGGGGAAAAAAGTGATGCTGAAGTTTTTGTGGCAACACAAATTCAAAGGTATTTATGTTCGACTTTTGCCCGAAGAAATTGCTAACAAGCAGGGAGCTAGCATGGTGATCGAGGCTCGTTCCTTCTCTGTATGAGGAGAGGTCTTTATCCTGCCGTGGGACATAATATCATCCGGTTAGACCGGAAGCCGACCCCAACATAGTTTGTAAAAGGATAGGCAGAAGCAGTTGTTAGTGTAGGAGCTGCGTCATTTCTGGGGTTACATAATGACTTATACGTATAGGTATAGGAGATCGATTACCCCCTTTCCCCACTTAATATCTACTTAGTGACTAGCACTTTTACAAGTTCTTTTGTCAGCTTTGCCTTCCCCATTGACAGCTTGACAAATAAGTCTAGAAATGGTACTACATTTTCGTTTTACACTTTATGTACATTCTTTTATAGTATACTAGCAGCGTTCCGCGGTTTCACCCGCATAAATTTCGATCCCGCAGGATCGGGATGAAAAATATCCTATATGTTAATCCTGGTTATAAACCACCTGTGTGCCAAATTTCATCCAAATCCGTTCAGTAGTTTTTGCGTGAAAGAGTAACAAACATCCATCCATCCATCCATCCATACAAACTTTCACGTTTATAATATTATATATAGTAGGATAGGAAGATGATTATTTTATGTCTGCAAGAATATTCCATAACAATGAAAATTGCAAAAAAAGAACGCGAAAAAGCCTTGTAAATTTAAAGATAGAATTTAATGAAGCGGTTCCCATAATTTTTTTAAGAAATTAAAAAGAAATAACTCGAAATCTATCAAGAATCGCGGAACATACATGGGGTATTTTCCGATACCCCTGGGCATGAGGAATCTATTTTTTTTTAAATGACGTCACTGTTTGGCTGGTCCACTGTATATGCTAGTTGCGCGGTAAACTCTGCTTGTGCGATGCAGGATCTTGCGTGACGTCAGTGACATGCGTAGTTCGCATGTGGCGATGTAGATGTCGCTACGAGTTCGTTGACTGAATAATTACTTTTGTCATTAAACTAACATCAATACGAGGCTCTAATAAAGCCATTATTGTTCGAGATAATAAAGATGATTCATGGCGTTATTAATGTTTGAAACAGAATTTTAATTACTTAACTTAAAACGGCTGTGGAAAATCCTAAAATTACAAATTATTGTCCTCATATTAACGACTTAATCGGTAGTACTTAAAATAATAATTCATTATCATCTGCCTGCCTTTTCCCAACTCTGTTGGGGTCGGCTTCCAATCTAACCGGATGCAGCTGAATACCAGTATTTTACATGGAGCGAATGCCTATCTGACCTCCACAACCCAGTTACTGGATAATACGATACCCCTTGGTAAGACTGGTTGTCAGACTTTCGGGCTTCTGACTACCCGTAACGACTGTCAAAGATCCACGAATGACAGCCGGGACCAACGGTTTACCGTGCTTTCCGAGGCACGGCGGGGTCTTGGTATGTTAAGATGGTACGTTAAGGTGGTCCGTGGATGGAACCCATCCACGGACCACGCGGCAAGCATAGCTTAACCTGATCGATCGACCCGTGTGGCTGTTATTACTTAGCCACAAGACCCTAATTAAAATAATAATTATAAAACATAAATATTTTAACAGAACATAATATCACGCCTTGTTTAACCGGAGGGTTAGGCAGAGGTGTACGTATAGTACACCCACATTTCCCCAGTTATGTGTAAGTCCCATGTAATAGGGGGCGAGCCTATTGCCATCAACCGGGCACAAATCCAGGTTCTGGGCTGGTACTAAAAAATCCCTGACGGAAAAAGCCCATAACACTTTGCCCGACCCGGGAATCAAACCCAGGACCTCACGCTCAGCGGCAGCGCTTGCGACCACTACACCAACGGGACATTTAAAATAATTATGAAACATAAGTAAATATTTATTTTAAATATCGCGGGAGTACACTTTTGAATGATGGCAACATTATTTTTGCAGCACTTTTGTACACTTTCGAAAAGAGAGAATCTACGAACGAATTCTTGAGATGATTTCCGTGAAATTGGTAATTAATTAAAAATTATTAACACTCATTAATATGGTAATGATACACTAAATACTAGTTCAAAGTTTTTTTTAAGGGGCTCGTTACATCAGACTATGAGAGGAAAGGAACAGAGAGTGCACCTTATTATTATGACTCTTAGGTACAGCCATCCACATTCCAACCACATCTTTAGTTATGTATTCATCATAGTTTAAAGTATCATTAAGTTAAGATAACGGTAGTCTCTTTAAGCACATAACTATGTATTTAGTATCGACAGCGTTAATAAGGTTAACGTATACAACTTGTCCCGGAATTAACGCACACCACCAGACACCCCAATTAGAATGTTATGTTATAATCATAATACATACACTGATTTTTTATTATTATGTAATAAACATTGTTTTTCTCATAAATTAGTTACACTGATTGTGGGAGAAAATTGTGGTCACATTACAAATCTACGCATGCAAACAGTCGCACTCGTTTAGGGGTCTAGCGCAGTAGGTACTTCATCTATTTTGGTTTGTTTTGACTGTACAGCGGAAGTGTGACAGTAATTTACGTAATTTTAATTATTTTTGGGATAAAATATTACCTATATTAAAAATTACAGAAATCGATTCAGTAAACGATTCTGAACAAACTACTTTCATAATGTGCATTAATTCAGTTACACATTGTATACCAATCGAGTATCGATTTAACAACGATTAAGACTGGCCAGTATTTGTTGATACGCACCGCCGTCGGCCGTTGGTCCCGGCTGTCATTCGTGGATCTTCGACAGTCGTTACGGGTAGTCAGAAGCCCGAAAGTCTGACAACCAGTCTTACCAAGAGCTATTATATATACAATACTAGCATCGCCCCGCGGTTTCACCCGCTTGAGTTCCGATCCCGTGGGAATATCGGGATAAAAAGTATCCTATATGTTAATCCTGGTTATAAACTATCTGTGTGTCTCTTATCTAAATCCGTTCAGCCGATCGATTCTGTAAAATCTCACCGTGAAAAGTTAGGTGAAGTGAGCTGTCACTAGAGTCAATCCCTAGCATTAGTAAGAATGACAGCTCACTCCACGCTCACTTCACCTAAGTTTTCACGGTGAGATGGTTACAGAATCGCACTGCAGTAGTTTGCGCGAAAGAGTTTCAAACATCCATCCATCCGCACATACTTTCGCTTTTATAATATTAGTAGGATACACAGTGGCGCCGATTCCCTTATTCACAAACTAAACTAAATTTAGGTTCTGTCATCTTTTTCTTTCTATTTCATTAAGAAAAGGACAGAAGATAAATATTAGTTTAGTCCTGTCAAATTAGGATACTCCATAGACAAATTAGACGTGATTAAAAACATGGCTACTAAAAATACGTCAATTTACGTCAGGCGCTGACTAATTTGACAGGATTAAACTAATATTTATCTTCTGTCCTTTTCTTAATGAAATAGAAAGAAAAAGATGCACTGAACTTAAATTTAGTTTAGTTTGTGAACAAGGGAATGGGCGCCAGTAACTGGGTTGTGTAGGTCAGATAGGTAGTCGCTCCATGGTAAACGCTAACAAGCAGGGAGCTAGCATGGTGATCAAGGCTCGTTCCTTCTCTGTATGAGGAGAGGTCTTTGTCCTGCCGTGGGACATAAATACATACATAAACTGACGCCTGCTTCACGTGGAGTTAGGCAGAAACTTCAGAACGCCTCCTGCTATGATCCTTACATACTCCTGTAGCGGTATCTACAACGCCACATGCGAACAACGCGTCATACTGACGTCACGCAAATCCTGCATCTCGCAAGCAGAGTTTACCGCGCAATTAGCATAGATACAATTTCCCAACATCAATCGTTGGGCAATTGCCCGCCAGACACAACACCCGTCTGGTCGGAGGATCCTCCCTTTTCTATGGAGGATTGAGTGAACTTTACATCCTGTTCCTCATACCTCTAAACTCCTTTTGTTTCGCGTGCGTCCATACATCTATCATACACGCACATCGGTCGCGAATACTACGCACCTGACCTTTCCGATTAAATGCTGTATGCAAATATTATTGTTGCTACCAAGAAGTATGGAAATATGGCTACTATTTAAAATTTAAACAATCACACAATAACAATAATGTGCGAGGGAGAGGAGTAAAGTCTCGTCAAATAATGACGTAGATGTGAAAAGAGTATGTGTGTACAAGTGAATTGATTTCAAGTTCAAGACTGATGTTTTGTTTGGCGAGTTACGTCAAAACAGTAAAGTAAGACTGCTTCGTTATCTAGTGGTCGCAAGCTCTACTGCTGAGCATGAGATCCTGGGTTCAGTTCCCGGATCGCATAAGCAGCCTATAATGTTCTCACTGCTGGGACACCGGCCTCCTCTCTGTGAGAGAGAGTGGACCGTAATCCATCACGCGGGCCCAGTGCGGCTTGGTAGATGTCACATGTTTTCGAATTTCTGTTCTAGGACATGCCGGTTTCCTCACGATGTTTTCGTTCACCGTTTTGAGAGCAGTGGTGATGAAATTATTTACACAAAGAGTGCCTGCCTGGGTTCGAACCCACGACCTACAACTCGTAAGTCCGTTACCGCTGGGCCACCTCTGCCGGTTCGGGCACTTTTATTGAATTTTGGTATCTGGAATTTCTCAGTATAATGTCTTAATTTGACAAGACTAAACTAATATTTATCTTCCGTCCTTTTCTTAATGAAATAGAAAGAAAAAGATGCACTGAACTTAAATTTAGTTTAGTTTGTGAACAGGGGAATCGGCACCACTGTCTCTTTTAGATCCAGACATAATCTTGGACAGATGGTCTGACCAAGATTGAGTGAAGACCATGTAAACTTGGTAGTTAACTGTCTATCATTTACGATGAAGAGTTCCTACCATAAACAACGCTTACGTCAAATGAACACCATCCTGTTTGTCCTAATAGAGAGACTAGAATTCAAAGAATTATACAAAGAACAACTAGTTATACGAGTTCTTTTATATAAACCTTTTAAGGGAATAAATATGTTGTTTAGTTAGTCAGGTAAACTATCTATTATGTATAAATCTGACCGTGAAAACTTAGATGACGTGAGCTGTCATTCCACCTGACACGCTAGGGATTGACACTATTGACAGCTCTCGTCAAGCTCACTTCATCTTAGTTTTCACGGTGAGATGTTTACAGAATAGACCAGTTGAAGTGTTAAAATACGTACGTATTAAGTGGGACAATTCTCGCATTTTTAAGAACGTTCCATGGGGCAATATCAGTGTTTTACCATAGATGTAGTTTTTTACATTTCTATGGTTTTTACCCATGTATACTAATAAAAAACGGAGAGATGGGCAAAGATCGTCACTCGCTGGACGCCTGAGGTAGACCACGGCGAATGTGGTGTGACGATATAAATTAAAATACGTACATACGTAATTAATTTGCAGGGCCAACATGGGCAAAGATCGCAGAAGACAGGGACATCTTTTTCCTTCCAAATCTGGAAGGAAAAAGAGGAGGCCTTTGCGCTAACAAAAAAAAACTAATATTAATATGTTACAACGCGCTAATCTCTGGAACTACCAGTCGGATTTGAAAAATTGTTTTTGAATCTGATAGCCTAAATCTTGAGGAAGGCTATATATATTTAACATAACGCTAGAACCCTTAGGAGCCGAGCAAAATGAATTAAAGTCAGAAAGAACGAAGAAAAACGAAGTGATTGCGCGGGCATAAGCTGGTTATATATAAAGGTGATAATAACAACTCGCTCATAGTAAATAATATTTATTTAGTAAAGTCTTGTGGATCGTTGCTAAAGACTAAAGTAAATATTTTTTGATGACTTTGACTCAGGTGCAAGCCGCTTTCTGAGAATTAAACAAGATTGGCTAATGGCAAGTGATTTGCAATAAGAAATTTCCATTTAATAATCGGAATAAAGTTTTATATGTCGTGATGGTCCCGTGGTTAAGGGCTCGCATCTCATGTACGTACTATCCAAAACCTAACCTACGAGTATATGTGACCATTTTGAAAACAAAATTCCGTGCACATGATGACCACAGCTTCGTCCGTAAGTAAAACAAAAGAGGATCCTTTTTAGGTCGACTAATAATAATATGCGCTGCAACCAGGAATAGTCCTTACCGTGGTCAGGTGTAGATTTTGGCGATAGTACGAGGTTGTGGGTTCAAATTCGGGCACGGACCGATGTGAGTGATGTGATATGTGCGTTAAATGGAGTGGCTGTCTATCTCACATCTGTCCCCCAAAACCCAGTTACTGGGTAACACGAAACCCCCCGAAGACTGGTAGTCAGACTTTTGGGCTTCTGACTTCCCGTAACGATTGTCAAAGATCTAATGAATTACAGCTGGGACGGATCCAATGGCTCGTGCTTTCCGAGGCACGGAGGGGTCCCGATATACATGTATAATTAATGGTCTCCCATCCACGAATCGACCGCGGCAAGCGTAGCTTAACCTCCGGCCGACTCGTGCGGCTGTTATTATTTAGCCACAAGCAATAACACATTCATTTATCATTATTATAGTTGTCCTTTTCTGCTTACACATTGCCAGTCACAAAAATCTTCGCAGGGGAGGTCCTTCCGGCTGTATTAACAAAAATAAAAAAGTAAAAAATAGTCGCCATACTTGCTTTTAAACTTCGTCTAAACATAGAACCGGGTGGGGCGCACGTGTTGGACGGACGCACATGTGTCATTGCCGGCGTGGTTCCGTACGAACTTGGTGTTGTGTTTTGTTTTCTTTCGCAAGACACAGATTTTGTTTCTGCATACATAAACTCACGCGTTCTTCTTATAGGATCAGACAGAAACTACAGCCGAGCTATTCTGTGAAAACTTATACCCTGTTCAATGGGTAAACCGTTTTTTGACAGATGGAACTAGTGATTGCAGCAACACACAATACATTGATTGATACACGTACGGTATTATAATGTCTGTAAGAAACCATAAATAAGATAATTCGATAAGATAAGGCAGTTTAAGTATTTATTTTGGTCACGAAAACGGTTTTTTTTTAGAGCAGTGGTGGCCCAGTGGTAATGGACCCGACTTACGAGTTGTAGGTCGTGAATTCGAACCCAGGCAAGCACTTTACTTTGTGTAAATTATTTCATCACCACTGCTCTCAAAACGGTGAAACAAAACATCGTGAGGAAACCGGCATGTCCTAGAACCACAAATTCGAAGACATGTGACATCGACCAACCCGCACTGGGCCCGCGTGGTGGATTACGGCCCACTCCCTCTCACCGAGAGGCCTGTATCCCAGCAGTGGGAACATTATCTGTATGAGTATGTGGCGGCATCTATATCGCCACATGCGAACTACGCATAATACTGACGTCAAGCAAAATCCTGCATCGCGCAAGCAGAGTTTACCGCGCGAATAGCATATTATACAACGTCCCGACATAAATCGTCGGCCAGTTGCTCACCAGACACAACAGCCATCTGGTCGGAAGATCCGGGATGCAACTGAATACCAGCGTCAGGTATTGTACCTGGCATATGCTGAGCTGGACTCCCATTTGGTGCAACCATGAGACACACACCGCCCAGTAGCCAGTAGTGATCGACAGTGACCTATAGATTTACTTATACGACGAGGTGTCTATGGGTCAATTTATCTTTTTAATCTTTGTTTTTTTTTTGCTTGACCTTATTTTATGTTTTTTTTTTAATACTTGTATTGTGTCTTTTGTTGCACTGAATAAACGTTTTATCTATCTATCCTCCTATTAATAGGTATGGGGGAAGAGTCAAAATCAAAATCAAATGTCATTTATTCAAATTCGGCTGAGAATCAGCACTTTTCGAACGTCAAAATTACATAAGACAGTCCCCTGGCACGCCCGCCCTTCATAGTCGGACTCTACATGACTCTTCATACCATTTAGCTAGTGTAACCTATACGACCTTGAAGAAAAGATGCGACTGTTAATTTACAGCCGGACTGTACAGACCAGCACATCAAGCTACTACAATCTGTCTAATTTCTTTAATAGATTTTCAACTTTATCGCTAAAGCAATAGGTTCAAGGTTGATTGGGAAAATTTGACAGTTTCGGGTAGCTTGAAGTGCTAGCGTCTGTACATTACTTTATAATCAGGATTGATTAATATCATTATCTCACTGTTATCCAGGAGTTACAGCACTCTTACCGAGAACCAGTCGAAAATAAACTTTAATATTTTATATCTTAATAAATATTTCTTTATCAAGGATTATAACGGATTAACAATAGCTTATCTTCTATCAGAATTATTACTTTATTTAGTTTATCGTTGTATAATAACTACTTGGTTGTCTAACGCTTGCTTACTGAGTCATTGTTAATTATCTTGTTATTTAGGGCAGTAAAGTAATTTGGTGGACGCTTGACCAGTAGGTACATCATCATCTGCCTAGCCTTTTCCCAACTATGTTGGGGTCGGCTTCCAATCTAACCGGATGCAGCTGAAAACCAGTATTTTACATGGAGCGACTGCCTATCTGACCTCCACAACCCAGTTACTAGGTAACTGGATACCCCTTGGTAAGACAGAACGACCCGTAACGACTGCCAAAGATCCACGAATACCAACGGCTTAACGTACTTTCCGATGCACGGAGGTCACCCGTCCATGGACCGACCGCGGCAAGCGTAGCTACACCTGATCGATCGACCCGTATGGCTGTTATTACTTAGCCACGAGCCCGGAAAATAGCTCAGGCTAACTGCGCAGGGAGCGCCGGAAGTAGGAAAGATATTTTTTGCTTTCGCTTTGCGCGAATCGTTTACGTGACTCGTCATCGACCCTGACCTATAGGATTCCGTATTATGTTTACTATTCTTTGTTATAAAACGTATAAGAACATTTAGCGCTTGTTTTTAAGGCAGAATCATCAGCAATAGCGCTAGGGAGCGTCTTAGAAGCTATGGTGAGCTTTTACTCAGCTTCATAAAATAGAATAAAAGCTTCATAAAATAAAATCGCTGGCATTGGAACGCCAGATAACTTTATCGGAAGAATAATTTTGGATTTTGTGACAGTTCTTTCATACAAAAAATGTCAGACGTCAATTTTATTCCACGAATAAAAATTACCGGTCGATTGAAAAATAAGCCTTTAATCAGATAAATAAATAATGGTGATGACTTGCAATTTTGTAATAAGTACTGTACGAAAGTACTAGCTGCGCCCCGCGATTTCACCTGCATAAGTTTCGATCCCGTAGGAATATCAGGACAAAAAGTATCCTATGTATTAATCCTGGTTATAAACCATCTGTGTGCCAAATTTCATCCAAATCCGTTCAGCAGTTTTTACGTGAAAGAGTAACAAACATCCATCCATCCATCCATCCATACAAACTTTCACGTTTATAATATTAGTAGGATTTCTAAGCAGGTCTACGTTACCTAACTTTTGTAACACTTTAGTAATTTTATCCTGATTTGACGTGACATCAGCACGAGGAAGGAAGCATACATGTTATTTAGCCTCATTTATGTTATATCCTCTACGGAAAAATTAATATCTAATTATTGAAAACACCAGAAGGTCACGCACTGAAAACCGCAACAGGACAAAGATTTGTATGATAGTTCAAGTAGCCGTTGGTCCCGGCTGTCATTCGTGGATCTTTGACAGTCGTTACGGGTCGTCAGTAGCCCGAAAGTCTGACAACCAGTCTTACAAAGGGGTATCGTATTACCCAGTAACTGGGTTGTGGAGGCAGATAGGCAGTCGCTCCATGTAAAATACTGGTATTCAGCTGCATCCGGTTAGACTGGAAGCCGACCCCAGCATAGTTGGGAAAAGGCAGGCAGATGATGAGTTCAAGTTGGAATGTTTGTGGTTGTTTTGTACGTCATATCTTCAGAAAATTATTCAAAATGACAATATGTATTTTATTTCACATAAACCTACATGGGCACTTATGACACGTCAGAAGCTAGGTGCACGGTTCCAATTAGTCGTTTCCTATGGAGAAGAGCCGGCAAGAAACTCCACGGTTACTCTTTTAAAAATAATTGGCTTTTACAATGTTTTCAACTTACAGTAGGTGTGGGAGGACAGCTTAGATCTGTCAAAAAGTACCAGGTACTTGATAAAATAAAAAATGGTCTACAGATTTAAAGATCTGTCTTGTATGGATTAGAATGTTGGGCCACAAAAGGCATGAATGAAAAGCAATTGCATGCAGCTGAGATTAGAATGCTAAGAGGGATGTGTGGTGTTACACGAATGGATAGAATATGAAATTAGTACATAAGAGGAAGTCTGAAAGTGGCACCGGTAACTGAAAAATTGTGTGGAAATCGGTTGTCATGGTATGGGCGTGTGTTACGGAGAAATGAGGAAAATGTCGTGAGGAGAGTTTTGAGTATGAATGTCGAGGGCTATAAGAGTAGGGGAAGACCAGAGAAACGATGGATGGACTGTGTGAAAGATGATATGGTTAGAAAGGGGGTGACTACCGAGATGACGACTAATAGAGAAGTATGGAAGAAAAAGACATGTTGCGCCGACCCTAAATAAATTGGGATAAGGGCAGGAGAATGAATGATGGTCCACAGATTTAAAGTCTACAAGCCCTACAAAGTCCTCACAATTAAAAATATAAAAGAATCTATCAGAAGGATAAATAAAAAATTAAAACCAAGTGATATGATTGCCATTACAATTATTAAATGTGTTTCCGTACTGGGTTTTATTTTAAGTATATTTCTGAAACTATTAAAGTATTTCCAGAGCTGTATGTTCTGGTTTTAACCAACTTCAAAAAAAAAGGAGGTTCTGTTCGTGTAGGTAACCATTGGCGTGGCTTAGATATTTAGAAATATGTATTTAGATGGAGTACGGACGCCAGCACATCAAGTTACTACAATCTGTCAGATTTCTTTAATAGAATTTCAACTTTATCGCTAAATCATTAAGGTTCAAGGTTGATTGGGAAAATTTGACAGTTTCGGGTAGCTTGACCTGCTGGCGTCTGTACACAATATTCTTTATTTCTTACTCTGTTTTCTTTTTAACATATTTTTTTCTTTTTCTTTTACAGGTAATTGGATGGAGATTTCATGACAATGTGACCAGAATTATGGCTGACACCAAGGGGAGAGAGAGATAAGAGACTAGCCTGTTATAAGCTTATCCGCCTATAATGTTCCCACTGCTGGGACACAGGCCTCCTCTCTTCGAGAGGGAGTAGGCTGTACCACCACGCGAGCCCAGTGCGGGTTGGTCACAGAACAGATAAAAGGGTTGGTAGATGCCACATGTCTTCGAATGTATGGTTCTAGGACGTGCCGGTTTCCTCACGATGTTTTCCTTCACCGTTTTGAGAGCAGTGGTGATGAAATAATTTACACAGAGTAAAGCGCCTGTCTGGGTTCGAATTCGAACCTACGACCTACAACTCATAAGTCTGGGCCCGATACCATTGGGCCACCACTGGTATCACTCCTATTATGTACAGATGCCAGCACATCAAGCTCTACAATCTGTCAAATTTCTTTAATAGATTTTCAACTTTATCGCTAAAGCATTAAGGTTCAAGGTTGATTGGGAAAATTTGACAGTTACGGGTAGGTTGACCTGCTGGCGTCTGTACCAATTTCTTATTCTATCCATTTTTGTAAAATCCCTCTTAGCGCCACCACTGCAACCACTAGACCATAAACACTAGACTATAGAACAAAAAAGCTAAACACAAAAAGACTGACTGACTTTTCAATTTGTCTGCCTGCAAATACACAAAGTTCTAAACTAGTTTTAACAGCACACCAAACGGGATTGTACTCCAAGGTCAGAGGAATCATAAAAATTGAACTCTAAGCACGGTCTCTATAAAGGAGTTTTTAACCGTATTTCGCTTCAACTTTAATGAAATTATAAAAATACTACCGTCATAATCAGCGAGGTAATTGCGTAACACACTATCAGTAGCAATGCCTTTCATTTTGACAGTTCAACAACATTCATTGCGTTAGTTACGTTGTTTGCAGATTTTTTTTTCGAACACTTATGAAGCAATGGATTAGCAATATCCTTCAAAATGATTCAAAGTGTGTTCCGCAAAGAAAAGCCGTCTATTCTTTAAAAATGGCACCGTGAAAACTTAGATTAAGAGCTGGCAACAAGCTGAACAGACAGCTGTGCTGCTGGGGAGTTTGTTGCGCCACTTCTTCCCAGCGACAGCACTAGGAAGTGGTGAAGGGCGGGCGTTTTGGGGGGCTGTCTTTTGTAATTTTGACGTTCGAAAAGTGCTGATTCTTAGCCTAATTTGAATAAATGACTTTTGATTTTGACGTGTTGGTCTATTCTGTAAAAATCTCACCTTGAGTGATACCTTAGGACCTAAGGTATCAATAGTGTCCATCTCTATGCCTATCTCATCATCTGCCTAGCCTTTTCCAACTAAGTATGTTGGTGTCAGTTTCCAGTCTCACCAGATGCCGCTGAATACCAGTATTTTACATGAAGCGACTGCCTATCTGACCTCCACAATCCAGTTACTGGGTAATACTATACCTCTTGGAAAGACTGGTTGTCAGACTTTCGGGCTTTTGACGAACCGTAACGACTGGCAAAGATCCACGAATGACAGCCAGACAGACGCGGCAAGCGTAGCCTAACCTGATCGATCGACCCGTGTGGCTGTTATTACTTAGCCACGAGCCCGTCCGTCAATTAGTGAAAAACGTAAAATGGTTTTGCGTATCACCCATTCTACCTCAATATATCTGACCTCTACCTTGTTTAAAACAAACGAATGAATTTATGGAGTAATTCAAGTCTATACGGTAATAAAGTAAGGATTTCGGAGATAAGATGGCAGACACTCATAAATCAATTGATGTTTTGATAAGTGCTCTCCGCTGACCTTCATTTACGAGTCAATTGTTTTAATTTAACCTAACTGAGAGCTATTGGATTGATGTGAAAATTACCGAATACCGCTTAAAATGGTATGCATGATCATCCTTTTATGTTCCCACACTGCTGGGACACAGGCTTTCTCTCTTCGAGAGGGAGTGGGCTGTTGATCTACCACGCGGACCCAGTGCGGGTTGGTAGATGTCACATGACTTAGAATTTTTGGTTCTAGGACATGCCGGTTTCCTCACGACGCGTTTTCCTTCAGCAAGCAGGTGCTTTCTCTCTTCCCTCACTCTTACCGACTCATGGGACGGCAATCCGACACGACTGGAGTGAGATCGGGCGCAGGACCAACGGCTTAACGTGCTTTCCGAGGCACGGGGGTATCACACCGCCAACTTCCAAACTCCTGGCTGCTACTAAGAAATTCCCAATGGAAAACTTAATAACACTTTCCCCGACCCGAGAATCGAACCCAAGGGGTCTACTACGAAGTGCAATGCGAATGTTCGGATCGGACCGACACATGGCCGAACCGAATATTATTGAAAAATGCGAAAAAAGTTCGGATCGGCTCAGTTGGGTCGGGACCATGGTCAATATTCGAAAGAGTGTAGGAGTGTAGGATCGGGACCGACCGAACCAAATAGTAACTTCGTAGCAGGAAACGGCTGAACATTCGGCCGATACCACTTCGGAGTAGACCCCCTGGACTCCACGCTCAGCAGTCGCGCTTGGAGACCAACAGGGCAGTTTGATGATATCATATATTAATCTTTGGACTGACTTTAGAAAGGGCGTTTAGCCAACTTTACGAACAATCATACGCCCACATTACCACCGATACCTTACATGGAGTGACTTCATCGCTGTAATAAAGGGACCTCATTTGCATCAATCTACTGCTTTCAAAAGAGTGATTAGTGCAGTCATCGCTAGTATTACGTCAGTCCAGTCCTTGAGTGGAGTAGGTACACAGTATGGAGTACTTATTGTCGGTGCGAGTCGTGATTTTTATGAGGATAATATTTTTCCGAATGAAATCACGTTTCAAGAGAAAGATGGAATATTTACTATTGCAGCAAATTGATCTTTATACCAATTTATTAACAAGTACGCTGGACTTCATAATATCGAAGACAAAATAAAGACATTTGATTTTTGCCATGTTGGCTCTGGCAGCCACGTGAGCGTCCGTGGAACTAGACCTAAATCATCAGAGACGTACCAAAACAAAACGACGGCCATTTGTGGCAATGTGTCAATTTTAGTTCCTGAGACGCTCGAGCGCTTTGAATCGGCACAAAAAACAACGGTCATTTCGTGTATATTCCAGCGTACTTGTGTAATACAGGTCAGGGAGTTCACTCAGGATTTATTCTTTTTCCATACATCTCTATTCGTCGTCATCTCGGTAGTCACCACGTATCATCTTCCACACAGTCCATCTATAGAGGTATGAGGAACAGGGTGTAAAGTTCACACATACCTCCATAGAAAAAGGGGGATCCTCTGACCTGACGGCTGTTGTGTCTGGGCGGCTATTGCCCGACGATTCATGTCGGGACGTTGTATATTATGCTAGTTGCGCGGTAAACTCTACTCGCGCCTCGTTAACTGCCTCGTTGGTTAAGCGGTCGAAACCCCTTGGTAAGACTGGTTGTCAGGCTTTCGGGCTACTGACGACCCGTAACGACTGCCAAAGATCCACGAATTACAGCCGGGACCAACGGCTTAACATGCTTTCCGAGGCACGGAGGGGTCTTGGCACAGATTTATAAACTAAAGGGAGATATGGTGTGGCTGCCCAACTGTTCGAGTCCGGCTGTCGCCTTCAACTACATATGCACTACAATACGAACACGCGCTCACTCACACTATAACAGTCACCACACTCAACGCGAGCCAATCGCGTAACGCAGATCGCAACGTTGAAACACACAACTACATTGACAATTCTTATTGACAAATCAACGGCGCCCGCGTTTGTTTCTGTTTTGTGCATACATTGTTCGCACGCGCCACGCCCCCCTCCATATGGCATATCTCCCTTTAGTTTATAAATCTGTGGGTCTTGGTATGTGAAGATGGTCACCCATCTTCGAACCAACCTCGGCAAGAGTAGCTTAACCTGATCGATCAACCCGTGCGGCTGTTTACTTAGCCACAAGCCCGTCACACCTCTGCCTAACCCTTCGGGGAATGCAGGCGTGATGTTATGGTGTAGACACCTCAGGTAGACTTGCGAGCGTGCGACTTTCTTCTTCAATGTCGCTTCGTTCCCTCAGTGAAATTGGCCCACTTTACACTGCAATACATGACATTGTTCTCTGCCACAGAAATATTACCTTTTTTATATTCTATGCTCGTCTGATCGCTTGTAATGTCAGCTTAGAAATTGTAAGTTCATAAATATTTAATCTGCCCAGCCTTTTCCCAAATATGTTGTGCTCGGCTTCCAGTATACCCGGATGCAGCTGAATACCAGTATTTTACATGGAGCGACTGCTTATCTGACCTCCACAACCGTGTTACTGTGTTCTTCAATATTTTGTAAATGTCAGGACTTTGTAGGCCTTGTAGACTTTAGATCTGTAAACCATTTTTTATTTTATCAAGTACCTGGTACTTGTTGACAGGCCTACGCTGTCCTCCCATACCTACTGCAATTTGAAAACATCGTAAAAGCTAATTATTTTTAAAAGTGTAACCGTGGAGTTTCTTGCCGGCTCTTCTCCATAGGAAACGACCAATTGGAACCGTGCACCTAGCTTCTGACGTTTCATAAGTGCCCATGTAGGTTTAAGTGAAATAAGCCCAGTTACTGGGTAATACAGTAACCCCTTGGTAAGACTGGTTGTCAGACTTTCGGGCTCCTAAGGGTCATAGGGAGATGTTAAATAGCCTATAGCCTTCCTCAAGAATTAGGTTATCAAATGCAGGAAGAATTTTTCAAATCAGACTGGTTGTTTCAGAGCTTAGCGCGTTCAAACAAAAAAACGCTTGAACTTTATTTATTAGTGTAAATTAATATAGAATTAGATCATGCTTTAGTAGTCTATTCATACTTTTCGCAGATTAACATCTGGCCACAATTAATTCCAAAACTGGTATTTCCTATCACAACAGAAGAGAACCAGTATTGGGAACGAGTTCTATTAATAAATGAGAAGGAAATAAATAACAATGTCTAGTGTTTGATCATTGAGTGGAGCTACCCGTCGATCTTAAAATATGAAGGCCGTCCGAAAGGACTTCTCGAAGCTACCTGGGCAGTTGGGCACGCTCGTTCCATCATAGACCTCATCCATTACTTACCATCAGGCGTGGTCAAGGTCAAGAGCAGGCCATTGATAAAAAAAAGAGACACTCACAGAGAGAGAGAGTCGCTTAGAGGGGGCATATTACTATTTTTTGTACGTACCTATTATAATTTCCTTTATTTCATTATTTACATAAAAAATGTTTTAAATATTAGAATATAAAAAAAAACATTTAAAAATATAAAATCAAAATCAAAAATCAAAAGTCATTTATTCAAATTAGGCTGAGAATCAGCACTTTTCGAACGTCAAAATTACAAAAAACAGTCCCCCAAGAACGCCCGCCCTTCATAAGTCACTAGAGTTATTTTAGACATGGTACGGCTGATTTTTCCAACCCCAACATAACTTTATCGGAGGAATAATTTTGAAATTTTGACAAAATTATCAGTTGATTGAAAAAACCAGCTCGTAGTGTAATAATTTTAGCAAATTAATGTGTCCTTTTAATTTTTTCATGTAACGTGTCGTTTTGCTTGTTTTCTTAAGATCCTGCTCAGATTCTGACCGTGTGATCTTAAAAATACATAGCCTATAGTCTTCCTCAAGAAATGCGCTACCAAACGCAAAAAGAATTTTTCAAATCCGACCGGTAGTTTCAGAGATTAGCGCGTTCAAACAAACAAGATATTTAGTTAAACACAGTAAGTTTTAAAGCAAATACAACAGGGACAAAATAACATAATTACTATTTATGAATTCAAAAATATACTAATAAAACATTCCGATGAGCAGACGGACCCCTAAAAACATACGCGATTATCTCCCGTCTGACGGAAAAAGACCAGTCAACGGCTGTCATTTGCCGCGCGCGGACGCCATTACGCGTCTATCGTTTATCTTATCTTTGGTGCAAGGTGACGGAAGCAGTGATTTTTTTTTAAATTTTCATTTTTAAATCCGCAACTGACATTCTCGGTGCGTGTTCTTAATTTTTTTTGGAAACTGTGAAATTTGATTTTGAAGTGAAATATTCATTGTGTTTATAAACAGTTTTTTTTCGTGTTACGTGTGCGTGTTAGCGCGCATTTTTGCGAGCAGTGCTTTCACTGCATACATTGGAATAGTGCAGTGCACCTGCTAATTTCTTTTTCGGATACTTTCGGCCGTTTTTTTATGTCAGATGCGTGATTGTGATGTGACACTGATATTTTTTTTTATCGATAAGTAAAAAGTTTTAGAAAGCAAAACGCAATTGGAAGACATGCAATTTCGTTGCTAAAATTATTAAAATTGATGCGTATTATAAAATTTTAAAGTTGAAACGTCGAGGAACGACGGTCGAATAACATAATTAAAACTACATACATAATTAATTACATCATCCTCAGAAATAACACCGTATTCGTTACCTATCTAGATTTTTTCCTTAACACAGCGAAACTGACTTTGACATTCCGAATATAGTTAAATAAAAGCATTACTGGGTCGTTGGTCTAGTGGTCGCTAGCGCTACTGCTGAGCGTGAGGTCCTGGGTTTGATTTCCAGGTCGGGCAAAGTATTAAAGAGGTTTTTTACCTGGAATTTCACACCAGTAGCCCGTGGTTTGGATTTGTGCCCGGTTGATGGCAATAGGCTCGCCCCCTATTACATGGGACTTACACATAACTGGGGAAATGTAGGTATACCATACGTACACCTCTGCCTAACCCATCGGGGAATATTAACGCGATGTTATGTGTTGTTATAAAAACATTATGTACATTCATCTGACGTCACCGTTTAACGTATTTTCGTGGAAAAAATAAGAAATAATTGGACAAAAGGTCGAATGATAAGGTAATTCTGTCCTGACTTGAATAAAACGATTCAAGTTTTAGCTAATCTTTCTTATCTATGGTTTAGTCATCCAACGTTGAAAGATAGGCACAGGTATTCAATACGCAGCCTCTATTGTCAAAATAAAAAGAATGATGAATGCAACGAACACCGCGCCTCTAAATCTGTGTGGTACTCGTATCTTCCTCAAAATACCATTTCAGGACATCAATCTACATCATCTGACCAAGATTATGTCTGGACTTTAAAAGAGACTATGACCTCTGAGTTTGTGTCGGCCTTTCTTCTCAGAGTAGTCGGATAGCAAACGCCGACCTCATCCAGCTTATTATTTTTATAATATAACGTGTTAAAGTGATTCCGATATTATACTTACAGAATAAACAACATAACAATTTCATTTCGCATCAAAGATTCTAAAAAAAAAAAATTGACAGTTGGTTGTTCTAAATTTGAAACGGAGTTAGTTCTGGTTAGTGCGTCTGTAGTTACAAAGAAGTTTGTTCATTTGTTTTATACATTCAAAATTAAAACAAATTTTGACAGTTGGTTGGTCTCAATTCGAAACAGAGTTTGTTCTGATTAGCGCGTCCGTAGTTACAAAGAAGTCGTTGCCTTTAAATTCAAGGTCAATGTCAAAAAGTTACATACGATAACGTGACTGTGGCAGATGTTATTCCATAGTCGAATTGGGTACCATATGTAATTTCCATCCATACTTTTATTATTAAAGAGGTAAAATTTGTCAGTTTATGTACGGGGTAATCTTCAGAACTACGGATCCGCGGGGTAATTGCGTAGGTAACACACTAACAAACAGTAGCAATGGCTGTCGATTTGACAGTTCAACAACATTCATTGCGTTATTTACGTTGTTGAGCAGACAAATTTTTCGAACATATGAAGCAGGCAGTAGATTAGCAATATCCTTCAAAATTATTCAGATTGAGATTGATAGTGTAATACGCAATTGGGATTCTTAAAATTCTTTCACTAATGGAATGCCACAGTATTGCCGAGTGTCATACGATATATTTAATGTTAAAACAAGGCACTTCACGCTGGCAGAAAATAGTTAAATGCAACGGCAATAACTTCGAAAACTCGTAGGTTTTATGATTAAAAACAAGGACTTTTTTCTCACGATCAATATGCAATTAGTTTTTTTACTTCGCCCGCCTCAGTTTGCGAACCATTTTTTCTCGGAAGGTCCATCAGACCCTACCTTACTGTCAGCCTCCATAAAAAAACCGTCCAGAAACCCGTAAAACTAGAAAAAAACATATTGACAAAAACAAAAGAAGTCCCTTTTTGCCACATGCGGTCGAAAAGGCGGGAATCGGGGCGTTAGTCAGAGGAGGTACCGAATTTAGACTTTGCAGCTGTTTCAACAGGATTTCAATGTCGCCCCATCCTTTGGGAAATTGTTTTGGAGATTTCCTGATAGTTTTAGTCTCCTGCGGGGGTAAATTGCGTAACACACTAACAGTAGCAATGGTTTTCATTTTGGCAGTTCAACAACATTCATTGCGTTATTTACGTTGTTGAACAGACACATTTTTCGAACATATTAATGAAGCAATGGATTAGCAATATCTTTCAAAATGTTTATGATTGTGATTGATTTAGGGTGCTGCTAGATGTAGAGGCAGAGGTTATTATACTTTATTTTACGTCTACCTTTCTTTCGGTGCGGGTTGTAACTTTTGGAAGACAGTTCATTCTCTGGAACGGACCGAGCTTCATTGTCTCTGCACTTTACTAGTTCGTCGCTGTAGATCTTAGTTAACAGTACCCTAACTGCGTCTACATTATCAATCACAATCTGAATCATTTTGAAGCATATTGCTAATCCACTGCCTGCTTCATATGTTCGAAAAATTTGTCTCCTCAACAACGTAAATAACGCAATGAATGTTGTTGAACTGTCAAAATAAAACCCATTGCTACTGACAGAGTATTACGGAATTACCCCTCTGGTTACAGTTGCAAGTGTTGGGCTTTGTGTATTAGACTAGCCACAAGCCCCAATAAAACAAATCAATTACCCATATAACCGGCCCTCAAGGTCAACCCATAAAACAATTATTGTAGTTATAATCACGTACAACACGAGTCCTAATCGGTACAGCTCTCATTTATAAGCACAGCTCAAGTTTCAAGGGTGTCGTTTATCAAAACAAAACACTTCAGGCACGTGGAACATAGAGAAATAAAATTAAAAAGTATTGTGCAGCTGTGTTTGTGGTCCGTGTGCTGATAAAAAGAACAAAAACCGGACAAGTGCGTCTCGGACCACGCATAGTGAAGGGTTCAGTTGGGATGAGTATTTACGCATGCATATTTCTGGAATAAAAATGCCGAAAAATCACGGTTCTTGTATAGGGACCCCTTTTAATTTTTATTATTTGTTGTTATAGCGGCCATAGGCCATAGTAAATTTAAAAAAAAAAAACTTTTTTTTTTGTCATCGCCACGCTAACAATAAGAAGTACACTTTGTGAAAATTTCAAGTGTCTACCTATTACCGTTCAAAAGATACAGCCCTGTGTCGGACGGACAGCGGACAGCACATCCTTATTAATAGGGCCCCGTTCGGAAAACTTTGGGTATGGCACCCTAAAAAGAAAAAAAATCTGCCATGGTGTTAGCGGGGCTGTGGGCCACTTAGAATTTAAAGAAATGTACGGTCAAACTCATAAAGACCTGTTTGTTTCTTCTGCTGCGAGGTTTGAAAGGAATTCGGGAATTTAAGCGTCAAAAGAGTACCAGACTTGTGGCTAATGGGGTGGCTGAGGGACTTGTGACTAAGTAATAACAGCCGCACGGGTCCATCGATCAGGTTAAGCTACGCTTACCGCGGTTAGTCCATGGATGGGTGACCATCTTCCCATACCAAGACCCCTCCGTGCCCCCCTCCGTAAAGCACGTTAAGCCGTTGATCACGGCTGTTATTCGTGGATCTTTGACAGTCGTTACGGGTCGTCATTAGCCCGAAAGTTGACAACCAGTATTACCAAGGGGTATCGTATTACCCAGTAACTGGGTTGTGGAGGTCAGATAGGCAGTCCTCCATGTAAAATACTGGTACTCAGCTTCATCCGGTTAGACTGGAAGCTGACCTCAAAATAGTTGGGAAAAAGCTAGGCAGATGACCAGAGTACGAGACTGCCATAATCCATCAAATCCATATCGTACGAGGGTGACACTGAAAGTTCTTAGAAAATCAGAAACTGAACAAACTAGCTAGTTATTAGTTCTATTATATCTTTTCAAAATAGTGTCCATTTACTTCAATACATCGCTGCTTCCGATGGAACCACTGAGAAAAGCACTTTGCCCACTAGTCCTTCGACGGCATTCTGAAACGCAGCCACTGCTTCCTCGGCGTACATAAAACGTTTTCCTCGAAGTTTTTCTTTTATCTTCGGAAATAAATAAAAATCGCAAGGTCGAGGTCGGCGCTATAGGGCGGGTGACCCAGTAATTCCACGTCTGACGTCGCCAAGTAGTCGATTGTTTGCTTGGCGGTGTGCGACGAGGCGTTGTCGTGGTGAAGGAGGATCCTACTGCGAGGTCGTTTCTCCCGAACTTTTTCCAAGACAAGTGGCAAACAATTGTTAGTGCACCACTCTGCAGTAACTGTTTTTCGATCCTCTAAAACAATTGTTGCGTAATGACCTGTCCTTCCGAAGTACGAGGCCACCATCATTTTTCCCACGCTTCGACCTCTCTTCACTTTAGTTGGAAACTCCTCGGAAGGAAACACCCAGACAGCAGACTGTCTCTTAGTTTCAGGATTATAACAATAAATTCAGCTTTCGTCACCCGTAAGTATGTCGAACACAGCACCTCCGTTAAATCTTTGAACCATTTCACGACACCAATCAACACGACGGAGCTTTTGGGCCTCTGTCAAATTATGAGGCATCCATCGGGCACAAAGCTTCCTGACCGCTAAATGTTCATGGAGGATTTTGTGCACTTGACTCATACAGATGCCTAAGGTTGTCCGAATCTGCTGATAAGTCACTCTTTTGTCAGTCTCTATCATACCCCGCACAACACATGTTATCTTCAGTCGTTGCCGTGGAAGGCCGTCCCTCACGCAGATCATCGGTGAGATTAGTGCGACCACGTTTAAACTCATTAAACCAGTTGTAAACAGTGGCACGAGATGGGGCTTCATCGTGAATGGCCAATCGAAGTCTATCATAACTTTCTTGTTGACTTAAATGACGTCGAAAGTCATAAAAAATCATTGTACGAAAATTTTCTCGCGTTAAATTCATGCTGACGTGACGCAGACAATTTTCAATTTGCCGCCAAATCGTAAACAAATGACAAAGGAATGAAATATGTACATACACTATATTTATTTATTGTGATTAATAAATAAATGAATATACAACAATATTGCAAAGAGTTCCATTTTCAAAATTTGAACTTATTTTTTTAGTATCGTTTACAAGTGGCCAGTTCTAAAAACTTTCAGTGTCGCCCTCGTATACATAATCCATCCATTCGAAAGTAACGCTGTCTGTATGTTAGCTTTTCTCGTCTAAACCACTGAACGGATTTCGATAAAATTCATCCTGAGGAAGGACATAGGCTATTTTTTGTCCCGGTGGCACGTTCCCGTGGGATAATTTCCGACATCCACGCGGGCGAAGCCGCGAGTAGAAGCTAGTATCTAATAAATCAAGAAGTTTAATAAATTGGTTTAATATTTTTCAAGATATCGTAAAATTTACATTTCCAAAGTCGTAGTGATGTGACTCCTGTCAGCTCTATCGATAAAAGACAAAAAAATACTTTTACTATTCACACTATGATTCGATTATTTAATGAGTGTAGTCTTAATTTTTTAGAAAAAAACAGCTATATTTTTCAAGTAGCATTTTTAATCCTATTTCACGGGTTTCTTACGTAATATTTCAACACATGTAACAACAAATTAAGTAGCATTGTATCTCGCAGATAAGAAATACCTTCACATAGATATGTTATCCAACTCACTGGGTGACGTCACACACTTATCTGCGTACTAAAAATAGGTGTTAATGTAGAATTACTTACAAGAGATCACTTACGACAATTTGTCATTTAGGTGCAGAAGGATTATTTAACAAGGAGTTTTTCTATTAGTAAATGAATTGAAATGTTTATTTATGTAAGTAGAGGTGGGAGAGTCTTGTTGTTGATCAGGTTAAGCTACGCTTGCCGCGGTTGGTCCGTGGATGTGTGATCTAGCACCTAGACTTCTCTGTGCCTCGGAAAGCACGCTAAGCCGTTAGTCCCGGCTTTCATTCGTGGATCTTTGGCAGTCGTTACGGGTAGTCAGAAGCCCGAAAGTCTGACAACCAGTCTTACCAAGGGGTATCGTATTACCCAGTAACTGGGTTGTGGAGGTCAGATAGGCAGTCGCTCCATGTAAAATACTGGTACTCAGCTGCATCCGGTTAGACTGGAAGCCGACTACGAAGCCGACCGAGGCAGACTGATTGATTTGACTGGTTCATCACCACACCCAAGCTTCCGAGCAGGCACGATTCATTTTGAACTGTTTCTCGCTGTGTCGTGGTGAAATGGCAGTTTACATTAGTAACAGCTACCTCACTGCCGATATCCATGAGATATATTGGAGTGGCTAGCTGACATATGGCAAATAATTTAATTTAATGTTCTGTGTCTCCTAATGTTAATTACTATTGTGTAGAATCAAGTTTTTCTAACTGAACAGACAGCCGTGCTGCTGGGGAGTTTGTTGCGCCACTTCTTCCCAGCGAAAGCTCTAGAAACTGGTGAAGGGCGGATGTTTTGGGGGACTGTCTTATGTAATTTTGACGTTCGAAAAGTGCTGATTCTCAGACTAATTTTAATACATGACTATTGATTTTGATTTACTAAATAGATACACTACGTACCAATCACATCAGGACTTTTTCAAGCATGGCCTCTTTTAGTACATTATTAATAGCATTCGTACGTTATTAATTATTCCTAATTTAGACGGGAATTAAGATGTTTGCACTCAATTTATTTTGAGCTCCAGCTGTGAGTGGCTGTTTGATGTTTTGCTAAATGCATTTCATATTGAACTTGAAGTAAGTTTATTTAAAGCAGTCTTTGATTGCATTTTCCTGTATAATGTTTTGGTGACTCCCAATCTACACTAATACTAGCAACGCCCCGCAGTTTCACCCGCTTAAGTGTCGATCCTGTGGGGATATCGGGATAAAAAGTATCATATGTGTTATTCTAATGTATAAGCTATATTACTGTAAAGTTTAATCAAAATCCGTTCAGTAGTTTTTGCGTGAAATAGTAACAAACATCCATCCATCCTCACAAACTTTTGCGTTAGTAATATCAATAGGAAGTAGGATATTAAAGCTGAAGACTAAATTTCTTGTTTAAAATCTCTGGAATCATCAGTCGGATTTGAAAAATTCTTTTTGTATTTGATAGCTCAATTCTTGCGGAAGGTTATAGGCCATGTAACATCACGATACGACCCTTCGGAGTTGAGCAAAAAGAAAAAAAAACTCAGAAAGAATGTCATAGCGCGGGCGGGAAATGTGTCTGTTATTTAATTATTTTAGTATATTGTGGTTTTACGCCTTCCATGCGAATAAAGTCACGTGTAAAAGTTAGTAAATAATAATATAAATACTTACGAATACTTGTAGAAGGGGTTGGCCCTTCGATATAATTCACATTATTCACAAAGACGCGTCCCCTTTACGACACCCTCTGGATAAGTTTCTTAGAATCACCTGGCGTTGTTAAAGTGCCCTTGTAAAACTTTGCATACACGATCACCTGGTTTAACTAGGGTAAAGGAACTAGAAAAACATCTTTAAGTCATCGATTCCATACATTTTGCAAATATGAATTGTTGTATTCCTCTATTTTCTTTTCTGCGGGATAATTGCACACATAAAATTACAACTGATGGAAAGAAAAATATACGTTTATTTGCGACAAAAAAAGAACATGAACACAAAAAAATAATATAATAAAGTGTTGGGGGAAACATGCGTCACATCCACGCAAAACGGCTATCGCCTCAGCATTATGCTGCTCGCCGATAGCAATGGGTTTCATTTTGACAGTTCACCCACGCTCATTGCGTTATTCACGTTGTTGAGCAGACGAATTTTTCAAACCTTTGAAGCGATGGTTTAGTAATATCCTTCAAAATGATTCGAGCCGTTTGGGGTTGAAACACTAGGGCCATGGGGTCCGAGTGCCCACTTGGTTTTTCGAGATATCGCCAAGCGGTTAATCGACTCTTCACGTGACCAGAGGGCTGGCCTGTTTCTTGGCCAAAGAATTAGCATCGCCATACAACGTGGCAATGCTGCCAGCCTTTTGGGCACTGTTCCTGTTGACAGCGATGGGGACGAATTTTTTGATGCCCTATGATTATTTTGCTTATTTTTTCTCATGTACATATCATTATTTTAAATGTTAGCTTATATAATGTAAATACCTATATTATGTCACAAATAAAGTATATTGAAATGATTGAGATTGTGTGTTACACAATTAGGGAGCAGGATAATTTGCGTATGCCATTCTATATTAGTTGAAGCATTATCCTACGGCTACGACCTGCCCAGTATCATCTTATGGATGTTTGTTACTCTTTCACGCAAAAACTACTGAACGGATTTTGATGAAACTTTACAGTAATATAGCTTATACATTAGAATAACACATAGGATACTTTTTATCCCGATATTCCCACGGGATCGACACTTATGCGGGTGAAACCGCGGGGCGCTGTTCTTAAATACATATTATTTATGTACCCAGAACGAGTACCTATAGCAAAAAACTTTGCTCAAGATTTCTTGCGATGAAATAAAACTGCATACTAGCAACTGCGTTTGAATTCATAATTCTCATTACTTAACTACCAACAAAGGATGAACAAACAATTAAAATTCTCAGACTAATGACTGTGTGAGGACATTTGAAGGTGTCAAGGTCTTCACAAACTTATTGGGTAAGGAGAATCAAAATTGACGAGCAAAAAAACATCTCTTACACCAGTAGAGCTGAATTAGTTGCCTAACGTTCTGAAAATCTGGACACGGCTCAGTGGCGCAACAATAGGGTCGCAGGACGGGTAAAATGCCACGAGCCCCCAGTCGGAGGGGGCACCCGGCCAGTGAGAGCCATGAGCACAGGAGGATCCTAACATATGTATAGAAATGCAAACATTTATCGACCACTAGACTAACGAAGCAGTCAGGTATTCAATTTTGTAGAGGAAGTTACGAAATCGTCGCGGGAGAGGTGCACATAAAAAAAAAATATTACGTTGGTTGAGCTTCTTTACATTTAGGGAGGGCCCTATCTCATGATTTTGCCACGGGCCCCAAAGGGTATTATAGTTACGCCACTGACACAGCTATTGGGTTGATTTTGAAACTAGTTACATAGTTTAATTGTTTAATTGTATCAATGTCTGTATGTTTGATGATGAACTGCATCAAAGTTTGCATGCCAAAATGGTAGAAAGTACAGACGCCAGCAGGTCAAGCTACCCGAATCTGCCAAATTTTCCCAATCAGCCTTGAACCTTAATGCTTTAGCGATAAAGTTGAAAATCTATTAAAGAAATTTGACAGATTGTAGTAGCTTGATGTGCTGGCGTCCGTACAAGGATTCTTTCATATTATTGTAACCAGCTTATTGTAAATACCTACATTCGGAGCAAATAAATGAATATTCTATTCTAATAAATAGCTGGATTCCATTTGTGTGTGACCCAAGCACTAATTCGGTACAACAATGAATTTTGAACTACATCGAGAAGTAAATCTTCATTCCTGCGCAAAAGGCGATCCACTTAGCCGTTACCATGGAATGCGTACATGATTCTGAATCGCCTAGGTTGAAATTTATCGTCCGTTATAAAAAAGAAAATCTTTTAATTCTTCCATAAATTTTGACCGCATTGTACTTTTCTATGAACGATTGTCCCTGCACTATTCAAGTGCATCCAAGGAACCACCGGTTGGTGTAAGACTTTATAATAAATTATTTATTAAGTTTTGCAGAGTAGTGGTGGCCCAGTAGTAACGGCCGTGATTTACGAGTCGTAGGTCGTAGGTTCGAACCCAGACAGGCGCTTTACTTTGTGTAAATTACTTCATCACCACTGCTCTCGTAACGGTGAAGGAAAACATCGTGAGGAAACCGGCATGTCTTAGAACCAAAAATTCGAAGACATGTGACATCTGACACACAATGGACCCGCGTGGTGGATTACGGCCCACTCTCTCTCAACGAGAGGAGGCCTGTGTGCAGTGGGAACATTATAGGCTGATTATGTATGTAGGTACATCACTACCAGTGAGTTTTTACACCTATAATATAATACAAAAAAAACCGACTTCAAAAAAAGACACTACAAAGTGAAAAATAACTTTAATTTCGGAAGTCGGTGGCAAACAACGAAAATGCGAACCCAACGACACCGACTTCCGAAATTAAAGTTATTTTTCACTTTGTAGTGTCTTTTTTAGAAGTCTGTTCTTTTTTTTTTTTTTTTGCAAAAAAGTTTTTATTTTTTTGATTAGGTAGGTACTTAGGTTTACTTTTATAAGGCGTAGACCGTATAGATTTTAATTTCAAGTATAGGTAGGGACCCGCGCCGGGACAGAAGTATTAATACCGGTATTCTCGATAGATAACGTTCTACACAAATTACACAAAAAACTCATTGATAAGTTTCGTCATCCACGCGAACGAAGTCGCGGGCACAGCTAGTTCATAATAATCCTCTATATCTTAGAACCAAGCAAAACCTAAAACACCTCGTTTAGTAAGCAGATCTTCCTGTATCTCGGTCAGCAACATTGCATGCATGCATCAGCATTTCTTGCTGGACATCATGATCGCTGCGTAACTACAAGTAGGTGTATATCGCCATTTTAAGACCATTAGCCACATTCTATGGCTTCCACTGTCTGTAAACTGTTCGCGAGTCGTACCTCGTTTTGATTCTAGGTCGGGTAATGTGGCATTTTGAATTTACTTTCATACTTAGAGGCTTCTGAAAAAAATAACATTTAATTTTGTGTACCACTGCTGGGTTGTCTCCCCTTTTTTGCTTCCAAACCACCCGGGCTTGTTGCGATCTCTGGCCCTGCAAAAATTATCAAATCGTCACACCGTCTTCGCCACGGTCTACCTCGACGGCGGTTTCCTCCCTCAGGCGTCCAGTGAATGACGATCTTTGCCCATCTCTGTTTATATTTACTCGGATGTTGACACACTAGCTTGCCCCCTCTCTTCCATTTCGAAGGCCGACTTTGCTAAAGTATTGTCATTTACAACTTGTGAATGGTCATAAGACCAAAGAATCCCACCCATCTCTCCGGGTGCATTCGTGTGACGTGTTTTTTGTTTGAACATTCAATTATGGTTTCACTTACATACCAATTACATCAATAAGCATAGTTTTGTTGTTTATAATTATTTACTGCGCACCACAGATATATTTCTATGCTGCGCACACATCAATTCGTCATCTTATATTTTGAAATAGGCTATGGATTGAAGAATGTGTCCTGAGATTAAATGCACTTAAAAAAAAATATATTCACGAAAAACAAAATGAAGACACGTTTGCTATTTCACGTTTATCGATATTTACATTGACTTCAGGAAGCCCATCACTACGATTTGCTAAATGTCAACTTTTGTCGGTCAAGAAAAAAAAAAAAGAAAGAATTCAAGACTCATTCTACGCGAAAAAAATAGTTATTCCCCTTTCCCCATACGTAATTATAAAGCAGAGTTGTGAATTAAACCTTCTGTTGATAACATGGTCCACATAAACACATAGCACTTATTAGTCACGTGCTGTTTTATAATTATTTACTACACAGTACAGACACATCGATTCATCATCTTATATTTTGTAACAGGCTATGAATTTAAGAACGTGTCCTGACCCTGAGATATAACGGACTTCAACTTAAAAATAAACCATAAATATTCTTTTGCTATTTCACGTTTATATTATTTATTTATTGATTTAGGATCACCAACAATAGATGTACACACGCACACATAAATAAAGGGCAACATCAGAGGGGCAATTCTCGTAATTTTAAGAACGTTCACAGCCTGATGCCAGTCAATCTGTCAAAAATACGTCTAATTTCCCTATATTTTGACAAGTTTTTGACATTTGTTTTGCCGAGATGAGACTGCAACTAGATTTTGAACGTTTTAAATTACGAGAATTGCCCTTCTGGTATTAAGTGATTGTATTCCTTCACTTATAGGACACCACAGCACGCACAATAAAGTTAATCGATATTTACATTGACCACTACTTACTCGTTTATCGATATTTAGGTACATTGTAGGTAGGCCCATCACTACGATTTTCAAAATGTCGGCTTGTCAACCAAAACTCATTCTACGCGGAAAAGAATATAGGCATTCTTCTTTCCCCATACGCAATTACGTATGGGGAAAGAAGAAGTATGAATTAAACCTTTTGTTGATAACACTGTGAACATTAACACGCACATAATACACATTTGACTAAACGCTGAGGCACTCTAGATTGTATTTAAAATCACGTAGGCCATGCTTCTTAGTCAACGTTTTAATAATAAGTGTGTATTTCTAAGTAAAAGGGTGCATTACTATTGCCGCTATAACAACAAATAATAAAAAAAAAATAAAGGTGATCTCCGTACAAGAAATGTGTTTTTGTTTTTGTATTTATTCTCTTTATTTACATATTAGCTTTGTCCCGCGGCTTCGCCAGCCTAGAGGTCGGAAACTATCCCTCGGAAACGTAGTAGGTACCGGTATAAAAAGTATACTATGTCCCGACCCAGGTCATGGTCTATCCAAATCCGAAAGGCGCGAAAAAGTGACAGACAGACAAAGTCACTTTCGCTTTAAAATATTAGAATGCACCAACTTTCAGTATTGAATTTTAAACGCTTAATTTAATGCAAAAATACTAAAAAAATCAACTACAACATCCTCTGCTGCAATAGCATAATGTACAAAATATGACTAAAATAATATAATTTAACGCTACCAAACTAAATGATTCAGCAATCTACGCTTATTAACAGTACTCTGTACTCCGAAGTGACCTATTAAATCAATTGGAAGTTAACTATCGTGGGAAAAATCGACTGTTATCGCAACACTATAAAGTTCTCGATTCCCAGATTATAAATAAAAAAAACAATGTTTTGTCTACGGTTAGACAGAGTTCCCGCCAATAAGTGGCGTAAAATTACATTGTTTGCGCAGATTAAAAAGAATACAAGATGTTCTGTTTTTTTTTTAGTTTAGTAGTAACGTCAAGTTCAATGGAGTTTTTTGCAAACCATGGAATTGGTATGTACTATGTATATACTATATAGCACAATTGCACGAGTGACATGCACTTAAGGTAAGCAGTTACTTATTTACAAAGTGTGGGTATGGCACCCGTGGGTTGCTGGTACATGTTTGTTGCGCCACTTCTTCCCGGTGAAAGCACTAGGAAGTGGTGGAGGACGGGCGTTTTTGGGGGACTATCTTCTGTAATTTTGACGTTCGAAAAGTGCTGATTCTCAGCCTAATTTTGTATAAAATACTTAAAGTTGCCCCACACTAGGAATTTCTCCTGTATTGTGGGTGCGTTTACAAACATTTAAACTCACATACACAAACAGCCAGACCCGTAACAACTTGTAGGTCATACAAATATTTTTTCCATGCGGGAATCGCACCCGCGACACTTCACCAACTGTGATCACTGCGCCAACCTACCAACTTTATTTATTGTTATTGCTGTGTTATTTTCTTAATTTATTATTCAGACAATTTTTTCTTTTCTTAAAAAACAAATAGTTTGTTAAGCAATTAAGATATGTAGGTTAAGTAGGGATAAGTATGACTATAAGCTGGACCGTGACCAAAACTCAATGTCAACCTTTAAAGTATTAGTAATATTATACCAGCAATGTTCTACAACGATTTGTGAACACATGTGGTCACCAACTGACATCTACGAGCACTTTTAATGACAGCATTCCCAATAATAACCCATGACAGTAATCGAATACTAATGCAGACAAAAACAAATACTTTAAAATAACTTTTATCTCTTTATCTTCACATGGTAATATTATTTCGTCTACAACTTATTCGCGTCATGCAAATAGGAAAAAAAAAACGGACCATAAAAACGAGTTTAATGCTATGAGTCCGCCATTTTTAAAAACACCGTCTGTCTAACGACAATGGAGTTACCATAGAAAAATTAACAGTAGATCAAGTCTTCAAGACGAAGACATGTGACATCTACCAACCCGCAATGGGCCCGCGTCACCACGCGGGCCCATTGCGGGTTTGTAGATGTGTGATTATGGCCCACTCCCTTTCTCAGAGAGGATGACTGTGTCCCAGCTGTGGGAACGTTATAGGATGATTATGCATTATGCTTATGCCTTCTAGTCTTCAACTCTCAATATCTCTTGACACTTCATCTTCCTGCCCCTATGCTTAGTATTTTAATTGAATTAGGGCTCGGTGGAGATGTTTTTTTCTTCCAACCCATCTTAGTATTCACCCTATTACTATTTATATAGCAGTGTCATAATATCAGATAATCGACATTCCACTGCCACCTAATCAGTTATCTACTTTGTTTAAATGTATTCCAAGTTGATTTTTGAGTGACCATTTGGAATAAAAAGGTCATAATAATAAGTTTTTGGTTGAGATGGAATTTGAACTTTGTTTACCTATGACATTCGGTTTGTTGTTCCGTAACTTGAAAATTATCTCAAATTCTTTATTCAAATATAGCAATAACGTAGTCACAATGTGAATCCATTCATCGTTTCTCAAGTCTTAAAGCTTGGACTACCAGAATAAAAAACCTTTTCATTGATTATTTGAAGTAACTGTTAGTACATTAATGCACGGCGTATAAAATGGTATCGTATACTATTTTACAGCTCGTGTGACCTAAACGCGCACCTAAGTCACGCTTTTCTCACTAAAGTGCGGGCTTAGGTCAAAAAGTGCTATAAATAATATTTCCATTTAAAACTATAAAATTCCAATAACTGTACAAAAGAAGACAAATTAACATAATACTTAATGTATTTAATAAAACATTTACAAGCAAACCTTCTGCGATAATCTTACAATATGGCGTCGAATTTTAAATCCGAACACGGCGCGACCTTGAAACATAATCGCGGCTATTGTAAGCCATTCTTGGAACTATTGTAACCTAATTTGGAGTTATTATTAAATATTTTACGGTTGAACGACTTTGAGAAAGGGAAACTGGGTGGTTCTGCCACCCTATAGTTTCAAGAATTGAGTCATGGAGTCGCGCTTGGCAAAGGTCAAAGTTAAGGGGTTTTTATTTTACTCTGTGCCCGATCGTTATACAGACACGAAGGTCCTAAGTTGTACTATACATACAGTACTTACTAATTCCATGCCAGCCATATTTTGGAAAAAGGAGTATGAATTGTCTTTGGACCAAACAAAGATGGAAACCGGGAATATATTTTTAGTAAATAACCTAACTTACAAAGTTTATTAAATTACCTGAGTCTAACGGATCGTTTTCGTTAATCCTTATTTCACACTTTCTGGCGCCAAGTCATGAAAAAATAACAAAAGATTGTAAACAGAATTGTCTTATCATTTTTGCGCGCGCAAGTGATAAATTTTCTCCGTGTTTACGTAATACAGATTAATTATTATCTTCTTTATCATTTTGTATGCCGGAAGATAATCCCCAGAGGAGATAAGCGAATTCTATACCAAACCAGCTCCTGCCTCCGACTTCATCCGCGTGAAATATCCTGTTCCCCGATCCACCGCGTCGCATCGCCCTGCCGCACTATTACTGCGTTCTTTCCGACTTTTTTTTCGTTTTGCTCGGGTCCTAAGAGTCGTAGCGTGATGTTAATAGCCTATAGCCTTCCTCAAGAATTGGGCTATCAAATGCAAAAAGAAATTTTCAAATCCGTCTGGTACCTAGTTCCAGAGAACTACTCTGGAACTAGGTACCAAACGGATTTGAAAATTTATTTTCTTGATTAGCGCGTTCAAACAAACTCGTCACCTTTATTATTAGTAAGTATAGACAATATCTCATCGCTACACCAAGTAATTTAAAAAGAGCCGCAAGCGGTAATTATTGGCCATTAGAGAAAAAACTTTAAATAGTAATTATCTGCCGCGTTCACATCGGAAATAAAAAATACATTAAAATAACTGACTAAGATGATTGAAAGCCGCTAAACTTAAGTGGGACTGGGCAGGACATGTCTGCCGCATGTCAGATGACAATTGGTTTAAGAAAACTACCGATTGGGTCCCACTAAACGCACGACGCCATCGCGGCAGGCCGAGACGGAGATGGCGGGACGAGCTTTACTCCTACCGCGACTGGCCGGAACTCGCAAAAGACAGAATTGTGTGGGAAAGAGAGAGGGGGGCCTTTGCCCAGAAGTGGGACAATAAGGGCTAGTAAGATTAGAACAAGATGATTCTCATCTATGGTTCTGGCGGTCTACTCTGTAAAAAACTCACCGTGAAAATTTTGGTGAGCTTGAAGTGAGCTGTCATTCCACCTGATGTTAGGGATTGCCACTATTGACAGCTCACTTCAACCAAGTTTGTACGGTGATATTTTTACAAAACAGGGGGTCTACTCCGAATTGGTATCGGCCGAATGTTCGGCCGTTTCCTGCTACGAAATTACTATTTGGTTCGGTCGGTTCCGATCCTACACTCCTACACTCTTTCGAATATTGACTATGGTACCGACCCAACTGAGCCGATCCGAACTTTTTTCGCATTTTTCAATATTATTCGGTTCGGCCCTGTGTCGGTCCGATCCGATCATTCGCACTTTGCACTTCGTAGTAGACCCCCAGATCAGTTGCTCTCCGTATTGTAGGCCAAAAGCTAGGTGTGTTGCGCGGGAGAACGTCAGAACCAGGGCCCCAATTCTGTATGGTAATTATTATTCCCCGCGTAATCTTACCACGTGCAAACGACGTACGGTTGTCAAGCGTGGTATTTTGACAGTTCAAATCACGCCGTTCTAAACAACTTCGCGTTTATTTTTTTCGAAGTAAGGACTCATTAAGTGGTCGTAGTGAATAAGGACCCTAATATGTAAATTTTTGACAATTTCAAGGCCTCCTTTTTTCCTCGTTACAAGGATGGCCGCCATGACAGGAAAAGATAAACACATCGCTCTATGCCTCTATGGCTAGCAACAAAATAACGATAGCCTATCAACTATTCAAACTACAGAATTAAACGAATACAACACACAACGGCCCTCATTGAGGAAATGACCTTTGCTATGATGACGTAACCAACATCATTGAGTGATGACTAAAAGAAATAACTCAAATTATTCGTCATGTTGTAGTTATTCCCAGAATTTACTACGCAAACGCTTCTTAAAACTGGACTCATGAAGTTACTGACATTTGTATATTCCGATCCAGCCTGTCCCTTGCTGACCTCTCCCAGCGACGCCCTAAGCCGAGATCCGTACCCCACAGGGGGTGCCCGCAGCGTGTAGTCGCTTAGTTTTTAAGCCCGGGGGGCTTACTACCAACTCTTATAGCAGGGCGGAAGTTGAACTGCACAGATTTTTTGTACTAAGTCATAGAACAAAAAAGCAATGCAGTTCAATTTCTGCCCTGCTATAAGAGCTGGTGGCAAACCCCCTTGCTGGAGGCCTTAAATACACAGGGAAGTTCCGTTAAGCAGACGACAACCTACCGGCCGGTCGACCTGCGAGATGCCATTTATAAAAATAAAATAACAATACTGGCATTTGCTCGCGACTTCGTTCACGTGGAGGTCGGAAAATACTACTGGAGTAAAAAGTGTACTGTGACCTAAATCAGGTCATGCTCTATCCGTGTGCCGAATTTCATGATGCGCTAAGATAGACCGCGTAATTCAAATTTACTTACGGTTTTTACAATTTGCAGGTCAGGGGCTGCAGTCTCGACATTCATAGCGATCGGTTTACGACTGAATTCGGTCGCAAAGTCCTCTCACTCCACACATTACACCTGTCAGTCCGGGACTTTGCGACCGAATTCGGTCGTAAGGCGATCGCTATGAATGTCGAGACTGCAGCCCCAATTACAGCTGCAGGTCAGGGTGTCTACTACGAAGTGCAAAGTGCGAATGATCGGATCGGACCGACACATGGCCGGCATGGCATGGCAATATTATTGAAAAATGCGAATAAAGTTCGGATCGGCTCAGTTGGGTCGGGACCATAGTCAATATTCGAAAGAGTGTAGGAGTGTAGGATCGGGACCGACCGAACCAAATAGTAACTTCGTAGCAAGAAACGGCCGAACATTCGGCCGATACCACTTCGGAGTAGACCCCCAGTTTATAAGTTGTCATTATCTGCCTAGCCTTTTCCCAACCATGTTGGGGTCGACTTCCTGTCTAACCGGGTGCAGCTGAGTACCAGTATTTTATATGGAGTGACTGCCTATCTGACCTTCACAACCCAGTTACTGGGTAATACGAAACCCCTTAGTACGACTGGTTGTCAGACTTTCGGACTTTTGACGACCCGTAACGAGATACGTATGTAACGTGTGATCATTAATTAAAAATTACCTACATAATATAACTTCGATACCATTACACAGATAGAAATATTAATAACTACAAATTATCGCACAGTGAATGCATCTTGAATTGCAAATGATTTCGACTGACAAGTGCAGACAGTCGATCGATTTTCATAAATGTTAAACTAATATTAACACGGGGAATATAGTCATCATTACACTAAGAACACATTTTACAGAAGTTACCTAATAAAAAATACGCTTTATTGGCGGGAAGATGTTTATCTTGTCTTTGGTCACCATAGACAAGAAAAACATGTCATCATAGTGTAAAAAAAGTGAGACCATAGTGTGGTTACGTTTTTTTTTTATTGAGAAGCATGTGGTGTTCGGATGGCGTTGGTTCCTAATGTATTTCGACAAATTCCCAGTTTCTATTGCTTTATCAACTTATTTTGTCACCTAATGCAAATTTAACAGTAATGTGTTAATGCGACTAGCGCCAAACACTTAGTAATCGTAGGAAAGTCGAGATAGCCTTGTAAAAGTGGTACGTTGTCGGAATACGTTAGCAATACATGTATTTATGTAAACATAGAGAAAGTTATGTGAATGAATGCGAGAACTGCATTGTTTTGTTAAATTGTCAACTTGCTTGGGATTTTGTTCGTATTGCACCACAAATCACAAAATGTGTTTAGCATATTCATCCTATAATGTTCCCACTGCTGGGACACAGGCTTCCTGTTTGTGAGAGTGAATGGGCCTTAATCCACCACGCGGGCCAAGTGCGGGTTGGTAGATGGCGTCGATTCCCTTGTTCACAAACTAAACTAAATTTAAGTTCAGTGCACCTTTTTCTTTCTATTTCATTAAGAAAAGGACAGAAGATAAATATTAGTTTAGTCCTGTCAAAATAGTCGGCGCCTGACGTAAATTGACGTATTTTATGTAGCCATTTTCTTTGAAACTAGTTTGACTTTATAGTTTGAAACTTGGGCTAAGAAAAGTAGGGTCGTGCAGTTAAGGGGGGTACATGGAATTAAAACGTTTAAAGAGAATTTGATAGAAAAACTATTTAGCAGTTATTAGAACTTCGGTTCCGTGTCTCGGAACGCACGTTAAGCCGTTGGTTGGTGCGTGGATGGGTGGCCATTTATACATACCAAGACCCCTCCGTGCCTCGGAAAGAACGTTAAGCCGTTGGTCCCGGCTGTCATTCGTGGATCTTTGACAGTTGTTACGGGTCGTCAGTAGCCCGAAACTTTAATAACCAGTCCTACCAAGGGGTATGGTATTACCCAGTAACTGGGTCGTGGAGGGTAGATAGGCAGTCACTCCATGTAAAATACTGGTATTCAGCTGCATCCGGTTAGACTGGAAGCCGACACCAACATAGTTGGGAAAAGGCGGGCAGATAATAATGACCTTGCATACTATCTGAAAATTACAAGCAATTTTCTTTGAAACTAGGACTTCATAATTTGAAACGTTGGCCACAAAAATTGGGGGCGTGCAGTTTAGGGAGATCAACGATAAAACTGGGTTTATAGAGAACTAGCTGCGCCCCGCAGTTTCACCCGCATAAGTTTCGATCCCCTGGGAATATCGGGATAAAAAGTATCCTATATGTTTATCCTGGCTATAAACCATATGTGTGCCAAATTGCATTAAAATCCGTTCAATAGTTTTTGCGTGAAAGAGTAACAAACATCCATCCATCCATCCTTACAAACTTTCGCATTTATAATATTAGTAGGGTTTGATAGAAAAGTTATTTAACAGTTACTATAACTTCGGTTTTCCTTATAAACCTCGTAGACTAGAAACTAGGAAATTCTCTTCAACTCACGAAGTACACTCAAAGATTAGACTTCTTCAATGGGTTTCTCCCATTGAATAAGTGTGCTATGTTTACTGAAGGTATCTTCGAGGAGCGGCCGCCATTCCTTATCATTATTTACTTGAAACTGATAAGAATCTGGAATACTTCACGAATATTATTAAAATTATTGAAATAACCCCCTTTTCGTATCCACGTGTAGCTGTCAAAAATTGTACTTTTGAATTGTCAAGTGTCGGTCAGTCAGAAAGATGAAGCTAGTTGCACATTTCAAAGCGTAGTAGGTACCTATGGAGAAGAACGGGCAACAAACTCCATGGACACCCTTATAAATCAAAATATCGTTGTAATGCGAATAGGGAAAGACAAACTTCATTTAAGGTAACAAAAACTGCTTTACTTTATGTAAATTATTTCATCACTACTGCTCTCAAAACGGTGAAGGAAAACATCGTGAGGAAACCGGCATGTCCTAGAACCAAAAATTCGAAGTCATGTTTTATTATTATTATTTCTTTATTAAAGGTAAGTTTACAAAAATCTTGCTTATAAACTATGCCCCACAAAACCGTTTCACGGTTTGTCTGTGGGAACAGTACAAACAGTACAAAAAAAAAAAGATACAAGTGCGGACACTCAATTTCCACTTAGTAGCCTTAAAATTAGGTAATAAATCAACAAACATGGTTTACAAACTCTTGAGAAAGAACAGCTTAAGTAATTTGGCAAATTTCCCTTTTATTTTCCGAGTTCTTTACATCATCAGGCAAATGGTTGAGAATGTAAGTTACTCTTTTAGAATAGAATATAAAACTTTTATTTCAGACAGTAGTCCATAGGGTTAGTAACAATTTTACTTAACTTCTAGTGTTAGTAGGGTACAGACACAGATGTACATACAATTAAAACTCAGCGTGGAGCTGCATCCACCTCCGCAACATCGGGGAATCATATCGATTTGCGAACACACTGAGAATACTCTTGGTGCCGTCGCGAACACGCGTCATCAGGGATGCGCATCTACTCCTAATAAAGCGACAAGCGACATCCGCCGCGGCGTCGGCCTGCGTGGTGGATTACGGTCCATTCTTTCTTGAAGAGAGGACTCCTGTCTCTCAACTCAAGTAGTGAGAACATTATTGCTATAAACTCATAAAAGACCTTTACAATATTAGCACCTATACAGGGTGGCGAAGTCATCGATTCGTAACCTGTTATAATATATGATTCTGAATCTATCTGCGTTAAAATTATCCGTTAGGTTATTTTTCTAAAAATCTGTTGGTTCATAGTAAAGCGCAATACCTATCAAAATGTATGAAACCGCTAATTTTTGTTTTAATAACCTACGAGAAATTTTATCTCAATTCATGGTTTCAGTTTGAGCGATGTGTCACCCTGTAGCCTACAAACGTTTATAAACCTCAAATCATTGTATTCCATTGATGCAAAAAACTGCATTATCAGGACAACAATAATATCGGCTGGTCGTCCGTTCCACATAATTTATATTTGCTGTCAGCGCGGTCGTTGACCTGCTGCTCCGATAACGCAACTATTGCAACTTGGAAATGTAATAAAATGAAGTATGAGAGATTGGTGACTAGGGTTGCCAACTCAAAATCAAAATCAATCAAAAGTCATTTATTCAAATTAGGCTGAGAATCAGCACTTTTCGAACGTCAAAATTACAAAAGACAGTCCCCCAAAACGCGCGCCCTTCACCACTTCCTAGTGCTTTCGCTGGGAAGAAAAAGTGGCGCAACAAACTCCCCAGCAGCACAGCTAACTGTTCAGTTAGAAAATACTTGATTGGATACAATAAAAAACTAATTAACAATAAGTTAACATAATTAACTAGTAATTAGTGAGGTTTTGTGTTAAGAATAAGTTAGCTCAAAACCTCATACACCCCAATTAAAGTACCTATTGAGTTAAAAGCATGATACAATGAACAAAACTATTTTTTTAAAGCTATTTTTACGTCTTTTGATATTTCTCGGGACCCTGGGGTCCCGGACCTTTTGAAGGCGTAAGAGGGGCCGAAGCCAACTCGAAGAGGCCCGTTTAAAGCTAACTATTATTTTTATGAAACTCGTGTTGACCCTAGCATTACTTTTTGCATTTAAAATTGAGTCTTGATATAAGATATAATTTTCTTTGGCTCAATCTAAAATAAGTAGCCTTAAAACAGTTATTCATTACATCAGCTGTCTGCCAGTGGAAGTCCCGTAAAAATCGGTACAGCCGTTTCGGAGATTAGCCCGAACAAATAAACAGACAGACAACAATTTTAAAAATTGTTATGAGACATTAAATTAAATAAAAACCTGTTAACATAGACACAAAAAAAAAACAAAAATTGCAATAAAAAATTAAATATTTTTGTTACTATTTTTTTTTTTCGATCATCATCAGCCTACAGCAGTCCACTGCTGGACTGCCTCTCCTATTGCACGCCATTCGACTCGATTTTCGGCAACTCTCATCCAGCTGCTACCAGCCATCCTGCGAAGATCGTCGCTCCACCTAGCCTGAGGGCGTCCCACCTTACGTTTACCGATTCGCGGTCTCCACTCAAGAACACGTCTGCCCCAACGATCAACGGTTCTACGGCTAATATGGCCGGCCCATTGCCACTACAGCTTGCTTATTCTGTGAGCTATGTCGACAACTTTCGTTCTCTGCCGGATCACCTCGTTGCCGATTCGATCCCTTAGAGAGACTCCAAGCATAGCCCGTTCCATATTTTTTTCGATATACTATATTTTTGGTACATGCAATGGCTTTGATAATACTATATTTGATATAAGCAAAGTTGGCAACCCTATTGGTAACTGTAAAGTATCGTTTATTTGCATGTTGCGTATAAAAAATGCCGTTTTGCTGTGTTAAGTAGAATAGGCTAGAATTGTTCGCGGGCTTTTTTGAATTAGGAACTTTTAACGCTCATTTTGTATAGTATGCCAGATTGCCAGTATATTTCGTAAGCGGTAAATAATTTATAATTTTGGAAAATTACAAAAGTAACTCGCTCCGAGTGTTAATTATTTATAATTTTCAGTACACACACACTGAAAAGCCAAGAACAAAACAAAACCAGTTTCTTTTAAATTCTTGAAAACTAAACATGACAAAAATATTTCATGTTAGGTAATGTGTTCAAGATAAAGTTGGCAGAATGGCTTCTAAAGTGTTGAACATAAAAATTGAAAATTTGTATATTTATTAAAATATTAACAATATAAATGAATAAATTGAATAGTGAATAATTGCTTGGTAATGGTATATAATAACAATTATGTAATTTTAATAGCACGCTTGCTTGCAGGTAGAATACAATAACACTTTTCCTTTACTAAAACAACGTATTTATAGCAAATAAATATTTGATTTGATTTGATAGGTAAGGTGGACCGGGGTTCTGTATTTTTTTTAGAAATTCCTCAATATTCGTGTTTATCGGGAATGGTTTAGACCGCGTTTTCGTTTTCATTCAGATTTCTTTAAAACAGCAACTTTTACCTACCTAAAGAAACTGACAAAACCATCGACAAATTTAATGTCAAACAAAAATAAAGAAAAAAAAAAAAAGAATACAAATTAAAAAAATTAACACATTATTTTCGCGATAAAGCGGGCGGGCACTAATAAAACTAAATGTATTTATAAATAACATAACAGGCGAGCCGTATCGCGTGGGCACTGACCATGCGACCGACAACGAACCGAAACCGCGCGTGCCTGTGCGATATCCAAATTAAAAAAAAAAAAAAAAACAACACGATCATTTAAAAACTACTTCGTACCACAGAGTTCTTCATACGGTATTTTGACAAAGCCTCTTAAGCCATACAGCCTTAATACTTTTTATGCCAAGTTTTGTGTAGTTCGTTATACTCGAAACTAACTGATTACCTATGTACCGAATTTAGCGTTGCATGATGTGTAGAGCGCTACTCTACAGTGTGGCATCCTACATCAACGTGCCAACTGTAACCATTAATTCTGACGGCTTACCATCAGCTCTTATAGCAGGGCAGAAGTTGAACTGCACTGTTTTTTTGTTCTATGACTAAGTACAAAAAAGCGCAGTTCAACTTCTGCCCTGCTATAAGAGCTGGTGGTGAGCCCCCAGCACATGATTCTAGACCCCCTTTCGGGCGTTATCGGTGGCAGCGCAGAGGTCACTTTGACTGCATGTTTTGGGTCACAGAGGGCAGGATAGGAGATTGAGCATAGTTTGCGACCTAGCTCCACATCTAAGTCACCTGCCTAGCCTTTTCCCAAGTATGTTGGGGTCGGCTTGCAGTCTAACCGGATGCAGCTGAATACCAGTATTGTACATGGAACGTCTGCCTATCTGACCTCCACAACCCACTTATTGGGTAATACGATACTCCTTGGTAAGACTGGTTGTCAGACTTTCGGGCTTTTGACGACCCGTAACGACAGTCAAAGATCCAAGAATGACAGCCGGGACCAACGGCTTAACATGCTTTCGTTTTTTCGACCCGTGCGGCTGTTATTACTTAGCCACGAGCCCCTAAGCTCCACATCTAAGTAATGTATTTAATTACCCATGTAGTACATTTCCTGATCCATGTTACCTCTGCTGACTACCTATGCGGTAATTAGCGTAATGCTATGTGATGTAGTGGTCAATGGCACGCGACCCACACCGTTACAGTGGTTCACGGTCATGCGCTCGCGCACAACACTAAGCAGGGCTACCGCGCTATTGTTAGGTTTGACCAAGCATTTGGAGCTATTTGAGAGATAAAGTGATGTCATATTGGACAGGAGAAAAGATGGATGATGTGAGGAATGATATGAAAGAGAGAGGGAATGATAGCGTTACGGTTGACAGGGGAGAATGGAAGGAGAAAACGTGTTGCTCCGAACACAAGTAGCATGGGACAAGGTAGGAAGATAAGTGGATCTCGCTCACTGACTGACTCAATAAACCCTTGGACAAAGAAAGCGGAAATTTTGAACAGGTTCCCTGTAAAGTGTAGAAGAAAATTTCGAAAAATCCTTACTTTTTCAATAAGAGTCTTCCGAAAAAATACTTACGGGATACGGACCACGAAAGAAAAAACTAAGAAAATAAATCCACCTACCGGCACTGGGCCCGCGTGGTAGATTATGGCCCATTTCCTCTAACTGAGAGGAGGCCTGTGTCTCGGCCATAGATATAAGAATTTATTTGGTCTTGGCAGAGGGAATATTCTGATTATGTAGTCATCAAAGAGCTCACGAAAGAAAACAAAATTACTCTGGGCCGCTGTCGCCGGATCGAAGAGGACTATAATCCTCTCGACCTATTTCGTTCATGGTGACTAATCTCAACGGAGATTAGCCAGGTTCGCAGGAGTTATAGCCACAAGTGTGTGCGCAAACACAGGTGCACTCTCTGTTCCTTTACTCTCATCATCCGATGGGACGGCAATCCGACACGACCGGAGTGAGGCGCAGGACCAACGGCTTTACGTGATTTCCGAAGCACGGGGGTATTAAACCGCCGAATTCCAAAATTCATAATGGAAAACTCAATAACGCTTTGCCCGACTTGAGAATCGATCCAGGATCCCACGCTCAGCAGTCGCGCTGACAACCACGAGACCACGGGGCAGTCAAAAACTATGACTATTAAGTTTATAGAAACATAATCATGCAAATGATGACGTTAAGCATTTCTTAATTAAGAGTTGAGCTATCGCTGGTACAGACGCCAGCAGGTCAAGCTACCCGAAACTGTCAAATTTTCCCAATCAACCTTGAACCTAATGCTATAGCGACAAAGTTGAAAATCTAATAAAGAAATTTGACAGATTGCAGTAGCTTGATGTGCTGGCGTCTGTACAAACAGTCATACTGGCGGCACTCCGACATCCTTAACTTAGCGTGGCGGCCGCGAGCGGAAATCATTGGTTATGTCAATTAATGTACCTACTGTTAATGACTGCAGCGGCTAGCGACATCTTTGTTTTGTGTTGCAAGTTATACGATATCGTCTGCACTGCACTGCAAACTGCACGCCCCTCAACTAAAATTGCTATAAACACACGCTGAAGTATTTGCACGAAGGCTGCGCTGACGTTCATAAATAAATAAATAAATAATAAATAAATAAATCCCTGGACATTTCACACAGCACCATTTGTCCCAAGCTAAGCTTTTTTTCTAAGCTTTCATACTCGGGGTCACCAGTTTAGGGGAATAAGGAACAGGGTGTAAAGTTCACTCATCCTCCATAGAAAAGGGAGGATCCTCCGACCAGACGTGTGTTGTGTCTGGCGGGCGATTGCCCAACGATTGATTTTGGGAAATTGTATCTATGCTAATTGCGCGGTAAACTCTGCTTGCGAGATGCAGGATTTGCGTGACGTCAGTATGACGCGTTGTTCGCATGTGGCGTTGTAGATACCGCTACACAATTTTGAAATGTGTGTGCAGCAAGCAGCATCGCATCGCCCGCGCGCGCTATCGCTTCGTTTTCCCTTATCGTGTTTCCTGATTTTTTTTCTTATTCGCTACTCCTGAGGGTCATAGCGTGATGTAATAGCTTATAATTATAACCTTCCTCAAGAACTGTTTAGGCAGCGTGCAAATAATTCTGTTTTAAGGGGTATTTCTTTCCAACAAAATTGTGATAGCTCGGCTAATATGTACGGTAGTATTCAGGAATAATGTAGCTTTCTACCAGTAAAAATGTAGAATTGGATCATTTGTTCCGGAGATTTCCTCCTACATACAAACAATCAAATACCTCTGTATAATATTAGTATAGACGATTTGTATTGAGATGGCGGACAGCATTTTGTTTTTGTAAGAGAAAAAACAGGCACCACATTCTCATTCGCTTAAAAAGGTAAGCCGTACATTATGCAGGCATGCATACAGGCAGACATCAAAAGGCATTTATTCAAACTAGGCTGAGAATCAGTACTTTTCGAACGTCAAAATGACATAAGACAGTCCCCCGGCACGCCCGCCCTTCACCACTTTCTAGTGCTTTAGCTGGGAAGAAGAAGTGGCGCAACAAACTCCCCAGCAGAAGCTGACGTTTCAATAAACATTACTTTTACTTTATTACATCTCTTTAGTGACGATTAGCTGAGTCTCGCGGTTTCACCCGCATAAGTTTCGTTCCCGTGGGAATATCGGGATATAAACTATCTGTGTGTCAAATTTCATCCAAATCCGTGCTGTAGTTTTTGCGTGAAAGAGTAACAAACATCCATCCATGGTCGTCACAAACTTTCGCGTTTATAATATTAAGTAGGATAGCATTAAATCACGTATCTGTCAAAAAGAAAACAGCCAAAGGTATCCAATTATTTATCCAAAATAATTAACAAAAACAAATCTATCTCAGGTCAAGCACCAATAGAAAAAGAAATAAAAAGTGTAGTGTAAATAATCTGTGGCGAACAGTGTTGTCAACCTAATGAGAACTTTGTGCTGAGTGTTGCCGCGTCACAAAAATGCAGCGGCAACTGAGTAACGTCAGTGTTTATTCCTATCAGGATTATCAGCCTTCCAGAAAATATGGTAAGCTTTAGAATAATTCATGTGATGTAATGTTTTGAAATTGTTTTTTTTTTTTGCCAAAACTACAAATTATTATATCTCACTCGCAATTTTTGGTCCTCTGGCGGTCCTCTGGCTAAATGTGCGGCCATTTGTGCAGCTATTGGTTTAAATAATGCTAGAATTAATTACAACTTTTCCAAAAGAGTCGTTACAATTATTATGTATCTGTATTCCCTTCCAAATTTAACCCGTCAGTCTTTAAAGCAAGAGTGAACATGCATCTTCTGGGCACGCTCATTCCATCATAGACCTCATCCATCGCTTTCCATCAGGCGTGATGGTGGTCCAAACCTTCAGAACTTAAAAAAAAATAAGGCTTTCTTAAAAAGGCATTGATACTATTGACAGCTCATTTCACCAAGTTTCCACAGAGAAGTTTCCACAGAGTTTTTGCCACTAATTTTTTTATCCCCAAAAGGTTTTTTTACGGACATTTTCATGCCATGTGCTCCTCTGCCGCTCATTTTTTTTATCCCCAAAAGGTTTTTACGGACATTTTCATCCCATGTGCTCCTCAATACTCAATTTACGTTTTCTCACCTACCAGGGCAACAGTATGAGCCGGGAGGCTACGCTACGGCAGTGCAGCAGCGAACGAACATGACCCAGAGGGAAGACGCCCTGAAGTTCGAGCAGGGCCGCATCAAGGCGCTGCAGGAGGAACGGCTGCACATCCAGAAGAAAACCTTCACGAAATGGATCAACTCGTTCCTGCAGAAGGTAGGGGAAACTTATATATTCGGATAAGAATAGAACAACATAACCCTAGAGGTTTACTCCCTTTTTTTTCCGGGGTGGTAAATCCTCATGGATGTCCTCCGCCCTAGGGAAGGGTCTGTCAGACTCCTACTGACTAAAAACCACACAGGAGTTCCATCTCACACTTACGCCGGGGGTCGCCGGAACGTACGATTCTGTCATAACCCCCGACTGGTGTCTGCCCGCCACCGCAGGCCTCCTCGGCTCAGTGGGAGAGTGAGATGTTTGAGCCCCCCCCCCCCCCCCCCCCCCACGACGTCTAAGAGGGGCGCGCGTGGATCACTACGCGCCGCCACCTCGGGTCCTGATGTGTGGGGACCCATTTAGGGGGGCTGGAAGCGGGCGTTGTCCGCCCTCCGCCGACGCCCGGTGCGTCTGCTGTGGGCCGGTTGAGTGGACGAGATCTCCCTCTCCCTTTCCGCAGCCTCCTTCTGCGAGACGACTGTTTCGCAGAAGAAAACCACCGCGTCCCAGAGGTCTACTCCCTAAACGAACTCTCGCCTCCCGTCTCCTTCTTCACGAAAACGATAGCTTCGACAAAATTTCGGCCACAGCGGTCAATCTCAACGGAGACATCTCGACGCTGGAGATATTATAATGCACAGGTGTGCGCGCAGAAACAGGCTCACTCCCTCTTCCCTCGCCCTCATAGTCCGATGGCACGGCAATCCGACACGACCGGAGAGATCAGGCGCAGGACCAACGGCTTAACGTGCTTTCCGAGGCACGGGGGTATCACACCGCCAACTCCCAAACTCCGGGCTAAGAAATTACTTATGGAAAAACTCAATAACACTGCCCGACCCGGGAATCGAACCCAGGAGCCCACGCTCAGGAGTCGCGCTCGCGAACACGAGACCAACGGGGCAGATAAAAAACTAACTTGACATTACAGTGAAGCTAAGCATTCGCGATATATTTGCCAAAAATGTAAACAAATATGAGTTTATGGAAAAATAACTTTAATTCCTGCACAATAAAGTTCAGTTTACGCTACAACTTCAATCATATAACTGTTTCAATGGTGCTAGTCACTCTGAAATCAACTTAGTTCTCATAGAAATAAAATTGATATCTGTTTAACTTGGAATGGCATCAATTTGAAACATACATTTAAATAGACTTTAGACATTATATATAGTAAACCCAACTAGGTATTATAGTGAAGGAAATAATATGCACATAAATAAAACAAAGTACAGACGCCAGCAGGTCAAGCTACCCGAAACTGTCAAATTTTCCCAATCAACCTTGAACCTTAATGCTTTAGCGATAAACTTGAAAATCTATTAAAGAAATTTGACAGATTGCAGTAGCTTGATGTGCTGGCGTCTGTACATACGTGTCCTCTTAACAAAAACTTGACTAGCTACAAGTACATACGAAATAATAAACTTAACACACAATAAGATAGATATACATATGTATGCATGACACAGTCATCTATTTTAACGATTGTGTCAATGATTCATACATAAACTTGAGGAGCTCGTGGCTAAATAATAACAGCTACACGGGTCGATCTCCAAGGTTAAGCAACAATTGTCGAGGTTGGTCCCTGGATGGGTGACCATCCAGAACATATCGAGACCCCTCCGTGCCTTAGAAAGCACGTTAAGCGGTTGGTCCCGGCTGTCATTCGTAGATCTTTGACAGTCGTTACGGGTCAGAAGCTCGAAAGTCTGACAACCAGTCTTACCAATGGGTATCGTATTACCAAGAAACTGGGTTGTGGAGGTCAGATAGGCAGTCGCTCCCTTGTCATCATCATCATCAGCTTATAGCAGTCCACTGCTGGACATAGGCCTCTCCTATTGCACGCCATTCGACTCGATTTTCGGCAACTCTCATCCAGCTGCTACCAGCCATCCTGCGAAGATCGTCGCTCCACCTAGCCTGAGGGCGTCCCACCACGTTTACCGATTCGCGGTCTCCACTTAAGAACACGCCTACTCCAACGTAAAATACTGGCATTCAGCTGCATCCGGTTAGACTGGAAGCCGACTCCAACATAGTTGGGAAAAGGCTAGGCAGATGATAAAACGGACACTTCAATTTTATTTATTTATATAGTTAATTAACATGTCATAAACATGTATGAGTGCATGACACAATATTCTATTAAAACGAATGTGTCAATGATTCGTCATCTGTGATTGCGTTTATTTCTCAATGCATCACAAGAGTTATTTGTAATTTAATTTATTAGCTTTACTGTTATTGTACACCCACTTTATGTCCTATTTATTTATCGACAACAACAGACTTAGATTTGTAATTTAAAAGAATATTGTGAACTGTAAAGGTACACATACCCATTCACTATCTAAACCACTAAGGGCGAATTCTATCAAACTTTAACACCTAGTATAAGTTTTATCCTGCGAATAAATTTTAGATTTTTAAACGGTTTTTTGCACAGATTTTTACAAACAAAAGTTTTAGAAACCAATTTTATTCCACATTTTAACATCTTGCTGGCAAACGCAGCGATGCATTCTCCTTGGTTTGGGCGGCTATTCCATGTCGTAATTGAAGAAGGTTTATGCTGTTATCTACGAGTTTCCATGATCAGGTTTTCTGAGAAGACACTTGTGTAGAGATAGCTTTGGTAAAATTAGTCCTAAAAAAGAAACACAGAATTGTGGAAACATTATCTTTGTTTAAGAAGTTGAAGTCAGTAGATATTTTAGAAAAATCTACGCGCTATAAGAAAAGTTATGCGCATAATAAGAAGTTGCACTCAAATATGAAAAAGTTACGCGCTAATAAACAAAAACTTAAAGTGCAAAGTTAGAAAAAGTTACACCCAAACTAATAAAAAGTTACACTCAAAATAGTAAACAGTTGCACCCAAAATAGTAAAAAGTTGCACCCAAAATATTAAAAAGTTGCACCCAAAATATTAAAAAGTTGCGCCTAAAATAGTAAAAAGTTACACCCAAAATAGTAAAAAGTTACAACCAAAATAGTAAAAAGTTACACCCAAAATAGTAAAAAGTTACACCCAAAATAGAAAACAGTTACACCCAAAATAGTAAAAACGTTACGCTCAAAATATTAGAAGACGCAATAACGAAACCCAATAAAATTGAAATTACTCGATCTGTGTCACTACATTGATTCATTTCTCTGTTATGTAGAATTGGTATGAGATCATCCTTGTCGATCAATTGTCGACTATTACTTAAGAGTTATCTTAATTATTTGTAAACACAAAGAGAACTTCAAGTTGATGCTAATTACGTTCTAGCAATTACTATAATTATTGCGATATTAAAGTATTGTCTGTGGCTTTTTACGCGGTGTCATTTAATCTTACTAATAATAAGGCTGAAGAGTTTGTTTGTTTGAACGCGCTAATCTCTGGAACTACCAAACGGATTTGAAAAATATTTTTGCATTTGATAGCCTAGTTCTTGAGGGAGGCTATAGGCTATTTAACATCACGCTATGGCTATTAGGAGCCGAGCAAAAAGGAAGAATGTCAAGAAGAACGCTTAGCAAAAACGGAGTCTTAGCGCGGGCAGCTTCTGCCCGTGCCTTCGTCTGCTGAAATTTATTGTTCCCAACCCACCCCGGCGCATCGCATCACCTGCCCGACCTTTTACTTTGTTTTCGCTCAGTGGTCCTTCTGACTTCTTTTGTTTATGCTCAGCTCCTAAGGTACCTAGCGTGATGTTAAGTAGCCTATAGCCTTCCTTAAGAATTGGGCTATCAAATGGAGGGGTCTTGGTACCATCTTGGGGGGTTGGACCATGTTTAGATGGTCACCCATCCACGGAAAAACCGCGGCAAGCGTAGCCTAACCTGATCGATCGACCCGTGCGGCTGTTATTACTTAGCCACGAGCCCCTCATCACTGTATCATAGACACCAGATTGTCGTTGTTAAATATTTGTGATTTATCTATTAAAATCAGAGGGGCGTTTTCATAATTTTAAGAACGTTCACAGTCTGATCTCAATCTCAATCTGTCAAAAATTCGTCTTAATTTCCCTACATTTTTGACAAGTTCTTGACACTAATCGTCGCTGAGATGAGACGTTGACTAGATTTTGAATGTTTTTAATTACGGGAATCACGTGAACAATTAAATCATTTCATTATTCAAACTAATACGATGAATATCTAACAATGACATCATTTGAGTTAGTGATGTCGAAGGTTAAAACTATTATATATTAGTTTTATCTCAACTAACGGCGATACAATTGATTTACTAAAGTAATAACAGCCGCACGCATCGATCGAAGGTTGCCGAGGTCGGTCCATGAATGGGTGACCATACATAACATACCAAGACCCCTCTCCGTGCCTCGGAAAGCACGTTGAGCCGTTGGTCTCCCGGCTGTAATTCGTGGAATTTTGACAGTATTTACGGGTAGTCAAGAACCACAAATGCTTAACAACCAGTCTTACCAAGGGGTATTGCGTTACCCTGTTAGGTCAGATAGGCAGTCGCTCCATGTAAAATACTCACTTACAGTAGCAATGGCTTTCATTTTGACAGTTAAACAACATTCATTGCGTTATTTACGTTGTTGAGCAGACTTTTTAGAACATTGACGCAGTGTGTTACGCTATTAGGGCCCTCGCCCACGGGCGACTTTTTGTAGCGATGCAGTCGCGATGCTCTCGCGCGTAGCATCGATACAGACGCGAAGCAGTCGCTAGCTGTGTGCCCGCGCCCACGGGACCAGATTCAGTCGCGATGCAAACGCGATTTGGTCGCGATGCAGTTACGATACAAAAATACCTTGGATCAGTACAGTTGCAAGATGGACTCCGTTGAGGCAACATTAGTCACGTTGTCTTTGGTGCTGCTTTTACGTAAGCAGCCGAAGCGTAGGCAACGGAAGCAGCGTCAATATTGGATGCATCCATTTAATACCCAGAGATTACTTTGTGGACATCATGTAACAACATTCAAACAACTCAAAAATTATGATCTTAAATTCAAAAGTTGTTATAGAATGTCATATTCGGTCGCGCGTTTGTATCGATACAATCGCGATGCAGTAGCGCGTTGCAAATGCGACTAACACGCGTTAGAAGTGATGCTGTCGCGCGTTTGCTAAACGCGCGACTGCATCGCTACAAAAAGTCGCCGTGGGCGAGGGCCCTTAGGGCTCTGGTATTCAGCTGCACCCGGTTAGATTGGAAGCCGACACCAAGATGTTGGTAAAAGGCTAGGCAGATGATGACAACGCAACGATCAAATCATTTAATTAGTCAAATATCTAATGAATATTTTACAATGACATTATTCGAGTGTGTGATGTCGAAGGTTAAATCTATTATTTATTGGTGTTTATCTAAATTGACGCCGATATAATTGATTTATTTGATTATAATGTCGATGCTCTAGTCTTCGACGGTGGTCTATGACCGGAGAGGTCTATATTTGGTAAATTTTAAAGAACATATCAATTCCAAGTGATATTTCGTTTTGATCTATCAAAAATACAGTTAAACCTGTATTTTTGATAGATCAAATAGAAATATTATATATAGATATTTGCGCCTATAAACACTTGAACCGTTGGGTTTAGTGGTGACTAAATTAGAGCCCTAGTCAGGAAAAAAAACGCGTGGGGTCGGGGGACCAGGGAACGAAGTTTAAAATGATAATCCAAGACGGCGGCTTCAAAAATTTCAAAATTATTCTCACTATCCGCTTCAGCACTCTTGAAAACCATGAAAACGACACCCGTGATGAAAAATTAAACATTTTCGCAGCGGCCATCTTAAGTTTTCATTTTGACCTTGTTATTGGCTTCAGCGCCCTCGAAAACCATGAAAACTATCTTTCCCTCTCTGTGACTCTTCCTATCATATATAATAAAAAATCGCACGGAGGTGGCATAACGCTCTTCGTTACGTGTCGATTTCTCCGTTAAAGAACTTCAATGCATGTTGCACATTACCAGTATTCCTGTTAACCCCTCCAACTAAGCTTAATATTCTTTTAGGAGTAGGTTTACGTTAGTAATGCAGCGGCTAACACTAATGAGATAAATTCAGAATCTCCATCCATCATATCATCCGGTGGGGCCGTGGCTAAATAATAACAGCCGCACAGGTCGATCGATCAGGTTAAGCTACGCTTGCCGCAGTTGGTCTGTGAATGGGTGACCATCTTTATATACCGAAACCCCTCCTTGCCTCGGAAAGAACGTTAAGTCGTTGGTCCCGGCTGTCATTCGTGGATCTTTGACAGTCGTTACGGTTTAGGAGTACGAAAATCTGACAACCAGCCTTACCTAGAGGTATCGTATTACCAAGTAACTGGGTTGTAGAGGTCATATAGGCAGTCGCTCCATGTAAAATACTGGTATTCAGATGCATCCGGTTAGACTGGAAGCCGACCCTATCATAGTAGGGAAAAGGCAGGTAGATGATGATCCATCATCATCATTTCAGCCATAAGACGTCCACTGCTGGACATAGGCCTCCCCCACGCACCCCCACTTCGACCGGTTCTGTGCTTCCCGCATCCAGCGGATTCCTGCGACCTTCACAAGGTCGTCGGTCCACCCACCACCACTTGACATTAATTAGATAAAAATCTGTGTTAAATTGACACTAATATTTGAATTAGCTTCGATTTATTGGACACTCGAAGATTTAAATCTGATAAATAATGAAATCATCAATCAGGCGTTACAGCCGGCTCCCTGTCGAAGAGAGGAGGCCTGTGTCCCAGCAGTGGGAACATTATAGGCTGATTATGCATCGATCTTTTTTCCTATATTATTTATTCATTAACCTTATCTCTCATCTTTATTTCCAGGCGCGAATGGAGGTCGAGGACCTGTTCGTGGACCTCGCAGACGGGCGGAGGCTGCTCAAACTGCTGGAGATCATCAGTGGGGAGCGGCTCCCCCGCGCCAACAATGGACGCATGCGGGTCCACAAAATTGAGAACGTTAACAAAAGTTTGAGCTTCTTGCATACTAAGGTGAGTCCCTTATTTTATTTCTTAAAATTTTATGCTCAGGTACAAAAATATCGTGCATGGGACGTATTGTTTCCAGGTGTCTCGGATCTGCGCGCAAAATTGTGACGGAAACGAATTATAATATTCTTCTTCGTGTCACTGGCACGACTGTATTTTAAATCTTGTTTTCCCAAAACTGCCACATCCACGGCGTTGTCGGTGGCAGCGCAGAGGTCACTTTGACTGCATGTTTTGGGATACAGAGGGCAGGATAGGAGGTGGAGCATGGTTTGTGACATAGCTCCACAATCACACCCTACTGCCGTTCCGTCAAGGTAGCCCCCACTTTACCAGGTTGGACTTACTTCTTCCCACTTGTGTCCGGAGACGGTTCATAGACTTCCAAATGGACCACGGAATTATAATATTAAATGAATTAGATGCAAAAAGGACAATATATTACATACGTTATCAATAACTATACCACGCTTCTATCTTATCAAAAGATAAGCATTGCAACAATTCCGATGTATCGCTACTTATATTTATCGCCGCTGTTAACTGCAAAACCATGCCGTATAGTTGGGTAAAGTCTAGGCAGACTTATATTGTGGCTAGACAAAGCAAAACATTACGTCTATGTATGTACATTTGACCACCGTAAGGACTATTCCTGCTTGCAGCGCATATTATTGGTCGACCTAAAAAGGATCCTCTTTTGTTTTACTAACGCACGCAGCTGTGGTCATCATGTGCACGGGACTTTGTTTTCAAAATGGTCAGATATATGTTTTGGCGATAGTACCTACTTGCCTGTACATAGTATTGATATTAATAGCCTCCCGACCAATTTCCAGGCAATTTCAAGCCAGGGGGTCTACTCCGAAGTGGTATCGTCCGAATGTTCGGCCGTTTACTGCTACGAAGTTACTATTTGGTTCTGTCGGTCCCGATCCTACACTCCTACACTCTTTCGAATATTGACTATGGTCCCGACCCAACTGAGCCGATCCGAACTTTTTCGCATTTTTCAATAATATTCGGTTCGGCCATGTGTCGGTCCGATCCGATCATTCGCACCTTGCACTTCGTAGTAGACCCCCGGGTTCGTAGGAGATATTTTATTGCACAAGTTTGTGCGCAAACACGGGTGCACTCTCTGTTCGTTTACTCTCATAGTCCGATGGGACGGCAATCCGACACGACCGGGGAGAGATCAGGCGCAGGACAAACGGCTTTACATGCTTTCCGAGGCACGGGGGTAACACACCACCAACTTCAAAACTCCGGGCTGATACTAAGTAATTCCTTATGGAATGACACTTTTTTTTGACGGCACGGTTGGCTCAGTGGTTAAGCGATTGTCTGCTGCGCTACATGTCGCGGGTTCGATTCCCGCACGGTACGAATATTTGTATGACCTGCAAGTAGTTGTTGCGGGTCTGGCTGTTTGTGTATGTGAGTTTAAACGTTTGTAAACGCACCCACGATACAGGAGAAATTCCTAAAGTGGGGCAACGTTATCTAAAAAAAAACCCAGAACCTCACGCTCAGCAGTCGCGCAGCAACCACGAGACCAACGGGGCAGTCATAGCAAAATACTATTACATCCATGTCTGTACCTTGCTGTACATAGTATTATTGCGTAATGGTCGAAGCCCGCGTAAAGCACGGCACTTGCAAGACTTCCTTACATATGTACATTACACATGCCCCACAAATAATGTTACTCGTATGATGTTACTGTATATTATGATGGATTTTGTTTTTTTTTTTTTACAATCTGGTTAAGCAACGCTCGCCGCGGTTGGTCCGTGGATGGGTGACCATCTTTACATACCAAGACCCCTCCGTGCCTCGGAAAGCACGTTAAGCCGTTGGTCCGTTAGTGGATCTTTGACAGTCGTTACAGGTCGTCAGAAGCCCGAAAATCTGACAACCAGTCTTACCAAGGCGTATCGTATTACCCAGTAACTGGGTTGTGGAGGTCAGATGGGCAGTCGCTCCATGTAAAATACTAGTATTCAGCTGCATCCGGTTAGACTGGAAGCCGACCCCAACATAGTTGGGAAAAGGCTAGGCAGATGATGAAATGTTGCCTTAAACTTTTTTTCGGTTCCCTTGTTGCCAGATTTACATCTTACATACACAAACATAAACACGGGAATCGAACCCGCTTCCCGAGTTAAATTAACCCAACATTCATTATTTTCTAACTGAACACACAGGGACACAGGCCTTCTCTCCCCACGCAGGCCGTGCGGGTTGGTAGATGTCACATCATGTCTTCGAATTTTTGGTTCTAGGACATACCGTTTTGAGAGCAGTGGTGATGAACTAATTTACACAAAGTAAAGCGCCTGCCGGGGTTCGAACCCACGACCTACAACTCATAAGTCAGGGCTGTTACCACTGGACCACCACTGCTCCTGTGTTGTATAAATTAATAAATTGTCTGTGTGTCACTCGTCCAATTAATAAATCGAACATGTCTAATCCCTCTCCATTCTCTTCGCAGGTGCGCCTGGAGTCAATAGGTGCAGAAGATATAGTGGATGGCAACCCTCGTCTGATCCTGGGTCTCATCTGGACCATCATCTTGAGGTTCCAGATTCAAGAGATTGAAATTGATGTTGTAAGTATTAATCATGGTCATTCATTTACAAGTAATTTGTATCTGAATTTACACACAATCATTCACAGTAATCACAGTATACAAACTAATATAAATTACATTTGAATTTCATAAATTATATCAACAATTTAAAAATAATAAATTTACATTTCCTCAATATTACTTCGACATGTCAATTAAACAATATGGCTAACACCTTAAAATTTAAAATAATAACAATAAAATAATTATTTAAGTAAAAATAAATTGGCATAGATATACAGGGTGGCAGGGACATCCACGCGCAACCGCTTACCACGGATTCAGTACATGATTCTGGACCCCCCTGAGTTGAAAATTTTCGTCGGCTTTTTCTTAATTTTTACGTTTTTTTCTGCATTTTTTTTACTGTAAACTGCATAAAAAATTATTTCTATCTAACCCAATGAGATTTTTAATTTAAAAATAGTAATGTCACTAGTTTCACTTAAAACAGCAATGTAAATAAAACTCGAAAGGGCAGCGCGCGGTATCGCGGTAGGTAGCGCGCGCGCGCCTTCCGCGGAGCGTTTTGATCGCGTTGTTTGCAATACATGACGTGACTTTCATGTTTATATTATACAAGCTGTTGTTTTGCGTCCTCGTCAAATAAAATTACGATCCCTGGTAAATAATGAATACATTATTGTTTTTTTAGTTATTTAAGTTTGACAGTATTTCGGAATACACCACTTTCAAAGAACAGAATCACGTTATGGTATCGTATAAGCGGCCGCGTTTTTATGTGTGTGTAAAAAGGCAGTTGCAGTGCGGTCTCACACAGGCCGTGTTTTAAAATGCGTGTCCCACACATGCCGATTTCCGAAAATTGGAAAAAAAATACCTACTTATTTTATTATTGATTCGTGTCGAGAATCAGTAGCATAGTTACCTCCTTGAATTTGACGAGGATGCAAAACGACACCTTGTATCTATACCAGCTATTCTATACCTTATATATCAAAGTATTACTTACACTTCACTTTCATATCGTTCGATTAATGATAAAACAAATGTATTAAGAATCATTTCAAAACTATTTTTTTTAAATTGAGCATTAAATCTTTCGCCAAATCTCAGGTTTGCCATAGTGATTTTTTAAACCGACTTAAAAAAAAGGAGGAGGTTCTTAATTCGTATGTTTATATTCTTTTTTTTTTTAGACGTTGACGTGAACAACCAATCGCAAATGAACCCTGATTTACACGGTTCGATTTAATTGTCTTTGGCAAACCATAAAGCAACAATACAAGTTGCTGCTAGTTTTTATTGTATCTCTCTATACCTTAAGAGGTCATTGTACTCATCATTATGAACAACTTTTACTATGAGACCAAACCAGAAATCGCGAAAAAAAAAAACAGCTGTTCCCTACATTTATGTTCGTCTAACTCGTCAAAATGTAGGGAACAGCTGTTTTTTTTTTCGCGATTTCTGGTTTGGTCCCATAGTATAAGTATACACCATAATTACATAATACACCATCAATCAGAATCTGAATCATTTTGAAAGATATTACTAAACCATTGCTTCATATGTTCGAAAAATGTGTCTGCTCAACAACGTAAATAACGCAATGAATGTTGTGGTACTGTCAAAGTGACAGCCATTGCTACTGTTGGTGTGTAATACTATAACAAATCTATGAGTACTCATTTCTCTCTTTCTCTTTTCCAGGACGAAGAAAACGAATCATCGGAGAAGAAATCCGCTAAAGACGCTTTACTGCTGTGGTGTCAACGGAAGACTTCTGGCTACCATGGAGTTCATATACACAACTTTACCGACTCCTGGCGATCCGGTCTCGGGTTCAACGCCCTTATACACGCGCATAGGTAAGCCTACCCATCCATATCTAGGCCACGGAGACGTTCCTTAACCTTGCTCTCTGTGATAACTCTACAAAATTCTTGAAGGTAGTTAAAAACCTACAAAATTGCGGTAACCCATCCAAATCTATTCTTCGGTAATGCTGCTTAACCTCACTCTACGAAATGTCAGTAATAAGTCTTCCCACTGGGACCACCCATCCAAATCTATGCCGCAGCAATATTGCTTAACCTCTCTCACTTCGATACCTTGTCTAAACTCCATAAAGTCGGGTTCAAAGCCCTTATACACGCGCATAGGTAAGTCTACCAATCTTAATCTAGGCCGCAGATACGTTAACGCTTAAAAAATTGCGGTAACCCATCCAATTCTATTCCTCGGCAATGTTGCTTAACCTCGCACTACGATGATCTATGAAATTTCAGTAATAAGTCTTCCCATTGTGATCACCCATCTACATCTAGTCCTCGCCAAAGCGATTGCCACTTCTATAGGCAGTAGGGATGGGAGTATGATGACAGGACTATTTTGCTAACCACCTAACTTTTCTTCCAGACCAGACCTGTTCCGCTGGTCGGAGCTTCCGGTGACCGAGCATGTGGAGACCCTGAACCATGCCTTTGATGTGGCGGAGAAGCACCTCGGCATACCACGCCTGCTGGATGCTGAAGGTAAAGACATTTTCTATAGCTGACATTACTTATTTACTCCCTCTGACAGCCAGTAACGCGCAGACCAACAAGGAGGAAGAGCGCGGAGCACAGGACCCTTCCTCGTCGTGTCGATGACTTCTATGATAATGAGCTTCAACCTGCACCCTATTTCCGTAACATACTATCAATCAAAATCTGAATCATTTTGAAGGTTATTATTACTAATCCAATGCTTCACATTTAATTTGTCTGCTCAACAACGTAATTAACGTTGTTGAACTGTCAAAATGAAAACCGAAAGACCGTGAATAATACACTATATTGTAAGTCCCATATGAGTGACCATCTTTACATACCGAGACCCCTCCGTGCCTCGGAAAGCACGTTAAACCGTTGGTCCCGGCTGTCATTCGTGGATCTTTGACAGTTGTTACGGGTAGTCTGAAGCCCAGAAGCCTGACAACCAGTCTTACCAAGGGGTATAGAATTACCCAGTGACTGGGTTGTGGAGGTCATATGGGCAGGCGCTTCATGTAAAATACTGGTATTCAGCTGCATCCGGTTAGACTGGAAGCCGACCCCAACATAGTTGGGAAAAGGCACCGTTCACAGTCTGATCTCAGTCTCAATCTGTCAAAAATACCTCAAATTTCCCTACATTTTGACAAGTCTGACATTTGTTTGTCGCCGAGATGACACCGCGACTAGATTTTGAACGTTTTAAATTACGAAAATTGGCCTTCAGACTGTGAACTTGCTTAAAATTACGAGAATTGCCCCTATGAGGGATCCTTGGACATCATCTAGCATGAATCCATTTTTCAATACTTTAGTGTTAAATAACTAATACCTTCATTTATCCACCAGATGTAGACACCAGCCGTCCTGATGAAAAGTCAGTGATGACGTACGTTGCATCCTACTACCACACCTTCGCGAGGATGAAGAATGAACAGAAGAGTGGGCGCAGGATCGCTAACGTGAGTATCTATTCTGATGAATATAATAGAAAAACATAGAATTAGAACATAGCTACAAAATAAAGATGGTTACAATTAAAAAAGTATCGCTGTAATACAAAAAGTAAATAAAAAATCTGAATGCGCTAATAGAATAAAGTACTCTATATTACGAGTAGCCCCGACCTCGCACCTTGCGATTTTTATTTATTTCCGAAAATAAAAGAAAAATTTCGAGGAAAATATTTTATGGACGCCGAGGAAGCAGTGGCTGCGTTTCAAAATACCGTCGAAGAGACCCCTAAGGACGAGTGGGCAAAGTGCTTTTCTCAGTGGTTCCATCGGATGCAGCGATGTATTGATGTAAATGGACACTATTTTGAAAATATATATTAAACTAATAACTTGCTAGTTGGTTCAGTTTTTGATTTTCTAAGAACTTTCAGTGTCACCCACGTATTTACTTGTTTATTATGGCCAGAAATGGAACTCAACATTAATAAAAATATACTATCCTATAATATATGTATGCTGTAAGGATCTGATCTTGTAAAATAACAGTATGCTTTTCGGAATTTCTTATAGTTTAAAAGATTCACCAATTTTGACGTTTTTAATTTAAATAATACACTTTCTCCAACGTAAAATTACATGAAAAACTAGCAAGTATTTACCAATATTAACAATTCCTTCCTTCCCAGATTATCGGCCAAATGATGGACTGCGACGACCGCAAAGGAGAGTACAGCAAGCTGTTCAGCGTACTCCTTGAATGGATACTCCTCAAGATCCAGGAGTTGAACGGCAGAGAGTTCCCCAACTCTTTGGATGGCATACAACGATTGCTGTTGTCTTTTAAACAGTACAGAACTGTGGAGAAACCACCAAAGTAAGTGAAATGGTGTATTATTTAAGATGAAATGTGATAGTAAAGATGAATTGTGATAGTAAAGATGTAATGTGATAGTTAGAGATTTTGTGTGATAGTTTGAGATGTAATGTGATAGTTGGATGTAGTTTTATAGTTCGAGATGTACTGTGATAATTGAGATGTAATGTGATGGTTGGATAAAGTGTGATACTTAAGAATTAAGGTGATAGTTTTGACGTTGATTGATAGTTAGAATTTAGTGTGATAGTTGGGATAAAGTGTGATAGTAAGATAAGTAGTGTGATAGTTGAATATTATGTGGTATTTAAGGATGTATTGTGATAGTCAGCTATAGTGTGATAGTTCAATGTTACAAAATACACCAATAAAACTCGTATCTTTACCCCCCTCTAGATACAAGGAGCGTTCAGAGATCGAAGCTCTATACTTCCACATCAACACCATGCAGAAGAGTCTCACAGGCGAAGCGTGGGTGCCGCTTGAAGGTCAGCTGCCTCAGGACCTGGAGAGGGCATGGCAGCAGTTGGAACAGGTAACTATCAAACAGATTATTTAAGAATAATCCAGAATTCCAGATAAACCTAGATTATTCCAGGCTTGCCCTACTGGATTCAGGTCCATACCAGCTGCGACAGCCAAAACATGTGACATCTACCAACCCGCATTCGGCCCGCGTGGTGGATTACGGCCCACTCCCCCTAACATAGAGGAGGCTTGTGTCCCAGCAGTGGGAACACTATATGCTGACTATTAATCCAAGGACTGATAAAGTGCATCTTACACCTCCCAAATAAAAAAACAAAATCAAAATCGGTTCATCCGTTCGGGAGCTACGATGCCACAGCCAGACACACACCCTCACACACACACACACCCTCACACACACACACCCTCACACACCCTCACACACATCCTCACACACACCCCCACACACCCTCGCGCACACACACACACACAGAGAGAGAGACACCTCAAACTTATAACACCCCGTCGTTTTTGCATCGGGGGTTAAAAATCGATCTAAGGGGTTGTTACTTAGCCACGAGGCCCAGAAAATATTTCACTTAAGAGCTAAGCTATTGTCGATGCAGGTCCTTCCAGCTCTCATGATTGAAGTTCAGCTCCCTGACTTCCTTGTACGTCATCATCGCCACCTTATAGTACTTTTCATTAAATGTGTGTATATTTTTGTTAACAGGCGGAGCATGCGCGTGAGATCGCGCTGAGAACAGAGCTGTTGCGACAACAGAGATTAGAACAACTCAACTACAAGTTTAATACTAAGGTAAGTTAATTTGATTTGCATCGTTATATTATCGTTATATTACTTACTTCAATGATAATGATAAAAAATAAATGATTTTATTTTGTAAGTAGGTTTCTACAAACACTTTGACACGTCAATCATATTTTAAAAACTAGATGAGGTCGGCGTTTCCTATCTGACTAGTCTGAGAAGAAAGGCCGAAACAAACTCAGAGGTCACAGTCTCTTTTAAAGTCCAGACATAATCTTGGTCAGATCATATGAAGACCATGTAGATCGATGTCTGAGATGGCCTTTTGAGGAAAGAACCACACAGATTGAGAGGACCTGCAGTGCGATTCTGTGACCATCTCACCGTGAAAACTTAGGTGAAGTGAGCGTGGAGTGAGCTGTCATTCCAAGTAATGCTAAGGATTGACACTATTGACAGCTCACTCTAAGCTCACTTCACCTAACTTTTGACGGTGAGATTTTTACAGAATCGATCGACTGTCCAGTCAGTGCTCGCATTTGTCAAAAACGTAGCGAAATAAGTGTTAAATGAATTCATAAAATCTAAAGAATTATATACCAGCATGACTTCTATAATATACATGATACATTTTTTACCAGTGCGCATACTGTAACCTTGAATTCAGTACCTACATGATTCTGAACCCCATCCCCGTCGAAATTTTTCTTCAGTTATTAAAAAAAAAAATAGCTCACATTTTGACCACTTTTCTTTGAAACAGCTACACCTGTTTTTATTTTGGATAACCTCTCGAACAATTTCTACTTATCATGTACGGACGCCAGCACATCAAGTTACTACAATCTGTCAAATTTCTTTAATAGATTATCAACTTTATTGCTAAAGCATTAAGGCTTAAGGTTGATTGAGAAAATTTGACAGTTTCGGGTAGCTTGACCTGCTGGCGTCTGTACTTAATTCATGGTTACAGTTTGCACACTGGTTAAAAATTTATCCTGTATGAGTCACAAAAAAAAATGTAGATAACATTTTATTCTAAATAATTTTTATCTAATGAATAATAATTTGATTTCTTTTTTGACTCAGTTTGTCAATTAATTTGGTTGTCAAATCTTGTGGCAAGTCCGTAATTGGTTGTTTTGACCAGTCAAAAAATAAACAAACAAAGAAAGAAAAATGTTTTATTTGGGACACAAGAAATACAAATATTAAAAAAATATATAAACATCCGAATTGAGAACCTCGTCCTTTTTTGGAGTCGGTTAAAGTCGGTCGGTCGGTTCGGAACATTTGAAACTAACAAACCATTTAATAACTAACTACTATTAACACAGTTGCTAAGGGTTTGCTCAGGTTTTCTCTGTGTGTTTGTTACATGACATTTGAAAGAAAATCAGTCGGAAAACAATCGTTTTTTTTTTTGTTTTTTTTAGGTGACGTAAATTCTCAATCATATCTAATCCTATATTTCTCCTCCACAGTCAGTCCTCCGTAAAGGCTACTTGAAGGAGATGATTCAGGTGCTATCAGACCCTCGCTACGGCTCCAACCTAGCACAAGTAGACGCCACAGTCAAGAAACATGAAGCTATCTCCGCTGATATACTTGCCAGGTAAGTCTTGGACGATGCAGAAATATCAAATTTCGTGTCATTGCCAAACATCTACAGTATTTTTATCTCACGAAGCGACGCGCGCTTTGCTTGTGGTTACCAAGTGTTCAAACACGCTGTGAATATCAACAGTGTGTTGAAATAAAATCCAAAGTAAATCAAACTTAACTACTAGTCCGCTAGAGCATAAAATCAATAATCAAAAATGCTCTTAGATTAATAGTTATAAAATTGGCAATCGCGATATGTACTTGAGGTATGAGGAACAGCGTATAAAGTTCACTCATCCTCCATAGAAAAAGGAGGACCTTCTCCTCCGACCAGATGGGTGCTGCATCTGGCGGGCAACTGCCCAATGAATCATGTCGGGCTGTTGTATACATGCTAATTACACAGTAAACTCTGCTTGCGCGATGCAGGATTTTGCGTCACGTCAGTATGACGCGTAGTTCGCACGTGGCGTTGTAGATACCGCTACAAATTAATTTATAATTATGATAACTTTTTTTATATTTTTTTTTATACACGCACAAGTTTGCACGAGTCATGTTATCTCGCCTCCACACTTAGTTGACTGGTAGAGAATGCCAAAGGCATTAAGTCCACCTTTTACCTTTATTATGCATAAAGTTTAATAAATAAATAAATAAAAATAGTTTATTTGGTAACCATATTTATATATTAGGAGACTCCAGAAAAAAAATTAAATCGCGACCCTTATTTACCTCGTTGCTTCTTCCCCCAGAACCGAACGCTTCGAAGATCTATCAGCAATGGCAGCGGAACTAGTCCGCGAGAAGTACCACGGCGCCGAAGCTGTGTCCCGCACGGAGCAAGCCGTGCTGACGCGCTGGAACGAGCTGCTCGAGCTGCTGGAGCGACACAGAAGCTCGCTCGGCAAGCTGGCGCATCTGATGGCGCTGCTGAGGGAAGCTGACACTGTCGGGCACACGTTGACTGAGATGAAGGTATGTCTTGTGTTCAACCAGGCACTGTGTCCAACAAGGCACTGTGTCCAAAAAGGCACTGTGTCCAAAAAGCACTGTGTCAAAAGGGTGCTGTGTCCAACAAGGCACTCTGTCTATCTTGGCACTGTGTCTAACTTGGCACTGTGTCCAACAAGGCTCTGTATCCAACAAGGCTCTGTATCCAACAAGGCACTGTTGAGGGAAGCTGATACTGGGGCGAACATTGACTAAGATGAAGGTAGGTCCTGTGTCCCATAAGACACAAGCTGTGTCCTGCACCGAACAAGCTGTTTTGGCGCGCTGGAACGAGCTACTAGTGTGACACAGGCGCTCGCGCCACAAGCTGTTTTTTTTAACGAAATATATATTTTTCTTTATGCCAAAAACCCTTAAAAACAAGAAATATGTATGATTTTTAAGAGCATAATAATCTTCTAATGTCTATGGCAGTTACTAGTTAGACTGAAATATTCCTAACTATAGATTCCATATTGAAAAAAAAAAGTCTGGAGCAATATTTCTAACTTCCCTTTTGTTTCAACAGGCCCAATTCCAATCCGAAGAAGTGGGACGCCATCTTGTAGACGTAGAACGCCTGCTTCAAGCACACGCCCTCCAGGAGTTGCAGCTCGGAGCCCTGGACGAGAGCATCCGAAGACTGGTGCGGCACGGAGCCAGCGCCGAGGGCGGGGAAGGACCCAAGCAACAGTTGACCACGCAGCTGAACCAGCTGTCGCACGATTATGATAGGTATGTAGTTGGAAATAAGGGCTATTTTGACTACCAGAAGTGAGGGTGTTTAGGTTAACGCGTTGACGTAGTTGTTACAGAATTATCATACGTATGTTGTCCAATTAAGGTTGATTTTTCTATAGCAGAGATAAAATTTAGTCTGTCAAGACTTCTAGTAATGACGTAGCTGTGATAGGATTAAGATAGGTATGTAGCGCAGTCAGGGTTGGTTTCTGACTAACAAAAGCACTGGTTAGTTGGTCGTTGAGATAGACGAGAGCAGCCGAAGATTGGTACGACACGGACCCACATGCAGCAACACGATTAAGATAATATGTGGGGTGAGGGAAATAAGGCTTTTTCTTCCATATCAGAGGTAAAATCTAGTTAGTCACAAGAAAACACGGAACAAATGAGTTCACAAGCTATATCACAGGATTGGTCAGGTCTACTGTAGTGAGTTTAAGGTTTAATTTCCAAAAGCAATATTACTGCTACATCTTTCCTGACCGACTAATCGATGCTTTTACAATATTCCTGACCGACTAATCGATCCTTTCCATGTCAAATCGAAATTTGAGGTTATAATAATGATTTTTGTCCAGAACGGTAAATACACATAGATGAAAAGACTATACAGAAGTATATAATACTCTTTAATAAGCACACCATAAATATTACAGATATAAATGTAGAAATTTCTCGCAGCGAGCGGGCGGTTTTATCGCTAGCGATCTTTTAAAGACAACCTTTAGAATATTTATTATTATTTTATAATAATTATTAACAAATAATTATATTTTGTTTCCAGCCTGGTGGCCGCCGCTAAAGACCGCAAGGCGAGACTAGAAGACGCGAGGAACCTGTTCCAGTTCTTAGAAGACCATGATGAGGAAGAAGGTAAATTATTAAGAATTTGCTTGTTTTAAAAGAAATTGTTTTGAATATTTTTCTTTTTTGTTAATCTATTTTGTCCCACTACTGGGCAAAGGGCCCTATACATCTCCAATTTTCCTTATCTTGTGCCTTCTCCGGCCAATCGGTCAAGAAAGAGTCCAAATCGTCACGCCAGCATGCCGTAGCCCTGCCTCGATGATGATTTCCGTCTTCAGGCATCATTGAATTGATACAGAATTTGGTCAGGCCTGACCGTAAAAAATTTCATGTTTTCAAACTTGACTCAACAACTCCTACATTGGCGCCGATTCCCTTGTTCACAAACTAAACTAAATTTAAGTTCAGTGCATCTTTTTCTTTCTATTTCATTAAGAAAAGGACAGAAGATAAATATTCGTTTAGTCCTGTCAAATTAGTCAGCGCCTGACGTAAAGCGACGTATTTTGAAGTGAAAACTTCTTTAGCGGCGTTGAACACTTTTTTTGTAATGGGTAAAAAATGTTAAACTCGCGTCAGAACACGTGACCTGATCGAAAATTCGTAAGACGGTAAGTTTTCACTTCTGCCGGCACTCCCGGAGTGCAATTGTTTTTAGTAGCCATGTTTTTAATCACGTCTAAACTTGCTATGGAGTATCTAAATTTGACAGGACTAAACTAATATTTATCTTCTGTCCTTTTTTTAATGAAATAGAAAGAAAAAGATGCACTGAACTTAAATTTTGTTTAGTTTGTGAACAAGGGAATCGGCGCCAATTGCGCCCTGTTAAATAGATTTTTACTCGTTGTTCTATAGGTGCGCGTTCAAAATATTTATAAGTAATCTAAAGTTCAGGCGTTCTAGCAGAATAAAAGAAAGAAAGAAAAAGTATTTATTGCGACTCGTACAGGAAGATCAGGAGAATCTTTTTAATATATCATTTAATAGACTGATAGGGTCCATATTATATATTTTTATTTTTAAAAAAACGTTGCCCCACACTAGGATTTTTTCCTATATCGTGGGTGCTTTTACAAACATTTAAACTCACATACACAAACAGCCAGACCCGGAACAACTACTTGTAGGTCATACAAATATTTGTTCCGTGCGGGAATCGAACCCGCGACACGCAGCGCAGCAGTAATCGCTTAACCACTCCACCAACCGTGCCGTCCAATATTGATCTTTTACTTTGTAAATACCACTATGTAACAAATATGGTGGGCAATAAAGATTTGAGTATTAAGTATTAATGTTATCAAAACTGGTCACTTGTTGTGACTATTCATTTCACCCATAGTATAAAATATTTTTATTATCTAACTCTCCCATAGCAGGTCAAACACCTTCCCATACAAACAAGAAATTCAAAACTTCTTCAAATAATTAGCCCCAATTGGCTAGTTGACTAATTTTTTTTTTATTATTTAAATTAAAGCTTTTTTACCTCACCAATAACTTGGTATAACCAGTTTTTTAATATCTTCGGAAATTAAAAAGATATAAGCGTTCAAAACTCTCAATTAGACAGAGAGGGAAATACTGAATTGTGACATCATAGTTCAGTATCGCCATATAAATTACATACAAAACTTCGTTTTGCGAGAAAGAGACAGACAAAAAGCTTTTATAAGTTATAAAAATTTTATTTTTCGACCGATTTCAAATTTGATTTCGAATTCTGTTATCGTATCACGCATGTGAATATATTATCTACTAGAATATATAGTATTCAATGTCATGCAACTACCCAATTCTTCCTTACAGGCTGGGTCACAGAGAAACAACGTATATGCCGCACTGACGTGGCAGCCAAGGAGCTGCGCGCCGTGCTCGCGTTGAGACAGAAGCACACTGCGTTGCTACACGAGTTGAGGGCCAGAGACCATGTGTCGCAGAGACATCGGGCTAAGGGACAGAGGTAAGAAGAAAGAAAGAAAGAAAATACGTTTATTTGCGGCAAACATGACGCATAAAAAAGAACATAAACACAAAAAATAAGTAACAAGTTGGGGGTAAACATGCGTCACATTCACGCAAAACGGCCATCGCTCAGCATAATGCTAAGACTCTATACGAGACAGAGCCCCAGCGCTGGTTTTCAGCGGCAGCCGGCGTTAACGTGAAAGAATTCTACTTTTATTTGGACACAGTTCGTAAAACACACAAAGCAAAAACTTGAAAATAGTGTACAATGTATAATGTACGGTAAAACGGTGTGAATAGGGATGCAGGGGTGAATCGGGACGAAACTTTAAATCGGATTTGTACTTTTAAAATAATATAGTTTGTTGCTAACAAGGACACTTAATCTTTAATTAAAAAACAGTAAACACAGAGTCTTCTCTGGCAACAAACTATATTATTTCAATGTTAAAATTTCGCCCCGATTCACCCCTGCATCCCTATTCACCCTATTTTACGGTACAGACGCCAGCAGGTCAAGCTACCCGAAACTGTCAAATTTTCCCAATCAACCTTGAACCTCAATGCGATAAAGTTGAAAATCTATTAAATAAATTTGACAGATTTGGTAATGGTAAGTTGATGTGCTGGCGTCTGTACTTATTCTCAGATATTTTGTTACTACTGCTAACTTTTGCCCTCGGCTTCTCTCGCGTGGATGTTGGAGATTATCATAAGGGCTTGTACTACCGGGATAAAAAGTACCCTATGTCCTAACCCAGGTTATGGTCTACCTGTGTGCCAAATATTATCGAAATCCGTTCAGCCGTTAACGCGCGAAAGTGTAACTGACACACAGACACTTGTGACGCGTGTAACAGATACTTTTTTCCTAAGATTTTTGGTACTTTTTCTGTTTTCTAAAATATTCTATGACACGTTTTCTTTTACAGCCTAATTGACGCGAAACACCCGAAATCAGCTGAGATCGAGCGTCGCCTCACATCTCTGAACAAGCAGTGGCAGATTCTGAGGGAACTTGCTGCAGCCAGAGAGAAGCAGTTAGCTGATGCTGCTGAAGCTCATCAGGTACACTACAAATATTTCTATAACTTTCAGACTACCTTGTGTTTGTAAACACACCCCACTATACAAGAAAATGTCCTAGAGGGGCTATTTATCACCTGCCAGGGCCGCGGGTTGTTCGAAAGAGATACCGTGGTCCATGGCATAGGCAACTGAAGGAACACGGGTGGGTTTTAGTCAGTAAAAGTCTGACACGCCCTCCTGCTCCGCCCAGAGCGGGAGAAGTCATATGATGATTTCCCACCCAGAAAAAAAAAAGGGGGGGCGACGTTTTTTTAATTGCCTCCACTTTTCTTTCGGACGCTCCCATTTAATCTAAATGTGTTTCTATTATTCCGTTACTAAGACCGAATTTATATAAATACTAGCTGCGCCCCGCGGTTTCACCCGCATACGTTTCGATCCCATGGGAATATCGGGATAAAAAGTATCCAATGTGTTAATCCTGGTTATAAACCATCTGTGTGCCAAATTTCATCCAAATCCGTTCAGTAGTTTTCGCGTGAAAGAGTAACAAACATCCATCCATCCATCCATACAAACTTTCACGTTTATAATATTAGTAGGATTATATTTATTATAAAACGAATCCACCTCCATCTTTCTTAGATTATTTTCACGTTTCTGATTTCCTATCTCATTGTTTTATCCAGTTCTACGGCGACGCAAACGAATCGGAGTCGTGGATGAAGGAGAAGCGCCCCCTGGTGGCCACCGACGACTGCGGCCGCGACGCGCCCTCCGCCGGCGCGCTGCTGGCGCGCCACCGCGCCACGCACGAGGAGATCAAGGCCTACAGCGCAGAACTGGACACCTTGAGCGCGCATGCGGCTAGACTGAATGCTGCGGGAATAACTAGTCTGCAGGTATGTAAAAAAATTGAAATCAGGTTGGGTCCGAAAGTTTTCGAGGTACACCGAAAGCTGTCGGAAATCCTCTAAAAATCACATACATACATATATCAAAATTATTTTAAATACGTGATTATATTCAACGCCAGTCCGATATTTCTCGGGGTACCCCGAAAGTGGTCTTGTGGACGATCCAAAATAAAAGCGGTGAAAAAAAAATTGTCTCCAATACAATTCGAGAGACAACGAAACTAGTCGAGCTTACAATTTCTTTTATAACATATTTATTAAAAAATTAGGGGTTGTGACTAAGTAATAACAGTCGCGCGGGACGATCGATCAGGTTAAGCTACACTTGCCGCGGTCGGTCCGTGGATGGGTGGCCATCTTTACATACCGACCCCTCCGTGCCTCGGAAAGCACGTTAAGCCGTTGATCCCGGCTGTCATTCTTGGATCTTTAAAGGTCGTCAGAAACTCGAAAGTCTGACAACCAGTCTTACCAAGGAGTATCATGTTACCCAGTAACTGTAGCAGTAACGGCAGTCGCTCCATGTAAAATACTGGTATTCAGTTGCATCCGGTAAGACTGAAAGCCGACCAATATAGTTGGAAAAGGCTAGGCAGATCGATTTATTAAAAAAAAAATATAAAGGTTCCGTTTTTGCCATTTGGCTACAGACAGAACCCTAAAAAAATAAACTAACCAAATAAGCTTATACTACCATTGGTTCAAAAACTACTTATAACCTTTCTTCCCCACCAGCTCCCAACGGAGGTAGAATCGACCCCAGCAATCGAAGAAGAGGAATGGGTGAACGAATCCCGACTGGTTCCCACAGAGGTATGGGAGGAGGAACCTGTGGAGAGACTAGAACATAGAACTGTCACTGAGGAGAGGAGCGTGCCACAAGTAAGTAGAAACATCATCGTCATCATCCTTTCAGCCGGAAGAACGTCCACTGCTGGACATAGACCTCCCAGAAGCGTCGCCGCATCGACCGGTCCTGTGTTTCTCGCATTCAGCGGATTCCCACGCCTTTTACCAGAAGACAAGTGAACCTGATGACCTGAGGGGCAATTCTCGTAATTTAAAACGTTCAAAATCTAGTCGCAGTCTCATCTCGGCGACAAAGAAACGTCAAAAACTTGTCAAAATTTAGGGAAATTAGAGGTATTTTCGACAGATTGAGACTGAGATCAGACTGTGAACGTTCTTAAAATTACGTGAATTGCCCCTCAGATCATCAGGTTCACTTTGTAATTTATTATGGTTAGTAGGCCCTACTAACCATAATAAATTATCATAGTCAGCCTATAATTGGACGTAGTTAAGCAGAAAGGACTCAACCCACATTCGAAAGGACTCAACCCACATTCGAAATGACTCAACCCACATTCGAAAGGACTCAACCCACATTCTTCCCAATAACTGGAAAATTGCGTTAGTCTATGTAGTACAACTTGACTCATAAAAATATTGGTATATTTGCCCACAAGTGACAATATTTCAAAATATTCCATATACAACATCATTGCAGCAATACACACCTAAACTTAAAACCTCGATAACTCAAAAATTACTTTTTGTGGGTTGAGTCCTTTCTGCTTAACTACGTCCAATTTTCCTTCTACTAGGAGTCAGGCCTTGTCATAGGGCATGGCATAAAAATAAATAATTATTATGTCAGCGCCCAATTTATGTGCAAATGTAACTACTTCTATAGTTACTATAGCCAAAATCTACATCTGACCACCGTAAGGACTATTCCTGCTTGCAGCGCATATTATTGGTCGACCTAAAAAGGATCCTCTTTTGTTTTACTTACGGACGCAGCTGTGGTCATCATGTGCTCGCGATTTTGCTTTCAAAATGGTCAGATATAAGTTTTGGCGATAGTAACTAACACATTTATATATGGACAACACTGACCAAAACGTGCTTGAAATCAAAATATGTTACTTTTACAGGTAATTTGGGACATTTGATAACTTTTCAGAAAATAATGCATTTATTTATTATTTATTTATTTTTTTAAAAACGTTGCCCCACACTAGGAATTTCTCCTGTATCGTGGGTGCGTTTACAAACATTTAAACTGACATACACAAACAGCCAGACCCGGAACAACTACTTGTAGGTCATACAAATATTTGTTCTGGGCGGGAAAAAATAAAATAAATAAAAAAAAAATCAAATCAAAAAAATCTTTTATTTACAACTGAAGCTATGTTAACTATACAAACTAAAATAACTAAAATCGCTTTTTCCCCCCCACAGGTAAAAGCCCTCTACGCCTTCACCGGCCAGGGTATCTCCATGCAGAAGGGCGAGGTGATGTTCCTGATCAACAAGACCAACCCCGACTGGTGGTCAGTGCGCAAGGCTGACAGGACTGACGGGTTCGTGCCTGCTAACTATGTACGGGAGATTGAGCCTAGAGTTGTGCCTGTAAGTATTATTTTTATTTATTTATTTAACACGTTGACGGACAGCACCGCCGACAGGCGTCAAGTCTTTAAAAGTTATACGACAGTACGTTTGTCGACGTTAAAATTTTGACTTGTGTAAAATCGGTACGTTCCACGACGGTCGATTTTTCATACTATCATAAGGCATGGCATTTCCTACTGTCACCAAAGGTACAAAAACGACCATCGTACTGGCACAACACATTGTTAAAAACTCGTCCAAAGAAAGTACCTCCACGCACACATACACATTTTAATTGTTCCCTCCATACGCACACTACGCCCTTAGACGTCGCTGTCATAAGACATGTTTTTTTAACCACGCGATATGACACTACGCCTCTAGGCAATGTATGGAAATGAGTACCGTCTTAACAGCCAAAACTAGTGGGATAGTACTGTCCGTCAACGTCTTAAACAACTTTACAGAATAGCGCAGTATTTTTCAGCACTTCACTTGTGTTTACCAAGTGTAAAACACGCTGTGACTGTGTACAATTGGTAAAAATTGTGTAAATTTAGTTCAAGTGAACTGTCAACCCACCTGACGTTAAGGCTTGACAGTTTCAGCGGGATTGTCCGGAAGGGTTACCGCTACCCCGGAACATAAAGGGCGAAGGAAGGAACATGGGTGGGTTTTAGTCAGTAAGAGTCTGACACTCCCTTCCGCTCCACCCAGAGCGGGAGGGGTCATTTGATGATTTCCCACCAGAAAAAAAAAAAGGCTTGACAGCTCATTTCACCTAAGTTTTCAATGTGAGATTTTTACAGAACAGACTAGGTCTAAATCGGTAGAGCAAATTGGTCAAAGCAATCTTGAGCCCAATTTTGTGAAATTTTGGTTCTTGTATAAAGTCTGAAGTTTTTTTTTTGCTAAAAGAAAAGAAATAATAAAAAAAAAATAAAAGAAAAAAAAAAAAAATCGTCCGCATCGCTGTATTAATTTCATCATTCTGAGGTCTTCCATAAACTTTTTCTCCTTCCTAGGTCCAAGTTCGGCGCCCCGAGAAAGTCCGCACAGTCCAGCGCGTGAAGAAGACTGTCCTCGTCAAACAGGTAGTCCCCGTCAAACGGAACAAGCCGAGCCAAGCAGCCAGGAGAGCCAGCCGGACGACTCTGCCGCAACAGAGGACTGCCAGCGTTGAGACTAGGATGTCAGAGATTCAGAAGGATTATGGTGAGTTTTTAATAATCATGCTTATTATTTATTTATAAGAAGTTAAATATTAGTTATTGATTTAAAATCTAGTGCTAAAATAACAAAATTATGTCCTAACTTAACTAGAACTATTTACAAACTAAAATATAGCGTCGAAAAATTCATCCGCATCGCTGTCAACTGGTAATGTACCCAAGACACTGGCGGCATTGCCACGTTGTATGGCAATGCTTAGCCTCTGGCCAAGGTAAAAGCCAGCCCTTGGGTCATGGGAAGTGTCAACCAATCGTTTTGAAATTTCCTTAAAAAGACCATGAGCGCTCGGACCCCATGGCCCGAGGGTTTCAATTTTAATAATTGTTAACATTTTTACTGTGGGTGTTGAAAATGTACTGAACATTTTTCCACGTGAATGTGGAAAATGTAAAAGATAATAAAAAAAAAAGGTTTATTGCAGAAACTTGTACAAATTTTACAGTAAATCTTACATAGGGACCTCCTTTTAAGTAAAAGATATACCTGTGCTAGGAGGCTCCGCTCTTCAATGACAAAACGCTTAATGGGTCATTAACTCGTGGATCTTCAGTAAATGGCCCATTAACTAATCGGAGATCCGCGTCTGTGCTTGTTACTGGCGGTTTGGCGGCATTCTAGTGAGTAAATGGACGATTAACTCTCAAGATGATCTCTTTAGTACCCGTGCGAGTTATAGTAGATAACAGTCACACTAATAAGAGTCAGTTAATGGACCATTAGCTGACTGACGATCCCCGTCAAAGCTTATATGGTACGTTAAAGGCAATTTACAGCATTTCTCATAAGAGTTAATGAATTACCAACAAGCCAGCCGCCAGGAGAGCGAGCAGTACTATAAACCCACTTTTTCCACTAAATGGAATTCATCCATTTTGACTGATTATTTGTAACAAGAAGGTCCTGAAAATATTTAGTTGCAGTGGAATTTGAACTTCATATTTTTTTAAATTGAGTTCGTTTTTCCAGAACTTGTTAATAAAATCTAAGATTCTGAAATCAAGTTTAAAACCTTTTCCTATCTTTACGCAGATGAACTCCTAACCCTCTCGGCTGCGCGTCGCGCTCAACTCGAAGACGCCATCAAACTGTACAGCTTCTTCGCCGAATGCGATGACTTCGACAAGTGGATCAAGGATAAGGAGAAGATGCTGCGATCTGATGACGCTGATGATAGCGTTGAGAATGCTAAGAGGAAGTATGAGGTGAAGTTCTTCAGCTTCTTATGGAGTATCAAAACGAACTGTGTTAGATCAGCTCATGCCGTGGTAACAATATTAGCCAGTCAGTAAGGCGGTGAGGAGTGGTGGCCCAGTGGTAACGGCCGCGACTTACGAGTTATAGGTCGTAGGTTCCAACCCAGACAGGCGCTTTACTTTCTGTAAATTATTTCGTCACCACTGCTCTCAAAACGGTGAAGGAAAACATCGTGAGGAAACTGGCATGTCCTGGAATCAAAAATTCGAAGACATGTGACATCTACCAACCCGCACTGGGCCCGCGTGGTGGATTACGGCCCACTTCCTCTCTCAGAGAGAAGGCCGCCGTCCCAGCAGTGGGAATATTATAGGCTGATTTAATGTCTGTAAGAAGCCATAAATAAGACAATTCAATAAGATAAGGCAGTTTATGTATTTATTTTATTACGCTTTTTAAAGTTAACTTTCACGTAATCTGGAATATGTACGGACGCCAGCAGGTCAAGCTACCCGAAACTGTCAAATTTTCCCAATCAACCTTGAACCTTAATGCTTAATCGTTAAAGTTGAAAATCTATTAAAGAAATTTGACAGATTGTAGTACTTTTATTCGACACAAACAGATTTTTTTGCAGGCTCGTGTTATCAATTGTATTATGTATTTACCAATGATTTTCTCCCCGCAGAAATTCGTCACCGACTTATCAGCCGCCTCAAAACGCCTGGAACACATCGACGCTGCAGCCGAAGAGCTGGTGGCTGCTAAGCACAGCCAGGCTGCTAAGGCAACTGCCCGGCGGCAGCAACTGCGTCAACAGTGGGATAGGCTGCTGCGTTTGAAGCAGCAGAAGGAAAAGAGCTTGGAAGGTGCTTCGAGGTAAATAACCCTGGATTATTGAGGAGTTGAGGAGTGGTGATTGGTGGTTTAGTCAGCTGGTAGACTGGGGCAGTGCTAGGAATATGGGTTTTGAGTAACTAGTATTTTACTGAAACTATGTCAATTTGATTTAGGGTTATCTAATTTAGACCTTCAATTCAAATCTATAACCTTTTTAGCTGTGTTTTTTAGAGCAAGATTTCACAGACAGCGCTCTCATGTCGTAGCAGTAAGGGCGATTTTTGTAGTGCAAATGTAGCACAGATCTGCGATTGACTGTACAAGCTTTTTAATTTCTTTTTATATGATAGAACTAACACATAATTCTTCTCCCGCAGTGTGGAACTCTTCAGCCGCACCTGCGACGAAGCCCTAGACTGGATGGCTGAGAAAGAGAACCAGCTAGCAGCTAGTTCCGCCCCAGCTTCAGACCTTCGTACCGTCAGGGCGTTGCAGAGGAGACACGCTCAGTTGGAGAGGGAGCTGGAACCTGTGCGAGAGAAGGTCAACACTATCAGCTTGTTGGCGGACTCGTAAGTATTATATTTACTTTATGCCATTGTACTGAAGTAAAAATAAAAATTAATGGTTCATTAACTCCAGCTAATGTCCCATTAACTCTAGTTAATGGCCCGTTAACTTTCGTTTTACGTCTCCTGTTCTTTACTTCTTATTCTTTTGTTCTAATTGACAAGAATCCATTCTAGTCATTAATGAACCATTAACTGGTGGGAGAGATACAATAAAAACTAGCAGCAACTTGTATTGTTGCTTTATGGGATGCCAAAGACAATTAAATCGAACCGTGTAAATCAGCCTTCATTTGCGATTGGTTGTTCACGTCTACATCTAAAAAAAAATATCAACATTCGAATTGAGAACCTCCTCCTTTTTTTGAAGTCGGTTTAAAAATCACTACGGCAAACCTGAGATTTGGCAAAAGGTTTAATTATCAATTTAAAAAAAAATGGTTTTGAAATGATTCTTATTACATTTGTTTTATCATTACATGCAGCCTAATCGAACGATATGAAAGTGAAGTGTAAGAATTCTTTGATATATAAGGTATAGAATAGCTAGTTTTACAAGGTGTGGTTTTTTATCCTCGTCAAATTCAAGGAGGTAACTATGCTACTGATTCTCGACACGAATCAATAATAAAATGAGTAGGTATTTTTTTTTTCTAATTTTCGGAAATCGTCATGTGTGGGACACGCATTTTAAAACGCGGCCTGTGTGAGACCGCACTGTAACTACCCTTTTACACACACATAAAAACGCGGCCGCTTATACGATACCATAACGCGATTCTGTTCTTTGAAAGTAGTGTATTCTGAAATACTGTCAAACTTTAATAACGAAAAAAAACAAGTATGTATTCATTATTTACCAGGGATCGTAATTTTATTTGATTATTTATGTCTTTCATAACATCCTCCTGAAATTTGACGAGGATGTAAAAGAACAGCTTCTATGTTTAAGATAAGCTTTGTAGTGTATACATATAGGATACTTTTTATCCCGATATTCCCACGGGATCGAAACTTATGCGGGTGAAACCGTGGGGCGCAGCTAGTGCCTCTATAAATGAACACTGTTAGATTTTTAACTCTCAGCGCTAAGCAGAGAGTTGAAAATCAAACAGTGCAATGATATTTAGGCGTGCATTTAGATGTTTCTTTGTGTTAGTGAAAATGGGCATTAATTAGCTTTGTTTTATTTGCAGAATCAAAGTATTTAAAGAGAATACAACTTGTACATGATAACTCTAAAATAACATAACATTTCGAGCTAAAATAACATTTATACTACCTTCCCCAGGGTCAAATCCCAATACCCCAACGAACGAGGAAACGTCGAAGGTCGCCAGAAGGAGATCCAGCAGATGTGGGAGAGATGTCAAGCGCAAGCCGCAGAGAGGAGGAGTCGGCTGGAGTCGGCTGTGGGACACCAGATCTTTGGCAGGAGTTCCACCACGCTGACGCACTGGATGCAGGTGAGAGAGAAAGAGAGAGTTATAGGGAGAAAGATGACAAGTGTCGGCTGTGAGACTCCAGAAGGAGTCACACACAGGTTTATTTCAATAAAACGCATTTCACAGATACTTTTGCAGTTGTCTTTGGCAGAAGTGGTGCCAGATGTACTCACTGAATCTCAGTAAGAGAGACGAAAGAGTATCCATATTTATTTCTGGATTCTACAGAAAATAATGAGAATGTCTGATTAATACTGTATTTTGTTATCTTGGTTAATAGAAGATTTAGTTTAGTCAAGAGCATTTCAACTCCCTACCCAATTTACCAAACTCCTTACCCATTTCACCAAATTCCTTACCCATTTCACCAAACTCTACCCATTTCACCAAACTCCTTCCCCATTTCACCAAACTCCCTACCCATTTCACCAAACTCCCTACCCATTTCACCAAACTACCTACCCATTTCACCAAACTCCCTACCCAATTTACCAAACTTCCTACCCATTTCACCAAACTCCCTACCCATTTCACCAAACTCCCTACCCATTTTACTAAACTCCTTACTAATCCGTTCTCTCTTATCAACAGAAAGTCCGTGAGCAATTGGCTCAGGAAGCTAGCGCCAAGGACGTGGCTACGGCCGAGGCGTTACACAAACAGCACCAAGAGCTGATGGACGACATCAAGGCGCATGATGACGAGTAAGCATACACTAGCTTCTTAATATTATATAATTCCTCTGTACGTGTGTTTAGCACCTAACTCCTTCTAAACGGCTGGACCGATTTGGAAGAAATTTTGTGTGTATATTTCAATAGGTAGGGATGGTTTGAAAACACAATTGGCCCCGGTAGGTGGCGCTGCTTTTCCGGGCAGGACGACGTCTGCCGGGTCCGCTAGTTATTTATATTTATTCTTTAAATAATGTTTAGAGGCTTTTTAATTCAGATTTATAGCTGTGGTACCCCACAGTAATTCGTGTACCGCAACTTGCTATAGGGGTTTTAGTGAGGGCGGGCGTTTTAGGAGAGTGTCTTATGTGGTTTTGACGTTCGAAAAGTGCTGATTCTTGGCCCAGTTCGAATAAATGACTTTTGATTTGATTTATATGAATATTTTAGTTTTATTGAAGCCGACTCATAAACTACTCGAGCAACGTTAATAAAACTATATACAGAGTGAATATGAAAACTTGCGACAAATCGAAATAGGAGGTGCAGTAACTGCTACATAATCATTGTAAATTTTCACAAATCTAAATTCTTGAAACAAATCGTGTAAATATCGTCTTGGATAGTGCAAACTAAGTTATTGGCGCCGATTCCCTTGTTCACAAACTAAACTAAATTTAATTTCAGTGCATCTTTTTCTTTCTATTCCATTAAGAAAAGGACAGAAAATGAATATTAGTTTAGTCCTGTCAAATTAAGATACTCCATAGACAAATTTAGGCGTGATTAGAAACATGGCTACTAAAAATACGTCAATTTACGTCCGGCGCTGACTAATTTGACAGGACTAAACTAATATTTATCTTCTGTCCCTTTCTTGACGAAATAAAAAGAAAAAGATGCACGGAACTTAAATAAATTCAGTTTAGTTTGTGAACAAGGGAATCGGCGCCATTGTCTTCAAGTAGACACTTTTTTTTTTAAAGTCGATTGATCTAATCACCAATGGTAATTTGATTAATTAATTAAAAGCTACATCCGCCTAAAGCGTTCCCATTGCTGGGAGACAGGCCTCCTCTCTCATGTCTGTGATTTCTTGGTTATACTCGGAAAGCTGCCACGCTTAAATGGAATTGGGCTGGACACATCTGCCGCATGTCAGACGATCAATGGGCCAAACATACGACCCAGTGGGTCCCGCTTAATGGCAAACGACATCGCGGCAGGCCCAGACGGAGATGGCGGGACGAGCTGGACTCCTTTAACAAATATTGGTCCTTGGCAGCTCTGGACAAAGAGAGGTGGAAAGAGAGTAGGGAGGCCTTTGCCCAGCAGACATTATCGGCTAATAAATATAAAGTCTAGGACGTACCGGTTTCCTCCAGTTTTCCCGATTGTTGTTATCACGATTTTTTCATTGAATGACTTCAATGAAATTAATGATATTCTTTCTGCCCCCCCAGGTACAAAGAGGTCATAGCGCTGGGCAAACAGCTGCTCGCCAACAACCCGTCGCTCACAGACGTCGCTGATAAGATTAAGAGTTTGGAGAACGACCACAAGGCTGTCGCTAAAGGTAAATATTACTATTGGATATTATTTTCTAAAATGTCCAGTGAATTATACATGGCAATTATTTATTTATTTATTGATATATACTTTATATCTTTTTTTTTGTCTTTCTTTTTATTATTGTGTTTGCTTTGAGCACGCGAACGAGTTAAAGAATGGATAACAGTAAAAAAAGTAAATTATAATAATAACTAGCTGCGCTCCGCGGTTTCACCCGCATAAGCTTCGATCCCGTGGGAATATCGGGATAAAAGTATCCTATGTGTTAATCCTAGTTATGAACTATCTGTGTGCCAAATTTCATCTAAATCCGTTCAGTAGTTTTGGCGTGAAAGAGTAACAAACATCCATCCATCCATACAAACTTTCGCATTTATAATATTAGTAGGGTTAGTAGGAAATAAGATAGGATTACTTACACTTTGATTTGTAATTTGCCTCTTGTCTCTTGCCTCATTTTTTATCCACAAATTGGACAGTTTTATAATATTGTTCAACGTATTTCTTTCTCCAACAGAATGGCAAGACAAGGACGCCTATCTGAAGCAGTTGGTTCAACTGCAGAGCTTCAACCGCGAGTGTGACCAGATCGACGCGTCCAGTGGAGCACATGAGGCTTATCTGGAGTACAAGCAATTCGGGGTGAGTTTAGTAGCACTATATCTATCTAAAGTCTATTCAAAACTTTATTTTAATGGCAATTAAGTTGATTTCAGAGTGACTAGCACTATTGAAAAAGTTATAATAATGTTTTAAGTTGTAGGGTAAACTGAACTTTATTGTGTAGGAATTAAAGTTATTTTTCCATAAACTCATATTTGTTTACAATTTTGCCAAAATAAATCGCGAATGCACTATTTATTAACTGTTATTAGGGTAAGTAGAGTAGCACCATACCACCCACAGCTTCTATATTACCGACCCACTGTCGACCAACGCAACCGTTTTCGCAAGGAATCGGGCTGAAAACTGGGACCTGTCATCATTTTTGGAGCAGTGGTGGCCCAGTGGTAACGGCCGCGACTTACGAGTTGTAGGTCGTAGGTTCGACAGTCCCAACCCAGACAGTCCCTTTACTTTTTTTTTTCTGGTATGAAATCAAAAAATCCCGCTCTGGGTGGAGCGGAAGGGAGTGTCAGACTCTTACTGACTAAAACCCACCCATGTTCCTTCCTTCGCCCTTTATGTTCCGGGGTAGCGGTAACCCTTTCGGACAATCCCGCTGAACAGTCCCTTTACTTTCTGTAAACTATTTCATCACCACTGCTCTCAAAACGGTGATGGAAAACATCGTGAGAAAACCGACATGTCCTCGAACCGAGAAATTCGAAGACATGTGACATGACACGCACTGGGCCCGCGTGGTGTATTACTGCCCACTCCCTCTCACCGAGAGAAGGCCTGTGTCCCAGCAGTGGGAACATTATAGACTGACTAAGCATCATTTTTGACATTTCTCAAGTCCTGTCAAATGACTGGGCTTAGACGATCAACTTCAAACGATTCACAGAAATAAGACGATTTGTTTTCAATTATTATTTTTAATATTTTGTGGTGTAAGCAGTCCTAAGCATAACATTAAAATGAAACTAATCCTCTTTTATTCATCCCACAGTCGTCAGTCGACGAAGCTGAAGCTCTCGTGAAGCGTCACGAGGAGTTGGAAGCTCGTTTGGCGGCGCAGGACGAGCGCCTGGCCGCCTTCGTGCAGAGAGCCGAGGCGCTGGAGAAGATACCGCATTATGCTGCTGAACAGTTAGTATTATTACTACATAATATTATAATTTAACCACACAGGAGATGGCAGGGCGAGCTGGATAGGTTCTGTCATAAAAACTTTTTTGCAAAAAAGTTTTTATTTTTCACTTTTAAGTTGTAATTTTCACCAGTAATTGTGGTTTAAAAAAACGATGTGTGGGCCCATAAAATTTGAGGGTTGCCCTCGATTTCTCCAGGATCCAATCATCAGATCCTGTCTTGGTGACTATGGGGACCACTTCAGAAGTATCTCCTTTCGAACAAAAAAAGAAATTTGAAAATCGGTCCACAATTGGCGGAATAATCGCGTAACAAACATACAAAAAAAAAACACCGTCGAATTGAGAACCTCCTCCTTTTTTGAAGTCTGTTAAAAACTGGAAGGAAGACGCGGGGGCTCGCGGAAGATGGAAGGAGTGGTGGGTCGCATTTGCCCAGGAGTGGGAGACAGTGGAGGCCAGTAAAAAAAAATATATACACACAACATTGGTAAAACACACAACTTTTGACGACACAGTTGGCGCAGTGGCTGAGCGATCGACTGCTGCGCTGCGTGTCGCGGGTTCGATTCCCGCACGGAACAAATATTTGTATTGCCTACAGGTAGTTGTTCCGGGTCTGGCTGTTTGTGTATGTGAGTTTGAATGTTTGTAAACGCACCCACGATACAGGAGTAATTCCTAGCGTGAGGCAACGTTTAAAAAAAAAAAAAACAACTTTCTAGGACTGGATTACTAACATCATAAACAACAACTTTTGTTCTATGACTTTTAATAATTCATCAGATTTTAATACAAAAATACAAATATTTCAATCCAACCCTCTAAATGTTACGAACTCTACGCGAAGCAATAGAAAGCGCTAGTTACGTAAACAAACTGCCGTGTCTAATACAGACGCCAGCACATCAAGCTACTACAATCTGTCAAATTTATTTAATAGATTTTCAACTTTATCTTTAAAGCATTAAGGTTCAAGGTTGATTGGGGAAATTTGACAGTTTCGGGTAGCTTAACCTGCTGGCGTCTGTACAAAATTCAGCGGAGGGGAGCGGGGTTAGATAGAACAACGAAATCTTTAAGGTTTGGTTTTGGTAAATGTAAAAAGTCATAGAACAAAAGTTGTTGTTTATGATGTTAGTAATCCAGTCCTGCAAGGTTCTTAGTGTTTTACCAATAGCCTTGTCTTGCCAGGTCTGAAGGGGGGGTCGTGGGGGTCATGACAAATATAAAAGTATAGTTATAATATAATATAATATTAGTATTTTGCGTGAAAGAGTAACAACACATCCATCCATCTATCCATTTATTTATTTATTTATTTACCATTTATGTACACACATATATAATCAGACAAGAAAAACAGAACAGAAAAAAATAGGTACAGAGATGATGCTTATTTCACAAGAAATCTCTTCCAGCACACCCGAGACAGGACAATAGATACAGAGATGTAGACAGCGTGTGAAATAGTAAAGGAGACAAAAAATAATACATACAATCAAAAACATCCATCCATCCATCCATCCATACAAACTTTCACGTTTATAATATTAGTAGGATTTATAATATTTGAATATGAGGTCCTGGGTTCGTTATCCAGGTCGGGTTATGTGTTATGGGGTTTTTCCGTCAGGAATTTCTCAGTAGCAGCCCGGAATCTGTATTTGTGCCCGGTTGATGGCAATAGGCTCGCCCCCTGTTACATGGGACTTAAACATGACTGGCGTAATCTGGGACTACTATAGGTATGTAGCGGTACCTACTACGCTACATGCAAACAACGCGTCATACTGACGTCACGCAAATCCTGCATCTCGCAAGCAGAGTTTACCGCGCAATTAGCATGTATACAATTTCCCAACATCAATCGTTGGACAGTTGCCCGCCAGACACAACACCCGTCTGGTCGCAGTATCCTCCCTTTTCTATAGAGTATGAGTGAAGTTTACACCCTGTTCCTCATACCTCTAAAGGTACACCTCTGCCAAACCCTTCGGGGAATAGTGGCGTAAGGTTATACTGAATGTGACTTACTAATAAATGTATTATTTTGTTAGCATCGCAGCTCGTCGCGCGGCAGTACTACAACGTCGCGACGGCGTGCGCCACGCGGCCGCTGAGCGACGCCGCGCGTTGTTGGCTAGCTTAGCGCATCAACAGGTAAGAAATAACGACATTATTTTCTTTACTGAGAAACATCATCATCATCAACCTACAGCAGTCCACTGTTGGACTGCCTCTCCTATTGCACGCCATTCAACTCGATTTTCGGCAACTCTCATCCAGCTGCTACCAGCCATCCTGCGAAGATCGTCGCTCCACCTAGCCTGAGGGCGTCCCACCTTACGTTTACCGACTCGTGGTCTACACTCAAGAACACGTCTACCCCAACGGTCATCGGTTCTACGGCTAATATGGCCGGCCCATTGCCACTTTAGCTTGCTTATTCTGTGAGCTATGTCGACAACTTTGGTTCTCTGAGAAACGTTGAAGGGAAAATCCGAAGGCATCATTTAAGGGGTGAAAGTGTTCATCAATATAAGAAAAATATCTGTTACTTTGAAGCTAACTCAAAAGTAGTACAAATATACTACTTTTTCATACCTAACTATTCAAATTGTTTGAAGGAACAACTTTTTTGACAAATTGTTTTTACTTTAGTTCGTAGCCGCAACTGAGGAGCTACAGAACTGGATTCAGGACAAGACCAGGACTGCTAAGGACCAGAGCTACAGGTCAGTTTTATATCGATGTTTAAAGATATTTTAACCCCTGTCGCAATAAGGGAGGTTTTATACATATGTTTAGCGCGTTTGTCTGTCCGTGGCATCGTGTCTTCCTAACGGATAAACCTATTACATTTTTATTAGTTTGAAAGCTTATTTAATTACAAATACTCCTGCAATATCAAGATACAGTAATTTATTAAAAATATCCCATCAAGCCAAGCGGTTGGTTGTCTCTTCACGTGACCAGAGGGCTGGCCTATTTTTAGCCCAAAGAATCAGTATTGCCATCCAACGCAACGTGGTAATGCTGCCAGCCTTTTTGGCACTTTTTCCATTGACAGCGATGCGGAAGAATTTTTGATGCCCAATGAGCTCCTGCCTTTTTCTTTAATTTTTTATTATATACTTGTATTTTAATTACAAAAGTTTAATTACATTCTTACCTATTTACCTATTCATTCTATTTAACAGGGACCTAGCTAACTTGGAGCGCAAACTACAGAAGCATGAAGCGTTCGAAAGAGAGCTGCAAGCTAACGAAAAACAACTGAGAAACGTCGAAAGTGTAAGTATGCAGATTTTATGTTTTTAGTGATGCTGTCCTCGGTGTCTGGGGTTCTGTCAACGCAGATACGGGCCCGTCCGAAAGTAGTCGTTCCGTCAAATTCAATTTTTCGGACGGGCAATTACATATCGGGACAACTGTCAGTGAAATAGTGTTGTCATTTATTCTTCGTTGGGGCGGTCATAGTAGTTGACCGGTCGGACCGATCGGCCGACCGTCTTATTGGACTGGACTAAAGGGTAAAAACGCTGGAGTTATTGGACTGGACTTGGACTGAACTTGGACTGGACTTGGACTGGACTTGGACTGGACTCGGACTGGACTTGGACTGGACTTGGACTGGATTTGGACTGGACTTGGACTGGACTAGAATTGGACTGGATTGGACTTGGACTTGGACTGGATTTGGACTGGACTAAGACTGGCACTAATTACTTCAAGGACCGACTGGACAGATTAAATATCTCCAAGCTATTTGAAACACACGCATCACCTAAGAATATGACTGTAAACTACGGCAACGTACGTCAGTACCGGTCGTTGACTACTACCAACTAATCATATGTCCGTAAGCGATACATAATTGGTCACGTCCGTAACTTCGGCCGGAACTACGGGTTTTGTGGTTATAGAGTATACAACCTGAAGTCCAATTTAATGTACTGAAAAATCTCATGTCTATTTGATGTGATTTGTTTGGTTGTTATAATTTGTTTGAATACACAACAGTTTAATAATTGTGAGAATTAACAACAGATATACTATTTTAGAAAACAGGAAAATTTCTTTGTTTTGTAATTTGTACAATTAACGAACTTCTTCCCTACCATTACCGCGCCCCCCGGTCTACTTCTTGATATGCAATGGTCGCTGTAGCACCATGAAACATGAGGCTACAGGAGCTAGTGCGAATCTTGGAGTTATTCGATTGATCGAGTCCGGTCAAACCACGCTGAGGTCGGTACATTTCATTCATTTGTAACTTGTACAATTAACGATATTTACACATAAAACTACGCCTTGTGTCGCCTTGTTTCTTGATTCACGATATGTTTGCCTCTAATTTATAAGAGTCAAGCTTCTTTCGTCATTTTGCAGAACCAAACCCCTTGATTACCATCGCATGTAACACAAACTTCCCAATTTCTCCCCTCAGATCGGTCAATCTCTCCAGAAATCAGACCCGTCGCGTTCGGCTGAGGTGTCAGAACACCTGTCAGGTCTACAGACCGCCTGGGAGGAGCTGGTCGCTGCCTCCAGAGACAAGGGCAGCAAGTTACGACAGGCTGCTCAGCAGAGGAAACATAGAAGGTATGGTCTTCTCACATAACTGTAGATTAACGTAACCAAAAGTGTTACCAAAACCGTAAACTTGTGCCAGTGGGCAGGGCACATTGCTCGCAGAACAGATGGCCGATTGGGCCGAAAGGTTCTGGAGTGGCGACCGCCTACCGGAAGACGTAGCGTTGGAAGGCCTCCCACAAGGTGGACCGACGACCTTGTGAAGGCCGCAGGAACCCGTTGGATGCGAGAAGCGCAGAACCGGTCGAAGTGGAGGTGCTTGGGGGAGGCCTATGTCCAGCAGTGGCCGTCTTCCGACTGAAATGATGAACGTAACCTATCAAGCCATCATCATCTACCTGCCTTTTCCCAACTATGTTGGGGTCGGCTTCCAGTCGAACCGGATGCTGAATGCTGCTGAATACCAGTATTTTACATGGAGTGACTGCCTAACTGACCTCCACAACCCAGTTACGCGTTCGAGTAATTTATTATAATGTACCCACTCACCAAATGTATTAAAATAACGAATTATGTACTTCCTAACTGCACGACGAGCGCTCTGGACTATTTTAACAATTACCTGCATGTTAAAACTTTGTGTCTCATTAAGTGATTATGTAAATCTTTGAGAAAAAAATGATATTTTAAACCGAAAAACTAGCTCGATATTTTAAATAAGACGCAAAAATACTTCCCTTCCCTTGCTATCTTCATGTCAATGAAATATACCTGTGCTCCCATAATATGATACAGGCACATCACAAACTCGCATTCCCTACATAAATTCTTTCTCTCTGTCATAACTTACTCATTGTTATTTCTCCACAGATCTGTTGAAGACGCGAAGGCGCGTCTGATTGACTTGGAGAGACAGCTCAAGAGTGAAGAGATCGGTACAGACCTGAGAAGCTGCAAGCGACTATTGAATCAACACCAAGTAAGTTATCTTAACGACTTTGTGAGAGTTGTGTAAATAAGTAGAGTAATCTCTTTAATCGTAAAAACGTTCGGTTTTTTTTTAAATGTTTTAGCGCATTTTATATTGTTCGTGACTTTTAAGCCAACATAGAGGTCATCATCTGCCTAGCCTTTTCCCAACTATGTTGGGGTCGGCTTCCAGTCTAACCGGATTCAGTTGAATATCAGTATTTTACATGGAGCGACTGCCTATCTGACCTCCACAACCCAGTTACTGGGTAATACGATACCCTTGGTAAGACTGGTTGTCAGACTTTCGGGCTTGTGACTACCCGTAACGACTGTCAAAGATCCACGAATGACAGCCAACGGTTCAACCACTTCGGGACCAACGGTTTAACGTATATTGTCAGAGTTTTTACACCGGTAGTCTTTGGATCTCGAAAAGGTCGCTGGATGTCCTGCGCGTCCAGTATAATAATGTTTTTGGGATGCTGTTGCGACTGCCTCGTTTTTGCAGTGCCTCAGAAATGTTCGCTGTAACCGATACCGACTGGATTCATGCCATCATCCGCAAAAAAACAGCCTCACTCCTGAGCAGAATAAGAGCAGTCGCAATAGTATCCTGAGGGCGGTGGCGACTGATACCTCCTCCGCCATAATAAGGCAATTTATGCGAAGACTTGTTCCTTAGTTTCTGGTCTTCACTTTCTTCGTCCTCGTCTTTAGTTTTAAGTTACTAACAATAGTATTTTAATTGCAAAACTGTTTACTAACAATTTATGGATCTCATAGTTGTCCGAAACAAAATGATTTATTATTATTATTATATTTAAGGGTGTGGTACAGACCATGAAACAGTACAACTTTCTCCATGGGACCAACATAGCAATCGCAAAAATTATCAACCATCCCATACAAAACAACAGCTATTTAAAAAATATATATTTGAAGTAAACATTTATAAGTTTATTTCAATTCAAATAGACCACATAATAATCTTCTTCTCTCCCTCCAGGCATTAGAACAAGAACTATCACTCTGGGAGACAAAAGCCACGTCCCTCTCGGACCAGGGAGCTGACTTAGTCTCAGGAGGTCACTTCGACGCAGCGGCCATTGAGAGAGACTCTGCAGCGTTACTCCAGGCTGTGAGGGCACTGCAGCCGCCTGCAGCTAAAAGAAGACAGGCGTTGGAGAGTAGTCTACAGTAAGTTATTTCTTTTATCTTCATCTACCTGACACGAAAGTATAGGATAAGTTTTTTAAAGGGTGAAATCTGAAAGTCATAATTTGCCTAGCCTTCTCCCAACTATGGCTTCTTTACAAAGAGCGACTGCCTATCAGACCTCCACAACATAAACAGTTACTGGGGAACACGATATGCCTCAGTCCTGGGACAGTGCTAGGTTAAATAATAAATAATTTTATTTCTGTAATTTATTTGTTTTTTTTTTAAATGTTTTAGTTTGTAAATAGTCTTAGTTAATTAAGGGCTGATTGTTCAATCGCCAGATAACTGTTATTCGAGGAACAAAATTGACGTTTGACAGTTTTACTATGAAACAACTGTCAAAATTTCAACATTATTCCTCGAATAAAGTTATCAGATGATTGAAAAGTCAGCCCTTAGGATATAATTTTGTTATTTTAGTGATAGCTGGTAAATTGTAATTGGTTCCAAATAAATTCATTTCTTTAAGTTGGTTTGTACAAACACTTTTACACGTCAATCATATTTTTAAAACTAGATGAGGTCGGCGTTTCCTATCTGACTACTTTAAAGTCCAGACATAATCTTGGTCAGTGTATAACTAATTATAAACAAACTCACCAATCTTACTTTTAATTCCTTACTGGATATGATAAAATGTGTCAATAACAATTGTAAAATAAAAGGAAAAATAGGAGGCACAAATGATATATTAATTTTGAACTCATTTTTCTCTTACAGACTCCACAAATTCGCAGCAGAAGTAGCTGGCGAGCTCGACTGGCTCTCCGAACGTGCTGCAGCTGCAGCGTCAGAGGTCATGCCGACTGACCTCCACGCAGCGCAGTCAGCGCAGAAGAAACATGGCAAGCTTCGGGCTGAACTAGTAGGAAGGAGGCCGTTGATTGAACGAGTGATCGCGCATGGAAACTCTTTAGTCGAAGATGGACATCCTCAGAGGGAGAAGGTAAGAGATAGAATGTGATAAACACAGTTAAACCCTGGTATATTTACTTCTTGGTAATACGTTATAGACAGATGACATGATTTATCCTTTATTTCATTAAATACATATAAATTGACACCGATTCCCATACTCACAAACTAACCTAAATCTAAGTTCAGTGCATCTTTATCTTTCTATTTCATTAAGAAAAGGACAGAAGATAAATATTAGTTTAGTCCTGTCTTTAGATACTCCATAGACAAGTTTAGACGTGATTAAAAACATGGCCACCAAAAATACGTCAATTTACGTCAGGCGCTGACTTATTTAACAGGAATAAACTAATATTTATCTTCTGTCCTTTTCTTAATGAAATAGAAAGAAAAAGATGCACTGAACTTAAATTTAGTTTAGTTTGTGAACAAGGGAATCGGCGCCAATATATTTTTAAATATTAGAATATAAAAAATATGAAAGCATTTAAAAATATAAAAAATAGTAGCCCACCGGTATCGGGAACAGGGTCCAAACTACCGGCGGTTAGGGCTCCAGGGAGAGGAACCTCCTAACAATGCGAGCCGTGTCCAGAAGTACCGCTTTCTGAATCAAGCCCTTGATCCAGCTGCCCAACGAGAGCCTCCTCAGGTTTTGGTCGAGGCTCTTGGCTATTAAGCCGTTGGCTGTCACGACTATCGACTCAATGATCGCTGAGTCCACGTCGACCATGTCGACATCTCGTGAGTCAAGTCAAGATACTTGTTTTGTTTATTTTTGTCGGTTTTCACGAGGTTCTCAACATGATTTATTATTATTATTATAATCCTGTGTTTCCCCATTACTATCCCTCTGTCCACCTCTCCCGGTCTACTGGGATTGTGGGCCAATCCTTTAAGAAGTATACATGCCAAAGAAAAAATATTAATCTTCCTTCTCATCCCCCAGATCGAAGCCCTATGCGCAGAGCTCGAAGCCGGCTACACATCGGTCTCGGAAGCCGCTGAAAGCCGCGGCGCGCGGCTGGAGGCAGCGCTTAAAGCGCAGCAGTTTATGCACGACGCGCTGGAAGTCGATGCCTGGTTGAATGATAAAGCGGCTGCGCTGGCGCACGCTGATCTGGCTAAGGACAGACATCGCGCTACGCATTTGTTAACAAGGCATAAGGTAAGGGGTGATTTGAATGATCTTTTAGTGTTTTTTTTTTATTAATTTTGGATTTCAAAAGTGGTTAAAGCAAAGAAAGAAAGAAAATACGTTTATTTGCGGCAAACATGACGCATAAAAAAGAACATAAACACAAAAAAAAAGGTACAAAATACAAAAGGTTACAAAATTCTAACTGTAATAAAATCGTTTGATTAGGACTTTACTGAAATGCATTCCAAACTGCAAACTCCGAGCTGTTGCTAAAAAAATCCCAATGGAAAAAGCTAATAACACGTTGCCCGACCCGGGAATTGAACCCAGGACCCCACGCTCAGCAGTCGCGCTTACGACCACGAGACCAACGGAGCAGTTAAATGACGGCACGACGGCACGGTTGGCGCAGTGGTTAAGCGATAGACTGCTGCCCTGCGTGTCGTGGGTTCGATTCCCGCACGGAACAAATATTTGTATGACCTACAAGTCAAGTACAAGTCCGGGTCTGGTTGTTTGTGTATGTGAGTTTAAATGTTTGTAAACGCACCCACGATACAGGAGAAATTCCTAGTGTGGGGCAAAGACTAAAAAAAAAAAAAAATGTTAGATTTCTTAAAGCTTAATCAAGTCTCTGATGGGTAAATCTGTTGATAACTGCTTGATTGTTTGACTGAAATACAACAGTCAATCGAATGTCTTCACTTCAGGTTTGAAAATCATGATATTGATGAAATGGTGATGAGATTTAAAAAATATTACAAGCCTTTCCGAAACTGGAAAATAATCAATTTAGTTTAATAAAAGCACGTTACCTAACCACCCTTTTCTCCCAACAGGCCGTAGAACTGGAACTCGACACGTACGCGGCCATAATAGCCGAGATGGGCCACGTGGCCACGTCCATGGCCAACGGCGGCCACCCCGAGGGCGAGGCGCTGCTGGCGCGCCACGCGCTGCTGGCCGACAGCCTCGCGCGCCTGCAGCGGCTGGCGGCGCAGCGGCAGAAGGCGCTGGTCGAGAGCGTTTGCAGGTATGGTTTTAATCCTAATCATTTTTACAGAGGCAACTTTAACAGAGGCATATTCTGTCAATTAATGTTAGAGTCGTGTATGGGCCAAGTATGATAGAAGATATTGTTGCAAGTGTAGCAGTATCTACAACGTCATACTGACGTCATGCAAAATCCTGCATCGCGCAAGCAGAGTTTACCGCACCATTAGTATACATACAACAGCCCGACATGATTCATAGGGCAGTTGCTCGCCAGACACATTACCCGTCTGGTCGCAGGATCCTCCCTTTTCTATGGAGGATGAGTAAACATTACACCCTGTTCCTCATGCCTCTATACAAGTATTAACATGTTAGCCGCCGGAAGTTTGCCTACGATTTTTGTCGATGGATACACCACAACACTGGCATACACACCTAAATAGGTGCAGCTCTAAGAAGACTGTCGCAAACTGACCTAATCCCTGCGGCGGCAGGCGCTGGCTTTCAAAATCGGTAGTTTAGAGGTTAAATTCGTTAGTCTTCACCACTACATCTGCCTATATTGATAAAGGCATCTGAGTACCATCTTTAAAGTACATATTTGGTGTTCCACAACGTGTCAAGTCTTATTTGTAGATGTAAAAAGAGAGTCACTTGTACTCCCCGTCTTTGTAATATTTTTTTTGTACTGGACCATACCTGGGGGTCTACTACGAAGTGCAAAGTGCGAATGATCGGATCGGACCGACACATGGCCGAACCGAATATTATTGAAAAATGAGAAAAAAGTTCGGATCGGCTCAGTTGGGTCGGGATCATAGTCAATATTCGAAAGAGTGTAGGAGTGTAGGATCGGGACCGACCGAACCAAATAGTAACTTCGTAGCAGGAAACGGCGTGAACATTCGGCCGATTCCACTTCGGAGTAGACCCCCTGACAACCTTCTGGGTACGGTGATATCGAAGGTCAAAATTACAAGTTTCACTGACGTTTTTTTACGAAAACAAATTTAACTTTAAATACCTCTATGACTCCTGTACCGTTGCACGCACGCATAAGCACAATGTTTTGCGTGTTACATTGCACACTGCAAGCAGAAGATCTTCACACCAAAAATGAAAGTCGTTTCCCAGCAATTATTTTTGTGCAGTGTAACTTAATTTGTACATGTACAGAACTGCTATGTGTTGGGTCTTTTTACACCCTGTATGTATTTATTTATCATCAGGCATCAAGGCCCATATAAACACATACAATACAATATTAATCTAACTGAAAAATACTATAAATACATACAACATTATAATTACACTAAAAAACAAACTAACGCACACGAAGTGTCTGCGTCGTGTTTCGCTGACTGGTGTCATGTAGCCGACCACGACACCCTTCGGCCAGAACTCTTCCTTGAGGAACTTCTCGAGATGATGTGTCGGAACACGCACCACGAACGACTTGCAGTTCGAGTTGTGACGCGACTCCAACTTCTCGACCCTCAAAGTCCAGTTGGTCTTCACACGCACGTACTCCACGATCTCCTCAACCTTCGTGGAGTGGTGCAGTCTGGACACGTACAGCTGCGTCCTCTGCTGTGTATTTATTCTATCACTGATTTTTTATTCTCTTCCACAGACACGAATACCTAGCCGAGAGCGCTGAACTAGAGAGCTGGATACAAGAGCAGTACGCGGCCGCCTCCAGCGAAGACTACGGACAAGATTATGAACATCTCTTGGTATGTGTCTCATCATCTGCCTGCCTTTTCCCAACTATGTTGGGGTCGGCTTCCAGTCTAACCGGATTCAGTTGAATACCAGTATTTTACATGGAGCGACTGCCTATCTGACCTCCACAACCCAGTTACTGGGTAATACGATGCCCTTTGGTAAGACTGGTTGTCAGACTTTCGGGCTTCTGACTACCCGTAACGACTGTCAAAGATCTACGAATGACAGCCGGGACCAACGGCTTAACGTGCTTTCCGAGGCACGAAGGGTCTCGGTATGTAAAGATGGTCACCCATCCATAGACCAACCGCGGCAAGCGTAGCTTAACCTGATCGATCGAACTGTGCTGCTGTTATTATTTAGCCACGGGCCCCTCTCTGACTCTTAAAATTAACCCTTCAAGGAGTTTGAGAGCAGTGGTGGCTCAGTGGTAACAGCCGCGACTTACAAGTTGTAGGTCGTAGGTTCGAACCCAGACAGGCGCTTTACTTTGCGTAAATGATTTCATCGCCACTGCTCTCAAAACGGTGAAGGAAAACATCGTAAGGAAACCGACATATCCTAGAACAAAAAATTCGAAGACATGTGACATCTACCAACCCGCACTGGGCCCGCGTGGTGGATAACGGCCCACTCCCTCTCACAGAGAGAAGTGCTTCAATCCCAGCCGTGGGAACGTTATAGGTTGACAATGAAGGAGTTTGAAGGGTTGATTGCGACCGCGAGGTGTTGCAGTGAGGAATCTTTGGCATTTTATTACCCTTAGATAACTCTACCATCATACAAACCTCTAACTACCATCTTTTTCCACAGATCCTCCGCTCAAAATTCGACGAGCTTCGACATCGCGTGGAAAGCGGCGCTGAACGTTTCAACCAGTGTGAAGAGTTGGCCAAGAAGCTATTGGCTACTGAGAGTCCTTACATTGGAGACATCGAGAAGAGGCAGGAGGCTCTTGGGTGAGTAGAGCATACGAAATATAGGAAATTATGTATTGAAAATAGGATATTATAGCGATGTCTAGGTTTGTGCTCAAAGTCTCTGATGTTATACCCTGTCTATTAGCTTAACCGTTTTTTGACAGCTGTTTAGAACGTACATATTCCAGATTACGTGAATTAATTTTAAAATGCGTAATAAAATAAATATATAAACTGCCTTATTTTATTGAATCATCTTATTTATGGCTTCTTACAGACATTATAATACCGTACGTGTATCAATCAATGTATTGTGTGTTGCTGCAATCATTAGTTCCATCTGTCAAAAAACGGTTTCTAATGTACAAATAAGAAAAATATGTGAGAATGTCGGATTGGTGATTGCATTGTATAATATTGAAAAAGATCCTCAATTTACTATTTACTTATGGGGTGTCTCATATTTTAGACAATTTATATAGCCATTTAAAAAAAAATGAAAATTTATAATGAAGTATTAAAAATGAATTGTTTGACTAGTTTTGTTTTTCGTGCTTAATCGGAGATTTGATTATTGACTTTTACGAAACCAGACTCCAATTGAGTTTGAAACAAGTCTAAAAAATGCACGTGAGTCGTTTAAAATAATACTTTTCCCCTTCCTTATAGAGAATGGTGGCAACGCCTAGTAGAGCAGATGGAGTCCCGCGCGTCCCGCCTGCACGCGGCGGGCGAGATCCACCGCTTCCACCGCGACGTGGGCGAGCTGGCCTCGCGGGCGCACGACGCGCGCGCCGCGCTGCACGCTCCGCCGCCGCCGCGCGACCTGCGCGCGGCCACGGCGGCGCTGCGCGCGCACGACGCCATGCAGAACGATCTGCTGGCTATCGATGCTCAGATGCAGGTGGGATTTCGACGAAACTCGCCAAAAATGTCATATAAAACTTTTATGTGTTTAAATAAGACCCTAAATCTAAAAAAATATACACTAAAACGCTGTCCAAGCAAACAAATGAAAGGACAAAACGAGAAGAGAAATTAAATGGTTTTTCACAGAAATTGTTAAAGGGCAAAAATAAGTCCTGTCCAAGTCCAGTCCAGTCCAAAGTCCTTGGACTGAACTTGGACTGTACTTGGACTGGACGGGACATGGAATGTACTTGGACTGGACTTGGACTGGACATTTATTACATTGCTTTGTCAAATCTCGGAGTTTGATGTAATTACTACCACTCGCATCCCCCTAAACCTTTACACATTTATGCAAAGCACAAAAGCCTTCACAAAAATCTTGTACTTATACAAATTTTTATTAACACCCAATTCTTCCCCACAGGTCCTCCAAGAAGAAGGCAATCGCCTCCAGAAGCTCTACCCTGGCGGCAACGTGCAGCAAATAGAACTGCAGCAGAAGGCTCTAGAGGAAGCGTGGGCTATGTTGAAACAGGCCTCGGACGAAAGGAGGCACACACTGCAGCAGTACTTGCAGCTGCACCAGTTCTTGACACAAGTGAGTTTTTCTTCTTTTCTCGCATTGGCACGAACTACCAAAGAACAGCTCCTGCTCCTGGCAAAAATGTGAGCCAGTCAACAAGTTCTTAGCTAGTTTGATTGCATTGGGTGCGATGCATGTACATCTAAGAGTAGTTACAGGTTTCATTAATGTGGAATCGAAAATGATTTTATACAATCAGAAGTCAGCTTATACTGGTTATGTCGTGCGTACATTCACAAAAACACAAGCAAATTATACATTGTATCTGAATTCAAATTTAAAACTTAGAGTTTAAATATTTATATACATCAATTATTTCTATAAACAATTTTAATTAAAGTTTAAAACTAATTTAATCAAATTAGGTTGAGAATCAGCGCTTCTCGAACGTCAAAAATAATAAAAGGCAACTCTCAAAACGCCTGCGCTTCGCGCAACTTTTTCAGGAACGTGCCATAATTTGGCAAAAATGATTTCTACTTTGGTGACTAATATGCGTGTTTTATTTTCTATTTTATGTATTATTATTTCCCGCCGCCTTTATTTTCCGCCGCGCATTTTTCTTTTTTTTTTTTTTTTTTGTTTTTTATTTTTTTTTATTTTTTTTTTGTATTTTATTTTTATTTTTTTTTTATTTGCCTAAGGCATTAAGTCCGCCTTTGTACCTTTTTTTGTGCAAAAAGATTAAATAAATAAATAAATAAATAAATATTATTTGACTTATGTCTCTCCCCCCACAGGTCCGCGACCTAACCTCCTGGTCGGTCGCCCTGCGCACGTCCATGTCGCGTGCGCTGCGCGTGCGCGACGCGGTGAGCGCGCAGTCGGCGCGCGCCGAGCACGACGCCGTGCGCGCCGAGCTGGACGCGCGCGACTCGTCATTCAGGGACGCGCTGCAGATGGGACGGGAGCTGGCCACGCAGCATCCTAATGCGGCTGTGAGTATATTTTGTTTTAGTTGTTTATTGTTTTTAAGAGATTCAAAACAGCATTCTGTAAAGCAGATGAAGACAAGTATATTAACTATCGTGCCATTTAAACTGTCATGTAATTACCATGGTTTTAAAATAATACTAAATTCTGGTATATTATTAACTAGCTGCGCCCCGCAGTTTCACCAGCATAAGTTTCGATCCCGTAGGAATATCGGGATAAAAGGTGTCCTATGTGTTAATTCTGGTTATAAACTATCTGTGTACCAAACATCCAAATCCGTTCAGTAGTTTTTGCGTGAAAGAGTAACAAACATCCATCCATCCATCTATCTATCCATCCATCCATACAAACTTTCGCGTTTATAATATTAGTAGGAAGTAGGATTTCTCCACGGACTTTTTGTGGAGCCTCGCCTCCCCTTTTTATCAAAACAATGAACTAACCAGACCATTTTTCTAACACAGGAAGTAGAAGAAAAATGCGAAGCCCTATTAGAGGAACGCAACCGCCTCCACGGCGCGTGGGCAGCCAGACAGGTGGCACTCGACCAGCTGATCGACCTGCACTGTTTCTTAAGGGACGCCAAGCTGTTGCACGATCTATGTGCAGCACAGGAAGCCGCCCTAAGTAAGTAACCCTGAATAGTCATCATCTGCCTATCTTTTCCCCAACTATGTTGGGGTCAGCTTCCAGTCTAACCGGATGCAGCTGAATACCAGTATTTTACATGAAGCGACTGCCTATCTAACCTCCACAACCCAGTTACTGGGTAACTAGATAGCGAACACCCGAACACAGCTGCAAGGCTAAACCAGATTTTGTGTTATTGCTGAATAGATAAAATTCTGTATTTCTAAAGTAACATAATATTTTTCATGCAGGTACTGAAATATCTCAGACGAGCAGCGTGGAGGAGGTGGAGAACGCACTCAAGAAACATGAGGCCTTCGAGAAACTGCTCGCTACACAGGTAAATTGTTATGTTGATAATATTATAACTGATCGAATTTATAGGAAAGAGACAAAATATATTGGGCACTACCTTCCACTCAGACGCCGTAAGACCAAACGTTTTGTAATCTGAAGGCCAATTCTCGTAATTAAAAACGTTCAAAATCTAGTCTCAATCTCATCTTAGTGACGATCATTAGACTAGATATTTCTCTCACAATGTTTTCGTGGCACTTTACAGTTTTTAAACTATATAAATTCACATTGTGAGAGCTGGTGCCTGAAGTAGGTTTTAGAAAAACCTGTATTACAGGTCACCAGGCCCCACATAGTGGCATCATACAATTAAGGAGGCATAAGATGTAATTTCACTAAACAATTAAAACAAAAAAAAAAAACAAATTAAAAAAAAAACAAAAAAAAAAAAAATAACAACAAAAGCAGTCGAAGGGTGTGTGGTGAATGTGTAGGTGAAAGGTGGTGAATGGTGAATCATTGTCACAAACTTGTCAAAAATGTAGGGAAATTAGAGCTATTTTTGTCAAATTGAGGCAGATCAGAATGCGAAAGTTCTTAAAATTACGAGAATTGCCCCTCAGGACATAAAGTAAAAAAAAAAAAAAATGCGGGAAAGAGACAGCGCATATTGTTTATCTCCTTCCACCCGCGGATCTTATGTGTAAACATAGGGAAGCACAGTACTGTTATCGATGATCTTTCGATAAATGTTATATCTGTCTTGGCTACTATTATTTTTACTATTTGTATACTATTACTTATTAAAAACATTATTACTTATTATTTGCTTTAATTATTTTTATACAGCCCCGATTATCATAACAATTTGGTTCCATTTTTCTTACCAGGACGAGAAGCTAGCGACCCTGAACAGTCACGGCGACAAGTTGCTACAACAGAACCACGTCGAGAGCCAACGCATCGCTGATGAGTTGCAGCACATTAACGAAAGACGGAAGAAGGTAATAAAAATACGTTATATTTTATATAACACACGATAAATGGCACCTATTTTATTGAAAAAAAAAAAAAACATATATATGTCGGATCCTCTACATAGGATCCAGTGGCGTGCATTGAATAAAGGCATACAAGCAGTGCCTACCTCGAAAAATCACCATAAGCCTGTCAATTACATTTTAGTGTGTGTGCCCCACAATTAGGAAACTCATTAAATTATCATACCTAACAAAAAACAAAATCTTCATACAAACAAGCGCGGCAGTAGGCAGTCACCAGACGGTTTACTCCGCTCCCGTACTATTCGCACATTGTCATTGGTCTTTACTCGTTCAAGTTAATACGACGAAATTAAATTCCTGCCTACCTATTCTGAAAACCAATGCACGACACTGATAGGATCATGTTTAGACATAGTGTCAGATATACCTACTGTGGGCGCAGAATTGGGATACGGGCAAAAAAGAGAAATAACTCCATATTAGAATCCCATTTCTTTTCTATCTCTTTATATACATATTAGACCAAATAAACTTCACATGTGAACAACCCGTTTATTAGGCGTCACAAACTTTCACAGAATGACACTTCTGCAGCACTCTTTCACGTAGCAGGGTTGAAGTTAGTTATAATGAAACAACTCAAGCAGGGGGGGTAAACTTCCATACATGTTCACAGCTATTTTTTTAGGTGCGCCATCTATTAATCTTGTTCCTTAAACTTAAGGCAAATAATTCACATAGACGTACTAGATGTCTCTACAGAACGACTTAGACTTTATAATTGTTGAAAATGACTATATTAATTTCTAATAAATTTTCATTATTTTAGTTTAATTTTAAAGAATTAAATTACTGATGAACATATTTTTTAAATTTATTTTATCGACTGCTATAAAAAAAAAAACAAATGTCAAAATTCGAAGTTGTCGAAACCGTTGTTATTGTTTTCTGAAACATTATGGCCGGTACGTTGTGCAACTTGCGTGTGCGCTGAGTGGTTTTCGTATTGTTTATACTGTATTCTTCATAGTATTCTTTGCTGCTAATACGTTGAGTTGAAGGTCTTCTCCTCCGTAAAAGCTTGAAGAGAGCATCATCAGATTCGTCAGTCCGTCCTTGCGTTGAGTTTATCCGCGGGGCGAAGGCCGACTGAATCGGTCTCTGCGATATTTGGACGCTATTAGTTAAGTGTTTTGATGATAGACGAAAAAAATTATGTTGAGCAGTATGACGATTTTCCAAATGAAGAAATCGTTTTAAATGAAGAGTTATTGTTCGATGCTCCAAATGTTCAACAAATCGAAGGAGCTGGATAAAGAGGTTACGTTTGTGGATGGGTCATCACAAAGTGTTTAAAATATGGTTGGAAATGAAAAAATATGCTCAAGAATATTATAATAAACGAAAAAAATATGGAATTGAAAAATAAATATATTTTTAAGTGATCTTAACTTATCAACATTTTTATATGTATGTAATTATTAATAATATTAATTGAAATTGACATTTTTTTCATTTCTGTTGATAACTGTGAAGATCACAAAACAAGGTTTTGGTGACAAAATAATGTTTATCCAATATTTCATATCATCATCATCATCATATTTCATTTTGACTTATAATCTTCATTTGGCACTAACTATATTTAAGTAGGTATATAACATTGTTTTATTGACAAAATAATGTGTATTGACCAACATATTTTATTATTCTTAACACCATCATATTTTATTTTGCTAATATGTATTAATTAATAATATTATTCCTACATAATTATTGTAAATAGAATTGTCGACATGTTTGAAGTGAAAAATGTGCACTAAAGTAGGTAAACGTGAACAATAACAGACAAATAAACCTATGCATTGAGTATTCAAAAACAAGTTTGTTTAATTAAAAACTAAATTAACCTTTAAAACGATTTAGGAGAATAAATATGCATATTTTCCATGCGTATAGATTGGTTAAAATTCATGTGGAGCGGTTTTTATTTTCAAACTACTGTAAAATTAATTTCACACTGCCAAACATGGTTTTACATAAATCAATCTATAACTGGGAAATATTTGCTAAAGCAATCAAATGAAAATGAAGGATATATAGTACAGCTTGGCAAAAAAGTCGTGAAAATAATGGTGGCGCCACTATCGTGCATGTTGTAACCCTAAATAGTACGACTAAAACGGTTTTGATATTAGTTTTTTTTTAAATTAATGTGAATATTGGCGGGTTTTATGAAAACAAGAAAAACTCTGAAACGCTTGTTCAGCCACTGCCTAGAACGATAACATTTGCAATTATTTAATTTAATGAATTAAAAATATAATTATGAGGTATTTCAAAATACTTTGATGTCAACTAATCCCACATTATGTGAGACAATTTTATGTTTCACAAGACCCCAGATCAATTCAATAGGGTTTAGATCCCAGTGACAAGTTAGAAGCTTTACTACTGTGTGACTATGTCCCACAAATCCATGTTCTCCTCTAACCACAGGCAAAATGTTCCATAGTTGGTGTTCTAACCAAAAACTAAAATAAAAATCAGAATAATTTTTTTAATCAGAATCAAAAATTTTAATAAAAAATGTTTTCCTCTAAGTATTCCACGCCCGAAAACTCTTCATCCATGTCTTGGTGTGAGCTTTCACCAAAACTCTGCTGGCTATGTTCAGATGTGTCACTGTTGCTGCTTTCATCTTGTAGGTTTATGATATTTTTTTCAATGTCACTATACACAGTTTGCCCCCTTCGAAAATAACCTTTTTTCTATTTTCATGACATGTTGACATTAATTTTTCCAGTCGTCAACTGATATGCTCTGAAACGCTTGTTCAGCCACTGCCTAGAACAATAAAATAAAAACAACTAAACATTTGCAATAACTTATTGTAATGAATTAAAAATATAGCCTTATAGTACTGATAGATTTACCTAAAAAATACTATAGTTATTTTTGTTCAGTGATTTATTTTATGCAATATTAACAAAAAGTATCAAAATTATACGAACGCGCTGCATTCCGAATGTGTTTTGTAAACATAACCTCAAATTCGTGAATGTACATTTCAATAATTGTATGAAAGGTTTATAATAGATATTGCACCTTGAAATACACACATTAGATCTGATTACATGTATAAAATATAATTTTACCTGTCATTTCAGCGGTTCTTTCATACACATCGTTGAGATCGGTTAAAATTTGTCCGGCCTCGAGTTCCGCCAAATATCTCACGTACACTTTATAAATTATTGCTCTTGCGGAGCTGCGAATAACAGATCTGTTCATTATGAACACAATGGGTCACCAGTATCACCACGATAAATAGCAAATAAATAAATAATAAACACGAAAAACAGTCACCGATTACAAGAAATGACAGAATATGTACCTTACTCGACGAGGCAGAGCGAGTGTTGCCAATGATTAAATATTTTAGTTCCGTTTCAGGACTTTCTTGCCAAACTGTATAGGTATGTATAGTATGGTTAGTTAGGAACAAGATTTCCAGATGGCGCCACTCGCGACAGGTTGGCATAAAAATACCGTGAGATGGCACTCTATACCCGTATTATAAAGTGCTCTGTGAACTCAAGTTATTTACAACCGTGTATTGAGATCATTTTTGCCTGACAACATTTTCGACCTAGTCAACTCACGGAGACTCTTGACACCGCGATTCAGAAAACGCCCACAAATGAACAACGCCATCTATCGGCACAAAAGTTAATAATTTGGTCAAACAATATGCCATACCACAGGCTAAATAGAATATAAGACCGATTAATGTAACATGAGAAACCATCGATTGTAATTACTCTATTTAAATGTGAATAAATGAATTTGAATCTCCTGGTCATTGCTAAAGAGTCTATTATAATAACTAAATATTAACACTACAGAACTAGTACTCTGAACTTAAAAGGGAAACTCTGTGCAGTTCCTAGGCCAGTATGTCTCGCCCATGTCTCAACGATCACTGTCGCACCATGGTCCATATCGACACCATGCCGTTAGACTCCGCACAACGCCAAACAAAGGCGTTTGTATGTCGTTTTCAAGTGCAAAGTCATCATAACAGATCCGACATATATTTATTGTTTAAGTACAAGAACAACTCGCACTTAGCCATATTCATGATAGCTCCACAATCACATCCTACTGCCGTTCCGTCAAGGTACTTTACCAAGTTGGACTTACATCTTCCCACTTGTGTCCGGAGACGGGTCAGAGGCACGAAGAAGAAGAGTTAAACCTTGTATATTATTACCAATTCCTCTTTCCATCTAGTTATACGCGGAAGCGGCCGCTCGTCGCACCGCCCTGGTCCGCTCACGGGCGCGCGCTCAGTTCGCTCGCGATGCCGCGGAAGCTAGAGGCTGGGTCGCTGACAAACTCGCCAAGTTAGCTGCTGAACATCAACATGGTGAGTTATTAGTTATTGATGAGGAGTCCACGTTTTTACCAACGAATTAGAACCTAAAGATTACTCATTTTTCGGTCGATTCGCAGACAATATTTCACAATCCTACTATCCTACATCCTACTATCCTACTTCCTACAATCCTACTATCCTACTATCTTCCTACTTCTTACTATCCTACTTTCTACTATCCTACGATCCTACTTCCTACTATCCTACTTCCTACTTCCTACTATCCTACTTCCTACTATCCTACTGTAATAATATAATAATTATTATTATTAATAATAATATTATAAATGTGAAAGTTTGTATGGATGGATGGATAGATGTTTGTTTGTTACTCTTTCACGCAAAAACTACTGAATAGATTTGGCTGAAATTTGCCACACAGATGGTTTATAACTAGGATTAACATATAGGATATTTTTTATCCGGATATTCCCACGGGATCGAAACTTATGCGGGTGAAACCGCGGGGCGCAGCTAGTAGACAATAATTGTATTTTTGTCAACTTTTCGTTATTTTATGGATGAATCAAACTTGGTAACTACAATATGGTTGGCTGTTTGTGTATGTGAGTTTAAATGTTTGTAAACGCACCCACGATACAGGAGAAATTCCTAGTGTGGGGCAAAGTTTGTTAAAAAAAAAAAAATGTCCTTGAACCAAACGATGAATATCGAAAAGTTCTGAATCGAGGAGCTGGTGACATATCGAGGAATGCAATACATAATTATAATGAGTATATCACAAAATGCACCCATCCAAGCAATCCGATTTGGACGGCAAATACAAAATATTCAGCAAATAGTGACAGTCCTCCTCCATTTTCTGATCAGTTTCATTTGTTTTCATTCATTGCATGAACTAAGGTAGCTTTCAAAATCAACTTACGAGTATATCACTTTAAAATTAGTCAAATCCAAAATTACATCTCAAAAGTATAAGGTTTTATTAATTAATTACATCATATTTTGTAGCAACTTAAATTCAAAACCTTTTATTACTACTTAATCACCCATATTTCCATTACTCTAGGATGCATATCCGGTACGGCTAGTAAATCCTTTCCTATCTTAGAGGCACGTCTTTCCTACCATTACCGCGCCCCCCGGTCTACTCCTTGATGTGCAATGGTCGCTGTAGCACCATGAACATGAGGCTACAGGAGCTAGGGCGAATCTTGGGGTTCATCCAATTAATCGAGTCTGGTCAAACCACGCTGGCTGCGGTGCATTTCATTCATTCATAATTAAATTCAAAATCTTTTCCCTTCCCAGGCGAAGTCACAAACCTCGAAGACAAAATCAAGAAGCTCCAAAAGCACCAGGCCTTCACCGCCGAGCTGGCAGCCAACAGAGCTCGTCTGCAAGAAGTGCAGGAGTTAGCCACGCAGCTCAGTCCTGACGCAGACGTGGACAAGCAGCTGCAGCAGCTGCAGGCCGACTGGCAGCGGCTTGAGACTGCCACGGAGCAGAGAGGTAAGAGGGAGTATCATAGACTTCGAAGCTGTAGGGCAAATCAGACATTTTGAACGATTTTGAAGCTACAAAAAGAAATTATGCTTCCTATAGATGTGAATGTGTGAATCATAGACGTCATAGTACGGAACAAAGGCAATTGCCCATTTTTGGCCATGAAACGCACACGAAAAAGATTTATGTTAAAAAAAACATCTTAATTAAATATGAATTATCAACTTATACATTTTATCATAGAAGAAAGCTATATTTTATCGTAATAATGAGTTTTGAAATGATTGTAATAAAGGATCAACCAAACCCCGGCAGGGAAGTGTTGCCATTTTAAAACGAGAAGCCAATTTATATCGATTATCGATACATTTATTTTTAGTTAAGTGATAGTAATCGCCATAAAACAGACTTTGTTTCTGACAGTTATGAAAAATCGGATGGTGCGTGTATACTTTATTAATAGTTAGAGAATATACATAGGTAATATTGTCATCAAGTGAAATCGAATTAAAATTATTATCGATCAAAATCAAGTAAGTATCAATTTTTATTTATTTGCTCTGGCAACCGCTCCCTGATAAAAAAAGTCATAGTGTAAGTTGTCAAACAAATTACAAACGTCACGTAACCTCTCGACTGTAGTTTTTTTTTTGTTCGCGTTTGTTTTTGTTATTCTGGGTTTTACATAAATCCAACGAATTGGATTTTGAAAGCATCGGCTTTTGGCAGTAATTGTTATTTGCTCACAACAAAAATAACTAGCCGACATATATCAAGAAAAATATATTTTGTTTACATTTTAATAAACACGAATAATACTGGTCGTGCAGCAAATGCAGCAATACAACAATACTGTTGTAATTGTATTGTAGGCCGTCGAACAGGTGGATGCTGTGCCCACGTCATGTCAGTTATCTGGTATTTAGGGTGGGCACCGCATCAAAGTAATATTGATCCACCTGCTCAATTCTTGGATGAGTTTTTAATAGTTTACGATACCAATGATGAGTAAGGTATCTATAAACTGTTAGAACCTCACCACCAAAGTCATTTATGTAATATTAAACGTAATGTTAAAAAAAAAACAAATTACTATAAAATCCGAAGTTTTATTTTACCAATTCTTTTTTTTTTCAGCATATTGACAATTTTTATTACATTTAACACATCATTTCATAAGTGTGCACTCAAGGCCAAAATCACTATGAATCTTGGGCATGTCCCTTTAAATTATGGCTTTCCATCAATTTCTTGCAACGTTACATGACCAGTCTATATAACTTTTCCGTCATAAAGAATACCCCTCTTTTAAAGCCGGCCGCAGTTGGGTAAAAAGAAGTTATCAATATAGAAAATCCAAAAAAAAAATGGCCATTTTATCTTTAACTTTTGAAAAAGAATTTAAATTCCGTTTTACTAAGCTGAAAAAAAAATTGATTTTTAATTACGAATGTGCGCTTTTATGATTTCTAACTTTGCGATATCATCGTGGACATCCATAAAATGTATGGAAATACATGCACGTTATAACGTTATTATGGACGGAAATTTTAAAGCGTCTTCATATATTTCCATATTTTCTACAAACGCGCTGTTAATATATGTGTAAGCGCAGGAGCTCTCGGTACCGTCCAAGACACTGTATTAAACTCAAACTCAAACAATTTATTTCAACTAAACCAATTACAGGCACTTTTGAATTTTCAAGGGTCGGTCAGTCAAAAAGATGAAGCTAGTTGCCCATTCCAAAGCGTAGTAGGTACCTATGGAGAAGAACGGGCAAGAAACTCCACGGACACTCTTTTAAATCACAATAATATGGTTACACAGTATTGGTTACATCATTCATGTTAACAATCATGCATGTGAAAACGATACAGAACTTTAAAAGCGTCCGTAAACGTTAATGAAAAGAAAAAAAAAAAACAATTCAAATATTAAATTAAATCAAAATAGAGTTCACCAGTCCCTACTGACGGCGCCCGTTCACGAACATGACGCATAGATTAACACCATTCAGCTCAATCATTTTGAAGGGAGCTAAATGATCCAACACATGTACCACCATCAGCGAGACATTAGAGTGAGCATGACATACTCTCAGCTGCCAAAGCACATTCAAGTCAATGAAAGATGTACCCAGTAAATGGTAGCTTTATGTGGAGCAGGTCCAGCCTTTAGCCAAGCATTTTTATCAGCGATGTAATCCCCCAACTTATAATATGCTTGGCTGCATAGTGTGCGTTTTATTTAAGATTTGAATTTCGTTTCATTGAGTTGGAGTATGTGGGGAGGTATTTTATTATAACATCTTAAACAGTACCCCATGAAGGAAGAGTCTACTTTAGCCACTCTGAAACCTGGATAAACTATTTTTTTTTTTTTTTTTTTGAAAACGTTGCCCCACACTATTGGTCCCCCAATTGGTCCCTATTTCTAGTTCTATAGGTGTGTCTGTCACCTCTTTTACTGAAAAGATTTAAATTTTTCCTTACGTACATGATGTTTTCATAGATATATTGACAAGGTACCGTCATGATATTAATATCTTTAAACAGTACCCTTAGGAAGGACTGCGAAGGACATATAATGCTTTGATGGCTCTTTTCTGTATTAAAAAACCCCATTCGTTCATTTTCGTTAGAGTTACGTGACAATAATAATTAAAATAATTAATTAAAACCATATTTTTTTTCCTACCAGGTCGCGGCCTAGAAGAAGCCCAGGACATCCTGGAATTCAACCAGCACCTGGACAAGATAGAAGCCTGGATCAGAGACAAGGAGATGATGGTCCAAGCGCACGAGCTGGGCAGAGACTACGAGCACTGCTCCGCGCTGTTAAGGAAGCTGGACGACATGGATAGCGATATGAAGGTCGACGATAAGCGGGTCAAGAGCATTTGTGCGCTCGCTGATAAGCTTTTACAGCAGGTAAGATAGAATGCTGTTCATCATCATCATCATCAGAGCAGTGGTGGCCCAGTGCTAAAGGCCGCGACTTACGAGTTGTAGGTCGTAGATTCAAACCCAGACAGGCGCTTTAATTTGTGTAAATTATTTCATCACCACTGCTCTCAAAACGGTGAAGGAAAACATCGTGAGGAAACCGGCATGTCCTAGAACCAAAACAATCGAAGACATGTGACATCTACCAACCCGCACTGGGCCCGCGTGGTAGACTACAGCTCACTCCCTCACAGAGAGGATGCCTGTGTCCCAGCAGTGGGAACATTATAGGCTGATTATGCATCATCATCTCCCCAAAGCCAATTTCAGGGTCTTCGTGTTACCAAGTAATTGTGTTGTGGATGTCAGATAGGCTGTCGCTCCATGTAACATACTGGTATTCAGCTGTATCCAGCCTGTCGCAGTCCACTGCTGGACATAGGTCTCTCCTAAGTTGCTCAGTGGCCGGTTTTCCGTCTTCCGCATACAATCTGTGCCAGCCACCCGTTTACCTAACTGCGCCAGAAAAAGGGTTACTGTTAACAAACTAGGGATTTGTTTCTTGATTCCTATCACAGATTTATAAACTAAAGGGAGATATGGTGTGGCTGCCCAACTGTTCGAGTCCGGCTGTCGCCTTCAACTACATATGCACTACAATACGAACACGCGCTCACTCACACTATAACAGTCACCACACTCAATGCGACCCAATCGCGTAACGCAGATCGCAACGTTGAGACACAACTACATTGACAATTCTTATTGACAATTCAACGGCGCCCGCGTTTGTTTCTGTTTTGTGCATACATTGTTCGCACGCGCCACGCCCCCTTGGCATATCTCCCTTTAGTTTATAAATCTCTGATTCCTATACAACGAAAAAAAAAAAAAAGAGAAAGTAAAAAAAAAAACACTAAAACGTTTTTAATTACTCCTATTACGATACGACTTTCGTAATTGTCCGATTTCTGGACATGTTTTCTGTACATATATCTTTATCTATGTTAATTGATCCTCCCGCAGGGCCCCACGCAGCAGGCGGCGACAGTGTCGCAGCGCCGCGACGCGTTCCTGGCCAAGTGGCGCGCGCTGTCCGGCGCGCTGCAGCGGTACAGGGAGAACCTCTGCGCCGCCGCAGAGATACATTCCTTCAACAGGTTAGTTGTACAAAGATTGTAACAGTGTTTTTAACTGGGAACTTTTACCTACGTAAATGATAGACCGAAGGCTCTCGCGCCTTCCCCCCATGGGGGGTAGGCAGGAACTACAGAACCCAACCACTTGTTACTTTTATATGTATAAAACTTTATTGATTAGCTGCACGAATAAATATTTATTCGTTTTACCTCCAGATTTATTGGAGGGGATTTATTTATTTAGAGGGGCCCGTGGCTAAATAATAGAAGCCGCACAGGTCGATCGATCAGGTTAAGCTACGCTTGCCGCGGTTGATCTATGGATGGGTGACCATCTTTACATACAAAGACCCCTCCGTGCCTCAGAAAGCACGTTAAGCCGTTGGTCCCGGCTGTCATTCGTGGATTTTTGACAGTCGTTACAGGTCGTCAGTAGCCTGAAAGTCTGGCAACTAGTCTTACCAAAGGGTATCGTATTACCCAGTAACTGGGTTGTGGAGGTCAGATAGGCAGTCACTCCATGTAAAATACTGGTACTCAGCTGAATCCAGTTAGACTGTAAGCCGACCCCAACATAGTTGGGAAAAGGCAGGCAGATGAATTGTTCATTCAACTTTGATATGAAACAACATTTTAAATCCCTCTTTTCTTTCTCACCAGGGACGTAGAAGACACCGCCGAGCGCATCTCAAAGAAGTCCACACTCTTCAGTAGTTCCGAACGTGGCCGAGAACTGACGGCTGCGCACGAGTTGAAGCGCAAGCATCTAGCGAGGGCGGCCGAGGCAGGTGCCATCAGAGACAAGATACAGCAGCTAGAGGGAGAGGGCAAGACTTTGACGAAGAAGTAAGTAGAGAGAGATAGAAGATATGGCTTCGAATATATTTTTTTAAGCTTGGCATCGTCTTTACAGCCAATCGCATTGCCATGGTGACAATTTCACTTTAATTTTTGACGACACAGTTGGCGCAGTGGCTGAGTGACCGCCTGCTGCGCCGCATGTCACGGGTTCGATTCCCGCACGGAACAAATATTTGTATTGCCTACAGGTAGTTGTTCCGGGTCTGGCTGTTTGTGTATGCGAGTTTAAATGTTTGTAAGCGCACCCACAATACAGGAGTAATTCCAGTTTAAAAAAAAATAATTGCGATAGCGCCTTTAGCTGTAAATGCGGGTTTCAGTCCAAGGTTGAAACAAGTCGGTAAAACCTGTAAAAAACGTAGATTGAAGTCGTAAAAACACATATAATTTTGCTTGGGCGATCGGTTAATGACCGGTATTCAAACGTACGACTTTCGCTCACCAGTCATCGCTCGCATCATGATAAATATTAACATTTTTGAGACCTTAGAATCTGGCAAAAGTGACTATCCATACATATCCAAACTATATCCATCCCCCTCTTCCTTACAGATACCCAGAACGCGCGAAAGAGATAGAAACAAGCCTAAAGTCCCTGCGCGAAGGCTGGGAACAGTTACAAGAGTTGGCTGCCAAACGAACTGCATTGCTAGATGAAGCTATTGCTGAACATAAATTTGATGACAGTCTTAAGGTAAGTTGTATTTTTCTCCTATCTGCAAAAAAAATACATTTAATTTTTTGTTGCTTTTTTCATTGTATTCAAAATGAAAAATATACTCAGAAAATATAAACATATACAGGATGACAGGGGAACTCGACTTATTCCTTCAAATGGGTTATACTAGAGGTCATTAGTAACAAATTAAGTCCAGTGAACTAGGGGTCAAAACTAGATGGGTAAAAAAAAGGATTGTGTGGTTTTGTGAAACCACGGTAAAAGTGAAACTTAAAAAAAAAAATATATACCTAATTTTTATATTTAAAAAAAAATATTTCAAAATGTAATAAAATAAGATAAGTAAATAAATAAACGAAATAATAATAATATATAATAAAAAAAAATAACAACATTTACATTCAAAATAGCGTGAAGCACTGGCACAAATGAGTAATAGTCTATACACCATAGAGAATCTAAAATTATCCCTACTCCGCGGCCGACCGTCACGCGACATGCAACACACAGACGAAAAAGTGTGAGACGATGTAATAAAAGTTTCACTTTAATAAAATGTTTGCTATTAAAGTCCTTTTGTTTCTAAGATTATGTAAGTTTTGCAAGCATTTTTTTTTTAAATGTCACTCATTTTTCAACTTACAGAAAAGTATCAATTAAACGTTTGGAGTGGAGTAGTTTTTTCTCATAATTAATTGTTTTTTGGTAACAAGTCAGGAAATTTCTAAAAAATCGAAGAACCGACACAGCTCGGTAACCATCCAGTTTTGACCCCTAGTTCACTGGACTTACCTCTAGTATCCCCCTTTCAAGGAATATGTCGAGATTCCCTGTCAGCCTGTATATGTATTGTATATAATATACTAAGAAAAAGATGTTAAAAGTGAGTTTTCGAAAATCCTATGGCAATCGGCATTCATGGAGCTTTCTATCAAAGAAAGAATTATTGTAATCGTATCACTACTCCCATAGATTACATCTTGCATACAAATAAACAATTAAATCTCTTTTTTTTTTTTGATAAAGCTGCCCCAAACTACGAATTTCTCCTGTATCGTGGGTGCGTTTACAAACATTCAAACTCACATACACAAACAGCCAGACCCGGAACAACTACTTGTAGGTCATACAAATATTTGTTCCGTGCGGGAATCGAACCCGCGACGCAGCGCGCCGTCCGTGCCGTCGTTTATAATATTATTACTTTAGATAACCACCAAAAATCCGAAAAGAGAGGCTCCACAAAAATACTTTCTTAAAATAACCATGTATATTTCAGGAACTGGAGTTGTGGGTGTCGGAGGCAGTCAAGCGGATGGACGAGACCGGCGCTCCGGAGACCGTGCCTGAGGCTGAGGCGCTTCTAGAGCTGCATCATGAGAAGAAGGTGAGTTGTTCTTTCTTATTTATAATTCTTTTAAAAACGTTTGGTTCGTAGACCACATGTGTCACTTTACATCAGGCGAGATCGAGGTCAAGAGCCTACATTTAGTTATAACAAAAAATGTTCTATGCCGATATTTGTCTTCTGTCTGCCTTAATAAATACAGACAGTATTTTATTTCAGCTCAAAATATACACTAGAGATATTCCTAAACTAACTAGCTTAGCAAAAAAGCCGTGTGATCTTTTTAGTAGAAAAAGCTTGCAAATATGATCATTATCACAAATAATAATTACCTTACAGAAGAAACTACAAAATAAATTGGAATATTGTGAGATTTATATCTGCTTAGTATCAAAATACAAGACTTTAAACAGAGTATTTATAAATACCGTACACAGTTTACAGAGTATTTATAAATACCGTACACAGTTTACAGAGTATTTATAAATACCGTTACACAGTTTACAGAGTATTTATAAATACCGTACACAGTTTACAGAGTATTTATAAATACCGTTACACAGTTTACAGAGTATTTATAAATACCGTACACAGTTTCCAGAGTATTTATAAATACCGTACATAGTTTACAGAGTATTTATAAATACCGTAAATACCGTACCAAATGTTCGCTGTCTTGCTTGCACGTTTTATGAGCATGATTGTCAGGGGTCTTCGTATTTATTATAGTCATAAATAATGGCCTATTCTTGGCTAAAACCACACTACACTGCATTCATTTATATTTTAATCATATTTTCTCCCGCAGGCTGAAATCGACGGTCGTCAGAAGGTCATCGGCTCCCTGCAGAAGGAAGTGGAACAGGTACCCGAGAAGGTGAAGAGGGTAGAAGTACTCTCCAGCACTCTGGACCAGGCCTGGTTGAAGAGGAAGCAGTATCTTACACAGGTATGATCTTCTCGTGTTAGCAAAATTTTGTCCGACCAGTATGTAGCAACTTGGACAGTTGTCGAAAGACCAGAGGAAAAATCATAAAGGACTTAAATGACTCTCCTTCTCCTCCTCCATCCTCAGTATTGTAGTTCGATGAGGTTTGTGTGTGCAAAATATCCAACCCACGATAAGAGCATAGGTGCCATTTTTATTTTTTATCCGTTCACAAAACAGTGGTGCAGTGGTGGCCTAGTGGTAACGGACCCGACTTACGTGTTGTAGGTCGTGAGTTCGAACCCAGGCAGACACTTTACTTTGTGTAAATTATTTCATCACCACTGCTCTCAAAACGGTAAAAGAAAACATCGTGAGGAAACCGGCATGTCCTAGAACCACAAATTCGAAGACGTGTGACATCCACCAACCCGCAGTGGGCCCGCGTGGTGGATTATGGCCCACTCCCTCTCCCAGAGAGGAGGCCTGTGTCCCAGCAGTGGGAACATTATAGGCTGATTAGGATCCGTTCACATTGATTTAAACTGAAATCTAAAGAGTTTGTGATTTCAAAATACTTGGTTACAAAGGTTTTGCTGAATAATAATGTTAGCGCAGGGAGCAAGAAAAGAGTGGACAGTATTTTAGAGGCAATGGTTTATTGCCTTTCTTACTAACAAATAAAACTTTCTCAGACAAACAGTTAATGAATTAAGTTAGGAGTATCGTCCGTCGCGGTGGAGTCTTTTGAAGCAAGTGGTTTTTGGCTCGAGCCGTGTCTGGATAACGTTCCAAACTTGATACAGATTGAGTATTTTGGGTGGGACTTCAAGAAATCCAAAACTACAATAACTAAGGGTTCAGAAAAGTCATGATCTCGACTTTTAAAGAATAATAAGATTAAAAAGAAGAATGCAATAAATATTCCTGTTCCATTGATTTGGTACATAAGTCTTTTCCACAATTTAATCCCAAATGATGATCAACTTTATCGCTCGGTGCAGTAATACAGTAGGTTTATTGGTATTTGAGTAAGACCCTATTTTCTTTGCTCTGCCAAATAACATTCCAGCTATTCAATGACACTATTACAATACTAAACTATCTTTTTCTCTCTCAGGCACATCAACTACAACTCCTGAAGGAGCAAGCGAGACAGACAGAGGATTGGCTTGCGTCGAAAGAGGCGTTCTTGAACAACGATGATCTTGGAGAGAACTTAGATGGTAAGTTTTATTAATGAAATTATCAGTTGATTTTTGAGTGGTTTAATACATGGTCGGGATTAATACTGTTGCGCGCCACAAGTTACCACTAGCGCCATCTAGTATCGAGTAGCAGAACTAATAGATTCTTCCAGAAACTTCGATGCTAGAACTTTCTAGAACTATCGACATCTGGTCAGTCGGGGCCGGTATGTACTCGAACATTCTAGATGTTTCTACAATAGAAGGTTCTAGAACTATCTGCGGCACTATATAAGGTCGGGATAAGACGACCGAGACACAGAGTTGGATAAGCGATACAAGCGAATACATCGAAAGCGATCTTTAAGTGCGACTTAAGTACAATTGTGTTTTATAATTAGTGTGTTTGAGTTGTTATTAGTGTTGTTCAATTAAAGTGTTATTTTTGGTAATTTTACCGGCAGTAAGTTGACTTAAAACAATACACTTTAACTCCGGTGTGTCCTTGGCATCACAGCGGGCCCTACCAGAATACCAGTGTTGCGGTATTTATTTTTTAAATATCGCAGCATTATGCTGGGATAGGAAACCTTTTAGCGTCGCATAGGTCTTTTTTTAATGTAGTTTATTTATTTTATTGGTTGTTTTTAATGTAACTTTGTTAGATTTAAATGCTCCTTTTTTTACTAATTTTTATTTCCTGTGTGTGTCCCAAACAAAATTCTTTCTTTCATTTTTTTTTTCTTTTTTGTGTAAAAAAGTTTTAATTGGTTTTTTGACAAGATTCAGTAGGTACAAGATGGACATCCAAAACAGGTTAAGGTTAATATTGATTGTCGTCAATTTACGTCAGGCGTTGACACGCCTGACGTAAATTGACGTATTTTTAGTAGCCATGTTTTATGGAGTATCTTAATTTGACAGGACTAAACTAATATTTATCTTCTATCCTTTTCTTAATGAAATAGAAAGAAAAAGATGCCCTGAACTTAAATTTAGTTTAGTTTGTGAACAAGGGAATCGGCGCCAGTTTGTTATTTTGACGCGCTGGGATGCACTCTGATCGATTCTCAAATCCTCGGCTTAATACCGAGAGTTGAAAATCCAGTGCGCAATAAAATCTCGCCGTGATATTTTTATGTTACTGTGATTATGGTCTAACAGATTCTTGAAACCAATTGACATAATACAAAAAAAAAACTTTTTTTCTGTTCCAGCCGTCGAAACTCTAATCCGCAAACACGCAGAGTTCTCAAAACTCCTGCACAGCCAATTGAATCGCGTGGACGAGCTGCAAAAGTTCGCGCGCAGTATGCTGGAGGAACAGCACTTCGACAGGGAGTACGTGGAGATGAGGCTGAAGACCATCCTCAATAGAAGAGACAAGCTGCAGGTAAGGAGTGTCTCCTTGAAAAGCACCTCGGTTGCAAATTGTATTGGTGCCTAAACCAGTTAGAGGATTCAGCACCAATACAATCTGCTCTGCTTACTGAAGAGGTAGTTGTCGGCAAATTCTATCAATTATTCCGGGTTAAATTAAATTAGCTAGCGAAACTCTGCAGACGTGATGGTATCGACATTAAAACATGATAAAAACAAAAAAAATAAAGTTTTGATGATTTTTTTGTGGGGTCAATGACCACTGGGAGTGTATTTACTTAATAACAGTTTAAAAAATCGTTTTATTTTGTGTAAACTTCACAAACGTGTTTGTTATCAGAAGACCATGTTTACACGCCCGCGAATCGTGATAAATAAATAACGGATACAATCACGGTGCCTCATACCGGATGTACGTATGAACAGACCGAGGGATAGACAGGATGCGGAAGGCGAAGAAGCCAGTGTTATGGTGCAATTCGTAAATATCGTTGAGCTCCTTAAGTTTTGAGTTGAGCTGCACGATTTCTGACAAATACGTGCACTGACTGGACAGGTCCTCTCAATCTGTGTGGTTCTTTCCTCAAAAGAACATCTCAGACCTCGATCTACATGGTCTTCATATGATCTGAGCAAGATTATGTCTGGACTTTAAAAGAGACTGTGACCTTTCTTCTCAGACTAGTCAGATAGGAAACGCCGACCTCATCTAGTTTTAAAATATGATTGACGTGTAAAAGTGTTTGTACAAACCTACTTACAAAATAAAATAATTTATCATTTATCAATTTTTTAGAGGCCTATATCCAGTAAGCTGTTGAGTGTACCTCTCAAATTAATGAACCCCTCATCTCTTCCTTAGGAATCGTGCAAGCAGCGCGGTGAAACATTAGAACAGTCGCGCCAACTGCACCAGTTCCTCAGGAACCTGTACCACGAGAGGGAGTGGATCTCGCTCAAGATGCAGATCGCCAACGACCAGAACTATAGGTAAGATTTCTATATATAGAGGAACTAAGGCCGTACCTGTATTATAAGCGATTTTTCTTTAAAAAAAATCAACGTTACGAGACACGTTTTATTAAAACTATTTCTTTGTTTTAATCACCAGGGAGTTATCAAACCTTCAGAGCAAGATCCAGAAACACTCAGCGTTTGAGTCGGAACTGGCTGCCAACAAGGGACGCATCGACGACGTCGCTAACCACGGAGAGACCCTCATAGGTATGCTATATCTAACTTTTCTCATCTGCCTAGCCCTTTCCTATGTTGGGGTCGGATTCCAGTCTAACCGGATGCAGCTGAATACCAGTATTTTACACGGAGCGACTGCCTATCTGACCTCCATAACCCAGTTACCCGGCAACACGATATCCGTTGGTAAAACTGGTTGTCAGACTGTCGGGCTTCTGACGACCCGTAACGCTGTCAAAGATCTACGAATGACAGCCGGGACCGACGGCTTAACGTGCTAACCGAGGCACGGAGTCCTATTTGAAAAATAAGTCACCAGTTTTTGTAGCTGCGGCCGGAAGTACTTCCCCAGTGGAGATTTTTGTGGCTACTAATGTGTAAGAAGAAAAGGACAACGATAAATAGTGCTAAATTACTGTTAAAAATAGTATCATGTCGAATCTGTCTATGCTACTCTAGATAAAACCGGCCAAGTGCAAGTCGGACTCGCACACGAAGGACTCCGTACCACAAGACAAAAATGCCGAAAACGTTTCTTGTATGGAGACCGCCTTTAATTTTGTTATTTGGTGTTATAGTGGCAATAGAAATACACACCGTGAAAATTTTAAATGTCTACCTATTACTGTTCATGAGATACAGCCATCTGACAGACAGTCGGACGGACGGATAGCGGAGGCGTCGTAATAAGGTTCCGTTGGCACTGTTTGGGTACGAAACCCTAAAAAGTATGTAATTATTAAATAATTGTTTGTTACAGAGGCCAAACACTATGCGGCTCAAGAGATCGCGAAGCATGTCGAAGAATTAGAGTACCAATGGAGAGAATTACAGGTAATACAACTTTAGTGAATACTTGTTCCTTCTCTGTATGAGAAAAGGTCATATTTTTTCTCTTGTAGTCATATTACTGCTCGTTTTTTCACGAAAATTATTGTTCATTGTTTAAAAAAAAGAACAAAAGTCATTTTATTCAAATTAGGCTGAGAATCAGCACTTTTCGAACGTCAATATTACATAAAACAGTCCCCCGGCACGCCCGCTCTTCACCACTTCCTAGTGCTGTCGCTGGGAAGAAGTGGCGCAACAAACTCCCCAGCAGCACAGCTGTCTGTTCAGTTAATTGGTCAGTTTGGTAAGTGGTTCGGTCTTGGTTAAGGGGGATGCGCAAAAAAATTATATGGATCTTGGCATACTTACCTGTCCGCCATTTTGTTTTTTTTTTTCAAAATGGAATCCGGCTCGAAGGACCATATGTTGGGGCGTAACTCTAACAGCGGAAATGTTATGTTGATTTTGTGTCTTGGGATTTTATCTAAAAAAAAAAAATACTTTGCCCCACACTAGGAATTACTCCTGTATCGTGGAAGCGTTTACAAACATTTAAACTCACATACACAAAAAGGCAGACACGAACTTTGAACTTTCATATCTTGGAAACGTGACACTTTACGCGGTTGGTCTTCCTACATTTTCTGTTTGAATTGATGTCAGCTATCGATTTATATAGGTTACATGTGTGGCCGCCATTTTGAATTAAAAAAAAAAACAAAATGGCGGACAGTAGCTATGCCGCGGACCTTCATTCATCATCATCCTACAACAGTCCACTGTTGGACATAGGCCTCTCCTATTGCACGCCATTCTACTCGATTTTCGGTGCCTCTCATCACCTTCATTACGTATTCCGATATATTTCCACTAAAATTACTATTCTTTACTTCCCAGGCCGCCGCTAAGCTACGTCGCGAACGTCTCCAGGAAGCTTACCAGGCGAGAGTGTACCTGCGAGGTCTTGACGACTTCACAGCCTGGCTTGATGATGTAGAGGCACAGCTCCTCAGCGAAGATCATGGTATGTATATTTTTGTTGAGGTTGAATTAATACTCGTACTACAGAGAAACTGAATCAGAGAAAAAATTAAGAAATATATGTAGGAATTGTAATAAAGTAGCATGTAGCCTGCATGCAGCTTTATCTATTGATTAACACACACACACACACACCTACTCACACCCACATACACACACACTACACATATCTGAACAAGCTACAAAAATTTTCTAACATCCTAGAAACTAAACATTTTCTTTTCTTTTTTCTTTTAATTATGTCCCAACATTGTAGATAGTAACCCATGGGAAGTTGCGAGGTAACCCCATCACAAGTATCCTTATAACTTATTGGGGCTGCCTCAATGTTGTGCTGTAGAACAATTGTATGAGAAACAACAAAAACTTTTTTAATTTTTTTATTGATACTACCTGTATTGTCTGTAACAGTCTTTAAAAAAAAAAACCGAGTGTGCTTATGACCACACGACTGAAGTGAAACTTCTTTCTCAAAATATTAATTCATTAAATTGTTCAAAACGAAATAGAATTACGAAAAATAACCAAAGAATCACCGTTCGCGTAACGCTAGTAAACTCGCAAACGAACTACTGACTGAGATATATACATATTTCACTTACTAGCTATAAGAGAAAGAGAGAAAGAAAATGTGCGCGCACACTGCTCTCTCTTCCTCCTACACTGTGATACAGACAATAGGCCTGTGCTTAGATATACGGAACGTATTTGGCTATGAGAGGAAGAGAGAAAGAAAATGTGCCCGCGCACTGCTTTCTCTTGCTTATATCCCCCACTCAACTCCCGTTCGCCTCGCCCGATCACACTTTTCGTAACGCTTACGTCACGCGTTCGCTAGCTTACTCCCCAAGTCAAGCGTGCGTAAAGAAGTTTCACTTCAAAACATAAAAGAGGAGTGAGTTCTGGAATGATTAGACAGAGTGAAAGATAAAGTTACGTCTCTACATTGTATATTTAGTGTAACCACTATCCTTTTTGGAGTGTCACCTTTTTGAACTCATCTTTATTAACCCAAGTATTTATATTTTTAGGTTTCTACCTGTAATGTTACAACCTTTTCCTCCCCTCCAGGCAAAGACCTAGCCTCGGTAACAGCCCTCCTCAAGCGCCACACGCGGCTCGAACAACAAGTGTCGAGCAAGGCAGACTTCGCGACGCAGCTGGCTGATAACGCGCGCCAGCTCGCTGATAGCGACCATTTCATGGCGGAGGAGATACTTAGCAAGGCTGATGCTGCGGTTAAGAGGTAAAAAACTTGTTTTTTTTTTTGTCATCTGTTTATGCTTTCCACAAAAAACCCTGCAGCAAGCCTTCGACAGCTTCCTGCCACAGTTACAGAGTACCTGGCCATAAATATGACACACCATCGTCATCTGCTCGGCCTTCTATGTCTTCTCCCAACTATGTTGGGTCGGCTTTCAGTCTAGCAGGATGCAGCTGAAAACCAACATTTTACATGGACCGACTGCCTATTTGACCTCCACAGCCCAGATACACACATGGAAAGACTGATTGTCTGACTTTGGGGCGTGTGACTACCCGTAACGACTGTCAATGAACTACAGATTACACTCGGAACCGACTTTATAACGTGCTCTGTCATTTAAAAATATTTAACATCACAGACAGATTTTCAGATCTCTCATTTTCTTCTTTCTTCAACAGATACCGCCAACTACAGGAGCCGATGCAGATCCGTCGCGACAACTTGGAGGATGCTGCGCTCCTGCACAGATGGGACCGAGATGCCGACGAGGAGTTCAGATGGTCAGTACTAACCACCTCCACCATACCCTTTTTTCTTTTTATTAACCTGGTTTGCCGAATGAGCTGTGGGCCAAAATAACCACCACGTGGAGCCCCGACGCAGCTAGAAAGCGTCGCGGCAGACCCCGTAGAAGATGGCGGGACGAGCTGGACAAAACAAACGACCAGTGGTCCACATTAGCCCTGGAAAGAAAGCTGGAAGTCGTGGCGAGAGGCCTTTGCCCCGCAAGTGCGATGATGCAGGCTAACAGTAACACAAGTTGTCCAACTGCTGGGCATAGGTCCCTCCCATACCCTACCTTAACCATAGATAAAAAATAATTTTCTTGTAGAGGCGAAGTTACAGGGCAGCTTACGACTTAATGCGGTCATGACACCTGTCAGTTTCATACAAACGTTCATACGTATTTTACGAATTTGATGTTTATTCGTTACTACACTGCATTCGGAATAAGATTAGACACTTAAACAAACCTTTTTTACAGTCCGTTCAACCGATTTTAACTTCTATTCCATAGGCATAAGGATGGCATTAAAAGCAAAAAATTGGTTACATACCAACTATTTATTGCAGCTGCCATTTATCATGCCACCAACGAAATTGAAGTCAAAATCGGTTAAACGGACTGTAAAAAAGGTTTATTTAAATTTCTAATCTTATTCCGAATGGGGTTTAGGTCAGTCCAGATAAAATTCATCATCTTCCAGATGTTACTATTGACATTAGTTGCACTTATACAAATATAAACTTTACTGTCGTGTAAATTAGGTTGATTCCAGAATAACTAGAAAACTAAACTGTATGTAGACGTTGATAGTATTTTCCTGAAACCAAATAAATTGAAAATAAAAAATGATTATTTTGCTTATTTTTTTTCATGTACATATCATTATTTTAAATTTTAGCGTATATAATGTAAATACTTAATTTCTATTAAATAAATGTTTGTGTAGTAAAAAAAAAAAATATGTTGAATGCAGTTTACTATCATTTACCAGCAACTACTGTTATATAAATAAGTATAATTTTAACTTGTATACAGGTTACGTGAACGTGAAGCTGCTGTGAGACAAGAGGAGGCGGGTTCGACGCTGGCTGAGGCACAAGCGATGCTCAAGAAACATCTTGCTTTAGAAGCTGAATTATTAGCCAGGTATGGGTTTATTTGTTGTTAAATTACCCTTTTACAGAACCGTACCGTTATATATATGCTTAAATGAAAACTTGTGTAGTTAAGAAGTTGAACCCGAAAGGCATCCGTTAGGTACAGAAAAATATACAAGTGTAATTTCGTCTGATTTAACACATACAATTCTTTTGTTGTATTTCACTGATCTATATCAGCGACAGCCAAGAGAGCCAATAATACTGTTACGAGCTTCAGGGTTCGTGACAATTAAAACTGCCGATAAAAAATACCAAAAATTACACTTTAATTAAACAACACTAATAACAACTCAAAGACACTAATTATAAAACACAATTGCACTTAAGTCGCACTTGAAGATCGCTTTCGATGTATTCGCTTGTATCGCTTATCCAAATCTGTGTCTGTCGTCGAGAGATCGCGTCTTATATAGTGCCGCAGATAGTTCTAGAACCTTCTATTCTAGAAACATCTAGAATGTTCGAGTACATACTGGTCCCGACTGACCAGATGTCGATAGTTCTAAAAAGTTCTAGCATCGATATTTCTGGAAGAATCTATTAGTTCTGCTACTCGATACTAGATGGTGCTAGTGGTAATTTGTGGCGCGCAACAATAAAAAGAGATAGTGATGTCAGTTTCGATTTTTGTCACACTCCAGATGCTTGTCCTATTATATAGAGGTAAGAGGAACACAGTGTAAATTTCAGTCATCTTCTATAGTAAAGGGAGGATCCTCCGACCAGACGGGTGATGTGTCCGGTGGGTTACTGCCCGACAATTGATATCGGGACGTTGTATATTTGCTAGTTGCGCGGTAAACATCGCTTGCGCGATGTAGGATTTTGCGTGACGCCGGTATGATGCGCAGTTCGCATGAGGCGACGTAGATGTCGTCACAGCTATAAGCATGATTTCACTGCAACAAGTTTGTATCCCCCACAGAGAGCCAATCATAAAGGCGCTGGTGTCGCGCGCGGCGCAGCTGGCCCGGCGCGACCACTTCGCGGGCGCGGCGCTGGAGGCGCGCGCGCGCGAGCTGGGCGCCGCGCAGCGCGCGCTGCTGGACGCCGCCGGCGGCAGGACGGCGCTCATCCGGGACCGGTGCGCGCTGCTGCAGGTGTGTGCTTTATCCTACTTCCTACTATGATATTATACGAGTAAACGTGAAAGTTTCTTTGTTACTCTTTCAGGCAAAAACTACTGAACGGATTTGGATGAAATTTGGCACACAAATAGTTTATAACCAGGATTAACACATAGGATACTTTTTATCCCGATATTCACGCGGGTTCGAAACTTATGCTGGTGAAACGGCGGGGCGCAGCTAGTCTTATATAAACTACAACGATGTAACTATACGGCGAACCTATTTCGAACCACTCCCGCCACAATCCGCTCGTCCAATAAAAGCGCAGCTTCTAGAATGTTCTAGAAGCCGTATAAGAAACAAACGACGCACACCCTTCTTTTGACAATAGCCGTGTGACGTGTGTCAACTGGGCTGCGCACCAAAAAGATCCACTCTTATACAATTTTACGAAATTCTATCTACCTCGAGCCCTATTGTTTTTAACCGACTTCAAAGAAGGAGGAGATTCTCAATTTTTATATTACAACACGACAATCTACAATATTTTCTTGCATAACTCTGTCATATAGAGACGGATTTGCAAAATTCTTTTATTAATGGGTAAGATATGCCTCACGGGTCGTCCCATATAAATTTTATTAATTTTGCTTGGGTAGTTTTTGGGTTAACTTCAATAATACAATTGTTATCCACTTAGTTTATATTGATGATGTTTTAATAAGTTTTATAGAAAAGTAAGTTATTTAAGTTTCAAAAGTGCCTGTAAATAGTTTAATTGACATAAATGATTTGAGTTTGAATAACTTCCTGTCACTGATATTTTCTTTTTTTAATACACCACAATAGGAATTATTTGAGGACCACAAAAAAAGGCGCAATAATTTATTAGTGTTTTTAAAGGTCGATCATTTTTAATTTAGTATTTAAAGTGAAACTTTTATTACATCGTCTCACACTTTTTCGTCTGTGTGTTGCATGTCGCGTGACGGTCGGCCGCGGAGTAGGGATAATTTTACTTTCTCTATGGTGTATAGACTATTACTCATTTGTGCCAGTGCTCCACGCTATTTTGTTTGTTTTTGTCAGTGTTTAATGTAAATGTTGTCATTTATTTATTTTTTTCATTTTTTTTTTTTAAGTGAAACTTTTATTTTTTGTTTTTTTTTTTTAAAGTTTCGCTTTTACCGTGGTTTCACGAAACCACACAATCCTTTTTTTTTTAAATTAACTTATTTCTCTCATCTCCTCAACAGTTAATCTCCGAAATCTCCGAAGCAGAAGCCTGGCTACTTGAACGTCGTATAGTTTTAGTATCAGGCGACGTGGGCCGAGACGAGGATTCGGCGCTTGCGCTAGTCAGACGCCTGGACGCGTTGCAGAGAGAGGTGACCGGGTTCGATGCTAGTATCGGCAAATTGGAGAAGACTGCGGCTGGGTTGATGGTGAGTAGACAGATTTAGTTTAATTATGGTAAAGAGAGAAATGTATTAGCTTACGTCCGCACGTACGTAAAAATATCGCGACGGGATTTTCAACTCTCGGTATTGAGCCGAGCGTTGGGAATCCAACAGAGCGCGTCAAAAAGACACACTGTTGGATTTTCCACTCTCGGCGTTAAGCAGAGAATAGAAAATCCGCGCGCGAAAAAAAAAATCGCCGCGGGTAAAACACGCCCTTGCCAACCTGGGCTTACAAAGGCTGAATTTATTGAAAACCGCAATAACTTAGTTAAGAGAAAGAAGAGAGTCATTCATAACAATACGAGTATTATTAAAAGTAACTCTGTCTGTATGCCGGACGGCGCGTAAGTGTTCCACGCGCGCCTCAAAGAGTTGTCAGCATAATTTGAGGGGCCCCGTAGGGCCGAAGCCTGCCGGGTCAGCGGGATTGTCCGAAAGGGTTACCGCTACCCCAGAACATAAAGGGCAAAGGAAGGAACATGGGTGGGTTTTAGCACAGGGTTTTAGTCAGTAAGAGTCTGACACTCTCTTCCGCTCCACCCAGAGCGGGAGGGTTCATTTGATGATTTCCCATCCAGAAAAAAAAAAAACTGTCTGTATGTTAACTTTTTACGCCTAAACCACGGAACAGATTTCGATAAAATTTAGCAAGCAATCTATTAGCAATTTGGTAGGGCATCCTGGGGAAGGAACTAAAAGTGGCCTGTGGCGCTACTTTTTTCCCGGTAGCACGTTCCCGTGGGATAATTTCCATCAGTTAGAATATTTGAACTAATTTTTTTTTTTTTTTTAATAATAATCTTCTTAAATTACTAGCAGTGGTGGCCCAGTAGAAACGGCCGCGACTTATGGGCTGGGTTCGAACCTACGACAGGTTCGAACCCAGCCAGGCACTTTGTGGAAATTAATTCATCACCATTACTCTCAAAGCGGTGAAGGAAAACTCGGTGAAGAACCCGGCATGTCCTAGAACCGAAATTTCGAAGACGTGTGACATCTACCAACCCACACTGGGCCCCTTTTCGAAGAGAGGAGACCTGTGTCCCAGCATTGGGAACATTATTGGCTGATTATGTGTAGTTTTGGCATGTCATAACAAAACCTTGAATCATTAGGTATGTCGCTACGTTTTTAACAAAAACCTTTTATTTTAGGATCGTCCCACAATCGACGGCGAAAAATTACAAAAGAGAATAGACGAAATCAAAACGACTTACGAAGAAATGAAACTCCTGTCCGCTAAGAGACAACAGCGGCTGCAGCAGAGCTTGAAGTATTTCAAGTAAGTTTGAGAAAAGTATTATTTATGTTTATTAAGTGGAGATTCATAGACGACTCCGCCTTGAAGTGTAAATGTGGAGCTGTTCCACTAACAATGGAAAGAAAGAAAGAAAGAAAACGTATTTATTGCGACAAGTACAGAATTATAAACTAAACTAAACACAGTTAAAAAATAAAACAAATTATATTAAAAAAAAGGGTAATAAAAGGAAAAATGAAACAGAAAGGGACACTTAATATCGTGTCCTGCGTGTCCTGTCAGCTGGACGTTACAGGAACTGATGGACGCTAGTGATGGTGCCAAACAAGTGGCAGAATTCTGGGCCGAGTCCATTTAGATTGCCACTGACACGCTAAGAAGAAGAGGAGATGCGCACAGCCAAAATGTGGTACTCTCTGCCGGCCTCTGTGATCCCACATTTAGCCCGTCAGCCGTCAAAGCAAGAGTGAACAGGCATTTTCTGGCCACGCTCGTTCCATCATAGACCTCATCCATCGCTTTCCATCAGGCGTGATCGAGGTCAAGAGCAGGTCCATTCAGCAATAAAAAAAAATAACTTAAGGTTAATTTTGACTCGTCAACTTAAAATTGTATATATTTCTAAAACTGTTGTTGTAACAAAAATAACAAAAATGATTAACAACAATTTCATGGTTAAAATCACAAGTATTTATTTTTAAACTTAATACAGGGTGGCAGGGACTTCGATGCCCAACCTGAGGGGCAATTTTCATAATTTTAAGAACGTTCACAGTCTGATTTTAGTCTCAATCTGTCAAAAATACGTCTAATTTCCCTACATTTTGACATATTTTTGACATTTGTTTGTCGCCGAGATGACACTGCGACTAGATTTTGATCGTTTTAAATTACGAGAATTGGCCTTCTGTTACCATGGATTCAGTACATGATTCTAGACCCCCTAGCATAGACATTAAACGTCGGTTATAAAAAAAAAAAAAAAAAACCAGAGCAATGCAGGAGCTCTCAGTACCGTCCGAGAAAATGGCGAAGTCAGAAGTGTGTGTGTGTGTTTTATGTGCTAACGCTACTCGTCTTCACGCACACATTCACAGCGTGTTTCACACTTGGTAACCACAAGTAAAGCGCGCGTCGCTTCGTGAGTTAAAAATACTGTAGCCAAGTGGTGAAGCGGGCGTTTTGGGGGGACTGTCTATTGTTATTTTGACGTCAAAAAGATGCTGATTTTCAGCCTAATCATGTTTGAATTTTTTACTTGTCTTAACATATATAATTCCTGACTTATCCCCAGGTTTGTCCAAGAATGCGAGGAAGTACAGGAATGGATCAGCGAACAGATGACGACAGCAGCCAGCGAGGAGTACGGGCTGGACGTAGAGCATGTCGAGACCCTGCAGCAAGCCTTCGACAACTTCTTAGCGCAGTTACAGGGTGAGTCACCTGCCTAATATGACACACATGATTTCTTAACCGACTTTAAAATAAGGAGGAGGTTCTCAATTCGGTTGAATATTCTTTTTTGTTTTTTTATCTCAGAACTCCGTTATTTATAAGCCGATTTGCATTTGATGATGTTCTTTCAGATTAGTCCTATAGAAATTTCATCAAAAACGTTTCAGTAGTTTGATTTTTAAACCAAAATTACTGGTAGAAATTACAGCTTAAAAGAAAAATAAAAACTTTTTTAAAAAAAAAAAACCGAGTCCAAAAAAAAAATACTACAAAGAGAAAAATAACTATAATTTCGAAAGTCGGTGGCAAATAACGATAATGCGAACCCAGCGACACGGGTACTTCAAGGGTACTATTAATTATACCTCAAGGTATAATTCCGTAATACATTGTTTTCATATAACTCTATTGGTTTACGCGGCACACGCCAGTAAAGCTCCCAGACGGCATGATTTTTTTCGACATTTTCAACAATAATTTCAGCCAATTTACATAAAACCTTAATGAATATTAGGTGAATATTCTGATATATAGAGAGATATAACCTTCTGACCTCCATAACCCAGTAACTGGATAACACGAAATCCCTTGCAAATCCCTTAGGTCTTCCATACTTATCTATTAGTCGTCATCTCAGTATCCGACCCGTTTCTAACCATATCATATTTCGAAAATGTATCAAAACTTCCGTGGTCCATTTGGAAGTCTCTGAACCGTCTCTGGACATAAGTGGGAAGATGTAAGTCCAACCTGGTAAAGCTACCTTGACAGAAAAGCAGTAGGTTTCGATTGTGGAGCTATGTCACAAACCATGCTCCACATCCTATCCTGCCCTCTGTGTCCCAAAACACGCAGTCAAAGTGACCTCTGCGCTGCCACCGACGTTGCCGTGGAAGTGGCAAAGTTTTGGGAAAACAAGATTTAAAATACAGTCGTACCAGCGACACGAAGAAGAAAAAAGTGTTTTAAAAACTAACATCTGTTTCTGCTCAACAGCCAACGAAGGTAGAATCGAAGGCGTCTGCGAAGCTGGCACTGTACTTCTAGAAGAGAACACGCCGGAAGCAGACAGAGTGAAACAGAGGATCGATGACATCAAGGGACTGTGGGACGATCTGAAGGAGCTGGCGTTGGCGAGGCAGGAGGTGAGTGCACACTATTTGCTTGTTTAATACAACATTATTTCTGAAATGTGGATGAACTAAAAATCGGGTTTTTGTACAAAACCAAATTCAAATGTTTCAAACACATTCAGACGCGGCTTCTATTACGCTATTTTAAACTTCGTAAGAAGATGCTGTTTAAGAGCTCGAAGCTGAATATTGTTATTTGCAATTGGGTAGTTGCATGATATTGAATACTATATATTCTAGTAGATAATATATTCACAAGCGTGATACGATAACAGAATTCGAAATCAAAGTTGAAATCGGTCGAAAAATGAAAAACTTATAACTTATAAAAGCTTTTTGTCTATCTCTTGTTTTGCATGTAATTTTTATGGCGATACTGAACTATGATGTAACAATTCAGTATTTCCCTCTCTGTCTAATTGAGAGTTTTGAACGCTTATATCTTTGTAATTTCCGAGGATATTAAAAAACTGGTTATACCAAGCTATTGGTGAGGTAAAAAAAGCTTCAATTTAAATAAAGAAAAAAAAAAAAATGGTCAACTAGCCAATTGAATAAAATACTTCAAAAATATTCGGGGATTTTGAAGTGTGCTCGCACAGGTTAGTTTGCATTGCTGCAATATTATTTTTCAAGAATTCATCATCATCTGCCTAGCCTTCTCCCAACTATGTTGGGGTCGGCTTCCGGTCTAACAGGATTATTTTTCACAAAAATTTGCCCAATTGGTGACTGCATCTTGGCTTACCATCTGAGGTAAAGCACTAAACATACGTTCCTTCTGCTATCCTTTCGGTCTGCCGTAAATCAGACATAATCAATAATGTACTAAAAAAATCCTATATCTTCCTAAAGGCTCTGGCCGGCGCCCGTCAAGTGCACGAGTTCGACCGCTCGGCCGAGGAGACGGCCGCTTGGGTGGGAGAGAAAGACACCGCGCTGGCCAGCGAGGCCGCGCCGCCGCGCTCGCTGCACGAGCTGCACGCGCAGAAGAGGAGTCTGCACGCGCTGCGGGCTGACCTGGACGCCATTAAGGCTGCGCACGACAAGCTGCAGACAGAGGCTGAGAGGTATTTAACAGTGGTTATTGATGGGTAATGGCCGTGTACACAATGGTACGTGCTGGGCCATGATGGTGCACAGTGATTGATGATGGACAGTGACTACCACGCCAGTTAACCAGCGCTGGGATATGACGACCAATATCACTAACAATCTTTTTCTTTTGTAAACTTTTTAACCCAGTCCCAAGAAGAAAGAATTTCGCCATCAATATCTTTTTTGGGTTTTCCGGATCGACTTTTAACCGGTTGAATGCCGTAATTACAGAGACAATTGAAAAGCCATTGTCTCGCGTAGATCCACGTTCAATACGAAAGGTGCTTTTAACCTTATTCTCTTCTTTCTCCCTTATACCTAATTCTCTCTTTTTCTCTCCCACAGACTAGGCACCGCCTTCCCCGACGCTAAGGAACACGTGACCGCGAAGCTGGAGGACGTGAGTGAAGCCCTACAGACCCTGGTGCAGCGCGCCGACCAGTGCACGCACCAGCTCGAGCTGGCCGGCCAGCTGCAAGCGTACTTCGATACTTACCAGGAGTTGTTGTGAGTACTTATGTGGATAAAGCTACTATGGAGCGTGCTAGTTGTACGGTAAACTCTGCTTGCGAGATGCAGGATTTTGCGTGACGTCAGTGTGATTCGTAGTTCGCACGTGGCGATGTAGAGGCCGCCACAAGGAGATTAAAAAAATATTCGAGAAAAATAAGAATTTTAAAAAATACATTTTGTTCATGTGTTAATGTGTTCGCAGTTGTATGGTTGTTATTTATCCACAAACCTCTTTATCTTCATTATAATGCGTATCCTAATTATTACATTTCCTCCTCAGAGCCTGGACAAACGAGACCCTAGCCCGCGTAACAGCCCCAGACCTCGCACACGACGTGTCCGGAGCAGAGCGACTGTTAGCCAGACACCGGGACATCAAGGTGGAGATAGAAGCGAAGGAAGACGCCTTCCAAACGCTCTACAGCGATGGTAAGTCAGTCAGGAATAGCTTAGTGTTAGGGTCGGCAGCCAGTCTAACTGGATGCAGCCGAATACCAGTACCAAGTACCAATCTGAATAACATGGGTAGCCTACCTACGAAGTGGACCGAAGAGATAAGTAGACAGACCAGTGTGTTAGGTTTATTTTTATTTTTATTAACCAATAATGTCCCACTTCTGGGCAAATTCCTCCGTCCACCTCTCTCTGGCCAGAGCTGCCAAGGACCGATCTTTATTAAAGGAGTCCAGCTCAATGTGCGTGTTGGGTTACCATTTCGAAAATTTAAAATTCCATGCAATGGTCTGTATAACTAATTGACAGTTTTAATTTTCTTGCAACTCGTTTTTACCATTTTTATTTTCTAAAAATAGTTCCCTTAAATCCTAAAAGTGGGGAAATCCGGACGAGGGACTAGAAATCCGACTGATTGGGAACCCTACCCGCGCGATTTTGCTTAGCTAGTTATTCACAAACGCGATTTTATTATTAATTTCTTTTTATTCATCTCAACAGGCGAAAAACTAGTAAAGGAAGGCCACTTCATGTCCAACGAGATAGAGGACCGCATGTCGATCCTGCGCAGCCGGCGCGCGCACCTGGACGGCGCGTGGAGCAACCGCGAGCGCATCTACACGCAGCACCTCGACGCGCTCGTCTTCAAGCGGGATGCTGATGCCTTGGACAACTGGATTACGAACAGGTATAGGACCGTTTATTTAATAACCCGAAAAAAGATATAATGGTGCCGATTCCCTTGTTCACAAACTAAACTAAATTTAAGTTCAGTGCATCTTTTTCTTTCTATTTCATTAAGAAAAGGACAGAAGATAAATAGACGTTTAGTCCTGTCAAATTAAGATACTCCATAGACAGTTTAGATAAATAGAAAGAAAAAGATGCACTGAACTTAAATTCAGTTTAGTTTGTGAACAAGGGAATCGGCACCAATTACTATTTTTGTATAAGGTTCATATTCGGTTTGCGCAAATATGACCATGTTTCCGAATTTTGTTGAAGCTCAAGTGGTTACCAATTCGCCTTCGCCGGAATGCTCATATTCTTCTTTCATTGTTTCTAAAGTTGTATCTCTTTCTTCCAGAGTGCCACTCGTCCGCGACGGCAAATACGGTGAAAGTGTAGCTCAAGTAGAAGAACTGATCAACCGCCATCGAGACCTGGAGGAGACCATAGACGCGCAGAGAGACAAGTTCAATGCACTCAAGAGAATCACTCTTGTAAGTCCTACTTGTACTCATCATCATCTGCCTAGCCTTTCCCCAACAATTTATTTATTATTTTACTATTTTTATTTAAAAAAAAAAAGTTGCCCCACACTAGGAATTTCTCCTGTATCGTGGGTGCGTTTACAAACATTTAAACTCACATACACAAGCAGCCAGACCCGCAACAACTACTTGCAGGTCATACAAATATTTGTTCCGTGCGGGAAACACACAATGTTGGGGTCGGCTTCCAGTCTAACCGGGTTCAGCTGAATACCAGTATTTTACATGGAGCGACTGCCTGACCTCCACAACCCAGTTAATGGGTAATACGATACCCCGTGGTAAGACTGGTTGTCAGACTTTCGGGCTTCGGACTACCCGTAACGACTGTCAAAGATCTACGAATGACAGCCGGGACCAACGGCTTAACGTGCTTTCCGAGGCACGGAGGGGTCTCGGTATGTAAAGATGATCACCCATCCATAGACCAACCGCGGCAAGCGTAGCTTAACCTGATCAATCGACCTGTGCGGCTGTTATTATTTAGCCACGGGCCCCTCAGTAAGTCCTACTTGTACTACCCTACTAATATTATAAACGCAAAAGTTTGTATGGATGGATGTTTGTTACTCTTTCACGCAAAAACTACTGAACGGATTTCAATGAAACTTTACAGTAATATAGCTTTTACATCAGAATAACACATAGGATACTTTTTATCCCGATGTTCCTACGAGACCGACACTTAAGTGGGTGAAACCGCGGGGCACTGCTAGTGTATATAAGCAGGATAGCCATAACAACAGCAGCAATATAATATGCAAGAGAGCAGTGGCGGCCTAGTGGTGACGACCGTGACTTACAAGTTGTAGGTCGTAGGTTCGAACCCAGACAGGCGCTTTACTTTGTGTAATTTATTTCATCACCACTGCTCTCAAAACGGTAAACGAATACATCGTGAGGAAACCAAAAAATTCGAAGACATGGACATCTATTTTACTCTAGTTTATAACTTTTAAGTAATTCAACCAGCGATGTCTTGTATGTACAGACGCCAGCAGGTCAAGCTACCCGAAACTGTCAAATTTTCCCAATCAACCTTGAACCTAAAATGGTTTAGCGATAAAGTTGAAAATCTATTAAAGAAATTTGACAGATTGTAGTAACTTGATGTGCTGGCGTCCGTACTATTAATTTCTGTGCTAGTGCTGTGCACTTCTGTAAGTGACGAATTCACAATTCCTAAAACTGTATGTGTTTTAGTTTGTGTATATCCTAGTGAGTAAGTCGTTGAAGTGCCATATAAATAAATAAATCTACCAACCCGCACTGTGCCCGCGTGATGGATTACAGCCCACTCCCTCTTACAGAGAGGAGGCCTGTGTCCCAGCAGTGGGGACATTATAGGCCAGTGGCGTAACTCATCCTAAAGGGGCCCTGTATCAAATTTTTTTGGGTGCCCTCTTTACCCGACTTTAGTGGTGAAGAGAGCAGTATTGGCCCAGTCATAATGGCCGCGATTTACTACATAGTTGTTGGTCGTAGGTTCGAACCCAGGCAGGCGCTTGACGAATTGACACTTGATTTTTGTGTAAATAATTTTATCGTCACTGTTCTCAAAACGGGGAAGGAACGGGGAAGGCCGGTTTCCTCACGATGTCCTCGTGAGGAAACCGGCATGTCCTAAAATAAAAAAATGTGTGGTGGATTACGGCTCACTCCCGCTCACAGAGAGGCCTGTGTCCCAACGGTGGGAACATGCTAATTATATATCACCTATATTTTTCTGTTATTTTCTTCTTTTCCGTTTATATATGTTTTTACATAGATATTTAAATAAATAAATAAGGATTTCAGGTTATATTTTAAATATTTAAAAAAAAATTGGCTTAAAGAGGTCGCGTCGTGGGCCCCTGTAGCTCAGGGGCCCCGTATCTTTGATACGGCTGATACAGCGGTAGCTTACGCCCCTGTTATAGGCTGACTATGCAACATAACACACACACACACACACACCCACACACACACCCTCACACACAAACACACACACCATCACACACACACACACACACACACACACACCATCACACACACACACACACACACATACACACACACACACACACACATACACACACATACACACACATACACACACACACACACACATATGCACATGCGTTCTGGCTAAAAATATCTATAGTCCGTTCACAATTATTTTACCTCTGATTTTGCGTCACTGTTCAAATCACAGTGATCTTTATTCTCATTCTGATAAGGTTGCTGTTGGGTTACTGCCACTGATAAGTCTGTCAAATTCATTTTGATCTTTATTCTCGTCACAACAAGGTTGTTGTTGTTTTCTTGATTAAAACTAACATGATAACTATTCTCCCTAGGTGGAACAAGCCTTCAAAACACAGCGCGATGAAGAGGAGCAAGCTCGCCGTATATCAGCAGAGAGACAGGAGGCAGAGAGACTGCAGCAATACAGGAAGAGAGAGATGGAGAGGATCACCGAGGAGAGGAGACGCGAGACCGCGCCCGTGCCTATGGTCAGAGAGGTGAGGGGAAATCAATTGGTTTTTTTTTTTAGGGCTTGACTCCAGTGTAATAATATTTAGAGGGTTTAGAACAAAGGCGCTACCGAGACACAGATACCCGTTCGTACAGGACTGTTTTTTAAAAACATAATATGTACTGTAATGTTGCCAGCATTCGTATTACTGCAAGTAATAATAATAGATGAGGATTTTTTTAAACGAACGCATGAAGTGAACGCATATCTCGGAAACGTGACATTTTACGGGGTTTGGTCTTATTATGTTTACTATTTGACATTGATGTCAGCTATCGACTTATATACTCGTAGGTTACATACGTGGTCGCCATTTTGAATAAAAATCAAAATGGCGCGATAGTAGGTATGCCACGGATCTGCGAAGTACTTTATGAGCGTTACATGTATGGTTGACTTAATATAACTCTATCTTGCAGTCGGAACGCATGCAGACGTCCATGGCGCCCGCATCTTCAGAAGAGACACTGTCGCCGGCGCCGCAGTTCGACAGACTGCCCAAGAACGAGCAGCATGTCAAGCGAGCTGAGAGTATGAGTGTGAGTACCAGTTTATCATTGTCATTCAACCGCAAGACGTCCACTGCTGGACATAGAACTACTCTTACTCGCGTCGCTACATCCCCTGGTCCTGTGCGTCTCTAATCCAGCAGATTCTCGCGTTCTTCACCAGGTCGTCGAACAACCTTATGGGGTCTACTGACTGTAGGGAATATTTTAAATTATTTGAAATCGAACGAATTCTGACTGCCATTTGAGGGGTAATTTTAAGAACGTTCACAGTCTGATCTCAGTCTCAATCTGTCAAAAATACCTCTAATTTCCCTATATTTTGACAAGTTTTTGACGTTTCTTTGTCGCTGAGATGAGACTGTGGCTAGATTTTGAACGTTTTAAATCACGAGAATTGGCCTTCCTATTGGCAGTCTACAGCCTAATTTCTAGGCAATAGAAACTTCCTAAAGTACGACAAGTATTCAGACTGCCTAACTCTATACCATATTCAAAAGTAACACATAGAAAGGATCAGTTCTATTTATTTCGATTTTCTCCGCTGTTATCACCCATGTGTCCTTCAAAAATGTGTATACTTACTAACCAAATTTATTTGATTCTCAGGTGGTAAAAACTCCTAAGCGCACTCCGTCGTTCACGACCCGCAGACGTACTCAGAGCTTCAGAAGACATCGCCGCGGTGACATCGCTGAGTTACCACCCGTCGAGATTGAAGGTAAGAGACTTTTTCGAAGGATATACGTGCAAGGATTTTTTATCATTCAAAGAATTTGGGGAGAAGCACTACAGATAAACATATGAAAGTCATTATTAATTGGTAAAATCAGCATCGCCATACAACGTGGCAATGCTGCCAGCCTTTTGGGCACTGTTCCTGTTTTTTGATGCCCTATGAGGGCATCAAATAATTCGCCCGCATCGCTGCTTACTTACTTTAGATTGATATCGGTATCTCCTGGAGAGTTTGTTGCGCCACTTCTTCCCAGCGATAGCACTAGGAAGTGGTGAAGGGCGGGCGTTTTTGGAGGACTGTCTTTTGTAATTTTGACGTTCGAAAAGTGCTGATTCTCAATGACTAAATGAATAAATGACTTTTGATTCGTTCTGGGAAAGAATCGTGTTACTAACAAGAAAATAAAGAGTCAGTTTATGCTTTATCAAAGCTTTTTTTCCTCTAAAAAAAAATGGGAAATCTTTTCGCATACGAAAGGGTCGGTGCTTCACCAACCATTTATGTCTTTACGAAGGATTTTCATTGTTTTCAGGGCTGGTCTTTTGTGACTTCACCATTTAAAAACATCTGAAAATCACACATCTGAAAAAAAAATGAATCTTCTTAAAAAAAATATGAATTAGGGAGATTCGGTGTACGAGACAGAGGGAGAGAGATATCTTTCTTCTCACTCATGTAACGAAATGTGCCTAAACGTGACGCGACCTTGAAATTTCATTTCTCGTCCAATTATCGAATCGCCGCCTAAGAGACTACAAAAAGTACTTATACCTCGACTTTTAATCGTATTCAGTAACTTGACAGTTGAAGGGTTACCAGGTTTTGACAAAAAAAGGTAGTGAGGTGGTGAGAGAATGAACGAAATTGAAAAAAAGTAAAATAACATGGTTTTTATTTTGTTTCTATTAGAATAAAATAAAAAAAAGGAAATTACTATTTTACTTAACTAATAACGATTTTTATTAATAATTATTCTTATATTCCACATCTTACATGCGAATATGAAAAGTTTTATATAAAATAAAACAATTTTATCATTCGTTCTTTACGCAAAATCGTTCACTACCCCAACACTATAGTTTTAGTATGGTAACATTATTTCTCTTTAAACTGTCAAGTTACTGAATAAGATTAAACATTTAGGTATAGTAATTATTTTTTATTATTAGTTATTTCATTTTACTCCAAATTAAAGTCTATTTTTCCCCCCCAGGCTACCTAGAACGCAAGCAGGAAGCAGGCTGCGGCGGCAAGCGCGCCACGGTCCGCTCCTGGAGGGCGTACTACTCCGTGCTGTGCGGACAGCTGCTGTGCTTCTTCAGGGACGAGCTGGACTTCGCCAGCGCCAAGGCCGCAGCACCGCCTGTGGCTATCCTCAACGTAAGCAACTTTACATCACTCCTGTATCCCCCGAAGGGGTAGTGGAGGTGTATGGTATTCATATATGCTAGTAAGTCCCATGAAATAGGGTGCGGGGCGGGGATAATCTATCAATGCACATAATAGTCTACAAAGAGACAGAGGGAGGTTTAAATAGGTTTTAAGTTTTTTTAAATTTTTAGTTTCGATCTGCAGTGCGATTCTGTAACCATCTCGCCGTGAAAACTTAGGTGAAGTGAGCTTAGAGTGAGCTATCAATATAGTCAATCCCTAGCATTAGTTGGAATGACAGCTCACTTCACGCAACTTTTCACGGTGAGATTTTTACAGAATCGATCGGCTGTTAACCAATGGCGCCGATTCCCTTGTTCACAAACTAAACTAAATTTAAGTTCAGTGCATCTTTTTCTTTCTATTTCATTAAGAAAAGGACAGAAGATAAAATATTAGTTTAGTCCTGTCAAATTAAGATACTCCATAGACAGTTTAGACGTGATTAAAAACATGGCGACTAAAAATACGTCATTTTACGTCAGGCGCTGACTAATTTGACAGGACTAAACTAATATTACTCTTCTGTCCTTTTCTTAATGAAATAGACAGAAAAAGATGCACTGAACTTAAATTTCGTTTAGTTTGTGAACAAGGGAATCGGCGCCACTGTCTATTAAGTACTTGGTACTTGTCGACAGACCTACACCTACACTCTCCTCCAATTATTTTTAAAAGAATTTTGGATTTTGGAGTTTTGTTTGTTTTTTTTATTTTTCGTGAGAACAATTTTCCAATTGTTCTCACGTTCCCGTGCAGCTAGATTCTACCGTTTCATAAGTACATATAAGTTTATGTAAAATAAAATCATTTGAATTTGATTGTATCTGACAGGCACGCTGCGAGCCTGCGGGCGACTACACGAAGCGCGCCAACGTGTTCCGGCTGGCGGGTGCCGACGGAGCAGAATACCTGTTCGCGTGCTCCTCCAAGGATTTGATGAAGGTAAGATTATCAGATATTTTGCTTCACTATAAGAGGGACAATTCGTGTACTTTTGAGGACTTTCACATTCTAATGTCAGTCTCATTATTTGATAAAAACCGCTTCTTCTTAGCGTGTCGATAGCAATCTAAATGGACTCGGCCCAGAATTTGGCTACTTGTTTGGCGCCATCACCAGCGTCCATCAGTTCCTGTAACGTGCAGCTGACAGGACACGCAAAAAAAAAGAACATAAAAACCGCTAATTTCCATACTTATCTGACAATTTTTTGACATTATTTGTCCTTCTGATAAGTCTTGTCCACAGTAAAGTTTTCGTCATTTGTTCAGCCACAAGTGTAGATAGATATTCAAAAGCGGTGTTAAAATGAACCGTTATACAATGTACTACACTAAAGTAAAGTAATATGTGTGTGTCGTATAAAGCAAGTTCCTAGTCAAAACCACTAAAATAATACCTAACATATTTTCTCTCTTTCTCAGGAATGGGTAGCCAAGCTGTCCTTCCACGCCCAGCTACCACCAGAACTGCAACTGACCCCCTACTCCGCTGTACCACCTGGAGAGTCCCCCACTGCCGAGATCAGGAGACGATTACATGAGTACGTAGTAATAGTATTTATTTATTTATTCACCAACACAAACTATTATTAAAGGATATCCCAAAGCAATATGGTGGTTCTTATCTATGAACCTATACAAAAAATACCAACTATGCCAATAGTCTCTTCAACAGAAATTCACCTAACACAATTCTACCACAACATACCACCCCCAAACCCTGGTACACTACCACAGCCGTAACCTCAACCTCCAACTCCTCAGGAACGCGGAGTCTTCATCATCAGCAGGATCTTCCCCCGAGCCTGAGCGCAGGCCGCGCACGCAGGCGGAGATCTTACAGGAACATAGAAGTAGTCAGCAGTCGCAGCGAGTGTCCTCCACTACTCCAGAAAGAATTATAGGTTAGATATTTTACCAACTTTTCATCCCACCCTCTTGAGTTTCCTCTTTTCTCCCCTTTTTGGGTCTTTTCGACCCCTCCGTGACTTGGGAAACCCGCTAAAGCCGTTGGTCGCGGCTGTCATTCGTGGATCTTTGACAGTCGTTACGGTTCGAAGTCTGACAACCAGTCTTACCAAGAGGTATCGTATTACCCAGTAACAGGGTTGTGGAGATCAGATCGGCAGTCGTTCGATGTAAAAAACTGGTATCTTCTCTTCTAACTCACCTGCTTCACGTCTAACCGGATTCAGCTGAATACCAGTATTTTACACGAAGCGACTGCATATCTGGGCCTCCACAAACTGACATTCATTTTTATTCATTCAACAGTTTGTTATTTTTTTTTTAAACTTTGCCTCACACTAGGAATTACTCCTGTATCGTGGGTGCGTTTACAAACATTTAAACTCACATACACAAACAGCCATACCCGGAACAACTACCTGTAGGCAATACAAATATTTGTTCCGTGCGGGAATCGAACCCGCGACACAGCGCAACAGTCGATCGCTCAGCCACTGCGCCAACCGTGTCGTCATATCATATCCTAATGACATTTAAATACTGGTATTCAGCTGCATCCGGTTAGACTGGAAGCCAACCCCAACATAATTGGGAAAAGGCAGGCAGATGATATCATGACATTTAAATTATACCACATTACTTTTTGTTATTAGTAAATCTTAAATACCACCGTTACTCGTATCCATCGCGGTAAACCACAAACAACAGATTACTCTCGTCTAACATCAGTAACTCTTTCACTTTGCTCCTAGAAGAGCTGCCATGCGTTACTCAACACATTTATTTTAATAACAATTTATGTAATGTCAGAATCAACGGTGCTGCCATCACTGCCTCCAAGACAGCCGCCTCAGGAAGAGGACGCCACAGAAGTTGTACTCAGGTAAATACAATACATAACTTATCTTTTACTGAAATTTTTAACGGGCAATTACTGAGTAGAAAGAAAGAAAATACCTTCATTGACGCAAAAAAGAACATAAAACACAAAAAAAAGAAATGGTTGAGGGAAACATGCGTCACATCCACGCAAAACGGCTATCGCTCAGCATTATGCTGCGACTCTATGCAAGACAGAGCCCCAGCGCTGGTTTTCAGCAACAGCCGGCGCCGACGTAATGAGGTCCGGTGCAGCAAACAATTATTACAGTACACCTCTGCCTAACCCTTCGGGGAATGCAGGCGTGGTGTTGTGCTCTGTTATAAACTCCTTTTCCATTTTTTTTCTAATAGGAGTCAGGAACAGACTTCAGGGTCCAGCTCGTGGGGAAAAACGCGGTTCTCAAACGGACGCGATATCAACTCCGAGTTCATAAGGTCGCAGCAAAACGGTGAGTTTTTAATACCTTTAGCTATTAAATTATGAACGATAGAACAGAAAATGTTACAAAATGTTTAATAGTCAATTTTACTAATTTTGATGTTCAAGATTGAATTATTATTTTAGTAGAGCCAGCACTCTAATTACGTATCACGTTTTCAATTACAAGTCGAGGGTTTTGAGGGAAATTTCTAACCCATTGCTTCATAGTTTTGAAAATTTTGAAAAAAATTGTCTGCTCAGCTACGCACAGTGGCCTCCAAAACTAGTTGACATTTTTCCACTTCAGCTTTGACACACCACATTACATACCTATCCAGTATTTTATAACTGAACAGACAGCTGTGCTGCTGGGGAGTTTGTGTGCGGCAGTTCTTCTTTCCCAGCGATAGCACTAAGTGGTGAAGGGCGGGAGTTTTGGGGGACTGTCTTTTGTCATTTTAACGTTCGAAAAGGGCTGATTCTCAGCCTAATTTGAATAAATGACTTTTGATTTTGTGATTTAAAATTCTAGTGATCCAAATGTTTGTACCGCTATAAAGTTTTTATTGACTAATTCAACTAGCTTTGACTTATCATAAAAAAATAATCAGGTGATCTCTTAGGGAGTACTTGAATGTATTTTTATTTTAAATCAAAATGTGGCAACACTGCTGAAGTGTAAAAATGTCAACTAACTTTTGGAGGCCACTGTAAACAACACAGTGACCGTGGTTGAACTGACAACATTGACTTTAATTTGTCGTCAAAACTGTAAAGAAAACATCATGAGGAAACCGGCATGTCCTAGAACCAAAAATTCGACGACATGTGACATCTACCAACCCGCACTGGGCCCGCGTGGTGGATTACAGCGTACTCCCTCTCACCTAGAGGAGGCCTGTGTCCCAGCAGTGGGAACATTATAGGCTGATTATGATATGATAATGTGTGTTACGCAATTACCCCGCTAATTTACAGAGTGCGATTTGTTTGCCTGTGGCATACCATAATTTGAAGCAACAATAGAAATTGCTCCATCTAAACAGTGAAGTCATTTGTTGTATGGAGACGTGAGGAGCGGGGTGTAAAGTTCACTCATCCTCCATAGAAAAGGGAGGATCCTCCGACCAGACAGGTGTTCTGTCTGGTGGGCAACTGCCCGACGATTGTTGTCAGGACGTTGTATATTGCTAGTTGCGCCGGTAAACTTTGTTTGCGCGATGCAGGATTTTGAGTGACGTCAGTGTGATGCGTAGTTCCCATGTGGCGATGTAGATGCCGCCACAGTTGCATCAATTTTATTGTATGACACAGGCGAGACACTTGCATCCTGTAAACGGGGTTCAAGTGAGATAGAAAAAAACGTTTGAGTATTTAACGTTATGCACAGTTTATTGAATTACCTATAATTGTTAATGGGGTCTAACGAAATGATTTTTATAATATAAACAGGGTAATTCTGATTAAATGACTAGGTACAAATTTTTTTTTTTGTGTTTCTTCTTGTGACGTTCTTGCACTGTGTTGTTATTGTTATTGTCCTTTTAGTTGTGTATTTGTCCAATTTTATTTTTAAAGTAAAATGTGTACTTTATTTAATGAGTTAACAATTCAAACCAGTTAATACTATTTTACACAAATAACCCATTCACGCTAAAAGCACCCTTTTATTCGCACAAAACAACATAGCTAATTAAAAAAAATAACATAACAATTTACCAAATTTACCCTTCATTAATCACATTTACCCTACCCAACAACGAGGGTAAAAATCACCAACACGAGTTTAACAACTAATTCCTACCAGCCCCGGACATCGGAGCGCCACCATTACCCCTCTCCGGCCCTCCAGACCGTCCACCAGTGCCGGACCGAGCGCCGAACCTAACCGACCGCGCGCCGATCTTACCCGATCGCGGCCCGAACTTACCCGAACGAAACCCGAACCTTGAAAGGACGAATGCTCAAGGAGAAAAGCAGTCCGTTTCGGCTTTAGTGAATAGTTACCAGCAACGAATGTCTGGTGGAAATTGGCAAGGGAGAGATGCCAACGCGAACAGGAATACGACGTCGTGGCAAGGATATCCGTCCGGTCAGAACAATAACTGGCAGAATGTTGAGACTACGTCACACTTTTACTCAGCGAGTGAAACCGGTCAGTTATGTTTGAATCGTGGGTTGAGTGGTACTTTAAAAATTTGGTTGGATGGTACTATTTGAAAGACCGAATTATTACGTCTATTTCAATAGCTTATTTTTATCACCTATGTGTCAAATAGTACAAGATTTTTAGGTTGTTGTAGGCTTGTTGTACACACAGGTTTTTTTTTTAAACTTTGGTTGGTTCACCATTTGTAACCACGGTCGCCAGTGTTGTATCGATCACTATGGAAGTTTGATGACAGACACGGCGGCACTACGACATGGCGCCGTCGCCATGTACGTCATTCAGTGGTTTGCCGTCTCATATACAAGCTCATACGATTATTCTGTAGTGCGGCTAGCGCGCCGTACCGTAATGGAACCGTGCCGTGTACAACGGGCCTTATATGATGTTTATTTTTACCCTTATTTGAAAGAAAATATCATTCTTCTGCTTTGGGCACTTCTCACAATGTCAGGTTTAAGATTTCTTACAGGGCAACTCATATAGCATAATCAAATATTTTTACTTTTGCCATCGACTCGAAAAGAAGAAGTTTAACAATCGATTCGTTGCAAGAGTCTGTTAAGGTGGATGCACTAAGGTAGCCCCCGAAATGCAAATATTCTTACTGTTTTCGCAATTTGCAAGTCAGTGTCAGGTTGTTTGTTTATCAAGACACGATTCGCGACCGTAACAAATATATTGCTATACGAGCCAATAATGCTCTTATAGCAAAAGTACGTATACGCGTACCTTAATTACAAATCAATCAATTCAGTCGTCACTAAAACTCCGTCACGCGCTAATGTGCGGGTCGATAACTACCTAATAACAATACATTAAGTGCGGCTCAGATAACTAAACGAACGCTTTAAACTGTTACCACAAATAAACTATTGAACTTACCAGTGGTTTGGTGTAACTTAAGTGATCCGTACTGATTTAAAACTCAGAAGTGAGGATTTTGGATATAAAAACACTACAAATTTTAAAGATCAGCTTTATTACTACATATAGTTACAGCAATACAGTTTCATTAAGGGCCGTTTTTTTATAAGTGATTAGCACCATTGTCGAAGCACGAATGCCGGGCATAGCGGGCATTATCACTAAAATGCCCGCTGGCTACTTTTTTCATTCCCGCCATTTTACTATAAACAGCAATCATCTGTGTAGTGCACAAGATAGTGCCAAAATATTAAATCTCGCCATAAATTAGTTTTAAAGAAATGTGTAAGATATTACAATATAATTAAAACAATAAATTTAGTACCAAAAGACCACAATTTTCAAAAGTACCACTACAGCCTTGAAGTACCGAAGCAGCCGGGTTGTGGAGCTTGGTAGACACTACTAACATTTAGCTCCTAACTTACTGTAATTTGGCAAGAATTTACTCTGTATTGATATATTGGCGCCGATTCCCTTGTTCGCAAACTAAACTAAATTTAAGTTCAGTGCGTCTTTTTCTTTCTATTACATTAAGAAAAGGACAGAAGATAAATATTAGTTTAGTCCTGTCAAATTAAGATGCTCCATAGACAGTTTAGACGTGATTAAAAACTTGGCGACTAAAAATACGTCAATTTATGTCAGGCGCTGACTAATTTGACAGGACTAAACTAATATTTATCTTCCGTCCTTTTCTTAATGAAATAGAAAGAAAAAGATGCACTGAACTTAAATTCAGTTTAGTTTGTGAATTGTGAACAAGGGAATTGGCGCCATTACGGCGCCAGCTATGACGCTTACAAGAAGATTAATGACAGTGTGACCCCGTGTTCTAACCAAAATGATCGGTCGCGCGACTGCACGTTCGTCACTTTCAATATCACTCATTTGTTCGTAAAGCCGGAAGGTGCCCTCTGTCGGCGCGACGTGTTCGGGTTTGCCAAACAAAATGAACGCGAAGGTCTTATGTTCGCGCGATGATTACTTGGGTTAGGACACGGCCTGAGACTTGGCTATAATTATTACAGCTTAGCTTTTGAAAGAGCGTGGGTGATCTGTTATGACAGCCATCGCTAAGTAATTTTAGCTCTGGTAAAGCCGAGGTGAACCATGCAGGGATGAAATTCGCTCGCGAACTGATGCAATAGTAACTATCGACGCACGAAGTCGTGTCTAACGTTCCGCGCAGGATTCACCTCAGATTAAGCAGTCCTTTAGTGTTCAGTATATTTTCGTACGCGGTGAAATAGATCTGTAAATTTAGATTTACTGTGCTTTTATTCGTCTTACCGACTGCCAAAATATACTGCATCCTTAGCTTAAGTATCCCTTGCACGAACTTAGTATCCCATACACAACGAAAATAGTAAATTTAACTTTACTGTATTACCCAGTAACTGGGTTGTGGAGGTCAGATAGGCAGTCGCCCCATGTAAAATACTGGTATTCAGCTGCATATGGTTAGACTGGAAGCCGATCCCAACTTAGTTGGGAAAAGGTTTGTACAGAAAATAAAATAGAATACTCTTTATTATGTACATCATATAAATTACAGACATAAATATAGAAATTTTACAAAGGGTCGCACTATAGGCGGTCTCATAGCTAAGAGCAAGCTTTATAATGCGCCATATGAGCGAATTTACCCAAGAATCTTGACAAATCTATGGTAAGGTAGCCATTTGCGAGGTCGATCGAGATTTCAGCAGTCTCGATTCATTGTTCTGAATTCTGAAAAAAATCCTGGTGGTTATAAATAAATTCCTATGGTACTGAATTCATGGGGACAGTTTGCCCGTCTGTGTTCCTAACGCCTGTACTACGCAGATACATAAGTTCGTGCTGGGCTCTGTAGTTATCCTAAACTTAAGCTATTAGGAGCAGTTTTCTATATCCTTGCTTAGTTTTCCTAAGTATTGTCTTCCTCTATTCTGCCTGTTACAATTTTCTGGCAATTACTGTTGTTATTGCTTTGGGTTGCTACTGCTGTGTGCATTATTATTTTTTAGATTATTATTGTTTTTTCTCTCTATTTACTATACAGACGCCAGCAGGTCAAGCTACCCGAAACTGTCTATTTTACCCAATTAACCTTTACCCTTAATGATTTAGCGATAAAGTTGAAAATCCATTAAAAAAAATTGACAGATTGTAGTAGCTTGATGTGCTGGCGTCTGTACAATATGTCAAAATTCTGTTTATATAAATTATATGAATTTATATCTATAATTTCTGAAAATCTTTCTTTCTTAATCAGAACAAAATTATCTACTGTTGTCTTTATTATACGTATTGTAATAATTCTTTTCAAAATTCTGTAGATTTATTCTTTATATTTTCTTTATTTTATACTTTTTGGCAGGAAGCCCTCGTGGCACGGGCGTTTTTTTATGAGGTGATTTGACACTTGTTTTTGACGCACTGGTCAGTGTGCATACATACACACGAGCGAAATGCGTCAACTACAGAGACAACTGCAGCCGTCAATGTCGCCGCCCGCTGTCGACGCATCGGCGGCTACCGTCGACAACATGCCACTCGTGTATTTGAGCAACGCACTCAAATACACGAGTGACGTCGACGGCGTTGCCTCTGTCGTTATCGCGTATCACTCGTGTGTATGAGTACTTAGCATCGAGAGTTGAAAATTTTTTTGACGCGCTGTGAAGCTCTCTGTTGGACTCTCAATGCTCAACTCAACAACGAGAGTTGAAAATCCAGTGCGCAACAAAAAAACGTCGCGTTAAAATATCGCTCGTGTCTACCTGGGCTTAATCTTGTAGTTTGAGCTTGTATACTTATAAATACTGGCGTTAGGTTAAGTATCTTAGCTTTACCTAAATGTAAATAGGTACTAATTTAGTTTGTAATTAAAACTGTGCAAAAGGACCAACTTTTTAACCCTTAATGAGAGCATTAGTGCATAAATAGTCCTAATTTGATGGTCGTTTCAACGAAGTTTCTTATCGCACGTTATGCTCCGCACACTTGGCCAATGAGAGCGCTAGTTGGGCGTTTTATTACGTAACGAAAGTGTCATAATATGGTCAAAATGTGACACTTTTTTCGGTGCATCGTTTTCCCTTATTCGTCAAGTTTGCAAAAGCGAAGGGAACTTCATTCTAACTGGCCGTCCCACGTCTGTTTTTATGTAATATAAATTGGTCCTTCAGTACAAAAACGATGCTTTATACAAAATTATCCGTTTTTCTAACAATTGTTTATATTTGTCACATGCAATCAGGAGCAAGCCACCTTCTCTACATACTGCATCGCGTGCAGTGTATGACTATTATATTTAATCGTATTCATAATTATCTATATTGGACTTACTGTACACTAGCTTCTGCCCGGAACTTCGTCCGCGTAAAATTTCTTGTTTTAACATGAAATAAAACAAGAAATACTTTAAAATATGACACTGATGACGCTCAGCAATACTGTAGCTTCCCATAGGTGAAAGAATTTTCGAAATCGGATCAGTAGTTCCGAAATTTACCCCCTACATACAAACTCACAAATTTTACCTCATCGTAATTTATTACTTAATTTAAAAAATCTTTACTATCAAAAAAACTATAGATACCTACATATTTTTTTAAATCTTGTGATCTACAATAGCTTTAAAAAGAATATAAAATAATTAAATCAATAACAAATACCACTAGTAAATACTTTGACTTTGACTTTGAATAGAGTTTTGACCATGGAGTTTTTGACAGTGTGTCCAAAATGGAAAATTACGTGCAGCTACCCTTATATTATATGCTATGCAATTAATAAATTGTATCGTAATTTAAGTATGTAATTATGCTAAATATGCTTTGTATTCCAACTAAAACTATTTTAGTTCATATTTTTAGGGTAAAAACCCTTAAACCTTAGGGTAATTTTCATTAAATAAATCTGCTTCCATAGTATCTAAGTTGAAGATTATTTTGTTGTCATATGCTTTCCTATGTTTGTAGTATTTAGTTTTTTTTTACTTGTTTTTTTTAGATCGATTGTGTTTTGTTTTCTGTGTGCTTTTTTTATTTTTTGGTGGTGGTTTTCTTATTGTACAGACGCCAGCACATCAAGCTACCCGGAACTGTCTAATTTTCCCAACCAACCTTGAACCTCAATGCTTTAGCGATAAAGTTGAAAGTCTATTAAAGAAATTTGACAGATTGTAGTAGCTTGATATGCTTTCGTCTGTACATATTACAGTAATTAAAGTTATATTTTGTTGTTATACTAAAAGTCACATTTTCTACTATATACCAACCGCTTAACTGTGACGTTGCCTGAGGTAGCAGCGCGGCGCGGGAGGGGTGTGTTGACGTGATGCGAGAGCTCAGTGATTCGTCAACTTGTGACAACTATGACCCCTCCCGCATCGCACCGCTACCTCAGGCAACGTCTCAGTTAAGCGGTCGGCCCACATTTTCACCGAATTAATTACTTAAATTTTTATCACAGACCGCTTTTTTAAACATGTTAAACAATACACTTTCATTAATATGTTTAGAGATAAACATAACTAAAACACCATTCTTTCTCTGCTTATACAGCGATTATCATTAAGGTGTAACCATATTTAAGGGTGTGGTACAGACAATCAAACTAAACAACTTCCTCCATGGGACCAATATCGTAAGCGCGAAAAAATGATCAACTTGCCCATACAAGATTTCAACACTCGACCCAAAATGTACGGGACGGCTGATTCATTTTTTCGCGATTAAAAAGTTGGTTCCATGGAGAAAGTTCTTCAGTTTGACCGTCTGTACCACAGCCTTAAATATGACCGCACCTTTCTGCTACACATCAAGCTGTACATTTCCAATTTTTAGCTGACCGCGCATTATATAGGTGTTTCGTACAATGAGAAGTCAGCTTATACTGGCCATGTATAGCTTGATATGTCGTCCTAGCATATTAATCTATGAATCGTAACAAAATATAACTTACTTACTTTCATCCTACCTCTTACGATTCTATACCGACATACGTGATCTTGACATTAACGTTGTACTTCATTTCCTAGCGTACGGCGGCAGCAGTGGAGGCAACACTCGACCGGCGTCCGTCGCAGGCAGTGGAGGCTCGCCCGCGCTAGACCAGAGACCCGCTTCTAGGTAACATTCTCCTTGCATTTATGATCTACTAGCCGTGTTCCTCATAGGTTCCCATCGGCAAAAATTACACATGTTCATAGAAACTTACATTATTAACCCATTTAGGGGTATAAATTTATAGGGAATGCAGCACCTCACCACCATTACAGCAGTGCGATTCTGTAACCATCTCACCGTGAAAACTTAGATGAAGTGAGCGTGGAGTGAGCTGTCATTCCAACTGATGCTAGGGATTGACACTACTGATAGCTCACATCAAGCTCACTTCACTTGAGTTTTCACGGTGATATTTTTACAGAATCGACCGGCAGTTGTAGTTTTAGTTCACTAATTTGTCAACCCTGTAAATTACAATGTACTACAATGCTGTTTTGATGAATAAACAATTTATTTATTTTAATTTAATTTTTAATATTCTATTTTCACTCCTTAGGTCATCAGGCGAGTCGGAGCTATCAGTAAGCGGCGTCACCAAGGATAAGAAAGATAAAAAAGGCGTCTTCGGAGGCCTATTCAGTAGGAAGAAGCGACCACAGAGTCATATGTAATGTCACTGTCTGACAGCTGTCAAATTATTGATTCATAAATACAATTGATTGATTGATAAACAATTGATTGATAAGAAATACAATTTATACGTAGTTTTTAACTGGTAAAAATCAATTTGTGTTAAAAACAAAATAAGTACTATAAGAAAAAATGCAAGTTTAAAAAAAAATTTAAATTGTTAACATAATTTTTGACAGTTTATTGTAATCTGTCAAAATAACGGTTTATTTGATTGACATGTCCGTAATTTGACAGCAACCAATTTGACAGTTTGTATATAAGTATAACGCGAGTATATACATAAATAATATTTTTTGGATTAAGTATAATTGGAATAGTTGTTAAAAATTGTGCCTTTTTCGAAAAATTAATGTGAAAATACATATTTTTGTCATTTCTTTCATACAATGACTTGTTTTGTCGAATTTTGACGTAAAATTTAAAATGGCCGACTTTTTTTAACGACTGCGGCTGAAGACGTCATGGCGTACATACAAGTCATTGTATGGAAGAGATTTTCGTTGTAAGTACATATTTATATAGTAGAGTTTCTTGTCTTTTTATTATCTTTTATAATATATATATGTATTGTTAAACATTCCTTTAAATTACACGATCTTAGTTGAAACGTATTAGACTGTTAGAAGAAAGTTACGACTGGAACCGAGGATACGCGATTCAGCGCCGAGTATACCCGATCCAGTGTCACTGACCCGAGTTCGCCTGAAGAAGTTTTCACTTCAAAAATATTGTTTTATCTCCAGACAATAAAGAGTAAAGGGGCCAATTTATAAAAGTATTATTATATAAACGTTTTGGCGTAATAACAACAACAAAAAAACACTATGTTTCGTCATGCAATTTGTTATCAACGCATTTGTTAATCATTTCGAAGAATAACGTTTATAAAGTCATAGTTGTTATTCTACTGAGGTTAAGCAACCGCTGTGCGGCCGCGAATCGGATGGGTGTGCAGTCAAAGATCGTGGAACGTCGTCACAAATTGGGACCAAATAATTAAGTCATGGTCGAAAGTTTTAGTTGTGATTTTAAAATGTAACTAAGCTATGTCTTTTACGGGCTAAGCAGAGAAAAGGATGTTTTTTATCTTTTATAAAAGATGAAAAGTTTGAAAAGATAAAATTATTGGAATATCGGCAATAATAAAATCTTAGTTAGTGTTTATAAATAGGTTACATTTTAAAGGTACGACTTAACAAATTGAAAGCAATCGTTTTAGTAATATTTTACAGTTTTTTAGTATAAGAAAACTTTTCTTTAAGAATCATTTTATTATTCATTATATTCGGGAACAGAAACTCAACAATCATTTAAAAAAAAAAAAACAGAAAGCGATAGAATTGAACTGTATTATGATTTTTTCTTCATTCATTCACCAAATTGTGTAAATTACAGTTTTTTGCGTAATTTTAAAGCACGTTTTTCGAAGTTTTAAATATTTGAAGCCCTTTTTAGAGTTTCCCTTACCGGATACCTTTATCATAATATTGTTAAAAGTTTATTAATAGCATAATGTAAGTTATAACATCTTATTTTTTGTTCTATACCGTCAGAGTTAAAATAAAACATCAGTATAATATGAAAAAAATCGTTTTATTTCGATTAATGTACTAAGCGAAAACAGGATGCAAGCATATGCAGTAATAAGTTCGCCCCCTATTACATGGGACTTAAAAATAACTGGCGAAATGTGAATATATTATGCAGGGTCAAATTAAATTAGCTAGCGAAACTCCGCAGACGTTATGGGTATCGTTATCTAAACATGACCGCTGGTGGTTTTGTTACTAAAGCTGAGATAATCTGTTTTTTCTTTTGTTTGATCGTGTTTAGAAATCAATACATATAACGTCTGTGAAGTTTACATAAAACAAACAGAAAAACAAACATTTTTTTAAACTGACATTTGAAGTGAGTGAGTTTTTTTGAGGTCATCAACCTATACACTACCTGTCAAATTAATTTCTATTTTGTCTGATCATGTTTAGATATCGATACGCCTAGCGTCTGCGGAGTTTCGCTACCTAATTTAAATTGACCCTGCATGTACACCTCTGCCTAACCCTTTGGGGATTACATTACAGACGTGGTGATATGTTATGTAGCTATGCCATCATTGGATGGCAAGCTAACCAAAAGATTACTACGCCTGGATAGGAAAGGCCTGCGCCTGGTGACGGGGACCATCACGGGACACTGCTCACTAAACAAACACTTTCACACGATAGGCATAACAGACAGCCCCCTGTGCAGTGCTTGCATGGAGACTGATGAAACCGTCGCGCATGAACTCTTTGAGTGCACAGGCGTCACCCAGATTAGGTCGGAAACCCTCGGGACACCCAGATCTTGCACAGATGTTCTCAACAGACCAGGAGACTTAATAAGCTTCTGGAGGGAGGTGGACTGGTTGGAATAACCACCGACGGCCGCTATGGTCCACGCACAATGGTCCACCTGAAGGACTAAGTGCGGAAACCAAACCCGTAATATAGAACATAGATATTTTATGCAGTCGATGCGAATTGGTTTGTAAAAATATCGAAGTTAAGTTATATTTAAAGGGAAATATTTAATTTATCCTCTAATCATTTTTGAGTTGAGTTATGAGATGCAGTTGGCGCTGCCGTCGAGTCGTGTCGCTCGCACTACCTTAGCTAGAGTAGTTTAGTCCTGTCAAATTAGACAGTGCCTGACGTAAATTGACGTATTTTTAGTCGCCATGTTTTTAATCACGTCTAAACTGTCTATGGAGTATCTTAATTTGACAGGACTAAACTAATATTTATCTTCTGTCCTTTTCTTAATGAAATAGAAAGAAAAAGATGCATTGAACTTAAATTTAGTTTAGTTTGTGAACAAGGGAATCGGCACCAGTGTCTAACAATATTGTAAAATATTAAAGGGCGCTATAGTATAGCCGAATGAATATAATAAGAAATGAGTACATACTCGTAAGAGGAAGTCTGAAAGTGGCACCGGTAACTGAAAAGTTGTGTGGAAATCGGTTGTCATGGTATGGGCACGTGATGCAGAGGAATGAGGAAAATGTCGTGACAGGAGTTTTGAGTATAAATGTCGATGGCTATAAGAGTAAGGGAAGACCAAAGAAACGATGGATGGACTGTGTGGATGATGATATGGTTAGAAAGGGGGTGACTACTGAAATGACGAGTAATAGAGAGTAAATTATGATTGTAAGTTACTTGAACAAGCACAGGAGCATGGGTATTGGAACATGAAAAGACAGGGTTATGCTCATACATAATCAGCCTATAATGTTCCCACTGCTGGGACACAGGCCTCCTCTCTGTGAGAGGGAGTGGGCTGTAATCTACCACGCGGGCCCAGTGTGGGTTGGTAGATGTCACATGTCTTCAAATTTTTAGTTCTAGGACATGCCGGTTTCCTCACGATGTTTTCCTGCGCCGTTGTGAGAGCGGTGGTGATGAAATTCTTATGAGAAATAAAGTTGTTAACCTAAACCTAAATTATTGCGGGCCTGCGGGCGGAGAGCAATGGGTAGCTCACCGTCCGATCAGGACCAGGCCCGTGCCGGACGGCGCGTAAGTGTTCCACGCGCGCCTCAAAGAGTTGTCAGCATAATTTGAGGGGCCCCTTAGGGCCGAAGCCTGCCGGGTCAGCGGAATTGTCCGAAAGGGTTACCGCTACCCCGGAACATAAAGGGCAAAGGAAGGAACATGGGTGGGTTTTAGTCAGTAAGAGTCTGACACTCCCTTCAGCTCCACCCAGAGCGGGAGGGGTCAATTGATGATTTCCCATCCGAAAAAAAAAAAAACCTTAATTATTTACACAAAGTAAAGCGCCTGTCTGCGTTCGAACCCACGACCTACGAGTCGTAAGTCGGGGCAGTTACCTCTGGGCCAGCACTGCTCACGACCTATTCTCAACAGTGGGTGAAGTCGGGCTTTTGGATGATGTTGATGAGCGGTAGTTACTTGAAATTAGGAGCGGGGGAGTTAACTGAAATTAGGAGCGGGGGAGTTAACTGAAATTAGGAGCGGGGGAGTTAACTGAAATTAGGAGCGGGGGAGTTAATTGAAATTAGGAGCGGGGGAGTTAACTGAAATTAGGAGCGGGGGAGTTAATTGAAATTAGGAGCGGGGGAGTTAACTGAAATTAGGAGCGGGGGAGTTAACTGAAATTAGGAGCGGGGGAGTTAATTGAAATTAGGAGCGGGGGAGTTAACTGAAATTAGGAGCGGGGGAGTTAATTGAAATTAAGAGCGGGGGAGTTAATTGAAATTATGAGCGGGGGAGTTAATTGAAATTAAGAGCGGGGGAGTTAATTGAAATTATGAGCGGGGGAGTTAATTGAAATTAGGAGCGGGGGAGTTAATTGAAATTATGAGCGGGGGAGTTAATTGAAATTAGGAGCGGGGGAGTTAATTGAAATTAGGAGCGGGGGAGTTAATTGAAATTAGGAGCGGGGGAGTGAATTGGAATTATGAGCGGGAGTTACTCGTACTTGAAATTATGATTGTAAGTTACTTGGACAAGCACAGATGCATGGGTATTGGAACATGAAAAGAGAGGCGTGAAAGAGGTGAAGTCGGGTTTTGGATGATGTTGATGAGCGGTCGTTACTTGAAAGTATGAGTTTAGGTTTTCATTGTTTTATCGTCATTAAATATCGATACCCATCACGTCTGTAGCTAATTTAATTTGACCCTGTATACAGCTGATTGATTCTGTAAAAATCTCACCGTGAAAAGTTAGGTGAAGTGAGCTTAGAGTGAGCTGTCAATAGTGTCAATCCCTAGCATTACTTGGAATGACAGCTCACTCCAAGCTCACTTCACCTAAGTTTTCACGGTGAGATGGTTACAGAATCGCACTGCAGGTTGTAGTTTAAAAATCCCTGTAAGTCTAACAGCTATAGATAGTAGTGAAAAGCAAACACATTTAACAAATATGTGCTCAGTGCTCTAAAGCTTTGGTTTCCTAGGAAAGCAGTACGCACGGCTACACATCAAGCTATACAAAACCAGTATAAGCTGCCTTCTGATTGTACGAAAAACCTATACAATGCGAGGTCAGCTAAAACTGGAAATGCATAGCTTGATGTGTAGCCGTGTGTACATATTCAACGACTGTCAGGAAAATTTTAATTTTCTCCGGTATTTGACATTATGTGTCAAATAAATGCTCTGTATTTGGACAGCCGTTCTTGTGTGACCGCGGTACGTTTTAGCAGTTTCCTAGAAAAACGGTGACCACACATAACGGCCGCACTGACGGCTGTCATGAAAATGATGACAGCGGCAAAGATTTAAATCGTTAGACACGCGTCAAAAGGTAACCGCGTTTCCGTTTCATTTTGACACCTCTGACACACAATGACGCAGTGACTTGACTGGATTGTCATAGAAACGCTATACAGTAATGTGTAAGCTCACTCTTCTCAGTTCCGCCCCGACCCTTGCTCGAGCCAGCCCGCGCCGCTGAGCCTGTAATTTTAAATTCGTCCTTAAATAATTCCGGTCCAGCCTGTCCCTTGCTGCCCTCTCCCAGCGACGCCCTGAGCCGAAGTCCGTACCCCACAGGGTGCCCTTAGCGTGTAGTTGTTTAGTTTTTAAGCCCTGGCTGGAGACCTTAATTTATTGAGGCATCCACAGGGAAGCCCGGTTAAGCAGACGACAACCTTATAAGTCGAACTGCGAGATGTCATTTATAAAAATAAAAAAACTCTTCTCATTATGGACACTTTTTCGCGTGACTTAGTACGGTGAGGGCAAATCTAGCGATTTAAATCTTTGGGCAGCAGGGTTTGACATTACGGTGTCAAAAACGCTCTCTATGGAAACACACCAAATTACTTTCATGAATAACGTTGTGACGTTATTCACCGGTAAATTGCGGGCGCTATATGGTCGGTCACGACTCTTCTAAGAAACCGTAGCATTATGAAATAAAAGCTTAAGCATCGGCCATACTAGCCAATATACCTACATAAAACGGAGCAGGATTCAAAGGATTATAATTAGCACCGAATCTCCTCACCACCTCTATATTCCCAGTCATTCCCACTTGTTCCAAACCCAACCTCACTTGCCCAGCTTGCAGCAAATCTGGGTTGAAGTTTGTCCCTTCTCTATTCTTGATATAGTAGCTTATATCGCGTTGAGGGTCAGCAGAATCGCGCGGCAAATACATGTGTTCGTAATGCAAAGATCTTTTTGTAATTTTGTGTATTTTTTTAATCTTTTTATGCTTTAAATCATGGAGTTTCTGTAAGTGAGTGAGGATTTTCGGCTTGTGGACGCTGTAGATATGATTGTGTCTGTGGCCCTGCACGTATGTACGGACAACTTGCAAAGGCTTGGGTACATGATGCAAATGTATAACTTTCTTGTTAAATAATGATCGTTTGTGTATCCTTTTTGGTTCGTTCAAATCGTTTTTAACATCGAATACTCCAGATTTTTTATTGAAATTCCTTTTCTGATAAATTGGGTTGGAGTTGTCCCAAACTTTGTATTTTATGTAATAATTCGCTAGTTTTGTGAAAGGGTCGTCTGTGAAACGTTTTTTAATTGATTTGATTTCTGAAGCAGGATATTTCGACGACCATTTCGCCCATTTTGTAGATGACAGAAAGTGTGCAAACTTTTTCCTAGTTACCGGACCTTTTTTGACAGATTTGACAACTGATTTAAAATTCGACAATGGATTAACATGATTCGAAGTTACCCTTCGTTCATCTATAGACCGCTTTCTAAAAGATTTCGTATTTATAACAGAAACATCAGATACAGGGTAATGTATTATCGAGGAACTAACATCTAGGGGTCGTTTTTCAACAGATTTGACAATTGGTTTAGGGTTATTTGGCAACTGATTAATGTAATTTGACGTTTGAACATTAGTGTCATCTATGGAACGTTTATCAAAATGATGTTTCTCTTCTTTTTTTTCAGCAAGATGCGCTAAACGCCTTTCGACAATAGTTTTGACAACCGATTTTATATTTGACAAACGATGTTTGATCAATTTGACAATAGGTACAGGGTACGATAACTCATGTAGCGGTTTCGAAGGGTAGTAGTAAGTAAAGTCCGTTGATCTTTTAGCAATTCGAGATGTAGGTACGAAATTAGCTGGAGAAGAATTGTCAGCTGTGACAAGAATTTCTGATGATTGGTCAGACACGCTGTCTGATCGTGTATTCATTGGAACCACGTTGTTGAAGTCTGTTGGCTGAGATGATTCGGTGGTACCTGTAACGGAAATTACATTAAGATCTGCTGAATGTGAATGAAATGTTGAAATTATTTTCTAAGAACTAGATCATCATCTGCCTAGCCTTTTCCCAACTACGTTGGGGTCGGCTTCCAGTCCAGATCCAGATGCGAGTATTTTACATGGAGCGACTGCCTATCTGACCTCCACAACCCAGAATACTGGATAACACGATACCCCTTGGTAAGACTGGTCGTCAGACTTCTACAACCACTGTCAAAGATCCACGAATGACAGCCGGGACCAATGGCTTAACGTACTTTCCGAGGCACGGACGGGTCATGGTATGTAAAGATGGTCACCCATCCACGGACCAACCGCGGCAAGCGTAACTTAACCTGAACGATCGATCCGGGCTGCTATTATAATTTAGCCACAAGCCTCTGTACGAACTTCAGAAATAGGGAGTAGAAAGGGAGCATACGAGTCCTGGAGTGGAGACCGTGTATCGCAAACGTAGTGTGGGACGCCCCCCAGCTAGATGGGCAGACGACCTCAAAGGTTGCGGGAACAGACTGGATGCGGAAGGCGGAGGATAGGGTGTTGTAACGCAGCCTGGGAGAGGCCAGGGGGTCTACTCCGAAGTGGTATCGGCCGAATGCTCGGCCGTTTCCTGCTACGAAGTTACTATTTGGTTCGATCGGTCCCGATCCTACACTCCTACACTCTTTCGAATATTGACTATGGTCCCGACCCAACTGAGCCGATCCGAACTTTTTTCGCATTTTTCATTAATATTCGATTCGGCCATGTGTCGGTCCGATCCGATCATTCGCACTTTGCACTTCGTAGTAGACCCCCAGGTGTCCAGCAGTGGACTGAGTTGATTGATTGGGGGGTAGAAGACTCTGAGCATATAATCCGACCCATATCTTACTTACAATACACTACTAGATACCTCTACTGGGTTTTTCCGTCAGGAATTTCTCAGTGGCAGCCTGGACTTGTGCCCGGTTGATGGCAATAGGCTCGCCCCCTATTACAGGGACCTAAACATAACTGGGGAAATGTGGGTCTACTATAGGTACACCTCTGCCTCACCCTTCGGGGATTACAAGCTTAATGTTAATATAGCCATGCATCTTACCACCCATCATCTGCCTCATAAGGTCAGGTATCTCCATGGGGTACCGGCACCTCTCCGTCCCTGGCTCTGAGGAGTTCCGCTTGAGGCAGTCCATCATCTCCCTAGTCAGCTCGTCTGATGATGGCACCAGGGTCATAGCTGTGGGGCTCGTTGTTGGGGTCCCTAGAAGAGAGGAGTAGCATTTAGGTTTTGTTATCATGGTCACTAGTTTAGGACCTGAAGTTGCCATTGCAAAATGTAGATGACGTGGATTACTAGCACATTACATAATGTACTAACTCAATCTGAATAATTTTGAATGATATTGCTAATCCGTTGCTTCATATGTTCAAAAAAAATATCTGCTCAACAACGTAAATACGCAATGAATGTTATTGAACTGTCAAAATGAAAGCCATTCCTACTGATAATGCGTTACGCAGTTACCCCGCTGGAACTTGTTCCTTACGCAAATTTACTCGCACGAACTCGCACTTGTATATAGTAAGTGGTAGAAAGAGAGAGAGAAAGTGTGAATTTATTACTCGTTTTTAATACAAAGCCATCTGTATTAAGGTTCTAGAAGCTCTCATAAAGGTGTCGCCATCTTGGATTTTCATTTTGACTTCATTATAGCCTATAGCACCCTCAAAAACCATGTAAACATCTCTTTCTAGTTTCTTAATACTTTAGAGTTAGAAGGTCACATGGAGGGAGCATAACGCTTTTTCGTTACTTGACGATTTCTACCAGTCAACTCGGAAGGAACTTCGTTCCAAAAAAAGTATTACAAAGAATCCCTTACTTTGAGTTCCCCTCGGCTCATAGTAATTATAATCTTTATAGTCAGGCTCGTAGCCGCTGAGGTACGCCAGGCGGTCGAGGAACCACGCCAACTTGAGGATCAGCTCATTCTCCTCCTGCTCATCTGTCTGTGGGGATAAGGGGGGCATTCTTCGTCATTTTGTTTGTTTAAACATACTATACAACGCTTTAAGACGTATGGAACAACTTTCTTCATGGGACTATTATTAGATCGAATAAATAATCAGCCGCCTCATACATCTGGGTCGAGTAGGTAAGTTCTGAAGTTTTGTATGGGATGGCTGATATACAGGGTTATTGGTAAAACATTAACAACCTGTCAGGACTATTTACTAACATCACAAACAACAACTTTTGTTCTATGACTTTTATTAATTCATCAGCCGATCGATTCTGTAAAAATCTCACCGTCAAAGCTTAGGTGAAGTGAGCGTGGAGTGAGCTGTCATTCCAACTAATGCTAGGGATTGACACTATTGACAGCTCACTCTAAGCTCACTTCACCTAACTTTTCACGGTGAGATTTTTACAGAATTGATCGGCTGTCAATAGTAATAGTGTCAATCCCTAGCATTAGTTGGAATGACAGCTCACTCCACGCTCACTTCACCTAAGTTTTCACGGTGAGATGGTTACAGAATCGCACTGCAGATTTTAATTCATCAAATTTTTATACAAAAATAAAAATACATATTTCTCAACGATTTGAAATATATTCGATTTTCTGTTACGAACTCTACGCGAAGCAAAATAAAGCGCTAGTTAGGTAAACAAACTGCCGTGTCTAGTACAGACGCCAGCAGGTCAAGCTACCCGAAATTGTCAAATTTTCCTAATCAACCTTGAACCTAAATGCTTTAGCGATAAACTTGAAAATCTATTAAAGAAATTTGACAGATTGTAGTAGCTTGATCTGCTGGCGTCTGTACAAAATTCAGCGGAGGGGAGCGGGGGTTAGATAGAATAACGAAATCTTAAAGGTTTGTTTTTGGTAAATGGATTTATATTTTATAAAAAGTCATAGAACAAAAGTTATTGTTTATGATTTTAGTAATATAGTCCTGAGAGTTTATTAATGTTTTACCAATAACCCTGTATAATTTTTCCGCGATTACGATGTCATTCCCATGGAGAAAGTTGTTCAGTCGTCAGTACCACACCCTTGAATGTGACCACAACTTTCTGATACATGTTGTATTATAATAATCTATAATAATAATCTTTATTGGAACAAAAACACATTTTAAAAATGCATTGCGTACGTAAATAGCATTAGTTACAAAACTGTGTCGCAGCTATTAACGCCCACCTCCAAGAAGGGAGACTACAGCGTTCTTTCCAGAGATAAAAATAAAGTAGGCGTTTTATAAGAACAATTACTATTATAATAAAATAAAAATATTAAAAATTAAAGTAGTAAAAAATAAAACAGTAAAAATTGAAATAGTAATAATTAAAACTTAAATAAGTAAGTGCTTAATGTTGTGCATGTGGGAGTGTTGTATGTGAGAGTATGAAGAGAGTATATTATACTTCTGTCTACCCATTTGTGGAATACAACAGTATTACGCCTTACCTTCTGATACTTCTTAGCATAAGCCAAGTCCTGGAGTCTTCCAGTCGCCCAGAAGGCTAGATCAGCATACCTCCTCACTTGCTCCCTCGACTCTGTAGCCTCTTCACAAGACATTCTTCGATTATTCCTGCTCCTCATATTACCTCTTCTTCGGCTGTCCGTAGAGTTCTTCGGTCTCATAGGAACGGTGGAATTGTCATAATTTTGGTAGTTCAGGATGGGTGCGGTGAAATTGCTGTTTGATGGAAAGGATGAAGAGTTGGAGCCGTTCGAGGAGGGGTCGTATTGCGGCCGCCAGGCTGTCGAGTTGTCTGAAAAGTTGCTTGACGTCGAGTTTTGCTAAAATTAAAATGGTTGACGTTAATGAAGTTGTTTTAAATTCAGTTGAGATTATACTAATACTAGCTGTTGCCCGCTACTTCGTCTGCGATCCAGGACATAAAGTAGCATAAATGCCCTTACTTTTTTTTTTCCGGTGTGGAATATCCTCATGGATGTCCGCCGCCCTGGGGCGGGCGGCGGGGTCTGTCAGACTCTTACTGACTAAAAACCACCCCAGTGTTCCATCTCACACCTACGCCGGGGGTCGCGGGAACGTAAAATCCTTCCGCAACCCCCGACTGGTGCCGGCCCGCCACCGCGGGCCTCCTCGGGTCAGGGGGTGTGAGGGGAGTGAGGTTTTTGACTCCCCCCGCGACGTCTAAGAGGGGCGCGCGTGGAACACTACGCGCCGCCACCTCGGGTCCTGTTGTGTGGGGGGCGACGGACGTCCCCGAGTCCGTCGCCCCTGGACCCATTTAGGGGGGCTGGAAGAGGGCGTTGCCCGCCCTCCGCCGACGCCCGGTGCGCCTGCTGCGGGCCGGGTGAGAGGACGAGATCTCCCTCTCCCTTTCCGCAGCCTCCTTCTGCAAGACGACCGTTTCGCAGAAGGAATTCACCGCGTCCCAGGACTCTTCGCTGCCGACCATCGATTCGACCACGGCCGGCAGCGACAGGTCACTGCCTCCTTCTGAGATGAGGGCACGGCGCGGCTCCTCCCAGGCGGCACACTCTGCCAGCGTATGCCGCGCCGTGTCCTCCCGGCAGTCGACGCAAGCATTACCTGGGTCAAGTTCTATCTGTGTGCCAAAGGAGAAGAGACTAAAAGTCGTACCAAAAAGTCGCATGCATCAAGATCAAAATATTATAGTAATTATTTTCTTAACGTTTTACGACATTACGCGATTTGATTTTTGAACAGGGAATTTAATTTAAAGTAAAAATATTTGATATTGTTTTATTCCCTTTACATGACGTTCCGTTTCAAATGATATGATTTTGAATTTTGAAAGTGCAGATCACGTCTTTCAAAAAACTTGCCGAGATCCGGATTTTTTTACAAATAGAACTTTTATGATAAGTGCAGTCTATAAAAAACAAAGTTTGACTTTGATGCAGCATGGTACGGGATTCCATATATCCATGGGCATTGTACGGACGCCAGCAGGTCAAGCTACCCGAAACTGTCAAATTTTCCCAATCAACCTTGAACCTTAATGCTTTTGCGATAAAGTTGAAAACCTATTAAGGAGATTTGACAGATTGTAGTAGCTTGATGTGCTAGCGTCTGTACTTTCATCCAAATCCGTTCAGCCGTTTTAGCATGAAAGCGTAACAAACAAACAAACTTACTTCCGTATTTTTTTTAACTTAGGATTAATAATCCCTATGAAAACCTAGACTCGGAACAAAGACTTTGCAAATCAACAGTGTTGTTGAGTTTTTCCATCTGGGATTTCTCAGTAGCAGACCAGAGTATGGATTTCTACCCGGCTGATGGCAATAGGCTCGCCCTTATTTCAAAGGACTTAAACATAAGGATCCGAGTGCTCATCGAATTTTTCGGGACATCGCCAAGCGGTTGGTTGACTCTTCACGTGACCAGAAGGCTGGCCTATTTTTAGCCCAAAGAATCAGCATTGCCATCCAACGTGGTGTAGCGGTATCTACAACGCTACATGCGAACAACGCGTCATACTGACGTCACGCAAATCCTGCATCTCGCAAGCAGAGTTTACCGCGCAATTAGCATAGATACAATTTCCCAACATCAATCGTTGGGTAATTGGCCGCCAGACACAACACCCGTCTGGTCGGAGGATCCTCCCTTTTCTATGGAGGATTAGTGAACTTTACACCCTGTTCCTCATACCTCTAAAGTGGTAATGCTGCCAGCCTTTTGGGCACTTATCCCATTGACAGTGATGTGGACGAATTTTTTGAAGCCCAATGTGCTCCTACCTTTTTCTATATTTTTTTGTATTATATACTTGTATACATATAATAGTAATTAATCAGTCTCTATTAAATAAACAAAGAACATAAGGTGAAATGTGGGTGTATTATAGGTACGCCTCTGCCTAACCCTTCGAGGATTACAAGCGCGATGTTATGTTACGTAAAATAAATAAATTTAGAAAGTGCAGCTCACCATGCTAGAATTCCGTCGGTTACAGGTTTCTAGAAACATGCTGTAGTCTTCCAGAGATCGTCGAAGTCCTTCCAGGTAGGAGCCGCCATCTCGTACTATGTTGTAAACCTAAAGTAATGAAGGTAGTATTTAGTTCAGTTGTACAACGTGTTTTTATCGAAAAATAGTCAATAATTCAGTTGTAAAACATGTCCCTATCGAAAAATAACCAGTACTTCAGTATACAACTGAAGTACTACCTAAATGGTACATAGTTCAGTTGTACAACGCAACGTGTCCATATCGAAAAAGACCGGCCAAGTGCGTGTCGGACCACAAACCGGAAATTTGTATTTACAATTGCAAAATAATTATTTTATCGACCATATTTGTAGCGGCCAGTCCAATCTCATCATTTGTCTAGCCTTTTCCCAACTATGTTGGGGTTGGCTTTCAGACTAACCAGATGCAGCTGAATACCAGTATTTTTCAAAAAGAGACTGCTTATCTGACCTTCGGTCGAGAGCAGTGGTGGCCCAGTGGTAACGGCCGCGACTTACGAGTTGTAGGTCGTAGGTTCGAACCCAGATAGGCGCTTTACTGTATGCAAATTATTTCATCACCACTGCTCTCAAAACGGTGAAGGAAAACTTCGTGCGGAAACCGGCATGTCCTAGAACCAAAAAATTGAAACGCGTGTCGTTTCGTGAGATAAAATTAGGTTGTATGTTGATCAAAATACGATTCGCGACTGTAACAAATAAATGTATTTACAGACTTTTTCATGTCATTCATGTATTTGAGGCTGAGTAACCAGTACTACGCCTGTGTGCTGGATTATGGGATGGCCCACGTTCTCTCTCGTAGAGAGGAGGGCCTACGAGTTTGTCCCAGCAGTGGGAACGTTATATGCTGATTATTATGCTAAATACTTACTTTCTTCTCCATATATGATTTATGGTAGCCATATTCGTCCGCGTATTTCTCATTCTCATGGGGGTAATGTTCATGCTTATAATCCTCAGAGTTATGCTTACTGTTTCCCTCAATATTACTATAAAACTTCTGGTCGCTATTCAAGTAATCTTCATACTGATTCTTACTATATTTCTTATACTTTTCATTTTTCTCGAATAAAAACTTCCTCACTTCCGGTAAATCGATCGTCCACGCCGCAAGCTCCGAGAACGCGACAGTTAAAATTAAAAAATTCACGAACGCATTTCTTTGAAACGTCATTTTTCCCGCCAGTTCCGGAAAGTTTATTTCTTTTACAGAAAAAGTTTTTGATTCAGAAAATCATTATTTATTTTTTAATATTTTTTGTAGGATACTAAATAAAGATGTTGATTATAACAAAAAATAAGTGGTTTTTCACGAACACTTCGCTAAGTACTGTGTAGAAACAAACGGATGGGATTTTTTCTTGTAATTACAAGTTTCCCGCGGCATATATTGTTCGAGGCTGAATTGAGTAATGCCTTCGCGTCGACTATTGACCGCTTAATGACTCCGCCTGCGTATTAATTAATTAAAATAATCTTCAAAATAAAATTTATTTATTTATTTAAACTTTACGCACAACAGGGTACAAAGGCGGACTTGTTGCCATTCTCTACCAGTTAACCAAGGGTGGTGAAGAGCTTAGAATGTCTTCTAGTTGAAACGCCTTTGAATTAAATGTCGTAAACCACGCTATTCGACCAATACATAACATTACATAACGCCTGTAATCTTCGAAGGGTTAGACAGAGGTATCTATAGTACACCCTTAGGTATTTCGCCAGTTATTTTTTAGTCCCATGTAATAGGATAGGGGGCGAGCCCATTGCCATCAACCGGGCACAAATCTCCTGAGAAATTTCTAATGGTAAACCTAATAACACTGCCCGACTTGGGAATCGAACCCAGGGCCTCATGCTCAACAGTAACTCTTGTGACCACTAGATCGACTACTAGACAAGTTTTATGAATGTATTTATTTATACCAGCGGGGTAATTGCGTAACACACTATCAGTAGCAAAAGCTTTCATTTTGACAGTTCAACAACATTCATTGCGTTATTTACGTTGTTGAGCAGATACATTTTTCGAACATATGACGCAATGGATTAGCGATATCCTTCAAAATGATTCAGATTGAGATCGATAGTGCGTTACGCGATTAGGGTGCGGGTCTTCTATGTTCTATGTTACGGGTTTGGTTTCCGCACTTAGTCCTTCAGGTGGACCGTTGTACGCGGGCCATGGCAGCCGTCGGTGGTTATTCCAACCAGCCCACCTCCCTCCAGAAGCGTATTAGGTCTCCTAGTCTGTTGAGAACATCTGTGTAAGATCTGTGTGTCCGGAGGGTTTCCGACCTAATCTGGGTGACGCCTGTGCACTCAAAGAGGGTGCGGATCTTTTAGCGACCTGCAAAGCAGGTAGTATTGTTGGGATATTCCTTTAGGAACTTCTTAATAGCACCCCGGAGACTAGATTTGTACCCGGTTGATAGTAATAGGGTCGCCCCCTATTACATGGGACTTTAAACATAACAGGGGAAATGTGGGTGTACTAATAGGTACACGCCTCTGCCTAACCCTTCCTTTATGTTAACATATATAGCGAAGCTACGTTGCCGCGATTGGTCTGTGGATGGGTGACCATATTTACATACCGAGACCTCTCCATGCCTCGGAAAGCACGTTAAACCGTTGGTCCCGGCTGTCATTCTAGTATCTTTGACAGTCGTTACGGGTGGTCAGAAGCCCGAAAGTCTGACAATCAGTCTTACCAAGGGGTATCGTATTACCCAGTAACTGGATTGTGGAGGTCAGATAGGCAGTCACTCCGTGTAAAATATTGGTACCTGTGCAGCTGAATCCGGTTAGACTGGAAGCCGACCCTAACATAGTTGGGAAAAGGCAGGCAGATGATGATGGTCTGGCGAAATGTCTTAGTACCTACACCTCTGTTTAACCCTGCGGGAAATGCCAGGCGTATGTTATGTTTAAATACGATACGAATCTATACAATGGTCTGTTATTAATTATTAATAACAGTGTAATGAGCTAGTTCTAATCGCTAACTACATAATTACAATAACGTTTCGATGTACTGGTCAAGGTAACCGTTTATGTAGCAAAGTTAACTTGTTCTTAATTTAGTTCATAAGTTTAGTTTATAATATTTGTTTAAGAATTTTGGTAATTAATTAATATATTTATTTTTAAAAAAATGTGTAATATTTGTTTTATAATTCTATGCTATTTTCTTTGTTTATGTCTTGTGTAAAGTTTCTTTGTTCATATTTTGCTAAAGATATAAAAGTATTATGTACTACTGTCTACTTTGTACGATGAGTTAGATAAGATTATCAAACAGGATACTCCCTTGGCTCGTGCTAGATCAGTTACCTAGTTATCCTGTCTGGTTCTCAAGGACGCTTATAAACATTTCGAAAAAGAAACACAAGGCGTGGGTTAAGTCGAGGAAGTTTCAAAACATTTCGGACAACGTTACAACACATTTGCTAGCCACAGAGGACAATTTAAGGACATGTGTCTGAAATGTTTCAATTCATACATCAGGTCGGTGGAAGATAGTCTATGCAAAAATATTAAGCATTTCTGGACATACATTTCGAATCGGAAAGAGAAACCTGGTATACCAGCTAAGCTTCAATATAAAAACTCTGAATCTAATGATCCTGTTTCTGTCTGTAATATGTTTTCAGATTTCTTCAACTTCGTTTTCGAACCTGCTTCACCGTCATTGCTACGTTGGACGCCCCCGCTTGACAATGCGCTGCACGATACTTTAATCAGCGATATTTCTTTTAGTGATGATAAAATACTGAAAGAGCTAAAATCCCTAGATGCATCGAAAGGTCCTGGACCTGACGGACTTTCTCCGTATTTCTTAAAAATGCCGCTGTTTCTATCTGCAAGCCTCTTTTTATTCTCTACAATAAATGTATGTCGGAAGGTGTGCCCACAGCCCAAACGGTGGAAAGAGGCTTTCATTGTGCCTATTCACAAAGGTGGATCGAGACGCATTGTTGAACACTATCGTCCTATTTCTGTATTGTCTGCCTTGTCGAAGCTCTTTGAGAGTTTAGTGCGTAATGCCATATATCCCATTCTGCATAATATTATTGTTCAAGAACAGCACGGTTTTGTTAAACGGCGGTCCACAGTCACTAATCTCTTGCTCTTCACAAGCTTTTTATTTGATAATGTTGACAGTCGTGTTCAGGTGGACGCAGTCTACACAGACTTCTGCAAGGCTTTCGACAAGGTAGATCACGTAATATTACTCAATAAATTAGCGTTCAATGGAATCCGTGGAAATTTACTTAGGTGGTTTGCTTCCTACATCACTAACCGTAGTCAGAGAGTTGTAGTTAATGGTCATTCTTCTTGCATCGCGCAGGTCACCTCTGGTGTACCACAAGGTTCTATTCTTGGTCCCCTTTTATTTGTTTTGTATATTAACGACATCAGCCAGTGTTTTCTTAACACCAAATTCCTCTTATACGCCGACGATCTTAAGGTATACAGAACAATACGCGACGTAAATGACTGCCTTATGTTACAACAAGACTTGGATAGACTGTCCGACTACTGTCGTAGAAATAAGTTGCAGCTTAATTTACCTAAATGTAATTTTCTTAACTTCACAAAAAATAAAAACATCGTAACACATGCATATTCTCTGTGCGACGCTCCCCTAACAAAAGTGGACTTTGTCCGCGATCTCGGCATTATCCTAGACTCCAAACTTTGCCTAGACTTGCATATTAGCAAAATAGTTAATAAAGCGTATCAACTTTATGGATTTGTTATGCGCTCGACGTTCGATTTTAAGAAGCCTTCTTCATATATTTGCCTATATAAGTCTCTCGTACGCTCGCAGCTCGCTAACAGAAATTCCTACGTGCTATGCATTTTAGGTGCTTTGGATATTATTTACCATATCAGGATTTACTTAAAAAAAGTACAAACTCACAACACTTGAAAGTAGACGCAAATCGGCACAAAAAACAACTGTCATTTCGTATACCTAGTATATTTAGTCCCGCGTACTTGTTTATTAGAGGTAGAGCCTAGTCAGACGCCAGCACATCGAGCTACGAGTAGGTGGGTGATTTTCAGAAAAATTGACCCTGTGACGATCAGGAATTTTTATTTTTTCATTTCATGAAATTGTTTAAATTGACTCTGGTATTAAAGAGTATATTATTAAGTATCTAAATATGCTATTTATATTAAAATTAAACCATAAACATCAGAAATATTCAAGATTTTCTGTCAGCATATGATGCAAAGTATTCCTGAACGTCACAAAATATAATCAATCAGAAATAAAACAACTAGATATTGAAACAAAATAAAATTATATTTAGCGTAAAGATATGCTTAAAATCGTTCTAAAATCAACAAAAAGGTAGCATAAATCTATCACATTAATAAATAATCAGCGAAATAGTTTCAAGTTCGTCACTTTTCGGCCACATCGCACTTGAAAAGTTGTCTTTACTAATGATACGTGCTATAAATTAAACAATCTAATGAAGTAAAGAATTCTGGGCAATAACAAAATGCTGATAATTACAAAATAAATACTATAAAATGAAAATAAGATATTTTAAAACTATTTTTGTGTCATTTAAAAAATGGGACAGTGACTATTACGAAAATTGCGTGACGAATAGGAATAATTTGAGCAGTGTCTACACTGCCTGTTTAAAAATACAAAATTACAAAGAATAAAGCGTTAAGTAACTTGATATTATTAATGAAACCTTTTAGAGTCATTAAACCTTTTTTTTACACATAAAAGTATTAAAAAAGTAAAATACCTACTAAATCGTCCATTCGTCACTGTTTGCGAACCTACCGAGTGTCGGTACAGATACCGAACTCGAGGCGCGTAGGTATGACTCGCGATCCGGCCGTTTGTTTGAAGATAGAATAAGTTTTATATTGTTGCCAAACTTTTAAGTAGGTATTTTTCGAGTCAAGCATAGATAGGGGGACTAACCGACAAATTTTAACTCTTTGCAATACCTATTAACGAAATTAGTTAACTTAGTTGTGTAAGTATCTACCACATGAGTGAACTATAAATTATTTTTTAAAAATATTTCTTTGTACACTAAGCTTTACAATTCAAGTTCGTCACGATTTTGTTCCGGTAGTATATCACGTGACGCACAGGATGTGACAGTTTCATCCCTCAAAACTTTTAAAATTAAAAATAACTAATATTTCGTTAAATTACCGTGTTTTTACCTTCACTAATCTAAAATAGGTTAGTTTATTGTTTTAAATTCAATAAGATAAAGTAAAGAAAACGAGTTTATTTACCTTAAAATACTGCTACTATCCAGAAAACTTTTTCTGTGCACCGAAGACACCAACACTTTCGTCTCAGTTTTTGTCGCAACTGACGTTTAAAACAAGAAAAGCAGTACCATAAACGATCACAATGCTGCCACGGAGGTAGAAAAAATACTAATTAGTAGATTTTGTCTTGTGTAAGATATCAAATTCACCGTGACGAAACCGGATTTTCCGGTACTATCGTTTTCGTAGGACAACATTAAAATAATGATATTTCGTAAAATAACTATAAATTTATCACATATTAAATGAAAATACACTTATAGACTTACAGAGACTATGTTCAAATACTAAAACATACTCAAACACTAATATTCTTTAAGTGAGATGTGTTTGAAATCACCGAGACCACCGTGGGACACGCGAAATTTTCACCTTTTATTTTGCTTTTTTTTTATTATAAAAATAACTGTCTACTTTTTATGGTATTTTTTAATTTAATTCAATGTAGAAACATTTACTTTAGTCATATAAAATTTCATTTCGACACATGCCATATAAAAAACTTTAAATAAAAATGTTTAAAGTCGTGGGACAGCCCGATTTTGCTATGGTCATTTTTTGTGAAAAACACCCAGGTACCTACTACAATTTGTCAAATTTCTTTAATAGCTTTTCTTCTTTATCGCTAAAGCTTTAGGTTCAAGGTTGACTGAGAAAATTTAACAGTTCGGGTAGCTTGATGTGCTGGCGTCTGTACGCGAGATAATCGTTGATACCTATTCGCTTTCTCATCGGCGGTGGGTCAGGTGCCATTATGTTTGTGGTAGGTAGGGTCCAAAACTTTACAAATAAACATGGTGACCTTCTCTGTATCCGAAGAGGCCTATATCCAGGGCCGTAATTCTCTATGACACAATGGACGAAACCGCGCGAAATCAACGCGAGATGGGCGGGATTAGCTAAGGAATTGATGTAGTTTCGAAGTAAGGAATCGTTAAGTGATAATAGTGAATTAGGGCCCTGCAGTAGGAACAGTATTTTTCTCTCACGATCGCTTCATGCATACACGCTTTACTTGTGGTTACCAAGTTTACAAACACGCTGTGAATGTGAGCGTGAAGACGACCAGCGTCAGCACATAGCACGCTCACACACAGTTGAGACTTCGCCATTGTCTCGGACGGTTCCGAGAGCTGCGGTTACACGAATATTCACAGCGTGTTAGACTTTCAATTACAATTCAAAGGTTTTCTTGTGTGTTTGTTTTGGTTTGACCTTTGAATTCCACAGTTATTTGATAGTTTTACGTGCCCGTAAAGTGCTATTTTCAAATGTTCTTTTTGCATCCCCGTATCTTTGCCGCTCGCGCCGCAAAATGAAAATTCGAAAAGAACACGTCGAAATCAATAAAATCAACATTGTTTTAACCTCCCGTAACTCTTTGAGCAACAAATTACTATTATTAATTGACCTTGGCCAAAAAGAACATAAAATACAAAAAAAAATAAGAAAGGGTTGTGATTATCATGCGTCACATCCACGTAAAACGGCTATCGCTCAGCATTATGCTGCGACCTTATGCAAGACAGAGCCCCAGCGCTGGTTTTCAGCGGAGGGTATAGATCAGGAGGCCAGTTCTTGTAATTTAATACGTTCAAAATCTAGTCGCAGTCTCATCTCGGCGACAAACAAATGTCAAGATGTAGGGAAATTAGAGGTATTTTTGAAAGATTGAGACTGAGATCAGACTGTGAACGTTCTTAAAATTACGAGAATTTCCCCTCTGGTATATGCGCATTTACTTTTTTCTACCGACCTCAAAAGTAGGTAAGAGGTTCCCTATTCTTCTTGCCATTTGATTTCTTCAAAGTAGGAGGCTCCCTATACTTTATACTCTTTGTTTCTCAAACAGTTTTGTGACAGCATCGTTGGTCTACTGCTGAGGGTTCGATTCCCGGAGGGGATATTGGGTTTTCCATCTGGTACTTCTCAGTCACAGCCGGATACTATATTTGTACCCGGTTGATGGCAGTAGGCTCGCCCCCTATTACATGGGACTTAAACATAACTGGCGAAATGTAGGTGTACTAATAGGTACACGCCTCTGCCTAACCCTTCGAGGAAACAAGGCGTGGTGTTATGTTTATATTAACATATCTGGTGAAGCTACGCTTGCCGCGGTTGATCTGTGGATGGGTGACCATATTTACATACCGAGACCTCTCCATGGCTCGGAAAGCACGTTAAACCGTTGGTCCCGGCTGTCATTCTTGGATCTAGCGCTGGAACTCTGTCTCGTATAGGGTCTTAGCATAATGCTGAGCGATGGCCGTTTTGCGTGGATGTGACGCATGTTCTTTCCCCCCCATCGATCACTAATAAAGAAGCCCCAATCGATGCCCCAATTTTATGTTTTTGTGTTCTTTTCTGCATCATGCTTACCGAACTTTTTTCTTCTTTTTCCTGGCCTTGTACATTCACCACCCTTGGTTGACTGGTAGAGAATGCCTACGGCATTAAGTCCACAGTCAGTGTATCTTTTTCTTTCTGTTTCATTAAGAAAAGGACAGAAAATAAACGTTATATTATAGTCAGCGCCTGACGTAAATTGACTTATTTTAGTAGCCATGTTTTTAATCACGTCTAAACTGTCTATGGAGCCTCCTAATTTGACAGGACTAAACTAATATTTATCTTCTGTCCTTTTCTTAATTAATGAAATAGAAAGAAAAAGATGCACTGAACTTAGATTTAGTTGTTTGTGAACAAGGGAATCGACGCCACTGTTCGACAATAGTTCCCCATTGATAGCGATGCGGACGAATTTTCTGATGCCCAACGAGCTCCTGCCTTTTTCTTTATTTATTTTTAGTATATACTTGTATATACATAATTGTATATATTATTTAGTGTTAACTTGTAAAAATAGTATATAATCAGTGTATGACAATAATTGGTTGATAGGTTGAAAATAAATAAAACAAAATGATGGTATTAATTAGTTATTATTAATATAATTAATAGGTAATACTATAATAACTTAGTACTAAGCGTGAAGAGGACCAATCTTTTATTTTAAACAGCCATACTCATTGTTGAAATTCATAGAAAAGTGCAACAACTATTATCCGGTCAAAATGTATGGAACATTTTTTTTTTAACGAACAAAAAATTTCAACTCCTGGTGCTACAGAATCCATGGTAAACCAAACAGGTTACGCATTTATATCCCTGTACGCGAGCATAGCAAGTTGACATGAACTTTAAGCCTTTATATTTAAATGCACGTCTGGCGTAACTAGACCAGCTAAGCGCCGACATTTTAGAATCTTTAACAGAGCATGATCTATTCTAGTTACCCAGTAACTGGGTCGTGAATGTCAGATAGGCAGCCGCTTCATGTAAAATACTGGTATTCAGCTCCATCCGGTTAGACTGGAAGCCGACCCCAACATAGTTGGGAAAAGGCTCGGCAGATGATAAGCGATTCTTGCTTCGAGAGAACTGTTAGATGTTGCAGATTGGTCAGAAAGGCGTTACAAGTGAATTTTATTTTTATATTTGTGAGTGACGTCATCAACCCATGCGCGGGCGTCCCATGCCGCGTCCCATAGGTGCTCCGGCTGTCGGCATATCGCCTGCCTTCACGTTCTTTATCGTTTCGTCTACGGAGAGGATCTGGAAATAAAAGAAATATGTATGTTAGTAATATACCCAAAGGAACGAAATAAAAGAATTTCAAACATACGTTTTTTGCATGTTGCAGGTCAGTATCAGGTTGTACGTGGATCGAAATATGATTTGCGACCGTAAGAAATATCTATTTAAGTTAGAATTGGCCTCGAATGTCATGATTTCATGAAGTCATTTAATTTCAGTAATCCAGACTGCACGTGTGTTTCTTAACACAATCATGTCATAATCAACCTATAATGGTCCCACTGCTGGGACACAGGCCTCCTCTTTGTGAGAGGAAGTGGGCCGTAATCCACCACGCGGACCCAGTGCGGGTTGGTAATGTCACGTCATTGAATTTTTGGTTCTAGGACATGCCGGTTTCCACACAATGTTTTCCTTCACCGTTTTGAGAGCAGTGGTGATGAAATAATTTACACAAAGTAAAGCGCCTACATTCATGTACTCTAGCTATCCTAATAATATTATAAGTGTGAAAGTTTGTATGGATGGATGTTTGTTACTCTTTCACGCAAAAACTCCTGAATGGATTTGGATGACATTTGGCACACAGATGGTTTATAACCAGGATTAACATATAGGATACTTTTTATCCCGATATTCCCACAGGATCGAAACTTATGCGGGTGAAACCGCGGGGCGCAAGTAATATTTGTATAAAAAAAAACAGCAGTTTACCTGAGCGGCGGCCTCGCAGGCGGCGGTGATGGCGTTGATCTTGACGATGGCAGGCTCCCACACGCAAGCCGTGTAGTTGTCTCCGATGTCCTCCTTCTGGATGTCGATGCCGTACCAGATTTCACCTGGAACATATGAAATAAGTGTAAAGCCAGATTCTCACCAGCAGGGACGTTTTTAATCTATTGGAGGCCCGAGGCACTATAAGATACTGGAGAATGGAGATCTAGGATGCAAGAGCAAGCGAAGTGAGCCCTCTCACTCATTTAGTGTCCCAAAACTGGGAACATTTTGCCACAGCTGGGAAAAAACTGTCCCATTGTTGAGAAATTTGTCCCATTAATGGGAAGACAGTCTGGGAATCTTGTCTCAATGCGGAAAAAATTGTCCCACAGCTGGGAAACCTGTCCCACGGCTAAGAAAACTGCCCCAATCGTAGGAAACTGTTCCAATACTAAGCTAGAGTCCGTTTCCCGAAAGAAGTCCCGCGGCAATAAGTGGAACTAATTATTATTATATAGTTAGCAACATTCCAATACCCCAGACACCTTTCTCTATTTAAGAATGTGCATTTTATTAACCAATAATCAAGCCTGCTACTCGTATATGATGTGGAGATAAATAAATAAATCAATATTTATGATTCCGTCCTACGACAGTGGCGCCGCGTCTACGAGACTTCTTTTGTGAAACGGACTTTATACTCACCATTATGATGTTTGTTCCTCAGCTTATTGAGTAGATTGGTGGCGTCGAAGCCGGCGTTGTCACAGAGTTGCCTGGGGATGGCCTCGAAGGCGCGCGCCACAGCTGCGACTAACAGCTGCTCCTTGCCGGCAACACCCTTAGCGTACTCGCGAAGATGCTTGGAAATCTCCATGTCAATGGCACCACCACCTGTAAGATTAAAATGGTGTCATTATCATTTCAATCAACGGTCTGTTCCTCGCTTCAGAAAGCACATAGAGCCGTTGCTCCCGGCTGTCATTCGTAGATCTTTGACAGTCGTTGCGGGTAGTCAGAAGCCTGAGTTTGACAACCAGTCTTACCGAGGGGTATTGTGTTATACAGTTGTCTGTGAAGGTCAGATAGGATCCGGATAGACTGAAAGCCGTCCCCGACATAGTTGTTTAAATTTTTTTACAATTATGTAGTTGTAAGCCTCATTTCTACTATCATGATCCTCATGGTTCTTCAGAAATTGGATCCGTTTGTTATAATCATTGACTTACAACTTTCAAAACTAACTCTTAATTATCGGAGTCATTTTTTATATCCTTTCCACATTGAATGGGGAGGTAGTTGAATTTTGGACGAAGGGACTCTCGAGTATTAAAGATTGCACAATACACCAACGACAAAGTATAACTTATACTTACTACCTTATCATGTAACAAAATAAATACATACAATAGCAGTTACAAAATAAATAGTAGAACACGAAACCAAGACAAATTGAAATTACCCCAAATAAAATTAAAGCTATTCAAAATAAATACGTACTGCATGGCAATTATTATATAAAATCATTTGCCAAATAATACTCAAGATTTACCATTGCCGTGGTTCAAATGGTCATTGTTCAGACTAATATTACAAAAAAATTACTAGTGTTCAAGAATATTTAGAAGATAAGTCGTTAATAATATAATAAAATAAAGATAGCCTTTATTCTACCGCATGCAACAATTACATAATTCATTATTACTACAATTTCAATCTTTACTAATTAACTACTAAAGATTCATATTTTATTTTTAGAATTATTGATAGGCTAGTAATATAATCGTTGATTTTTTTTTTATTTATATAGAAATATTTTTACGCCATATTATGGCAGGATATGCTGGAACCAATATTGTAACGTCTATTGTACCATATTCTAACAAATAAACATTATTGATTTTGATTTTGAACACACTATCACAATCTGTATCATTTTGAAGGACATTGCTAATCCATTGCTATAAATATTCGAAAAGTTTGTCTACTAACAACGTAAATAACGTAAATAACGCAATGAATGTTGTTGAACTGTCAAAATGAAAGCTATTGCTACTGGGGGTGTGTTACGTAATTACCCCGGCGGATACACGCTCAATCTTACTTGCACAAGCAAGCATGTAATATTAATACGGTGAAGCGGTATAAGGGTATCACGACACACACTGCAGCATGCGGTGCGTGTAGCCGGCTCTTTTTTATAAATATACACTAATGTTATAAAAGTGAAAGTTTGGATGGATGTTTGTTACTCTTTCAAGCAAAAACTACTGATCGGATTTCGATGAAATTTGACACACAGATGGCTTATAATCAGGATTAACATATAGGATACTTGTTATCCCGATATTCCCACGGGAGCGAAACTTATGCGGGTGAAACCGCGGGGCGCATCTAGTAATTAATACGTTTAGTTTTTGTTTCGGATTTTACATTTTATCATAATTATGCAAGATTCTTGTTTCTTTGGACCGTAGTGCCCAACGGTTATCTATATAATAAACTCACCAGCAACCACGGCGTCATTCTTGATGGTACGTCTGACGATCATGATGGCATCGTGCAGGGAGCGCTCCGTCTCCTCCAGGAACTGCTCAGCGCCTCCTCGGAGGAGCAGAGTGCAGGTCTTGGCCGCGGGACAGCCTGTGGAGTTAAAGAGGAAATGGTAAATAATGAAGGAAGGGGCACCGACTATGAACAGCTACGATACCCTCAGTGCATGGAGACGCCTCAGCGGCCACTGCTAGAGACGGTATTAACAACACTTTTTAAACAAACCAAGCGGGTAACGGTTTATCCAACTACGATATAATGGTGTATAGAATTTGTATGGCGGTCTGTGACAGATATTAGACGACATGAATAAGGGCTATAGTATATGAATTCGCCACTAGAGGCGCTAGTGTAGCGTGAGGTCTCCAAAATGTCAAAAGCTTGTGGGTGGCCTTTCTCGGGTTTATTTCTAATTAGAATAATTTTGTGTATATTTTGCAATACCTGAGATATTATGGCAAATATGGTCAATGAAAAGTGTTATCTTTTGTAATTTTGACGTTCGAAAAGTGCTGATTCTCAGCCTAATTTGAATAAACGACTTTTGATTTGATTGTAAACGCGAAAGTTTGTGAGGATGGATGGATGGATAGATGGATGGATGTTGCTACTCTTTTACGCAAAAACTACTGCACGGATTTTGATGAAACTACATCAGAATAACACACACATAGGATACTTTTTGTCCCGATATTCCCTCGGGATCAACACGTTTGCGGGTGAAACCGCGGGGCGGTGCTAGTTACTAAATAAAACTTACAATAATCTTTCTTTTCTCTCTTTTATAGTTTTACGGTGTATATTTTATTATGCTGTTTTCTTTAAAAACATTAACTAAATCAAAATACAACGTATTTGTAATAATATCTTACCATTGGGTGAGACTTCTTTGTCATAACCTGAAGGAAAGGAGAGGATTAGGAACGAGGAATGAATAGAGGTAGTCACATGGATAAGGGGGGAGGGTTTACAAGTGAGAGGCAGTGGAAGTTGGCTCGAGGGGTATAGGGAGGAAGGGCGGGGTAAAGCTATAAGGGGAATATACACTAGAGCATTTTCTCGAGCATTTCCATGTAATGTACGGTTCTTACGAATGGTAGAATACTGGCAAAAGGTCAGTTTCCAAAAGCATTTCCATGTAATGGTGTGTGCACATCGGGTTTAAATTCGTCTTTGTAGAACTTCACCTCTGTCATTTATACTGGTATGAAAGTTTCTTTCTAAAGATCGATGTGTCATGTTTTCGCCTGAGCAGTGTTCAATCGTTGTTAACTAATATTAACAGCTTAGGGCCGGTTGTTTCAACGGTTGGTTAACGTAACATACGTACGTAAAATAATAACGATTACGTAATCGTTATTATTTGACGTAAGTCAAGGTCATAATTTGGAGCAGAGTCGAAGCAGTGGTGGCCAAATGGTAACGGCCGCGACTTACGAGTTGTAAACCCGGTCAGGCGCTTTACTTTGTGTAAATTATTTCATCACCACTGCTCTCAAAACGGTGAAGGAAAAAATCGTGAAGAAACCGGCATGTCCTAGAACCAAAAATTCGAAGACATGTGACATCTGCCAACCCGCACTGGGCCCGCGTGGATTACGCCCCATTCCCTCTCACCGAGAGGCCTGTGTCCCAGCAGTGGGAACATTATAGGCTGATTATGTAAGGTCATAATTTTTTGAACAATGCTTTTTTTTGTTTGACGACAGTTAGCGCCATTTTGGACGTATACGCGTACGTCAAGTGGGTGTGACTCAACCCGTCCTTATTTTGTTGAGCAAGAATGAATGATAGGGTGATGGTTGTCTTCCCTGGAGAATGGAAGGAAAAACGTGTTGTGCTGACTCAAGTCACACGGCACATGGTACAGACGCCAGCAGGTTAAGCTACCCCAAACTGTCAAATTTTCCCAATCAACCTTGAACCTTAATGATTTAGCAATAAAGTTGAAAATCTATTAAAGAACTTTGACAGATTGTAGTAGCTTGATGTGCTGGCGTCTGTACTTGTCCCATGTGACTACTACTACTTGAAGTCAACAATAAGATTCCATCCTCCGTCGGACGCTATTAAGCAAAGTAGAAGATTTAGCGTTGGAAGGCCTCCCACAAGGTGGACCGACGACCTTGTGAAGGCCGCAGGAACCCGTTGGATACGAAAAGCACAGAAGCGGTCCAAGTGGAGGTGCTTGGGGGAGGCCTTTGCCCAGCACTAGTATGAGCTATAGTACGCATCAAGAATAATAATCAAACTCACCAGTGAAAATGTTATACCGCTCACCGCCGACCTGCCGCTCGGTGAAGGCGGCGCACGAGCCCAGGGCTTCGGGCGCCAGGTCGCGCACTGAGCTGAGGACTGCGCCCCCGCACGCGCGCTGTGTGCGGCGCATGTCCTCGTCCGGCACGCGGCCCGCGCAGAACATGTCGCTGTGAAGGGAATGTTGAGATGAATGAAAGAATGTTGAGATATAAGGAGCAAATATCGTTTCGAATAGTGTAGAAGTCTTTATTTACACTAATGCCGTTTGTGATCTTCCTGTACGAGTCGCAATAAATTTAATAAATTTTTCTTTCTTTCTACTCACCGGTCAGCAAAGTACTGTGTAGCCACGTCTCCGATGGGCAGCTTGCTCAGCACCACGTTGGCCCCGCTGGCGTGGAGGGCTGCCAGCTTCTCGTACAAGATCTGCCACTCAGCGTCCACCACTTTCTGGTATTCCTTCACGTTGTCCACGCGCACCTGTGAAGAGATCCACGATCGTTACTGTCTTTATTTATAAACCACCTTCTGCCCGCGACATGGTCCGCGTAAAATTTCTTGTTCCTGCGACCCACCCTGTCGCATCGCTGCGCCCGCGCTAGTACTTCGATGTCACTTAGCGTTACTTTTGCTCGGCTCTTTAGCGTGATGTTAAATAGCCTAATAGCCTTCCTCAAAAATTGGGCTGTGAAACGCAGAAAGAATCTTTGTAAATCCGACTAGATCGAGAGATTACCGCGTTCAAACATTCAGGGGGTCTACTACGAAGTGCAAAGTGCGAATGATCGGATCGGACCGACACATGGCCGAACCGAATATTATTGAAAAATGCGAAAAAAGTTCGGACCGGCTCAGTTGGGTCGGGACCATAGTCAATATTCGAAAGAGTGTAGGAGTGTAGGATCGGGACCGACCGAACCAAATAGTAACTTCGTAGCAGGAAACGGCCGAACATTCGGCCGATACCACTTCGGAGTATAGGCCCCCAGACTCTTCAGCTTTATTATTAGTATAGAATGCGCTTGTTAGATAAGGGGGGGAGAGGAGGGGTATATCCGCTTCCTTTCTAACAAACGCATTCTCACGTCCGCACCTTCGACGCTTTCTTGTAAAACTTGTGTGACAGGCCTCATAATACGTGTGATCCTCACTAGCATTCAGAAATTGGATCCGTTGTTCATAATCATTGGCCAGGCACAATTTATAATAATTACTAGCTGCGCCCCGCGGTTTCACGTAAGTTTCGACTTTATTTGATTTTTATTTGTTGCTATCAGAGGGGCAATTCTCGTAATTTTAAGAACGTTCACAGTCTGATCTCAGTCTCATCTGTCAAAAATACCTCTAATTTCCCTACATTTTTTCATGTTTTTGACATTTCTTTGTCGCCGAGATGAGACTGCGACTAGATTTTGAACGTTTTAAATTACGAAAATTGGCCTTCTGATGTATGTATCAGGTGTACTGTGTCTTTTAGTCTGTGCTAAATAAATGTATGTATCTCTTTCTACGCACTCGCCGCATCAGGGATGCTATCCGTGTCCGCATCAGTGCGTAAAAATTTCGCACGCCATTCTCCGCGAACATCCCCGATGCACTGCAAAAGCGCGGCAGCACCAACATAACTCTCTCTCTCTCTCAACATATCTCTACTCTACCTCTACTCACCTCAGCGTTATCCCTTTCCGCCTTCAACTCCAGCTCAATGTTGAGGAGAGCAATTTTGCAGTTCTCATAGTTCTTAGGCTGCATCTCAAATCCAGCATAGGAGAAAGTCTTCTTGAACGCAACGCCAGCGACCAAGAAGGACTCTTCTAGAGCTCCACCCGAGATCTTCTTGATTCCTGGTTGATGAAGAGCATATTAGGTTGGATGGAGAAACCTTGGCTTTGGCTTGTTGGAAAATGTGGTGAGATCTAATATTGAAACCTCCTGTACGGATTGGCAAGGACAACAACGCCCAAGCTGTTACCACGAATTCAGTAAATAATTCTGAACCCCACAACTTTTTCGTCAGTTATTTAAAAAAAAAAATCACCAACCCGCACTGAGCCCGCGAGGTGGATTATGACCAACTCAATGTCTCAGAGAGGAGGACTGTGTCCCAGCAGCGGGAACAAAATAGGCTGGTTATGTTGTATATTTAAAAAAAAAAATTGCTGTTCCATACATTTTGACCGGTATTGCACTTTTCTATGAAACTGCAGATTTTTTTTATAACCAATGAAAATTTTCTACGCTGGGGGGTCTAGAATCATGTGCTGAATTCATGGTTTCACTTTGCGCTCCTGTATACAGTCCCTGCGCGCACTGTATACAGTCCCTGCCTCCCTGTATACAGTCCCTGCCACCCTATATACAGTCCCTGCCACCCTATATACAGTCCCTGCAACCCTGTATACAGTCCCTGCCATCCTGTATACAGTCCCTGCCAGCCTGTATACAGATAAATATACAATTGATGTATTAAGTATTACACTTACCAATCATATCCAGAGGCAAGAGAGGAGCATCCAGAGACAAGACGGCATCAACCACCATCTTGGAGAAGTGTCCCTTCTGCTGGTGAATCAGCTTCGAAGACATGGTCGTGGAAGCGCACTTGGTGAGCAGCTCCCTGGTAAAGATGAGTGATTATAAGCTTTAGCTGGGTAAAGTAAAACTAAAACCATTGCATTATTTTGATATTGGTTGTGATAAAGTTTATAATGGTTTCGGTAAAACTGAGGTAAAGTTGGTATGGGTAAAGTTGATAATATTTTTGGGTAAAGTTGACAATGGTTTGGGTAAAATTGATAATGGAATGGGTAAAATTGATAATGATCTGGGGTAAAGATTAAAATGGATGAAAAGTTGATAATAGCATGGGTAAAGTTGATAATGGTTTGGGTAAGGTTGATAATGGCTTGGGTAAAGTTGATAATGGCATGGGTAAAGTTTATAATGGTTTGGGTAAAGTTGATACTGGAATGGGTAAAATTGATAATGATCTGGGGTAAAGATTAAAATGGATGAAAAGTTGTAAATGGTCTGAGTAAAGTTGTTATAGTAAGCCTCATTTCTACTATCATGATCCACACAGCTCTTCAGAAATTGGATCCGTTTGTTATAATCAGTGGCTTACGTTCTAACGGACATTTAAAACTGAATTTTATATTAATACATAAATGAATAATAATTACGTAAATATATCAAAGGACTTGACATTCATAAAACTGACATACCTCTGTTCCTCGGGCGATTTGTTGTCAATCTTGACAGCCAGCTCCTTGACGCGGTCTACTGCTAACTTGGCAGCCACGCGGATGGCACGCACGATGATGCGGGGGTGTACTCCTGAACAAATATACGATTTTTGTTACGTGTTAGCAACTTTTCAGTGACGCCTGGTTGATAGCTCGCATTGTTACATAACATAAATAATCAGCCTATAATGTTCCCACTGCTGGGACACAGGCATCCTCTCTGTGAGAGGGAGAACCTAGACAGGCGCTTTACTTTGTGTAAATTATTTCATCACCACTGCTCTCTAAACGGCGAAGGAAAACATCGTGAGGAAACCGGCACGTTCTAGAACCAAAAAATTCTAAGACATGTGACATCTACCAACCCGCACTGGGCCCGCGTGATGGATTACGGTCCACTCCCTCTCAAAGAGAGGCCTGTGTCCCAGCAGTGGGAACATTATAGGCAGATTATGTATGTATGTTATGTCTGTTGTATGGAGAAAGCCTCATAGGTTGTAAACATGATCCTCATTGAATATCAGAAATTGGATCCGTTTTTTATAATCATTGGCATGGATTAAATTAGAAAAAAAAAACCTATTAGACCCTCGGTCAAGACACCCTTGTATTAATTACTGTGCTTTCTCGCTCGTTAACAACTCTCCAGGGGGTCTACTCCGAAGTGGTATCGGCCGAATGTTCGGCCGTTTCCTGCTACGAAGTTACTTTTTGGTTTGGTCGGTCCCGATCCACTTCGTAGTAGACCCCCAGAACAGCCTTATAACGAGTGCATTTGTTTATTTAATCTTTTCGCACACAAAAAGGTACAAAGGCGGACTTAATGCCTTAGGCATTCTCTACCAGTCAACCAAGGGTGGTGAAGAGATTAGATTATGACACTAGCTACGCCCCGCGGTTTCAACCGCATAAGATTTGATCCCCTGGCGATATCGGGATAAAAAGTATCCTATGTGTTAATCCTATACTTTTTATCCCGATATTCCCACGGGATCGATACTTATGCGGGAGAAACCGCGGGGCTCTGCTAGTGCTTATACTATACAAGTTGTCGTTTTGCATCCTCGTCAAACTCAAGGAGGTGACTATGCTACTGATTCTCGACACGAATCAATAATAAAATAAATAGGTATTTTTTTTTTCCTAATTATCGGAAATCGGCATGCGTGTGACACGCATTTTAAAACGCGGCCTGTTTGAGACCGCACTGCAAGTGCCCTTTTACACACACAAAAAACGCGGCCGCTTATACGATACCATAACGCGATTCTGTTCTTTGAAAGTGGAGTATTCTGAAATACTGTAAAACAAGTATTTATTCGTTATTTACCAGAAATCGTAATTTTATTTGATTATTTATGTATTTCTTAACAGCCTCCTGAAATTTGACGAGGATGCAAAACAACAGATTGTTTAGCCCGAGCAAACAAATTTATCTCTACAAAAGATAAAATTTCAGAGTAAACTTTGACATACCCTCTTCAACAAAAGGCTTGAGCCTCTTCAGGAGTTCTCCAGCCAATATGACGACTGATGTGGTGCCATCGCCAACCTAAAAGTAGAGAAACCATAAAGTATCCATATTTTGCATTCTCTTCTTTTTTTTTAACTTGAATAATAGTTTTTATTTGTAAGGTCCTTTTTGTTTTGAACATTCCACAGAGAACGAAATCGATGGATATAACCAGCGGACGATCGTCGCCGGTGGCGTCTTCGAGACGGCAGTACAGTTTGCTGCACCGGACGACGTCATTACGTCGGCGCCGGCTGTCGCTGAAAACCAGCGCTGGGGCTCACTCTTGCATACGGTCGCAGCATAATGCTGAGCGACAGCCGTTTTGCGTGGATGTGCGCATGTTTCCACCAACTATTTCTTATTTTTTTGTGTTTTATGTTCTTTTTTACGTCATTTACCGCAAATAAACGTGTTTCCTTTATTTCTTTCTTTACTAATTCGTGACGCCAAAAGAGAGGGCACAACTTCTGCCACGGACCGCCATTGAAATTCGTCAATTTCTATACGTCATTAAGCGCCGGTTGTTGCAAACGGTTGGTTAACGTAGCAATAACGATTACGTAATCGTTATTATTTGACGTACGGTAAGGCCATAATTTCGTAATTGTAATTTGAAACAACGCTTTTTTTTTTTGTTTACGTATACGACGTATACGCGTGCGTCAATTGGACGTGAATTAACTGATAGTTAATTATTTGACATTAGCAATGATGTTAATATATCATTAGATAAAAAAAAAATTGATTATAAAACACTGTTTGCACAAATTTTACCATTAGTTACTATTTTTAACAATTGGTTGAGTTGAGAGAGCAGTGGTGGCCCAGTGGTAACAGCCGCGACTGACCGAGTTGTAGGTCGTAGGTTCGAACCCAGACAGGCGCTTTACTTTGTGTAAATTATTTCATCACCACTGCTCTCTAAAAGGTGAAGGAAAACATCGTGAGGAAACCGGCATGTCCTAGAACCAAAAATTGGAAGACATATGACAACCGGCACTGGGCCCGCGTGGTGGATTGAGGCCCGCTCCCTCTCACAGAGAGGAGGCCTGTGTCCCAGCAGTGGGAACATTATAGGCTGATTATGTAACTACGGATCAAAAAACCGACCCTAGTCGTAGTGTATAATTGTATAGGACATGTGTGAGTACTATGTACATACTATGAAGCTACCATTTACTGGGTACGTCTTTCATTGACTTGAATGTGCCCTGGCGGCTGAGAGTATGTCATGCTCACTCAAATGTCTCGCTGATGGTGGCACATTTGTTGGATCATTTAGCTCCCTTCAAAATGGTTGAGCTGAATGGTGCTAATCCATGCGTCATGTTCGTGAACGGGCGCCGTCAGTAAGGACTGGTCATCTCTTTGCTGCCCTGACTTATTATAATTTTTGAATTGTTTAAAACTTTTCATTACGGACGCTTTTAACGTTCTGCATCGTTCTCACATGCATAATTTTTAACGTGAATGATGTAATCAATACTTTGTAACCATATTATTTTGATTTAAAAGAGTGTCCGTGGTACTACTGCAAACGAAGACTACTACACTTTGGAATGGGCAACTTGCTTCATTTTTCTGACTGACCGACCCCTTGACAATTCAAAAGTGCCTGTAATTTGTTTAATTGAAATAAATAGTTCGAGTTTGAGTTTTGAGTGCGAGTGAACGGTGACACTTTCGGTTTCTATGGAAAGTGTTGACAATGCCGCCTCTACGTGTGCCTCCGAGGCGTCTGCGTGCTCCGTGTTATGTTTTAATATCATATAATTATTAGCCTCATTTCTACTATCATGATCCTCACAGCCATTCAGAAATTGGATCCGTTCATTATAATCATTGGCTAATATTATTAGTAAGATGTTCCTCATTGTCCATTACTCAAAATACTTACATTCCAAGTATGCTCACACGGCGCTGTTACGCGACAAAATAAATGCCTTCTTTGTCTATGCCATAATGCAGTGTTTTTCAATGTGTGGGTCTCGACCCTCTAGCGAGCCTCTAGAGGGGGCCGCCGTGTCTTTTACTATTGGAAGTTCCAAATGGAATCAAACACTTCAAAGTTTCAGTGGTTGATTGTGGGAATTCTGTTTTTCTGTTTAACCAAAAGGTACCCAAAGTCACAGACTTGAATTCCAAGTTAGAAGTCCCGGTCGTGAAATATTTTTCGATACTAAGGGGGCCGCGCCATGAAAAACACTGCCGTACTACAAATAAACCCTTGAACTAAGGCTAAAGATGTTGGTACCAGGGATAAGTTCTCATTATTAAAGTACTCACGTTCTCTTGCTCGCTAACCGACGCTTTGAACGTTGGGCACTTTCAACTTGCAATATAAACCAAAATCATTGTTACTGATAAATGATTTTGTTTTTGTAAGTAGGTTTGTACAAACGCTTTTTTTTACACGTCAATCATATTTTAAAAACTAGATGAGGTCGGCGTTTCCTGTCTGACTACTCTGAGAAGAAAGGCCGAAACAAACACAGAGGTCACAGTCTCTTTTAAAGTCCAGACATAATCTTACTAACCTCAGCATCCTGTGACTTGGCGATATCCACCAGTGTCTTGGCAGCGGGATGGACAATGTCCAACAGCTTCATGATGGTAGCTCCATCGTTAGAGATCACTGCTTTGCCGTTATGGTCTACGATGAGTTTGTCCATGCCACGAGGGCCGAGGGTGGTGCGGACCTTGAAATAAATAATTTGGTTATGATATATCTTCACTTGTATCTTAATGATGGAACTTGTAAGAGTCCCTTTATAATAAACTAATATGATTATGTAGATAAAGTGTACAATAAGTTCGCAAGATTTTTATGTTAGGATAACGTTGATAATGGCGCCGATTCCTTTGTTCACAAACTAAACTAAATTTAAAATCATCAGTGCATCTTTTTCTTCATATTTCATTAAGAAAAGGACAGAAGATAAAATATTAGTTTAGTCCTGTCAAATTAAGATACTCCATAGACAGTTTAGACGTGATTAAAAACATGGCGACTAAAAATACGTCAATATTTACGTCAGGCGCTGACTAATTTGACAGGACTAGACTAATATTATTTTCTGTCCTTTTCTTAATGAAATAGAAAGAAAAAGATGCACTGAACTTAAATTTCGTTTAGTTTGTGAACAAGGGAATCAGCGCCAATGTTTGGGTATAATTGGTAACCAGGTGGGGGGTAAACTAGTAGATAAAGTTGGCATTCAGGTAAGGGAAAAGGGTAATCAGTTGAGGGTAAAGGTGGTAATCAGGTGAGGGTAAAGTTGGTAATCAGGTGAGGGTAAAGTTGGTAATCAGGAGAGGGTAAAGTTGGTGATCAGGTGAGAGTAAATTGGTAATCAGGTCAGGGTAAATTGGTTATTAGGTGGGGGTAAATTGGTAATCAGTTAAGGGTAAACTAGGTAATCAGGGTACAGGGTGGTGAAATAAGGACTAAGGAGAGAAGGGTGGTTCAAGTTGGTAGGGGTTGGGTTAAGTATTTTATGATGGCATGCGGGGCCCGCCAGCCAGGCGGGAGGGTTTGGAAGTAAAGGCTGAGCCGGTTTCCCATGGCCCCCCATCACGGCGATGCGGGAACACCGCCGAGTTTTAGTGGGTATACTGTCGGTGCCGTTTCGACAGGAGTCCCACATACCCCGTCTCGTCCCCCGCGAGCGGGTGCGTTTCTCAGCGACAAAAAAAAAGTATTTTATGATAGTTTTTATAGTAAGCCTCATTTCTACACATGATCCACACAGCTCTTCAGAAATTGGATCCGTTTGTTATAATCATTGGCATACTATGTACCTTTTTATTGACAGAGGGACAGTGATAATCACAAAAGTTACTGTGATTTTTTCATGTTGGCATATGATTTATCACCGTGCAGAAGCACCTTTTGGCCTCATACAGGACAAAAATTTTTATACTATTGTTTTTTTTCTGTGTTTATATCATAGACAATCTATTTAGTTTGTATTTCAGTCTGTGAGAGTCTTAATAAATGAATTTCCTTTCAATCCGCTTCACTCACAGCATGACGATATTTCCAATAGCAGCAATCAATCTGCCTAGCCTTTTCCCAACTATGTTTGAATCGGCTTCCAGTCAAACCAAATTATAGTTATATTACACAAAATGTATGATGTATACTCACAGCATCGACAACGAGTTGGCAGGCATTGATATTGGAGATGAGTTGCGGCTTGCCCTGTGACTGGTCCGTCCCCTCCTTCAGCAGTAGGATCTGTGGTTGCTGTAATGTGATTGTAAATGCTTTTTTAGCACTGCTTTCAATGGGAAGAAAGTGTATAAGACAAAGTTTGGTGCTTGTGGCATAAACAAGTAGAGATATGATAGAGTATTTGTTATTGTTTAGTGGGCTACTGGACCGGATATGTCTACCGCATGTCAAATAACAAATGGGCTAAGAGAACTACTGATTGCGTCCTACTAAACGCATCGTGGCAGACCAAGACGAGCTTGAATCCTACCGAAAAGACTTGCCGGCACTAACGAATGACAGAATTGTATGGCAAAGGGAGAGGAAAGCCTTTGTCCTGCAGTGCGACATTACGGGATATTTTTATTTTATTATAAAAAAATATAAAATAATAAAATAAATAATACAGGTTAGTTAGTTAGTGGTTTATTTTTGGTCAGAGGATACAAAATGGGGTGCTATGAAATAAAGGACTGAAAACATGACGGCAACGGGTTGAACCATTGATTGTAGACAATAATGTCTTACATTTAAGTGTTCTGTACGATAGAATTGAGAAAATCAAGATTATAATTCAAGTCCCAAATGCCTCTTCAAAAGCATTCCTTCAACACCATTTTTACAACAAACTGGACTGTGACAAAAAACACAAAGACCCTTTTAAACCTTTTTTTTTTTGTTTAATTATTTCTAAGTCTTCTTTCCTAAGTGTCTTGTTATGTACAGTTACGAGCACTAATATGTCAACACTTGGAAACTTTCAATAGCGATTTTTGTGTGAAATAACGAAACCAACAATAAAATGATAAAAACCTATGGGTTCGAAAATACTATGTTCATGCCAATATATTCATTAAAAAATAAAGGAGTAAATCGCTTTTGAATTAAGCTAAGTGTATACATACTTATGTTCATGACTGTACACTCCAACTGAAGTTCATCTTATGGAGATGCAGATCTAGGTTTTTGCACAAGGGGGGCAAATAATTCTCTCTGGGGGGATTTTTCAAGCCTTGAAAAGCCTTTAAAACCAAAACCTTTGGCACCTGTTTTCCATAATCTGAACAATGGGCCCCCCTTTCGGGGATGGTGATGACTTATCTATATCTTAGTAATATAAACTACAGGACTCAGGTTTCATCAACGCCCGGGTAGGGGCAACTGTACCCATCGCCCTCCCCCCTATAACCATGCCAGTATGGAGACCCAGTTTTATTGGGGTGTAACCTCAGGAGGGGGACTGAATTATTCTCTTTATTTGTTATGTTTCATTATTTATAAAAAGTTCAGTCTTATAAATAAAACCTAATTTAGATCCAGTCATAGCGTTATATACTGAACTATTTATTTTACAATTAAATCTGGTGTGGAAATTGCATGGAATTTCGACTATTACAAAGAACTGACTGAATACTGAATAAAACTATATTATAAATTGTGTGTATTTTTAATGTAAAGTATGGAAAACATACAATTTTGGTTTTATTCCAAAATAAATACGAAAATATTGTAATTTAAAGTTCTAAAGGATGTATTACATGTTGCTATGTCCATATGTGTAGACAAAGAGATTTTAATTTAAGTATTTCAAGATTTTATCGCGAGTCACATGAACATTTGCGATTCTGAAATCATACTTTCATAGACAATGAATGACAATTGAACATCGACTGAAAGCCGGATAGTTTTTAATATTTTTTTCAATAAAATAACACTTTTTAACATGATTAGCTGTGACAATAGTGATAAGAACACTCTATCATACCCATAGCGGCCGTATTTCACGTGAAAATTAGTCAGAATTCACAAAAATACGAATATGTCTCGAAGTTTAACCCTCAACTTTTTGTATCACTTTTACCCAAGTAAATACACACAAATGACACTAAATATTGGTGCGGCCGGATTATTTACACCATGCTCTTTTAACCTGTGTTAATTAAAATGCGAAAATATCAAGGATTATCCTAGAAAAATGAAATTAAATTACCATTTTGACTTAGATATTTCCACAAATAAAACAGAATGAAATAATGAATGACTTTGACAAATTGACAAAATACTTTGACAGCTGACTTTAGAAGGGTTGCTATACTTTGTTTCGTTGCCTCGAAATGGGTAAATTGAGATTTATTTTTATTCAAATCTATTTCGAAGCATGAATAAGAATTGATTGCTAAACAGAAACAATAAATTCCCTGACATCGTTTACTTTGATACAATAATTCATCCCAAACCAGCTAATATTATTTTTGTTACAATCAGTGGAGACTTTAATGTCACCATGACGGGTATTCAAAGTTTAGGTGTAGTAACTAAACGTGGTTCTGATTGGCTGTTGAAGAAAAAAGGAACGGTTTCTTTTAGAGGAGGAACCTACTGAGTAATATCGATTAAATCGTGTCGTGTCGTCGGTCCGTGTAGAATCGATTTATTTTAATGTTATTAACCAACATGCACATTTTATAAAATAAATTACGTCTGAAGACATGCATACGAGAGGGGCTGAAACCACCTCGCAGAGGTCCGTTAGATGCTACTTAAAGACTATTAGCTTATAAATTATATATTTAAATGTATTGCTGTAAGTAAATAAAAAAAAATCTATATAAAATACACAAAATAAATATTATTAAATAAAAACTATTTTATTTTAACCTCATTAACTTTGGAGATACAAAAAGTAGGTATATATTTTGTCCGTATTTATCTGTGTAGTTAGAAGATAAATAGTGTCGCATTAGGAAAAAAAATAGACCACTCACACATACTAGGACATAACACTGAAATACATACATGTCAAATTTACGAGCTTAAAAAAAGATCATTCTAAAAAGAGTTGCTTATCGTTTTAAAATATACCAGCCACTAAGCTAAAGGCAACTTGACTACTCGCCTTAAAATATTTATAATCGATTTGTATCTAACTTAATCAATAAAATCGAAATTTTGACATGTAAAACTTCCACGCACCTCTCTAATTAGAAACGTCAAAAAAGTCTTCACAGCGGCGTATGTGACGTACTGAATTCAGAATTATAGAGAAAATTATTGAAAAATCTGCGAAAATACTATTAATTATTGTAAAGAATACTAAAAATGAGCCGCCAAGTGGATATAAAGGCGTTAGTGTCCCATATAGTGCGTGGAGACGGGTCAGATAGATGCCGAATATGTATGGGAGATACCACAGAGGGACAAGTTCATTTAGAAGATACGGTTATGATGGACGGGGACAAGCCAGTGACGCTTGCTGAGCTGCTAGAAGTCATCACAGGAGTCGAGGTACGATATTTTTGGCATATCTACAAGCTCAGCATCAAACGATTTGTTTATTTTCTGTGCAAAACGGAACGGCGTCTTCCCGCCGCGATGGTCGCAAGATGGCCGCGACGGGAATTTGACGAAAATTAAAATTATGATTTTTTTCCATCATCTCGTTTGATGTTGCTGTTTGATTATTATTCAATCGTTAGTTTACACTTTTAAATGATCCCTATGCTTTAAAATCTTTTATTCTTCGCCTTCCCTAGTGTAGGCGTTTACGGGGTCTGCTATGACGTCATATCATGCAAGTACAATAGGTTACAGCTTACAGCATTAGATTGTTAGGTTATTAGGTAGAGTCAATTAAATAAATTACTATACGTTTTTGCTACGAAGCTAAAATGTTTCCTGTATGTTTTATGCCAAAAATATAAGTTTTAGTCATAACTGGCTTTGTAAATTCAACCAACAACAGTTTTTCAATTTTTAAATACCAATACTAATAAATATTTTAATGAAATCTGCCAGACATAATGGTGGCAGTCAACTTACTTAACTTGCCTCAATGAAAATATTAACAACCATCTTCTGGGCAATAAACAAAATAGAAATTTGCACAATATTATTTGTAATTCATCTCGGTAGGAAATATTCTATGCACTTGGTATTGTTATTATTTTGGTTAAGGATACTTAATCCATTAAATGTCTACCTAACTAAATTATCAACTGTCAGAAATTCACACAACATAAATTATAAATACAGTAGAGTGCCGATTATCTGAACTAATTAGGGAACACGGGTGTTCGGAAAACCGATTTATTCGGACAATCAAACTTTAACTGAAAAACTGTTGCAATAAAAGCATATACAGAAAAATAATTAACCAGTTCACAAACTGTAACTATGAATTAACCCTTTGAATGCCGAAATTGGCTATACGGCCAAAGTTGGTTGCCACCATACATTTGTCTATTTACGGATATATACGTATATGGCATCAGCGAAAAAAAAAGCAGCCTGGGTGCCGATATACGTATAATTACGTAGTCCTACGTATCTATCCGTAGTCGGCGTCCTGCATAAAAACCATATACGGATATATCCGTAGTCGGCATTCAATGTGTTAAGCATAATGATTCTAGACCCGCTAGCATAGAAGATTTTCATTGGTTATTAAGAAAAAATTCGTTGTTCCATACATTTTGACTGCCTACGCTAAAATTGATTTCATAGAAAAGTGCAACCTACGTACTTTTCTATGAAACATTTTTTACTTCTAGGTTTTTTTTTTGACAACCTTTATTTTTCTACGCTAGGGGGTCTAGAATCACAGAGTACTTAATATACTCCTTTTTAAATCAGTGAATTTTAAATATACATGTAGCTCCAATAGTAGGCATAATCCATTATTATTATTATTAAAAGCCTGTGATGCCCCACAGCTGGGCAAAGGCCTCCCTACTCTCTTTGTTGCATAATCCATTTGTTGAGCCCAAAATTAATTAAAAGTCAGTAAAATAATACCATTGCCTTATTTTATCAACTTTATACTCTTAAAAGACTGCTGCACCTGTACTACAACCACCACCGAGTTTTGTCGACAGAAGAATAGACAAAATGACAGATATTTTGTCTATTCTGTCGTTTTGTCCTTTCTTCCATTGACAAAACCCGTTTCTATGGTGGTCGTGCTACGCATGCAGTACAAAATAGGATAATCTACTATAGTATAATTTCTATCAATGGTAAACTAAGGTGTAAATCTTACCGTTTTACGGCTGAACCCAATTACCTATCTATCACCAGTTTTGGCACACTGGAGGTAGAAATATCTATCTCTGGTTTTAACATCCCAATAATCAATGGCAGTAACGATTTGTATGATTATATTATACTGGCAGTTATAATTTGTGCTGGCTACCATCAGTAGTAATCAATAGGTTATTGATTTCGGCCATTAGTCCCATGTTATTAGCCGATTACCGCAGTTTCTGACAATCTTTAATTATTATCAAACTCTGCTGTCACTTTCAATAGAGTCGATTGATTCAAGAAAAGAAAAACTCAATATTATGTACACCCTATAAATTACAGATATAAATATAGAAATTTTACAAAGGGTGACACAATGGGCGGTCTTATCCCTAATGCAATCTTTTAAAGACAACCTTTGGATGGTTTAAAAAGGGGGAGGAGAGACAATACTGTAGGTAGTCTGTGGTGTACATACATAAAGCATATTATATTAATCTATATACATATTCAAGAAAATGCCCAAAAACCACTTAAGCCCTAAATAAAGGGCGAAGGAAGGAACATGGGTGGGTTTTAGTCAGTAAGAGTCTGACACTCCCTTCCGCTCCACCCAGAGCGGGAGGAGTCATTTGATGATTTCCCATCCCAAAAAAAAAAAAAAAAAAAAAAAAAGCCCTAAATAAATATAAAACCAACACGAGGAATACAGCTATTGGCCGTTTGACTAGTACGGTGGTTGCAGGTGCGGCTGGATGATGACCTGCCTCTAGGACTGTGCAACATATGCTCAGTGTCAGCACTCCAAGCAGCGGACTTCAGGACCCAGTGCCGAACAGCTGCCACACAGTGGGAGACCACACTGGAACTCCTGAACAGCATACCAGATCAAACTGCCTTTAATAACCGAATTATAGCCGTACTCTCTGAGAATTCAATCTCTATTACAAGGGAGGAAAATGAAACAAAAAAGCCGGTTTTCACTGAACCACCAAAGTTGCCAAAGCAGAAGAGTAGGTGTGAGAACATTAAAAGCCACAAATGTCAGTGCCCGGGCTGTGGTAAGCGGTTCTTGTATGCCCAACATCTGTGCCAACATTTGAAAGAGTCGTCCAACAACCAACATGCTTGCCACATTTGCGCTAAAATTATGACGAGGCAGGAGTTGATTTTGCATTTGATTGATACTCATAACCGAGAGCCGTATGACTGTAAGAAATGCCCAGCTATGTTCCGTACTTACATGCAGTATAAGATGCATCTTTCGAAGGCCCATGCATCTGGAGCATGTACTTGTGGCGAATGTGGCCGAAACTTCCAGAGCCAGCATGCATACTACGCCCATCTGTCAGTCCACACCCCAAAAACATGTCCTGGCTGTGACGAACTGTTCAGAAACCAAAAATGCTACCATTACCATGTCAAACGCTGCTGTAATCTCGACAAAACACGTTTAGACATTCACAAAACGAAAAATAAAGCCACCATAACCGTTAAAAAGAAGAATAAAAGCATAAAAGTGGGTATGCGAGGAAGCGCGGACTCTGAATGCATTTGTGACTACTGCAAGAAGAAATTCGCTGGGAAGAAGTTCGTTGCTGCGCACATACAAATCGTGCATATGAAAAATACTCATCGACCTTGTATATACTGCGGAAAGTTACTGGCAGCAGCTCACATGACCACTCACGTCAAAAAACACGAGTCGACTGAGTCGTATCAGTGTGGGCACTGCGGTATCGTGTTGAAAACGAAGTTAGGTTACATACAACACGTTCGCCTACACACCGGCGAACGTCCCTACCCCTGCAAATTCTGCGGAGAGTCCTTCTCCGCGTCTTCTAGACGGTCAGAACACATCAGAAAATGTCATAGAGAGTCTGAAATTGTTCTGAAGCATGCTTGCGAGTTCTGTCCAGCGAGGTTTAGACTGCCTTATAGGCTGAAGAAACATGTTAATACGGTCCATAGCAAAGGGAAAGAGCCGTTGTTGCAGTTTGAGTGTAATGAATGTCATCAGAAGTTTAGCAGTTGCAGAGGCCTGCTTTATCATAGCAGGAAGCATCAGGAGTGTGAGAGTGCTCCTGCTAAGAGAGTGACGGAGGTCGTTTAGCCTGGGCTTAGCCCTATGAAACGTTATTTTTACACAAAATATTAATACGGCCTTATTAGGAACAAGTTTTTTCTAAAGACACAGGTTTAAACCCACGATCCATTTTTGGATTACGAACTTTTTCCGACCTCGCATTGTATAGGTTTTTCGTACAATCAGAAGTCAGCTTATACTGGTTAAGTATAGCTTGGAATTAGGACGATGTAGCTCACCACGCTTGTCTAACGCGGGTTGGTATAATATTTTAATATAATGTGTGGATAAAGTACTAAATACAACAACAAAAAGTAATTTTTGAGTTATCGTAAATACAACAACAAAAAGTAATTTTTGAGTTATCGAAGTTTTACGTTTAGATGTGTATTGCTGCAATGGTGTTGAGTATGTAATATTTTGAAATATTATCACTTATGGGCAAATATACTAATATTTTTAGGAGTCAAGTTGTATTACATAGACTAACACAATTTTCGAGTTATTGGGAAGAATGTGGGTTGAGTCCTTTTTGCTAAACTATGTCCAATTTGTAATTTTTTATATTATGCTAGCTTGGTGACCCGGTGGTAACGGGTGGTGACTTACGAGTTGTAGGTCGTAGGTTCGAACCCAGACAGGCGCTTTACTTTGTACAAATTATTTCATCACCACTGCTCTCAAAACGGTGAAGGAAAACGTCGTGAGGAAACCGGCACGTTCTAGAACTAAAAATTCGAAGAAATTTAAAAACCCTTTAATGCAATTTACCATTGACATGCATGTACGGACGCCCGCAGGTCAAGCTACTCGAAACTGTCAAATTTTCCCGATCAATCTTGAACCTTAAAGCGTTAGCGATAAAGCTGAAAATCTAATAAAAAAAATTGACAGATTGTAGAGCTTGATGTGCTGGCGTCTGTACAAAAAAATAAATTATAATTTATAATAACGAGTTACAGCAGTGGAAACGATGTAAAATGATTATGCTGCCCGTCCGTTTCACGACGTACGTCTTATAAATAAACATCTGTTAAAAAATAATTGATTGCCTTAATACCAGGATAACTAATTATCAAAATCATTTATATGCGTAAATAAAGTACTTAAAGAAAGTTCTTAAGGATCTTCTTAGTGTTTTTTTTTTTAATTTGGTTCAAGGGCTTTGTCGCTTAGCGACCACATCGCCCAGTGCACAAAAAACACAAAATTGTTGATTACATTCTACTTCTAACTTGTACAACTGTTTAGCCTTATCGGACACTGAAAAAGCAAGGATTGTACCAATTACAAAAGCCAATATCATACGTTTTATATCGTCTTCAAAACATAGTTCTCTTATTGTGCTTTTGTGTCTTTATAGATACTGATACGTTATCCGTCGCAAATTTGCAAAAAACGGCTTTGCATTTGTATACTTTACCGTGTAATTGAATATAGAAGATAAAGGACACATTGAAGACCAAAAGCTCATTGTTTTAGGTCGAGTACACAACAACGCTGCCTAACAAACTCTGCCTCCGGTGCAGTCAGGACCTAACATCAATAGTACCCTTCATAAAACTTTGCAAGGAGTCCGCGAAACGCTGGAACCAGATCTCAGACTTTTTAGTTATGCTAGTACCCTCAAATAAAGCTAAAAATGTTTATATTGAAATCGGTAATGACATAGAAACGTATACGGACACTTCCAGATGTAACGTTAGTAAGATTACAACGCGAAAAGAGGCTCTACAGAGTTTTAAGTTGCGGCTCCGCCGGCAGATGGTCTATAGAAGTCGATTGGTTCAGGTTGAATCAGTAGGTCAAAGCGGGCAAGGATTAGTAGCCAAAGGAAAACCCAAAATGTCTTGCCCGAATTGTGCCGCCCAATTTCAATGTTTCTTCAAGTTCAATATGCATTTACGTGAATTCCGAAAAAAAATCTGCAGATTCTGCTACGAAATACTAGATATTTCCGCCTACATACAGCACTGTACAAAGGCGCACAATTTGGCTCTATTCGCTTGCCCGATTTGCTTAGAAAGTTTCGAAAAAGAAAGCGCTCTCAAATCACATAAACTCAAACACGAGAAAGGACCTGAAGAATGCCTTGAGTGTCATGAAACGTTCGCAAATTCTGGACACTTAAATAAACATATGAACGTTAAACACAAACCTATGATCTGCGGGTGCGGAAAAAGACTTCCGAACCGCGTTTGTTTCTCTAAACACAAGAAAATCTGTGTCCAACACAAAGATGTGAAGCTGAAATTCATTTGTGACTACTGCAAAGTAGAATACAGTAAGAAAAACTGCTTAAAAATGCATATAAAATTAAGGCACACTGTTGGATGGGTCTTCCAGTGTCACGCTTGTGGGAAGAAGTTCTCGAGTCGTGCGCATTTGGTCGAACATGGAACTACGCATGAGAAAATCACAGATAGGCATGTATGTTATTGCGGTGCCAAGTACAGCTCAAGAAGGGGCTATGAAAGGCATTTGAAAAAGCATACGGAAGCGAAAAAGCTAAGGGGTCCGAAAAGAAAGATAAAATCTTAGTCAAATGCCTCGTTTGCTGCAGAAGTATGATTATAACTAGCAACTAAATGATTTTTTTGTCCGTCACCCAATTTTATGATAACTATATCATAAAACTTTTTCCTAATTCATTGATTCATCTGTTTGGAAAATTCGCCTGCTCGATAACGTAAATAAATGTATGTTGCAATGTATGTTGTCGAACTGTCAAAATGAAAGCTGTACCTACTGTCAGTGTGCAACGCAATTACCCCCTGTACTCCTTCTACACAATGACTCGTAATGATTTCTATTTAGAAATAAAGAGTGGCAGGGACATCGACCCGTAAAACTGTAGGTAACCATTAAATTTTAATTCAGCATCATTTTTCTAGAAATCTAGACCCTAGATTTTATTTAAATAATAATTATAAAAAAATATAATATAATCGTCGGTTATAATCATTCAGATGCATACTGGGTCAGCCTAGGCGGTGTAGTGCGTCCGGCATGTTTGCCGAAAGCTGGGGGTCTACTACGAAGTGCAAAGTGCGAATGATCGGATCGGACCGACACATAGCCGAACCGAATATTATTGAAAAATGCGAAAAAAGTTCGGATCGGCTCAGTTGGGTCGGGACCATAATCAATATTCGAAAGAGTGTAGGAGTGTAGGATCGGGACCGACCGAACCAAATAGTAACTTCGTAGCTGGAAACGGCCGAGCATTCGGCCGATGCCACTTCGGAGTAGACCCCCAGGGTAGACGACTTCTACGAAGTTATGAGAAAGTCACAAGCCTCCTTTATGAACCGAATTCCTAAATCTGACAATGGAATATTCAGGGCCATATACGAGGAAAACTAGATTTCTTCGTATATGGAAATCAATATTCCAGCTAAAATATAGTATCTAAAATGAAAGCCATCCAATCTCTTCACCACCCTTGATTGACTGGTAGAGAATGCCTAAGGCATTAAGTCCGCCTTTGTACCTTTTTGTGCGAAAAGCTTAAATAAATAAATAAATATCTATTCCTATTCCTTTGTTGTTGTTTTGTAATAATTTATGATTAATGAATATCTTGTAATTTAGTCATTTGTAATCTGGCAAAATTGTATATGTGGTGCATACTGTTACTGTTATCCTGCACCATCCCACTGCTGGGCAAAAGCCTCTCCCCATGACTTCCAGCTCTTTCGATCCAGGGCTGAAGTAGACCACTGGTCGTTTGTTTTGTCCAGCTCGTCCCGCCATCTTCTACGGAATCTGCCGCGACGCCTTCTGGCTGTGTCAGGGCTCCACGTAGTGGTTATTTTGGCCCACAGATTATTGGGCATACGGTAGACGTGGCCAGCCCATTCCCACTTCAGCTAGCGCTAATGGGTGTATACCAGAAATAAAAATGATTTGATTTGATAACCTTCCATGCGTCCATGTCCCTGCCACCCTGTAGTATAACCGTTACAAAAATCGTGTTACTTTAGATTCTTTACAAGACTTTGCAATACAAGTATTTAGTTATTAAATACATATGTACCGAAAACTGTATTTAAGATAGAGAAAAACATATTTATGTATAACATAGGTTCTCAACCTTATTTTGACCACCGCCCACTTTGAGAATATTTTTTCTAGGGCCCAATATTTTCTAATTACCATCCGTCGCGAATCTGAAACAGCTATTGCCACGATGGTATTTAAACGTGTAATATTACACAGTCTTAAGATAAGATATATAATTTTCTCTCAGTCTTCTACTGCGCCCCTGAAAGTCTGAAACGCCCATCATGGGGCGTTATTGTCGACGTTGGGAACCTATGATGTACAGGAACGACCAATCTTCCGAAGCGATACCTCAGAATAATAATGATATGATATCACGATCAGGGGCTTACCACCAGTTCTTGTAGCAGAGCAAAAGTTGAACTGCACTGCTTTTTTGTACTTAGTCATAGAACAAAAAAGCAGTGCAGTTGAACTTCTGCCCTGCTATAAGAGCTGCAGTGCGATTCTGTAACCATCTCACCGTGAAAACATCATTCCAACTAATGTTAGGGATTGACACCATTGACAGCTCACTCTAAGCTCACTTCACCTAACTTTTCACGGTGAGATTTTAACAGAATCGATCGGCTGGTGGTAAGCTCCCAGATGAATAATGCCTTAATATGTTGTATATATTTTAAAACTTTAAATAAGACTTATAAAGCTGTATATAAATTTATTTTTACAATAAAGATAACAAAATGATCCACACTGCTTTTATTATTTACTGTCTAACTTCATCACTATCATCATTCACCTACCCTTATCCCAATTTATTTGGGGTCGGCGCAACATGTCTTTTTCTTACATACCTCTCTATTATTCGTCATCTCGGTAGTAACCCCCCTTTCTAACCATATCACCATTCACACGGTCCAACCATCGTTATTTTCTATCTCACTTACGAACCTATAGTTCCACGAAATAGTGTAGTTGAATATTACTTTTTACTCGCATTTTTTTCTTAAATATTTAAAAAAGAAAAACAATTTTTGGTTTTTTGTCTCACTGTCTATTTGTTCCCTTAATCTCCGAAACGGCTGGACCGATTTTGACGGGACTTTCACTGGCAGATAGCTGGTGTTATAAAGAGTAACTTAGCCTAAGTTACTTTTACTTTAGAAAAAAAAATTAAAACCCATAAAATCCAATATTTATCTATACACATAATTGTTTTCCAACATGGACGCGAACGAAGTCGCGGGCATTGCTAGTCCATTAATATAAACCCGTCTATCAGAATCTACAACAGTTTTAAGCTATACTTTATAATTGCCGACTCACATCCAATGATTGGCCAAAAACTCAATTTATCCAAAGATTGGGTCACCAACACCAACTTAAACAAGAGGAGCGGACTGATTGAAAACGTCGTTTCAGATGGAGTTGGACCCCGTGCTCCCCTGCGGCTTATGCCGGAGCTGTTCCGACGACACCCTCGCAGCCATTACCTTCAAGAACCTCTGTGCACTGTCGGCACACCATTGGGCAGAAGGATCCAACTACATCTCCCATCACCCAACTCCCACTGAAGACGATAAAGCCTACTTCATTCTCTATAACGACGAAAAAACCATAGTGAAAGACCAAATCGCCAGAGTTCCTACCACAAAGGATGCTGTGGAAAGGTTAACTATGAAGTGGGTTAAACCAGTGAAAACTCGGAAGCCTAGACGTCCGCAAGCCTTGATTAAAGAATCGTGCAAGTGTCCTGATTGTGGCAAGAAATTCTCGACGCCAGATCATTTGAACTACCATCTAAGAAACACGCTTACGCGAGCCTGTCGTAGATGTCGAATGGTCATTCACAAGAAAAAATTGGCCAAACATTTGTCTAAGAATCATAACGTACACGTATTTGAATGTAATATTTGTAACAAATTGTTTAATGAAGAACAGTTCATGAAGCAGCATGTCGATGAGGCTCACGGCAAACTTATGCACTCTTGCAGACACTGTGGTAATAGTTACGTTAGCGAAAGAGCCCTGAGAGCCCACGCGCATTCCCACTCGCTGTTCCACTGCAGCTCCTGCAATATGAGCTTCGACAACGTCAAATGTTACAAATACCATCAGCAAACATGCGAATTCTTACACCGACCATTAGTCGAGTTCAAATTCTTCACTTGCGATTACTGTGGCGTGACTTACAACCGGAAACCGTCCCTCAGAATACATATCATCCAAAAACATCTGAACGTTCTGCCTTACGTTTGCCAAACTTGCGGAAAACGGACTTCCACGTTAGCTCATTTGCGGTCTCACGAAAAGGTGCATAAAACTGAGCGAAAGGTCTTCCAGTGCTGTTGTGGGGCTCAGCTGACAACAGAGTTAGGCTTCCAGTTACACCAGAGGATCCACACTGGGGAACGACCTTACAAATGTGAGCATTGTGGAGACAGATTCCTCTCTTCTTCAAGGAGACTCGATCATATAAAAAGACGCCACAGAGGGACGAAGGATTTAAAACACGGCTGCGAACAGTGTGCCGCTCGCTTTGTTAGACCGTGTGAGTTAAAGAAGCATTATCTATCCGTGCATTACTCTGTGGTTGAAGTGAAACCCGCGAAACGAGAGATGAATCCTGTGACGAGAAGACTTAGGAATACCATAGAGAAGGATTAGAAAGTATACTTCAAGATAGGAAGAAAATAAAGATGCTTTTTGATAAGTGAGTTGAAAAATCTTGTAGTTTTGCTGAGCTGTTTGATACAGTGATATTGGACTCCATGATTTGTGTCCCTGTGTTGTGTTTCTCGTTTTGCCTTACTTTTTTTTGGATATTTGATAAATTAAGATTATAATACAGTTTTTATTAGGAATGCATTGTTTTATTTTGATGAAATACTGGAGTGGTTGTTTTTACTACTACGTTATAATTAAATTCGTCAGAAGGCCCATTCCCGTAATTAAATCCCGTTCAAAATCTAGTCGCAATCTCAACTCTGCGACAATCAATGCCAAAAACTTGTCAAAAGTGTAGGGAAATTAGAGGTGTTTTTGACAGATTGAGACTGAGATCAGACTGTGAACGTTCATAAAATTACGAGAATTGCCCCTCGGATATTAACAAAAATGTCGGAAGAACTAAAGTAAAATACTAGAAGTAGGCTTGACAAAAATATGTAATAACAAAATCAGTTATATGTGCTGTCGACCTAACGAAATGATATTATTTCCACCAAACGAAATGATAAATTATTAGATACAGCTGGTTTTAATTTACCAGTTTTAACTAATATTAGATAAACCAAATCTGTATTTTTTGGCAATTGATTTCACCCCAGCTGCTATAACTCTCCACTCTCCTAATCTATTCAAAGATTGAAATCGTAAGATTCGCCCGACCGCGTCAATATATGGTTACGTTTTAGTTTTGCTGAAAATGACATTTGAGCTCACTTTTCTCAGTAAGAACACGTTTTTGCATAGGTTGCGCATTTGGTTGCTAATCCATTGCTTGATATGGTCAAAAAAATGGTCTTCTCGGCAACGTAAATAAAGCAATGAATGTGGTTGAACTGTCAAAATGAAAGCCGTTCCTACTGTTAGTGTGTTACGCAACTACTGGTGTGATTTTATGATGTTTGGTACAGCCCGATTCGAACTTTATGGCGGCTCTAAAGTTTGTTACTCCCTGCGCAGTACCTCACCCCTCACCCCCGCTGACATGTGAATTTATTACTGCGCAGCGACTCGCCTCATGTTCTTAGCCGCACTGCCGGTGCAGGCAAAACTAACGATTTCTATCTTTTGACTCTATAACCTTTGTTTTCCTTGTTTCTTGGCTAGGGATACCAGCTAGGGAGCCTGGCCTACTTCAACAATATTACTATTTCTTAATTCTCTTTTTACAGATGAAAGAAGAATCCCTAATACCAGTAGGTGCGTGTGTTGCCTGCGCCAGCACAGCCCTTGCCGCACAAGAATTCCGCCTCTTTGTCAGGAACTCAGAAAAACTATGGCGGAAAGCTCTCATCAACATTTCTACCTTGCCAAACTCAGTATTTGCCCCGTCCGTCAAATCAGTCTGCGCATTCATAAAAACATCTGACCTTTCGATACAGACGTTCAAAGACTACAACACTAGCGACGCCAAAACGATCCTAAATCGACTAAAAAATCGAGTCACGAAAAAACCTGTCGAGAGGAAGCCTAGAGGGGCGCGCACTGGACCATCGTGCAGCTGTCCTGATTGTGGAAAGGGCTTCCTAAGTCCGTACTACCTAAATATGCATTTAAAAAACAGTGGGCATAAGGAGGCCTGCCTCCTTTGTGGTTCAGTCTTCGTCAGAGGGAAAGAAATGCAGGAACATCTGTCTTCTGTTCACAATGAGATTGTATTTCTATGTAAAAAGTGCCCCATCTTATGCCCAAATGAAACACAGTTGAAAAAACACGTGAAAAAGGCCCACAAAGCTGGTGCGTTGACTTGTACAGATTGTGGCAGGACCTTCCCTAGAAACGCTTCATTTGAATGTCATGCACAAATGCACGCAGTCAGGACTTGCCGCGCTTGTGGCGTACAGTTCACCAACCGAGGGTGTTATAGAGAACATAGGTCGCAGTGCGAACCAGATGCTAAGCCGAATGCTCAAGATGTACCTAGAAATCGACGCTCCAACATCCGCGACCCTGCGACCTTCACTTGTGACCATTGTGGCAAAACTTACAACTCTAGACCCCAACTCAAAAACCATATACTCTGGATTCATATGGACATACGACCTCATCAGTGTACGTGGTGCGGAAAGAGGTTTTATACACCTGCACGACTGGCCGAACATACTGTAGTCCATACCCGCGTTCGAAATTTCGAATGCGACATTTGTGGCGCGAAACTCGTTTCGAAAATGGCCGCCGTGTACCATAGACGAAGGCACACGGGTGAGAGGCCGTATGAATGTGAAGATTGCGGAGAAAAGTTTATTTCTGCTTCTCGTAGATCGGAGCATGCTAAGCGTAGACATAATAAAGGGTACAGGCTGCCATGTCTGAAATGCCCTGCGAATTTTGTTAGGAAACACGAGTTGAAAAAACATATGGAAAAGGCACATAAAGGGCCAGAGAGTACTCTGGGTTGGCCACAATGAGCTTCCCATGTAATGTTAGTAAATAGTCAATGATTAGTTGTTCTTTGTACTTTGCATCAAAGTAAGATTATGATTGATTTGGACGCCTTTTGTTATGTTTTTTTAGGAAGTGGTCAAAAGTTGCGTGTCTGCTATTTTACGTGAGTACAGTCACGAGCAAAAGTATGTAAACACTTAGCTTTATTCAAAAGGGGTTTACTCCTTTATTTTTTTAATGAAATTGTATGTTGCTACGAACATAGTATTTTCTAACCCATAGCTTTTTGCAATGTGTCGTATTCCACTGTTGTTTCCGTTATTTCACGCAAAAATGGCTATTGATTGTTTCCAAGTGTTGACATATTGGTTCTCATGACTGTACCTATGGTACTTCCACAGTTATTTTACCACTGGTTTTGAATCACTGATCAAATAAAATCAAAAGTCATTCTAAGCTGAGAATAAACACTTTTTGAACGTTGAAATTACATAAGACAGTCCTGGCACGCCTGCCCTTCACCATTTCTTAGTGCTTTAGCTGGGAGGAAGTGGCGCAACGAACTCCCCAGATCATTTAATCTATCAACTCAGTCACAACACCCTGTCCTCCGCCTTCCGCATACGTTTTCGGTCGACCTTCCGTCTAGCAGTGATCTTTATTCTCGTTAAAACAGGGTTGCTGTCGGTTGCTGCCACTGGCAAGCCTGTCAAATTCACAGTGATATTTATTCTCTTCACAATAAGGTTGCTGTTGGATTGCTGCCGCTGGCAAGCCTGTCAAAATCACAGTGATCTTTATTCTCTTTACAATAAGGTTGCTGTTGGGTTGCTGCCACTGGCAAGCCTGTCAAATTCACAGTGATATTTATTCTCTTCACAATAAGGTTGCTGTTGGGTTGATGCCACTAGCAAGCCTGTCAAATTCACAGAGATATTTATTCTCTTCACAATAAGGTTGCTGTTGGGTTGATGCCACTAGCAAGCCTGTCAAATTCACAGTGATATTTATTCTCTTCACAATAAGGTTGCTGTTGGATTGCTGCCACTGCCAAGCCTGTGTCACTCAAATCACAGAGATAAAATAACTGAAAGGACCATACATGTCATCCTAAGCTTTGGTTTCCTGCGACAGCGTTGGTCTCCACAAAACGTCCGCAGCAACAGCTGCAACGATGACATCGAGGATTAACTTTCCGGTGTCAAAAAAAGCTCTCTAGGGCAACACACCAACTTACTTTCATAAGTAACGTTTCAGTGACATCATTTGACGGTAGATTACGGACGCTATGTGGCGTTCACCCAGTCTTAGAAAACCGTAGCTTTAGTGAATGTGCTGACACATCAATTTGAAATATCTATAGTATGACCGGCACTCTAATTGCCCAACACACTATCAGTCGCAATCTGAATCAGTTTGAAGGATATTGCTACTCCATAGCTTCATATGTTCGAAAAGTTTGTCTACTCAACAACGTAAATAACGCAATGAATGTTGTTGAGCTGTCAAAATGAAAGCCGTTGCTACTGATAGTGTTACGCAATTAACCCCGCAGTTCTATTCCAATTTTGACGTCTTAGTTTAACGTGCATGTCACGAGCGATCAATCATTGTAATTTAAACCTTAGGTCAAAGACATGACTTGTGATTGGAAACGATTATACCTTGGTAAGAAAAAATAGTCAATCTTTTAATTTATGTTTATTTATAAGGGGTACTTTTGATCTGGGGTTTCTTCAACTGGGTTCTCTGAAAACCAGCATAGCTATCACCCGACACGCTATCGTATCTAAAATGACACATTTCGATAACCTGAAGGCTAATTCTCGTAATTTAAAACCGTTTAAAATCTAGACGCAGTCTCATCTCGGCGACAAACAAATGTCAAAAACTTGTCAAAATGTAGGGAAATTGGAGGTATTTTTGACAGATTGAGACAGATCAGACTGAACGTTCTTAAAATTACGAGAATTGCCCCCCTGACTTGCCTCGCCCCCGACAGCAAACAGCTGTCAGAAGAATAGTGGTCGTCTATTTGGTTTAAACTGACAAAATTTTCGTGTTTTGGACTTGTGAACAGCGTTTAGCGGACTCCCACGATAACATTGATTGATGTTCGTTGTACGGAAGCGTATCGAGTGGTTGTCAATAGCTATGCAGCCAGCAGGTCAAGCTACCCGAAACTGTCAAATTTTCCCAATCAACCTTGTACCTTAATGCTTTAGCGATAAAGTTGAAAATCTATTAAAGAAATTTGACAGATTGTAGTAACTTGATGTGCTGGCGTCGGTACAATAAAAAACGTTCAAATTAAAGTCACAATCTCATCTCAGCGACAATCAATGTCTAAAACAAGATAAAAAAAAGTTGGTAAACTAAAAGTGTATGAGTGAAGATCTTTTGTAGACGCACTTTGCGGTCTTTCCAAATAATGAACGAAACTGAACAGTCACGCTCGGGTTGGTGATACTGAATCGGGTATACTCGGCTCCAGTCGGTCAGTGACGCTGAATTGCGTATACTCTGCGCTGAATCCACGTATACTTTTGCCGAACAGTGAACGAAACAAACGTCATGATCGGGTCGGTGACGCTGAATCGGGTATGCTCGGCTCCAGTCGGTCGGTGATTTTGAATCGCGTATACTCGGGTCCAGTCGTAAGATTTTTTTTACAGATTGAAACAGATTGCAAACGTTCTTTAAAATACTGGAATTGGCTCACTGTTTTTCGCGAATCAAAATGGGTAGTTCATCATCTTCTGCCTAGTCTTTTCCCAATTATGTTGGGGTCGGCTTCCAGTCTAACCAGATGCAGCTGAGTACACCAGTATTTTACAATTTTTATATGAACCGACTGCCTATCTGACCTCCACAACCCAGTAACTAGATAAAATCGGTAGCTAATATTAATCAGTATCACTACTCTTTTCCTCTGTAATCTCTATGAAATAGGTGTTTAGTCATGGCACGACCAGTCATTCAACATTTTAGAAGTTAGTATTTAGGGTATGAAAAATTGTGTTACTGTAAAGTCACAGACTCCACGGAATATAATGATGTTACAATATAATTTAATTTTAGAATATTAAAATTTGATATAATTTCTGTTCGTTTTTCTTGTTATCAAAGATAGCAGTTCATTCCCTAACATCTTGTCCAGAAAAGGCGAATTCGCAGCGCGAACCTCGCGTTTTACGCGCGTACGATGCGTCCAGAAGGAGCGTACCAACGTGCGAGCATTTGGAGACGAATTTTGCCGCTCCATTTTCATTGATTCGTGCACTCGCTCTGAAGTTTGCGCGTAAAGGACGCAACAAAGAGTCTAATATTTCGACCCGCGCGCAATGTATTGATGACCAGCATTGCTATTCCTTGAAAATCTCACAGTGAAAACTCGGGGGAAGTGAGCTGTCATTCCATCAGCAGTGCGATTCTGTAACCGTCTCACCGTGAAAACTAATACTAGGGATTGACACTATTGACAGCTCACTTCACCTAACTTTTCACGGTGAGATTTTTACAGAATCGATCGGCTGTACCTCGCCAACGCGCGTGTGGATTCGCAGCGAATTCGGCCTTTCTGGACAAGGTCTAAAACGGACAAAAATACATTTATTCTTCATCGACTAACCAACTCAGCCTTTCGTGGTCCACTGTTGGACCTAGCTTCTCCCAAACTGCGCCACTACCCTGTCATCCGCCTTCCGCATCCAGTCTGTCCCAGCCAGCTTTCTAAAGTGGTCTCCAGACCGAATCTATGCCTCAGCGGAGAGCAGCCTTCGGCGCCGGAGATATAACTAGTGCACAAGTATATGCGTGTGACACAGGTGTACTCTTTCTTCCCTCACTCTCATAGTCCGATGGGACGGCAATCCGACGCGACCGGAGAGAACAAGCGCAGGACCAACGGCTTAACGTGCTTTCCGAGGCACGGGGGTATCACTCCGTCAACTTCCAAACGGCCGGGCTGCTCCTACGAAATTCCCAATGGAAAAACCAAATAACCACTTTGGCCGACCCGGGAATTGAACCCAGGACTCCACGCTCAGCAGTCGCGCTTGCGACCACGAGACAAAGTAAAAAGTAAGTAGAACAAAGCGAAAAATAACTTCAGTTTCGGAAGTTGGTGGCAAAAACTGTAATAAAACTAAAGACAAGGACACCAACTTCCGAAATAAAAGTATTTATACTGCCGGATCTTCTCCACGACTATCGCAACCCCGCGTGTCATCGCGTCGGCCGCCGCCTGATGCGACCTCCCCTGCGCCAGGACCAGCGTGTCGTCAGCGTAGCAAACCACGCTGACGCCATCAGGGAGGTCGGCCCGCAGCACCCAGTCGTAGCCGATGTCCCACAGGAACGGCCCCACAACCGATCCCTGCGGGACACCGCACACTTTCCACTCCCCATCGCGACCGGGGTAGGTGACAGCTCTGTCCGTCAGATACGCCTCGACTATTCGACGGAGGTAGGGCGGCACTCGGTGATACCGGAAATGGAGACCACTTCGAATAAGCTTTTTATATTTTAAATTGTTTTATATTTATGTATTAAACTAACACACTGTAAAAGTAATAAATATTATTTGCAATAAAAAAATTTTTTTTTTCTTCGTGACAATATTTATGGCAAGACTAGGTATACACAGTAGAAACTCGATTATCCGGCCCTCAGTTATACGGATTCGCGATTATCCGGACTATAAACTGCGACCAATTAAATAATTAAGTAATATTGAGCCAAGTTACAAAATGTTTAACATAATTATGTACTAAAAGTCGAATTTATGCAAGCACGAACGAGTCGGAACTGGCATTACCCCGCCCGCGCCCCACGGGATCGCTGCCCCACGCGTTTCGTTATTGTTTTAGTTAGTTAGCAATTGTTACTCCGCTCTGATGTGCGTGTCGCGTCTAAATATTTGAAAATGTCAAAGCGTAAGAGAGTGGTGTTATCGCTTAAAGACAAAATAAATATTATTGATTCATTAAAAAAAGGAGAAACCGGTCGTAAGTTAGCTGATGAGTATGGTGTAGGTACATCCACGATAAGTGATATTAAGAAGAATGCCGATTCAATTTTGTTGTACACCTGCAAATTAGATAGTGAAGACGGGAATAAACATCGGAAAATTATGAAGAAACCGAAAAACGAACTTTTAGAAGACGCTTTGTATTGTTGGTTTTTACAAAACCGATCAACTGGGCAACCGATATCTGGCCCTTTACTCTGTGAAAAAGCATTACAGTTAAATAAAAAATTAGGTGGTGATGAATCGTTTGTCGCAAGTAACGGATGGTTATACAGATTTAAATCTCGTCATGGAATTCGTGAATTGGAAATACAAGGTGAAAAAATGTCAGCTAATGTAGATGCAGCAAACTCTTTTAAAGATGATTTTAAGAAGAAATTGGATGAAATTAACTATGACTTGATAAATGAACAGCAGGAAATGCAAGAAGATGAAACAGAAAAAAATCTAGACGTAGAAAATGATGTAGGACCATCTCATGATGAAGCACTTCAGGCTCTGGAAACAGCTCTCAAATGGTTTGAAAAACAAACAGAGAGTGATACTGTAAGTTTACTACAGCTGAAACGAATTCGTGATATAGCAGCAATGAAGAGAAAAAGTAGCTTACGTCAAATGCCAATTACCAAATATTTTAAACCAAATTAAACTTATTATTAAATTATTATTATTTTTAATTAATAATATTATTATTTATTAATAAATATTACTATTATTAAACTTATTTTATTTCACAAAACCCGCTTTTCTTCATACATTCGATTATCCGGACTTTCGATTATCCGAATCCCTAACGACAACAATTAGTCCGGTTAATCGGGTTTCCACTGAATATATATTTATTCATAAACAATTTAAATTGTTTTGAACATTTAAATATCACATGCAGAAACAATACATTTAAAAGCATATTTAGAATTGATATGAAATATTTAGTTCAAGAGTCAATTCATATAAAATATGTCAACGAATAAAAGTGTCAAATTAATCCTACTAATATTAAAAACGTGAAAGTTTGTATGGATGGATGTTTGTTACTTTTTCACGCAATAACTACTCCACGGATTTGGATGTTTAGCACACAGATGATTTATAACCAGGATTACCATATAGGATACTTTTGATCCCGATATTCCCACGGGATCGAAACTTATGCAGGTGAAACCGCGGGGCGCAGTATTGAAGAAGAAGAAACCTGTCTAAGTTCTTAGTGATGACCTGTCCCAACTATGACGCCCGTTAAAACATAAAGATAACTAAGCAAATTGGACGCCTGACAATGGTTAACTAACCCTTTTACGAGTTATTCAAAAAATTCTGTAGTGAAGAGAGAGTAGAACAAGTTAGCCTGCCTTACACAGCTAAGCCTATTACAGAGCGTCGGGCCTAGAGGGTCATTCAAACACGGTAACGTAACCATAGCGAGATCTAATTAGATCCCAACGCCATCTAGATAGGCTGTGAATAAACTTTCGCCCCTTTCCAACTTGTATATACAGTGTGACTAGTACTCACTAGCAAATAATGATCCCACAGTATGGACTTTGAGAACAGTTACCTCACAGAACATATATATACCCTAACCAGTTACCTTTACACCCGTACACGGTGCAAGGAATGAACTGATAGAAAACGAAGATTACAATTTAGAAAATGTATGGAATAATTTTATTAGGCCTACTCAAATCATCAAATAAAATGTCCTACAGACTGTATGACCACATAGTTTTGCCCTAGCCCTATACAAAAACATGGAACGGACACTTCTCAAATCACCCTTTCCACGAAACCAAACACCGCAGAACAAACACCTTTATGGTATCAAGCTGTCTCTTTTACTCTTACAAAAAACTAATATCGCCATCTTGCTGTCATTTGACAATTCTATGTTTGTAATTCACACCGTGGAACAGGGAGTTTATTAGCCGGACACAGTATCTCTATATAGTCTGTGCCCGCCCGGACCGGACATAACAATTTACTGGTCGTGTGAACCAAGAATTGTGATTTAAATTAAATTTCAACTAATAACAATGTCTTACAAAACTGATTTGAGGCAGTTACTAAAACCATATTACTGGTTTAACATTTTATTAAGTCTGTCTTTTGTTACGTGCAAGAAAACAGGTTATATTTGCAACTTTTTGTTTCCCAGTGCGGATTGTGAACTGGACAGTCGTGAAACGGAAATTCTATTTTTCCTAATTATAGTCGTAATGTTGAGGACGAGGAAGGCGGGAAGCGTTACTATGGTTAACTATCTGTCGTCTTCGTTCGTTTATACGAAGATTGCGAATCTAATTCTTTGGTTTTATGCTGATATTCGGTAAGTCCTTTTTTGTGTGTTAGAGTTTTGTTATACATAATTCTAACCAGTTTTATGTAGTTATTTATATTGTTTGAACCGGTTTCATGTTGAGGATGTAAAAAAATGTGGGTTCTAAGCACAGTCAATGAATCTGCCTAGCCTTTTTCAACTATTTTGGGGTTGGCTTCCAGTCCAACCGGATGCAGCTGAATACCAAAAGTACTCAGTATTTTCTACTAAAAGTAGTAGTAGTAGTTCTTCAATAAGTTCTAAAAACAGTCATGGTCATGAATTCAATTTTTAAAACCTACTATTAAAATACAGAAAAAAAAATATATTAAAATGCATCCATAATGTATATATTCTCCTACATTAACACTTGTGTATAACAGATAACAGTACTCTTCTGTCATTAAAGTCTCCCAATCAGTTGTAGGTTCAAACCCAGCCAGGCGCTTTACTTTGTGTAAATAATTTGTCACCACTGCTCTCAAAACGGTGAAGGAAAACATTGTGAGGAAACCGACATGTCTTAAAACCAAAAATTTGAAGACATGTGACATCTACCAACCCGCACTGGGCCTGCGTGGTAGATATAGTCCACTTATTCTTGAATACAGGAGGCCTGTGTCCAATCAGCCAAATTATCAACTGAGTGATAATAAGTTCTTTAGAGTTTATTTTCATATGAATGCTAAATGCAAAGAAAACTATGTCAGTTCATTCTAGGCACTACTGATAAATGCTCTGATCCAGGGGTGAATTGTAATGAAACTTTATATAGTACATCACAATACGGTACTCTTTATTGAGTAAATTTGGACTACTTAAGTCACAGAAACCGTGACTTAAGTGCGGGTTTAGGTCACAGTGCTGTAATAAATAGTACATTAAGATACGCTAAATGCCATGCACTAATAGACTACTTTAGTCACACATAACATATACTATAGTTTATAACTCGTGTAAGCTCAATTCGCACTTAGGTCACGCTTTCCTGTGTAAAAATGGACTACTCTAGTCCCAGAAATATGTGACTTAAGTGCAGGGGGTCTACTACGAAGTGCAAAGTGCGAATGATTGGATCGGACCGACACATGGCCGAACCGAATATTATTGAAAAATGCGAAAAAAGTTTGGACCGGCTCAGTTGGTTAGGGACCATAGTCAATATTCGAAAGAGTGTAGGAATTGGATTGGGACCGACCGAACCAAATGGTAACTTAGTAGCAGGAAACGGCCGATACTACTTATACTAATAACGGCCGATACCGATACTACGATGGAGTAGACCCCCAGGTTTAGGTCACAATATAAATTGATTTTTTTGTTGAAAAATATACTTTCTTGCCTTGTTTGTCACCACGCTGCATAGAAAACAATATCACATAATCAGCCTATCATGTTCCCACTGCTGGGACACAGGCCTCCTCTCTTCGAGAGGGAGTGGGCTGTAATCTACGACGCGGGCCCAGTGCAGGTTACTAGATCTCACATGTATTCGAATATTTTGTTGTAAGACATGCCGATTTCCTCGCGATGTTTTCCTTCACCGTTTTGAGAGCAGTGGTGATGAAATTATTTACACAAAGTTATGCGCTTGCCTGAGTTCGAATTCACGACCTACGACTACTCGTAAGTCAGGGACGTTACCACTCCACTGCTCTTTAAGAAAACAATATACAAATACTCAACTCCCCTTCTATCGCCTTTCAGGTATGGCCTCCCATACGGCGCAATCCTCATTCTCTCCGCCCTCCTGCTCCCGGAACCAACGTACATGGGTCCGGAACACGTCACCTACTTCCGAGGCCCACAAGCCCTGGACGACGAGATGAAATACCATAAGAACATCACCTGGATTGTGTGTATCTATGCTGCGTGGCATCCGGCTTGTGTGACCTTCGCTCCGGTGTTTGCTGAGCTGTCTGCGAGCTACAGCTTGGACAATCTCATGTTTGGGAAGCTGGACGTTGGAAGGTACGGGTTTTTTTAAAAATAATAGGTATTTGTAGCCTGTAAGGGAGGGCGCCTACAAGCAACTTAGTTGTCCAGCAACTTTTTTGTCGCTGTCTCCTCGCCGACATCGGGACGATGCGCACGCCGAGCGACAGCAATACTACTCCTTCGTAAAATGTTTGGCTGGCCGGCAAATATTTTGTCGCCGTGCAACCAATACACGGGCGACACTTCATCTTTCTTCTGCTCTCTTACGGTTGCTTTTCTATTGTACACCTTATTACCCTGACTAACTAACACTTTCTCCTCAGATACCCAGACTCGGCCACAAAGTACAGGATTCAAGATGGCCCCACCAGCCGGCAACTACCCACAGTGCTGGTGCTGATTGATGGACAGGAGAAGATGCGGCGGCCACAGGCCGATCACACTGGGAAGCTGCAGAAGTAAGTTTCTATAAACAGTACTGGCTTATTATTATATTTGCCCTCGTGGAGGTCGGAAATTATCCCTCGGGGACGTTCTACCAAGATGATAATTATGTTATTAGTAATACTTATTATACCAAGAAATCGCCAAGCATTGCTGTGATCCGGCTTGGAAAGTATGTCATTAACATAGCATAATTAGCCTATAACATTCCCACTGCTGGGACTCAGGCCTCCTCTCAGTAAGAGGGAGTGGGTCATGATCGCGGGCACAGGGCGGTTGCTTCGTTAAGAATGTCAATTTTCTGTAAAGTTTCGCCAGTCAATTTAATTTGACCCTTATTAAAGTTGTCAAAAAATAAAAGGCCCGTTTTGACATTGACAGTTCTAGTAGTTAATAAACATCCAAATTCGCAAAACACGTATTCGTTTGTATGAAACTGACAGGTGTCAAGAATGCATTCTCAAATGTCAAAACGGGCCTTTTATTGTGTGACAACTTTAATAATGATAATTTTTCTCTAATTTCAGGTTCCTCTTCTCAAAAGACAACGTGAAAGCAGCATTAGACTTAGATGGCATCTATCAAGAATGCAAAACGAAGCTCGCAGCCGCTAAGACTGTTAAAAAAGATGAGTAGAGAGTAGCAATTAATAAATTATTGTAGTAGATTTTTAATAAATATGCCATAGATTTGTTCTTGACTTTGTGTTGCAAGTGTCTTGCACGCAAGTTGCAGAAATAATGCAAGCAATATATCAAGGAGTAGATTTTTAATAAATATGCCATAGATTTGTTCTTGACTTTGTGTTGCAAGTGTCTTGCACGCAAGTTGCAGAAATAATGCAAGCAATATATCAAGGAGTAGATTTTTAATAAATATGCCATAGATTTGTTCTTGACTTTGTGTTGCAAGTGTCTTGCACGCAAGTTGCAGAAATAATGCAAGCAATATATCAAGGAGTAGATTTTTAATAAATATGCCATAGATTTGTTCTTGACTTTGTGTTGCAAGTGTCTTGCACGCAAGTTGCAGAAATAATGCAAGCAATATATCAAGGAGTAGATTTTTAATAAATATGCCATAGATTTGTTCTTGACTTTGTGTTGCAAGTGTCTTGCACGCAAGTTGCAGAAATAATGCAAGCAATATATCAAGGAGTAGATTTTTAATAAATATGCCATAGATTTGTTCTTGACTTTGTGTTGCAAGTGTCTTGCACGCAAGTTGCAGAAATAATGCAAGCAATATATCAAGGAGTAGATTTTTAATAAATATGCCATAGATTTGTTCTTGACTTTGTGTTGCAAGTGTCTTGCACGCAAGTTGCAGAAATAATGCAAGCAATATATCAAGGAGTAGATTTTTAATAAATATGCCATAGATTTGTTCTTGACTTTGTGTTGCAAGTGTCTTGCACGCAAGTTGCAGAAATAATGCAAGCAATATATCAAGAATAACTGCCGTATAATTTTGTAGAAAGATTTTGAGTTTTTATTGCGTCAGAAAATTATAAAAATCGTTGTTTTCTATGGACAAAAGCTGAACAGAGCTGAATTAGTGTGGTTAGTCCCTTAGGCGGTTTTACACTGCACCGGACGCTGCTCCAGAGTGCGGTCCTGCGGTTTTTAACTTTGTAAAATATTTTTCAAACTGCACAGTAAACAATCAATCAATCATTTATTTTGCTAAACATAGGTATGGTTACAGATAGTATATTGTCTACAAATATGTGCACTATGTGTTGCCAACATAAGGCGTACAAAATTAAAATAAACAATGATTGTAACTTTATTTTCTAGTCTAAAATATAACCACATTTTTTTTGTAACTTGTCTGGAGATGTTACTCGCACTGAGTCCAACGACCAACTGCGGATTTTTTTTATAAATGGCATCGTGCAGTTCATCTTATGAGGTCTTCCTCTGCTTACCCGGGCTTGCCTGTGGATGTCTCTATAAATTAAGGCCTCCAGCCAATTGCGTAACACACTATGAGGTTAAAGGTTGTCTTTAAAAGATCGCTCGCAGTGATAAGACCGCACATTGTGTCACCCTTTGTAAAATTTTAAATTTTATGTTCTATAATTTGTATGGTGTACAATAAAGAGTATTCTATTCTATTCTATGAACTTCAATCTGAATAATTTTGAAGGATATTGCTAATCCATTGCTTCATATCTTCGAAAAATGTGTCGGCTCAACAACGTAAATAACGCAATGAATTTTGTTGAACTGTCAAAATGAAAGACATTGCTACTGATAGTGTGTTACGCAATTACCCCGACTCAAATGGAGCCATTACATGACACCGAAAGTAATGAGGCAATTCTTATCTCGTACAAAAATCCTCCATTTTACTTTGCCCGAGGCAGGTTTGAAAAACCTGATTTTGTGTCGAAATCTCAACACATTTCACAAATACATAATAAATAATGTATAGGTAGCTAAGTGATGTTCGTACCAAAATATTTATATATTAAGTTTAATAAAAAGAAGATCTGATGTAGTCAGGGAAAGCGGAGTTTCGCTAGCTAATTTTATTTGACCCTGTAGTGTGTTCATTTGATAAACAATTAATTTTGCTGACTGAAAAACCTAAGGGCTTTATCATACTGGCGATTTGCAAGCGAGTCCAAAACGAGGCGAATGCGCAGCTCGCCCCACCCCACTTCAGTTGCATCAAAGACACGAGGGTGAGCGGACGTAATCTGGCTTCGCGACATATTCGCCAAAAATGTAAACAAATATCGAGTTAATGGAAAAATAACTTTAATTCCTACACAATAAAGTTATAAAAATGTTTGAAGTTGTAGCTATACGTTACAACTTCAAAGATTTTTATAACCTTTTCAATAGTGCTTGTCACTCTGAAATCAACTTAAATACCATTACAATAAAGTTGTTTTTTGTTTAACTTGAAATTACGTCAATTTGAAACAAATAAAATTTGAATATAGTATAGAAGTATGAGGAACACGGTGTAAAGTTCACTCATATTCTATAGAAAAGGGAGGATCCTCCGACCAGACGGGTGTTGTGTCTGGCGGGCAATTGCCCAACGACTGATGTCGGGAAGTTTGTATGTATGCTAACTGCGCGGTGAACTCTGCTTGCGCGATGCAGGATTTGCGTGACGTCAGTTCGTTCATTGTTGAGAGGTTCAAACATGATACAATGGCTTGATAAACTTTCAAAATCGCATGGTTATATTATCGCCACGTGCAGCCTGTGGGTCAACTTCACTCAGCGGACATACAGCGATCTACACGTTCAATATAATAATGCACTGCGAGTACTGTTGCGGCTGCCGTGGCGTTATAGTGCGTCAGGGATGTTTGCGGATAATAATATTAATGGTTTTGTCGCCATTATTAGGAATAGATGCGCATCCCTGATGACGCGTGTTCGCAGATCGGTGGGATTCCCCGATGTTGCGGAGGTGGATGCAGCTCCACGCTGTTTTAATGGTATGCACATCTGTGTCTGTAACCTACTAACACTAGAAGTTAAGCAAAATTGTTACTAACCCTATGGACTACTGTCTGAAATAAAAGTTTTCTATTCTATTCGGGATCAATCGTGTTCGGCGCGTTCGTTGCGCACTCGCCTCGCTTTCAAATCGCCAGTGTGATATTAATGTTACATGATTATAGCTTTTGCATGTTATTTTTGAATTTTTGAAGTGAAACTTCTTTACGCACGCTTGACTTGGGGACTAAGCTGGCGAACGCGTGACGTAAGCGTTACGAAAAGTGTGATCGGGTGAGGCGAACGGGACTTGAGTGGGGGATATAAGCAAGAGAAAGCAGTGCGCGCGCACATTTTCTTTATCTCTTCCTCTCATAGGCAAATACGTTCCGTATATCTAAGCACAGTGCAGGCCTATTGTCTATATGACAGTGTAGGAGCAAGAGAGAGCAGTGCGCGCACACCTTTTATTTCTCTCTTTCTCTTATAGCTAGTAAGTGAAATATGTATATATCTCAGTCCGTAGTTCGTTTGCGAGTTTACTAGCGTTACGCGAACGGTGAATCTTTGGTTATTTTTCGTAATTCTATTTCGTTTTGAACAATTTAATGAATTAATATTTTGAGAAAGAAGTTTCACTTCAGTCGTGTGGTCATAAGCACACTCGGTTTTTTTGTACACCTATTTTTATACTATATTATTTAACACTTGTTCCACGGTTCGCCCAGTATTCTTTCCAGATTTTTATGCACTATCGCTAAAATCTACATCTGACCACCGTAAGGACTATTCCTGCTTGCAACGCATATTATTAGTCGACTTAAAAAGGATCCTCTTTTGTTTTACTTACGGACGCAGCTGTGGTCATCATGTGCACGGGATTTTGTTTTCGAAATGGTCAGATATAGGTTTTGGCGATAGTACACTCAACCGCACGCCCTGTTATTGATAGCACCTTTGTTTCGTAGCAGTAAGTGCGGTTTTTGTTGATACTTTTTATTATACATAATTATTATTGTTGTATTTCTTTCAACACAAATGAATTGTAAGCACTGCCCTATATTATACGAGTACGCTGTACTAAATATACTAAATGACATGATTAATATACGAAATGACAGTAGTTTTTTGTGCTGATTCAAAACGCCGCTCGAGCGTCTCAGGAACTAAAATTGACATATTGCCGCAAATGACCGTCGTTTTGTTTTGGTACGTCTCTGATGATTTAGGTCAAAATTTTGGAATAAGACTTTTTTTGTGTATTTTGTGTTTACTACGAGATATTTAGAACATTTTTATCGTGAGAGTATGCGCATCTTGTAAAACTCGCTATCAAAAACATTAGTTCCACGGACGCTCACGTTGCTGTCAGCGCCAAAATTGCGAAAATCAAATGGCTTCATTTTGTCATCGATAGTATGAAGTCCAGCGTACTTGTTTATTATATGATAGGTCTGTGATTGTAAGTAATATGTGAACTGACAAAGTATTGAATGTGTTAAAATCAGTGTATTTATGTGATGTTGAATTAGTTTGTAAATAAAATTATTTCACGCTTGAACTTGTGAGTTTTTATTGAGATACCTGAAGGCCAATTCTCGTAATTTAAAACGTTCAAAATCTAGCCGCAGTGTCATCTCGGCAAGAAACAAATGTCAAAAACCTGTCAAAATGTAGGGAAATTAGAGGTATTTTGACAGATTGAGACTGAGATCAGACTGTGAACGTCCTTAAAATTACGAGAATTGCCTCTCTGTTTTTTCGAGTAAAGGCTGCCCGCCCGCGTCCCATAATCGGTGACTGATTTTTGTAGGAGAAAAATAGAACGTACTGATGGCAATAGAGCAACGCAAAGAGTATAATAAACGCACACGTCCTACAAAAACTCAAAACTCGGTGCATCCCGACCGATCCGATTTATCGGTGAAAAATGGAACGTTCGGAGATGTATGCGTTAATGCACACTACTCACCGACAGTCGGCCGCATGCACTTGCTAAGGAAGGACGTTGTACTACAGACAAAGTGACGGACGTGTACGTTGAGTCGGTCATAAAATCGGAGGAAAAATCGGCACGATTATCGGTGCTACAAAAAGTCAGACATGGGCGGGCAGCCTTATCACTCAAAACATTGAAGAACAGACGTGGTCCAGTGGTAACAGCCCCGGCTTACGAGTCGTAGGTTCGAACCCAGACAGGCGCTTTACTTTGTGTAGAATTTCAACACCACTGCTCTCAAAAGGGTGAAGGAAAACATCGTGAGGAAACCGCTTTATTCAAAAACATCCATCAGTTTCTTACTAAACTTCAACTATATCCGACGACCCTGTGGGTCTTCTCCGAATTGCTATCGGCCGAATGTTCGGCCGTTTCCTGCTACGAAGTTCCTATTTGGTTCGGTCGGTCCCGATCCTACACTCCTACACTCTTTCGAATATTGACTATGGTCCCGACCCAACTGAGCCGATCCGAACCTTTTTTCGCATTTTTCAATAATATTCGGTTCGGCAATGTGGCGGTCCGATCCGAAAATTTGCAATTTGCACTTCGTAGTAGACCCCCTGGTTACTTATCTCCTTTGGTGACCGTACTTAAAATTTTGAATAAGAAATTTAAATATTATGGATGTTAGTTAAAGCATTTTTCGAGTTATCTGTACGTAGTGTTTGTCTGGGAGAGTGTATGTGTGCAGGACAGCCGATCGCATAGTTTAAGCTTTAGATTAGAATAGCTATAAGTACGTATTGTTTTATTTTTGGGCAGCAAATCGGATAAACGAATTTTAGAAAGTAGATAGTGCCAGGTGTTAGAGACCTACGGCACTCAGGATGTGCATTTGGATTGAGTGATCTTTTTATTTGGTGACAAAATCTGATTGTACAGACGCCAGCACATGAAGCTACTACAATCTGTCAAATTTGTTTAATAGATTTTTAACGTTATCACTAAAGCATTAAGGTTCAAGGTTAATTGGGAAAATTAGACAGTTTCGGCTAGCTTGACCTGCTGCCGTCTGTACATTTAATCAAACGTAGTCAAAACTCATCGCCCAAAATAAAAAAATTGTCACCCTCAAGGGTCTGCAGTTATTGCCCAAAGTGTGGATCACTTATTTCAGACATTTTGCAAAAACGCCTATGAACTAAATCTCAACAAAAACTTTCTCTACCGACTAAATATCTCAAAAATTTGTTAACAAATTTTAAAAAGATTTTTTTTAAACCATCAAGGCATTTAAAGCTAATTCCAGGTAACTAAGTGTTTGACCGGCGCCCATTCCTAAAAAAAAGCATTTCTTTTGTAACCTTTGTAGTTCTGGGCTGACATTGTTATCCGCACTAAATGTGTTTACAATATCTTTGAATAAACAATAGCGGACCGAATACTGTTAGTACTGTTGGGAAATATGTAGTAGGGATAAACCGACGCCACTGGGGCTTACAAAAGGAACTTGCTTGTCCAAAGTTAGTTCCTATTCAGATCTGCTACAGCCTACAAGACAGTAGGCCGAGTAGTCTTCAGTACGTTCAGTTCAGTACATTAGTATATTCCACTGTCAAACAGTAGCATATAGTATTTTCATTTAAGTAGATGGTGCCGGTGATTCACCCGCATAAGTTTGGATCCCGTGGGAACATCGGGATAAAAAGTATCCCATGTGTTACTGCTGTTTATAAACTATTTGTGTGCCAAATTTCGTCCAAATCCGTTCAGTAGTTTTTGCGTGAAAGAGTAACAAACATCCATCCATACAAACTCGCATTTTTATTATTAGTATGATAGGATTTCCACCGTCCATCTTCACAATGAGTAGTGTCCTGTTGTTCATCCACGCTTCAATCCAGTGCAATGTGCGATCCATCGATATTATAATGTACTCTGTGGCACAAACTATGCGAAAGTGTACAAGACAGTGTTTATGATAGTGTTCAAGACAGTGTTTATGATAGTTTACAAGACAGTGTTTATGATAGTTTACAAGACAGTGTTTATGATAGTGTATCTACTGCTCCAGGTGCCTCCGTGTCATCATTTATGTAAGTGTCTTTATGCAATTCGTTATTATTTTCTTACATTCATAACTTCTTTTTGTGTATATGTAATTTTTTTATTGTTAATTTTGTTATATAGTTGAGCAGAACGTTTCTTTAATTGCCTACTGGCAAACGTGGTTTGAATCTGTGGAATTTGTGCAATAATGGCGCCGAAATTAGTCAGCGCTTGACGTAAATTGACGTATTTTTAGTAGCCATGTTATTATTCACGTCTAAAGTGTATATGGATTATCTTAATTTGACAGGATTAAACTAATTTTTAGCTTCTGTCCTTTTCTTGATGAAATAGAAAGAAAAAGATGCACTGAACTTAAATTTAGCTTAGTTTGTGAACAAGGGAATCGGCGCCAACTTTTATTTAAACATGTCGGTATGTATCGGTTTTTATGTAGGTATAGGAAACCGACTTACTTACATCACTACTAACCTAAATTCAAATTTTATTTGCATCAAATCGACGTTATTTCAAGTTAAACAAATATCAACTTTATTTTAATGGTGATTAAGTTGATTTCAGAGTGACTAGCACTATTGAAAAAGTTATAAAAATGTTTGAAGTTGTAGCGTAAACCGAACTTTATTGTGTAGGAATCAAAGTTATTTTTCCATAAACTCATTTTTGTTTACATTTTTGCCAAATAAATCGCGAATGCAGATTATGTAGGATGTTCGAGCGGCTGAGACACCACGTGTCGCTGCTGATCCGTCACCTGGTGCTCCATTATGGGCGTGTACGTGCAGGTGTTCGGAAAATCATACTCGCAAAATAACGCACTTAATTTACTACCAAATATCGCAACGAAACCTAACCATAAAATTGCATGATTACAATGATTATCACGGATTAAGTCAAATTACTAATTGTTAAACTCGCATTTAGAGCCAATGGATTTGTGCGAGTACACCACGTGACGGTCGCATTAAAAGCTGATCGCCACCGCCGCCATGACACTTACAACTAGTGTTGCCTATCGATAGTCGACTATCGCTAAACGATCGATAGTCTATCGATAGTTGACGTCATATCAATAGTATCGATAGACTATCGATAGTATCGATACTATCGATAGTATCGATACTATCGATAGTATCGATACTATCGATATCATGATACAGGGCAATAGGATTGATATACAAAAATAGTATCGATAGTATCGATACTATCGAAGACCAGCATATGTTTAGGAGCAATACTATCGATAGTATTGATAGTATCGATAGCTCACACTATCGATAGTTTTATAAACGGCGATAGTATTGCAACTGCTGATGCGATCGTTGATATCAGGCAGTACGTAGAAAAACCTATCATCCCAAAAACAGAGTTTCCTATAGAATACTGGAATCACAGTGAGAATGGTCTAAAAGAAATAGCCTTAAAATATCTATGTATACCTGCAACGTCAACTCCGTCAGAAAGAATATGGAAAATATTCTTTCTGACGGAGTTGACAAAGCTGGTATAATTATGACCGATCGTCGCAGTCGCCTTTAGCAGCAAACATCTTAACGAACTATTATTTATAAATCAAAACACACCTTTATTTGAATAATGTACGATTGTCTTTAATCAAACTAGAGTACCCATTTAAACACAAGTATTATTACACAAGGTTAATAATAAATAGATGCTTTAGTAAGACATATTAATAATACTGCTATTTTGTATCGATTTATAACGAATAACATATTTGAGTAGGTACCAGTTTCTTTAATCAGTATTGGTGTTCGTCCACTAAGATTTTCAATAAAAAAAATTTTTTACCTGTACCTATATACTGAAACTGTATTTTTTTTAATTATCATGAACAAAGGAACAAGAGTTTGATTATAAGATTGTTTTTCTTTATTTGATTGTTTTTTTTCTTTGAATTTGTAATTTCATATTGTTGGTTTAATCAATACAACAACTGCTGCACATATTTTGATCATATTATTATGTTAATTATATTTACACAGATAAACAATGTTATTTTTATGTTAATAATAAATCACAGATTTAACAATTTCACTGATATTTTTAGTACTCCTTATTCTGATTGTTGACTTCGATGGTCGAACAAGCGTATAATTTCAGACATAATCTGTCTCCTTTTGATTAATGGTACGTTTAACAGCTCTTGCGCTACAAACACACCAAAATTCTCATTAGATTTTATTATATTAGCATCTATAACTTTGTTATATTCTGGCGTTTGGGTGCTAGCATCCTCGACATTTAGTTTTTTAAGTGCATCATCTTTAGATTTCTTAGTATCTTCGTCTTCAAAGTACCTAATCTTTTTGATCACAATCCCAGCGTTGACCGTGTGGTCCCATATCATAAGATAATTGGGGTTGTGTTTCACATTCAGTTTCAGTATCAATTATGACCAGAGTTCTCTTCTTAGCTAGAAAAATAATGAAAGTGGTCAAAGATTGCCCTCAATTTATACCAATTGCAAAATTTTCAAGTGATAGTCTTACTAAATAAAGAAAACTAAATCAAATAAATTTAAAAATGGTCATTGATAATGATTAGGTAATTGACAAAATCATACGGATATTAATTTAAAAATATGTTTAACTTAGCCATCATTACAATCAGCTACCAGTTTTGCTAGTAACGGTGACACAACATAAGGCACAGTGAGTGAGAATAGTTTAACACTACTTGCTACATAAGCTATAATTGGGAAACGATACTATCGGCGGTTATTAAACTATCGATGGTGTAATACTATCGATAGTTTTACAAACTATCAATAGTATTGATAGTTTTAATTATTTAATACAACGATACTATCGATAATATCGATAGTACCGATAGTATTACTTTTAAAAAATCGATACTATCGATACTATTGATAGTATTATAATGCAATAGTATCGATCCTATCGATACTATTGCTTCCAATCAATATTATTAGTTAATTTGTGATTTGTGTTTGTGGTGTGTTGTTGTGTTTGTGTTGTTTTGTGTGTTGTTTGTTTGTGATTTGTGAGCACTATCGATATTGTTACTAGTTTTCGACAACTCGGGCAACTCTACTTACAACCTCATCTTGGAAAAAGTTCGGGAGAAACGACCTTGCAGTAGGATCCTCCTTCAGCACGACAACGCCTCGTCGCACACCGCCAAGCAAACAATCGACTACTTGGTGACGTCAGACGTAGAATGACTGGGTCACCGTCAGTTTCCGGAAATAAAAGAAAAACTTCAAGGAAAACTTTTATGGACGCCGAGGAAGCAGTGGCTGCGTTTCAAAATGACGCCGAAGAGACCCCTAAGGACGAGTGGGCAAAGTTCTTTTCTCAGTAGTTCCATCGGATGCAGCTATGTATTGATGTAAATGGACACTATTTTGAAAAGATATACTTGCTAGTTTGTTCAGTTTTTGATTTTCTAACAACTTTCAGTGTCATTCTCGTAACACCTATTTTAACCACAATATTCAACGAAATCTTGAAACAAGAGTCGATACCACCTGACTGGAATACTGCGATTATAAACTTACTCTATAAAAAAGGGGATCCAGGCAATATGGACAACTACAGACCACTGAGTCTGCTACAGACACTTTATAAATTATTTACCAGTAAAAGTCATGATAGGAAAAGGCATCGGCTGAACATTAATTGCCATGCTTAGCGACGTGATCAAGAGAATAGACAAAAATCAAGTCAAGAAGTGAAGGAGTAGAGTTAAGAATGGAAAGATTACTGAAAGTCAAAATATTAGCCAGAGAAGAAGAGCGATTATAGTCACCCATGATTATGCTATGACTGTAAGAAGGGACCAGCATTTCTAAGAGATTTTCAAAAGAAAAGAAACTAACATGTAAAGCGGGACAATAATAGACGCCGAGAAGTAATTTTGAATGGTGTAGTTCGACTTTAAGGAAGAGATGTTCACCAGCATTAGATGGCGGTGGCTGCGCTGACACATTGACAACAGAGTAGGGAATTTGCGTGCGGAGATATACGGCAACACCACCACCAGCACCGACCGAGCGGTCGTTACTTATAAGCTGGAAACCGGGCAGAGTAACTTGTTGACGGGAGACAAGGTTTAAGCCATGATTCGTATAGCATGTACGTTCTTACATTCAAAGCTTGCCAGTATAACGTTAAAATGAGCCGGAATGCTCTGAGCGTTAATATGTATAACGTTAAAATTCCTAGGAACATCAGAAAACTGCGCTGCAAGACTGTCAGCAAGAGAAGGAATACTCACGAAACTGTCGTCGTTGCTTGTTATAGAGAAAAGACTACTATTATCACTGCTTACATCGATAGACATAAATATTTACCTAATATAATAAAAATAATGTAATATAAATTGTACAAAAACCTAAGTATTAAAAAATAAAAATGAACTGTTTATGTAACTAGTCCTGCCGGTTGCGTTATTAAATGTAAAGAATTAAAACCTAATTACGCAGCCCGGGTAGCAAAAGAGAAAGAGAAAAAATACAATGTAAAACATATCAGGAGAAAACTAGAAAATTAAAAAAAAATAAAACAAAACAAAAAATAAATAACTTCTACCAGTAAGAGACTGCCAATTGCACCGTTAGGAAAAACGGAACGCACCGAATGAAACTGACATGGTATTAATTGACACTGACAGTGACAATATTGTGACATTAGTTCTAATTGTTATTGTAGCATTTGTAGCACTTAAAAATTAATTGAATGTATAACCAAAAGAACAAAAACAGGATTACCCGGACTTTGAACAAGACATCACAATGAAATCACTTCCATAAAGCTGCACCACGCTTCAACCTAGCGGTCTACGTTGCCGTTGCTTTTGGAGGAAGTACCGCTGGAAACAAGAAGGCGGATGTATCTGCAATTAGATGGAGCTCCAGCACACTTCGCACGACTAGTTCGTGATTATTTAAATCAAAATTATCCGCGATGGATTGGCAGAGGAGGTCCCATTGCTTGGCCGCCGCGATCTCCCGACCTTACACCCTTAGATTTTTATCTTTGGGGCAACATGAAACAAAAAGTGTATGCCGTGCCCATTGAAAGCCGCGAGCAATTAACGGCTAGGATTTTTGCTGCTGCTGCGGAAATTAAAGAAAACCGTGAAGAATTACGTCGTACAATAAAAAGTGTTGCCATGAGAGCTTTAGTTTGTTTACAGGAGGGTGGGGACCATTTCGAAAATCTAATTAATTAAAATTCTTGTATTTTTTATTTTTTAAGTAAAAATCTGGCTATTGCTTGTTTGTTTTTATTTCCATTATCATCCTCCTTATTAGTTTAACCTTTTAGTACTCACTGCTAAAAGCGGGGACATTTAATTGACTTTCACATTTTCTTTTCCTAAATTTGACTCTTAGAGTTTTAGAGTTTTACTTTGGATTTAGTTACAGTTTGGTTTAATAATGTTCTGTAAATTTTTAGCTGTTATGTAGTAGATTACAAATAATGATTAAAAAAGTGGTCCTATGGGGATAATTTATGGACTTACACTAGTTTTTTTAAAATAAATACACAATTTTTTACCGAAAAAATTACTTCGATTCCGTTTTTTTTTTTCGTAGTCGATAATTTTTAGTAAAATGTTAATTAACCTGTTAAAATAACTCATAAGCTTTTGGAAATAATAAACAAAATACAAATCGACCCATAAACTTCGGAGATGTGTCAAAAAATAGAAAGCAAGTCTACAAACTCTACTTAAAAAATTCAAAATTGAATAACATGATAAATGTTACAGATAGACCCCCCCTTTTGAAGTTTATTTTCGATATTTTTTCATGAATATTCAGAATATTACGGGCGGTCACATGCGCATGGGCGACATTGTATAATTATATTACACTATTTGCGCTGTAGCATGGTGCGGGTGACAGTTTCAGTAACATTTCGTTTCACTCTTGAAAGTTGCCGCGATTTACAATTTATGACTTAGTATTTCAGTTGTACCACATTCGTAATATATTAAATAATTAATAACTGTAGTAAATTAAATTAAACCCAACCAGAATGTTCTAATCAAGAAATAAAATCAAATTGAATGAAAAATTAAGCAAAGTGTTATGCGTATAACGTAACGCCATAGACGTATTTAGTGATGGGATGTACTGCTACGATGGATAGTCGATATTTTTTATAATAAAAAACGTATATTGTGCGTAGGTCAATTTTTATTTTTAAAAGGTCTAATTATACAACAGAACATTTATAGGGTAAGGTTGCTTAAAAGGTTGCTAAAAAAAAATACATGTTATTCGTCTAAACTCATATCAGAGTCAGGAACATCTGAATTGTCACTCAATTCATCATCTGAATCTGTGACGGATATTATTAACGATGACTCAATTATGTTGTCAATATGTATGTCACGATCCCAATCAGACATAATGTCCCTTTTTGTTTTATTCACGACCTTCGACCAGTCTTCAGGTTGAACATTGTTGATGGCCTCTTGTAATAGGGCCAACATCTTATTTGCCGTAAATGGCGGCGAAGTATTATTTCTTGCGGCGTAACCTAAAAATAAACGAACTTATAAAAAAAAGTATTCAAATAATCATCAATCAGCCTAATCTAGTATCTGGTAATGTTTTTAAACTAGGTACATGCTACGATCGGAAAGCTGATTTTTTTATAAAGCTTCAAAATGGGAATTGAAATTAAAAGCATACCTTTTATTTGGGCCCAAATCAGCTCAATAGCGTTATACTGGCAATGGTAGGGTGGTAGTCGAAGGACCTGGTGGCCTTTTTCTTTTGCCATCTCGTCCAGAGCATAGGTAGGAGTTGGTGGCTTATGGCGTCGGACTAAGGCAATAAGCTCCGTCTTTAACATTTTTATATCTGCTGTAACTCCGTTTTCACTCAGCCACTTCACCAACTCGCTTTTGCGGTTGGATTGGTTTGGGGGTTTATTAACTTGCACCGAATGGTAGGGTGCGTTGTCCATTATTATGGTCATAGGCTCTTTTAAATTGTTTAATAGACCTATGAACCAATCTTTAAATTTTTCGTAATTCATCTCCTCATGATACTCCGTAGTTTTTTTTGACTTAAAAGCCAGCAAACAATCAGGGACGAATCCACTTGCTGTACCTGCGTGACAAATAATAAGGCGTTCGCCTTTGCCTTCCGGCACTTTGGTACACGATTGTGCCGTATCGTCGGTCCAACTTTTACCCACTGTGTGGTTGGCGTTTAGCCACGTTTCATCCAAAAAGACAACTTTGCTCCAATCACTTATGTTTTTGGCCTTCCTTAAAAATCTACATCTTGCTAGGGCAATGTCAGTCCTATCCATAATAATCTTTCTTTTGTTAACTTTTTTGTAAACAAAGCCAATATCTTTTATAACTTGCCGTAGCGAAGTAATACCTCCTTTGAACAAGTCAGCTTCTTTTAATGATTTTAGAAGCTTGAGCAATGTGGGTAGCTCCATTCTTCTATAATAATCATAAATATGATTTCTAATAGCAACCTTAGCAAAATCATCCAAATCTGTGATTGGCTTCACCTTGGTCCGCTTTTTGTTGGGTGTCGATAATTTATTTTCAAACATCCCATCTTGGCCAATTTTCTCACGTGTTATACGCGAAACAGTATTGCGGCCAATATCAAGAGCTTCGGCTACTCGTTCTACAATATGATTCAATGGTAACAACGGTCCATTATTTTGTTGTTCTCTTTCAAAGTAGTCTCGGAGGCGAACAACAAGCTCCCTGGCCTGACTACCCAAAACAGTTTTTTTTGTATGCTTAGGCATGGTAATAACAACAAACTCAACAAACTTATAACAAATAACAATTTAACAAAAATGAAAACAAACAATGAAATCGTAATACGTGTCACATTAAGTCACAATATAACGCGCTTGCACTCGTACTCGCACTCACAGCATCGCACGGGTAAACAACATGGCCGCCGCGCCGATGCACCATAGAGCAAAAATGTTGTCACGAAAAAAAAAACATAAACCCGATTTTGATTATTTTATATAAGTACAAAGATAATTATGTAGCCATAAAACATTTATATTGACAAGTTTATACACGTAGCACACACGTAGTTACACTGCACAACTGAATAATACACTAATTTTCATAACAATATTAAAGAGAACTAGATTCACGCTGCGAGTATCGTTAGCGATAAAAATGAATTGCATAACCTCACATCCCTAGTCATGTGGTACTGACAAATGTCAACGTCATACGGGCAACTGTCACCCGCACCATGCTACAGCGCAAATAGTGTAGTCTATGCACAACCCTTCGGTGTTACCCGCTCTAAATTAAAAATACCACTAAAGAAATAAATTCTAAGCCACAGGGTAAAAATAATCAATTACAACTTTTAAAAAGTGTTACAATAAATACACTAAATCATCTCGCGCCGTCATGTAAGTAAACAGGGCGTCCCACGGATATGCCAGATGGAGGGAAAGTACCTTGAATATTGTAGATGGAACATTTTACTGAAAGAAGACATTATTTGAATTTAAAAAACAATTTAAACTGCATTCATAGATATTTAAATAATTACGTGGTTGAACCGGGAATCGAACCCGTTACTATTTATTATTATTATTATTTTATTTTCCCATAATAAGTCATTTATTTGATTTTTATAACAATAATTTAGTATTCTTAAGAGGCCTCTTACAGTCCACTAGCGCCGCCAATCGAAAAAATGTCATAACTCGTAAATAGAATCAAAAATACAAAATGTGGTCTATTATTACTGTAGAAAAGGCAATAACGTAATTTTATAACACATTGTCAACACTTGAAATATAGCTGTTTAGCTAAATCGTGCATTTGTAACAAAAACGGCCGTTTATGTTTTGTTTCGCTAGTGGACTGTAAAAGGCCTTTTAACATATTAAGTAATGCACTGACAGTTGATTAGAATATGGCGGGAAAGTGTAGAAAAAGGGAGGCAAAACTGGTCTATCGGATGATATTGTAAAATGATGTTAGGGAAGTTACTCTGCCTAAATACAGACTTGAGTGTGAATTATAGTTCGTGTTTAATTGTGTAAACCCTGCTACTGAACAACACTAAATTTGTTTCTCCATTTACAATAGAACTCATTCAGCACAAGATCTCCAGATTAAAATCCATACCTGCTCTGACTCCCCTAACACCAACTGCTCTTGTTTAAAAATCAGCAAAGCAAGTAGAGTAGCACTAAATACCTGGGTGTTATGCTCGATCAAAGACTATCATGGCACTTGCACCTAGAACTAATAATGAACTGAGTTCGAAAATTAATTTGGACCTTCAAATCTCTTCGCCACGTAGCTACTAAAGATCTTATCCAGCAAATTTACGTTTCTCTGGGTCAATCCATATTGACGTACTGTTTACCAATATGGGGTGGAGCATCAAAAATAAAATATTTGGAACTAGGGAGGGCGCAGAGGGCTTTACTAAAAGTCATGTACTTTAAACCACTTCCATTGAAACCTTATACTCAACTTCGAGCCTCTTGTCAGTTAGAAAGCTCTATGTCCTGCAGATTACTCTGAAAAAGCATAAATCCCTTCCCTTCGTCAGTCCCAGGACACAAACTAGGAGGAAGCATAAAGTAGCTCCAGAAACCCCAGTCAAAACTACATTTGCTACAAGACAATACACAAAGTAATCTTCTCGCATATACAATTCTCTCAACAAAACACTCACCATGTACTCTATGACATACCACGACTGCAAAACGATACTCACTGAATGGTTGACAAGCAAAGGTTACGAAGAAATTTAGGCTATGCTCCACACAATCACGTAATTCCCTGAATTCTTGAATCTTTAGATTCAATTTGTCACTGGACTAAAACAAAAAGTACACAAAAAAAAAACACCTCCCACATCAACACACACCCCCACCTCACACATATACAAAACCGAGGGCGCTTTCCTTATTTATATAATCTTGTAAATTGTATTGTTATATTACATAATTATATTGTTAAAAACTTTTAGCATGCTTTCTAAATGTATCAATTGTTTATTTTCTTTCACATATTTCACAAGCAAATCTTTGCTTAAAAGGCGACTCCAAACTGAATAATGTTATTTAGATGAGTTGCTGAAATATTAATTTTTATTTATTTATTTTACCTCACCTCAACGGTGCGTAATTGGGTCTCCAACTAGCAGCGGGCGTGGTCAAAGTAGATCACGCAGCCATTTACGCATCAGCTGTGTGTGGCTAATCCCGTCTACCGTTAGGGAGGGGCGCACGCGCAGGTATAGTATAATAGAATCGCTCACGTGACGTCCCTGTAGGGCGGAGTCCTAGCAGCAGGTAGCTAGACGAAGTACGAAGTACGAATCGGGTTGTACTGAGAAATAAAAGGCTTTTGAAATACTTAACATTTATTTATTGACTAGATACAAAATACTACAATAAGTTACATAATCTATAGAATAATGTCTTTATTGTTTATTACAAGGGGAGGTGACAATACAACAATAAATTAAACTGTTTTTATCGAATGGCCTACCCAGTTTGCATACGAAAATTCAATCAAATATATCCAATAGTTTAGTCCCTAATTCCCTATAGCAAGTCAAAGATAGGCAAAAGTCATAGCCGACCCAGTTTGTTTGAAAAAATCACTTTTTAATTCGATTTTAGGATTTATTTGATAGTTCCAAAATACTCTAATACGTTATTATACCTAGTATTTTCCATTATTGTTGTTTTGTTGTCTCCACATTGTATACAGGTTTGTGTGTCAAACCTACATACTATTGTACACACACCTTTTGCCAGTTATGTAGGTATAAGTCCCATGTGATCTTAGCGTGCCGATGGCAAAAAAAGAGCAGCCCGCAACCTAATTGCGTAACACATTTTTGGCAAATGATTGAGATTAATTGGTTTCGTTTCGATCGCTTTTTGTTTCATTTTACGATTTTCGTATTGCGTAACTCCACTATCATGTAATAGCAACAGCTGTTGGTTTGAAACGCTAAAGAGTGAACGATGTGTGCTTAAGAATATCGTAAAATGAAACAAAAAGCGATCGAAACGAAACCAATTAATCTCAAACATTTGCCGAAAATGGTTACGCAATTAGGCTGGTGTACCATGCTGCATCAAAGTTAAACTTTGTTTTTTTATAGACTACACTTATCATATTAACTCCTACAAAAGTTCTTTTTGTAAACAAAACCCGGGTTTCAGAGATTTTCAAAAAAAAATCGAAATAACCTCAAAACTAGGTACTTTATTTTGTTTGACATGTCATAAACGAACGGCCATTATTGCTCTAAAAAAATGATAATCGTTTAAGTAAAAAATCTATTCTATTATATTCTAGTTATTTTTAATTAATGTAGAATCGGAAAAGTATAATTTTTTACATGTTTTTGAAAGACGTGATCATGAGACCTTTAACATTTAAGGTTATATTAATCAAATCATTAGAAATGGAACGTCATGTAATGGGAATAAAACAATATCAACACTTTTTTACTTTAAATTAAATTCCCTGTTCAAAATTCAAATCCCCGACGCGTAATGTCGTAAAACATTATGAAAATGATTACCTACTATAATATTTTGATCTTGATCCATGAGACTTTTTGGTACGACTTTTGGTTATTCTCCTTTACAAAGGGTGACAAGACCGTCCGTCTTATCGCTAAGAGCGATGGATTAAAAAGGAGAAGTAGAGACAAATACTGTACATTTACCGTACTAGGGGCTGATTTTTCTAACGCCACATAATTTAATCCGAGGAATAATTTTTATTTTTTGGCAGTTCTTCTATACAAAATCCGTCAAGACGTCAATTTTATTCAACGAATAAAAATTATCGGTCGACTGAAAAATCAGCCCTTAGTATATAGATTATAAAAGAGAATGATGTAGTCTCCTGTAATTGGAAGCGCACACTAGTATTTGTCATGAAAATTTGGAGCCTCTGTTGAAGATCCAAATATGTAGCGGTATGTTATGTACAACGGCACATGCGAACTACGCGTCATACTGACGTCACGCACTATCCTGCATCTCGCAAGCAGAATTTACCGCGCAACTAGCATACACACACGCTATATACAACAGCCCGAAATGAATCATCGGGCAGTAGCCCCTTTGCTATGCAGCATGAATGAATTTTACACCCTGTTCCTCATGCCTCTTTAAACATACCAAATAAAAAAAATACACTAAACCATACACATAGTAAAGTTTTATCCGTTTCCCAGCACTTCCATTTGACCTGTCCTCGTGTTATATTCCAACATCTTGTACAGACGCCAGCACATCAAGCTACTACAATCTGTCAAATTTCTTTAATACATTTTCAATGTTTCAGCGGGATTGTCCGAAAGGGTTACCGCTACCCCGGAACATAAAGGGCAAAGGAAGGAACATGGGTGGGTTTTAGTCAGTAGGAGTCTGACACTCCCTTCCGCTCCACCCAGAGCTGGAGGGGTCATTTGATGATTTCCCATCCGAAAAAAAAAAATACATTTTCATTGTTATCGTTAAAGCATTAAGGTTCAAGGTTGATTGGGAAAATTTGACAGTTTCGGGTAGGTTGACCTGCTGGCGTCTGTACCAACGCTACCTACCCTCTTTACAACGCGTTGGTGTGATAATACCTATCACGCTCGGTTACCCTCTCAAAATAGCGTAATAGCCACCACAAGGTCTGAAATAAATACAAAAATATAATTTTTTTTTTTTTTTTAAGAAATATTGCTTAGGGGTTATTATTTACTTATTGTTAACAAGTACCAAATGGATACTCGACGGTTATGACGTAGTAGTTGCTTAATTATTTCTAAATTACTTTCAAATCTTCTCAATAATATCTAAATAATATTCTTTGTATTTATTTTCCCATAATAAGTCATTTATTTGATTTTTATAACAATAATAATTTAGTATTCATAACATATTGAGTAATGAACTGACAGTTGATTTGAATATGGCGGGAAAGTGTACAAAAAGGGAGGCAAAACTTTTCTAACGGTGATGATATTGTGAAATAGTGATAAGGAAGTTGCTCTGCCTAAATACAGACTTGAGTGGGAATTATATTTCGTGTTTAATTGTGTAAACCCTGCTACTGAACAACATTATTTATTATTAACCGTTAATGTCCCACTACTGGGCAAAGGCCTCCCTACTCTCTTTCCACCTCTCTCTGACCAGAACTGCCAAGGACCAATCTTTATGAAAGGAGTCCAGCTCATCCCGCCATCTCCGTCGGGGCCTGCCGCGATGTCGTTTACCATTAAGCGGGACCCACTGGGTCGTAAGTTTGGCCCATTGATTGTCTGACCTGCAAATGTGTCCTAGCAATGGTCTTCACATGATCTGACCAAGATTATGTCTGGATTTTAAAAGAGACTGTGACCTGTGAGTATGTTTCGGCCTTTCTTCTCAGAGTAGTCAGATTGGAAACGCCGACCTCATCTAGTTTTTAAAATATGATTGACGTGTGTGAAAAGTGTTCGTACAAACCTATTTACAGAAAATAAATCATTTATCATTTACCAGAGGGAGCAGCTTAAGCTAATGCAGGCACTTACCTATAAAACGAACATCTCGAAGATCATATCGAGAATGCTGAGCAGCTTCAGGAAGCGTGGTTTGGGCTCCTCGTCGGTCTTGCGCGTCGCCGGCTTCTCCTTACGCTTGTCCATTTCTGAGGAGACAGGAGAATTTATTATTATAGACTAACTTCTACCCCCCGTCGCATCGCATCGCATCGCCTATTCGCGCTATTGCTTCGTTTTCGCTAGCGTTCTGTTTACTTTCTGGTCGGCTCCTAATGCTTCTAGTGTGATGTTAAATAGCCTTTTTTTTCTGGTTGGGAAATCATCATATGACTTCTCCCGCTCTGGGCGGAGCAGGAGGGCATGTCAGACTTTTACTGACTAAAACCCACCCGTGTTCCTTCAGTTGGACCACGGTATCTCTTTCGAACAACCCGCGGCCCTGGCAGGCATCGGCCCTAGCGGACCCCGTCAGTTTGTGCTGACATCTCTTTGAGGCGCGCGTGGAACACAACGCGCCGTCGACCCGGGCCTGGTCCTTGCCGGGCGGCGAGCTGCCCATTGCTCGTCGCCCGCAAACCCGCGCCTACGGTGGCCGGGAGTCGGCTGGTGACTCCCGACGTCTAGGGCGTCTCCTGCGGCGACTAGGGGCGTGAGGGCGCAGAGATAGCCTCTCCCTCACGCGCTCCGCCTCCTCCTTTGCGAGCATTACTGCTTCGCAGGAGGTGACGGCTTCCCATGCACTCTCGCTCCGTACCATGGCCTGGACCAGGGCCGGACGCGAGAGATCGCCGCCATGAGGACGCGGCGGTGATGTTAAATAGCCTTCGTCAAGATTTGGGCTACTAAAAGCAAAAATATTTTTACAAATCCGACCGTAACACATGACAAAACGAAGACATTTGATTTTCGCCATTTTGGCGCTGATAACAACATGAGCGTCCGTGGAACTAATATGTTTGTTAGCGAGTTTTACAAAATGCGCATACTCTCATGATAAAAATGTTCTAAATACCTCGTAGTAAACACAAAATCAGTCAGCGCACTTATTTTTCAAGATGTTATGAGGTTACCTCCATATTTTTCGCCAAGTCCACGATGAGCCCTCTCAATAGCCAGCACCTGTTCCTCGCTGAGCACGGCTGAGGCATCCAGGAACACTTGGATGCTGTACTCCGAGAGGTAGTGGGACCAGTGACCGTATACTCCGATACCTGGAAGATGTGTTGAGGGAACCTAGGATTAGCGGTATTCAACTAGCTTTAAATGTTTGACTGTCAAAGGACATCATTTATCGTTGTCAAAAAATAAAAGGCCCGTTTTGACATTGACAGTTCTAGTAGTTAATAATGATCAAATTCGCAAAACACGTATTCGTTTGTATGGAACAGACAGGTGTCAAGAACGCATTCTCAAATGTCAAAACGAGTCTTTTATTTTTTGACACTCACTGTAAGTGTCCAACATTTTATAACCAAAAATTAACGTGCCGTCCAGAAAAAAAGTACTATTTTCTTACGGAAAATAACATCTTTAGCATTTTTTATTATTACAGGGACCATCTAAAAATTAACCCCTTGGCTGCTATTTGAGTTTGAAAATGCCAAAAATCATATTTTATAACTTGGTTTGCTTTCCCCATGGGATCGGCTTGCCATACATAGTGATCGGACTGGGGAGGGGCCCGTCAATACCAACAGGATACTGTATTTATACTAACCGGTAAACAAACTACGTCACCTTTAGGAACGGCCTCAATATGAGCGTCATCATCCTAGACAAAAGGATTGCAGGCGGTAGTCGTCCGTGTGTGCGCTTTGCTACGCACACATAGTAAAAATCCTTATCTCGGAGGCGGGGCCTAAAGACGGCCTGATTTATACCCTGTCCATTTGCTGTTTTTAGACAGCTATCTTAGAACGTACAGACGTCAGCACATCAAGCTACCCGAAACTGTCAAATTTTCCCAATTAACCTCTAATGCTTTAGCCATAAAGTTGAAAGACTATTAAAGAAATTTGACAGATTGTTGTAGGTTGATGTGCTGGCGTCTGTACATATTCCAGATTACGTAAAAGTTAACTTTACAATGCAGAATAAAATAAATATATTTAAACTGCCCTATCTTATTGAGTTGTCTTATTTATGGCTTCTTATAGACATTATAATACCGTACGTGTATCAATCAATGTATTGTGTGTTGCTGCAATCACTAGTTCCATCGCAATATACTTCAAAACGAATCAAATTGTGGTTGATAAGGCAATAATAGTAAGGGTTAGGCAATTTTAGACGGCATGGTTGGCGCAGTGGTTAAGCGATTGACTGCTGCGCTACGTGTCGCGGGTTCGATTCCCGCACACAACAAATATTTGTATGACCTACAAGTAGTTGTTCCGGGTCTGGCTGTTTGTGTATGTGAGTTTAAATGTTTGTAAACGCTGGGTGCTTAAACTCAAATTAATTCAACTCGACACAGGTGAAATTCCTATCCAGAAAAAAAAAAAAAAAATTCTGCAGGAAACTTAGTGTAGTTTGGTCCTTTACAAAAGAACAACTAAAATATTTTTTTGAAAATGCTTGATGTTCAACTCACCAATTGGCCTGGGGAACTCAGAGGGTATGTTGACCATATCAGGACCACAAGTGACAGAGCTAAAGTTGTTCTTATCTGTTTCATAACTGGGCCTGAAAATATTATGTTTTAAGGGTTTACAAGTCAGGAATATTAGGTATTTATAATCTAAACTAGCTTTTGCCCGCGTGGAGGTCGGAAATTATCCCACAGAAACGTATTACTGGGATAAAAAGTATCCTTTGTGTTAATCCAGGTAATAATAAACTATCTATGTGCCAAACTTCGTCCAAATCCAATTAAAAGCATTCTAATACTTGAAATACTATCGTGAATTCATGCAAGCCTAGTGCTTTTTGTTAGAATACTCCTCAGAAAGTCGGGTCATATTTCAATAGGGCTATCTAGCGTCCTAAAGCAATTGTGACCGTAAAAAGTTATTATTCTTTTCCTCAGGAAAAGTATTTTTTTCTGGATGAAAGGGACCCGATGTCCTTTCATATACCCCTGACAACGTATATGTAAAATTTCATGGTAATTGGTTCAGTGGATTAGGCGTGAAAAGGTAACAAATAAACTTACTTTTGCATTTATACTCAATACTCAATACTCAATCATAACATGAGTTAGGATGTCTGTCAAAAGGCTGTCAGGATAAGCCGTAGAATCTAGAAGGCATGATCACCATCATTTCAGCCGAAATATGTCCACTACTGGACATAGACCTCCCCCAATGGTCACCAAATCTACAAATTCTGTGCTATAAGGATATACACTATCTATGTTATGCGTTTGGTTTCCACACTTAGTCCTTCAAGTGGACCATTGTGTGTTTGCCATGGCGGCCGTCAGTGGTTATTCCGACCAGCCAACCTCCTCTTGAAGTTGATTGAGACTCCTGGTCTGTTGAGAACATCTGTGTAAGATCTGAGTGTCCCGAAGGTTCCGAACCTAATCTGGGTGTCGCCTGTGCACTCAAAGAGCACATGTGCAACGGTTTCCTCAGCCTCCATGCAAGCCCTGCACAGGGGGCTGTCCGTTATGCCTATTGTGTGGAAGTGTTTGTTTAGCGCGCAGTGTCCCGTCATGGTCCGATAACCAGGCTCAGGCCTGTCCTGTCCTGACGGGATATACACTATTCATAGTCCTCTAAAAAGTTCAGATATATACCTTCTACCTACTGGTGTTGGCGTAAGTGTTAGAAAGAGCTGCCTAACAAAAACTGTGAATTTAAGCCACATATGAACAATTAAAACCAACTTTTGACCAGAAAAGCCGATCACAGGAAAAGTAAAGAAAACTCAAGAAAATTCCTATTTTGGCCAACATACCTTAAAGTATCAGACACGTAAAGGTCAGCATCACCGGATAAAGACGTCAGCTTCACCAGGAGAGGCCCTGTATGTCCTAGTTGCCAATACGAGAAATTACCAGCACCGACTGCGCCTACTACGGTGTCTAAGAGTATTTTATCCGATTCTATCTGCACATATCCGGATAGCAAAGACGACAGTGTTGATATGCATATAATTCCCAACAGAACTAATATGAATTCCCTTCGCATTTCGCTAATTTCGTAAATATTTTCCTTACGAAAATCTCTGCAAAATTTGCTGTCAGATTGACGTTTGCTATTTTTGAGATTGACAGTTATCAGTTTGACAGCGGAGGTCATTGCACTTCGTTTTTTCGTTCAGAAATTCGCATAAGCCTTGCAAACTCTTGGAGAAAAAGTTAAGAAATCTCACTTGTTAAAGGTGCTTTTACTACACAGGAATCCATAATATTAACCAATTAATAAAGAAAAACGCATAATAGTTTAATCATATTTTACTAAAGATAGTATTGAGACGGCCTGGCGCCATGTGTCACGAGTGTTGCGAAGTCATATATTTATTTCCGCTATTTTTTATCAGAAAATGAAGTAAACAAACCTACATAAACAACTTTACAATTCGATAATTACGGAATAATGAAATCGATGAATTTTATTTCGGAATAAATTTACTTTCCATACATTAATGGAAACCAGTTTTCAATTAAAGATATAGATCATTTATCACAATTAAAGTACCTATCAATCATTAGTAGGTAGGAAGTAGGCACATAGGCACATAATATCCGGGACTTGCCGGTATAAAATGTCGTTAAATTATATTTTATAAAAAAAGTAGGTAAAAAGCCGAATAATACAAAAACAACCATACATTATTATAATTTTTGTAACACCTCTAATTTTAATCCTCGGGGCTCGTGGCTTAATAAGTGGTTAAGCTACGCTTGCCAAGGTCGGGCCATGGATGGGTTACATATTGAGAGTCTGGACCCTTCCGCGTTGCGTTCCCGGCTTTTATTCGTGAGTCTTTGACAGTCTTTACGGGTGTGACAACCAGTCTTACCAAGGGTTATTGTGTTACCCAGTAACTGGGTTGTGGAGGTCAGATAGGCAGTCGCTCCATGTAAAATACTGGTATTCAGCTGCATCCGGTTAGACTGGAAGCCGACCCCAACATAGTTGGGAATAGGCTAGGCAGATGATTATGCTTCTAGATTACACGAAATACAAAGTTCAAGAGATGTCAAAGAGCTGCCAAATAAAAATATTTATTTAAATATGTAGGTACAGATGGTAGCACATCAAACTACTACAATCTGTCAAATTTCTTTAATAGATTTTCAAGTTTATCGATGAAGCATTAAGGTTCAAGGTTGATTGGAAAAATTTGACAGTTTCGGATAGCTTTATGTGCTGGCGTCCGTACTGATTAAAAAGTGGATTTGGAGCCTTGGATTATTTATGATATCAATTTAATAACAAGCATACATGGCCGCTCTGTTTGTGTATAATGATAGTATTGTTTACATAACGCTGAAAACAAGATATTTTATCAAAATACTTCTTATCAAATTGTTCTGGTAATTTCATCGTTCGTTTCGTCAAGAAATACTCAAACACAAACCTTTGTAATTCAACCTCTTTAAAAACTGGTTTTGGTCTTTTTAAATTGGTTAATGAAAAAAGTAGATCACCTGACAATCTTTTCATACATTTTTAGAACGTAATCTCCTCTCTTTTCTCCCTTGCCACCTAAGGAACTAACCACACTTATTCAGCTCTGTTCAACTTTTGTCCATAGGAAACAAAGGAACAACGAAACAATGGACGGTTTGCATGGAATGCGTACGCATCCGGACTGATGCTGAACGACGCACTGTTGTTTTCTAAGGACAAAAGCTGAACAGAGCTGAATAAGTGTGATTAGTCCCTTATTTGCCAAGAAAGGACAGAATCAGGGGTGTAGCTGCCGCTGTATCAGCCGTATACCAATGATACGGGAGCCACCGAGCTACAGGGGCCTCCCGACGCGACTTGTGTAAGCAAACATTCCTAAAATAATATCCAAAAACTAAAATTCTTATTGTTACAACGGGACCAACGGCTTAACGTGCTTTCCGAGGCACGGAGGGGTCTCGGTATGTTAACATGGTCACCCATCCACTGGCAAACCACGGCAAGCATATCATAGCTAATATGCTGGCCCGTAAGTTTGCACGTTGTACTGCACAGGTAAAAATAACCTTATTCAAGTCATACTGTCAGTCTTACGCAGAAGACTTACAGTGCCCTGCGTGTCCAATACAATAACGCGTTCAGGATGTTGATGGGGTTGCCACGCTTTTGTAGCGCATCAGGTATGTTTGCAAACGCGCAAGTGGATGGCTTTCAAGTGATATACATCGCATAAGAATTGCGTCTCTGATGCGCCGCATACGGGGCAGCCCCAATAGCTTCCTGCAGCTTATTGCAGGGAGAATGGATGTGGATTGCTCCTTCATGGAGCATTGTGCAAAACTACATGTACGAGTAGTGCGGTCCTGATCCAATGTTTCTATTGTTGTGTCTATGTATTTCATGTATTATTCTTATTAGATTATTTAAAAACAAAACATGTATGGATGATTATAATTATTGTAATTTATCTGGAATAAATTAATTGAATTGAATTGAATTATTACTTAGCGACGAGCCCCCATCTTTCAAGTCAGTACCTATTCTATAAATTATTTTTCACCCGCATAAGTTTCGATCCCGTGGGAATATCGGGATAAAAAGTATCCTATATGTTAATCCTGGTTATAAACCATCTGTGTACCAAATTTCATCCAAATCCGTTTAGTAGTTTTTGCGTGAAAGAGTAACAAACATCCATCCATCCATTTATACAAACTTTCACGTTTATAATATTGTTATATATATATTATATTATAATATTATCTTATTAGTAGGAAAAACAGCACTAAAAGTGGTTTAGTGCTTCGCCGAGTCGTGGGTGCGGTGAATATGATAACCAGTATCTCCCGGGTCCCCGACTCATGTTACTAGAAGAAACAGTGGGGTTTTAGTCGGTAGGAGTCCGACATAACCCTCCGTCCTTCCCAGAAGGAGGGTGTCCATGAGGATTTCCAAAAAAAAAAGGTGAAAAGGGCCCTAAATTTTTTTATACAGGGCCCATTGACAACATACGCCACTGGCAGAATAGAATAGAATATAATACTCTTTGTTATGTAGACCATTTGCAGATATGTTAAAAAAAAACAATTGATGTGTGATGTGTAACATAGAATGTCTTCTGTCTTCTCATAGCTGTGCCGCAGCCAACTGGTTAAATTAGCCGTTTAGTCAACCGCCTGGCCCTTGGACGTAGTGCTCGCCACGCTTCGCTCTGTCGGCTCGCACTTGGCTGATCACAGTTCTAAACTAACCCATTTGGTCGGGCTTAGTTACTGCGACCAATTCGGCTCGCACGTGATTGGTTACAGTTCCAACCTAAACTATAATTTATTGAATTCAGGCCGTTAGTTGAACGGTCGCCGTTTAGTTAGTCGGTTAACTAAACGGGTAATTAAACCAGTTGGCTGCGACAGCTACATAATAATAGCCTATTAATATTTACTAAAAGCCTTTGATGTCAGGACAAAGGCCTCCCTACTTTCCTTCCCAAAGAAATTTAGAAACAGACAAACTTCTTTCTTTTGTCTATGCTCCTTACATTTCTCTCTGTTTAAGCAAAGAGATTTGTTAAGTAAATAATTTATTGTCTTTGGTTTACAGCATTTAACTATGACTTTCACAAAGACAAAAATAGAAGATAATTTAAATAAAAATGACTCATTAACGTAACGTCTATGAAAAAAACGACTCTCACAGGAAATTACTATACCATTTATCTTATTAACAATGAACTTATCAAAAAGATAAGTAAAATTTATCACCATTTTATGAAATAACAAACTTGAATCTGTGATAAGTGAATAAAGAGAGACTCACTTTGTAAATGTTGACGTTATAATTACAACGATGCGTTTTTCAAGAAATAGGTATTTACTTAACATCACGACTGTAATCCTCATAAGGTTAGGCAGACCACCTATAGTAGGTACACCCACATTTCGCCAGTTAGGGCATCACATCACATCACATAATCAGCCTTTAATGTTCCCACTGCTGGGACACAGGCCTCTCTGTGAGAGGGATTGGGCTGTAATTTATTTATTTATTTATCCATTTATTTCAGGCATCAAGGCCCATATAAACACATAGGTACAATACCATATTCATATAACTTAAAAATACTATAAATACATACAACATTATAATTACACTAAAAAACAAACTAACGCACACGAAGTGTCTGCGTCGTGTTTCGCTGACTGGTGTCATGTAGCCGACCACGACACCCTTCGGCCAGAACTCTTCCTTGAGGAACTTCTCGAGATGATGTGTCGGAACACGCACACGGATTGGTCCTTGGCAGCTCTGGACAGAGCTGAGAGGTGGAAGGAGAGTAGGGAGGCCTTTGTCCAGTCGTGGGACATTAATCCTACTAATATTATAAACGTGAAAGTTTGTATGGATGGATGGATGTTTGTTACTCTTTCACGCAAAAACTTCTGAACGGATTTGGATGAAACTTGGCACACAGAAGGTTTATAACCAGGATTAACATATACGATAATTTTTATCCCGATATTCCCACGGGGTCGAAACTTATGCGGGTGAAACCGCGGGGCGCAACTAGTGAATTAATAAATGGGTTCTGCTTACGTATGGTCTGTCTACCTAAGTAGGCTGCAGTCGCGATTTATTTGGCAAAAATGTAAACAAATATTTATATTTCCTACAGAATAAGGTTCAGTTTACGCTACAAATTCAAACATTTTTATAACTGTTTCAATAGTGCTAGTCACTCTGAAATCAACTTAATTGCCATTATAATAAAGTTGATATTTGTTTAATTTGAAATAACATCAATTTGGAATTGTATTAGTTTGAATAGACGTCAGATAGACTGATTGGTAATCTACAGTGTGATTCTGTAACCATCTCACCGTGAAAAACTAGGTGAAGTGAGCGTGGAGTGAGCTGTCATTCCAACTAATGCTAGGGATTGACACTACTGACAACTCACATCAAGCTCACTTCACTTGAGTTTTCACGGTGAGATTTTTACAGAATCGACCGGCTGATATATATACATATAGATATGTATATAAAGATACTCTTCGGCTTTATAATAAATAATAAGAGCGAAGAGTTTATTTGTATTTTTGTTTGTTTGTGGAGCTAATCTCCAGAAAAAAACTTTTGCATTCGATAGCCCAATTCCTGTGGAAGGTCCACAGGCTATTTAACATCATGCTATGACTCTTAGTAGCCGAGGAGGGGGGAACAAGAAATTTCACGCTAAACTAGTAATAATTTAATGATCATTTAATTCGAGCAACAAGACTCATAAGTGTTAGTAACAATGACAAATTATGTTACTAATACAATTATAAAAGACAAAAACAATACCAAAAACAGAATGTGACATCATTGCTGGAAGGTGACAGGCCCAGCCGAAACCTTGCAGTGGGTCACAAACTCACAATGAAGTCGGCTAGCTATCATAGATACTCGTAGGATGCTGTGCGCGCTGTACCGCACTCTACGGACCAAGGATGCGCACCGTTTCCGCATCACCGTGTAGAAACAGTCAATGTGAGCTTCAGCAAACATCCCTGATGCGCTGCAGTATCGGGGCAACCCCATCAGCACCCTGAATGCGTTTTTAATGATAATTTCTACCTCTAACGGAGATCTTAGTACAAAAAACCGTTGGTATTACTTTAATTTTGCTATACCTACACCTCTGTCGAGTCCAGTTGTACTTGAGCGTGATGCTATGTTATTTTTCATAGTTGGGCGCAAAAATAAAAGATATTTTTCTACTTTTTCCTTTTGCAAAGCATCTTATGATTATTCTTTATGTATTTACATAATTTATTTATATAAAAAACTTGAATATATAATTACTTAAGCATTCAGTCATGTCGAGGAAAAACCTATGAGTAAAGCGATATAAAGATTACATTTGTTATCAACGTAGAATCACAAAATCATTCTCATTCAGGCACAATAAAATCATATCCTGTGCCTAAATTAAAAAAAAAGCATAACAACCAGAGACTCGAAGCTTGGAGGCTTGTCTGGCTCAACATTCCAACTCCCGTTTTTTATCAAAATAACTGTCGGGACCCGGGACCGAGCTCCCACGCGAAGTACATCTTTCTCTTTTTAACTTACGTGTTAGAAAGAGAAGAACACAACAAAACAAGATATATCAGCTGGTAACCCACATCCTGGCAGGTTTTACAGCTGTTGTCGTGTTTATATACAAACTAAACAAGTTTATGCTGACACTTAAAGATGGCGTTGGTAGCTAAGGAAAATGACAGCAGTATACGAAAATTCAGTACATTTATTTCAGTTCCTTATTTTGCCGCATGCCAAGATATTCTGGGCACTAAAAAAGGTCAAATCAGCTGTCTTTCCTGTAATTTACGGCACCATATTTGGTAAAACGTAGACGAAATGAAAACCTACATGGTGTAATTTGACTAAATTATGATTTCAGAATCGGCTCTACTTGAAAATATGGACAACAAAGGACATTGTATATTACCCTCCATTGTAGTTACCGACCTTTGTTCTAATTATTTACCCCTATGGTCTATTGTTATTTTATAGGGGCACCCGTTCTTTCACGCAGCTTTAGGCGGGTTCAAATTAAAACTTTTTAAAGCGCCATGTGGGGTAAAAATAATGGGTACTAAAATAAATAAGTACACACGACGACATATCTAGCTATAAATTTCCAGTTTTAGCTGACCTCGCATTGTGTAGGCTTTTCGTAGAATGAGAAGTCAGCTTATACTGGAAATGTATACTTTGATATGTCGTCGTGCGTACTACCGAGTAGGGCTGCCCATAGTGTCCTATATATATATTTACACTATTTAAATCCGACTGAATGATTTGCAATAAAAATCATAGTTAAAATTCACCGCGTGGCAAATACCCGTGCGCTCGTGTGACGATTCATAATTTTCTTTTGATTTACATTTTTTTTTTTTTGTTAATTTTCATTTATTCCAATAAGTAAATCGTTTCTAATTATTTTTGTTACCTGCACCCTAATTGCAAAACACACTATCATTCACAATGAATAATCTTGATGGATATTGCTAATCCATTGCTTTAATATGTTTGAAAAATGTGTTTGCTTAACAACGTAAATAACGCAATGAATGTTGTTGAACTGTCAAATTGGAAGCAAAAGATTGTGTGTTACGCAATTACCCCGCTGAATACCTTTCACATAGAGAAGAGTGTATAAATGATTAGTAAATTAAGCATTTATAAATAAGAAAAAATAATATGATACATAACGATCTTTTTATTTTATTATTATTATTTTTTTTACCGAGGGAGTCCATTGAAAAATGTTTAATTCATCCAAATGTTCGGGGATTTTGAAGTTTTTATCCGGGGTCCGTAATTTAGGTGATGGCAGCCCTACTACTGAGGAATTCACCCCCTTATGACAAGGGGACCGAGTACGTCATGGGGCACAAACTACGGGTGCAATTAAATTGTCCCCGTTTTTATCATACATTATTATAGACCACATTTTTTTACCAGAGTTTTAAGGATACGGACGCAGCTGTGCTGTGGTCATCATGTGCACGGGATTTTGTTGTCAAAATGGTCAGATATAGGTTTTGGCGATAGTATCTTTTAAAAACATTCGCTTCGCTCGTCAACCGATAGCAAAGTAGGTAAAGAGATCATGAAAACAACCACGTATTTGATAATTGTGGTTATTATGATATCTACTCAAATACTCAAGTCTTTATTGCATTCCATATGTGTTATATAGATGGTATATACAAGATAAAAGATCAATATGGACCCTGTCGGGCACGGCAACATTTAGGAGAGAGGAAGAGAGCCAAGTGGCAATTCAAAATTCAAACAACTAAATACTATTCATATTTTCATATCTATGTTAGATTTTCTTTATTCCGTATTATATTATACAATCTGTAACAAAAACCCTGTCCGATCCAATAAAGGCGTATTCCTGGGTCAACATACGTACTAGAAAAAATTGTTATAAACATGTAACTCATAAAAACCAAAAGTTATTGATTTTTAATTTTTATAATCCATGCGAAATTTAACACTGAATATGGCAAATTTTCATACGTTGACAACACTCCACCCGCCGGCAAAATCTTTTTATTTTTACCTATTTTTATTTCAAAGAACACCGCCCTACACTACCGCGTCGTAGACACTCTTTCAACTAGTCGCCGACTCTTTTGATGTCGCCGCCTAGTTACCTACCGACGCGATACTTGTTGCTAGTCTTTCGTGGAGATAGCTTTCGATCTGACGTCCGTACGTATCAAGCGCTGTCGTTTCGCGAACAATGTCGTATTCTAATCAGGAATATTTTAATATGTTGATGTGCTTAGGCAAGACCGACTGCAATTATGCAGCTGCGCGTAATACGTACGTACGAGGTGCGTTTCGCTAATAGACCAGGTGTGACAGTACCGTCGGAGCGTGCGTTCCAACGCCTGCATAACGGTGTATACACCACAGGCAGTGTTCATGGGCACGAGTCGCAGGCCACTGATGCTGGAAGACCACGAGAGCGCAACGAGGAAATTGAGGAACAAGTGCTGGATATGTTTGCCGCGGACCCCACGCAAAGCACACGCTCTGTTGCGCGACGATTAGACACAAACCACAGTGCGGTTTGGAGTGTGCTGAAGGGAGATGGTCAGCACCCTTATCACTACCGGCGGGTTCAATCCCTTCTGCCCACTGATTACGAACCAAGAATGGAATTTTGTAAATGTGTTTGTGTGTGTTTTTTTTTGTAAATTTTGCAAAAAGGTGTCGAATGTGTATTAGTGTTGGAGGTGGACATGTGGAGCATGATCGCCGAAGTATGCAACAACAACAAGTGAACGTTTTAATAAACTAACACCTGCAGTCGGTAAGTACATTGCCAGAAGCACATCACATTTAAAAAAAAGCCCTTATCAGGGCTACATTTAATTCAATTAATTGTTTCTTGATAAACAGAATTAAGTCAAAAACACAAAATACAGAGAGTATCTGAAATCCGGATTATTATGCCTACAAAACAATATCAGCTGATACCTACACGCACCGCGCGTAGTGTAGGTATGTTTGGCGGCACGCGACAAAGCGCGGTTCATGACACGGGCGGCTTCTTTGACACAAAACTGTAGGTAGTAAGACGTGAACTTTGTCGAGCGATCAGTGTTGCCTTTGGTCAGTTTTTATTTTTTATTTTAATTTAATGATATTCACTGGGGAAAAATAATAATCTCAAATCCATTAAATGATTACGCATATGTGTACGCAGTACGATGCCGAATAATACTCTTAAGGATCGGACAGGGTTTTTGTTACATATTGTATATATATTTCATTTTTTTTTTTAATGAAATTATTTATTTATTTTGTGAATTATTTACATTATATAAGCTAAAATTTAAAATAATGATATGTACATGAAAAAAAAAAAATAAGCAAAATAATCATAGGGCATCAAAAAATTCGTCCGCATCGCTGTCAACAGGAACAGTGCCATAATGTTTGGTGTATATGAGATATATAGATAATTTTGTTTTGCAATCGATTTGTCATCTAAAAACTCCTTTACTGAGTAATATGAATTGGATTCCAGAAATTGTTTCAATTTATTAATAAATTTATTTATTTTGTTTCTAATTGAGATTATCATGGTAGTTGCAATTTTTATCACGCCCCTATCCCTCATGTCAGTCATTGCGATTTGTAAAACATAAAAATCAACAGTCATTTATTCAAATTAGGCTGAGAATCAGCACTATTCGAACGTCAAAATTACAAAAGACAGTCCCCCCAAAACGCCCGCCCTTCACCACTTCCTAGTGCTTTCGCTGGGAAGAAGAAGTGGCGCAACAAACTCCCAGCAGCACAGCTGTCTGTTCAGTTCAAACAAATATCGAGGAACATTTATTTTTAACTTTTCTATTTGTAAACATTCAGATACACATTGAACGAATGAAATGAACAAAAATCGGTCACCGCATCGCATATTTTTTTACTTTATTTTATCGAACACACACTTCAGTTTAAAATAGTAGTCTATGCACACTTCCCTATGTGTTTGTTATTCTAGCGTATGGCACTCGTGGGTTGGAGCTGAAAATCAGCGTCAGGTAGTACACCTTGTGTTGCCATCGGACATTATGCTGAGCTGAGGCCCTTTTGGCATTATAATCTTCTTTTTTCGTTTTTCATAGTTTTAACATGTTTTTTTTTTTGCTGTAATATTTAAATGCATTTTTCTTTCATCGGATCGGCAAAATGGAACATTATTCAATCAATCATTGTTATGATCACCACCTAGCTTTCTTCCAACTATGATAGGGTAGGTTCTAGTCTAACCGTAGCAGCTGGTAGAGCGACTGGCTATCGGACCCCCCTCAACCCATTTACTGTGTAACAAGATACCACTTGGTAAGACTGGTTGACAGCCGAGCACTGAGCAATCTTCGTTTCCGAGGTACGGAAGTGTCTCGATTTGTAATGGATGATCACCCATCCACGGCTCGACCTCGTAGCGAAGCTTAACCTTCGTGTGGCTGTTATTACTTAGCCACGAGCAACTAGTCGTGTCTATGAATATAAAAATCATAGCTCATAAAAGTGCTTATGCCATAGACAGAGGACATATTATAGTCATTGCTGACATAAAAGTGCCAGGGATGGCTTATTTTTAACTGGAAACACCAACCACCACCCCATTGTAGTCCACAGCTGGACATAGATATCTTCCAAATTACTCCAAAACACAGAAATGGCTTTCATTTTGACAGTTCAACAACTCTCTGCGTTATTTACGTAGTCGAGCAGATGAATTTTTCAAACATAATATGAAGATATATGAATGTATTAGCAATATCCTTCAAAATGATTCAGATTGTGATTGATAGTGTGTTTCGCAATTATGGTGTCGGTTCTCCATCAAGGAATTAGAACACTTCGATTTTAGTTCATCAACATCAATAAATACAGTTAATTTTGGCAATACGGCTCGAAAACAGCTTATTTAATTCAAACAAAAGACTAGCAAGGAAAAATAGGTCGAATTAATTGGCGTCAATAACAAAAAAACAAAACTGTACCCAGTATTTCCTGAACGGTGGCGAAAAATGGAACTGAGTTTGAAATGTACTGGTTTTGACATTTGCGCAAAAAAAGTGGCGCCACCTTGAAGTTTCAAGATATTTTTGACAGCCTATTTAAATATTTTGTTTGTACAAAATTGTACAGTTTCTGATAACATTAATTAGGCCGAATGTAAATTTATTTCGTGACCTGGCTTGACCCTATACTGCATAAATAGCAGCTGCCACATGATATTTTGATAATAATTTTAAACAACTTTGTTTGGACGGTTGCAAGTTGTGTGGTCTTTGTCAGGCGACATTCGTTGACTTTGTAGGCCTTATAGACTTTAGATCCGGAGTCCATTTTTTATTTTATCAAGTACCTGGTACTTGTTGACAGGCCTACGCTGTCCTCTCATACCTACTGTAATTTGAAAACATTGTAAAAGCCAATTATTTCTAAAAGAGTAACGGTGGGGTTTCTTGCCGGCTCTTCTCCATAGGAAACGACCGTGCACCTAGCTTCTGACGTTTCATAAGTGCCCATGTAGGTATAAGGGAAGTAAATAATATTTTGATTTGATTTTTTGCGTCTAAGCAAAATTGGGAAACAAGTTAAATAACTAGCCTAATTTAAAAGCATTGTCGACAAACACAAACAGATTCTCGAGCTAACGAGCTTCGAGAGTTTGGCTATTGCTTCTACTATCTCTACCTATGACGGGGCCCGCTAGACCCCTGACTGGTATCAACCAGTTCCCAGGCCCCCAACTTAGGAAGTAGAAGGAACAGTGAGAGTCCCCAGACGGAGGGTAACCATGAGGATTTCCACACGGAAAAATGTCTTTTAAACCTCACTTCATAATCTTCTATGTCCTAAAGTCTGTCCAGTTCAATACTTCTACCTGAACAGACAGCTGTGCTGCTGGGGAGTTTCTTCGCCACTTCTTCTTCCCAGCGAAAGCACTAGGAAGTGCTGAAGGGCGGGCGTTTTGGGGGATTGTTTTTGTAATGTTGACGTTCGAAAAGTGCTGATTCTCAGCCTAATTTGAATAAAGGACTTTTGATTTTGAATAAACTACCTAAATCCTAGGCTTCTTGCCTAGTGGAATAAACTAACACAGTGACAATGTGTCAAAATAACCACTGCCTATGTGGAGCCCTGAGATAGCTAGAAGGCGTCGCAGCAGACCCCGTGGAAGATGGCGGGACGAACTAGACAAAACAAACGACCAGTAGTCCGCAATAGCACTGGAAGTCATTAGAATAGAATAGAATTTTCTTTATTAAAGTGATCAAGACTCAAAAAGATCGTTAGTAAAACTTACGTCCAAGCAAAAAGGGTCCAATTCTCGGCATTTAGTTTCTAAGATATAAAAAGTTATGTAAAGCAGGGTGATAAAATTGCATTTCGCGATTTTAAAGTTGATTATTAATAAATGCTCAATTATCTACAATTCCATATACCTAGTATTTTTTTTTTTTCTGAATTTCAACTTCAAATGAGTCTGATAAAATAAATATGTGCCAGTTTTTTAATATTTTTTCAACCCTTACTATCAATTGACTATTCTAGATACCGAATCTGGCATAGATCTAGTCTTAACTCAATACCCCACTACTGGATCCTTTTTGCTTGGACGCACCCAAATGTAAGATTGTCCGAAAGGGTTACCGCTACCCCGGAACATAAAGGGCGAAGGAAGGAATATGGGTGGGTTTTAGTCAGTAAGAGTCTGACACTCCCTTCCGCTCCACCCAGAGCGGGAGGGGTCATTTGATGATTTCCCACCAGAAAAAAAAAAAAAAAAAAGCAGAGACACTAAACAAAAGCAAGGAAAACAATACACAACATGAACGGGTAACAGGCAGTGGGCGTTGCCTTTTTTTTTGACGTTATGGGCAGATTTTTTTTTTGACCAGCGGAGTAATTGTGTACCACACTATCAGTAGCAATGGGAGGGGCTTGTAGCTAAGTAATAATAGCCGCTCGGGACGATCGATCAGGTTAAGCTACGCTTGTCACGGTTGGTCCGTGGATGGGTGACCATCTTCACCCCTCCGTGCCTCGGAAAGTACGTTAAGCCGTTGGTCCCGGTTGTCATTCGTGGATCTTTGACAGTCGTTACGGGTCGTCAGAAGCCCGAAAGTCTGACAACCAATTTTACCAAGGGGTATCGTATTACCTACCCAGTAACTGGGTTGTGAAGGTTAGATAAGCAGTCCCTCCATGTAAAATACTGGTATTCAGCTGCATCCGGTTAGACTGGCAGCCGACCCCAACATAGTTGGGAAAAGGCTAAGCAGATGATGACACTTTATTTTTAAAATTCTATTCCATGAAATATAAAAATTATTAAGTATTTTTATTTAAATATAGATAGTATTTAGGGCAGGCAATTCAGTATGGAAAATAATCTCAGACAAATATCCACCTCTAGCAGCATGGCAGATGTTGAACCCTTTTCACTGCGTTTTTCATGATATTTTCACACATTTCCTGCGTTATTTCAGTGACTGTGTCTCAGATATTTTGTTTTAATTCTTGAAGGTTCATTTGCCTGTTAGCATAGACACGTCCCTTTAGATAGCCCTACAAAAAAAAAGTCAGAAGCTGTTAAATCCGGGGATCTTGGGGGCCAATCAATGTCACCGTATCTCGAAATTAATTGACCCGGAAACGTTCTTTTCAATGTCTCGTGCCGTATGACATGTGGCCCTGTCTTGTGGAACCACATGTTTCCTAAGCCCAACTGATTCACTTGATGTAAGAAAACTGCTTTATCTGTTACAATGCCATGCTGCTCAAATTTAATCACTATACGAGTTATTGTTAGCCGCGAAGGTACATACATACCTAAGTGATTTCTACCAAAAATTGGCCGCAATTTTCTTAGAGTTCCGCAATACATTTAGATTGGCTTGAGTAGAATGTTTTAATAATTAAAACACTTCGTTCAGTCGCAAACAGCTCCATACCAAATTTGCCGTACCTACACAAAATAATTTTCATGAAACAACTGTCATATTTGCCGCCAAAACAAAATGGTGGCAAAAAAAGTTGTATACCTCCAAGTTGCCCCTCCTGTTTATTAATAAACACAATTAACGAAAGGTCAAGCAAGAAGCGAAGAGAAACGGTAAATGATAGACCGTATTGAGTTCAAACACCTGTTTTCTTTTTGTCATATTCCTTCAAAAGGACGAACCAAGCGTAGCTGTTTGCACTTTGCAGCGGCAGAAATAAAATATAAAACAAAACGGGCTAAACATGTCCGGGACATAAAAGCAGAATCCACCAACTGAGTTTTAAATGTGGCTTCTGATCTTGATCGGAGTCCGCGTATCACTGGTCAGTTTCCCTCAGTCGTCAGCACCCTAATTGCGTACCTATTACTCTCAATTTGAATAATTTTGAAACATATTGCTAATCCATTGCTCCATATATTCGAAAAATGTGTCTGCTCAACAACATAAATAGCGCAATGAATGTTGTTGAACTGTCAAAATGAAAGCCATTGCTACTGATAGTGTGTTACGCAATTACCCTGCTGTTTATTTAATTCGCTAGTTTCGTTGATTAGTCAGTTTTACTGATTCGTCAGTTTTACCGATGTGACAGTTACGTTAATTCGACAGTTTCCAGATTTCGTCGATTTGTCAGTTTTGTACAGACACAGTTGGGTAGTAAAAGGGGTTAAAGCTGGTAGGGTTTGGCTCCCCGATTATAACGCTACCGCTCTTATTAAAAGGTAATGCATATTATTTTCCGAGAAATTAAATCCAATAAAAACCGAAAACGAAACGTTAAAAAAAATATGAATGTTTTATTTGTTTTTGTAACAACCTAGAAATTCTGCTCAGAAGAAAGTTATTGTACCCCCATTGATCGTAGATATGTGTGCACAAAAGGCAATGTTTCTACTGTTACTAGGAGAACTTAGAATCCAAGAGTGAGCGAAGCGAGCTCGGGACTTGGGGCACCCCGACTCTTACCTACAAGTTAGTTACGAAGGGGATGGCGGGGTCTGAGTTCGCTCACTCACTACGCTTGCTCACTAAACTGCTATACCTACCCGCTGCTTATTTTTCCCCCCTCCTGCAAAACGATACTAAATTTTTACCATGTTTTTCTCAAGAACGGTGCATTTCCTTTTCATAGGAGGGATACCAAGGGAGAGGGGGCACCGCCCCTCAATTCCCATCCCCCTCCCACCCCTGTCCTCCAGCCAAACGATTTAAATAAACTGACTGATAGCGACTGAGGGAAACTGACCAGTGATAGGTACGCGGACTCCCGTAGTGGACTTTGTCTACAAAATCCACCAATTGTGTTTGAAACCACCCCTGATTGGCCGTTAAATCATCATCTCTCTCTCTCTCTCGTTATTTTGCACTAAAATAAATTGCAACTCTGAAGGTGCAATTTGTATCAACGCGATCCGTGGTAGATTTTGCCAAGAAATGACCACTGTACTGGTGGATATTGCATAATAAAAATAAAACGTTTATTTCTGATACAATCCATAAAGCATAATAGTAATCTTAAACTCAAAGCATTTATTTCAATTAAACCATTTACATTTGCACTTTTAAATTGTCAAAATTAAATAGTCGGTCAGTTAGTCAGAAAGTTGGAGCTAGTCGCCCATTCCAAAACGGAGATCTCTATGGAGAAGAACGGGCAAGAAGCTCCAAGGACACTCTTTTAAATCAAGATAATTCTGGGTAGGTACTTACCTACATTATTCTTGTTGTAGGTAAGTAATAAAATACTCAACGCACAAATATAAAAATTAACAAAATACAATAGAAATGAAGATACATAACAATTATACTAGATTAAATTAATTTTTCAATGTCATTTCTTAGATATTATTATATCAATCAATCAATTATATTAGAAATCGTACAAAAATGAAACAATTTTTTTATTCATTATTATTTTATTAGATAATTATTAATAATTAACCAAATTCGTTCACAATAACAAATTAAATAACGAGCCTCGTGTAAAAAAGTCTGCAAGAACTAAATCGCCTCAGAGACCTTAATCACAATTAAAAAATAAAAATACTTTCACATTATTATTTGTACGATATCGATTTCCGAAAGTTTTCCACTTTATCGAATTTTTGAGGGTTATCTTTCGTGGCACCTGGGCGTTTGCAAATATATATCGTTTGATGACTAAAAGGTCATCATTCCTGCCCTTACCCCAATTTATTCGTGGTCGGCGCAACATGTCTTTTTCTTCCATACTTCTCTATTAGTCGTCATCTCGGTAGTCACCCCCTTTCTAGCCTTAACATCATTCACACAGTCCATCCATCGTTTCTTTGGTCTTCCCCTACTCTTACAGCCATCGACATTCATACCCAAAACGTTTTATCACTAAAAGGTATAAAATATAAAATTAATGATTAAAAAAATTAAAAAGCAAACCTAGTCAAAGAGTGAATTAAAAAATTGAATTAAAAACAAGTTAAATACGATAAAGTGGAAAACTGAAAATATATTTTCAGCGAAGTCGGGGGAGCTGTAAAGAAGTTCCAAGGAACCGTCCCACGACTGCTATGAAAAGATTGGTTCCTTTTCAGTTTTTTTCCACTCTAACGTATAAATTTTCCACTGTATAGCTAAAACCTTCTGAAGGTTTTAGCCAAAAGGGTGACTAGAGGGTCATTTGAGGGACTTTTTTTTCTTTACAGATAGATTTATTTAGCAAAGGTCAGCCGTCAGTGATGCTGACAGCGAAAAACCCACGCAATACTCGTGCCTCTGCCCGCGGTCACGTACAACAATGACGTATTTAGTCGAACGAAACTTTGCAATACTTGCAAAATTACTGAACCATCGCTAACCAATGTTCTAACGAGCCCATTTCCCTAAACTTTCTCTTATAGTACCTTGCAGGAGAGTGTAAACGAGCCACGAATAACTTATATACCTACTAGGTACCTAGTTACTTTATTAAAATAGATTGTTTACATTTTTCCACGAAAAAGGACTAACTTTATCGCTAAGTACCTTGTGTGCTGCTACAGTACTGTTTGCTAAGTAGGTTGTTACGAAACTAAGTAAATAAGGATAGCTGTATAGGTACTAAATTATATTATTATTAGCTCTGATAACAAGGAGTCAGTTTATTGAAATGAAAACAAACAAGACCTTATCTACCAATGGGTTAAATGCGAATGCGAATAACACATAACACAAGTACACAACGGCCATTTGCAATAACCCGGACGAATTCAAAATCAGGGGCAAATTACGGGAGTCTTTGTATGAGCGTACTTCTAAACATGGTCGTACTATACCCTCAACCTCCTTGTTTTCATCGTCGTATTTTTTTTTCACGTTGCTAGCAGATTGGTACTCGGCGTCAAATAAAGCTGCCTATTCACGTATAACGGATGCGACTTTTTCCAGATTTTTCCAGAAATCGCATTTTTATACTAAGCGCATAAAGAAATTTAAAAAATGAGACTATTATGTTTAAAAAAAAGATTTTTTTTCAGATATTTATGCATGACATGTGAATACATCCAATGACCCGACTGTAAAAATAGCCAGTCAATTGCGTCATCTATTAGAGATATTAAAGTGTTACACTCATATCTTCAAGTGTCTTTGTCAAATATTTACTTGTGACTAAGAAAAACCTGCACTTTTTAAATAAAATATTGAAGTCACAAACGGTTATTATTATAGCGGTAAAATCTGATGAACTGGAAACCTCCTCCTTTTTGGAGTTGCTTCACGGGGAACACATATTTATTTACCTAGAGCTAGTCACGTTACGAGACTATATCGCTAAATTATAGCAGTATCATCAGTGTAGCAGATGACTTCCGACTGTGCCATACTAAGCCTCAGAATGTCGTCCATGTACCAATCTAAGAACAGGCCTCTGGCACCAATGAATTCGAGAATTTTTAGCAGTGTTGGAATTGAGAGTGTGTCAAAGGCCTCGTTAAGGTCAAGGAAAACACCAGCTGAACGGTGACCTTTGTCGATATTTCAGGAGATAATGTCAGACTCACAGCTTGCTCAGTTGACTTCTCTCGGGGAAAGCCAAACTGTTACAGTTAGTAACTATAAAAGAACCTTAGTACTTTCTTTGAAATAAGCCTTCAAACTTAAACGTATTAACCCAAAGAATCTACTAATACTTCTTTCTAACAAAAAGAAGGTAATAAGTAGTAAATCCTCAAGACGTTGTTCTAGAATCGTTTTCTAACTATCGCTTCAATTGCTTATCCTGTTAGTCATTGAATGATTATTGCCTTAAGTATTCATTAATGGTCTCACGTAAGCACTGCAATTTCTTGAAAATTCCATTGCGTTTCTATTGCAACCATAATTTTATTATCTATTGAGTACTACTTAGTACTGACTATACTAAGTACTGCTAATGACTATAGATAGATAATAGATAAGGAAGCGGAATTTTCCACACTTGAACTAATACTATAATAAACGTTTAGTACAGTCACCAAAGGAGATAAGTAACCAGTGTCGTCGGATATAGTTGAAGTTTAGTAAGAAACCGATGGATGTTTTCGAATGAAATTTAGTTTGATAGATTAACTGTTTGTTTTCTATTAATTAAATTAAATTTTATCCGAAAACATCGATCCGTTTCTCCTCCATCTCCTTTGGTGACCGTACTTCAATTAATTAATTTTGTTATAATAGTATTATAGTGGCATGAATTTTATTCTTTGGTTATTAACATAACTTTTAAGTTCTTCAACTGTTCCTGTTGACAGCGATGCGGACGAATTTTTTGATGTCCTATGATTCTTTTGCTTGTTTTTTCACATGTGCATATTATTATTTTAAATGTTAGCTTATATAATGTACCTAACATAAATATATTATGAATGTGTTAATATTTCTTTACAGAATAAATCGTCATACATTAAGCGTAAAAGAAAAAACTTTTAAGTATAGTAACATAGGTAAATATGGATCACTGTGTTTAACTTAAATAAATAAAATAAAATTAAAATTAACTTGACGCCTAGGTATGTTATGAGTCCGCGTATCACTGGTCAGTTTCCCTCAGTCGTCAGTTTCACACAGTCAGTCACATGTTAGATGTTTGGTATATGTGCATAATGCTTTTTCATTTTATTATAATTATATTACAAAATATCCCTAAACTTCTTTTAGGTGACCGTTGTTTTAAATTACCACATGTTAACCTACAACAATACAACTTTGACAAAATGACCATTAGCTTTCACATCTGCTTAATGAGTGGTTAAAGTTAGGGGCAAAAGTAACAGTAAAAGCAAAAGTTAAAATACTGAAGAAACAAATTTAACCGTTACTTTCGACTTTGTAACGTTGCTTTGGTTGAAAGAGAAACTGGCCGAAATCTCCTAAAGTTAAGACTTTTAAAACAGTCTGGTAGTTTATTATAAACTTTGGTCGACATACAAAATGCATTACTAGAAAATAGTTTATTATTTCGTCTAGGTTCACGAAGCATGTGAACTTTGCTGCTAGGTCTGGATACAATATCATTATGCAGATTACATTCATGCTTATTTTGGTACACAAAAATGCAAATTTCAAAAATATACAATGCTGGGAGTGGTAATATTTTTAAGAGGGAGGTCGGGCAGGCTGGGATTTTTACCTCACTAAAACCACTCCGGTGATCACCATCAGCACATAGGGGTGGTCCCGGTTCCTCTTAAAAGACCGATTCCGGAACCCCGCCTGCGCAACACCTGTAAGGCACATCCCTTGGGAGACTGTAAGGCTGCGGACACGAAGTCAGCGGGCGCGGGGCGGCAGCGGCTTCGGCGCGGGTAGCGGCGCGGCAACGCAGACCCTGGTCACGAAGCCAGCGGGCAAATCGCGCGGCGCTAGAGCGGCGTAGTGTTGTGTTATGAAAAATTAGTGTCTTTGTGCGCGAACGAAATGTCTATCAAAAATCATTAAAAGAAATTGGTCCACCACGTCGGCGGGCACTTTGAAACGTCAGTCGTTAAAAAGAGAAAAGAAAATAGAAAAAAATTAAATGCACAACACTACGTCAATGCAGACGCGCGGGCACCGCTAGAATCGTACGCCGCTGCCTTCGAGAGCAGTTCCATATAAATCTAGCACTATTAAAAGACAAACTAAAGAAAAGGCAAGCGCCTACCACTAGTTAAAAAGCAGCTATAGTGGAAAAGGCAATAAATTATGAACGTTTTATAATTTATAGCTTATCTTGTGTTTGTTAACTTTAAATTTTTTGGTGAAGACTTCAAGTTTAAAAAGGACAGCACATAGTCACGACGAAATATCGTTTTTTCATTTTTTTTCTCGGAGAGCTAGGGAACAAGCTCTCAATTATCGTCTTTTAACATTTTTGGCAAATACACGGGTTCCCCTATTTTTGCAGTCAATAGCTGCGCAACGGGGAATATTAATTAATTATACGAAGTCGATTATTTACAAAAATGTAGGCATGGATAGTGACTGCATTTTTCTGTAACCTGTTTTTATGGCAATAAATAATTTATTATTATTAACTAGCTGTGAAATTCTTGGGCATTTGATAGCAGCGAAATAATTGTATCTTTTTGTTTGTTTCAGTTCAGAACTAACCACACAAGATCTAACATTAAGTTCAACTGTAGCATCGAAGATTTTGATTTTTGAATCTTACGCAAGATCAGTTCAGGTTCATTCAAGTCTTATTTTCTCTTACGTAGGGTGAACGGGGTGTCAGAAATTGGTTAAAATTATCTTACGTAATAAATGAACAGCCCCTAAATGGTTATATAAATAAATAAAAAATAAATTATTATTTGCTACGACAAACGCATCAACAAAAAAGTTGCGTCACGAGTGGCACGCTTTATATCCCCACTGCGCAACCGGAGTCGCGCAGCCGCCATTGCCATATAAATACCGCGAGCGCCACCGACGTCACGTAGTCGAAATCGAGAGGTGAAGGTGCGAATAATGGAGAGGTGGCGTCCATATTTTATTCCCATATTAATCGATCATCATCATAGGAGCTAGCAGCGCGACCGCCGACGTATCAAGTCGTGAAAGTGAAGCAGTTAAGTGTTTCGACGTGTCATCCAAGAAGATCGACAGCGGTTCGAGGCCGACCCCGGCGGATCGCGGTGATCGAGCGAAGCCACACACACAATTTCGCGTGCGAGCGGCGACCATCTTGTGAAACATCGAAGTCGCGCCCGGCTTAGAGGACATAAGCAACGCAGCGGAGCACCCCCCGACTGAAACAACGCAGTGCCCATTGACATATTGTACAAGTGTCCTCGAAAACGTAACAGTGAAGGAGCCGGAGCATCAACAACAACCCGACGAAGAAGACCTGGGGGTCCGCGACATGAACCGGCCCAGTCCCCCCACGGCCGTGGGCGCTCCGCAGGCCCGCGGCCGGCGCCGCTCGGCGCTGCGGCGCGAGCGGCGGGACGAGCGCTCCGAGCGCTGCGAACGGTACGCCGCCAGCAAGTGGGGCGCAGCCCCGGCCGCGTGCGCGCTGCCGCCACCACCCACACACTGGCGGCGCGAGGGCCGCTGCCGACCGGAGCCCGACCGCGCACTACCGCTCAAGCTGCTCCTAAATGTGACGGCGTAGAGCGCCGCCCGCCATACGGACTCTAAGCTAGTGATAAGTGGCGCGGGCGCGGCGCGGCGGCTCGCCGTCGGGCCGCGTCCGCCGCTCAGTGCTAAGTTTTTTATTTCGAGGCGCGAGACACGGCCGTCCGCGACCCTGTGCCGAGTGCGGCCGTGTCCGTTTGCCGACCAAATTCCGGCGTTAGGTATTATTTTGTGAAAATTTTAGTAGGTAAGTGCAGCTCCGCGGCTCCACGGGCGCTGCCACCGCCGCCCTGGCCCAAAACAAAAGAAAAACACAAAAAAATGATAGGGCGTCTGCGGAGCGCCCTGGGGCCTGGGGTAGCCGGCGTGGCCTGCGCGCGCGCTCGGCGGGGGCCTCTTTATGTTGTCGGGCGCTCCGCCGGCAAGCAGCGCGCGCGCTGCGGCGCCGCTAGTCGTATCGTTTATTTATCTTGAGAGCGATGTATTTTATTTGTGCGCGCCGGGCCCGCCGTGGCGGGAGGACCTGCCGTCCAAAGCTTTAAACGTACGTGTGTGAGGCTCGGCCCGGTGCACCCTAGTTGTAGATTTTAAAATTTAACAATACGGTAAATGTGAAAGCCGACTGTTGAAGATTGGGAGTCTATTATATATGTTTGTACAGTATAGTATATTGATCTCAGCTGCGGACACATGCGGCCAGAACGCCTAGGAGCTTTCTGTGATGTACAAAAAAAAAAAACGAGTATATTTGGAATTTTACAAGTTTTTTATAATTAATTTGTATTGTAATACTTTAAGTGAAGATTGAGCGTGGGCGGTGGCCGCTCTACGCAAGATTGTCCGCAGCATCCTGTCCCACCTTGTCCCATCCCTTATTCCTGTCCTATCCCAGGGCTCTTAGGAGCCCGCCATATGGTTCAATGTTTCTATCAGAGACGTCAAAAACGTGCTCTTCACTCTTCACGAGTGGGGCAAACACTTTTTTTTTAGCTGAAGACGATTGCAATATGAAGATATGAGAAATATGACAACACAAAAGGATATAAAAACTAGTAAGGAGATGCGAATTTCAAAAAGTGACAAAATGGACATAAAATTGGATATCAAGAGCATGTAAGGATATAAACGAAGAATAATGTACCTAAATGGAAAGATGGAGACAAGGGTGAGTGATAATATTGTTATGGTTACCTTTCTATTAATCAGCACACACCAGGATTCCATATCAACAAACTTTGTTGTTATTGTTCATTGAAGCTTGATACAAACTGTAAACATTACTGTGTCATTGATATCATTTTATCAACAACTAGCTTATGCCTGTGACTTCCTTTGCATGAAATTTCTTGTTACCCTGACTCATGGTATCACCCACACTCCTATCACTTTATTTTCAAATAGTGTTCTTTGACTTTTTGGTTTTGCTTGGCTCCTAAAGGTTGTAGCTTGATTTTAAATAGCCTATAACCTTTCTTATGAATTGGGCTGTCAAATGCAAAATTATATTTTCAAATCTGACTGGTAGTTTGTGAGATTAGTGTGATAAACCAAACTCCAGATTTATTATATTGCTCCAATCGCTCGCTATTTAGTATCGTTCTCAGCAACTCTCATTCAGCTGTTGCTAGAGAAACAACACAATAAATGTTATTAGTTTTAAAGTAAAAACACAGTAAACTCAAACACTAAAGCATTTATTTCAATTAAAACCAAATTAAAGGCACTTTTAAATTGTCTAGGCAAGGGGTTGGTTAGTCAGAAAGATGAAACTGGTTGCCCATTCCAAAGTGTAGTATATTCCTATGGAGAATAACAGGCAAGAAACTCCACCGACACTGTTTTATGACAAAATATTGAACCAACACATTTTGTTTACATTCAATGTCTGGATGACAGAAACAAAACAGCTGTTTGTTGTTCTAAATATTTACCAACACAGGCAAAGGCAAGTCCATACAGCCTTTCAAATACAGCTGTTTGAAAAGTTTTTTACAGATTGCCATTCATGATGTTTGAAAATAAGTTGTCCTATTCAAATGGTTTACAGAAGCATGGTATGTGTAATTATAATCACGATATTATTGAAGTTATGAATGGGGAAATGGTGTTTGTTTTAAATGAATGGTTTGTTATGTCTAGGACTACATACTTACCTAACCTAGCCGTTTTCAAAGCATAATATAATTAGTCATAGCAGTTGTAACGTTAGTATTGTAGACACACCCTTACACTTGCATACCAAATCATTGCATAACTAATGAATAGCTATAATTCCAATATTACGTAACAAAATTCACCACACTCGTACAGAAAGCCCAGTATACTTTGACCCGCGGCAAAAATGGGAACTAATTTAAAATTGTACTGAAATTTACATTCTTATGGACAAGTGGCGCCATTATGGATTGTATGTAATATACTGGGCGCACTATCGATTGGGGTATTGTTTACAAACAACACGACTTACATTCTTTCAATTGTATTAATGTTGACTCCAATTGCAATAAATATGAATTTAGTATCATCACTGAGGGGCTTGTGGCTAAGTAATAACAGCTGCGCGGGTCGATCGATCAGGTTAAGCTACGCTTGCCGCGGTTGGTCCGTGGATGGGTGACCATCTTTACATACTAAGACCCCTCCTTGCCATGAAAAGCACGTTAAGCCATTGGTCCCGGCTGTCATTCGTAGATCTTTGACTTTTCGTATTACCCAGTAAGTAACTGGATTGTGGAGGTCAGATAGGCGGTCGCTTTAAATAAAATACCGCTGCATCCGGTTAGACTGGAAGCCGACCCCAACATATTTGGGGAAAGGATGAGATGACTCATAACTGTCATTTGCGGGGATATATTATTATTTGAATTATGTCGGTGGGAAGGGTGAGCAGTACCTAAAGTCAGTTGCTAAATGAAATCGTACTGTTGTACTGTGCATAAATACACTCTAGTAATATTCTAACTTTGTGATTTTATGATTTTACCATACAGTATAGATGATGGACTAGCATAACCAGCCTATAATGTTCCCACTGCTGGGACACAGGCCTCCTCTCTGTGGGATGGAGTGGGTCGTTATCCACCACGCGGGCCCAGTGCGGGTTGGTAGATTTCACATTTTGGTTCGACATGCCGGTGTTTACGACGTTTTCCTTCACCGTTTTGAGAGCAGTGGTGATGAAATGATTTACACAAAGTAAAGCGCCTGTCTGGGTTCGAACCCACGACTTACTAACTTACCAATAAAGCATTATATTATTATACGGGGGTTTCGTGATCAGGTTAAGCTACGCTTGCTGCGGTCGGCTCGTGGATGGGTGACCATACATTACATATCGATAGTATCGATACCCTTGTGTATCGCAAAGCACATTAAGCCGTTGGACTCGAGTTTCTTTCTTTTGTTTTCAGGTAGTCAGAAGCTCTGACTACCAGTCTTACCAAGGGGTATCGTGTTACTCAATAATTGGGTTGTGGAGGTCAGATAGGCAGTCGCTCAATGTAAAATGCTGGTATTCAGCTACATCCATTCGGTAAGACTGGAAGCTGACCTCGACATATTTTGGGAAAATGCTAGGCAGATTGATGGTTAGGAAATGGGGATGACCCCCATTTCCTAACCATCAATCTGCCTACCATTTTTTAGGAGTGAAATAAAAATAAAACAAAAAATATTACTTACTCAAGAAAATATTTTTATTCACATAAATATTGCTTGTTTTTTCTGAACAATAAAATAACAATAGACGCATGAGAATTAGGACGCGTTTCATATTTTATTATTGTTACCAACGAAATTAATATTAAGTATTGCAATTTCCTAGTTTAGTTTTGCGGTGCACGGTGAAACTGACAAGTTCAAATAATGTTTTAAATAGGATTACTTATACACTCTTTTATATCTGAGGTTTTACTACAGCACCCCTATTGTGTATGTTATTGTTACCAATCTTAATCTAAATGATTTTGAAGCATATTACTTATCCAAAAACAGAAAAATAAAAACTTTTTTACAAAAATAAAACAATCGACTTCCAAAAAAAAAACACTGCAAAGTGAGAAATAACTTTAATTTCGGAAGTCAGTGTCGTTGGTCACATTGTAGTGTTCGTTTTTGGAAGTCGGTTTTTTATTTTTTGTAAAAAAGTTTTTTTTTCACTTTTTAGTTGTCTCCACACAAATTCATTTAACACTACTTGCTATCAGTGACAGGAAGTTATTTAAAATATCGTCAAAGTAAACTAATTGGAATAAAATCGTATTATTGGAGCTAACTCAAAAACTACCCAAGCATAGTTGATATAATTTGTATGGGACCACCCCTGAGGCATACCTTGTCCATTAAAAGAAGAATTTTGCAAATCCGTCTATATATGACGGAGTTATGCCCGAACACAAATTAAAAAAAAAAATATATATATGAACATCCAAATTTAGAACCTCCTCCTTTTTTGAAGTCGGTTAAAAAAATAGTAGGTATTTGTTAATCTCATAGTTTCAGCATTCTCTCTCCTAACAGCCAGACGGTTCTAGCCGCGCTCAGGGAGTTGCTACACACATGTATAATTATTAAATCACTGCATTTTGTAACTTGTTGGCAAGTGGCAACTCACAGCACATAGGTAGTACAGACGCCAGCAGGTCAAGCTACCCGAAACTGTCAAATTTTCCCAATCAACCTTGAACCTTAATGCTTTAACGATAAAGTTGAAAATCTATTAAAGAAATTTGACAGATTGTAGTAACTTGATGTGCTGGCGTCCGTACATTCCGTTCATTAGGACTATTCGAAATTCATGTTTCCAATCGGAGGATGTATTTGGAATCCAGTTGATTGTTGGTTTCAAAACACTAGATTTCGAATGCTTACTAAAAATTAAATCTTGATTTCATTTGTTTTCGATACATTTTGTTATTATGTAAAATCGTATTAATTTCTCTAAAAGTTACTATTTTGTATAAAGTTTTCCACAGCAGAGGTATGCATGCCTCAACCGGTCGAGGCGCCTTCTTGACAGACTGCATGCGCATGCGCATGCGTGGTACGCGTTGGCAGAGCGGGAATATTTGACGTTTTGGAAAATCGAGTTGGATTGTCCATAATTTTAGGAGTATTGTTAATTCGTGACAAAGTAAGACTGGTGTCGAGAACCCGCTGCTCGGTCATAATTGTTTGATTAACGTTTAAATTCATAATTGCAAAGTTCAGTGACAATTGTATGTAACAGTGAATACTTTGTTTTTTGCTCGCATTTTACCCCAATGACGCCCACTAAACCCGTGACCACTAATGACGATGTCGAGATGTCTTTTAACCTATATTGTCCTACTGCTGGGCAAAGGCCTTCCCCATGTTATTCCACCTTTCCTTGTGCTGTGCCTCCTCCGTCCAACCGCTTAGGAACGACTCCAAATCGTCACGCCCACAGAACAGATAAAACAAGTTAGAAAGCAGTTCCCGATTTGTATTAGAACGTCGTGTCGGGAGAAAGAGTGGTAGACATGTCTCCCACCCTTTCTCTCTCATCTCTTGCTTGTAGTGGAAGCAAGAGATCAATACGTACGCGCATTACGCACACAAATAAACCTCGTGCACTTAGATCGCGTGTTTGCTATTGGCAGTTGGTTGTCACACAAAGGTAAACACTGTGCTTGATGACTCACGAACGCGTAAAAGTATCTAATTTATTTCTCATAGGTTCCGGCTGTCATTCGTGGATCTTTGACAGTCGTTACGGTTCGTCAGAAGCCCGAACGTCTTGACAACCAGTCTTACCAAGGGGTATCGTATTACCCAATAACTGGGTTGTGGAGGTCAGATAGGCAGTCGCTCCATATGAAATACTGGTATTCGGCTGCATCTTGTTAGACGAAGCCGGCCCTAACATAGTTGGGAAAAGGCAGGCAGATGTGATGTATCGGCGACCAAAAGCTCGATCAATTTAAATCGATAAAATTACTGTAATTTTTTAAAGTATGACTATTTTACGCTTTAATTTATGCGAAAGAAGGAAATTAAAGCTAAAAGTTACGGGTACGGTAGACGCTAGCAGGTCAAGCTACCCGAAACTGTCAAATTTTCCCAATCAACCTTGAAACTTAATACTTTAACGATAAAGTTGAAAATCTATTAAAGAAATTTGACAGATTGTAGTAGCTTGATGTGCTGGCGTCTGTACAAATAAAACTGTCTACTTATTACTTTGATTAATGAAATACAACTCGTTGACACACATGACGGACTGATGGACAGCGAAGGCTTGGTAATAGGCTATTGGAACCCTAAAAATGATAAAATACATGCAAACGAAGTCGCGGGCAAGACCTCATTTGTAATAATACTGGTTAACGCTCGCAAATTTTTGCAATAATATCGATCCCCGTTCACCCCTTTGCTAAGTTTTATTTTTACTTGCACCCCTTGATTGAGGGGCCCTGCATGCGTCCCTTTTTTATCGTTCGACACGCTTTCAATTCCAAAAGTTTTAAAACATTTTGAACTCACCATAGTCTCATCGTCACCGTCATAATCTGCCTGCGTTTACCCAACTATGTTGGGGTCGGCTTCCAATCTAACAGGATGCTGCTGAATACCAGTATTTTACATGGAGCGACTGCCTATCTGACCTCCACAACCTAGTCACTGGGTAATACAATACCCCTTAGTAAGACTGGTTGTCAGACTTTCGGGCTTCTGATGACCCGTAACGAGTTTCAAAGATCCACGAATGACAGCCGGGACCAATGGCTTAACGTGATTTTCTTTCCTCCCTGTGTAAGTTCACAATAAAATGCACATCAAAAGTAAAAAATATCGAATAGTGTTCGAATTCGAACTCATAACCTCTCGCTCGTCAGTCTGCGCGTAAAGGCTCAGGCAGGCAGGTGCGACGTGACGGTGGATGTGAATCAGCGGGGTAATTGCGTAACCCCCAGCAGTAATTGGTTTCATTTTGACAGTTCAACAACATTCATTGCGTTATTTACGTTGTTGAGCAGACACATTTTTCCAACATATGAAGCAATGGATTAGAAATCTCCTTCAAAATGATTCAGATTAGGGTACAGGATGGGCTCGTTTACATTGATCCAAAACGATTTTGTTAATTATAAATATCTATAAAATCAGTTAATAATTTCCCCGTAGCAGCCCGGAGTCTGGATTTGTTCCCGGTTGATGGTAATAGGCTCGCCCCTGTTACATGGGACGTAAACCCTACTATACGTACACCTCTGCCCAACCCTTCAGGGATTACAAGCGCGATGTTAATTCAAGAAATAGTGCAAAAGGTGGACTTCGAATTCGAACTCAAAACCGCTTGCAGTCCCAACCGCAGTATGCGCTTTAACCATCGCGTTTGACTATTGCCCAAGCTGGCAGCTTGAAAATTACTTATTCGTCGCACTACAGCCGATAATACGAGAATAAAGTTATTCTATTGTACTGTTCAGTTGTCATGTATAATGTATGAGCCCTCGGCCAACAAAGGGAAAGGGCTGTTGACCTCAAAGGCGTTGGGCTGACAACCTGACAGGTCTGTCACTGGATGCAGTCGTAATATTAATGACTTTACAGAAGTTTCGAAGCTGAGAGTCAACCAAAAATGGATATAAAGGATACCTATACCGCAGGTAGGCATGGGCGTAGCTAGGGGGGTCCTAGAAACATCTTTGGCCAGCCTAGAAAAATCAACAGTGGCGCCGATTCCCTTGTTCACAAACTTAACAAAATTTAAGTTTTCAGTGCATCTTTTTCCTTCTATTTCATTAAGAAAAGGACAGAAGATAAATATTAGTTTAGTCCTGTCAAATTAAGATACTCCATAGACAGTTTAGACGTGATTAAAAACATGGCGACTAAAAATACGTCAATTTACGTCAGGCACTGACTAATTTGACAGAACTAAAGTAATATTTTATCTTATGTCCTTTTCTTAATGAAATAGAAAGAAAAAGATGCACTGAACTTAAATTTTGTTTAGTTTGTGAACAAGGGAATCGGCGTTAATATTGAAGTATTACTTACTGTTTAATCGCTTTTTATTCGAGCCGTACATTTTGACAAAGATGTAAGGTTTGTAGAGTTAGGACTGATAGAGCCAGGGGCTTGACTCTACATTAGATCTGATAACTTTTTAACAGTGAAAGCGTTATTTAAGTCTTGGCAACCTACTTTACGTGAAATGTTTTTGGTGGGATTATTTATTACGAGACGTCATTTATGATCTCTCATTAAATGACTGTGGGTAGTTCAGCTGGACGACTGCCGCCCGTAGACAAAATCACTAGCTACGCCAATGAAGGTAGGTCCAAAGAACTATTACCTATGTTCTAGCTTCAGCCCGCAGCTGGGCCCGCGTGGATGTCGAAAATGATCCCACGGGAACGTGCTACCGGGACAAAAAGTAGGCTATGTCTTTCCCCAGGATGCCACGTATCTCCTTGCCAATTTTTATCGAAATCCGTTAAGTGATTTAGGCGCGAAAAGGTAACATACATACAGAGATAAATGGTCATAAAAATACAACATCTGCAAGGCGGGGGTGCTATACAAAAAGACTCAAGCCTCAAATTACTCGTCCGCATCGCTGTCCTGAAAATGAGTGCAAATCTAAGAATATTCTGAACAATTAGTTTATTGGAAATAAAACGTACGGTAAAACCACGGGAACACAATAGTATTGTTCAAAACCTATATTCAAATTGTATTTATATTATTTTCATATTGACGTCATTACAAGTTAAACAAATATCAAATTTATTTTAATAGTAATTAAGTTGATTTCAGAGTGACTAGCACCACTGAAAAAGTTATAAAAATGTTAGAAAGTTGTAGCGTAAACTGAACTTTATTGTGTAGGATTAAAGTTATTTTTCCATAAACTCATATTTGTTTACATTTTTGGCAAATATGTCGCGATATTACGTTATAGGCATTGTGCAAACTTTAGGCATTATGACGAAACCTAAAGCCATAAACACGACTATTTAATATTTCAATTTAACCCCTGATAACGAAGTCAACGAAATAATTGGTAACTATGACTCAAGCAATGACTTGGAGATTTTTTGTTGACTTTGTAATGATTAATATTGAATCCGGTTTTCATCTGTTAAGATTCTAGATTCGGCTTTACTTACTGTGTATTTTAGTTCCAGACAGGTTTTTTTCGAGAAAAACACCAACGAAATTATTTGTCGTCATTATTAAAGTTACCACGTGTAATTAGAGTGTCTTGTACAGACGCCAGCACATCAAGCTACTACAATCTGCCAAATTTCTTCAATAGATTTTTAACTTTATCGCAAAAGCTTTAAGGTTCAGGATTGATTGGGAAAATTTGACAGTTTTGAGTAGCTTGACCTGCTGGCGTCTGTACGTTAGTACCTACTATTAGTTATTCTGTGGTCTTCGGCAGTTGGTTTATACCACAGATTTATAAACTAAAGGGAGATATGCCTAGGGGGCGTGGCGCGTGCGAACAATGTATGCACAAAACGAAACAAACGCGGGCGCCGTTGATTTGTCAATAAGAATTGTCAATGTAGTTGTGTGTCTCAACGTTGCGATCTGCGTTACGCGATTGGCTCGCGTTGACTGTTACTGTTATAGTGTGAGTGAGCGCGTGTTCGTATTGTAGTGCATATGTAGTTGAAGGCGACAGCCGGACTCGAACAGTTGGGCAGCCACACCATATCTCCCTTTAGTTTATAAATCTGTGGTTTATACCATGCACCCTCATTGCGTAACACAATGGCGCCAATTTAGATACTCCATAGACAGTTTAGACTTGATTAAAAACATGGCTACTAAAAATACGTCAATTTACGTCAGGCGCTGACTAATTTGACAGGACTAAAGTAATATTTATCTTCTGTCCTTTTCTTAATGAAATAGATAGAAAAAGATGCACTGCACTTAAATTTAGTTTAGTTTGTGAACAAGGGAATCGACGCAACTATCAATCTCAATCTGAATCATTTTGAAGGATATTGCTAATCCATTGCTTCATATGTTCGAAAAACGTGTCTGCTCAACAACGTAAATAACGCAATGAATGTTGTTGAACTGTCAAAATGAAAGCCATTGCTACTGTGGGTCTGTTACGCAATTATCTCGCTGTTATTGCGACAATTCTAGTAATTAGCAGAAGCATAACACAATCAGCCTATAATGTTCCCACTGCTGGGACACAGGCCTCCTCTCTGTGAGAGGGAGTGGGCCACCATGCGGGCTTAGGGTGGTAGATGTCACATGTCTTCAAGTTTTTGTTTCTAAGACATGCAGGTTTCCTCACGATGTTTTCCTTCAATGTTTTGAGAGAAAAAGGCCAATTCTCGTAATTTAACACGTACAAAATCTAGTCGCAGCCTCATCTCGGCGACAAACAAATGTCAAAAACCTGTCAAAATGTAGGGAAATTAGAGGTATTTTTGACAGATTGAGACTGAGATCAGACTGTGAACGTTAGTAAAATTACAAGAATTGCCCCTCTGATGTGGTAGTGGTGATGAAATACTTTATTCAAAGTAAAGCGCCTATCACGGTTCGAACCTACGACCAACACCCGACGGGCCAACACTGTTAATAAATGTCAAATTCGCAAGACACGTCAACACGACGACATTATCAAGCTGTACATTTCCAGTTTTAGCTGACCTCGCATTGTAAAGGTTTTTCGTGCAATGAGAAGTCGACAGCTTATACTGGAAATGCATAACTTGATGTCGCCCTACCTATACCTATTCGTTTAGAATGAAACTGACAGGTGACAGGTGTCAAAAACGCACTCTCTCGTCGACCGCAGAAGTAAAGTTAGTCTTCTAAGGGGCGTGTGGCTTAGTAGAGGGGCTAGTGGCTAAGTAATAACAGCCACACATGTCGATCGATCAGGTTAAGCTACGCTTGTCGCAGTTGGTCTGTGGATGGGTGACCATTTTTACATATGAAGACCCCTCCGTGTCTCTGAAAGCACGTTAAGCCGTTGGTCCCGGCAGTCATTCGTGGATATTTGACAGTCTTCATCAGAAGCCCGAAAGTCTGACAACCAGCTTTATCGAGGGGTATCGTATTACCCAGTAACGGGTTGTGGAGGTCAGATAGGCAGTCGCTCCATGTAAAATACTGGTATTCAGCTGCATCCGGTTAGGCTGGAATCCGACCCCAACATAGTTGGGAAAAGCCTAGCAGATGATGGTATTGCTAATAATCCGAGTAAAATGTCTGTGCAAACATACGGACAGACAGACAGTACGGAATTATAAGGGTTCCGTTTATGCCATTTGGCTACGGAACGCTAAAAACATTAACGCCTGTACCCCCTAAGGGGGTAGACAGATATGTGTACTGGACAGGTCCACTCGATCTGTGTGGTCCTTTCTTAATATGACTATTTCAGACGTCAATCTACATGGACTTACATGATCTGACCAAGATTATGTCTGGACTTTAAAAGGGACTGCGACCTCGGAGTTTGTTTCGGCCTTTCTTCTCAGAGTAGTCAGACAGGAAACGCCGACCTCATCTAGTTTTTAAATATTATTGACGTGTATGTGCAAACCTACTTACAAAAAAACTTTTTTACAAAAAAAAAGCAACTGTTGGGGTCGGTTTCCAGTCTAACCAGATGCAGCTGAATATACTGGTATTCAGCTGCATCTGCAACTGGGTTGTGGAGGTCATAATATAGGCAGTCGCTCCATGTAAAACACTGATTTTACATGGACCGACTGCCTATATGACTTCCACAACCCAGTTACTGGGTAATACGAAACCCCTTGGCAAGACTGGTTGTCAGATTTTCGGGCTTCTGACGACCCGTTACGACTGTCAAAGATCCACGAATGAAAGCGGGGACCAACGGCTTAACGTGCTTAGAAAACGTGCTTAAAGATGTTCACCCATCCACGAACCGACCGCGGCAAGCGTAGTCGCCCCGTGCGGCTGTTATTACTTAGCCACAAGCCCCTAGTTAGCAGTATATGTATGAAAATATAAAAGAGGGTGTTTTCTGTGTGCAGCTTTTCTGAGTCAGCTGCATGTCAGTATTTCACAAGGAACTGTCATCTGACCACCACAAAACCTCAACCCAATGACTGGGCAACAATTATAACGTAACTTTTCCGTCATACGAGGTCACACAAGTTAAAGGTCGCGGGTTCGAACCCAGACAGGCGCTTTACTTTGTGTAAATAATTTCATCACCAGTGCTCGCAAAACGGTGAAGGAAAATATCGTGAGGAAACCGGCATGTCCTAGAACCAAATTCCAAGACATGTGATATCTACCAACCTGCACTGGGCCCGCGTGGTGGATTATACACCCACTCCCTCTCAGAGAGAGGCCTGTGTCCCAGCAGTGGGAACATTACAGGCAGATTATGTTTTTCCGTCACAGAGGTGACGTGACCATTTCGTTAATATGACTACTGTTTACAATGTTTTTCTTTACCACACAAGTTGTAAATGTTATCAGAAAACTGTGAACTAGTTACACACTTTTTAGGGTTCTGTAGACGCTTTTTTTTTCGGATGGGAAATCATCAAATGACCTCTCCCGCTCTGGGTGAAGCGGAAGGGAGTGTCAGACTCTTACTGACTAAAACCCACCCATGTTCCTTCCTTTGCCCTTTATGTTCCGGGGTAGCGGTAACCCTTTCGGACAATCCCGCTGACCCGGCAGGCTTCGGCCCTAAGGGGCCCCTCAAATTATGCTGACAAATCTTTGAGGCGCGCGTGGAAAACTTACGCGCCGTCCGGCACGGGCCTACTGGTCCTGATCGGGCGGTGAGCTTCCCATTTCTGTAGACGCTTGAAACAGTATGGCGTCTGTCTGTCTACGTACGAGACGTAAACTCTGGTGGGTCCTCGAATGAGATGCATAATAAGCCTAAAATATTTCCACTGCTGGGACACAGGCCTCCTCTCAGTGAGACGAAGTGGGCCGTAAAGTAAAGAATGATTTCCACCAAACGGCTCGGATCGCATCGGATCGGAAAGGATGCAAACGGATGCAGCGACAGCCGATCGCTTCCGGAAGGATGTCGATGCATACGATCGGCTCCGTACCGTGGCTTGCGAACGTATCCGTTTCTGCGCCTACTCAAATAGTTTCATTCCTATCGATCGGATACGACGACAGGCGAACGGAGCCGATCGGGCGTCGCAGCATACTTTCGGCTACAATCGCGTGTCGCGGAACACGCCCGCGGTCATGCTACTGAGCGCGGCTTGGTAATATAGACTTTAAATACTGTGTACACGATTTAATATCGTATAAAGATTGTAAAATCCGTTCCGATCCGATGCGATGCGAGCGGTTTGGTGAAAATCACCCTTTAGGTTAGTTTTATGTAAGTCAAACTTCACGCGGCAATGAACTGATTAACTAACCACGTGCTATAGTTACTGCGCCTAATTAGTCTTGTCGTTAATTGATTGTTTAGTTATTTGTATTCTAATATTGGACCCACGTGTTGAAAAACAAATTAACGTAGCAAGCGTTTTTCTTTACCACACCAGTTTAAAATGTTATCAACTGTATATTTTATTTATTTATTTTAACTGTGAACTTGTTACACATTTCTGAGGGTTCCGTAGAAGCTTGAACCAGTATGGCGTCTATCTGTCTACCTCTAGAGGGGATCTCAGGCGCATCTTCAAAGAAAATGGGCACACGAAATTGTTATTTTTAAAGGCCTGTGCCTTTTTTGGCACGCTCCTGTGAGCGTGGCGAATGACAAAGAAAGGAGTGAATCCGGGCTGTGGATGATGATGTTCATCGAAGTAATACCGGACCGTAGTTCACCACATGTTAATCCTAGTATTGTATGCAATCAAGTATTTTCTAACTGAACAGACAGCTGTGCTGCTGGGGAGTTTGTTGCGTCACTTCTTCTTCCCAGCGATAGCACTAGGAAATGGTGACGGGCGGGCGTGCCGAGGGAGTGTCTTTTGGTAATTTTGACATTCGAAAAGTACTGAGTCTCAGCCAAACTTGAATAAATGACTTTTGATTTTTTTAATGAAATTTTGTCTGGGAAATCAAAACTAAATTACCTTCGGGAAAGATAACCACACCTTGCACCCTAGTTGCGTAACACACTCTCAATCTCAATCTGAATAATTTTGAAGGATATTGCTAATCCATTGCTTCATAAATTATGTTCGAAAAATGTGTCTGCTCAACAACGTAAATAACGCAATGAATGTCGTTAAACTGTAAAAATGAAAGCCATTGCTACTGTTAGTGTGTTACGTAATTACCCCGCAGATCAATGGGAACACAAACCGACAAATAAATTATTTAAAATATCTTTCAGCATTTTGTTGCTATAATATACAGGATGTCCCAGAAGTCAACGTCAAGCCGGAATCAGGTAATAGGCCAAGTGATAATAGTTATCAGACAAATCATACCTGATGTGTATATTAAATGTTATCTGTGTGTAAAATCCTACTAATCATACTAAAATTATAAGCTAGCTGCGCCCCGCGGTTTCACCCGCAAAAGTTTCGATCCCGTGGGAATATCGGGATAAAAAGTATCCTCTATGTTAATCCTGGTTATAAACTATTTGTGTGCCAAATTTTATCCAAATCCGTTCAGTAGTTTTTGCGTGAAAGAGTAACAAACATTCATCCATCCATCCATTCATCCATCCAACCATACAAACTTTCACGTTTATAACATTATTATTAGGAGTAGAAAGTAGGATGCGAAAGTTTGTAAGGACGAATGGATGGATGGATGTTTGTTACTCTTTCACGCCAAAACTACTGAACGGATTTGGATGAAATTTGGCACACAGATAGTTTATAACCAGGAATACCGCGGGGCGCAGCTAGTAAAATAATAAAAAATGGAGGTAAAAAAAACTACCGCTGAAAATAATTATATTTCCAACAGACGGAACCCAATTCACAAACTCACGTTTGTACTTGGCCACATTTATTAACATAATCGCTTTGTTTTTCTGTTATTTAGGTCAAAGTTGTTGCGTTATCAGTGTTGCCACTAATACCTATGTTATCAAGAGTTTAATTCATATTTTTTTGTTCAAATAAGTACTATTTTTTATATTTTTAAATTGGTTCATGACACTATTCAATTTGCTTAGCCTTATCCCAACTATGTCGGGGTCAGCTTGTAGTCTAACCGGATGTAGCTGAATACCAGTATTTTACATGGAGCGACTGCCTATCTGACCTCCACAACCCAGTTACTGGGTAATACGATACCCATGGTAAGACTGGTTGTCAGACTTTCGGGCTTCTGACGACCCGCAACGAATGTCAAAGATCCACGATTGACAGCCGGGACCAACGGCTTAACGTGCTTTCCGATGGACGGAAGGGTCCCGGTATGTAAAGATGGTCACCCATCCACGGACCGACCGCGGCAAGCGTAGCTTAACTTTATCGATCGACCCGTGCGGCTGTTATTACTTAGCCACGAGCCCCCGAGATTATTTTTCGTAAATTACCAAAAATAAGGGTAAGGTGAAATCTAATATCTGAAGAATACTCAGTGGTGTCTAGTTTTATAAAGTTCTATCAATATAAATAAATAAACATGCATTGCGGAGCCCCTTTTATCCTACTAATATTATAAACGCGAAAGTTTGTGAGGATGACTGGATGTTTGTTACTCTTTCACGCAAAAACTACTGAACGGATTTGGATGAAATTTGGCACACAAATATGTAGTTTATAACCAGGACACAGGATATTTTATCCCGATATTCCCACGGGATTGAAACTTTTGCGGGTGAAACCGCGGGGTGCTGCTAGTCAAAAATAATTCAAACTCGACGTCCAATCACAGCCCTATGACTAGAATCGGCGGATAGAATCAATAATTATACCCTGTCCATTAGGTAAACCGTTTTTTGACAGATGGAACTAGTGATTGCAGCAACACACAATACATTGATTGATACACGTACGGTATCATAATGTCTGTAAGAAGCCATAAATAAGACTATTCAATAAGATAAGGCAGTTTATATATTTATTTTATTACGCATTTTAAAGTTAACTTTTACGTAATCTGGAATATGTACGTTCTATAACAGCTGTCAAAAAACGGTTAACCTAATGGACAGGGTATTTGTATATATTAATTACTTACTTATTTAATTTAAATGAATGTAAGTATTTAATAATGACTAGTTTAATTACATTTTGGTGACATTTAGGTTATTCACCTATTATACTTATGTATGTGAGATAATGATAAATAATGTAGTTTCCGACCACGTGGTGAGTGTTCCACGTGGTCGTTTAGTTTAACGCATGTTTACATAACGTACATAATCATTCTATAACATTCCCACTGCTGGGACACAGGCCTCCTCTCTGTGAGAGGGAATGGACCGTAATCCACCACGCGGGCCCAGTGCGGGTTATAGTAGACGTCACATGTCTTCAATTTTTTTGGTTTGGGACATGCCGGTTTCCTCACGCTGTTTTCCTGCACCGTTTTTTAGAGCAATGGTGATGAAATAAATTACACAAAGTAAAGCGCCTAGGCTGTCTGGGTTCGAACCCACGACCTACAACTCATAAGTCTGGGGCGGATACCACTAAGTTGGGAAATCGCTAGACGGATGTTGAAATGAGTGAATGACACACATTTTGTATTTCACAAGTTGGGCAAGGATCTCATTATTAAAATCATTTTAATACAATATAATACGATACAATTTAAGGAAAAAATTTAAATTTATTTTGTACAGTCGCCAGCATATATATCAAGCTACTATACAATCTGTCGAATTTCTTTAATAGATTTTCAACTTTATCGCTAAAGCATTAGGTTCAATGTTGATAGGGAAAATTTGACAGTTTCGGGTAGCTTGGAGTGCTGGCTTCTGTACTTTGTACTTTATTTACCTCATAAATTATTTAGTAAGTGGTTCCCACATAAAATCCCATGGGGACTTTTATATAAACATGTCGGTATGTATCGGTTATACGATTACCTACATCACTACTTACCTAACTTCAAATTTTATTTGTTTCAAATTGACATTATTTCAAGTTAAACAAATATCAACTTAATTTTAATGTAGATTATGATATTGTGCTCCGTAAGGGATCGCAACACGTCGTCCCGGATGCTTTGTCTAGAATTTATGCAAGTCCTGTAACGTTTTATCATTGTCCCGAGCATACAAATGATAGATGGTATGGGAAAGTCTATTGTGGTGCTCGTGATACACCCCAAATTTTTCCCGCATACGCCATGCAGAACGGTGTTCTTTTAAGACGCATGCCTATCACCTGTCCTTTATCTTCTGATCCTTGGCGTGTAGTTTTACCAGTAGAGGTTCCACTCACTATTTGGGAACTACATAATAGTTTCCCATCTATACATCCTGGCGTTACTAGGTCATATCTTAAGATAAAAGAGATCTTCTACTGGCCGAACATGTTTCGTGATGTTGCCGAGACATTGATACAATGCGAGGTATGTAAAGCTTATAAAATAGAAAATACTCAACTTCGTGGTCAGATGTGCTATCCCAAGGATGTATCCTTGCCTTTACAGTCAATTTCCATCGACGTCATTGGACCCTTACCCGTTGCTTACTATGGTTATTATAAGTACATTTTATCTATGGTAGTCTTTTTTTCAAAGTATGTTTGGCTTATGTAAAGTTGACGCTTGTTCCGTTATTAAAGCTTTGGAGTCTGAAATATTTTTCAATTTCGGAGTTCCGCGAACTATTCTCTGCGATAACGCTACCTTTTTTCGCAATAGTCGTTTTGTAAGTTTTGTAAGATCCTTTCGCATCGATTCTCCTACATACACTCCCTATTGTACTCCTCAAGCCAACACGGTTGAACGCTATAACCAAAGTGTTGTTACGTGTTTGAGCATATTAGTCGGAGAAAACCAAAGAAATTGGCCAAAACTTTTACTAAAAGTCAAACTCTATCTAATCTCTTGCACTAATTTAGCCACAGGTTTCACACCAAACTTCCTAATGTTTGGTAGGGAAGTTGTTACTTCTAGTCGTGCCAGTAATCAGGCTCAAAGCGTAAATTTAGCTGAAAGTCGGGTTCAACACGCCTCGAATCTTTCTTCCCTTGCCGAGGTTTACGCAAAAGTAGCTGATAGTCTTTCTATGGCTTTCCTCCGTAATTCTCGAGTGTATAATATGAATCGTTCATCTATCACTCTCAACGTCGGTGACACTGTTTGGAGACGCAACTTTTCTAGATCCTCTGGGGCAGATTATTTTTCAGGAAAGCTTGCTTCACGCTTTATTAAATGTCGTGTAACTAGGGTTATCTCTAGGACCACGTATGTTCTAGGACCACGTGTGTTGTTGATTTCTAAACAAGTAGGTGTAGTGTCTAGTGTGTTGGGATTAATTAAACACACGCACTAACGTTCGTAAAAAGTTTATTATATAGGTAATATATCTATGTATATAACAATAACAAGATCTCCGTAAATTGCAATGAGCTGCGCGAGTACGAGTACATAATATTGCGCGATGCGCACGCGATCAATGTTGGACGCGGACTGGTGAGGGCAAGCGAGGGGGCGCGGCTCGAGAGTGCGGGGTGGAGGCGGCGACAGCGCGCCGTGTGCCGCGCGGTTCTGCGAACTTGATAGTACTTTGGCAGAGCGGTCGCCGGGGCTCCGCTAGCGGCTGGACTGTAGGTATAGCTAAGGGTGTGTACAAACGTGCGGAAGCATAAGGCTGTGTACAGGTGTAAAGTAAAATATTTTGGTTAATTTTCTTATGCGTGTATTTATGTGGTATATAGATTTCTTGTATGTGAGTTATTTGTATATATGTATTTATGTATATAAATGTTAGGTATGTACCATAGCTATATCCTACATCACTCCCCCGCTGAGACCGGTTCACGGTCGATAGTGAGACAGGTGCAGTGGAAATCTCACAGTTCTCCCGCTTCTTGTGGTTTTTGGTTGTGGTTGTGGTGGAACTGGCGATGGTGCAGATGGTGGTTGCAGTAAAGGTGATGTTCTATGTGACAAACCATCATCGTTGTTTGCCATATAGGCTGGTTTTAGTCTGTCAATGGTAACTATAACATGTTTTCCTTGGACGTCGATTGTAAATGTTTTTGTTCCCCTTTCTATGACTTTGTGTGGGCCAGAGTACGGTGATTCTAATGACTTCTTTAGGGGTCCTTTTCGCAGGAAAACGTGAGTGGCTGTATTTAGGTTTTTAGGAACATAAAATATTTTCTGGCCATGGCTTGAAGTTGATGCAGGTGATAGCTTCGAAATACGTTGTTTTAGTCGTGCTGCGAAGTCTGCTTCATCTATGCTGTGACGTGTTACTGGTTTCAAAAACTCACCAGGTAAACGGAGTGGCTCGCCGTACACCAATTCGGCTGAAGAGGATTGTAGGTCATCCTTCCAGGCACTCCTCATACCCAGGAGAACAAGAGGAAGTGTCTCCGACCATTGTGTGTTGTTGTGGCACATTATGGCGGCCTTCAGTTGTCTGTGCATCCTCTCCACCAAACCGTTGCACTGCGGATGGTAAGATGTTGTGGGACAATGGTAGGCACCTATGATAGACGAGATGCACTGGAACAGTTGAGAGTCGAATTGTTTCCCCCGATCTGTGGTGATTTTTTCTGGACATCCAAAACGAGCGACCCAGCCAGAAATGAAGGTACTAGCGCAGGTCTCCGCTGTGATGTCAGCTAGTGGATAGGCTTCTGGCCATCGAGTGAACCTATCTACCGCTGTAAGACAGTACCTGAAACCAGAAGAGGGTGGCATAGGGCCTATTATGTCAAGGTGGACATGGGAAAAACGGTTAGAAGGAACAGGGAATGAGGAAAGAGGAGAATGAGTATGACGGGTAACTTTGTTTCGTTGGCAATCTGTGCATTGTCGAGCCCATGTTCTGCAGTCACGACGAATCTTAGGCCACACAAATCTTTCTGAAATCAATTTTGCTGTTGCGTTGGGGCCTGGATGACTGAGATTATGCAGGTTGTTGAAAATTTGCTTACGGAAAGTTGGTGTGATGAATGGCCTAGGGCGAGAAGTAGACTGGTCGCAGTATATGTAGGCATCCATAGTTTTAATTCTTTCAAACTTTAACGCTGTGTTGTTTTTTAGTAAGTTCTGTAATTCTTGATCATGTTCCTGTTCGTTTTGCAGTTGTTTGTAGTTGATGGTAGTGTCGACGCTTTCCAATCGTGAAAATGCGTCGGCAACTACGTTGTCATTTCCAGTGATATGGTTGATATCTGTTGTGAATTGGGATATGTAGTCGAGATAGCGGTGTTGACGAGGTGAGCAATTATCTCGGCTTGTTGTGAAGGCGAATGTGATGGGTTTATGGTCGGTGAACACTGTAAATGTTCTCGCTTCGAGCATATACCTAAAATACTTTATTCCTTCATGTATCGCGAGCAATTCACGGTCGTAAGTGCTGTATTTGGTCTGTGCAGGAGATAATTTGCGAGAAAAGAATCCCAGTGGTTGCCAGCTGTCCTGTCTTCGTTGTTGTAAGACAGCTCCGATGGCCACATCTGATGCGTCAGTGAAAAGTGCTAATTCAGCCTCTGTATCAGGATGCGCGATGAGCGTAGCTTCCAACAAGTTATTTTTGCATGCGTCGAATGCTTTTTGTATGTCAGCTGTTATGATAATGGGCGTTGTCCCTTTAATTTTTGGGCCGCTCAAAGCTTGATTGAGAGGGGCCTGAATTTGCGCAGCGCCTGGGAGAAATTTACGATAAAAATTTATCATCCCCAGAAATCTTCTCAACTCCTTAGCATTTTTAGGGAGGGGGTATTCCTGGATAGCTTGAACTTTTTCTGGGAGAGGTCGTATACCAGCTGCAGATACGTGATAACCCAAGAAGGTAACTTCACTAACACCTAAGACACATTTGTTGGTATTTATGACTACTCCATATTTTTTTAATTGGTCGAATAGTTTTTTCAGGTGTCCAATGTGTTCTGTTTCCCCTTTTGAAAATACGAGGATATCGTCAAGAAATCCAAACGTAAAATCCAAACCTTGAAGGATTTCGTTTAAAAATCTTTGGAAGGTCTGTGCAGCATTTCTTAAACCAAAGGTCATGGCGGTAAATTCAAAAAGTCCGAAGGGTGTTGTAATGGCAGTTTTTTTAATGTCCTCTTCATATACTGGTAATTGGTTGAAAGCTTTGACAAGGTCAATTTTTGAAAATATAGTAGATCCTGACAGTTGGTACGCGAAGTCGTGGATGTGCCTCACTGGGTAACGATCTGGTATTGTCCGTGCATTTAGTTGTCTGTAATCGCCACATGGCCTCCAGCCATCGTCTTTTTTGGGCACGAGATGTAGTGGAGACGACCATGGACTTTCAGAGCGACGAGCTGTTCCATTTTGCAACATTTGTTCGAATTCCTTTTTTGCAATTTTCAGACGGTCAGGTGCCAAACGACGCGGTCGTGATGTTACCGGCGGGCCAGGTGTAGTTCTAATGTGATGCTTAGTGTTGTGAATTGGTTTGTTTTGTGATCCAGCTGGTCTCGTAATTTCGGGATAACGTCGAAGTAGGTCGAGGTAAGGTGAATGACCTGTAAAGGTTTTCAACGACAGCAGTTCATGCGTTATTTCGTGGGTTGAAGGCGCGCCGACGGTCAAGTTCGTAATGGAGTCTATCAACTTTTGTTGTCGGCAGTCGACTAGTAAGTTGTAATAACTTAAAAAATCGACACCGATGATAGGTCTTGACACGTCTGCGATAATGAATTTCCAGATAAATTCGCGGCGTAGTCCGAGGTTGAGAGTAAGTTGGTAAGTGCCGTAGGTAGGTATCGGTGTGCCATTAGCAGCGACAAGCTCATAATTACATTGTTTATTGTAATGTAGCTGATTTTTTAAATATGATCTTGGATAGGCACATACGTCGGAACCAGTATCTACTAAAAACTGTACGCCGGTACGTTTGTCGGAGATGAATAGGCGGCCTTTACATGTTGAGCAGTCGTCAGCCACCATTACTGACTGCTTCTGAAGTTTTCCGGTTTGAAGTCACAGGGCTGATCACACTTAGTGGCCTTTTCACCAAATTTAAAATGATACCAACAAGTTGAATGTACCTTCTTTCTTGAATGAGATCGGTTTAGGCGCGAAGATGAGGGGTCATTGCGACTTTTTGATCGGCTTAGACGGGAAAGGTCATTAACCTTTTGTGTTAACAACTCCACTTGTTTCGTAAGCTCGGCCATCTGTTTGTTCATGGTAAGTAAATCACTTACCCCTTGTGTTGCTGATGTGGCCGCAACTTCATGACCTCTCGGCACGACATCGTGAATCCTGTCGGCGAGATCAGCTAAAACTTCGAGAGGCGAGGATGCTTGTGACGCAATTATAGATTGGATGTTACTAGGCAAACGGCTGGACCATATAGTTCTTAAAAACTCGTCGGGTACCTTAGGACCGGCAAGGTGTTGCAGGTGTCGCAGGAATTGTGACGGTTTCCGGTCGCCTAACTCCTCGTGGGTCAAAAGTTGGTGCACCTTCTTTTCGTCCGATTCAGAAAGCCGCTTTATCAGCTCCGTTTTCAATTTGCCGTATTTGTCGGCCGCTGGTGGATTTACTATGATGTCTTCCACCTCCGCTGCGTATCTTGGATCCAAATGGCTTACAACGTAATAGAATTTGGTTGTGTCCGCCGTAATACTGGAGAGCGCGAACTGGCCTTCTATCTGCGCAAACCATAACGCGGGCTTTTCGGGCCAAAATGGCGGAACGCGCACTCCCACACGAAAAATATCCTGTGATGCCGCTGAATCGGTTTTCGCATCGTTCATTACCTGCTCTGATTCACTCATTTTGTATAACACTTGGGGTTTATTGAGTCCACGTTCTCCACACAGAATACCTAGGTAGCACTTTAAAGCACGTGTTTAGTCTTCGGGGTCACCACTGTAGTGTCTAGTGTGTTGGGATTAATTAAACACACGCACTAACGTTCGTAAAAAGTTTATTATATAGGTAATATATCTATGTATATAACAATAACAAGATCTCCGTAAATTGCAATGAGCTGCGCGAGTACGAGTACATAATATTGCGCGATGCGCACGCGATCAATGTTGGACGCGGACTGGTGAGGGCAAGCGAGGGGGCGCGGCTCGAGAGTGCGGGGTGGAGGCGGCGACAGCGCGCCGTGTGCCGCGCGGTTCTGCGAACTTGATAGTACTTTGGCAGAGCGGTCGCCGGGGCTCCGCTAGCGGCTGGACTGTAGGTATAGCTAAGGGTGTGTACAAACGTGCGGAAGCATAAGGCTGTGTACAGGTGTAAAGTAAAATATTTTGGTTAATTTTCTTATGCGTGTATTTATGTGGTATATAGATTTCTTGTATGTGAGTTATTTGTATATATGTATTTATGTATATAAATGTTAGGTATGTACCATAGCTGTTGCGGACGCCGCTTGCTTAAATTAGTTAACTGTAAATAAACATGTTAGTTATAAGAATATGTAAAGCAGCTGTTGCGGACGCCGCTTGATTAAGACTGATTAAATATAAATTAGATGTTATTGTTAGATATAAACATGTTAGTTGTAAGATTATGTAAAAGTAGCCATGTTTATAATCTAGTATGTAATATCGGCCCCGGCAAGTCTAGACAGACCGGCGGAGCGCAAGTAATCCTAAACAAGCCCCACCCACTACTTGCGCCCCCGTACACAACCTATATTAGTAGGTGCCGGAGCCGAGTAAAGTCACTACTCAAAAACTTCGTAAAATGGAACTTCTAAACTGAATAAGAACAATTGTATACCCTGGAAATAATGCTGGAAATAATACAACTCATTAATCAAGACCTGGAGTTTAATTGAAATAACCCGAACAATAAATACAGTCCACTAAAGTCTGACCATTACAGTCTGGTCCTTCGCAGCCGCATTATGAAAGGAGAATCTGCGACTTGAAGAACGCTTTATTCGTAAGTTGAACCAGTAATAACTTACCTGCATACCTGTCGTGTACCCCTGCTGCATATTTGTGCCGTGTGTTCCTCAAAGTCACTGTGCGCCGTCAACCGAACGCGATGGTAGTCACCCGTAGTCAAAGTGACTTAGCAGAATTGGAAGAATACCGGCAAACCCTAGAACGAAGGGACGAAGAGCTGCTAACATCGGTACGACGCAGGGAAGCTGAACGAATAGAACGAGAACGAATACGAAGACTATCGCTTGATCCACCGGCGTCGCCTCAAGTCGAAAGTATGGCTGGACCTACCACCGCCGCAGACCTCGCTACAGCGGGACCATCGTCGGAACAGCGACGAATAAGATCGCCGCCGCGATCAGTGAAATCAAACACGAGTGCGACTACGCGGCTACGGTTAGCTGAACTTGAGGCGGCCGAGAAACTAGCGACGATTCGACGAAAGGAGCTGGAAATTGAAGCAGATCTAGTGAAGAAGAGACTGGCTGCCGAGGTCTCCGGGATCCAGGATGACCAAGAAAGCATCCATGAAGATCTACTTCAAGAAGAAAACCAGCGCCAGAAGGTGGATCAATGGCTACGCACCCACCCCATCAGTACACGGGGGGAGGGGGGCGCGAACACAGAAGCCAAAGAAGACTCGAAGCAACAACGCTTTGATGTGCCACGAGGAAGGTCGCCGACGCCAACGAGAGCCAGAAACAGCATCGAACAATTAGCTGCGACCCTGGAGAAGATGGCCAGACCACGACTTCGGCACACAGACCTACCAACTTTCTCTGGTGCGGTCAGTGAGTGGTTACCGTTCAAGGCATCCTATTACGACACGACCAATATGTACAACGTGTCACCGGCAGAGAACCTACAGCGACTTAGAAGTTGCCTCAAAGGCGAAGCACGAGAAACAGTAGCGGCTCTCTTACACGCGGCCACAGAACCGGACGCTGTTATGAGAACGTTGGAACAATGCTTCGGTCGACCAGAGGTGATCATAGACAAGGCGCTCGACGAACTAAAGAAGATGCCAAAACCTAGTGCTAGTGCAAGTGACCTAAATAGTTTCGCGATCAAGATTCAAAATACGATATGTGTGTTAAAGACAATCGACCGCAAGGGGTACCTCTATAATCCCTTGCTAACCCGGGAAGTGCTCGAAAAATTAAGTCCCCATCTCCGATCTCGATGGTGCGACTACGCGTGTGACAACGAAGGGTCAGCAGAGCCCGAAATAGTGATGTTATCTCGTTTCTTAATGCGTGAAGCGGACAGGGCGTTACGGTACACATACGCCCCGACGATGAATACCGCAACTACACAGCATAAGAAGGAGACCAGGCCTGCTATAACTCTGAAGAAAAGGCCCAACACAGTGTACGTCACGATCGAAGAACCCGAGGAAGGTCAATGCCCTAGCTGTAAACAAAGCCACGTATTAACCCAGTGCCCGAAATATAAAGCAATGACCGTGGAACAACGCTGGGAAATAGTGAAGGAAAATAAGATATGTTTTAAGTGCGCTCAGAAGAAACATAGACGCATCATGTGCAAAGCAAAACCGTGCGGTGTGAACCAGTGCCGTCGGCCTCACCATGCTACGCTGCACCAAGAAAGGAAAGAGTCGCCCGAAATAGAGTCAGCGACTGAACATAAGTCTGAAACACAAACAAGGGAGGAAGCAGTCATGTCGGTGGCTACCCCAACAGCCGCCGGCCCGAAGACTGTACTCCTTAAGATGTGCCCCGTGATCATCACAGGACCACGGGGGGAGGTGAAAACCCACGCGCTCTTCGACGAAGGAGCCACCATCACCCTCGTGGATGAAGACCTGGCCGCAAGAATAGGGGCCGAAGGGATGTCACAACCACTGCACATCCATGGGGTGAATATGTCATCGCAAGAGCGAGAAAGTAAGATCGTCACGATGCAAGTAAGGGGAATCAGCGATGATAGCGCGTCACACAAACTTCGGGCAAGAACCATGAAAGACCTGAGGCTTCACCAGCAGTCAATTCCAAACTCTCTGCTGGAGTACGAACACCTACGCGACTTACCCATGAACGAGGTGTGCTATGAACCAACACGCCCCGGACTCCTAGTGGGGACAGACCACTGGGAATACATCGTGTCGAGAAAACTCCGAGTCGGCGGCCCCAACCAACCAGCTGCATCCCTAACGCAGCTCGGGTGGGTGATACACGGGACCGCGCCACGAAACGTCATCATGAATATAGACAACGTGTTACATCTCTACGAGAACAAGGAGCAGCAACACGACAACCGGCGGCTTCACGACTTAGTGGAAGCCCACTTCAAAATCGAAGCCCTCGGTGTCGCACGCGAACCACGCGTAAGTGACGCTGACCAACGTGCAACAGCCATCGTCGAGAGAACAATAAAGAAGATGGACAATGGCTACGAAGTCGGACTACCATGGCGACACGACAACGTCACCATGCCACCAAGTTACGGTGCAGCGCTCCGACGATTAAAGAAAATCGAGCAAAGAATGGACGCGTCACCTGACTTGGCCGAGCAGTACACCGCCCAGATCAATAACCTGTTGGAAAAGGGATACGCAGTGCCGTGCGACGGCACAGAACCATCGAGTGCCGTCTGCTGGTACCTACCTCACTTCGCCGTACAAAATCCGAACAAGCCCGGCAAGCAGAGGTTAGTGTTCGACGCAGCGGCAAGGAGCCACGGTGTGTGCCTGAACGACAAGCTACTTGAAGGCCCAGACCTGCTGCTGTCGTTACCAGGCATCATATTTCGCTTCCGAGAAAAGGCAATAGCCGTCACTGCCGACATCCAAGAAATGTTCTTACGCATCAAAATAAGAACCGAGGATCAACCGGCACAGCAGTTTCTGTGGAGAGGCACCGATAGAACAGAGCCCCCGCGCCACTACAAGATGACAAGTATGATATTCGGCGCGGCCAGCTCTCCGTACATGGCCCATTATGTCCGTAACCACAACGCGGACATACACGGCCGAGAGTACCCACATGCGCTAGAGGCCATAAAAAACAGCCACTACATGGATGACCTGGTAGCAAGTTACGATGACCAGGAAGAGGCCTCGAAGACAATACAAGAAGTAAGACAGGTGCACGCGGTCGCCGGGTTTACTCTGCGTGGATGGAGCACGAATAAGGAAACAGTGCTACGCGACGTGCCCCGGGAGCTGCACGCTACCACACCCACACAACTGGGGGGAGGAGAGAAGCCCGCGAACAAAATACTCGGGCTGTACTGGAGCGCCGAACAAGACGAACTCGGGTTCAATACATCAATGAACCGAGTCCCCGCTCCGGTACGAGAACAGAAGCGCGCACCAACGAAGAGAGAAGCACTCAGCGCGGTAATGTCCATTTATGACCCTCTAGGACTGCTGAGCCACTTCACGATACGAGCAAAAATCATACTGCAAAGTTTGTGGCGCCTCCAAATAACATGGGACGAACCGATACCGGAAGAGGAGAACGAGCTCTTCGCATCCTGGCTCGCCCGACTCACCGACATCGCTCAACTTCGACTACCTAGAAGTTACACGTTAGATAAATATAAGGTCATTGAACTACATGTCTTATGTGACGCGAGTGAACAAGCCTACGCGGCCGTGGCCTACTGGAGGATAGTGAACTGCGACGACACCGTGAGCGTCGTGTTGAACGCCGCCAAAGCTAAGGTGGCACCACGACAAGCGCAAACTATTCCCAGACTGGAATTACAAGCAGCGGTCATAGGGGCTAGACTCGCTGACACCCTCCGAAAGGAACATCGCATAGAGGTCAGTAGAACGGTATACTGGACAGACTCTACCACTGTCGTGCACTGGATAACGAACGACATGCGACGGTACACGCCATTCGTCGCGCACAGACTGGGAGAGATCGCCGAGCTCACCTCGAAGAAAGAATGGCGCTGGCTACCTACTGAACAAAACGTAGCCGACGACGCCACCCGACTTACCGACGCGCCGATCCACATAACCGATCGATGGTTCCAGGGGCCTAGCTTCTTGCACCTACCTGAGGAGCAATGGCCCGGGAGAACACCCCCCACTGAAGACGATGACCAGGGGGTCATGCACGTCGCCGAGAAACCACGAGACAGCTGGCTCCCCGACCCCGCCCGCTTCTCTAAGTATGAAACGCTGGTAAGAGCAGCGGCGAGAGCCCTAGCGTTCATCGACATATGTCGACACGCCGCTACGAGACTGGAACACAGACACATCGAGCGCGCCGAGAAAGCACTCCTGCAGCAAGCACAAGAGGAAAGCTTCAGCGAAGAAATCAGGCGGATGCAGTCAGCTCGTCCCTTACCAAAAACGAGCCGGCTGTACAGGCTCGACCCAGTGATGGAAGATGGTCTCTTGCGGGTACGAGGCCGTATTGAAGCCTCATCAGTACCACGAGAGGTGAAGAGGCCAATTATACTGGATGGCCGCCACCGAGTAACAAAGCTTCTAGTGCTACGAGAACACTGCGCTGCGGGTCACGCTAACCGTGAACGTGTGACCAATGACCTACGACAACGATACTGGGTCATTCACCTGCGACCTACTGTACGCACGGTGGAAAGAAATTGCGCCCACTGTAAGAGACAAAAGGGGACGCCACAGACACCGGCCACAGGAGATCTGCCACACGCCCGCCTGGATCCCTTCCACCGCCCGTTCACCAATTGCGGGGTGGATTACTTCGGACCCATGATGGTCAAGGTGGGCCGTCGCCGTGAAAAAAGGTGGGGTGCTTTATTTACGTGCCTCACCTCGCGGGCCATACATATCGAAATGGTCGCGTCCCTGTCAACGGACTCTGCAATAATGGCGCTAAGAAGAATGGCCGCGCGTCGAGGTTGGCCGCGACTCATGTACTCGGATAACGCGACCAACTTCCGCGGGGCCGATCAAGAACTCCGCACCGCCTACACAGAGTGGTTGCCCGCCCTGAACGACGAGGGATTGCGTCAACGAATGGAGTGGCGTTTCATACCCCCAGGAGCGCCCAATCAAGGTGGCGCATGGGAAAGAATGGTACGCTCCGTCAAGGCGGCCCTCAGAGTCACCCTAAGAGAGAAGGCGCCAGCTGAAGAAGTTCTCAGCACACTCCTCACCGAGGCCGAATTCGCCGTGAACGCACGCCCCTTGACCCATGTCAGCGTGGACCCGAATGACCCCGAGGCCTTGACCCCTAACCACTTCCTGTTGGGGTCGTCGAACGGCCTGCCTACGACCGGGCCATGTAAGGAGGACGATCGACGGGCGTGGCGAGCTAGCCAGGCGCTCGCTGACCATTTCTGGCGGCGCTGGTTACAAGAATACCTGCCTACTTTAGTTCCCCGCGGCGAGCCAAAGAATCAAGCAAGGCCACTACGAGTCGGCGACGTTGTCATAATCATCGACAACACACTGCCCCGGAACACTTGGCCGATGGGAGTCGTCGAGCACACGCACCCAGCAGCTGATGGCAGTGTCCGCGTCGCCGAGGTCCGAACTAGGACGGGAACCTTCCGACGCCCGACCAGCAAACTCGTCGTCCTGGAAAGAAAAGAAGAGGCTTCGCGAGCTACGCCGGGGGGAGAACTGTTGCGGACGCCGCTTGCTTAAATTAGTTAACTGTAAATAAACATGTTAGTTATAAGAATATGTAAAGCAGCTGTTGCGGACGCCGCTTGATTAAGACTGATTAAATATAAATTAGATGTTATTGTTAGATATAAACATGTTAGTTGTAAGATTATGTAAAAGTAGCCATGTTTATAATCTAGTATGTAATATCGGCCCCGGCAAGTCTAGACAGACCGGCGGAGCGCAAGTAATCCTAAACAAGCCCCACCCACTACTTGCGCCCCCGTACACAACCTATATTAGTAGGTGCCGGAGCCGAGTAAAGTCACTACTCAAAAACTTCGTAAAATGGAACTTCTAAACTGAATAAGAACAATTGTATACCCTGGAAATAATGCTGGAAATAATACAACTCATTAATCAAGACCTGGAGTTTAATTGAAATAACCCGAACAATAAATACAGTCCACTAAAGTCTGACCATTACAATAGCTATATCCTACATAGGTAATCCATTTAATCTTTCAATATTCGGAACGTTACTGTTACGTATCATTTGTTCCCCTGTAATATAAATTCGCATAAAATTAACATAAATTAATAACTCATTTCGACAGCTAAAAAGTTAACAGCGACATCTAGTTATTCCAACTGGAAACAATTTGTCAACAAACTTTTGTTATTTGTCAGTTCTGCACTCAGATGACGTAGATTCCTTCATAGTGATAATGACAGGTCTAGTGTTGGGACACTGTCGACAAACTCTTATCGATTACCTAACAATAGGTGTGTGGTGTTAATAAACACCTCTTTTATTCATCTATTTAACCTGTTATTATGCTGTTTGCGTATTGTTACTTTTTTTTTGTAGTCGTTAGTTCACCTTTTATTCTTACTTCTTGATTATTTTAAAAGGATCGCCAGGTTATTTCTTAGGTTAGGCTAGTCTTATTTAGATTTATTAGTCTCTAGTTTTCATGTTATTTCTAGTTTTAGTCAACGCACCGGGAGTTCGCACTGATAACATTTAGATGGAATACGTTTTCGTATTTATTCTGTATCCGTTGCACTACGATGTCGTTTATTTAGGTTTAATTTCAATTAGTTATCTTCTTAACTTAGGCCTAGCAAGGTTAATTCCTACATAACCCTGTAAGAATTGTTTTTACCTTAGATTGTTGTTACTTTTTTCTTCTATCACTTAATTTTTTTTTTCTTGGAAAGGCGTTACGAATTAGGTCGTCCTCGTATTTATCTAGTTACGTAAGTTTAGGAACGTTTGCAAACGTATCTTAATCGACGCGTAACAAGAATACGTAAAATTTATTATAGGGTCGAACACCAAAAACGTCCGCTTCGGCGTCACGACGTAATCTTTTTTAATAATATTCGTTCTGTTTCTTTTCTTTAATATTTCATTTTATTTAGTCAAATTAAAACGTGTAAAAGTGAAGTTTGTTATTTATTTCGCTACAATATGCCGAACAGGTACATGAACCCTGGACCCTTGGATCCAGTGGACGACCGTACAGAACCCGATCGTTCAATCTTTCATAGATTACCGTTAGCAAATTATTTAATTGTAAAAGCAGGAAAAAATAATATTTAGACTAACGTCCTGTGTCCAAAAAAATCATTCCAATCAAAAATCTCGGTAGGAGAAATAACATGACACTTTTTGATTCAAAATTCAAAACCAGAAAGGTTTTTTTCTTCATATTGGTAAAGAAAAAAACCTTTCTGGTTAAAAATAAGGTTGGATTTGTTATAAGAGAAGGTCGTTCGTGATAAAATTATAATGTAGCATTTGCCAATGACCTGGTGAAGGTTGCGGGAATCCGCTGGATGCGAGTCGCACGGGACCGGTCAATGTGGCGACACTTGGGGGAGGCCTATGTCCAGCAGTGGACGTCTATCGGCTGAAATGATGATGATGATGATTTGCCAATGATGCAATAGGCAGTCGCTCCATGTAAAATACTGTATTCTGCTGCTCCGGTTAGACTGGAAGCCGACCCCGACATAGTTGGGAAAAGGCAGGTAGATAATGTTGACTTTTAGGTAGTTTTGAACTGAATTTACTGATAGTGGTTTCTATGATATGTAGGTACTCGTACCTACGTAATCTAATAAAGTTTGATGTCAGAGGGGTCACCAGTTCACCACAGATAAGATAAAATGCTTGGAACATTCGTAGTCTTTCACTTTTCTTCGTTTATCGACCAGGTTAAGCTACCCTTGCCGTGGTTGGTCCGTGGATGGTTGACCATCTTCATAAACCAAGACCTCTCAAGTATTATATTGACCCCTAATTGCGTAATACACTATCAATAACAATCTGAATAATTTTGAAGGAGATTTCTAATCCATTGCTTCGTATGTTCGAAAAATTTGTCAGCTCAACAACGTAAATAACGCAATGAATGTTGTTGAACTGTCAAAATGAAAGCCATTGCTACTGTTAGTGTGTTACGCATTTACCCCTCTGGCTTCTGCCCGTGATTTGTGAATTTAGTTTTAAAAAACTGCTATCAAACGATACCAACCTTGACTCAGATTCAGTTTGAATTTTTAAGCGAGTGAGGTGCGCCAGCGCAGGTTTAGAATCAATAACAAGTATGTACTTCGTTGGGTAATATTAAAAAGGGGAAAGAGAAAAAATACAGGGTCACAATAAATTAGCTAGCGAAACTCCGCAGACGTGATGGGTATCGTTATCTAAAGATGTTAAAACAAAAAAAAAAGTTTATTTGATAATTTATTTTAGGGTTAACGACCGCTGGTAGTGTTGTTACATGAAGGTTAGTTGACAAAATCAGTTTTTTTTTTGTGGTTAGATACGATTACACGTCTGTGAAGTGTCAAGTTGCATTCACGGTTTATTCGCCAAAAATGTAAACAAATATGAGTTTATGGAAAAATAACTTTAAGTTCAACACAATAAAGTTCAGTTTACGCTACAACTTCAAATATTTTTATAACTTTTTCAGTAATGCTAGTCACTCTGATATCAACTTAAATACCATTATAATAGACTTGACATTTGTTTAACTTGAAATAACATCAATTTGAAACATAAGTTTGAATAGACTTTACCATACGGTCGTGACCTCAAAATAAATTATCGTAAAAACATTGTTTTTACCCCAAATCCATTCAGGCATCCTTTTCTAGACCCACCTCGGTCCAGCCCTCTCGACGGATTGGGCGGCACTGTCCATCCTCAGGCACCCACCGTGTGGAGACTGTTGCCCAGCGGTCACTATGCTTAAGGCTGCCGTGACCCGCCCAAACCCATTTCAGCTTGGCAGCCTTTTTGTCTACATTTAAGATTTCCCTTTTGGAGCGCAGCGCAGCAAAGCTATGTACAGACGCCAGCACATCAAGGTACTACAATCTGTCAAATTACTTTAATAGATTATCAACTTTATAACTAAAGCATTAAGGTTCAAGGTTGATTGGGAAAATTTGACAGTTTCGGGTAGCTTGACCTGCTGGCGTCTGTACTTCCTACTAATATTATAAACGTGAAAGTTTATATGGATGGATGAATGGATGTTTGTTACTATTTCACGCAAAAACTACTAAACGGATTTAGATGAAATTTGGCACACAGATAGTTTATAAGTAACCAGGATTAATATATAGGATACCTTTTATCCCGATATTCCCACGGGATCGAAACTTATGCGGGCGAAACCGCGGGGCTCAGCCAGTACTGAAATAAAATCATTGGACCGTTTTCTTAGGTCGAACAAAGTCGAGAGTCCTGCACCCTAATCGCGTAACACACTATCAATCTCAATCTGAATCATTTTGAAGGATATTGCTAATCCATTGCTTCATATGTTCGAAAATTTTATCTGCTCATCAACGTAAATAACGCAATGAATGTTGATGAACTGTCAAAATGAAAGCCATTGCTACTAATAGTGCGTTTCGCAATTACCCCGCCAAAACATTTCATCCCCTTTATGTTGTTACCTATCCAATACCTTTTTGTCATCACATTTATAGTTAGATTATGTAAATCTACAGCTTATTTATAACATAACATTGGCGCCGGTTCCCTTGTTCACAAACTAAACTAAATTTAAGTTCAGTGCATCTTTTTCTTTCTATTTCATTAAGAAAAGGACAGAAGATAAATATTAGTTTAGTCCTGTCAAGAAAAAGATGATCTAAATTCTCAAACGTCTTTCTCCTCTATTCTGAGGCACCCCTCTTAAACTAGTTTAATTGTCAAATAGATAAAATATTGACCCCTATAAATGAGCCCTTTCAAAAACTAGCTGCAACTAGATGAAACCGGATCGAACAGGTTTCCCTATTTTGTTGTAAGTACAAAAGATTTATTAATGCAGTTTGGATCTGAGGGGCAAAAACTCGTAATTTTTAAAACGTTCAGTCCGAATGCCAATTCTCATAATTTAAAACGTTCAAAATCTAGTCGCAGTCTCATCTCGGCAAAAAACAACAATTACGTGAATTCGCCTTCTGTTAAAAAGATTGTTTAAATAACGAACTGCAGCAACAACTACAAATTTACGGTTTTCCGATTTTTTCCTTTACTTGTGCTACATGACATTGCTTCATGTCAAACATGATTCTAGGTCAACGGGAAATATCCTATAGGTTTTGATTCCGTTGCGAGTGTCAAAATGCGACATAAACGTAACATAAACGCCCGCGGGTATCTTTTGATTGCGTTGACTAAAAAGTTTGATTTTGTCACTGCTTCAAGGGATTGCAGATATTAACTTCAACTTGATAACTTCACGCGTTCCTGAGAAAAAGGGCCTCGACAGACGGACAACGAAGTGATCTTATAAGGGTTCCGTTTTTCCTTTTGAGATACGGAATCTTAAAAAGAAGGTATTTACTTAATACTTACAAAATATCAGCACCATCCTTTGGTACACACGGCTACACATCAAGCTGTACATTTCCAGTTTTAGGTGACCAAGCATTGTGTAGGTTTTTCGTAAAATCAGAAGTCAGCTTATAATAATAATAGCCTCCCGACCGATTTCTGTCACGGTAGCCAATCTCAAGAGAGATTAGCCAGGTACGCAGGAGGAGGTATTATACTGCGCAAGTGTGTGCGCAAACACAGCTGCACTCTCTGTTCCTTTACTCTCATAGTCCGTTGGAACGGCAATCCGACACGACCGGGGAGAGATCAGGAGCAGGACCAACGGTTTTACGTGCTTTCCGAGGCACGGGGGTATTACACCGCCAACTTCCAAAGTCCGGACTGTTACTAATAAATTCCTAATGGAAAATGCAATAACACTTTGTCTGATCCGGGAATCGATCCCAGAACCCCACGCTCAGGTTATGTATAGCTTGATGTGTAGCCGTGCGTACACAATATTCCGACGTCACGTCCGCCGTGTTCCTAATAATTACGTCTTTTGATAATATTAACTGCGGATACATTTGACCGTTAGGCTTGATACGCACGAGCGCTTTTTCAACGTACGTTCTCACGAACAACACTTTTTGTTCTCGTTTTAACAATACTTGGAAGGGGTAAATTTATACCCGATTTCTGAATTGAGTATTTGTAATTGAGAACTTGACAAAATTTACTTTAGCAATACTTAACTTTGAGGATTGTATTGATGGGTTTAATTACTAAAAATTCTGCAAATACATACTTGTTATGGTCGCCTATCATATCTTGTTCAACATACGATGTGACACTGATCGGAACGTAAGAAAATTTTAATTTCGCGGGGTGCCCAGCCGCTTCCCTCATTGCAGGATTATACACCGTGTTCCGGACGATATCCTATCCTACTTCCTACTAACATTATAAACGTGAAAGTTTGTATGGATGGATGGATGGATGTCTGTTACTCTTTCACGCAAAAACTACTGAACGGATTTAGATGAAATTTGGCACACAGATGGTTTATAACCAGGATTAACACATAGGATACTTTTTATCCCGATATTCCCACGGTATCAAAACTTATGCGGGTGAAACCGCGGGGCGCAGCTAGTATGTACATAAACTTCGACTAGACGGCCAGACCATGGAAATAAGCATTTTTCAGTATGGACACATTAATTAATTCTTATTTTTTATTCATTTTCATACAACTTCATACTCTTTATCCGAAGTATTTGATAGATTTATCGTTTTGATTGCACTAAGCGGCAACATGGGCCAAATTAAGACCCTTTCTTACTGCATAGCTCAATTAAATTTCATTAAATGAGATTGCAAATATCTTTGTAACGAAGCCTTTTTAAGATTTGAAGCTATAGAAGCGTTTGCCACAGTTTATGGATAAAGGGAAGAACACCGGCTAGATGGACGACCTAAAGAAGGTGGCTGGGACAGACTGGATGCGGAAGACGGAGGACAGGGTGTTGTGGCGCAGCCTGGGAGAGGCCTATGTCCAGTGGACTGCAACAGGATGAAAATTAGGAAGAAAATTAAAAAATCAAGGTTCGTCCTAAAATTTTAATTAAAGTAAATAATACTTAGTAGGTATTCTTATAACATATTAATTAAAAAATATAATTAATATCATGTTGTCCTATTCCTATTCTTTAACGTCCACTAGTTGCTATTTTCCGTTTCATTTTCTTTTGACGGTGCGAGACTAATTATGTAGTTACGTCCAGTCATTGTATTAGATATCGGCGCTGTTCCGCCAACTGTTATGATATTGGAACTGTTATTTATTAGTTCCATACTCCGACTAGTATTTGCTGCTTGTGAGTTAGCTTTTAAAATAGTGTTTATAATTTCAATTTGTACGTTTGAAAAGACATCTGGAGGGAGTTTTTTTAATAGACAAGTTATGTATTTAACAAAAGCGCCTAGTTCATCATTTTCTTCTGTTTTAGATTTTTTATTGGGGATTCCGTCGGAGCTGTACAGGCTGTGGAGGCGTTCGCGTTTTTTGGCGGTTTTTGGGAAAGACTTAGGTTTTTCTTTGTGTTTAGTTGGATTTTCTGTTGGTTCCTGTTCTAGGTACACTATCTCTGTGTATTTGTTTTCGTTGTCATCGTCTCCGATGGAGACGGAGCCTGCGTCTGAGTCCTGGTCCTTGTTCTGTAGGGGAAGAATTTCGTATTAGAATATACGAGGCGTCGAGGCCGCGATGGCTCAGTGATTAAGACTACAACTACTATACCCTGTCCATTAGGTAAACCGTTTTTTGACAGATGGAACTAGTGATCGCAGCAACACACAATACATTGATTGATACACGTACGGTATTATAATGTCTATAAGAAGCCATAAATAAGATAATTCAATAAGAAAAGGCAGTTCTTATATTTATTTTATCATGCATTTTAAAGTTAACTTTTACGTAATCTGGAATATGTACAGACGCCAGCACATCAAGCTACTACAATCTGTCAAATTTCTTTAATAGATTTTCAACTTTATCGCTAAAGCATTAAGGTTCAAGGTTGATTGGGAAAATTTGACAGATTCGGGTAGGTTGACCTGCTGGCGTCTGTACATACGTTCTAAGACAACTGTCACAAAACGGTTAACCTAATGGCCGGGGTATAATGCACGAGGTTGTGGGCTCAAATCCGGACAAGTACTAATGCGACCTTTTCAATTAATATTTACTCTCTGAGTTTATCTTGGATATTACTGAAATCGGTGAAGGAAAACAACGTGAAACCTGGACTTAGTTAATATAATTTTGAAATCTGCAATCCATCTTGAGCAAGCGTGGTGATCAATGCTCGTGCCTTCTCTGCATGAGTTCAGGCCTTTGCCCTGCAGTGGGACAATCTTCTTCTTAGCGTGTAGATTGCAATCTAAATGGTCTCGGCCCAGAATTCGGCTACGTTTTTTGGCTCCATCACCAGCGTCCATCAGTTCCTTGTAACGTGCAGCTGACAGGACACGCAGGACACGATATTAAGTGTACCATCGTTTGTGGAACATCACTACATTTACACTCTACGGCGGAGTAGTAGGACAATAAGAGGCTTGTATTATTATTTTATATTCGAGAGGTTCAGTTTTTATATCCTATGCGGCTTGATTTGTCAAGGACAAAAGGAAAAAGTGTAATTAAACACATCTAATTAGTGTTTTACTGCAGCAATTGCGATTTAGCTTTTATTTATTTATAATTAATTATTATTTATTGACAGTTAAATAAATTAATAATACAATTAACAGAGAATTAGTTGACTATAGCTATTTTTCGCCAGAAACCACACATCATTGTTAGTCACCGTCTCTGGACACAAGTAGGAAGATGTAACTGCAACCTGGTAAAGGTAGGCGTACGAGGTAGTCCCACCTCGACGGTATGCATGCAGTAGGATGCGGTTGTGAAGTTATGTCACAAATCCTGCCTTCTGTAAACCACGAAAACGCCGTGGAAATGGCGAAATTTTGGGCTAACAAGATCAAAAATACAGTCGTGTCAGCGACACGAAAAACAAGAAGATCTAGTAGAGCTAGAAAATCTAGTGCTCATATGGCACTTTTGAATGGAGAGAGGGAGGAAGGCCAAAGAAAAGATGGATGGACAGTGTGAAGAATGATATCAAAGAGAAGGGAGTGAATGATAGCGTGCCGGTTGACAGGGGAGAATGGAAGGAGAAAACGTGTTGCGACACCAAGTATTATAGACGTAATGTTTTGTTGTTTGTATAATAAATATAATATCAGCCTATTACTGTCCCACTGTAGGGCAAAAGCCTCTTCTAAGACAGAGAAGGCACGAGCATTGATCACCACGCTTGCTCAAGATAGATTGGCGATTTCTAACTTATAATATTGATTTTAAGTCCAGATTTCCTCATGATGTTTATCCTTCACCTGTCAGTAGTGTAAAAAGTACATATGAATTGAACAAGTCATATTGGTACACCTCGATGTAAACTTGATGGTGGCTCTCTGCGCAGTACCGCACCCCTCACCCCCGCTGACACATGAATTTGTTACTGCGCAGCAGCTCGCCTCATGTTCAGAGCCACCATAAAGTGTGCATCGGGCTGTACTTACCCGGATTTGAATCCATTCATGAGGGGGGGATCACGACATTCTTTCTTAAATATCTTTATAATTTTCATTACATTTAACGGGGACTCTTTCAAAGTTTACATGAGTGATTCAAAAATATAGATTTTCCTACCTGTAGTAGCTCCAGCAGCAACTTCGGGTGGTTGTCCTTCAGATGTGCCTTCAGTTCATCATACTCGTTGCTCAGAGTGATATGGCAGACGGTGCATTGAGCCCTCTTCTCGGAGTCTGTGTCGAAGTAGTTCCACACGTCGGTGACTTTCAGCAACTCCTCGCACGCATCGTCTGCGAAAAACACAGAAGATTAAAAAGCTGATTTAAATAGGTAAGGAGAAAGGTGGTTTTTCTCTCGTATCGGTCTGACTAACCCCGTGTTCCCGAGCTACACGCATCTTGCGACAACGACTGCTGAGAAAACAAATGAAAGCAGTTGTTTAGATCTTGCCACGAGTCACCACGACGTGACTTGCCGAAACATGTGCTCCTATTCGTATGTGTCACTTGTCGAAAGTCACATCATTCGAGGCTGTGAACAGCCCTAATTCACTATGACCACTTAACGAATCCTTACTTCGAAACCACGTCAACTCCTTAGCTACTCGAATTCCTGCTAATCTCGCGGTTTCGTTCATTGTGTCATAGAGAATAAGGACCCTCGACCTACCGTGGCTATCATTACCGCACCGGGCACCGCTCTGGTGTGCGGGGTTTTTAACTTTGACTGTAGATTACACGGAGATGTGGTGTCAGTGTGTGTTATACCCTGCAGCTTTTTGATAGAAATCAAGGTTCAGGGAGAGGGAGGAGGGGGAGGTTTATTTATGTTGTACAGACGCCAGCAGATTGCAGTAGCTTGATGTGCTGGCGTCTGTACGAGGAAAAATATATTTCATACTTAACGTTGATTCATTTACAAAGTACCTACGTTATTGCTGAATGCCATTTCAAGTAATCACTATTGTTATTACGCATTTTGAAATAAAAACACGTTTATAAAATACTGATATGTGCGTCATGTGGAACCTAATACGTAGGTACTTCCCTGTATCGATAGGAAGTATATTTATAGAATCAGAGGGGCAATTCTCGTAATTTTAAGAACGTTCACAGCCTGATCTCAGTCTCAATCTGTTAAAAATACCCTTAATTTCCCAACATTTTTGACATTGACAGTCGCTGAGATGAGATTGAGACTAGATTTTGAACGTTTTTAATTACCGGAATTGGCCTTCTGGTCATCATCTGCCACAACTAATAGTCCTCCAGACCGTATTTTGGCCACGGCGGCAAATCTCAACGGAGACAGCCTCCAGCGCAGGAGATATTATAGTGCAGGCGTGTGTGCAGACACTGGTGCACTCTCTCTTCCCTCACTCTCATAGTCCGATTCCGATGGGACGGCAATCCGACACGACCGGAGATTGATCAGGCGCTGGACCAACTGCTAACGTACTATCCGAGGCACGGGGGTGTCACACCGCCAACTTCCAAACTCCGGGCTGTTATGTTACTAAGAAATTCCCAATGGAAAAACTCAATAATACTTCGTCCGATTCGGGAATCGAACCCAGGACCCCACGGTCAGCAGTCGCGCTTGCGACTACTAGAACAACGGGCAGGTATAAATGTATAAAAATACGGTTATAAAGAACTTTTCAGTGCGTCATGTGTAACCTAATGCGTAGGTACTTCCCTGTATCGATAGAAAGTATATTTATAAAAAGAGGTCATCATCTGCCTGCCTTTTCCCAACTATGTTGGGGTCGGTTTCCAGTCTAGCCGGATGTAGCTGAATACCAATATTTTACATGGAGCACTGCCTATCTGACTTCCACAACCCAGTTACTGGGTAACACAGTACCCCTTGGTAAGGCTGGAACTCAGACTTTCACGCTGAATTAAAGAATAAAAGGAAAAAATAAATAAAACGTTGGTAATTTATTATGTTAAAAATGTTTATTTATTACAAGTGTTTTGTAACTTAAACCTAGTTATTCTTTGACTGCATTTTCGGAAATTTCGTTCAAGTTTTCAACAATGTCACTCGACTGCACGATAGTATAATTGTTCGGCATCGGTAAATTTGTATCGTTCTCAATCTTTCCATTTCTTATAATTTCATAATTAGCGACCACCGTTGGCGATTCCAAAGCCATTTTGCTTGTAAGAATTTGTTTAATTATTTCACTTTGTAAATGATCTGAAACTGATTTAGGCAATTCTTTTAATAAAGAAATGACATATTGGCCGAAATAATCTAAGCTTCCCATGGCATTAGGGGACGTATACGTTGGTATCGGTTTGCTCGGCAGTTCCGGTTCTTCGGAATAGGTATCTCTAGTACTGTGAACCTGTTCTTTTGTTATTTTTTGGATTCTTTCGGTTGGTATGTTTATCAGTTTTTTCTTTGGGGTTGGCGGTTTGATTTCGTCATCTAATGAGTCTTCTAAATGTTCTTCGTTCAGGTATACAGTGTCTATGTCATTCAGCTGGTGCTGTGGGAAAAAAACATGTTATGAGTACCACATTTTCCCTTGACCTTTATTTTCATTGTAATAAGGTTGCTGTTGGTTTGCTGCCACTTTATTTGAAAAGTCTGCCAAAATCAGTGTGAACTTTATTCTCATTACAATAAGATTGCTGCTGTCAGTGGTAAAATATAGTATTTTTATCTCATGAAGCGACGCGTGCTTTACTTGTATTATGTAAGTGTATAAACACGCTGTGAATGCTCGTGAATGGACGTTAGCTCCTGCGCTTACATGTGTGTAAGCGCAGGAGCTAACGTCCGAGACATTGGCAAAGTGTGCGTGTGTATATTATGTGTTAACGCTAGTCGTCTTCACGCACACATTTACACCGTGTTTGTATACTTAAGCAAACTTACTTGCTTACAAGCAAAGCGCGTGTCGTTTCGTGAGATTAAAATACTATTACCTTTAACAGCAGTAACCCAACAACAACCTTATTATAACGAGAATAAATATCAAAGTAATTTTGACCAGTACTGACTATCTGTGATACGACTGTAATTACTCCAGCAAACAGGGTAAGCAACATTGATTGGCAGCAGTAATAGTTATATTAGTAGCACTAGGACGGATTCCTTCACAAAGAGTTCTATTTCTAGGTAGTTAAACGCTCTCCGACGCTCAACATAACCAGTACTTTGTATAGATACAAATATCTCAAAAAAAGTATACTCTTCGGGCATCATCGGGTATCTTCGGAAATACGGACGCGCCATGGTGAGATCTAATATAGAGCTGTTGCAACCATGGAAGTTTTGGCGTATTTTGATTACAAATGATTGATTAACAACTCTATGCAATTTCAAATAACTCTTGATTGACAAATGACGATCTGCTGCCGGAGTAGGTAACCTTACCTGACAGAGAGAAAACTTAACGTCCGGCCGTCCAGAGTATGCGTTGCTGACACCTATCAGTGCGATAATTCTAGTAGCTTCGTTCGTTCGACTTCGAACCCACCGGAGCAAAGACAATCTCCACAGACGGAGGTTCACGGACGGCTCTGATCTCAAGTGCGTATGTGGCACCTACCCACAGACAATGGCCCAACTTCCATGCCTGCGCCGCATGCCCTGTCACCTGTGCAATTGATGATCTTATGACTGCGTAAGTGAGTGGAGTTCACGCAGCTGAATTTTGGGCCAAAGATACTAACTTTTTGGCATCGATACGCTAAGATGATGAAGTAAATAGTAAAGATAAAATTTGCAAACGCGTATGCGTCTGTATGAAACTGAGAAGTGTCAAGAATGCATTCGCTCGACGGCGGCCTGACTCTGTGGGGGGTTATTAAATGGCGCGTTCGTGCTAATTCGGAGCACGAAGATTACCGAAAACTAACCCAAAGGGCAATGGAGAGTGCAATGGTTGGAGTTTCCCTACGTTATCGAACCAAAAATGAAGAGATCCGCAGGAGAATCAAGGTAACCGACATAGCCCGAAGAGTTACCAAACTTAAGTGGCAGTGGGCAGGGCACATTGCTCGCAGAACAGACGGCCGATGGGCCGAAAGGTTCGACGTAGTGTTGGAAGGCCTCCCACAAGGTGGACCGACGATCTTATGAAGGCCGCAGGAACCCGCTGAATGCGGGAAGAACAGAACCGGTCGAAGTGGACGTGCTTGAGGGTAGTTCACTTACCTCATCATCATCCTCCACAAACTCGTACAAGGTCCTCCCCGCGTATTCTAATATGCCTTTAGGCTGAAACAAAGAAGTATCTGTAAATATCGACGATTAGGAGAAATAACGACAGGCTGGATGCAGAAGGTGGAGAACAGCAGTGTTATATATTAAGTTATTATATTATAATTTTTAAATATTAACCGGAGCGACTGCTTATCTGACCTCCACAATCCAGTTACTGGGTAATACAATACCCCTTGGTAAGACTGGTTGTCAGCCTTTCGGGCTTCTGACGACCCGTAACGACTGTCAAAGATCCACGAATGACAGCCGGGACCCAAAGGTTAACGTGCTTTCTAAGGTACGGAGGGGTCTTCGGATGTGAAGATGGTCACCCATCCACGGACCAACCGCGGCAAGCGTACCTTAACCTGATCGAATCCAGGATCGACGACATATTATCCCTATTTAATGCAAATTGGTATTTCTACTTACATCATCATCTTGGCTGGGAAGGGCTGATTCCCCATGCTTCCTCATCAAATGCCGTCGAAGGTTGGTGATGGTAGACCCGTAGTTCAATAAGTTGTGGCACATTAGGCACTCTGCCATCTTGTCGTCAGTGGCTCGAAAGTACTCCCATAGTTTAGACTTCTGCCTCCTTTTTATTAACCTAAAAGGATTTGATACTTATTATATTGAACCTACAAAATCGTTATGAAACCGGCATGTCCTAGTATAGTCCTCCAGACCGTATTACGGCTATAGCGGCCAATCTGAACAGAGACGATGATGATTTGACCTCCACAACCCAGTTACTGGGTAACATGATATCCCTTAGCAAGACTGGTTGTCACACTTTTGACAGAACTTAAAACGGCTGAACGGATTTGGATGAAATTTGGCACATGGGTAGACCATGACCTGGATTAGGACATAGGATACTTTTTATCCCTATATTCCCACGGGATCGAGGTGGGTGAAACCGCGGGGCACAGCTTTTTTTTCTTTTATGTGTGGGAAATCAATTCAATTAACTTCTCACACTCTGGGCGGAGCGGGATGTCAGACTTTTACTGACTAAACCCCACCCGTGTTCCTTTAGTTGCCTGTGCCAGGGACCACGGTAACTCTTTCGAACATCCCGCGACCCTGGCAGAACGCGGGTTGCAGCTAAGGTCTTATAAAAAATAGAAGCCTCGATTCTCAACTCACTTCTTCTCCTGGACTTCTGGAACAAATTCATCATCGCTGTCCATCGGTTCGTGACCATGGTCTTGGACATGTTGCTTCAAGTCCAACATATACTTGAAAGATATGGTCCTATTGCAAATCATGCAGGTGGCCTCACACTTCTCCATGTCTAAAGGATCAAAGTATTTCCAGGTCACCATGGATTTCTTTTTGGTGATGATTGTAGTAACAGCTTTGTCCCTGTAAATGGGATTCTATTTAGTATTTTCAGGGAAAAAACGGTTAAGTGCGAGTCGGACTCGCACATGAATGGTTCTGTACCACCGTACAATATTTAGCACTTCATATTTTTTATTATTTAGAGGCCATAGCAGTCTGTTTCACAGAATCGGTGAACATTTCAAGTGTGTACCTATTACGGTTCAAAAGATACAGTCCTGTGACTGACGCACGGACCGCAGAGTCTTATTTATAGGGTCCCGTAGGCATTCTTTGGTACGGAACATATATTTCTGCTAAATATGAGACCTATAGAAGCAGTGATGTAAATATACATAGTAGTCGAGCAGTCCCGGGTATGAATCCCGTGTCGGGCAAAGTATTATTGGGTTTTTACATCTGGGATTTTCTCGGTAGCAGCCCTTTCAGCACTTTTGAATTGCAGAAGAGTCAGTCAGAAAAATAAAGCTAGTTCCCCATTCCAAAGCGTAATAGGTTCCTATGGAGAAGAACGGACAAGAAACTCCATGGAGACTCTTTTAAAACAAAAAAATATTGTTACAAAACATTGATTTCGGGCAAAAACTTGTAATAAGTTCACTTTTGTAAGGTCTGATTTTTCCAATGCCAGATCATTTTATCAGAGGAATAATTTTGAATTTTTGACAGTTCCTCCATACAAAAACTGTCAGACGTCAATTTTATTTCACGAATAAAAATTTTCTGTCGATTGAAAAATCAGCCCTAATAATTCAAAAAGTGTAAAGCAGCTAAATGAAGCCCGTTTGAAAGGGATATTTTCAGCGCGCACGTTTCTGCGACCCCTTATCTACCTTTATATCGTAAAGGCTCGCGCTCACCTGGCGGCATTTTCATAACACTGTCACAACACCATATTATCTCGTCTGCTCAACGTCCGTGTGTCAATGCAGGGATCCAGCAGAACATCAGCGTCATCAGGTATATTTGCCTGACACATGCTGAGCTGGACTCCCATTTGGTGCAACATTGAGACGCACATCGCACTGTGTCACATTTAATTCGATTTATGTGTTTTTCTTTTTGTTTTTACTGAGAGAGGGAGCGGGCCGTAATCCACCCTTAACCTGGGACAAATAATTTCTAATCTTATCTAACTGGCCTGCATCGTCCCACTTCTGGGCAAAGGCGACGGCACGGTTGGCGCAGTGGTTAAGCGATTGACTGCTGCGCTGCGTGTCGCGGGTTCAATTCCCGCACGGTACAAATATTTTGTATGTTTTTTGTTTTTTGTTTGTATGACCTACAAGTAGTTGTTCCGGGTCTGGCTGTTTGTGTATGTGAGTTTAAATGTTTGTAAACGCACCCACGATACAGGAGAAATTCCTGGTGTGGGGCAACATAATTAAAAAAAAAAAGCCTCCCTCTTCCTTTTCCACACAATTCTGTCTTTTGCTAGGGGCCAGTCCCTAAGGTAGGAGTCAAGCTCGTCCCGCCATCAAATAAATAAATTCATTATAATCAGCCTATAACGTTCCCACTGCTGAGACGCAGGCCTCCTCTCTTCGAGAGGGAGTGGGCTATAATCTACCACGCCGGCCCAGTGCGAGTTGGTAGATGTCACATGTCTACGAATTTTTGGTTCTATAAGACATGTATCCTCACGATGATGTTTTCCTTCACCGTTTTCATAAATAAATTGATTTTCTTTATTCCTTTTTCTAGTGAGCGCTGGTCTTTACGATACACGGGTTTGGTCACGGGGCGCTAAGGGTGCGCAGATCACGCGGCTCGGCCACGCGACCGTATTTCTTCGTAACTTACTAACTAGAACACATTTTCCTTGTTATTTAATATGAAAGGATTGGGAAAAGTTATACGCAGACGATATAATTTTTTGCTGCTATTTTATAAAAAAATGCACATGATGACAACAGCTGCGTCCGTAAGTAAAACAAAAGATGATCCTTTTTAGGTCGACTAATAATATGCGCTGCAAGTAGGAATAGTTTTTACGGTGGTCAGATATAGGTTTTGGCGATAGTACCTATAGTACTCCCACATTGTGCCAGTTATGTTTAAGCCCCATGTAACAGGGGGCGAGCCTATTGCCATCAACTTGGCACAAATCCAGACTCCGGGCTGCTGCTGAGAAATTCTAAACGGAAAAACCCCATAACACTTAACTCGACCTGGAAATCGAACCTAGGAATCAAAATCTATAGAGGGTTCTATAGGTTTTGATTTATTTGCGAATATCAAAATATGTCAAATAATCGCAATATATGGTCGTATTTTTTTATTGCGTTGACTTAGAAGCTTCATTTTTTTTTAGAACTGCATGGGCCCGTTGACTTACTTATTTGATATTAATTTTAACTTGATACCTCCACACGTGTTTCTGAGAAAAACGATAATAACAGACTGACTGACAGAAAGACGGACAGACGGAAAACGAAGTTTAAAGGTTACCAAAGAGGCAGGTTAAGCTGTTTATTTACCACGTAAGACAATTTTGTCCACTTTTTGACCCGCCCCCCTCCCCCTTCGTAAGAAAAAATATTACTTAGATGAACAAAAAAAAAATTCAATGTTTACAATGTTTGCTTACTTTTGTGATCTTACGTCAGATCAATCTAGTCCCCTCCCACCCCCCACGTAAGAAAAAATAAAACTTGTTCGGACCCCCTCCCCCCTCAAATCTTCTTACGTAATATATAAACAGTAGTTTATGAGTTTAGTTTTTCCTTTTGAGATACGGAACCCTAAAAAGACCTAGTATCACCAATATCGGAACATAATATTAAAAAGTTTAAAAAAATACTCACGGTTCCTCATCACTATTATCACTGGTATTTTCTGACAGATCACTCGGCTTCTCTTCACGGCGCTTCCCATGTTTATTATACCAGTGTTTCCTGAGGTTACTCGTGGATGCCCGGTACGAATAGTCCTGGCCACAAGTATTGCAGGTCGCTGTAAACGCCGCTTTCTTCGTGAAAAATGACCAGACTGATGATTCTCTGAAAATTAGGGACTTATTTAGATGTTGTGTTTTAGCAGGAGTAGGAGTTTTTTTTTGCGATTTCTAACTTTCTATACTCCATTTATTAGGAGTTATAACATTAGACAAATAACGGTTATCACCCTTTCGTTATTTAGATACTAGCTGCGCCCCGCGGTTTTACCCGTATAAGTTTCGATCCCGTGGGAATATCGGGATAAAAAGTATCCTATCCTGGTTATAAACCGTCAATGTGCCAAATTTCATCCAAATCCGTTCAGTAGTTTTTGCGTGAAAGAGTAACAAACATCCATCCAAACTTTCACGTTTATAATATTATAGTAGGATAATAAACTCAGTTATTTCATGATAAATTCAAGCAATGTAATCTATTGAACATCATCATTCTCCTGCCCTTATCCCAATTTATTCGTGGTCGGCGCAACATGTCTTTTTCTTCCATACTTCTCTTAAGTCGTCTCCTTTCTAACTATATCATCATTCACACAACCCAGCCCTCGTTTCTTTGGTTTCCCCTACCTACTCTAATAGCCATCGACATTCATACTCAAAACTCTCCTCACAACATTTTCTTCATTCCTCCGTAACACATGCCCATACCATGACAACCGATTTCCACACAACTTTTCAATTTGTAATCTATTGACCATATATATTTTTTTAAATAAGGTACTCGTAAGTGCAGTAATTTCAACAATATTACACAATAACTGTTGCTCTTTGGCCGTTTTTTGTCTGTCAGCACTCAAACCTCAGTTGGTCTAACGGAGTTTTTTTATCCTTATAAGAACCAGAATCGATTGGCATCAAATAAAGTTTTTGTGAAAATTGCTCATTTTCTTGCTGGATGTAATTTTTTTTTTAATCTGTGAATGCTGATCAAAATGTCTCAAAAAGTTAAGAACAGTCTTCTAAGCCCGTTTACCAGTAGTAACAACGATTACGGACATACGTGTGGTATTGGTTTATATGTTCGAAAAATGTGTCTCTTCAGCAACGTAGATTACGCAATGAATGTTGTTGAACTGTCAAAATTAAAGGCATTGCTGCTGATAGTATGTTACGGAATTACGCACGCCAGTGGTAACAAAATCAGCTGAGTAATTTATTTATTACAACCTTATGCACACGTATAAAATACTAGTACTACTAAGGCGGACTTAATGCCTGAGGCATTTTCTACCAGTCAACCTTAGGGTGGTGCAGAGACAAAACATGGCATGTACAATATACGGGATGGATAGCTGGGACATAACTATAAAATACTAGAATAAAATAAGAAAAGTAATACTGTTGTCACTTGAAAAGCTGCCACGCCAAAATGGAATTGTGCCAATGGGCCAAACTTACGACCCAGTGGGTCCCGCTTAATGGCAAACGACATCGCGGCAGGCCCAGACGGAGATGGCGGGATGAGCTGGACTCCTTTAACAAGAACTAGTCCTCAAAAGCTTTAAACAGAGAGAAGTGGAAAGAGAGTAGGGAGTTAGGGAGGCCTTTGTCCTTCAGTGGGCCTTCACAGGCTTTTAATAATAATACATAGATAGTTTTTTATTGATTATTTTTAAGAAACAAAACAATATATGAACAGAAACAAAACAAAATCCTCAATAGGTTTGTCCAGATGTTGATACATAACATATAAACAAAATAAACTTTGTCAGTAATTGCTTAGCACACTAAAAGTGCAATGACTCTCATTTTGACAACTCGACAACATTCATTGCGTTATTTTACGTTGTTGAGCGGACGAATTTTTCAAACTGAATTATGTTTGAAAATGTCCGCTCGGTTTATAAAAAAAAGTACAAGCAATTAGGGTGCAGGATAAGCTGGCCCCTCATTCTATTGAAACTCCGTACTGCCCCCTAGGCAGCTCAAGGTCAAAGTATTACGAACAATGCGACGCGTGGTAGACTGTACGGAATCAGAAGTAAATAAGTAATTTACATTTACTCTGTCAGGGACTGCCATTCAAAATGAATAGGTACTGTTATGTACAAGAAGTCCGAAAAGGATATACATTTTTTCGTTTCCAGATGTGCGAGTACCTATAAAAAACACGTACGTACAGTCACATAAAATATTTTAAGTTTTTTTTTTCAACTGTTTTGTCTCAGTTCTGGGCAAATGTCTTTCCATAGCTTTCCACTGTTGACGAAAAGGAAAAAAAAACCTCCCCAGTAGTCCCCAAAAGGACAGCAGCTTACTGCCTAGTGTCTGCCATCATCAGCATACAGCAGTCCACTGCTGGACATAGGCCGTATTTGCACCCTATTCAATTCGACATTCGTCTCTGCCAACTCCTTATTCAATCATGAAGTCTGTGTTTATAATTAGTTGTGAAAGTATTTCCCGTCAACTTCGTGGCAATAAATTACAACAATAACAAAAACTCCACATAAAACCACGTGATGACATTTAGGTATTACGAAAATGTACAACACTAGCTACCTAAGTATCTAGAACCTCGATACGAATTGCCGCCGACTGGAAATCTACGTCACTGTAGCTAGAGCACCTCTCAAGAGTACCTAAGTATAAGAGAAACGGTTCTCAGAACCGGAATGCGCTCATAACAATACCTATCAGTACTCCACACTGCGATCAATACTTCGGCCAATATACCTACTGTATTACGTTACATACGTATACAAATGACTGCGCTGTATTGCAGTTACTGTCGTCAATAAATGAAGGGTAAATCAGTAAACTAATGCATGATTGCGATAAAATAAGTCAAATCATCATCTGATAAAAATAACGGATGCTTTTTCATAGATACAAATCACTAATTGGTTGAGAAATACGGATTAAAATGTTTTTTGTGGGCGTCCGTACTGTCAGAAAATAACCTCTATACTGTCAAAAATCTTATGATGAATAAAGATTACATTCTTTTCTTGTTTCGATGAGAATACAGCGATTTAATTATTTATAGTTTATTAAAAAAACTCGTATTGTTAGCGTAATGTAAAAGAACAGTGAGAAATAACAGTTATTTGTAATAAATATCACAAAAATACTCACCGATCCATCTTGATAGCGTCGCCTCTGTCAAACAGCTTGGGTTGCCAGCACTCAAAAACGTAATTTTTACCACTTTTTGCTCGTTGCTTTTTTTATTATTTATAAACTAATTCTGTTTTATATTTGAATTTTGAATTTTGTAGATTATTTTAAAAGAAATACTGTTTTTAAGGATGTGTTTTAAATATTCAGAAGTGTCAGAGGCCTTTTTTAATTGATTAAAAATACAACTGTTTTTTGGTTCTATTGAATTTTACACAAAACGGTTTTTCTCGGTAAGGTTTTGATGTGTGTACAAAATTCTTAGTTGTCTAAACCCAACTGTAATTAGATTGAGTAGGTACAGTTCGACACAGTGCTAAATGAACATGGTTGGCGGCATGCTCGTTAAAGAAAATGTCAAACACCTGTCAAATCCAATCCAGAATATTTCATGTTAGTTATCAATCCTAATTTCGCCACTTTCATTAAATGTATGTCGGTCCGTATGTTCCGTTTTGACTGAACTCTACTGCAATTACCAGAGCCACAAAATTCAAGCGACGCGTCGCTTAGTTTGTGGCTCACCAAAAAGTGACATTGTATTGTTACTTTTTTAATGAATAAACTTTGATTACTTATTAATGCGCAACTGATTAAAAGCAGTCAATTCAAAAGAAACAGTTTCATACGGATGTTAAAACGCTCCCTCACCTTGTCCTACCCGAATCGTGCACGAATTCTACCAAAGTAGTAGAAACTCAAATCGCGAGCACACTTTCGTTTTAGAAGCGTTCACAGACTACGTTTCGTCACAGAGTACTAAAATAACAGTTCTGTCTGTTACATGCCTAGTTACATAGAACAACACATAAGATCGAGCCCGTATCATGCCTCCATTACCCGAAGGGGTGAGCAGCGGTGTAATGGATACTCATATAATATTTTCGAAAAAGCGATATGCAACTTTTTATTACATGTCAGTCAGAGCGAGAGAGAGAGATTGTTTTCATGGTTTTCGAGGATGCTGAAGCCGATAATGAGGTCAAAATGAAAATCAAAGATGGCGGCTGCCATAATTTTGAAAAATTTTATCATGGGTATCGTTGTCATGGTTTTCGAGAGTGCTGAAGCCGATAATGAGGTCAAAATGAAAATCCAAGATGGCGACTGCAATAATTTTGAAAAGTTTGATCATGGGTATCGTTATCATGGTTTTCGAGGGTGCTGAAGCCGATAGTGAGGTCAAAATGAAAATCCAAGATGGCGGCTGCAATAATTTTGATAATTTTCATCACGGGTATCTTTGTCATGGTTTTCGAGGGTGCTGAAGTCGACAGTGAGGTCAAAATGAAAATCCAAGATGGCGGCTGCATTTTTTTGTCATTTTCATCGTTTTTATTGTTTTCGGATATTTTCACATTTTCGTAGCCGCCATCTGCCGGGAGCCTCCGAACCCACACGTTTTTTTTTTATTATTAATGTTTCTTAGGTTCGGTAAATTATTTATTGATAGATATTCACCATTCTCCTGCCCTTATCCCTTTTATTCGTGGTCGGCGCAACAAGTATTTCTAGTCTTACGGTATTAACCAGTAACTGGGTTGTTAAGGTCAGATAGGCAGTCGCTTCATGTAAAATACTGGTACTCAGCTGCATACGGTTAGACTGGAAGCCGATCCCAACATAGTTGGGAAAAGGCTAGGCAGATGAAGACGTACCCACTTCACCAGAATTTAAAACGTCATTTGTGAATGTGTGAGATCGGGCGTCGGGTGGACGGTATGAAAAGTTATAAGCAATTATACTTCCACACTTAAAAATACATTACTTCGGATCCTATAAGCATTATTTGCGTACAAAACATTCAAATTCAATTCATTCATTAATCTGCCTAATCTTCCTCCATGTTGTGGTCGGCTCCAGTCTAACCGGATGCAGCTGAATACCAGTATTTTACATGGAGCGACTGCCTATCTGACCGCCACAACCCAGTTACTGGGTAACACTCTACTTTAAATCTACACACAGAGAAGATTATCTCAAAAGCATACCAAATGTACAGCCTTGTCATGAGAGCTTCTACTGATTTTAAACGCCCAGCCACGTACTTGCAACTGTTAAAGTCTTTGGTTCGCCCGCAGCTGGAATACGGATGTATAATATGGGACCCCTACTACGATAAATATGTTAAAGCAATTGAAAGTGTTCAACGTAAATATATACGAGCTATGCAGTATAAATGTCGTCTCTTGCCCCTGTCTTACGTGGAGTCACTGGAAAAGTTTAGATTGATTACTTTGCAATCTAGACGCCTATTACTCCAAACCATGATGCTTCACGGATTGGTTCATAATAAATTTAACTGTATCGAACTAATTAATAATATTTCTTATGTTGTGCCTAGAACTGTAATCAGACGGGAGGTGCGTGCTTACCCGCTTTTTGCGACGACTACTAGCCGAACACATGCTGGTGAGCGAGCTCCACTCCGTCGACTAGTAAAAATTTATAATATGAACTTTTATCATTTAGATATCTTCTTTCTGTCCCAAAGTAATTTCAAGAGAAATATTATTGATTGTTTGTGTGATAATCAAAAACAAAACTAAGTGTAATTAGTAACTAAGCTAAAGATTTAAGATACCAACTTAGTATTTAAATGTAATTTGTACTTACCTATCTATTTAGTTATGTACACTAGTAATCTGTGGAAACGTTGTTGATTGTACATTTACCCATATATCTTTTATATTCTTTTTCCTATTTTGTAAAACATATTGTACAATTGTTTGTTTTTCCCAAATAAATAAAATAAAAAAAATAAAAACACGATACCCCGTGGTTTTCTGATTTTCGGGCTCTAACGACTCAAAGATCTACGAATGATAGCTGGGACCAAGGGCTTCGTGCATAATCATCCTATAATGTTCCCACTGCTGGGACACAGGCCTCCTCTCTGTGAGAGGGAGTGGGCCGTAATCCACCAGGCGGGCCCAGTGCGGGTTGGCAGATGTCACATGTCTTCGAGTTTCTGGTTCATGCCGGTTTCCTTCATCGTTTTGAGAGCAGCGGTGATGAAATAATTTACACAAAGTAATGCAACTGTCTTGGTTCGAACCTACGACCTAAAACTCGTAAGTCGCGGCAGTTACCACTGGGCCACCACTGCTCTTAAAACCAACCAACGAAACAATCTCATTTAAAAAGCACTGATTGGTTCAAACTTGAAGACTAGGAAGTCGATTCGCACGAATTTACTCGCCCGAAACGTGCGAATCGTCACTTTTAAAAAATGTTTTTCTATAGCCGCTTCGATGTTGCGAAATCTCCAAAAGGTTTCGGTCAACAACGCCGGAGCTGTCGTGAAATCTCCTGGAAATGTCGCGGCCCGTGACTTATATATGTAGTGATCGTTTTTGTATTCATAAACTGCTCTAACTTGCACAAAGTGTAAGGGAAAGGACAAGAATGGCATACCGTCATTTGTCAAGGCTCAAATACGCCAACGACGGTTAATAATATGTTCACGTGTATTGTTGTCTAGCCTACAAATAAATTAACTTCGGGCGAGTAAATTCGTGCGAATCAACTAATAAGCCAACTTGAAATGTGTCCAAAAGCAAATATGTATAATAGCGTTGTAAAACATACGCAATGGCATGCCTGACCTTGCGAACTGGTTCAGCGAAGTAAATAACTAAACTGAGTCTAGAAACGTCGACGCATTTGATGGTGGACTAAAAATAACATTCGGAAATGTAACTAGTTTTAATTTCTGAACCAGCTGCACCCTGCGTTTTCACATAAAAAGTATCCTATTTGTTAATCCAGGGTGTCAGCTACGTCCATACCAAATTTTATCAAAATTGGTCCAGCCGTTTGAGCGTGAAGAAGTAACAAACATACAAACACACACACACACCCTCACACACACACTCACTCAAACCTTCGCCTTCATAATATTAGTGTGATAGTAGGATTAACAACATAGACCAAGTTTTAAGAACTTGGAGTGAGAAATAGGAGAAAAAGCCGGAACCAGGGGGATGATTGCGTAACACACTATCAGTAGCAATGACTTTCATTTTGACAGTTCAACAACATTCATTGCGTTATCTACGTTGTTGAGCAGACAATTTCTTAGAAGACATGACGCAATAGATTAGCAATATCTGTCAAAATTACTCAAATTGTGATTGATAGAGCGTTACGCAATTGCAGGTCTCATTAGAGAAATATATTAAACCAGGCTAAGCCCCACCCGCGGCTGTAAAGACCCATCCAATACCCAGTGCGAGTGCGGTGCCTCTAATCAGACCATGCCTCACTTGCTGGAGTGCCCTAAGTGCCCGTTCACCTGCACCTTGGATGACTTGGGTAATGAATGCCACTGATGCCGCAATCAACGTGGCCATCTACTGGGCTCCAACAATACAAAATATGGAAGAAGAGTACCATTGACACGAAAAGAAGAAGGATGTCAAGCCTTGGATGATGATGATGTATTCCCCGAAGGGTAAGGCAGAGGTGTACCTAAATCACACACATTTCACCAGTTCTACTTAAGTCCCAAGTAACAGGGGACGAGCCTATTGCCATCAACCGGGCACAAATCCAGATTCCGGGCTGCTACTCAAAAATTCTAGATGGAAAAACCCAAAACCTCCCAGGACCTCATCCTCAGCAGTAGCGCTAGCGACCACTAGCACAACCACCAGTTGTTCTTTGACCAAACCATGATGGGCACTTGGACCCCACGGCCAACGGTCAACGCCAAACGGTACGAAATTATAATTAGGTACAGAAATAAAATCATTATACCATGTCAATTGGGTAAACCGTTTTTTGACAGATCGAACTAATAAGCAATTTTTTTAAGATAAGGCAGTTTATATTTTATTTTATCAGTCATTTTAAAGTTAACTTTTACGTAATCTGCACATTAACGTTCTAAGGCAACTGTCAAAAAACGATAAACCTAATGGACAGGGTATAATCATTTATCTGTCACCAACAAACCTTGTGTCAATGTTTATTTTAGGCATAACATTGAAATCTATAACGCAATCATTATAAAAGGACCTACAAACAATGGAGTAGGCAAGTCCTTCAGCGATGACCGCAATTAATATAATGTAGGACATCAACCAATAACTTCAAGGTTAAAACAGTGTCGGCTAAGAGGAAAAAATACACGACTCTTTGTTGTACGGACGCCAGCACATCGAGTTACTACAACCTGTCAAATTTCTTTAATAGATTTTCAACTTTATCATTAAAGCATTAAGGTTCAAGGTTGATTGGGAAAATTTGACAGTTTAGGGTAGCTTGAACTGCTGGCGTCTGTACAAACAAATGTTCCCAATCAACCTTGAAGCTTAAGGCTTTGTCGATAAAGTTAAAAATCTATTACAGAAATTTGACAGATTGTAGTAGCTTGATGTGCTGGCGTCTGTACAAAGCGTTTTGATGTGCGAATATAATTTTTTTTATATTTGGCCGTCGTCATTTTGAAGAATAACCACAAAGAAATGAATAGAATCGCGATAATCTCCAACTATCTTTTAAAACTAAAGATTTTGTTTGTTTGAACGCGCTAATCTCTACAACTGCCGGTCAGATTTGAAAAAATATTTTTGGATTTGATAGCCCATCTCTTGAGGAAGGCTATAAGCTATTTAAGATCACGCTACCGCCCCTTGGAGCCGAGCACAATAAATAAATATAGTCAGAAAGAACGCTAAGCGGAAACAAGGTAATGGCGCCGATTAAATTCCCTTGTTCACAAACTAAACTAAATTTAAGTTCAGTGCATCTTTTTCTTTCTATTTCATTAAGAAAAGGACAGAAGATAAATATTAGTTTTGTCCTGTCAAATTAGTCAGCGCCTGACGTAAATTGACGTATTTTTAGTAGCCATGTTTTTAATCACGTCTAAAAAGTCTATGGAGTACCTTAATTTTACAGGACTAAACTAATATTTTATCTTCTGTCCTTTTCTTAATGAAATATAAAGAAAAAGATGCACTGAACATAAATTTAGTTTAGTTTATGAACAAGGGAATAGGCGGCAATAGCTCGAGTTTTATAAAAATGAATAGCCACATTTTTATAAAACTCCGCTATTACCTTGTCTTCGCTTACCGTTCTTTATAACTTCTTTTTTTTATATATTGTGTATTTTTTCCACGTGAACTAACTCGCGGGCAAAGTTAGTTCCAAAAGTGTAAGAACTTAAAGATTTCTCCCCTCACTCATTCATTATAAAGCGAAAAAAAAATAACATAAAGAAAAACCGGTTCTTTTTCATAATTTATGCACATCCTTATTGTAACAAGGATATTATTTTTTGCTGAAACCCGTTCCAATTAGATGACGTTTTCCAACGTCAAACCGTCAAACGTCACCTAATACTCGGAACTGTTCGCGTCACAGTTCATGACGCGTTCCTTACGTCATGCAAAGTATTTGGTAACAGCCTCCATATGAACAACTGTGATGACCTAGTTTTTTTAAGAAAGTTAAATTATTCTTTGTGCTAGATTTGCCTTCTATTTTGGGATTTCGTTACGATGATTTAAAAGCCGTGGGGTGTAGTCACGGTTGTCAATAAAGACGTTATAATGAGCTAGATTCTAAACAGATTTTTAATAAAATACAAGAGTTCACGTGATATTTTTTGCCGGTTCGTTTAGATAAGAAATAACGAATTGGAAACGTGCAACTAAATTCTGACTTTTAGTTAGTGTCTTTATGGAAGACTAGCTTTTGCCCGCGTTCTCGCCAGCGTGGTGGTCGGAAGACACGTGGCGCCATCTATTATCATAATAACGTTATTGTTGTTTTCTTCGGGAACAGCACTTTTTGTTCGGGATGAAAGGTACCCTATGTCCGTTTCTGTACACCTGACCACGTATATGCAAAATTTCAGGATGATCGGTTCAGTGGTTTAGGCGTGATGTAACAAACAAACAAAATTACTTTCGCATTTATAATATTAGTTAGGATAGGTTTAATTAACTTTTAACGTTATTCCAAAGGCCAGCGGGGTAATGGGTAACGCACTATCAGTAGCAATGACTTTCATTTTGACAGTTTAACAACATTCATTGCGTTATTTACATTGTTGATTAGACAAACTTTTCGATCATATGAAGCAACGGCTTAGCTATATCCTTCAAAATGATTCAGTTTGAGGTTGATAGTGTGTTACTTATTTAGGGTGCAGGTTTCTTGAAATTCATTAGCGAATTGTGGTTTCATGCTGCTGAAAGTATGTACAGACGCCAGCACATCAAGCTACTACAATCTGTCATATTTCTTTAATAGATTTTCAACTTTATCGCTAAAGCATTAAGGTTCAAGGTTGATTGAGAAAATTTTACAGTTTCGGGTAGCTTGACCTACTGGCGTCTGTACACCGCAGAGATATTGACGAAAACGACAAAGTTTCAGCAGGAACGCACCAAAGGATTGAAGGAAATATGAGCATTATTACTTTGAATCTTCCAACAAGTTATACGTATGCTGAGGATTAGGTTTTGGAACTTCGTTTCAACGGCATCTCTCATTTTTCTATGGTTATAAGTTTTGGTCCGTCGGAGTTCGAATTACCCTCTCAAAACTCCCGGATCCGCGCGTTTTCGTTTCTGCACCGAATCTTCATTACCGAGTGCATGTAATTATATGAGAGCTTCCTCGTTGAGTAGTTTCGGTACAGATTCTTTACCGAGCGCAAACACACGTCCGTATACCGAGCACTACCGAACCATTCGACTCGCCCGTCCCGTCACTCCCGCCCCACCCCGCAAGACCCATAACAAATGACAAAAACAGTAGTAAACCGAGCCAGTCAAGAAGTGGCTCTCGGTAAAGAATCTGTACAGATTCGGCACAGAAATTCGATTCGCGCCGATCCGGTGAGGAAAGCGCCTTAAAGTCACCACTCTCCAGTATTGTTTTGCGTTAAATCATGCAGATGAGCATCTACCATTCATTGTATATTCAGCAGTTTGCAACATCTGTTATGTTTAAAGGTTGACGAGGTCAAACGACACATAAGATGTAAAGGTCGCTAAGTAAACATTTTATTTCATTCCCCAATATTGCCCTCATTTTGGCTTCACCGATTCGATAATATGTATAGGAGATTAAATGACTGATCTTATACTGAAGACGGTAGTCTGACCTCGTGTTATCAGTAGATATCACTCGGCAACTCCGTGAGTTTCATTCAGAGGTTAGATCGCTCGTATATTGACAGGTATACAGACAAAACGCCCTATCATCATTGTAACTTCCTGCTTAACCGGATACAACTGAGTACCAGTATTTCACATGGAGTGACTGCGTATCTGACGTCCAGAACCCAGTTACTGGGTAACACCCCTTGGTAAGACTGGTTGTCAGACTTTCGGGCTTCTGACGAACCATAACGACTGTCAAAGATTCAAGAATGACCGCCGTGACCAACCTCTAGGCACGGAGGGGTCTCGGTATGTAAAGACGGTCACCAATCCACGGACCAACCGCGGCCAGCGTAGCTTAACTTAATCGATCAACCGGTTATTACTTAGCCACGAAACCTAACGCTATGAATGTCATACTTATAATAAAAAATGCGAAAATACCTTACTCTGTGATTGATATCTTTCGACGGCTGAACAAATTTCGATAAAATTTGGCACACAGGTAGACCATGACCTGAATTAGGACAAAAAATACTTTTTATCCCGGTAGTATTTCTCAAGGCATAGTTTACGAGATAAACGCGGGCGATGCTGCGGGCTAGAAGAGCTAGTATATCATATTTACGAGCACAAGTAAGGGCCGCGGGTTCTTCGAAAGAGATACCGTGGCCCCTGGCACAGGCAACTGAAGGAACACGAGTGGGTTTTAGTCAGTAAAAGTCTGACACGCTCTCCTGCTCCGCCCAGAGCGGGAGAAGTCACATGATGATTTCGCACCGAGAAAAAAAAAAAAAAAGGGGGGTACAACTGTGTAGGTAGCTATCTACGAAATACTCGGCGCAGTTTAGGCCGTTATTACGAAACAAGTGTCATTAGGTGACGTGGACTTCGCGTCACGAGCCGCTGACGCGACATCGTAAGATACTGATGTTATATTTAACTTCATACCGCTTTTCACTAAATACGGTAAGCAGCAGTGCTTGGAGTATACTCTCTTACTCCGTGAATGTAAACACGGGCCCTTGCGAGCGTAGTTGGCCCCTCAAAGCAAGTCATCATCTCCCTAGTCTTTTCTCAACTATGTTGGGGTCGGCTTCCAGGCTAACGGATGCAGCTGAGTACCAGTATTTTACATGGAGCGACTGCCTATCTGACCTCCATAACCCAGTTACTGGGTGATACAAAACCCCTTGGTAAGACTGGTTGTCAGACTTTCCGACTTTTGGCCACCTAAAACAAGTGTCGAATTCAGTTTTTCGGACGGGCAAAAACACTTCGGGAGTACGACTACTTTGACATTTTCATTGCCATGGTCATTGTCTGTGAAGAGAGTCCGTATACACACCGGAGGTCTGAGCCGTCCATGAACCCCCACTTGTGGAGGCTGTCCTTGTTGCGGCCTACTTGGGTACGAAGTCTATTTAAGGTTTTCCAAGTGGAGTTTCCGGATGGGAGACTCTCTGATGGATTAATAGTGAAATCAGCACCCGAATTACGTAACACACTGTTAATCTAAATCTGAATCATTTTGAAGGATATTGCTAATCCATTGCTTCATAAAAAAATACTTTACATATGTTAAGCTCTACTTAATGGAGAAAATATTGTTTACCGATTTGGGGCAACCTGTAATAAAAATATATGAATAATTAGGTATGTTCGAATATTGTGTCTGCTCAACAACGTAAACAACGCAATGAACGTTGTTGAACTGTCAAAATGAAAGCCATTGCTACTGATAGTGTGTTACACAATTACCCCACAGGAGATTTAAATGTAGGGAAATTAGACGTATTTTTTACAGATTGAGACTGAGATCAGACTGTGAACGTTCTTAAAATTACGAGAATTACCCCTCAGATCTTTACAAAGAAGCTTACATCTTCCCGTGGATGATCTATTTGGATTTGCAACCGAATTATCTACCTTTGTACCTACGGCATTAAAGTGATTTCATTTAAAAACGGCACAACTCTGCTCATTATTTTGTAACTGTTATTTTTAACAGTTCCAAGTTACCTAAGTATTAAAAATACCTACTATACTATACTATACTATAAAGCAGTGTTGACCCAGTGGTAACGGCCGGTTTTTAAGAGTTGTGATCGTAGGTTCGAACCCAGACAGGCGCTTTACTTTGTGTAAATTATTTCATCAGCACTGCTCTCAAAACGGTGAAGGAAAACATCGTGAGGAAACCGGCACGTCCTAAAACAAAAAATTCGAAGACATGTGACATCTACCAACCCGCACTGGGTCCGCGTGGTGGATTACAGCCCACTCCCTCTCGCAGAGAGGAGGCCTGTGTCCCAGCAGTGGGAACATTATAGGCTGATTATGTACCTACTATACTAGGGAGAAATAATCGTATCCTAATTTCGCACTGAAGTATTTTTCCAACCTAATAAAGACACACGATTCCACATCCACGCTGAATTAAAAATACGTTAGTGAGTAATTTGTTTGTTACATTACCTACATACGTTTTCACGGCTAAATTACGAACCGATTTAGATGATATTTGGCAGAGAGGTAGCTTAGTAGCTAAACAAGGACATATATATCACTTTTCATTTAAAAAAAAAACAAAAGAATTTGTTTGTCAGTTGCGCAACGGACCTACTCAGAAATGTCAATCATACGTAGGGTTGCCAACCATACGTAAGGTTTAGGGGCCCGTGGCTAAATAATAACAGCGGCACAGGTCGAGCGATTAGGTTAAACTACACTTGCCGCGGTTGGTGTGAGGATGGGTGACCGTCTTTACATACCGAGACCTCTCCTCCGTGTCTGTGGTCCCGGCTGTCGTTCGTGGATCTTTGACAGTCGTTACGGGTAGTCACAAGCCCGAAAGTCTGAGAACCAGTCTTAACAAGGGGTATCGTATTACCCAGTAACTGGGTTGTGGAGGTCAGATGGGCAGTCGCTCCATGTAAAATACTGGTACCTATTCAGCCGCATCAGGTAAGATTGGAAGCCGACCCTAACATAGTTAGGTAGGAAAAGGATAGGCAGATCGGGTAGAGGACGGTGCACTAAGCTCTAAAAAGAATTTTCGGAACAAAACAAAACAACAACGAAAAAATCGATTTAGAAGTTTGCAATCGAAAAAAGTTGCAGTTTAATAATAGCAAGTCTTGTCTTATATTTATAAAGATGAATAAATTAATCAGTAATCAATCCATTGCATACATTAGATAGTAAGATTAATGAAAGAAAATAGCTTCTGGAAATTTGCCAAGCGAATGAGAGGAGCCGAGGACATCACATAATTCTAGTGCGAAGCCAACGACCTATGACAAGGGCAAAACAATGTTGACACTAAACGCATCACCTATTCATATGATAATCATCTTTATTACTTCTTCTTTAAAGGTGTTTTTCCTATGACAAACAACGGCAATCATACCATCACTATTGTTAAGACAAAACGCAGCACATATGCATACGATTTTCTTCTTTAATTCTAACATCGTAAAGCCGATTATCGTGTAATAAAATGTAAGGTTACGTTTGTATTGTTTATGGTTTGAGGTTGCGTTTCGTGATTGCATTGTTAGTCAATAATAAATTAATGATGATTGTTGATGGGTTTTTAATTGGGTTTGATTATGGGCTCGTAATAATGCTAACCCTAAACCTACCTTCATTTTATACAAGACTAGCTTCTCCCAGCGACTCTGTCCACGAGAAATTTCTCATTCCCCCGACCCACACCGTCGAATCACATCGCCCGCCCGCGGTATTACTTCGTTTTCGCTTAGAGTTCTATCTGAGTTTGCTCCGTTCATAAGGATCCTGCGTGATGTTAAATAACCTATAACCTTCCTCAAGAATTGGGCTATCAAATACAAAAAGAATTTTTCAAATCCGACTGGTAGTTCCAGAGATTAGCGTGTTCAAACAAACAAATTCTTCAGCTTTATTATGAACATAGATACATATATGCAGATTAGACTCGAATAAAGGTCGAAAGCTGCATCATGCAGGCAAAGATGGCGCATCTTTGACTTGAGTAAGTACCTAAAACTAACAAGAGATACCTACATATATTCTCCCTCCGTGCCTCGGAAGGCAGTTGGTTCCGGCTGTCATTTGTAAATCTTTGACAGTCGCTACGGGTAGTCAAAAGCCCAAAACTCTGACAACCAGTTCACCAAGGGGTACCGTGCTACCCAGTAAAGTTGTGGAGGTCAGATAGGCAGTCGCTTCATTTAAAATATTGGTATTCAGCTGGATCCGGTTAGACTGGAAGCCGACCCTAACATAGTTGGGAAAAGGCTAGGCAGATTGATTGAGAAAAGACCTATTACAAAGATGCTGGATTTTCTGACAGGTCATAGGAAACAAAGTACAGTGTGCCCGGCATATCTTGGCACTGTCACCGCCGCAACCCAGATGAGCGCAATGTAAACTCTTTGATCAATACACTAAATATAAAATCAAATTTAGTTCAATGACTCAACAGAATGGCGTGGAATAAACAAGATAATTATAGATTCACATCATCTATGTAAGAAATAAGAACGTTTAACAGGAATAGACTGTACATTACGTGGGAAGACAAAAAAAATGTTGTGAAATATTTCCGCGCGCCATGTTTTTTTAAGAACTGTTAACTGTCAGATTTTCGCGCCAATTGTCCCGCGTCTTTGGTAGAGTGGCTGGTACAAAATATGAAAGGTAATTAAAACTATTTTGAACGTTGTCAACAGTTATTAAACATAAATTATAGTTCATGTAGTTTTGTATTTTTTTTTGTGTTTAATTAATAGTTAGTCTCAGCCAGTCTACATGGTGGTAACGGGGGCCTAGTCGGAGCGAACTGCTCAGGGTACGCCCTGCTACCCGGTCAGGCAGACCCGCTTCTTTTTTTTCCTCCATCGTGGGGGTGACAGAGGTGTATGCCGAATTCTTACCGGCTAAAACCACTGCGGTGTTCCACGTCTACCTATGGCCGGGGGTGCGGGATTCGCATAAGCATTCACCGCTCCCCCGACAGGCCTCGAAAGGCTCCTACCATAGCATAATAATATTGTTCCCACTGCTGGGATTCTCTGTGGCAGGGAGCTGAAACCCTCGGATTGTGATTGAATTTCTTAGTAACAGCCCGGAGTTTCGAAGTCAGGTGGAGGTGTGATACCCCCGTGCCTCGGAGAACACGTTGACCCGATGGTCCTGCGCCTGATCTTTCCTCGGTCGTGTCGGATTGCGTGCCATCCCACCGGGTATGAGAGTGACGGAAGAGAGAGACCTGTGTCTGCGCAAACACGCCTCCACTATAATATCTCCCGCGCCGAAGGCCTAGTCTCCGTTGAGATTGGCTGCCGTGACCGCAATACGGTCTGGAGGACTGTTATTATTATATTTTCATTACGGCCTGAAAAATGTGTCTGCTCAACAACGTAAATAACTCAATGTTGAATGTTGTTGAACTGTCAAAATTAAAGCCATTCCTACAGATAGTGTATTACGCAATTACTCCGCAGATTATGTCAAAACACGACCCTAAACCACAAAAAGAAATAAGCATAAATAGATAAAACTACTTTATTTTGCTCCCTAAATTTATTTCTGTATCCATCGTCAACGTTCCCACTAACTTTTCCACTTATCCTATAAATAAAACTGACTAATACGATACTGTTTTGAACAAATAATTTCACGTGTGGCTTGTGTCCAAATCTCCAAATATGTTTAACATACCGAGCGTCAAATCGCATCGTCTACCCGCGCTATTACTTCGTTTTCGCGTTCATTCATACTTTTCTTTCTTTTTGGCCGGCCCCTAAGAATCCTAGCGTGATGTTAAATAGCCTAAAGCCTTCCTCAATAATTGGGCTACCAAATACAAAAAGATTTTTTCAAATCCTACTGGTAGTTCCAGAGATTACCGCGTTCAAACAAACAAACAAAAATCAAATAAACTCTTCAGCTTTATCGTTAGTAGTATAGAATGATGATCAAATTTGGGGTGTCTGACACCCCACGCGACCTTTTACGTAGGTATCTCTTTAAACGTGACCAATAAAGGGTTAAACGTCGCGTTTTATTCTGACAACGACTCTTATAACGCTTATCGTTAATAAAATAACGCTTTTCGTTTATTAATAAAAAAAAAAAAATAAGCGGCCAAGAGCTAGTCGGAGACGAAGGGTACCGTACAATATTTAACACTACATATTTTTTAAATAACTGTTGCAAAAATCGCCAAAAAAAGACGTTTCTTGCATGCCTTTACTCTTTACTTTTATTATTTGTTGTTATAGTAGCCAAAAGAAGTAGCTACCTTTTATATTTTAAAAGAAATAACACTGTGACAGTCAGACGGACGGACGAAAAGCGGAGCCTTATACGCGTTTTTAATACAGAGCCATCTAGTATAAGTTTTTAGAAGCTCTCATAAAGTTGTCGCCATCTTGGTTTTTCATTTTGACATGACTATCTGCTTTAGCACCGTCGAAAACCATGCAAACTATCTCTCTCTCTCTCTTTACATAATAGAAAGAGATAGAGAAAAAAGAGAAAGCGGATTTATTACGCGTTTTTAATACAGAGCCATCTAGTATAAGGTTTTAGAAGCTCTCATAAAATTGACGCCATCTTGGATTTTCATTTTAACCTTACTGTCGGCTTTAGCACACCATGAAAACTATCTCTCTCTTTCTTTTTACAATAGAAGATACAGAGAGAGAGAAAAATTCGTATGAAGGGGGCATTACGCTTTTTCGTTACATGAGGAATTCTCCCAATTTACTCCTACCGTAAACCCGTAAAGAACTGTCCAAAAATCTGTTAGGAAAGTGCCATTATTACCTGATTCTGGTGCTGTACAATCTTCCTCAGACGTATCCATCACCACAAACTCGCCTTGCCCCACCAACTCGTTATAACTACTAACATGCTTGTTCTTCAAATGCTGTTTCAAATTAGTAATAGTCGTTTTATAGGACAGTTTCTTTCTGCAAAGTACACAGTCAGCCATCTTTCTATCGCCTTGCTCCTCATTTCGCTCAAAATAGTTCCAGATCAATAAATTACGGCATTTTGGAGACGAAGGCCTAGGCTTGTTGACCGAGAGCCCCAAGAGGGGTGCTGTTTCCTGCAGCTCGTTAAAGGACTCGCCGTGTTTTAGCTTCAAATGCTGCTTCAAATTAGCACTAGTCGTTTTGTATGACAGTTGTTTGTGACATTGTTTGCATTCTGCGAGTTTATCCTCTGGGTTCGGTTCAAAAAATTTCCACAGTAATGGATTGTGTAATTTCGGCATTTTTCTACAAAAACTTTTTTCTCTAAGTACACACAAATTTTAAGCACAGGTTATTAAAAGTCCAATGAAGTCTTTTCCGTTCATAAAGTTCACTGAAAACTGTACAAACCAGGGGCCTAATTGTTTAACACACTTTCAATTACAATTTGAGTAATTTTGAAGGATACGTAACATAATCCATTGCTTCATATCTTCAAAAAATTTGTCTGCTCAACAAAGCAAATAACGCAATGAATGTTGTTGAACTGTCAAAATGAAAACCTGTTAAGTGTGTTACGCACACGAAATAGAAAAAACAGTGGAAGTGCCACGCAGCTATCGCGCGTGTGTCACAATTATGCGGAGCTCCGCAACACCGGCTCAGTCGGGATTAGCTACTTGCTGTGATATGACGTCTCGAACGTAACGAAAAATATTACAAATATGCCTTATTGTGCAATTTTTACATGCAAAAACGATAGCAGGACAAAAAATGTATCTTGCGGAGGTGTATCGTATCACCGGTTATTATAAAACTATGATATATTTCAATATAATCGTTTTTATTGACAAAACCATATTTATTACTTTGTTGCGAACTAAAAACTACCTTATGTCCATTGTTCAAAGTCTAAATCAACTTGCTCGCTGTCTTGAATATCATCGTATACATTCTAGAAACTTCGACGCTACTCGATTAGGGATAGGACACATTCAAATAGTTCGGTATCGATAAAATAATAAAATGTGTATTTATATAGTGAAACTTACACGTTACCATGACATATTATATGCTCGTTGTCGTTCTTCTCGATTAATTGAAATAAATGGTTGGAGTTTGAGTACCCATATTCTGACAAATAAACCAATCATTCATTCATAGCTGGACGTAGGCCTCAAAAGTAACTAATACTAATAAAGTATATAAATATTTCAGTTTTCCCTAAGATCCTTTTACCAAGGAGAAATGGATAGAAGCTACGAGAAGACGGAACTGTATTCCGTCAAAATCAAGTACATAGAATCTGTTCAGACCATTTTTATGAAAACAATTTAAAAACTTCAAAAAAAGGCTACATATTTTTAAAAAAGATAACGCAATTCCGACAATTATTAAACAAATGTGTTTTATTTCAAGTACAATAAATAGTTTAAATTCACTATTTATCGTTTCATTTAACCATTTTACCTTTTATACTAATCGGACTTTGGTCCGTTACATAAGATAAAAAAAATTAATTACAATTGTACAAACATCGATATTAAATTATCGATATCTTGTCCTCATCTCTAGCTGAGTAGAAAAATAGATAACAAGTGCATACGAATATGACATCTATTTCAATGACGTTAGGGTGCTAAATAGAGTAAATTGGTTACAGCGCCCTCTAGCGTTGAGTAGCTGAACTCGTTGTGGATTACTCGAATTTGATTGTTACATGGAAAAATGGACTTCATTGATTTTGACATGTACAATAAAAACAACACTCATGAGTTGTAATAAGATTTAATTTTGAACAACAATAAATAAACTTTTCGCCAAAGTTGCGTTTATAATTAGTAGCCAATTATATCATCGTTTTCTGTGTATTGAAATTTTGCAAGTGTGTGAGTTTGGCGACACTGGTTCCCGTACTAAGGAAGTCTAAGGGCACTTCCACTGTTTTTTCTATTCCGTGGTTACGCAAAATACCCCACTGAACACCGCACATAACACATCGCGAGCCCTGAAGTTACATCAGAAAACGTATTGTAAACGACAACGTAAACATCAACGTTGTAGAGCGGCGCTTTTTAGGACGTGTACTGGCTGGATGACAGCGGGCAGGGGAGGGGCATAGCGGGGCGGCGGCGCGGCAATATGGCGTGCGTCACTCCCAGGGTCGTTGCCATCGAGACACGCTCAATACAAATACACCACCTCTACACTTCCACCGCCCTGCTTCATCCAGTTTATAGCCTTAAACAACATTATTCTATTCTCACGCACGACCGACATCAATGAATGAAGAATTTACAGCTAATTACCTAGGAGAATTAAAAAACGCCCTCACTTGTTCACAACGAAAGACAAACTAAACGCGACGAAAACATGTCGTTTAAACGCAAACTTTATTTAGTCCTAAACAAAACACCTGACTGTTTTGAATTTGATTCTTATCTGTATTGGAATAAGGTTACATTTCAATTGTAGTGTTAAAAGAATAAGTCTGGGCGGCAAAAAAGTTTAAACGATAACTGTTTTTTTTTTTATTTAAAACAACCTTTTTAACTGTTTTTCGTTTAAACGTTGAAGTTCTTGGCAATTTATAACTGCATTCAGTCATGACGATAACATTATTACGTACGGACGCCAGCACATCAAGTTACTACAATCTGTCAAATTTCTTTAATAGATTTTCAACTTTATCGCTAAAGCATTAAGGTTCAAGGTTGATTGGGAAAATTTGACAGTTTCAGGTAGCTTGACCTGCTGGCGTCTGTACAATAGTAAGTATTGCAACGCTACGTTCGGGGGCAACGACTGACTGGACTGGTCCACTCGATCCGTGTGGTTCTTTCCTCAAAAGACCATTGCAGACACCAATCTACATGGTCTTCACATGATCTGACCAATATTATGTCTGGACTGTAAAAAAGACCTCTGAGTTTTTTTCGGCCTTTCTTCTCAGAGTTGTCAGATAGAAAACACCGACCTGAAAATATGATTGACGTGTAAAATTGTTGATACAAACTTACGGCTGATTTTTCAATCAACAGTCAATTTTATTCCACGAATAGTTTTTGTATGAATGAACTGTCAAAAATTAAAAAATTATCTGGTGTTGGAAAAATCAGCCGTTTACAGAAATAATGTCATATAACAACGAACGAAGTAGTTTTAATGTCAAACTCATTGCGTAACAACACTGCGCCCAGAGACAAAGATGGTGGACCATGCACACCGGCATTTATTTTCTGTTTTTCTCTCTTAGTGCGATAATATAATTATAATTTGATTTTGTAACTTGCTCGTGGCCAAGTTATAACAGCCGCATGGGTTGATCGTATGCTTGCCGTGGTTGGTTGGTGGATGGGTGATCAATGTGAACATTTTTACATACGGAGACCCCTCCGTGCCTCGGACAGCACGTTTAGCCGTTGGTCTCAGCTGTCATTCGTGGATCTTTGACAGACGTTACGGGTAGTCAGAAGCCCGAAAGTCTGACAACCAGTCTTACCAAGGGGTATCGTATTATCCAATAACTGGGTTGTGGAGGTTAAATACTGGTAATATTCAGCTGCTGGAGGCCGACCCCAACATAGGAAAAAGCTAGGCAGATGACGATTAAAAACAGAGCACTCTTTGTAAACGCACTCAAAGAACAACAAAAAAAAACAAATATATTATGCGTGTGGCGAATTATAGAACTAAAATGGAATGTACTGGTTTGACAGATTTTTATGACATTACCCCTTACTTAATTTTGTAACGTAGTAAAAACAATGCATCCATTGCAGCATTGTGAACGCACGCAGAAAACAAAAAAAAAAAACCTAATCATAATGCGTTTGACAGATTTTTGACATCTCCCATCTGCAAGTAGCGTCATCACTTGTGCCGGGTTCAAACATCGTACATTATATCTGCATTCGAGATTAATTTGCCAAAAATGTAAATTAATATGTTTATGGAAATTTTTTCTTTCTTTAATTCTTACACAATTAAAGTTCAGTTTACGCTGAACTTCAAATATTTCTATCACTCTAAAATCAACTTAATTAACATTAAAATAAAGTTGATATTTGTTTAACTTGAAATTGTTCAAGGTTGTAAACTAAACGACAACGTCTCTAAACTATAGCTAGGTATGTATACGTCAGACACATGGAGTTACGTCAATAAGGGGGTTTTCCGGATGTTTCTCGAGCCGAATGCGTCGGCGGCCCGCGTGTTGATAGACCAATCTTGGGCAACAATAGGGCGAAAGAACAGAAGTTTCACAAGATATAAAAGAAGAAGAAATAAAAAACTCCTTTACAAAAAAAAAAAAAACAACCGACTTCCAAAAAAGACGCTACAAAGTGAAAAATAACTTTAATTTCGGAAGTCGGTGTCGTTGGGTTCGCATTTTCGTTGTTTGCCACCGACTTCCGAAATTAAAGTTATTTTTCACTTTGTAGTAAGTATCTCTTTTGGAAGTTGGTGGTTTTTTTTTTTAACCTTAATGCTTTAGCGATAAAGTTGAATATCTGTTAAAGAAATTTGACGATTGTAGTAGCTTGATGTGTTGCCGTCTGTACATTTTCAACGAAAATGTACATACAATGTGGAGATTTATCAACGCTTTTTTTTTCGAGGAATAATTTTGTCCTTTTGAAAGCTTTTCCCGGTTTGTCCATAAAATAAAATTGTGTAAAGTCAATTTTATTTCACGAATAAAATATTATATCTGCCGTTGATCAGCCCCGTATGTGTGGAATGGGACTTCTGTCCGCCAATCCTAGTGTCCCACCCACAAAGCGTAGTAAATGACTGACTAAAATGACTCACAAAATGCGTAAACCACTTGTAACTCTATCTGATATTTACGACATACATTTATAATCGGATTTTATCAGGCATTATAGTTCAATGATTCATATCGTCATTTCGAGGACTTATATATTTCAACATAGTTTCAGTAAATATTCCTAAGAGATGGCCCAGTTTTGTAATCATTTTGTTTGCAAAAAATTCGTATGATCAGGCATTTTTTTCTTCTACTGTTTCTGGTCGCGGCTGTCATTCGTAGTTCTTTGACATTAGTTACCTGGTTAGGGGTGGTCAGAAGCCCAAAAGTCTGACAACCAGTCCTACCAACGGGTATCGTGTATTCGTGTTACCCAGTAACTGGGTTATGGAGGCAATTGCTCCGTGTAAAATACTGATCAAACTCAAACTCGAACTATTTATTTCAACTAAACTAGAACAACAGGTACTTTTGAATTGTCAAGGGTCGGTCAGTCAAAAAGATGAAGCGAGTTGCCCATTCCAAAGCGTAGTAGGTACCCATGGAGAAGAACGGACAAGAAACTCCATGGACACTCTTTTAGATCACAATATTAATATTGTTACAAAGTATTGGTTACATCATTCATATCAAAAATTATGCATGTGAGAACGATGCAGAACTGTTCAGCTAGGTACTTCCAGTTAGACTGGAAGCCGACTCTAACATAGTTGGGAAAAGGCTAGGCAGATTGATTTATTTTTTATTTGACAAAACATGAGACGTTATTTTTATCTTCTACACATTCATGCATAATAAACTGATAAGCACAATCTATAAATAAACTGACATTTTTTATAGGTTATATTAATATTTTGGCGCGCAAATTGTCGTAAGACGCCATTTTGCAGGAAGTAAACGTTTGCCCTCACGAACAAGGAAGGTCTTACTTCCGTGACCGCGTTCTACGGTTTTTCCTCATCGGTTTTATTTCGAAATTATTATACTATGTAAATATAGCCATAATCATTTATCTTCAAGCGTCTAATAAGTTGCATAGATACGTCAAGATTAGGTAGGACCTTTGTCAAATGGAACATCTTCGAATCCAGTAGGGTAGGTAATTGCGTACCGCTAAAGATCATCCGTTTGACAAAGGACTTTCATTTTGACAGTTCAACAACATTCATTAGGTACGTTATTTATGTTAGACGAATTGTTCAAGCACATGAAGCAATGGATTAAGAATTTCTTTCAAATCCTTCGGATTGTGAAAGCAATGGGGGTCCAGTAATTGCGTAATAATCTATCGATCTCAATCTGAATCATTTTGAAGGACATTGTTAATCCATTGCTTCATATTATGTTCGAAAAAAATTGTCTACTACATAACGCAAAGAATGTTGTTGAACAGTCAAAATGACAGTCCTTTGTCAAACGGAAGATCTTCTAATCCAGCTTATCCAGCCAGTCCCAAGTCTAAATGCTGGCTGAAAAATTCTCTATTCTAGAATTAGTCTAGCCTTACACGATACAAGTATCTTGTCTGTGGCATACAAACGACTTCGTATCGTCTACCTCTAAACACTCATTAGATTTTAGACTGTGTAACTTTTCTTGATATTTGCCCGCATTACACATCATGACATGACATGGCAAATAATTTACAGTGAGGCCGACGAGAGAATGCAATCTTGACACCTGTCAGTTTCATATAAACAAATACGTGTTTTGCGAATTTGATTTTATAAACGCTACTAGTCGCACTGACAGGTGTCAGGAACGCAGTCTATTCATGCAGGACTTTAATGTTTTGTGTTTCGTAACTTTGCATACTATTATATAGAATCAAGTTCTTCTAACTGAACAGGCAGCTGTGCTGCTGGGGAGTTTGTTGCGCCACTTCTTCTTCCCAGCGATAGCACTAGGAAGTGGTGAAGGGCGGGCGTTTTGGGGGACTGTCTGAGGTATTTTTGATGTTCAAAACGTGCTGATTCTCAGCCTAGTTTGAATAATAATAACCTTTGATTTTGATTAAAAGAGCAAAGATCTATCAGAACTCAAAACGGTGAACGAAAACATCGTGAGGAAACCAGCATGTCCTAGAACCAAAAATTCGAAGACATGTGACATCTACCAACCGGCACTGGGCACGCGTGGTGGATCCCACTCCCTCTCTCTGAGAAGAGGCCTGTGTCCCAGCAGTGGGAACATTATAGACTAGGTAATTATAATGATCTATCAGATAGTACTTATTTAGATATAGTCAACAGTTCATCCACCAGGCAATTTCCTAAATCAAACGTAGAATTTGTCCATTTTCTGTCAACCATTTTGAAATTCGTCATAAGATCCACATAAAAACTGTTTTGACATTAGGAGACAGGACAGGCTGCTGCTGGTACACTTGTGTCGGTCGGAATCGGAAGGCTCACAGAACAAAACATGCATTGCAAGTTTCCAAGAGGTTTCTGCATACCAAATTGAAAACAAAGAACAGCGGAGTCATTACGTAACACACTAAGAGTAGCAATGGCTTTCATTTTGACAGTTCAACAACATTCGTTGCGTTATTTACGTGGTCGAGCAAACAAACTTTTCGAACACATGAAGCAATGGATTAGCAAGATCCTTCAAAATTATTCAGATTGAGATTGATGAGTTACGCAATTGGGGTGCTGTTCGCCATATTTTATCCACTTCTAGTACAATAGCTGGCGAAATGTATTTAACACCTCTGCCTAGCCCCTTTCGGAAAATAGGTACAGCCCGATATGACGCTTGCTGTACCTACAGGCATTATTTTATGTTATATTTAAGAGAGAGAGAAAACCGCGTTTAATGGCATTACAGCAAAATAAATACTTACACCTTAAAACTATAAAAACAGAAAACAAAAATTATAACGCCAAAAGGGCCTCAACTCAGGATAATGTCAGATGACAACACTAGTGTACCACATGACGCTGATTTTCAGCTGCAACCCACGAGTGCCATACGCTGGAATAACAAACACATACACACGTTCAGTGTCTTTCAAGTCAACCTATTTAAACGGCCGTACATAAATTCAAATCACAAATGTCATTTCTGACAGCTGTATATGGAACATATTAGTTTTTCATCTGAAATTACTCAGTAGCAGGCCGGAGCCTGAATTTGTGTCCGGTTGATGGCAATAAGATCGCCCCCTATTACATGGTACTTAGCCCTTCGAGGGATACAGGCGTGATGTCAGGTTATCTTGTGTTATTTTTAATTTTTTTGAAGGGCGCGTGGCTGAATTATAACAGCCGCATAGGTCGAACGATCAGGTTAAACTACGCTTGCCGCTGTTGATCCGTGGATGGGTGACCGTCTTTACATACCGAGACCCCTCCGTGCCTCCGAAAGCACGTTAAGCCGTTGGTGCCGGCTGTCATTTTTGGATCTTTTGACAGTCGTTACGGGTCATCAGAAGCCCGAAAATCTGACAACCAGTCTTACCAAGGAGTATCGTGAAACACAGTAACAGGGTTGTGGAGGTCTGATAGGCAGTCGCTCCATGTAAAATACTGGTATTCAGCTGCACCCGGTTAGACTGGAAGCCGACCCCGACATAGTTGAGAAAAGGCTAGGCAGGTGATGATGATGATTGTGATATTTTTTCTTAAAAGAATCGGTGTCTAATCTCTCTATAACCTTAGTCGATAAAAAAACCATAAACAGTACTTATAACAGCTCATAAAAATGAAACAGCAATGTACCAAAGTGTCACAGTAATAATAAAAACAACATGTCTGCGCTAAGAGAAAGGCGACGTTGCCGCTCTGTGCCTGGTCAAATAGGACAGGCGGCTGTATAGTGATGTTCGTCCGTAGTTCGTATACGTTACCGACTTTATTTTCGGTAACGTTATCTGTTTTCTGTGTGTATTAAGTAATTTGTTTACTTCGGGTTGTGTAAAAATAGAATATGACATTACTGTAATCGGAAATTAAGTAATTTTGTAACACAATACTCGTATCAAAACCAATTGGTTTCATTTTGACAGTTCAACAACATTCCAACCCAATTAAGCACATCTAATAATATTTAATTGTTTGAATTTTGAATTGCCACTAAGCTCTCTTTCTCTCTCCTAAATATTGTTGTGCCCGATAGGGTCCATATTGATCTTTTACCTTGTATATACCATCTATATAACACATGAAATGCAATAAAGATTTGAGTACTTATTTGAGTACTCATTTCATTGCGTTATTTACGTTTTGAGCAGACACATTTTTTAACCGACTTCAAAAGAAGGAGGAGGTTCTCAATTCGATGTTTTCGCACATATGGAGCAATGGAATAACAATATCCTTGGAAATGATTCAGATTGTGATTGATAGTGTGTCAAGCAATTAGGTTTAGGGACTGTTCTTTTATTACGTAAGGCAATTTTAACAAACTGACCCCCCCTCGGACTACGTAAGAAAAAATAAGACTTGAATGAACCCCTTTGAATGTTACGTAAGATCAGTAAGTACCTATTTACCATAATTGCAAAGAAAAAGTAACAACTTGTAATTTTTTCTTACTTTTATGATCTTATGTAAGAATAATCTAGACCCCTCCCACCCCCAAGTAAGACAAATATAAGACTTGTTTGGACCCCCTCCCCCCTCAAATCTTCTTACGTAATAAATGAACAGCTCCTTGCTGTAATCGGAAATTGAAATGAAAAAGCCTTTTTTTTTTTTGATTTCGCGGTGGAAATCCTCATGGACTTCCTCCATTGTGGGGCTGACGGAGGGGTATGCCGGACTCTTACCGGCTATAACCACCGCGGTGTTCCACCTCTACCTATGCCCGGGTTGCGGGATTCGCATAAGCATTCACCGCTGATTATTTTATTTATTTGGCTCACCAACAATTAAATACACTGAATACCCACACACACACACACACACACACACACTGACACACACTGTGACACACACACACACACACACACACACACACACACACTGATTACACTGATTTTACCTACTGATTGCTATTTTTTAAGAGTAGTACGAACGGATTTGGCAATTTCGTCGTTATTGCTATGGTTCGGTGAAGGGGGGTTCTCGTAGCTAAAAAATAACAGCCGCAAGGCTCGATTGAAGGTTAAACTACGCTTGCCGCGGTCGGTTCGTCGATGGGCGACCATCCATCGCATATTTATTTATTTAAACCTTTCGCACAAAAAGGTATATACAAAGGCGGACTTAATGCCTTAGGCATTCTCTACCAGTCAACCAAGGGTGGTGAGGAGTTTAGATGGCAGGTGCTTTGGTTGAGAGGGGTCATGATTTAAAAAAAAACTATTACAACTAGGTACAGACGCCAGCACATCAAGCTACTACCAACTGTCAAATTTCTTTAGTAGATTTTCAACTTAATCGCTAAAGCATGAGGTTTAAAGTTGATTGGGACAGTTTCGGGTAGCTTGATGTGCTGGTGTCTGTACATAAATACATATCGAGAATTTGAGACCTCTCCGTGCCTAGGACGCACGTTAAGCCGTTGGTCGCGGCTATCATTCGTAGATCTTTGACAGTTTAGAGGCGTTAGTAACAGGGTGTAAAGTTCACTCATCCTCCATAGAAAAGGGAGGATCCTCCGACAGACGGGTGTTGTGTCTGGCGGGCAATTGCCCAACGACTGATTTTGGGAAATTGTATCTGTGCTAATTGCGTGGTAAACTCAGCTTGCGAGATGCAGGATGTGCGTGACGTTAGTATGACGCGTTGTTCGCATGTGGCGTTATAGATACTCCTACGGGTACGGGTAGAAGTGCGAAAGTGTGGCCAACCAGTTAGTCTAGTATATCATCACCACTGCTCTCAGAACGGTGAAGGAAAACATCGTGAGGAAACCGACATGTCCTAGAACCAAAAATTCGTAGACATGTAAAATCTACTAATCCACACTGGGCCCGCGTAGAGGATTACGGCCTACTCCCTCTCACAGAGAAGACGCCTGTGTCCCAGCTGTGGGAACATTACAGGCTACAAACAGTCCCGAACAGATTTGTCTAGAAAACAATCACATAAATCTATTATATCTCGCTATACATAATTAGTATGATAATATAGTTTTTCTTGCTAAATTCAAGGTCAAAAAACATGGCCGCTATTACGAAGTAAAGTCGTTATGCATACAGTGTTAAGGGAAATACATACATCAGGATTTTGCGTGATTTCATGGGTAAACTTGGGTTTTACAACATAACTAACTACACACCTGTGGGGTAATCCCGTAACACACTATCAGTAGCAATGGCTTTCATTTTGACAGTTCAACAACATTCATTGCGTTATTTAGCAATGGATTAGCATCTGTGTTCCCTCCCACATTTAACCCGTCTACCTTCAAAGCAAGAGTGAACAGGCATCTTCTCACGCTCGTTCCATCATAGACCTCATCCATCGCTTTCCATCAGGCGAGACCGAGGTCTAGAGCAGGCCCGTCACATTAATATTATAAAGACGAAAGTTTGTGAGTGTGTGTTTGTATGTTTGTTACTTCTTCACGCTCAAACGGCTGGACCAATTTTGATGGAATTTGGCACACAGACGGTTTATAACCAGAATTGACACATAGGATACTTTTTATCCCGATATTCCCACGGGATCGAAACTTATTCTGGTGAAACTGCGGGGCGCAGCTAGTTTAGTAATAAAAAAAATATCCCTAATAAAATGAGTCAGATGGTGGGTGTGCAGGAGCGCCGTTACACAATTTCTTAACCACTTTATAGGTAAAAACAAGAAAAGTAGACCTATTTCGCCAGGTCAAATACAGCCATGTTTTATGGTATTCTAACGAAATTCGATTGTGTAACTGTCGAATGTCGAAACATTCGCAACAATGGCGTCGTAAGACATTTCCGTGGTCACGGTTAGGACGGAAATGTACAAATTGTTCAGTAGACCCCGGTTTTTGGTACAGACACACTTCAAGCTACCCGAAACTGTCAAATTTGCCCAATCAACCTTGAACCTAATACATTAGCGATAAAGTTGAAAATCTATTAAAGAAATTTGACAGATTGTAGTACCTTGATGATGGCGTCTGTACTTCGCTCTAGTAATGTCATTTCAGCAACCTATGCTAAACCGTAAAGACACTTCATGGTGTTTCTAATTATCTATTTAAAAAAAAAAACCGCAAATGCGGGTCGGGCTCGCGCCCCGTGGGTTCCGTACAAATTTGTAGGTATGTAACTATGTAATAACTAATTTATGGTTTTCGGATTTTTTCCTTTACTTGTGCTACATGACATTGCTTCTTGCGAAATGTCATGATTCTAGGTCAACGGGAAGTACCCTATAGGTTTTGATTCCCTTGCGAGTGTCAAAATATGCGGCAAAAACGGAGCATAAAAGGCCGTATCTTTTGATCGCATCGACTTAGAAGTTTGATTTTTTCACTGCTGCAAGGAACCACAGACTTGAGTATTTGACATTGATTTCAACTTGATACTCTACGCGTTCTTGAGAAAAAGGGTCTTGACAGACGGACGGTCAGACTGATGGACAACAAAGCGATCCTATAAGGGTTCAGTTTTTGGTACGGAGTACGGAACCCTAAAAAACAAAACGGGCTCGTGGCTAAGTAATAAAAGAAAGAAAGAAAAATTATTTATTGGGACTCGTACAGGAAGATCACAAACTAAAACTAAGCACAGTAAAAAATAAAAAAAAATAAAAATTAAAAAAAAAGTAACAAAAAGAAAAATGAAACAGAAATTCCTATACGAGGCCAAAGGGCTCCAATCTCAGCATGATGCTACGACATTTAAAAAATAAATGTTGCTTGTTGTGTGTTGTTGTTGTTAACAGTCGCGGTACTTTCGTGGATGGGTGACCATCTTAACATAACCTGCCTCGAAAAAGACACACATAGACATTTTTCTTTTCGTTTAATCAGCCTCTATAATGCTCCCACTGCTGGGACACAGGCCTCTTCTCGGTGAGAGAGAGTGTGGGTTGGTAGATGTCACATGTCTTCGAATTTTTAGTTCTAGGACATGTCGGTTTCCTCCCGATGTTTTCCTTCACCGCCTTGAAAGAGTGGTGACGTTGAGTTAATTTTAATGCACTCCATAGCTGACTGCTCCAATGATCTTGTGGTCGCAAGCACTACTGCTGAGCATGAGGTCTAAAATCAAAAGTCATTTATTGAAACTAGGCTGAGAATCAGCACTTTTCGAACGCCAAGATTACAAAAGACAGTCCCCCAAAACCCCAGCCATTCACCACTTCCCAGTGCTTTCGCTGGGAAGAACGCGCAACAAACTCCCCAGCAGCACAGCTGTCTGTTCAGTTAGAAAATACTTGATTGTATACAATACTAGGTATGGTAAGTAATTAACATTACAAGACACAGAACATTAAATTAAATTATTTGCCATATGTCAGCTAGCCACGCCAATATACCAACAAATACAAAAAAAAAACTATACGTTCTCAAGCAAAAAAACCACGCGGGCCCAGTGTGGGTTGGCGATTTTAGACTCAAAAGTACCTCGTAGCTAGGGATTAAGAGAGGGCCGTCCACCTGAACGAACCAGTAATTTTATGAGAGATCATAAATGACGTCTCGTAATAAATAATCCCACCAAAAACATTTCACGTAAAGTAGGTTGCCAAGACTTAACGCTTTCACTGTTAAGAAGTTAGCAGATCTAATGTATGTAGAGCCAAAGTCCTGACTCTACAAACCTTACATCTTGGTCAAAATCAAAATGTACGACTGTAATAAAAAGCGCTTAAAAAGTAAGTAATTCTTCAATACTGTCGATTTTTCTAGGGTGGGCAAGGATGTTTCTAGGGTACGCATTGTCCACCCTTGCCCCAAGCTACGCTCATGCCTCATCATGCCTCCTACTAATCCTGCTATAATATTATAAACGCGAAAGGCGAAAGTTTGTAAGGATGGATGGATGTTTGTTACTCTTTCACGAAAAAACTACTGAACAGATTTGAATGAAATTTAGCACACATATAGTTTATAATCAGGATTAATACATAGAATACTTTTTATCCCGATATTCCAACGGGATCTAAACTCATGCGAGTGAAACCGGGGCGCTGCTAGTTAACAATACGTTTTGGTTTCCTCACTATGTTGTCCCCATTGTCAGAATGCAACAGCCTAATTATGTTCTCTCTCCAACCAAGTTTGTCTCGGCCTCATAATTTCATGTCAGGAATTCAGGATGTAATTCTAGCACCTGACAGTAATGTGATATTTGGCACTCCGCCGAAACAGCGTTAGGATGAAAGCTAACAAATGTCACATAGCCCATTATGAGTTTTGAACGATTCAATGCTGAAATTCCTTAAAGACCAACTATGAGTGCTGGTTTTTAGGATATTTCCTAAATAGACCGACTTGTTCGTATGGCTGGAAATCGGTTGTCATGGTATGTGCATGTGATACGGAGGAATGAGGAAAATGGCGTGAGAAAAGTTTTGAGTATGAATGTCGATGACTATAAGAGTAAGGGAAGACCAAAGAAACGATGGATGGACTGTGTGAAAGATGATATAGAGGTATGAGAAACAGGGTGTAAAGTTCACTCATCCTCCATAAAAAAGGGAGGATCCTCCGACCAGACGGGTGTTGTGTCTGGCGGGCAATTGCCCAACGACTGATGTCGGGAAGTTTGTATGTATGCTAATTGCGCGGTAAACTCTACTTGCGCGATGCAGGATTTGCGTGACGTCAGTATGACGCGTTGTTCGCATTGGGTGTTGTAGATACCGCTACAGATGATATGGTTAAAAACGATGGATGGACTGTGTGAATGATGATATGGTTAGAAAGGGGTTGACTACCGAGATGACGACTAATAGAGAAGTATGGGAGAAAAAGACATGTTGCGCTGACCACGAATAAATTGGAATAAGGGCAGGAGAATGATGATGAGCATTGATGAGACTGACTCATTCGTTTAATGATCGTAAGTGATGAACGATGTTCCAGGGTTGGGCAGTCAAAATCTAGCGTCATTTATTCAAACTAGGCTGAGAATCAGCACTTTTTCGACGCCAAAATGACATAAGACAGTCCCCCGGGACGCCCGCCCTTCATCACCTCCTAGTGATTTAGCAGGGATGAAGAAATAGCCCAACAAACTCCCCGACGATGTTATTGGGTTTTTTTCATCTGGAAATTCACAGTAGCAACTCGGAGCCTGGATTTGTGTCCGGTTGATGGCAATAGGCTCGTCCTCTATTACATGGGACTTAAATATAACTGGCGACATGTGGGTGTACGGTACTGCTAACCCTTCGGGGCAGAGAAGAGCAGTGGTGGCCCAGTCGTAACGGCCGCGACTTACGAGTCGGTCGTAGGTTCGAACCCAGACAGGCGCTTTACCTACTTGAAGGTGAAGGAAAACATCGTGAGGAAACCGGCATGTCCTAGAACCGAAAATTCGAAGACATGTGACATCTACAAACCCACACTGGGTGGTAACCGTTATCCACCCGCGTGGTGGATAACGGTTTACCACTCCCTCTCACAGAGAAGAAGTCTGTGTAACAGCAGTGGGAACATTATAGGCTGATTATGATGAACCCTTCGTGGTTAAGCAGAGGTGCTCGGCAGCAGCGCTTGTGACCACTAAACCAAAGAAATAAACTTCAAAGTAATAAACAAATCGCGAACAAAGACTGGTCCTCCACAATAGCAACAGTACTTCACTAGCAAACATACATAATATGTAGCAACACACAGCACCGCTCGTCCTCGCTGGTGCACAGACCCCGTCAATAAAGCGCAAATTGACATAATTGGAGAGACAGCAGCGTCGCCCCAGCTAGCCTGATAACTACACATCTGTTTGCATATAAATATATCGTCTACATATGTACACACTACACATGAAATATTGATAGCTCTCATAACGCAAAACATGGTGGGGGGTACCAGGGTTCTAATTTGAGCTAAGAGGTCATTTAACGAAGCCTTCCAGTAAGCCGTCGAACCAGGTAAAAAAATCTGTCACACGGCAATAAAAATCGGAATCAAACCGATATTTTTTGCCGCAAGCTGATATACATATGAATATTTATATATATTCATAACTCGTCCGCGCGAAATTTCTTCGTCCCCCCCCCCCCCCCGTCACATCGCATCGCCCACCCGTGCTATTACTTCGTTTTCGCTTACCGTTATTTCTGACTTTTTTTTTCTTTTTGCTCGGCTCCTTAGGGTCCTATCGTGATGTTATATAACCTATTGCCTTCCTCTAGAATTGGGCTATCAAATGCAAAAAGATTTTTTCTAATCCGACTGGTAGTTCCGGAGATTAGCGCGTTCAAACAAACAAACTCTTCAGCTTTATTATTAGTATGAAGAATATAGATTCTAACAGCCTGTATTGTCCCACTGCAGGGTAAAGGCCACCCCCTCCCTTTTCCACACAATTCTAGCCAGCCAGTCCCTACGGTAGGAGTCGAGCTCGTCCCGCCATCTTCGTCTTGGCCTGCCGCGATGGCGTCGTGCGTTTGGTGGGACCCACCGATTTATAAACTAAAGGGAGATATGCCAAGGGCGCGTGGCGCGTGCGAACAATGTATGCACAAAACAGAAACAAACGCGGGCGCCGTTGATTTGTCAATAAGAATTGTCAATGTAGTTGTGTGTCTCAACGTTGCGATCTGCGTTACGCGATTGGCTCGCGTTGAGTGTGGTGACTGTTATAGTGTGAGTGAGCGCGTGTTCGTATTGTAGTGCATATGTAGTTGAAGGCGAAAGCCGGACTCGAACAGTTGGGCAGCCACACCATATCTCCCTTTAGTTTATAAATCTGTGGTGGGACCCAATCGGTGGTCCTCTTAGCCCAATTGTCATCTGACATGCAGGAGACATGTCGTCAAAATACTCTGTATTTGGTCAGCGGTTATTGTGTGATCATCCAGCGCTTTCTTAGGTAACCAAAGTTTAAAGGAGGGTTGGAGAATTCGCCCGCGAAGTCACGGAGCACCGCTAGTAGATAAAAAATAGGCATCTATATAATATTGCTTGCATTTTGCATTCGTTCAAACAGTCATATTTGTGCCGCTACAGCGTTGACAATACACATTGAACCATTTAAATTGTCCTTGTTAACAGTGTTGTTGAATGCAGTCCTCAGGACAAAGCTTCAATTAAAATCTACATCAATAAGACCCATTTCATTGTTGTTTAATGAAAGTAATTGATGTTAATTATGTTACATGTAGTTGTTGTACGTGAGAACAGTGGTGGCCCAGTTGCAACGGCCGCGACTTACGAGTTGTAGGTCGTAGGTTCGAACCCAGACAGGCGCTTTACTTTGTGTAAATTATTTCATCACCACTGCTCTCAAAACGGTGAAGGAAAATATCGTGAGGAAACCGGCATGTCCTAGAACCAAAAACCAAATCTACCAACGTACCAACCCGCACTGGGCCCGCGTGGTAGATTAAAGCGCACTCCCTCTCGAAGAGAGGAGGCCTGTGTCCCAGCAGTGGGCACTATATAGGCTGATTATGATGATGTACTTGTAGTTGTTACGGTGACTAACAATATAACTGTTTGTTTTCTAACAATTAAATTAAATTTTATTCGAAAACATCCGTCGGTTTCTTACTAAACTTCAACTATATCCGATGACCCTATATACCTCCTTTGGTGATCGTACACAAAACAGTCGAAATACAACAAAAACACTTGTTTTGTTTTTGTTAGAACCGTACCGTTAAAACTACCAAAATCGATTCGGCAATTCAAGGGGGCAATTCTCGTACTTGTAAGAACGTTCACAGTCTGATCTCAGTCTCAATCTGTCAAAAATACCTCTACTTTTCCTACATTTACCGCTGAGATGAGATTGCGACTAGAATTTGAACGTTTTTAACTACGGGAACTGGCCTTCTGTTTAGCCATGAAAAAGTGTCTACACGCGCGCTAAACTGTGAGGAATTGCCAAACCGATATCAAAACATGTAAAGATTGTAGATTTTAAAATACACCGCGACAAAAACAAAAAGCTATCGTACGATTTTATCAGGAAAACGTCATGGAGACATTTTTATGATAAGTAAACTATCTTTTTCAAAACAATTGACGTATTTTTCCGATTGCCAGCCGGCGGGGTAGTTGCGTAACACAATGACATTAGCAATGGTTTTCATTTTGACGGTTCAATAACATTCATTGCGTTATTTACGTGGTTGAGCAGCCATTTTTTTTTCAAAAATTTGTTTGAAGTAATGGATTAGCAATATCCTTCAAAATACTTAGGTAACGTTGAATATTACGTTATGTGCGAACATATTTATTTATTACAGAATGGACATATGTATATGGGGGGCTCGTGGCTAAATAATAACAGCCGCATAAACAACCTATAACGTCTATGCCTAAAAGTCCCACTGCTGGGACACAGGCCCATAAGATAGGAGCCCTGGCATACCTAGATTACGTTGAGGCAGACCGCAGACAAGATGGCGCATACATTAGAAGTCTTCCTCTAAAATTAATAAGTTGTAGCGTTACATCTCTTAGAGAAATAGAAGGAATGGGGGCAGGCTGAACAAACCACCACCACCACCACCACCGCCACTCACTTTTTTTTTAAATCTGTTGGTTCAGCGGGGTAATTGCGTAACACACTAACAGTAGCAATGGCTTTCATTTTGACAGTTCAACAACATTCATTGCGTTATTTACGTTGTTGAGCAGACAAATTTATCGGACTTTTGAAGTAATGGATTAGTATGCTCAACAACGTAAATAACGCAATGAATGTTGTTGAACTGTCAAAATGGAAGCCGACCCCAAAATATTTGGGAAAGGAAATACTGACGTATTTTTACGCTTACCAGCCAGTTCCATGCGACAATAGTTAGCTAACGGTGACTGTTACGTTATGTGCGAATCATATATTCGCACATAACTGTTGCAGTTAACTGTTCACGTCATCTTACGTCTCTAAGACATAACATAACAGATTATTGACTCGTCAGTAGATCATTTTGAATTCCACTGCTTTAAAATATTTCGTCGCCCCCCTAGAGTAGAATTTTTATGCCAGTTAAAAAAAAAATTGCTGTTTCATACATTTTTTCCGCGTAGGCATTGCGCTTTTCTATGAACCAGCATTTTTTTTTTTTATATTTAAGTATCCGACGAAAATTTTCTACTCTAGGGGTCGTCATCATATAAAAAAAAATAAAACCCAAATTGGTATTGGTATTGGTTGGTTGGTTGGTTGTTTGGTGGTTGGTGGTTGGTTGGCAATTGGTGGTGGTTGGTGGTATTGGTGGTTGGTTGGTTGGTTGGTTGGTTGGTTGGTTGGTTTGGTATCAAATTGTTACTAACCCTATGGACTCTGGTCTGAATTAAAAATATTCTATTCTATTCTATTCTATATCAAAAATTTTGCACGAATTTCTGCTATCCGATCAACACTCACAACCATCCGACGGGCTATCGAAAATGACACATTTCGTTAACCTGATTTGGCTTGCCCCAACAGCAAACTGCTGTCGGAAAAATAGCGGTCGTTCTATTTCAAAATTTTCTGGTGTTGGACTTGTGAAGAGCGTTCACAGGACTCCTAGGATAACATTGATTGATGTTCCACACGGTACGGAAGCGTATCGGGTGATTGTAAATAGCTATGCTTTTTTTTAGAGTGGGAAATCATCAAATAACTTCTTCCGCTCTGGGCGGAGCAGACTTTTACAGACTAAAACTCACCCGTGTTCCTTCAGATGCCTGTGCCAGGGGCCACGGTAACTCTTTCGAACAACCCGCGACCCTGTCAGGGTTATTAACTATGCTGATATCAGATTAGTATCTTCCAGTAGAAATCTTGAAATCCCAGCGGTCACAAAAACGATTAAACATTAAGATTGCCGTAATCTTCATAACAACGTGACGTCCGCACGATTATAAAGCCTGTTTTGATGCAAAACACGAAACACATGTGCAAATATAAAAAGAACAGAGGTCCTGAGTTCATGCTAACAAACGATTTTGTTATTCACTGAATATGACGTAGAACAAATAAATTCATTGTATACAATCAAGTGTTTTCCAACTGAACAGACAGCTGTGCTGCTGGGGAGTTTGTTGCGCCACTTATTCTTCCCAGCGAAAGCACTAGGAAGTGGTGAAGGGCGGGCGTGCCGGGGGACTATCTCTTGTAATTTTGACGTTCGAAACGTGCTGATTCTCAGCTTAATTTGAATAAATGACTTTTGATTTTGACTTACCTACTATAATTCATTCACTTCACTCATCATCGTCTCCCTAGCCTTTTCCCAACTATGTTGGGGTCGGCTTCCATTCTAACCGAATACCAGTACCTGAATACCAGTATTTTACATGGAGCGACTGCCTATCTGACCTCCACAACCCAGTTATTGGGTAATACGATAGGTACACTTGGGTAAAACTGGTTGTCAGATATTCGGGCTACTGACGACCTGACTGTCAAAGATCCATGAATGACAGCGGGAACCAACGGCTTAACGTGTGAGTCTTTGTATGTAAAGATGGTCTCCCATCCACGTACCAAACCCGTCAAATGTAGTTTAACCTGATCGATCGAACCGTGCGGCTGTTATTTTTTAGTTCGTTCAGCGAAAACGAAGTAATGGCGCGAGCGTTCCTACATTTTATGTAGAAACAAGTTTCCCGCGGACCAAGTCGCGGGCAGGAGCCAGGGGGTCTACTCCGAATTGGTTACGGCCGAATGTTCGGCCGTTTCCTGCTACGAAGTTAGATAAGTTAGATATTTGGTTCGGTCTGTCCCGATCCAACACTCCTACACTCTTTCGAATATTGACTATGGTCCCGACCCAACTGAGCCGATCCGAACTCGAACTTTTTTCGCATTTTTCAATAATATTCGGTTCGGCCATGTGTCGGTCAGATCCGATCATTCGCACTTCGCACTTCGTAGTAGACCCCCTGTTCACTATAACAATGATGACGGAGCTATTGAGCTAATATTATTTCAGGAATCAATGAGTTCCTTCAACGAGGAAGGAAAACCTAAATGTTATTCGCTAATGAATAATTTGTAGTTCCCGACGAATAATATGGACATAATAAATTATGTGTACGAGCAGTGGTGTTCCAGTGGTAACAGCCCCGATTTACGAGCTGTAGGTCGTAGGGTGAACCTAGGCAGGCAGGCACTTTGCTTTGTGTAAGTAAATATATCATCAGCACTGCTCTCAAAACGGTGAAGGAAACCACGTGAGGAAACCGGCATGTCCTAGAACCAAAAATTCGAAGACATGTGACATCTACCAACCCGCGCTGGGCCCGCGTGGTAGATTACATACCCACTCTCTCTCGAAGACTGGAGGCCTGTGTCCCAGCAGTGGGAACAGTATAGGCTGATTATGATATGTACCACTGTCGTAAAGGCCTTTATAATTTGTCTGAATCCAGCAGGCGACATCTTTTGTGATTATGTAGTAGTAGAAATCTGATGCCAAATCGTCACACTGGTGACCGCAAACCTCAGTATGTTGTTATTAGCAGACATCACGACGCTGCACATCATGCGGGATAGTTGAGTAATACACTAACAGTAGCAATGGCTTTCATTTTGACAGTTCAACAACATTCATTGCGTTGTTTACGTTATTGAGCAGACACATTTTTCGAACATGTGAAGCAATGGAATGGCAATATCCTTCAAAATGATTCAGATTGTGTTTGGTAGTTTATTACGCAATTAGGTGGGATTAGCTCAGATAGGTGGGATTCCCCTCTGCTGCGTCACTGGGTAAGAATCCATACCAGCTGAAATTTTATTTGTATCTCTTATTACTAACACTAATTATTAAGTTATTTTGTTGTTACTAACACTATGGACCCAGGTCTGAAATAAAGAATTTGAATTTTAATTAGGGCGCAGGGAATTGAACCATTCCTCATAGACAGTTTTGTAGAAAAAGACCTATTTTGAGTTGTGAGAGTTTCCGTAGAAAAATGTAATGAAATCTGGTCCATAGGTAATATATACTTACATCAGTATAGTGACCCAATATTTGTATTCAGTATGTATTTTTCCGTAGTAAACACAAATGTATTGAGGATTCCAGGTTTCTAGGTGACCAGGAAGATTTGAAATAAATAAGTAGTACGAAAATAATATATTTGTTTTCATACTTTTATCACATCACTAGTGTGCATACACATGGGCGACACACGTCGACGACAGAGGTAACTGCGTCGACGCGTGTCGCCGACAACTGACGACTGTCGGCAGGTGCCACAGACAATTTTTTTTTTGCCAATGTCATCTCGCAGTTCAACCTATGAGGTTGTCGTCTGCTTAACCGGGCTTGCCTGTGGATGCCTCAATAAATTAAGGCGTCCAATAAATTAAGGCCTCCAGCCAGGGCTTAAAAAACTTCAAAACTAAGCGACTACACGCTAAGGGCACCCCCTGTGTTGTACGGACTTCGGCTTAGGGCGTCGCTGGGAGAGGGCAGCAAGGGATAGGCTGGATCGGAATTATTTAGGGACGAATTTAAAACTACAGGCTCAGTGGCGCTGGCTGGCGCGAGCAAGGGTCGGGGCGGACATGGTATGGGGCGTCGCGACGGGCCTCGGCGGCAAGGACGGAAAGACGGCTGTCGGGACTTGTACTTTCTGAGAGTACTGGTGGCCTTACTACTCTCCTGGAGGCAACAAGTAAAAAAAACATGACAACAAATACAGTTTTCCTAGAAATACCATTATCGGTTCTTTAGATCCTGAAAATCAGAAATCCATGGCATTTTCCAAGACACAAAGCTACTAACATTTCATGGAAAAATACTCCCAGAACAGCCAGCAGCAAAAATATCGCTAAAACTAACAATAACAACCTCAGTTTACACATCGTTGAATAACATTCTGACTATTGTGACGTTTGCCACGTTCGTGCTCGCTTAGCTGCGTACGCGCAATCGTGCGAGGTTGTTCATCGATTAACGAATTTAAATCGGCGTTATGTAGTCGTGGTAAACAACGATGGTAAGAGTAATGTGGCGTTCAATTTAGTCTTGGTATTGGCATGAAAAAATACGTAAATTCAATTAAAATAATTTTTATTTTTTAATGTTATCTCCCCGTTACCCCAATGCATTTATTGCATCTCGAAATTAACTTTTCAATACCCTGTAATAAAAAAACATTTGTCTTTCTCTAAAAATGCGCATATATTGCTGTCTTGAGCTCTTCATCGTCGGAAAAAATCGTAGTGCCTTAGCTGGAAACACAAAGTACAACCTGTAGAGTGTAGTTGCTTCTATGAACCTTGAAACTTTACCTGAAGATGGCTGGGTTACTGCCTGATGCGAAAATAAATAGAGTATAGGAGACTTGAATGGAGTTCGTGGCTAAATAATAAAAGCCGCACGGGTCGAACTTCAAAGTTAAACAACACTTGCCGAGGTCAATCTGTCGATGGGTGACCATCCATTACATACCGAGACCCCTCCGTGAATCGAAGAGCACGTTAAGCCGTCGGTCCCGGCTGTCATTCTTGGATCTTTGACAGTCGTTACGGGTCGTCAGAAGCCCGAAAGTCTGACAATCAGTCTTACCAAGGGGTATCGTATTACCCAGTAACTGGGTTGTGGAAGTCAGATAGGCAGTCTCCAAGGGGCATCGTCATAATCAGCCTGTAATGTTCCCACTGCTGGGACACAGGCCTCCTCTCTGTGAGAGGGAGTGGGCAGTAATCCACGACTCGGGCCCAGTGCGGGTTGGAAGATGTCACGTGTCTTCGAATTTTTAGTTCTAGGACATGCCGTTTTCCTCACGATGTTTTCCTTCACTGTTTTGAGAGCAGTGGTGATGAAATTATTTACACAAAGTAAAGCGCCTGGCTGGGTTCGAACCCACGACCTACAACTCGTAAGTCTGGGCCGGGTGTTACCCCTGGACCACCACTGCTTTCTAATTTGGTAATCTTTTTACCATGACATAATTAATTCTCCCGAGACAAAATTCTAGATCGTGCAAAACCACCATTGGTTCTGAGAGCAATATTAATCTCACAACCTTGTGTTAAAAGTTAAACCATTGCAGTAAATTAAAACCCAATTAAACATGGACAAACGATTATATTTTATGCAATACTGATGGTTATTTTATGTGGGATCGAAGCGAATTAAAAACCGTAGCTGGCTGGTCGCCATTGTGTTCAAGTCAATGTGCAACGGAGCGAGACTCGGTCCCTAATGCGGGTTGTACAGCCTGACTCAAACATCGTGGCGGCTCGGAATATGAGGCGAGTCGATGCGGAGTAAACAATTCACCTGTCAGCGGGGGTGAGGGGTTTGCCTTACTTAACCCGGGTCAAATATACTTATTTTCTTTCTTCAGTAGAGGCAGCTTGGTTATGGGGACAGCTAATTGGCTAGGGAGCGCTCTGAGCGCACACGCAAGAGGCTCTTCTAATGCGCCCCAATTTAATTATTCCCTGGGCTTGCGCATGCGTGACCGCATTCTGTTTTATTAATTTACTAGTGACTCGCCATTGCTTCGCATGGGTGGTATATAGGTACTGCTGAGCTATTCTGTAAAAATCTCACCGTGAAAGCTTAGGTGAAGTGAGCTTAGAGTGAGCTGTTAATGGTGTCAATCCCTAACATTAGTTGGAATGACAGCTCACTCCACGCTCACTTCACCTAAGTTTTCACGGTGAGATGGTTATAGAATCGCACTGCAGAAGGCTAATTCTCGTAATTCAAAATGTTCAAAATCAAGTAGCAGTCTCATCTCGGTGACAAACAAATGTCAATAACTTGTCAGAGATCGCTAGGGATTGATACTATTGACAGCTCACTTCACCCAAGTTTTCACGATGAATAATTTATAGAATAGATCGGCTGGTGAAATGACAGCTCATTTCACCTCAGTTTTCACGATGGGATCTTTACAGAATACACTGGCTGATGTGGTGATGGTGACACGTCAAAACGTCGAAATTCCTGTGCTATATCTAAGGGCCTTCCTTCTGTACTCAAGGGATGCCGAGGGGACCCCGTTACTGAGCCTCCGCTATTCATTCATCTGTCTGTCAGCAGGCTGTATCACATGAACCGTAATAGGTAGACAGTCGAAATCTTCACAGAGTGTGTATTTGTATTGCTGCTAAAACGACAAATAATAAAAGAAACGTTTTTTCGGCGTTTATAGCCTTGTACGTAACCCTTCGTGTTTTGTTTCACCTATTGCACCCGCAAACATTACATAATGGAATGCAAATAAAGATATATGAGTACTAGCTGCGCCCCGCAGTTTCACCCGCATAAGTGTCGATCCCGTGGGAATATCAGGATAAAAAGTATCCTATGTGTTATTCTGATGTGTAAGCTATATTACTGTAAAGTTTCATCAAAATCCGTTCAGTAGTTTTTGCGTGAAAGAGTAACAAACATCTATCCATCCTCACAAACTTTCGCGTTTTTACTAGTAGGGTGTCCGACTCGCACTTGCCCGTTTTTTTTTTTTTTTTTATTCCATAGAAGAAGATAAGTCTTCACAGAAAGAGAGAGATGGTTTCCACCCACACATAACGCCCTCCACAATTTCCGCAGCCTACGCTAAACACTTCTCGAGGGAATGTAGACAGCAAAACTATAATTAATTAACATTTATACCAGAATTATGCAAATGTGTTCACGAATGCATCGCCACAGCGGCGCCGGTGCTGGCGCTGGTTACCGGTTACGGCGACAAGCGGTTAAAGCTGCCTTTCGAATGCAATCTGTAGACAAACATCTGTAGCTTGAGGCTTTTTAGCTTGTAGCACTCTTTTCTATATACATAGCCTACGTCTCCATAGCTGCCTTGCCTTGTCCTAACCATGTTGGCGTCGGCTTCCAGCCAGTCTAACCGGATGCCGCTGAATATCAGTATTTTACATGAAGTGACTGCCTATCTGACCTCCACAACCCAGTTACTGAGTAATACGATACCCCTTGGTAAGACTGGTTGTCAGGTTTTCGGGCTTCTGACTACCCTTAACGACTGTCAAATATCCATGAATGACAGCCGGGACCAACGGTTTGACGTGCTTTCCGAGGCACGGATGGGTCTTGGTATGTAAAGATGGTCACCCATCCACAGACCTACCGCGGCAAGCGTAGCTTAACCTGATCGATCGACCCGTGCGGCTGTTATTACTTACTAATATGACCAAGAAATTAGTTTTTCTTTGTAAATAACTTCTAGAGGCTAATCATACGGAACCAACGCACGTAGATATACTTTACCTATCGCCCCGCGGTTTCACCCGTATAAGATTGGATCCCGTGGGAATATCGGGATAAAAATGGAATATCGGGATAGGATACTTCCTATCCTACTTACTACTTCCTATACCTACTGGTATGTACTAACTAATGCAAGCTGCAACAACAGTCAACGCGATAAGAGGTCAGTAACCTCAGAGATCCCAGTATGTTATTTAAAAGTATTGATTACGAGTATTATTACTAGCTGCGCCCTGCGGTTTCACCCGCATACGTTTCGATCCCGTGGGAATATCGAGATAAAAAGTATCATATGTGTTAATCCTGGTTATAAACCATCTGTTTGCCAAATTTCATCCAAATCCGTTCAGTAGTTTTTGCGTGAAAGAGTAACAAACATCCATCCATCCATACAAACTTTCATGTTAGTTTCAAACCCAACAGACAACTCAAAAGACCATCACAGACATCCATCGACATGGTCTACATATGATCTGACCAAGATTATGTCTGGACTTTAAAAGAGACTGTGATCTCGCAGTTTGTTTCGGCCTTTCTTCTCAGAGTAGTCAGATAGGAAACGCCGACCTCGTCTAGTTTATATTTCTTTATTTTTTATAATATGACGTGTAAAAGTGATTCCTATATAATTATCCTATTTCCAGAATAAACAATTTCATTTCAAACATAAAAGAATATATAAAATTATTCAGAAACAGGAGTTTTGGCGATAATATCGAGTGAGACTCTACTATAGCACCTTATGACCAAAGGTGTCATCGTAGAGTAGGCTTCTACCTGATTAAGTTTAGGTACCTACATAAAATCAGGTAGAAGCCTCTTTTTAATATATAAATGGTAGAAGTACCTAGTTATTCTCATGCACATATGCTATGGGGAAACAAAACGTCTGAACGAACTAAAGAATGGCTTGTCTGCGTCCATAATACATTTTGTTACCAAGCCAAGCTCCCCTTCCCTTCAAAAACTAAACAATGGACTGAGGTAATACGTAAATAAAGTTTCACTTTTAAATTCACGCGATTTAAACTCTTCATAAAAGGCATTAATATCAAAAAATCCCCTTTTAGGTACGTAACTATCTCCAGGCGTCCAGGTAGCCCGGTGTATCCATTTATAGAAATGATCAATATAAACAACATGACTAGCGACGTTGCCGCTCTTACATCGAAAACAAGCCGCCGTCTCTCTAGAAATCTCTGGAAATCGTTAACATAAACCGTTACGTTTGTTAACCGATAAAACTCCTTACTGTAACGGCATAAGAGTGTCCCTTCAGAAGCAGAATGCGGGAGTTTTGACGTTTCGAAATGGGGATACGATGTAAACAAAAAAGTTCTGCGAACGAAACTGAACCTTAGCTCGCTACAAATAAAGTTAAAATTCATGTGTATTCAAAATGCAAGATGGCTGTTTGAGTTGTCGAGCTATAAGAGTTAATACCGTGTTGAAAATCACGTAGTGTGCTCCAACTGCTGTAAGTTAAAAAGGTTAAAAAACAGATTGTAGGCAGAATCGAATTGCGTTGATAAAATAATATTTAACGATATTTTTAATAGAAATGAGAAGCTAGTAAATAAAGGAGAAATTAAAAAAAACAATTGTCTCTATGGAACTCAAAAGAAAACCTTTTTTAAATAATAATGTTTTGCCAAAATAGGTCATCATACGGACTCATACGTGAAGGTTCCAGACCAAACACAAACAAAAACACAAGGCAGGGGCGGGAAGGGGAGAGGGAGAGAAGGATCACCTGATTACCCCCTGGCCCCGGTCCTATCCCACTTCAGCACGAAGTGTCCAGAATAACTAGCCATGCGGCGAAAAAGGGCACTACACTTTAAATGTAGGGAGTTTTGATGTTTTCCTTAGCAAGCAGCGCCACCCTCGGATGTCAAGTTAACTGGTCGCCCTCAGAAGCGAATGTTTTTGTTGTCACGTGGATAACTCAGGGGAAGGGGGCAGCTGTAACGCAATTGAGGCCCATTTATTCTATTTTCGTATGCTGCCAATTGCTTACAAGCAGAAAGTAGTGAGAAGACTTCTTTTTAGAAGGCCAATTCGCGTACCTACTTAAAAAACGTTCAAATTCAAGTCGTAAATTTATCACATTTCTGACAGATTGGGCCTCAGATTAGATTGCGAACGGGAATTGCCCCTCAGGGGAATTACGGAAAAGGAAAATTTTTTACTTCGATATTGAGGTATTTTCAATAATCTACAACCTACTAATATAATAAAGCTGAAGTATTTGTTTGTTTGAACGCGCTAATCTCTGGAACTAAGTACCAGTCAGATTTGAAAAAATGTTATCCTATTTCCTATTCCTATTCAATAGGAAGGTTATTGATTATTTTACATTACCCTATGACCCTTAGGAGACGAGCAAAAAGAATGCTAAGCAAAAACGGGCGATGCGACGCAACGCGGTGGGAGGGCAAGTATTCAATTATAGGCCTCACCTTGCCGACTGAGCATTTTTTTTACTACCTACTAGGTAATGAGAAAAAGTCCATAATATATCGTGGCGAAATAAGAACTAAGTATTCGAATGGAGAACTCTTTTCCTTAAAGTATTCCAATAACAACATATTTGTTCTACAAAAATCGCTCGTGTATAACGGGCCTAAGGTTGTAAGTTGAATGGAACAAAAATGCGAGTTGATAAAAAAAAAATGGCAGAACCTATTCGTTTCGAACCTATTAGTGTACAAACGAGCATGCAATTTGACCTTCAAAAGTTACAAGACACCGTAAGCACGTTTTGTACATAATTATCGACACTTGTACAGTTGACAACTTTTGTCGCTAAATTGACTTTTTGTTAGTTTTGTGAATTTCTTCCGTCTATGGTCTAAAAAAAGCATTATAGTTCAAATTACGATGCTAAAAACACGGTCCCCCAATTGCTTAAAGGTACTTGATAAATATGTAGATCATTATAAGTGCCTACATTTGGTAACAAACAACAAAAACATCTTCAAAACGAAATCTAAAGACTCCAAACAAAATAACCCCATGCGAAGAAAATACTTTCTAAACTTTGTACGGACGCCAGCAGGTCAAGCTACCTGAAACTGTCAAATTTTCCCAATCAACCTTGAACCTTAATGCTTTAGCGATAAAATTGAAAACCTATTAAAGAGATTTGACAGATGTAGTAGCTTAATGTGCTGGCGTCTGTACTTTTAGATAAAGACATACTACTAGCGCCATCTAGAATTGTAGTTGCAAACTAGCGGCCGAGAAGGGAACATTTAGATAGCTGCATTTTGTTGAATGGTAAGTTTTATTAATAATTAACGAAAAGCTAATGATGAACTTTTATATTATGTACTGTAATTGTATTTTCAATACCTAGGTACTGAATACAACCTTAGAGCGAGTCACGCAACAGTGGACGTGTATATCGTATAACGTATCGCTTCTTCTGAGAAACGTATCGACTCTCACCATCTCAACGAAAATCAGATAACTGTCTGACCAGCCTTTTTATCGGTTCCGTTTGTTTTATCAAAAAGTCCCAAAGGGCGCTACAATTAATTCGCGACATTTTTAAAAACTGATTGTTTCCAAGTTTTATTGTTGTTTACAACACTACAGCTTTATATTTTGTAACTAAATACACATTTTTCTTAAAAAAACCAGTATTCGCTTGTAAATATGGATACCGATATAAGTATACACATCGTATCTACTTCTAATATGTTGTAATATTAGCTTAATAGAATTTTATGTCTATGAGTTACTGGCAGGTTTTGTGTCTATGGTAGTTAAAAAGATTATGTGGTTAAGTTTGAATTTGGGTAGATTGGAGAAGGGAGTCGTCAGAGACTTGTGGAGATTTTTGGTTTGAGTACAGTTGTTTAAGTTTTGAGTGTGTATTTTGATAAAGTGTATATTGGGAAAATAAATTAAATGTCGTAATTGAATCTGGTGGTTTACTTGAAGGATATTCTCACAACATGATGTTTACAATCAGTAAGGTTTTAACAGGTTATGGGCCCAGCAGGGCAAATTGAATGTTGTGAGAAAGAAGAAGAGAAGAGCCTGAAGTCTTGGAGTAAAAGCTAAAATTATTTGAAAAGAAATTATCTAAAAAAATTCGCTGAAAATGACTGATGATCTGAAATTGTCCAAACTGACAAACGAGTCAGAATATATCTTATGGAAACAAAAGCTAATGTTATTTTTGACAGTTAAAGAACTGGATTCTGTTTTGGAGGACGACGCAAAATCCAAGAAAGATTTTGCTAAAAAAGATGCTAAAGCGAAATTACTAATTATATGCGCTATTAGCGAAAAATACATGGTCTATGCAATTAATTGCAAAACAACCAAGGAAATTTTGGACAAATTCGATTTATTGTTTCTGGGACATCAAGATACTCAGATTTCACGATTACTAGAGGAATATTTTAAATTTAAATTCGAAAATAATGATTTAATGACGGACATAGCAGAAATAGAAAATAAAGCGATGAGGCTAAGAAATTTAGGATACAATTTTGATGACAAACAAATTATGACAAAAATTCTTTCAAATTTACCGGACAAATTATATCATTTTAGAACAGCATGGGAATCTACATCATCAGCAGATAAAAATTTAATTAACTTAATATCGAGACTAAATCTGGAAATAAGGATGAGACAAGAATATACAGAACGAGTTGAAGAACAAAAACCTACAACATCAACATCTGCTAAGTATGACAATGAACATCATACAGAAAATAGTTTCCATGTAAGGAGTTGCTTTATATGCGGGAAGAAGGGACACATTGCAAGATTCTGCAGAACAGTGAATGGTGACGGTAAAGCTAGTGACAACATAGCTCAATGTCATAAATGCATGAAGAGTGGACACAGACATGCAGATTGCAACAAAAAGTTTAATTGTGTAAACTGTAAGGATGACACACATTTCACAAAGTTCTGCCTAAAGCAAACTGTAAGTAACTTCTATGCAAATAGTAGTGCAGAAGCAGAGGTCGAATTTATAATTGATTCAGGTACCAGCAGTCATATTGTGACATCCGATAGTTATCTTAAAGATACGAAGAAGATTAATTATAATATTATGACTGCAGATGGTAATATTCACCATGTTAACACTATGGGCAACATTTATACTAAAAATATTACTTTCAAAGATGTTTTATGTGTTCCCCAACTCAAGAAGAACTTAATATCTGTATCTAGATTAGCTGATGATAATTATTTATTAAAATTTTTCAGAACGAGTTGTCATATCGAAAGTGAGGGCTCTGAATGCATAGAGGTTGGTGAACTGAAGCAGGACGGTCTGTATTATTTGAATGTTAATACAAAGCCAGTATGTTCAAACATTTTTCAAATAAATGCTGATTTCTGGCATCGTGCATTAGGTCATGTACCTATTAACAGGACAAAGGATCTTGTTCGTGGTATAGATAGAGGCCTGGTAAAGGAGATTGACATCTGCGAAGTCTGCACACAGTCAAAATTATGTAGAAAACCTTTTAAAACAAATAGACACAGAGCTAGTAAGCCATTAGAAATTATTCATAGTGATATTTGTGGTCCTATTGAAACAGAAACATGGGATGGTTACAAATATTTTATTACGTTCTTGGATGATTATACTCATTTTGTTAAAGTTTTTCTAATCAAAAATAAAAACGAGGCGTTTTCTAAAATAGTTAATTATATTAATTTGGCGGAAAATCATTTGAAAACAACAGTTAAAACATTCAGATGTGATAATGGGGGTGAATATACTAGCAAACAATTTAAAATGTATTGTAGTAACAAAGGTATTAATATTGATTACACTATTTCCTATACTCCTCAGCTGAATGGTAAAGCTGAACGATTAAACAGGTCATTAATGGAACGAACAAGAGCGTTGCTTTTTGATATGCAGCTACCACATGTATTATGGGGTGAAGCCGTTTTAACTTCTGCTTATTTATTGAACAGGAGTGCAAATACAATAAATGTTAAAACACCAGCTGAAATGTGGTTTAATAGAATACCTAATTTAAAACATTTAAATATTTTTGGATCTTTAGCATATTATAAAAATAATTTTCAGTTACATAAACTTGACTCCAGGAGTAGCAAAGGGCTCTTAGTAGGGTTTACTAACAATGGTTATAAGATATGGGATCCTTCAAGTTTTAGAATTGTTTATTCGAGAGATGTGGTGTTTAATAATAATAAGAGTGATGTTGCAGATTATTTGGAAATGTGTAATTGTAGAGTGAAACAGTGTGATTTAGAAAATTTATTTAAACAGGTTAGTGTCGATATTGGTGGTGATGGTTTTCGTGGTGAAGGTGGTGATGATTTTTGTGATGATAGTGGTGATGGAGCTGTTGGTGATAAAGTAGTTTTTGGAAATAGAGCTGAAGGCAGTGATGAAGATGCTGAGGTTTTTGAAGGCAGTATTGAAGATGTTATAGTTGGAGTTAGTGGTGAAGATGTTGAAGTTAGAGGAGTTGGTGTTGAAGATAATGAGATTTTTGAAGATAGTGTTGAAGACATTGGAGTTGGTGTTGAAGAAAATAATAGTTTGAGAGGGGAAGTTAGAGATGATACAGTAGTTGAAATTAGTGATGAGTTTGAGGATGCAATTGAACCAGTTATTAATGATGGATTGCGGATTTTACCGAATAGAGAAAGGAAATTGCCATCTAGGCTGAAAGATTATGATTTGGAGACTTCGTTTTTGACTTATACAGATGTTTTTAATAGTTTTGATAAAGATTTATGGAAACGAGCAATGAATGAGGAAAAAGATTCCTTAGAGAGAAACAAGACTTGGGAAATCGTTAACAAGTGTGAAGCAAAAAATAGGAAAATAATTTCGAGTAAATGGATATTTACTATAAAGCCTGGTGGAAGATATAAGGCTAGATTAGTGGCGAGAGGTTTTCTACAAAAATACAATATTGATTATAAGGAGACATATAGTCCGGTGGTAAATACTACTAGTGTTAGGTTGTTGTTGGCGATTGCAGCTCAAAAGGGTTACAAAATTAAGCAATTTGATGTAAAGACAGCATTTTTATATGGAGAATTAAATGAAGATATTTTTATGGAAATACCTTTAGGATATGATATAAAAGATAAAGAGAATAAAGTATGTAAATTAAAGAAGAGTTTGTATGGATTGAAACAAGCACCACTTATGTGGAATAAGAGATTAACGGAGTTTTTGAAAAAATTGGGTTTTTTACAATTAAAATCAGATCCATGTGTGTTTATAAATAAAGATAAAGAAATATATTTGGCTATTTATGTAGATGATGGTATTTTAATTGGTGAAAATGAGATTGATTTAAATGAAATAATTAATAAATTAGAAACAGAATTTGAAATGCGGAAATTTGATAAGACTGAAAAGTTTATAGGGTTTGATGTTAAAGTAGAACGGAACTCTATTAAGATTTATCAGGAAAGTTATATAAATCAAATTTTGGAAAAGTTTAAATATGAAAGCTTAAAAGATAGTAGTCATCCAGATATTTTAGTCGATACACATCAAGAGGGGAAAGTGGGAGTTGATGATGTGCATCGATATAGACAATTGAGAGTTGATGATGTGCATCGATATAGACAATTGATTGGTTCATTATTATATTTGGTTAATAAAACAAGACTAGATCTAGCTTTTCATGTTGGTTATTGTAGTAGACATCAAGAACATCCTAACTTGAATGATTTTACAAATATTAAGAACCTTTTTAGATATATTAAAAATACAGTCAGCAGTGGTATACAGTATGTTCGTGGTAACGATTTAACGTTAAAAGCGTATTGTGATGCAGACTTTGCAGGTGATCCTGATACTAGAAAAAGTACGACTGGCTTTGTTATATTTTATGGTGGTGGTCCAATTCATTGGTGTTCACGTAAACAGTCGGTCACTGCTCTTTCCAGTACTGAGGCTGAATATATTTCTGCAGCCGAATGTATTAAAGACCTATTATACATTCAGAGTTTGATCTACGAGTTGACAAATAAGTTACCAAAAACACAGTTGTTTGTTGATAATCAATCGGCTATAGTATTGATTAAAAATGGAATTTTGAATAGAAGAAGCAAACATATTGATGTTAAGTATCATTTCATTAAGGAAAAAATAGATAAGAATTTGTTGGAAATTCATTATTGTTCGACTAAAAATAATTTGGCAGATATATTAACTAAGCCACTGGACAGAACAAAGTTTTTGAGATTGAGACAGTGTATAGTGAGTGATACGTAAAGGACATTCTGTAATGTGATGAGTTATGTAGGTTTATTAGAATATAAGGTTGTTTGAGAATTAATTTGAAAGTTTTAGTGTTTAAGTTAGTTAAGTAAGGTGTTTAGATTAATTAACTCAAAAGTTTGTTTGTTGTATTTAGTTAAGTTGGGTGGGTTAATTAAGCTGGGTTTTTAAATGAGTTGATGGGAGTTATATAAGAGATGTTATTCTAATTGTAATAAACATAAAATTCAGAGGGGATGTTGTAATATTAGCTTAATAGAATTTTATGTCTATGAGTTACTGGCAGGTTTTGTGTCTATGGTAGTTAAAAAGATTATGTGGTTAAGTTTGAATTTGGGTAGATTGGAGAAGGGAGTCGTCAGAGACTTGTGGAGATTTTTGGTTTGAGTACAGTTGTTTAAGTTTTGAGTGTGTATTTTGATAAAGTGTATATTGGGATAATAAATTAAATGTCGTAATTGAATCTGGTGGTTTACTTGAAGGATATTCTCACAACATGATGTTTACAATCAGTAAGGTTTTAACATAATATACGATTTTTATCGCCCAACTCTTGACCTTAAGTGAAATAGGTTAAAAAAGACCTCATTGACATCTGTCACTGTCATGTTATTCGTTCAAAAACAGCAAAACAGCGATTTAGAGTGGGTGTAACCATAGACTAATATATATAAAATGAGAGGTGTAACTAGTAAATAAAACAGTTTTAGCCACTACGTGTTATTAGTCATAAGTAGGTATAATTATGTGAAAATCAAATAGCAATATAACGTTGGTAAATGTTTTAGTAACGTAGGAAATCAACTATTCATGAAATTAATAAAATAGGCTTTATATTATAGGCCTTCTGCAAGACGCGTTGCTGGCAAAAGTTTTGTGTTTTCAACAAATAGGTACAGACTCCAGCACATCAAGCTACTACAATCTGTCAAATTTCTTTAATCGATTAATCACTTTATCGCTAAAGCATTAAGGTTCAAGATTGATTGGGAAAATTTCACAGTTTCGGGTAGCTTGACCTGCTGGCGTCTGTACTTACCTTCGTTATCCGATATTTCCACACTGCGATCCCAGCTGACTCGTTCAAATACATCTGGATGTATTCGCTTCAAATGGCACTTCAAGTTACCAGTGGTTGAGTAATACGAGTACACATTATTACAGAATCTACATGTAGCCTGCTTTTTCTCCGGATCCCTATCAAAATAGTTCCATAGCTGTGATTTATTTGGATTCCTACGCATTTTTTAACGAACGCGCAAACACACTTAACGGTTATTTATCACTGTATTGTAATTAGCAGTTATTTTTAACTATATCCCGTCGCGACTAGCTGTTTCGTTTTCGTTATTCTTTATAACCTAAAAATTTTTGACGTTTGTTGAATTTCTATTTCTGAATACGAGGCTTTTAGTAACTAGATGAAATGTCATTTCGATGCCATTTAATAAAATAATCATAATTGATTAATTGTTCTTCTTCGTGTCGCTGGCACGACTGAATTTTAAATCTTGTTGGCCCAATACTTTGCCACTTCCACAGCGTCGTCAGTGGCGGCGCAGAGGTCAAATAAATTGTTAAAACTAACAGGTAAAATGATATCTAAATGCATGTTGATGAAACGAAGTTCTTTTTCGTACTCTGCACACTTGATGAATGAGATTAGACCAAAAAAAGTGTAACACTTTGACTTCCGAGGCAGTCACGACACCTTTTTTTTCGTTTACTGGTGCGTTTTTAAAATAAAGTGTAGATTTAGGGAAAGCCTACAATTTCTTCATCAGATTTGCCTATTTAAATCATTATGGATTAATGCATACCCGATCATACCAAAATCAACGGTTCTGAAGATCACTTTTTTTGGTCCATTTTCGAAATGTGAAACTTTTCAAATATATTCTTGGTATCCTCCCAGCATGCTGCGCCTACTCAACTATTAACTATTTACCTGCACATGCTTACTCAAAGAACCTCTGGTCTAGGTTACCATATATCTGTCTTCACACTCTAAGTTACGGATATATTTTTTGGTACCGGTACTGATTAGAAATACCAATAGTACAGGTGCTACGTCAGGTACCAGTATTACACCAAAGCCAATGGTACCGGTTCCCAGAAATACTGGTATTTCAAGCCTTATATACAGCTAAAAGAACTTTGTTACAGCGACACTAAAGAGGTGGTCTACTCTGAAGTGGTATCGGCCGTTTTCTGCTACGAAGTTACTATTTGGTTCGGTCGGTCCCGATCCTACACTCCTACACTCTTTCGAATATTGACTATGGTCCCGACCCAACTGAGCCGATCCGAACTTTTTTCGCATTTTTCAATAATATTCGGTTCGGCCACTTTGCATTTCGTAGTAGACCCCCGGTTTTTCGGAAGTCAGGCTTCTAAAGATTTCATTCTTGCTTACCCACAAAGAAAACACGGTTACACAGGTCAAAAATTATTTATTTAATTCTTATTTTATTTCATATAGTTAGGTACATCTTATATACAAAAATATGGCTTCGTTACATACAAAATTATCAATATTTACCCATACTCCATACAGAATTACATTAAACAAATAACGTTACATGAAACTCAGGCGTTATATCGATATAAGAACTTATAAAACTCTCTTGTGGCTAACTAATAACAGCCGCACGGGGCGATCGATCAGGTTAAGCTACGCTTGCCGCGGTCGGTACGTGGATGAGTGATCATCTTTACACACCAAGACCCCTCCGTGCCTCGGAAAGCACGTTAAGCCGTTGGTCCCGATTGTCATTTCGACCCCCAACATAGTTGGGAAAAGGCAGGCAGACGATGTATTACAAAAACTCGTTATCATATACTAGAGATATCTTCTGTCAAACTAGTGATCGGAAGCGTAGGGGCTCCGACCCTGGGGTCTCCTAGCAGTGTTGTCAACATTAAAAAAATATTTAATTCAAATGACAAACGTGATTGTTTAAGAATTTTTGGTCTGAAATGACTATTTACAGTTTTCTGCTGTTTTTTTTTTTTACGGTTGAATTGTTGCTTTATAGGTTAGTAAGATTGGCAACACTGTCTCTTAGTCACTATCAGGTCCTAGTCTTATAAAAACTTACGAGTACGAGGCCACAGAGTGATCGGCAGCGTTGGGGGCTCCGACCCTGGCGCCTCCTCGTCACAGTCAGGTCCTCATAATCAGCCTATAAATGTTCCCACTGCTGGGACACAGGCCTCCTTTCTTTGAGTGGTAGTGGGCCGTAATCCACCACGCGGGCCCAGAGCGGGTCGGTAGATGTCACATGTCGACACATTTTTGGTTCTAGGACATGCCGGTTTCCTCACGATGTTTTCCTTCACCGTTTTGAGAGCAGTGGTGATGAAATTATTTACACAAAGCCTGCCTGGGTTCAAACCCACAACCTTTATCTCGTAAGTGCCAAACGAAACCACTGGGACACCATTGCTCTCGTCAGGTCCTAGTCTTATAAAAACTCGTTATCATGCACGACAGATATCTTCAGCTTATATTTAGGCCACACTAGAGTGATCGGGAGCGTCGGGGGCTCCGACCCTGACGTCTCCTCGTCACTGTCAGGTTCGGAGTCTGAGTCGGCCAGTCTTGAGAAACATGAGACTTGCTTCGACATGTCCTGGGCCAAGTCCTTTGGGATAACCACCTGTGGGACAGAGATTTCATATTTTAGGTTGTATAAAAAGTAAAACCGACGACGGTTAAATTCAGCCTCATATATATCCTGTCGATTAGGTTAACCGTTTTTTGACAGCTGTAGTAACGTAACGTAATCTAGAATGACAATTACAACAATACCTACGTTACATTGTCATTCCAGATTACGTAAAAGTTAACTTTAAAATGCGTAATAAAATAAATATATGTCGTATCTTTGACTATTTATTGGTTTAGACGCTCAATTGATTTTTGTAATACCGGTGAACGCAGTGACGTCACAAGTCACGTGAACGGAATCGGTACGAGGGGTTTCGATTTTAAAGTTATAAAAGCGCGAGTCGCAAGAGAACTTGGCTCAGATCGATACTTCAGATCGGACCTCCAATCGGGATCGTTGGTTCACAGGTACCTTATTAGTATTGTCTCTAACTATTATAACCGTTACCTATTATTTAAACTGTGCTGTGCTATTATTCAAATAAACCTTTGTGCAAGTATTTGGTATTGCTACTGTGTTACTTGAGACCTACGCCATGGAATCTCTACCTCAAGACCATACTGATGATGGGCGAGCTGTGCAGACCTCTCAGCCGTCGACATATTTTTATATAAACTGCCTTATCTTATTGAATTCTTATCTATGGCTTCTTACACACATTATAATACCGTACGTGTATCAATCAATGTATTGTGTGTTGCTGCAATCACTAGTTCCATGTGCCAAAAAACAGTTTACCTAATGGACAGGGTACAATTATTATTTATTTAATGCTTTGAGCACACAAATGTATAATAGAGGCGGACTTAAAGCCATAGACATCTTCTACTAGTCAACCTGTGGAAGCAGAGACAAACAGTGGTAGGTGGAAGATTTGTAATGTGACCGCAATCTTCTCCCAAAATAAGTATACTTAAGGCTGAATTTTCCATCGCAAGATAACTTTTATTCGAGGAATACAATTGACGTTTGACAGTTTTTGTATGAAATAATAATAAATTTATTCAGCCAACCATTGCTCCATTACATTTACATTTTTTTTTGTAATAACTGTCAAAATATCTAAATTATTCCTCAAATAAAGTTATCAGATGATATAATATACATAATAGTCCACATTTTGTGTATGTATTATGATTATAACATGCACACCACCAAACACCGTAATTAGAATATTTCTAATTATGGTGTGCGTTAATTACAGAACATGTTGTATATTATGCTAGTTGCGCGGTGAACTCTGCTTGCGCGATGCAGGATTTTGCATGACGTCAGTGTGATGCGTAGTTCGCATGTGGCGATGTAGATGGCGCCACGATCGCGTTTCATTTTTATATATTTAGAATATGTTAACCAGTGAGATCAGGAAAAAAAGTCTGAAGAAACTTGATAGCTATCAACATTTGAAATTATATCAGAAAGAAAGAAAGAAAATGCATTTATTTGGCACAAACTAAAAGACACACGATACACGAGATACATACATCAGATAAAATAAACAATAAAATCATTAAAAAAAAAAACCGAGTGTGCTTGACCACACGACAGAAGTGAAACTTCTTTCTCAAAATATTAATCCATTAAATTGTTCAAAACGAAATAGAATTACGAAAAATAACCAAAGAATCACCGTTCGCGTAATGCTAGTAAACTCGCAAACGTACTACTGACTGAGATATATACATATTTCACTTACTAGCTATAAGAGAAAGAGAGAAAGAAAATGTGCGCGCGCACTGTTCTCTCTTGCTCCTACACTGTGATACAGACAATAGGCCTGCACTGTGCTTAGATATACGGAACGTATTTGGCTATGAGAGGAAGAGAGAAAGAAAATGTGCGCGCGCACTCCTTTTTCTTGCTTATATCCCCCACTCAACTCCCGTTCGCCTCGCCCGATCACACTTTTCGTAACGCTTACGTCACGCGTTCGCCAGCTTACTCCCCAAGTCAAGCACGCGTAAAGAATTTTCACTTCAAAAAGGTTAAATAAAAAGTGTGAAGTCCGATGTAAGAAATTAGCACTGACCTGCAACCACGCCTGTGTGGCCGCGTAGGGCCGGCTGCAGGTGGCGGCGGCGCCCGCCACCGTGGGCGGCAGCACGGTCACGGCCGCGCCGCAGCCGCGCCACGTGAAGTGGCTGCCGTGCCACACGCGGCCGCTGGGGACAACAGTAAAGAAAGGTCAAAGCATGTATTTCAATTAAACCATTTACAGGCGCTTTTAAATTGTCAAGGGGTCGGTCAGTCGGAAATATGAAGCTAGCTGCCAATTGCATAGCGTAGTACGTAAAAAGACAGGTCATCATCATCCGCCAGCCTTTGCCCAACTTTGCTGGGGTCGGCTTCCAGTCTAACAGGATGCAGCTGTATTTTACATGGAGCGACTGCCTATCTGACTTCCACAACCCAGTTACTGGGTAATACAAAACCCTTGGTAAGACTGGTTGTCAGACTTTCGGTCTTCTGACAACCCGTAACGACTGTCAAAGATCCAAGAATTACAGCCTAGACCAACGGCCTAACGTGCTTTCCGAGGCACGGAGAGGTGTTGGTATGTGAAGATGGTCACCCATCCACAGACCGACCGCGACAAGCGTAGCTTAACCTGATCGATCGTCCTGTGCGGCTGTTATTATTTAGCCACGAGCCCCTCTTAATAGTATGTAATACTAATAACTATCACTTACTCGATAGCCAGAGGCAGCAAGCTAGCTCCTTCAGCGTTCAGCATGATATGTACTCCGTCCAAGTATTCCACGTTGGTTTCACCGCGCCATGAGCCCTGGAAATTACAATAATTTGTTATAAACCCGTACATGCTGGTCCAGTATTTAGAGGGAGGGAGATGAAAGCGGAGAACCTAACCTAACCTGCTATGACAACTCAGCACAGATCGTCCTGCGGGGTAATTGCGTATCAGTAGCAATGGGTCATTTTGACAGTTCAACAACATTCATTGCGTTATTTACGTTGTTGAGCAGGCACATTTTTCGAGCATATGAAGCAATGGATTAGCAATATCCTTCAAAATGATTCAGATTTAAATATATAGTGTGTTACGCAGGGTGCTGGTGCCGCTGTTCAACTTGTGTGTAAACTCAACTGGGCAGGGCACATTGCTCGCAGAACAGATGGCCGATTGGGCCGAAAGGTTCTGGAGTGGCGACCGCGTATCGGAAGACGTCGCGTTGGAAGGCCTCCCACAAGGTAATAATAAGGATGTTGAATGGCTCGGGGCATGTCATTGATATAAACGAAAAATAGAAGGGGACCGAGAACACTCCCTTGTGGTACACCATAATTTACTTTTCTACTCTTAGATTTATAGTTGTATTCAATTTTTGTGAGTGGATTCATTTTTCTAATACTAGTTATTTGTTGCCTACCGTATAAATATGACTCAATCAAATTTAATACATTTCCTCTTATTCCATAACTTTCCAATTTAGATAAAAGTATTTTAAAATCTACATAGTCAAACGCCTTAGTGGAACGACAACCTTGTTAAAGCCGCAGGAACCCGTTGGATGCGAGAAGCACAGAACCGGTCGAAGTGTAGGTGCTTGGGGGAGGCCTATGTCCAGCACTGGACATCTTTCGGCAGAAATCATGATGCCGCTGTACAAGAAGACCCAACCCGAGATAGAACTGGTGTTAAGGGATGGAAGGAAATTACATAGTCATTGTTATCGTGTAGGCATCGAAGGGTGACCTTACCTCCATTAGTTCAGGTATGTGTGGTAACGCTCGCTCCATGCTTGACATCTCGAAACTGTCCGTTGACATGTGACCTGCAATTAATTGAAATTATTTATTTATCTAAATCCATATCTGTCGTGTCGTGTCGTGTCTGTGTGTGGCGTATCTGTGTCTGTGTGTTTATGTCTTTTTTTTATTATGTTAAACCTTATTCTTACTGCCACATTATAATGTATATCTCTGCTATTTACCCGATAACGAAGCAGCCCAAAAGGAGGGTACTGGTTTTTCAAGTGAAACTTCTTTAGCTGTACATTGCGCTCTTTCTGAACAGTGGATTTCGTTCGCTGTTCAGAAAGAACGCAAAGTACGACTGAACCGTGTATACTCGGCTTCAGTCGGTCGGTGACGCTGAATCGGGTATACTCGGCTCCAGTCGGTCGGTGACGCTGAATCGGGTATGTTCGGCTCCAGTCGGTCGGTGACGCTGAATCGGGTATACTCGGCACTAGTCGGTCGGTGACGTTGAATCGGGTATACTCGGCTCCAGTCGGTCAGTGACGTTGAATCGGGTATACTCGGCTCCAGTCGGTCAGTGAAACTGAGACCGGGTAAAATTTTCGAGTACAGACGGGTCACACGTCGTTACATCAAATTATACTTTTATAAAAGCTTTTATTTCTATTGCTATTTGATTTATTTTATTTTATTTGATGATTAAATGTGTAAAGTTTCATCAATTCATTTAAAAAAGTCTGTTTAACCTTTCATATGTACAATACAATTCAATATAATCATTTATTTGCTCAAACATGAGTACAGACAGACATATAACCCTCTAGTTCCTACCTTCAGGACCAGTTCTCCCACTCATGGTGGTAAGTCCTCGCTGTAAGGTCTCCTTGATCTGTTGTTCCACTGAGGGGGGCAAAGGGGAGGGTGAAGCTGGTTGCTCCTCCGTGGCTTGCTGGAAAGTGAATAATACAAAAAAAAAAAATATTTATGCACACTGACAATCAGCACTCTTTTTATTACTTCTTAAATTGCATTGAAAATTTTGTTTCTAGACATGAAATCAAAATCAAAAGTCATTTATTTTATTCAAACTAGATTGAGAATCAGCAGTTTTTGAACGTCAAAATGACATAAGACAGTTTCCAGACACGCGCGTCCATCACCAATTCCTAGTGCTTTAACTGGGAACAAGAAGTGGCGCAACAAACTGTCCAGCAGCACAGCTGTCTGTTACGAGGATGTGTGGAGTCAGTCTATGGACGGGCCTATGTCCAGCAGTGGACTGCGATAGGTTCAGGATACATACCGGCGTCCACGGCAGCCACCGCAGCGCCGCGGACACGCCGGCCAGCGGCGCGGGCGCGCGGGCGGCGGGGCGCGCGGGCCGCACGCGCGCGCACGACGCGCGCCGCGACACGCGCGTCACCAGCCATGCGCCGCCGCAGCTGCAGGGCACAGTCATCATACTTACATTATACAGGACCTATTTGAATTCGTTGGTGTTTCATAGACGCATAAAAAAATCAAGTAACTATGCGCAACACAAAAACGTCTATCAGAAGGCCAATTCCCGTAATTAAAAACGTTTGAAATCTAGTCGTAATCTCATCTCGGCGACAATTAATGTCAAAAACTTGTCAAAAGGAGACTGGCTTGAGACTGAAATCAGACCGCGAATATTCTTAAAATTACGAGAATTGCCCCTCAGATGTTTACTAAAAATTATGATTTTAGGAATGTTTATTTTTGCTACGTTTTCATTAGATAACCCAACCATGAAGACCAAGTTACTCCAAAGAAATAAAAATAACCCTGTATACAATATACAGGCTGGCAGGGATGTCGAAGCACAAACTGTAAGCATGAATTCAGCACACGATTCTAGACCCCCTAAAGTTGTCAAAAAATAAAAGGCCCATTTTGACACTTGAGAATGCGTTCTTGACAACTGTCAGTTTCATACAAACGAATACGTGTCTGTTTTGCGGATTTAACCTTTATTAACTACTAGAACTGTCAATGTCAAAAGCCGAAAGCCGCCGTCGGTAAGTCTGACAACCAGTCTTGCCAAGGGGCACCCAGTAACAGGGTTGTGGAGGTCAGATAGGCAGTCGCTCCATGAAAATGAAAAAAACGACGGGTTGCACTCCGGGAGTGCCGGCAGAAGTGAAAACTTACCGTCTTACGAATTTTCGATCAGGTCACGTGTCCTGACGCGAGTTTAACATTTTTTACCCATTACAAAAAAAGTGTTCAACGCCGCTAAAGAAGTTTTCACTTCAAAAACTGGTATTCAGCTGAATCCGGTTAGACTGGAAGCCGACCCCAACTTAGTTGGGAAAAGGCTAGGCAGATGATGATGAACTGTCAATGTCAAAACGGGCCTTTTATTTTTTGACAACTTTAGAGTAGAAATATTTCGCCGGTTATAAAAAAAAAAAATCTGTCATTTCATAGAAAAATGTAATTACCTACGCGGTCAAAATGTATGACACAGCATTTTTTTTTTTGTAATATTTGACTAAAATTTCAAAATCATGTGCTAAATTCATTGTAAGTTTGCGTGTCGGTGCCTCTGTCACCTTGTATACACGCTGGCAGGGACATCGATGCGCAAACGTCGGGAAAAGGTTACACCAGATGCCATAAATAAAATTACGAAAGTAATTCATCTCAGAAATGACCGGTTAAAAAAAAATTGTCATTTTTGAGTGCGCAATGTATTGCAAACAACGCGATCAAAACGCTCCGCGGATGGCGCGCGCGCGCTACCTACCGCGATACCGCGCGCTGCCCTTTCGAGTACATTACTGTTTTAAGTTAAGTAATTTTTTTTTTTTTTTTTATTAAAAATCTCATTGGGTTAGATAGAAATAATTATTTTATACAGTTTACATTTAAAAAAAATCGCAGAAAAAACGTAAAAATTAAGAAAAAGCCGACGAAAAATTTCAACGGGTCCAGAATCATGTACTGAATCCATGGTAAGCGGTTGCGCGTCAATGCCCCTGCAACCCTGTATAAGTTTGTCGGAGTACGTCAGTCGTTCGTTTGACTGATCGGGACGCCAGCGCCATCTGGTGGCGCTCGACAGAGTCTAGCCTGAGTTGGTGGGGGTCGAGGAGAGCTACAGCTACAAACACAGTGCGGAGCTCTCTTCACTATTGGATATCGTACGAACAACATGTGCTCCAAAACCGTCTCGCGTTCCGTCACGTTGTGTCGAGTACCTATAGTGTGTGATTAATTTGTTCGTAAAATTATAATCTGATTTGAACTGCAAACGATTTTTCCGCAACACTACCCATAGTACGCCCACAGTAATTAAAATATGGCTGATGATAACGAGACACACGTACAGACGCCAGCACATCAAGCTACTACACTCTGTCAAATTTCTTTAAAAGATTTTCTACTTTATCGATGAAGCGTTAAGGTTCAAGGTTGATTGGGAAAATTTGACAGTTTCGGGTAGCTTGGCCTGCTGGCGTCTGTACCTTATCCCACAAGTACATAATTTAAGCCTATATTTCCCTTTTACTTTGATTCTTAAATACTCTGCCTTTTGCTAACGTATCTGCATTATGTCAGTTTTACATAGTATTAAGTAAAAAGTTCTTACTTAGCATCTTCACTGATCAGCTTCAGGACTTCAAACCCAGAGCCTCTTTGAGCGGCTTTTAATTCCCTGCCTGTGCAGCCCACTATCTGAAATAAAAAAAAAACATTACTTAATATAGGTACTTAAAATCATACTAAACCAACTGACAAAACTTCACGGACGACGTTTATAAAGTCTCGCCAAATAATTTATAACAATGATGTTGCATTCATATTTTTTCATGAAAGTTTTTTATACAAACTGTTCTCATACCTCAAACTGTACATATCTATAGTCTGTTCCAAAAGTATCTGATGAAAATGTAAACAAATCGATCAGAAAAAGTACGCGTGGATGTCAATTTGTATTGCCACTTACAAATTGAGTGCTTTCATTGAATTATTTGAATACTTAAACCCGAAATTCTAATTATGAATCCCTTAGAGATGTTTTCCAGGTCAATGGCGCCGATTCCCTTGTTCACAAACTAAACTAAATTTAAGTTCAGTGCATCTTTTTCTTTCTATTTCATTAAGAAAAGGATAGAAGATAAATATTAGTTTAGTCCTGTCAAATTAAGATACTCCATAGACATGATTAAAAACATGGCTACTAAAAATACGCCAATTGACGTCAGGCGCTGACTAATTTGACAGAACTAAACTAATATTTATCTTCTGTCCTTTTCTTAATTAAATAGAAAGGAAAAGATGCACTGACCTTAAATTTAGTTTAGTTTGTGAACAAGGGAATCGGCGCGAATTTCCGTCGATGATTTTTCAATTACAACTTAATAATGTTATTCAAACAATAATTGTTGTAAAAAGTGATGAGATAAAGTTGAAACCTTCTAAATACACATGAATGTGTAACTAATTCCCTTTAAAGAGTGATTCCGAAAGAGTTCAACCTGAACAGGGTTTGTATACAAACTCAAACTAAAAGCATTTATTTCACGTACCTAAACCAATTACAGGCGCTATTGAATTGTCAAGGGGTCGGTCAGTCAGAAAGATGAAGCTAGTTGCCCATTCCAAAGCGTAGTAGGTACCTATGGAGAAGAACGGGCAAGAAACTCCACGGACACTCTTTTAAATCATATAATTGTTACAAAATATTGGTTACATCATTCATGTTGAAATTATACATGTGAGAAAGACGTGCACGTTGAAAACGTCCGTACTAAAAAAGATAAAAACAATTCGGAAATTTATACTTTCATCACTTTGGAACAGCAGTGCGATTCTGTAACTATCTCACCGTGAAAACTTAGGTGAAGTGAGCGTGGACTGAGCTGTCATTCCAACTAATGCTACGGATTGACACTATTGACAGCTCAATCTAAGCTCACTTCACCTAACTTTTCACGGTGAGATTTGTACAGAATCGATCGGCAGACCATAGCTGCCCGATGACATAAAGTTCCCAGTGCGCTAACCTGGAGGAAGGCGACAGTGCCGTGCGGCGTGGTGCTGGCGTGGAGCTGCGGGTCGCTGGCCACCAGCAGGTGCCGCAGCCGCGAGCGCGACGCGCCGCCGTCCAGCGCGCGGTGCCACGTTATGTGGTCGCCGGCGCACAGCTTGTTACCTGGACAGGGAATATTTTGTGTTCCAATTGGCTGACAATCAAGTAATCAAGTAGTTTTCCGATGTCAGTGTTTCCGCGGTATTTTAGCTAAATACATACGTCATAGTTATCGCAAAAACAGCATGGGAATGTGGAGTCTTGGATTGTCGTGATGTGGCCATCATCATCTGCCTAGCCTTTTCCCAACTATGTTGGGGTCGTCTTTCAGTCTAATCGGATGCAGCTGAATACCAGTATATTACATGGAGCGACTGCCTATCTGATCTCCACAATCAAGTTACTGGGTAATATGATACCCGTTGGTAAGATTGGGTATCAGACTTTCGGGTTTCTGACTACCCCTAACGACTGTCAAAGATCCACGAATGACAGCCGGGACCAACGGCTTAACGTGCTTTCCGAGGCACGTAGGCGTCTTGGTATGTAAAGATGGTCACCCGTCCACGGACCAACCGCGGCTAGCGTAGCTTAACTTATTAAATCGACCCGTGCGGTTACGTACGCCAAAACTACTAAACGGATTTGGATAAAATTTGGCACACAGATAGTTTATAACCAGGATTGACACACAGGATACTTTTTATCCCGATATTCCCACGGGATCAAAACTTATGCGGGTGAAACCGCGGGGGCAGCTAGTTAAAAAATAATTAATTAGATTTTTTTTTTTTTAAATAGGATTCCTAAAATTTTCACAATAGGACCTACCCCTCTGTCTCGGTATCACCCAAAGGTTGACTGGTAGAAAGTGCCTCAGGCATTAAACCCGCCTTACATTTGTGTTAAAGTATTTGTCGCATCTTTGACTATTTATTGGTTTAGACGCTCAATTGATTTTTGTAACACCGGTGAACGCAGTGACGTCACATGTCACGACATATTAAATAAATAACAAACGCCGCCATTCTTTTTGTTACACTACACATAATGAGATTTATGATTTCTATTAGAACTCTTAAAATTGAAAAGTATTTGTAACATCTACATACCAGTAGTAAAAACATATCTAGCGAGCGCTTGCAACAAAGCAGCCGGCCACAGCGGCGGTTGAGTCAATCCCTCCTCAGCAGACAAACGGATGGTGAGCTCGAAACCGTAACCGGACGGCGCGTCCCGGGACAGATCCGGCGCCGGATGCACGCGGCCGTCGCCGTGCAGGTCTGAGAGGCCGAAACTGAAAGCAGATGGAAGAAACAAAACTTTATTAAAGGGGAATGAACTAAAATCTGGCGTTGAAAAATTACCCAAGGGACTGGCGGCATTGCACAACACAAACGCGGCGTGGCGGCAGGCAAACGCGTGGGGGAGGCAAACGTGTGGAGGAGGCAAACGCGTGGGGGAGGCAAACGCGTGGGGAGGCAAACGCGTGGGGGAGGCAAACGCGTGGGGGAGGCAAACGTGTCGGGGAGGCAAACGCGTGGGGGAGGCAAACGCTGTGCTTTTACCTTGGCCAGAGGGCCAAGTTGTCGCGCAATTAGCATAGATACAATTTTCCAACATCAATCGTTGGGCAATTGCACGCCAAACACAACACCCGTCTGGTCCGAAGATCCTCCCTTTTCTATGGAGGATGAGTGAACTTTACGCCCTGTTCCTGTTAGGGCTGGCTTAGTCTTTGCCATACTACCTGCTAATGCCACCAGTCTCTTTGGTACATTCCCAGTAGATAGTGATGCGGAGGATGCGGCCGTTGACAATGGTTTTCGTCATTAGATCACTGTAAAGTTTCGCCAGCTAATTTAGTATAACCCTGTATTTTGAGTATTAATTACTTACCTAATGTAATGCCAATGAGGCAGTATGTGTTCCTCAGGCTTCCCAGGGTTCCAGTACATGCTGATATAGTCCAGGGGATCATGACCGCCTAACCTGAAAGTAGGCAAAACAAATATGAAACTAATACATTCCTATTTAAAGATATAATAGAATAGTGAATATTTTGAATTGAATATATTGAATACTATACGAGAGCAGTGGTGGCCCAGTGGTCGGCCGCGACTTACGAGTTGTAGGTCGTAGGTTCGAACCCAGACAGGCGCTTTACTTTGTGTAAATTATTTCTCTCAAAACGGTGAAGGAAAACATCGTGAGGAAACCGGCATGTCCTAGAAGCAAAAATTCGAAGATATCCCGCACTGGGCCCGCGTGGTGGATTACGGCCCGCTCCCTCTCACCGAGAGAAGGCCTGTGTCCCAGCAGTGGGAACATTATAGGCTGATTATGTTATGTATATTGAATACTAGCTGTGGCCGCGGCTTCTCCCGAATAAGTTTCGATCCCGTAGGAATATCAGGATAAAAAGTATCCTATGTGTTAATCCTAGTTATAAACTATCTGTGTACCAAATTTCATCTAAATCTGTTCTTCTGTTTTTGCGTGAAAGAGTAACAACGAGATGTGGGAATGAGTCTCATATAGAAAATATAGTTTTTTAGAACTTTTCTCCATTGGTCTGGATGTATGTTCCGGATTTCGCGCAAAAACGGCTGAACAGGTTTGGACGAAATTTGGCACACGGATAGTTTAGAATAAACACATAGTGTAATTTTAATCTTGTACGTTCCAGTGGGATATTTTCAGACATCCAAGCGGGTGAAGCCGCGGCCAAAAGCTAGTAGTAATTAAATGTGGGATTATGTGAAAAGAAATGTTATTCTAGCAATTTCTTTTGTATTGTAGGTGTGATACAAACACACATATATTATACACAGAATAGACAAAATGAAAGATTTCTGAAGAAATTTCTATGGTGTCATGCTACACATGCAGCCAGACTTTGGAGAACCAAATGTTTTGCAAGTTATACTAACAATTCAGTCCCACCCAAGATATAGATACAGTGCAGTTATATATTTTAGGACATGTACGTGCAGAACACACACAGGCACAGCAGCGGAGCGCTGAGCCTCTGTGGTGCCATACATGAACACACCCCTAGCACAGGCATACTTTGGATAAATTCGTATTCTACTAGTGCATATTGTTGAGAAGCTTACCAATACTTGAGTCTTGTAGTCACTTGCAGAGGGTTGGGCTGGTCTGGGTAAAGCCTGGAGCAAGTTTCACACAATGCTGTCAGTCCGGCTGGAACTAGGCGATCTATGGAAGATGTTACTAAGATAGAAATAGACTTGCCTATGGGTTTCAGTAACAATGGGAATGAGTGTTCCATAACCTTTTGACCATAGTCACAAATACCTAGATGAAAAGTCAAATTACTCCCTGCACATCAACACCGAAGAGTGGAGGACACAACTTGGCTTGTCATCTATTTGGGACAGTGGTTATCAAGGGTTTATAGAGCTATGAGATCGATTCATAGTATCAGTTTGTACATGAATGGCTATGTTTGTAGTGAGTAAGTGTCCTTAGAGTTTCTTGCCCGTTCTTCTCCATAGAGATCTACGTTTTGGAATAGGCGACTAGCTTCAACTTTCTGACTAACTGACCGACTATTTAATTTTGAGAATTCAAAAGTGCCTGTAAATATGGTTTAATTGAAATAAATGCTTTGAAGTTAGAGTAGTGGATGTTCAGCTGGTATGTACAGGTCTAAGACAAGGGGATCAGGGGTCATGTCAGGTGTTTATGGAGTTCTATACTTCTGTACACTGACTACATGTCTGCGAACTGGTACCAGCAGAGCATGGACAAAACTAAAGAGCTGGCAAATCCCAAGTAGTTTGGTAAAGCCAACCGACCTTTTTTCTAACTGGCTAAAATCTAGGATGAGTAAAATGATTCCTTTACCTGCTTGTCCCATTTGTTCCCGATCCATTTCCTGCGAGTTCCCGGGAATGCTGTCAGCTGTTGTCGTGGGCTGCGCAGACGCAACGAAGGACAATGCACTGCTCCGGACTACGCCGCCCGGGGGCGGAGCGCCCGGTCCGCTACCACTAGACATTTTAACTAAAATGAGGAAGGTTGAGCAAGGGTTTTAGTGTAAAAAGTAGGTTTTGTTCCAAAAAATATAATTTGTAGCCTTTAGTAGTCTGTGCATGTTTTTTGTTGTTTTCTTTTTTGATGTTCAGAACAAATTTCTTCTCATTAGAAGCATAACAATGACAGATGCTTATGGAAATAACACTGAGCGAAAGCAGGACATAAAAATTAATGCTCAGGAGTAAGGATTTTGTAATAACCGTAACGTTTTTGCTAAGTTTCTGAACGAGGTATTGTTGACGTACGTTTCTATAGCAAAAAAAAAACAAGAATAATGATCAAAGGAATTATCCAAGGAATTACCACACACAACTGGTGTAATATTACAAACATATATGTTCTTGTTAAAACAACACACCTTTTATTTTGGAAACCATTAAAAATTATGTGATGATGATGTTGTATTTTTTTTACAATAGGGGTGGCAGCACAGGCCATCAAATCTACTTATGTGGAAAACGTGCCTTATTAACATTCTTTTAAGTATATATCTGTAACTATTGTAATATTATTACATCTAAGTTAAAACCCGTCTATGTATTCGACTGAAAGACTCGTATCTTTGGCCATGAATAAATATTATTTTTTAAAAAATGGAAGGAAGCGAACTGTCAATGTCAATAAAAAAGTCATAAAATTTCAGAACGATTACGAACATCCGTTCGGTTCGGTTCTTTCACTGTTTATTTGTTTGTGAAATATTTCGATCATTTCAGTCGTTTTGCTTTATTTTTATACAGAAACAACGCACCCATATACTAAAAATAACTTTTCAGACATCCCTCGCTGCAGCAATCGTAATATAAAACAGTAAAAACGTTATTTTTCACAAAAATGCGCTACATATTTTTAACTACTATATTTAGCGTAGTTTTCGCTTACGAAAAAGATATGACGATTATGGTGCAAGCGGGAAAAGTGGACTGTTTCTATCATAAAGTGCTCCCTAACGAAATTATCGACATAGAATATCAGGTAAGGTGTAAAATTATATTTTATCGCCGTTAGTAGATAACCTCTTTCTTAAGGGCTTAGAGATAAAATAAAACATCGAACTCTTCACTAATATCTATTATTTGGCCATGTTTTTTCAACTGATAACTTTTAAAGTTTATTGACTTTGTAAAACGTGAATTAAAAATAAATCCTAGTGGTGTTTCGACTTTTCTTTTGTAATTTAACAATAAAACTTGATTTTCACGAAGCACTTCTTGGCTAGACGCCAAATCAGTTGCTGAACTGAAATGCATGAGTAATATACTCAACACAACATCATTCACTAGTGTAGTATTATTTCTTTTATTCTTATTCTTCATTCTCCTGCCCTTAACCCTTTTTTTTTTTTTTTTTGTTTCGCGGTGGAAATCCTCATGGACTCCCTCCATCGTGGGGCTAACGGAGGGGTATGCCGGACTCTTACCGGCTAAAACAACTGCGGTGTTCCACCTCTGCCTGTGGCCGGGGGTGCGTGATTTGTATAAGCATTCACCGCTCCCCCGACAGGCCTTAACCCGCTGTTCCTCAGCGGGTCCCACTTCCCCGTGCGGCCATTCCCACAATGGTCACATCCACTCTCGAGTGGCGCGCGTGGAATTCGTGGTAACTAAATACAGGATGGATCCCTTCTCTTCAATGTTCGGACTTCTCCTTAGCATATAGATGGCAAAAATTTCAAACATTTTTGGCCCAAAATTCAGCTGCGTGAACTCCGCTCACTGACAAAGTAGAAATAGGTTTTTTAAACTGAAAGTACTGATCCAACAGAAAAAATCTTTCACTGGTTGGAAACTACACTATTGCCGAGTGCCACAGGTGCCATTTTATAGTATAGTTGACTACAATGCAGGCAAAGTCGCGGGTAGAAGCTAGTAAAAAATAAACCTCCCTTATATAAATTTTACCATTCAACCCACGATCCACGCGAGACACAGTGGCTTTTTAATTAGTTCTGTGATGACAGCATTCAATGGATTAATATACTATGTACAGGCTAAGGTGATAATTTATAATAATAATAAAATCTTTATTTCGGACTAAGTCCTGCAAGTTTTATAAATGAGCCTGTATTGTCCCACTGCAGGCCAAAGGCCTCCTTTCCCTCTTTCCACTTATCCCGGTCTACTGCGATTGTGGGCCAATCCTTTAAGGAGTCCAGCTCATCCCGCCATCTCTTACTGGTCCTGCTGCGCGGTCATTTCCTGCCATTTGGGATCCACAGAGTGGCGGCTTTTGCATATTGCTGCTCCGTTCTGCTATTTGTGTTTTGGAACGAAGTATAGGGTTTTTAAGGCGACAATTACTTTTACTATATATGGTGTTTGATAAGCCCCAGTTACAGCCATTTGTTTTAATTTGGCTGTAAATGTTAGAACAGGGGTGGTCAACAATGGGGAGGTGCAAAATATTTTTTTTAATTGCTAACTGTTATTTGCGACTATTTGGTATAATCAGTTATGGGTTGTCAAAAACCCTTACCAAGGGGTATCGTATTACCCTGTTACTGGGTTGTGGAGGTCAGATAGACAGTCGCTCCATTTAAAAACTGGTACTCAGACTGGAAGCCGACCTCAACATAGTTGGGAAAAGGCTAGGCAGATGATAATGGTATAATAAGCACTTTTAAACACATCTCTCTCTGCCTCGTTGGTATAGTCTGGTGGTTGCATGCGCTACTGCTGAGCATGAGGTCCTGGGTTTGATTCCCACATTGGGCAGTGTTTTTCCATCAGGAATGTCTCAGTAACAGCCCGGAGTCTGGATTAGTGCCCCGTTAATGGCAATAGACTCGCCCCCTATTCATCGTCATCATATCAGCTGAAAGACGTCCATTGCTGGACATAGGCCTCCTCCAAGCACCTCCAACTCGACCGGTTCCGTGCTTCTCGCATCCAACGGGTTCCTGCGGCCTTCACACGGTCGTCGGTCCACCTTGTCTTGGGAGGTCTTCCAACGCTACGTCGTTCGATAACCGGTCGCCACTCCAGAACCTTTCGGCCCCATCGGCCATCTGTTCTGGAGCAATGTGCCCTGCCCACTGCCCCCCACCACTGCCACAAGTTTGGCAATTCTTCAATTGAAGGTGCTGTCAGTGTTAAAATGCTACCACTTAGGTGTGGATGATTGTATGTGTTTCCAGTTATCGCTACGTCGTCCGGTACGCCCCCTATTACACGGGACGTAAACATAACTAGCGTTTAGTACGTTGGCGTTCAAAATACGCGAATTGACGTGGAGTTGTGGACACCAGCCTGTATTACCTAAAATAACTGATGAAATGTGGGTAAGATAGCTGCACCTCTGACAAACCTTTCGGAGAATAATAGCCTCCCGACCGATTTCGGTCACGGTGGTCAATCTCAACGGAGATCAGCCAGATACGCAGGAGATATTATAGTGCACAAGTGTGTGCGTAAACTCAGGTGCACTCTCTGTTCCTTTACTCTCATAGTCCGATAGGACGGTAATCCGACACGATCTGGGAGAGATCAGGCGCAGGACCAACGGCTGCCCCGTTGGTGTCGTGGTTGCAAGCGCGACGGTTGAGCGTGGGGTCCTGGGTACGAAATGGTTAGTGGGTTTTTTCATTAGGAATGTCTCAGTAACAGCTCGGAATTTGGAAGTTGGTGGTGTGAAAACCCCGTGACTCGGATAGCACGTTTCGGCTGCCATGGCTTATTTTATTTTAATTTAATATTTGGATGGCTTTTTTTTTCATCTTTTCATTACGAACGCTTTTAACGTTCTGCACCGTTCTCACATGCATAATTTTTAACATGAATGAAGTAACCAATACTTTGTAACCATATTATTTTGATTTCAAAGAGTGTCCGTGGAGTTTCTTGCCCGTTCTTCTCCATAGGAACCTACAACGCTTTGACATGGGCAACTAGCTTCATCTTTCTGACTAACCGACCCCTTGACAATTCAAAAGTACCTGTAATTGGTTTATTTGAAATAAATGCTTTGAGTTTGAGTTTGAATACAGGCGTTATGTAATGTTATACAAATAAAAGGTTGCCAATACCTGCTTGACAAGTTTTATCAGAACAATAAAATGAGTGATAATAATACAAATAAATTAGTCAATAGTGAAATGGTGTTATTTCGTAACTGATAAAAATTTAAGTCCACTTTTTTATCGTAACATCACGCCTTTATATCCCTGAAGGGGGGGCAGAGGTGTACCTATAGTACGCCCACATTCCGCCATCTCAGCCTAACCCTTCGCGGAACACAGGTGTGATATTATGAAACACTGATAACTGGAAACACGTAAAGTCATCCACAGATCAGTCAGTGGTAACGTTTTGACACTGGGCCACTGGCAGCACCTTTAATTGAAGAATTGCCAAACTTAAGTGGCAGTGGGCAGGGCACATTGCTCGCAGTACAGTACAGATGACCAATGGGGCCGAAAGGTTCTGGAGTGGCGACCGCGTACCGGAAGACGTAGCGTTCGAAGGCCTCCCACAAGGTGGACCGACGACCTTGTTAAAGCCGCAGGAACCCGTTGGATGCGAGAAGCACAGAACCGGTCGAAGTGTAGGTGCTTGGGGGAGGCCCATGTCCAGCAGTGGACATCTTTCGGCTGAAATGATGACGATGATGATGAGACCTTTAAGTCGTAGCAGTAAGGGCGATTTTCGTAGTGCAAGTGTTACCAGTGACGTGAGACCGTATTCGATTTGATTACATGTGATAAAAAATCCATAATCACGATCTTGCAGGTTTTTCAATTAAAAATTAATCACACGTGTCTGTAGCTAGTTAATAAACTATTAATCAAACGGTGGACTTGGCTTATTCTGGCAAAATCCTACTAATATTATGGATGTTTGTTACTCTTTCACGCAAAAATTACAGAACGAATTTGGATGAAATTTGGCACACACAGATGGTTTATAACCAGGATTAACATATAGGATACTTTTTATCCCGATATTCTCACGGGATCGAAACTTATGCGGGTGAAACCGCGGGGCGCAGCTAGTAGATTATACAACCTGTTGGTTTTTCAACTTACGGCGCTGAGGCGAGCGTGAAATCCCAACAGCGCGCTTTTAGGCATTCGAAGTTCTTCGTTCGCATAATATCATAGTTATCACAAATTCACAGCAACTTCATAAAATTTTTAATTATGGAATCCAACGATAGTCCACACGTTTATGTGCATTGTGTTTTTATCTCTCGGTTACATGTATGGGGAGAGCCAACCCTAATTGGTTTTGTCGTAATTTCACTACATAATTGTTTAGCATAATCAGCCTGTTCCTACCGCAGAGACACAAGCCTCCTCTCTTCGAGGGCGTGGGTTGTAATCTACCACGGGCCCAGTGCGGGTTGGTAGATATCAGAGAGGGGCAATTCTCGTAATTTTAAGAACGTTCACAGTCTGATCTCAGTCTCAATCTGTCAAAAAATCCTCGTATTTTCCCTACATTTTCACAAGTTTTTGACATTTGTTTGTCGCCGTAATGAGACTGCGACTAGATTTTGAACGTTTTAAATTACGAGAATTGGCCTTCTGATGTCTTTGCACTATTGGTTCTAGGACATGCCGGTTTCCTCGTGATGTTCTTCCATCACCGATATCACTAATGTTCAAGATAAACTCTGAAATTACTTACATATGAATTGAAAAGTCCCATTTGAACCCACAACCTCATGCATGAGACGACATAATGTGAAAAAACCTCATGATGATGTGATTTGTTGCAGGTCATAGACTCGACACACGGCGACTTGGACGTGTCATTCCAAATGACGGACCCGGTGGGCCGCGTCATCGTCGCAGACTACAAGAAGCCAGAGAATTCTCACCGACATACCGCCACGCTGAACGGGGACTACCGTTTCTGTTTCGATAACAGCTTTAGTACTTTTAGCCAGAAAACTGTGAGTATTTTATTTCTTTTTGTCGGTGAAGTTGTTATTGTGATTGTCTATGGGTGGGGCGGCCATAAAGCACGGAATGCGACGCCGTTACTAATGATATTCGAGCCGCAATTAAAGTGCTACAAGGTTCTTTTGACGTGTGGCCAAAATCGGAACTAACGCCGCCATCTTGTCTATCAATGCATTTCACAAAACAATTGCACAAATGTTAACCAACAGCGCCCTCTGTGTAAACGGTGAAGGAAAACATCGTGAGGAAACCGGCGTGTCCGAGAACCATAAATTCGAAGACATGTGACATCTACCAGAATACTAGACCCTATCAGAATACCAGCGCTGTGACATTTATTTTTTAAATGTCGTAGCGACATGCTGAGATAGGAGCCTTTTGGCCTCGTATAGAATTTTCTGTTTCATTTTTCTTTTTGTTACTTTTTTTTTTAAATACCTACAAATTTTTTTTTTTAACTGTGTTTAGTTTATGATCTTCCTGTACGAATCGCAATAAATACTTTTTCTTTCTTTCTTTACCAACCCGCACTGGACCCGTGTCCACTCCCTCTCACAGAGAGGAGGCCTGTGTCCCAGCAGTGGGAAAATTTTAGGCTAATTATGCTATATACGGACAGTTATGTAACATCAGAAGCTAGGTGCACGGTTCCAATGGGTCATTTGCCATGGAGAAGAGCCGGCGAAAAATTACACGGTTACTCTTAAAAATGTGCCAACGCCACCTTGCTGAGATGCAAATATTTTTAATAAAAATACCTATAGGTGCCATGTTTGTTTACAGGTATTCTTCGACATGCTAATAGATGGCGAAGAACAAGAGGAGAAAGATTATGATGATAAAGAAATGGAGCTTGGTAAGTTCTATGGTTAAACACAATGGCGCCGATTCCCTTGTTCACAAACTAAACTAAATTTAAGTTCAGTGCATCTTTTTCTTTCTATTTCATTAAGAAAAAGGACAAAAGATAAGTATTAGTTTAGTCCTGTCAAATTAGTCAGCGCCTGACGTAAATTGACGTATTTTTAGTCGCCATGTTTTTAATTACGTCTAGACTTGCCGTGGAGTATCTACATTCGACAGTACTAAACTAATATTTATCTTCTGTCCTTTTCTTAATGAAATAGAAAGAAAAAGATGCACTGAATTTAAATTTAGTTTAGTTAGTGAACAAGAGAATCGGCGCCAATACCTTATTTAAGAGTCTGCAATAGAAGACTAGATTATATCTGGTTCAGACTAATATCACCACCGTTTATTGAAATATCTAAATCCCAATACACCGGTTTCCTTCCGTGTGCGAAAATGCGCATGATACTAAAATCACCCTAAGACTCGCTTGCACCATAAATCACTAAAGTTTTGGTTTCCTAGGAAAGCGGTTCCGTACTCATATTATAATGGCTGTAAGTGGAAGTTTTGGGCCAACAAGATTTAAAATTCAGTTGTGCCAGCGACACGAGGAAGACGAAGATCGGCTGCACACATTATTATTTAGCGTTACCATGACAATCAAGTCAACTCACTGCGTGTGAGAGAGGTGTCAAAACAAAGCAGAAACGCGACTATATTTTGACGCGGTAGGGCGAATCTAAAGGTACTCCCTCATCGGGAGCATTTGCCTGTAATGTAACGTTACAGATTCAAGCATTATATCAGTGAGGGAGGAAAATCGAGCATTACAGCGCGCACCTTGTATTGACACAGAACTAGTATAACATCAGTGAAGGAGGAGAACCGAGCATTACAATACGCACATTGTAATGATACAATGTGTAATACTTTGATACAACTTGCAACATCAATGCGCTCGACTTGTAATTAAATGTTCCCGGAGGGCCGTGAATGCTCGCAAAGTCAAATCTGTAATGTTACATTACACGCGAATACTTGTCAGTCAGGGAGGTAGTATTGTAATGTAATGTTAAAAGTCGTATCTGTACGCGAATGCTCGCGATTTGCGTGTAATGTAACGTTACATTACACGCAAATCGCGAGCATTCGCGTGTGAGCGACGGCTGTCATGAAAATGATGTTAGCAACAATTGTCGCTAACATCATTTTCATGACAGCCGTCGCTACGACCATTAAGTGCAGCCATCGCTCTTCAAGGAAGCCAAAGCTTTAGTGCGGTTGGTGTTAAACGTATTTAAAACTTCGCTTTGATTCTGTCAATCGTTTTAAGATGACAGAGCCAGAATGATGTTTTTAATTCGTTAAGCGTTAAACGTAATCAGTGATTTTTTGTAATAGTGGACCTAAATATGTAAGAAATCTTTGGACTGACCGCTGCAAAAGTAGTTTGACCTTGCAGTATACATATCATACCTTGTAATACATACTTACGTAATCATCTGTCCCCCCAGGAAACGCAGCAGAAACTTACATGATGAGAGTACGCGACATATCAGAATCAGTCTCCAAAGTTAAAGACAACATGTCCACCGCGCGCAGACTGCAGGAGTTACACTCTGCACACGAGGCGAGGGACAGGAATCTCGCTGAGGACATGTGTGACAGGTGAGAGAGAGATACAGTTATGATACGATACAGTAGACAAAGTTATTGAACATATGAAGCAATGGTTATGAACAATATATGATTAGCCATCAATCCTTCAAAATGATTCAGTTTGAGGTTATTAACTTCAAAAAAGGAGGAGGTTCTCAATTCGACGGTGTTTTTTTTTGTGTTTGTTTTTTACGCGATTACTCCGCCAATTGTGGACCGATTTTCAAAATTATTTTTTTGTTCGAAAGGTGATACTTGTGAAGTGGTCCCATAGTCACCAAGACAGAATCTGATGATTGGTTCCTGGAGAAATCGAGGGCAACCCTCAAATTTTATGGGCCCACACATCGTTTTTTTAAACCAAAATTACTGGTGAAAATTACAACTTAAAAGTGAAAAATAAAAACTTTTTGCAAAAAAAAAAAACCGACTTCCAAAAAAGACTACAACGTGAAAAATAACTTTAATTTCGGAAGTCGGTGGCAAACAACGAAAATGCGAACCCAACGACACCGACTTCCGAAATTAAAGTTATTTTTCACTTTGTGTCTTTTTTGGTTTTATTTTTTGCAAAAAAGTTTTTTTTATAAGATACTTTCGGATAAGGCCACACATTCGCACCACTGTGCACGCTCTTTCTTTCACGTTTAAATATAATGTCAATATGGCGCCGATTCCCTTGTGCACAAACTAAACTAAATTTAAGTTCAGTGCATCTTTTTCTTTCTATTTCATTAAGAAAAGGACAGAAGATAAATATTAGTTTAGTCCTGTCACATTAAGACACTCCATAGACAAATTAGACGTGATTAAAAACATGGCTACTAAAAATACGTCAATTTACGTCAGGCGCTGACTAATTTGACAGGACTAAACTAATATTTATCTTCTGTCCTTTTCTTAATGAAATAGAAAGAAAAAGATTCACTGAACTTATATTTAGTTTAGTTTGTGAACAAGGGAATCGGAGCCAATGGCTAACCCTACTACTGAAGCTTTCATTTTCAAAACTAACATAAAGAAAAATGATTTGATTTTTCTATCTTTGTTTGTTACGCTTTCACGCTAAAACGGCTGAACGGATTTGGATGAAATTAGGCACATTGGTAGGTCATGACCTGGATTAGGACATAGGGTACTTTTTATCCCGATATTCCCACAGGATTGAGACTTATGCGGGTGAAACCACGGGGCGCAGCTAGTAATTAATATGTATTTTCTTTTTGTTTCAGAGTATTAACGTGGTCAATAGGACATGTACTATTAATGTTATTAGTTGGATTTACACAGGTGAGCCCTTACCCTACTGTCTTACACCCGGTTTCTGAATTGAGAATTTGTCCATCATTACTTAAAGTGAAAGCCATCGAATTCAAAATATCTCACTGTGTATGCAGACATTTTGACTTTCCAATTTCCCGATTCCGAAACCGGGTATTATTCGACTAAGGGCTGATTTTACAATCGACATATATTTTTTATTCCAGGAATAAAATTGACGTTTGACAGTTTTTGTATGAAATAACTGACAAAATTATTCTTCGAATAAAGTTATCAGATGATTAGATAATTTTTATTCAAGGAATAAAATTGACATTGGCAGTTTTTGTATGGAAGAACTGTCAAAATATCAAAATTATTCCTCCAATAAAATTATCTGGTGTTGGAAAAATCAGCCCTAAATCTTTATTTACATCTTCCCCCTTTTATTCTGTTACACCTTGTATAACCTTTTGAACGCCAGAGTATAAACGTATCGCCGTACCCCTGACGCCAGGCCACTTTTCTGTCAAATGACCTTCATAAAAATTAGGGATTCCAAAACTTATATCGATATACAACTGAGTTTTTATTTTCGTCTTTAATTTTCTAATAAACCGTACTCACGACACTGAAATTTTATTTAACCTGCCACTATATTCCAATATAGTAATCTTTACACAGCATTTAACAGAGAATATCAATGAAAAAGCAGATATTAGAAAACTATAAAAATATATTTATTACAATATGGTTACAACACTATTCAACATGACTTGTCTTGGTATTGTGACAATGGCGTTGCTTGCCAGTCAATTTTATGACATTCTCGCATCTGAATTAGGGATGTAGCAGTGTACACGTTGGCTATCGATTCTAATGAGTATTCTTATCTAATATAATATCTATCCATATCTAAAATACGCAAGGATTTTAATGTAGTAATAAAAAAAAATTAAAGCACTTCACTAAACTTAATCGCCTGTGCTTACGACGTCACCGTTGTGTCATAGATTTATGACTACGGCGTACAAGGGACAGATAATATTGGTTTGCGCTAGGGATACATACGCAAGAGATGAGTTTAACAAGTGTCCATATTAAACATTTGCATATTTTATTTTTGATTGTGTCGCTAGAGGCATGGTTGTATAAGGCTGAGTTGTTTTAAAAATACGTTTTATTTCTCCTGATACCAACTTATACACAAATAATATACTCTGGACTAAAATTTCATATTCATCTTCTTAAGTTTTTATTGATTTTACAATCATACGTCACAACACTAGCTGTCACATATAGCAGACTACGGCGTGTGAGACACTCCTTTTATACGCGTTTAACATCTACTTTTAACACAACAAATTTCTCGATATTGGTGGTTTATTTATATTAGTTTCATACAATACAATTTAGACGGAAGCTTAAACTTTTAAATAATATAAATAAAAACACACAAAAGTAATGATTAAATTGTTTATTTCATAATATGGCGCGACGTGTATTTTGTCATATATTTGTGACGTTGGCGTTCAGGGTAAGATTTCGTTTGTCACATATATGTGACAATGGCGTTCAAAAGGATAAGGAACTCTTGTGCAAAATTTCAGGTTTCTAGACCCAACAGTTATGCTCTACTCTCTACTTTTATTACTGTATCTAATATATTTATTGTTTATTTTCAGGTAATATTTGTAAAAAGTTTATTTGAAGACAGAAGAAATTTTAGAAAATTAGTTCCTGGATTTTCATCTCAATGAGTTGGTGTATCGCCGACATCTTGCCAACCATATCACAAAATACTATAATTTTAGTTAATTCAACCAATTTGTAAAGCTAAAAGTGAACCATGATATTTCCGCGTTAAGTCAAATAGAAATTTAAAATCATCATCATCTGCCTAGCCTTTTCCCAACTATGTTGGGGTTAGCTTCCAGTCTAACCGGACGCAACTAAATACCAGTATTTTACGTGGAGCGACTATCCGAGAGGCAATTCCAGTATTTTTAAGAACGTTCGCATTCTGTCTGTCTATTAAGAATATCTCAAATTTTCCTATTTTTTGACAAGTTTTTTACATTGATCGTCGCCGAGATAAGATTGCAACTAGATTTTGAACGATTTTAATTACTGGGAATTGGTCTTCGGACCTCCACAACCCAGTTACTGGGTAACGCTATACATAAACTGAAATTGTAAATACCTATACTACTAGTAAAATTATTCAAAATTCGTTGTCACAAAAATATTCATACACACACATACATAAACTCACACCTCCCCATGGGGGGTAGGCAGAAACTACAGAATGCCACCTACTACGATCCTTACATAGGTACTGCTTTTGCCTCGATTACGTTCATACGTTCTACACACCTGACCTTTCTGAAGAACATCACCAATAAGGTCTATATGTGGCAGTAGTAGTCCAGTGGTAACCACCTCACATTTACGAGTCGTAGGTCGTGGTTTCGAACCTGGCAGGCGCTTTACTTTGTGCAAATAATTTCATCACAACTGCTCTCAAAACGTTGAAGGAATACATCGTGAGGAAACCGACATGTCATAGAACCAAAAATTCGAAGACATGTGACATCTACCAACCCGCACTGTGCCCGCGTGGTGGATTGCAGTCCACTCCCTCTCGGAGGTAGGAGGCCTGTGTCCCAGCAGTGGGAACATTACAGGCTGATTATGTTATGTGTGGTGTGTGTAAAGATATAGATATTATTAATTAATTGTAAGTTACTCTTGCCAAAGCACAAATGTAGCATTTATTTGTTAGTCCGTACATTGTACAAACGACGCACAATAATTAGGTTTAAATAAACTAAGTTAACTAGTGTAAATTGTTGTTGTATTATTTTCTTTTCCCTACATATTACAATACAGATGCCAGCAAGTCAAGCTACCCGAAACTGTCAAATTTTCCCAATCAACCTTGAACCTTAATGCTTTAGCGATAAAGTTGAAAATCTATTAAAGAAATTTGACAGATTGTGGTAGCTTGATGTGCTGGCGTCTGTACTAGCTGCGTCCCGCGGTTTCACCCGCGTAAGTTTCGATCCCGTGGTAATATCGGGATAAAAGTATCCTATGTGTTAATCCTGGTTATAAACTATCTGTCTGCCAAATTTCATCCAAATCCGTTCAGTAGATTTTGCTGGAAAGAGTAACAAACATCCATCCATCCATACAAACTTTCGCGTTTATTATTGTAGGATTTTTATCTCACGAAGCGACGCGTGCTTTGCTTGTGATAAAATAATAATAATCCCCCGCCCGATTTCGGTCATAGTGGCCCATCTCAACGGAGATTAGCCAGGTACGCAGGAGATATAGTGCACAAATGTGTGTGTAAACACAGGTGCACTCTCTGTTCCTTTACTCTCATAGTCTGATGGAACGGCAATCCGACACGACTGGAGTGCCGGACCAACACCCCCAAAACTTCGAAACTCCGGGCTGCTAATGAGAAATTCCACAAAATTACCACTACGTAGAGCCCTGAGACAGCTTGAAGGTTTCGCAGCAGACCCCGTAGAAGATGACGCAACGAGCTGGGGAAACCAAACGATCAGTGGTCTTCTTTAGCCCTGGATCAAAAGTGCTGGAAGTCATGGAGAGAGGTCTTTGCCCAGCAGTGGGCTGATACAGGCTAACAGTAAGAGTAGCAGTAATTAAACACAATAAATTGAAAAAAGATTTTTTATTTTCTTTTAAATACATTGCTTACATCTAGTATTTACAATGATTATGTATTTATCTATACTACAAATTTTCGTTATTTTATCACCATCATTATGATGATGAATGACTAAAAATACAAAAAATATGATTTGGCAACCTCGTCCATCTGCCTGCCTTTTCCCAACTATGTTAGGGTCGGCTTCCAGTCTAACCGGATGCAGCTGAGTACCAGTATTTTACATGGAGCGACCGCCTACCTGACCTCCACAACCTAGTAACTGGGTAATACGATACCTCTTGGTAAGACTGGTTGTCAGACTTTCGGGCTTCTGACCACCCTTAACGACTGTCAAAAATCCACGAATGACAGCCGGGACCAACCGCTAAGGGCCGATTTTTTGATCCGTAGTTAAACTCAACCAATTGTTAAAAATAGTAACGAATGGTTAATTTTTTTTCAAAATGTGTGTTTTGATCTACTTTTAGCTTATCTAATGATATAATATAATTGCTAATGGTCAAATAATCAACTATTAGTTAAAAAAATAAACTAAAAACTGATCAAAAAACACATTTTGCTAAAATTTAACCATTAGTTACTATTTTTAACAATTGGTTAACGTGTTTGATGATTTGTCAACCTAATTTAAATAATAGATATTTATCACATAAGATGAGTCGTACAGTCAGCAACAAAAGTCGGTTAACACTTAAATTTTTTTAATCAAAAGTGAACATCAAAATATTGGAAAGAAAATATAAGTGGCGCCGATTCCCTGGTTCACAAACCCAACTAAATTTAAGTTCAGTGCGTCTTTTTTTCTATTTCATTAAGAAAGGGACAGAAGATAAATATTAGTTACGGCAGATTGTGTTTGATAGTGTGTTACGCAAGGGTGTTGCAATATATTATACGTTACAAGACTCATTTCTAAAATAATAGAGAGAATCAAATTCTCTGTACAATGGTCTTTATAACCTTTTTTTAATTGGTTGAAAGTGGCGCCGATTCCCTTGTTCACAAACTAAAGTAAATTTAAGTTCAGTGCGTCTTTTTCTTTCTATTTCATTAAGAAAAGGACATAAGATAAATATTAGTTTAGTTCTGTCAAATTAAGATACTCCATAGACAAATTAGACGCGATTAAAAATATGGCTACTAAAAATACGTCAATTTACGTCAGGCGCTGAATAATTTGACAAGACTAAACTAACATTTATCTTCCGTCCTTTTCTCGTTGCTTTCCTCGTATGTTTCTGTACCCGCATGCGTAACACGCATATATGTTTTTTAAATCGAAACAGCTAGGTTAGGATAGAACTGTGACCACACAACCAGAAACATATTCTTGAATGATAGATATTTAGTCCAATCAGTATTTTAAACTTAGGTAATTCGTAGGTAGGTGTTAGCTGCTTAGGTATTTAAAAACATTAGGTATTTAGATATTAGGGATTTTGAACGTAGGTTTATTTACGTTAGTTCTTTTAATGTTAGATATTGCAATACGTACCCGTTGACGGACATTTTTTTTTTTTTGCTGGGCCTGCTCTATACCTCGGTCTCGCCTGATGGAAAGCGATGGATGAGGTCTATGATGGAACGAGCGTGCCCAGAAATTGCCTGTTCACTCTCGCTTTGAAGGCAGACGGCACTGTTTTGTGGCGCGGTTTATACGCCGTGCCGTGTACAGACGCCAGCACGTCAAGCTACTACAATCTGTCAAATTTCTTTAATAGATTTTCAACTTTATCGTTAAAGCATTAGGTTCAAGGTTGATTGGGAAAATTTTACAGTTTCGGGTAGCTTGATGTGCTGGCGTCTGTACAAAGGGCCTAACTGTTCACGACATACTTCTGTACGGGCCCCTGATCTGACCTGGGGACCTCATGGAAGTTGACCAGGTGTCTCCTGACATGGTCCGGACATCTGTAGATCTTCGGGCAACGTGGACAGATGTACCTGGGCCAATAGAAACCAATGGTTACAATTGTAGCGGTATCTACAACGCCACATGCGAACAACGCGTCATACTGACGTCACGCAAATCCTGCATCTCGCAAGCAGAGTTTACCTCGCAATTAGCATAGATACAATTTCCCAACATCAATCGTTGGGCAATTGCCCGCCAGACACAACACCCGTCTGGTCGGAGGATCCTCCCTTTTCTATGGAGGATGAGTGAACTTTACACCCTGTTCCTCATACCTCTAAACAATGATAATCATCAAATCTATCAAAAATACATCTTATCTTAAACTGGGACAGGGTCAAATTAAATTAGCTAGCGAAACTCCGTAGACGTGATGGGTATCGATATTTAAAACTGATAAAACAAAAAAGAAATTAATTTGATGATTTATTTTGTGGGGTCATCGACCGCAGTTAGTGTATTCACTTGAAAAATCACGTTTTTTTTTGTGTTGACTTCATAGACATGATTAGTATTGATATCTAAAGACGATAAATCTTGGTTTTGGAGGTCAGATAGGCAGTCGCTCCATGTAAAATACTGGTATTTAGTTGCATCCGGTTAGACTGGAAGCCGACCCGATGATGATCTAAAGACGATATAACATATTTTCTTAACTCATATTTCAAGTAACAAAAATAGCAGTGCTCGTTGACCCCTAAGAAAAAAAACATCAAATCTTTAATATTTTTATTTTACCGTGTAACGATAAACCTGTCACATCCGCAGAGTTTCGCTACCTAATTTAATTTGACCCTGTAGGCGTCGCGGCATTTTGATTTTATTTTCAAAATGGCGGCCACGCTTGAAACCTCTATTTATAAATCGATAGCTGACATTAATGCAATCAGAAAATGTAATAGGACCAAAACATATATGTTTATACGTTTGCATGAATGTCAGCTATCGATATATATATATATATATATATATATATATATATAGGTTTCATGCGTGGCCGCCATTTTGAAAAACATTGTTTAAAAAGTACCTCATATCTCTCGATGACGCCCTGGTCTTCCTTGGGCACGCCGTGGCTCCTGGCCAGGTGTTGCCTGACGTTGCCCGGCCGGGTGAACGTGTCCTGACATATGGGGCATATGTACCTGTATTTGCGCTCCCTGTGGACCTTATATTCGTGGACTTGAAGGCGTTTCTTCGACTTCTCCCATTTTTGGCAGACGCTGCACTGTAGGGGGAAAGGGTCGAATTATAATTTGAAATATATTATAATGTATTCTTTTACATCTATCACTGCAGGATTAAGTGTTTATACAGGCTGATTTTTTTAACGGAGCTTGCTACTTTTGTAGCTAACCGTAAAGGACTTTTAAACGTATAAAAATGAAATTTTCGAAAAAAATGCCCTAAAAGAAATTGATTATAATCAAGAAAAATATACTTCTTAAAAAAAAGAACAAGTATTCATAAAAAAGTATCTTTTTCTTAATTAAAGTCAAAATCAAAGCCTTTATTCCAAATAGGCACATAAAATGCACTTTTGAACGTGAAAAATTACAATAAAACAGAATTGATTCTGTACGTTTGGTAGTCTTTTATGTATTTGATAGTTGCTACACGAATTAATGTAAATCGACATTTGTACACAAAAAAAAATAAGGTAACGGCACTAGTGTTTGACATAAATAGTAGAAAAAAACTTGTTTTAACTTAAAAACATGTCACTAGCAGTTGACAAAAATAATAAATAAAACAAAAACATTACTAATAAAAAAAACTCACAAAATTCTCATCTTTCAATATTACATTGAATTTATGACCTTAATTCATTAAAAAAAACTAACAATCTCGTAGTAAGGAAACCACGAAAATTAATTCTACTTTGTTAAAACTAAAAAAAATCTGCCATGCCTTTCCCAACTATGTTGGCGTCGGCTTCCAGTCTAACCGGATGCAGCTGAATACCAGTATATTACATGGAGCGACTGTCTATCTGACCTCCACAACCCAGTTACTGGTAGACTTTTGTTAAAACTAACAATTCCTAGCTATTTATGTCAACCACTAGTGCGCAAGAAAATAATACGAATAATAAATTGTAAGTCAAACAACATGTGCCCTTACCTTACGATTTTGTCCGCGTCGAGAGCATAGGGCCGATTGAATGGTGCCTACTACATAATAGCGCCGATTCCCTTATTCACAAACTAAACTAAAGTTCAGTGCATCTTTTTCTTTCTATTTCATTAAGAAAAGCACAGAAGATAAATATTAGTTTAGTCCTGTCAAATTAAGATACTCCATAGACAGTTTAGACGTGATTAAAAACAGGGCTACTAAAAATACGTCAATTTACGTCAGGCGCTGACTAACTTGATAGGACTAAACTAATATTTATCTTCTGTCCTTTTCTTAATGAAATAGAAAGAAAACGATGCACTGAACTTGAATTTAGTTTAGTTTGTGAACAAGAGAATCGGCGCCAGTGTCTAATCCAACAAACGATCTGTTTGCGGACGAATGGACGAAGATTTTGTCGGCATGTCAGAAGTACTGTGAGAGGGATTTATCAAAGTGTTGTTAACTTTTTACTTGATGATTTTATATTTTATCTTAGTGTATATACAAACTATGTCTTTCATTTCTGTAATTAGTTTTAATCACCGTTTTAATTAAAGTAAGATATAAATAGATAAATGTATCCCTTTTAATATTATAATGAGTACGTACGCACACGCGTAATGGTCGAGCTTAGTAGGTACTTCGTCCATTTTGGTTTGGTGTACAGCGGAAGAGTGACTGTAATTTACGTAGTGTTCATTATGTTTGGGATAAAAATATAGAACAGATGGGTACAATGGCCCTTTTCAAGTTTTCAGTTATTTCAATTAAACTTTCTATAATTTTCTTCTCGGAAAATAAAAAATAATCATTTATAGCTCGCAGAGTCAAGCTCAACTATTTTATTACAATAATGATACATTATTATTAAAATAATACTTCTAAGAGATCACTATTTTATTTAAAAATCTATCCTCTAGCTTCTCTATTTAATAATATCCATGATTGTTTATTACCTATATTACTAATAATTATGATACAAATGTTAAATTTAATTTACTATGGCAACTAACTAGGCATTAGACGTATGGGGTCTAATGCACCATATATATTGTTTGGGGGACAATATACCCCCTGGGGTCTTGCCTATAAAATAGAAGTGATTTTTTAAAATTATATTTGCAATTTTATAATTTTATGGCTAAACAGGGTTATTTATAAAACATTACCAACCTCTCAGGACTATATTACCAACATCATAAAAAACAACTTTTGTTCTATGACTTTTTACAAACATTTACCAAAACCAAACCTTAAAGATTTCGTTGTTCTATCTAACCCCCGCTCCCCTCCGCTGAATTTTGTACTAGACACGGCAGTTTGTTTACCTAACTAGCGCTTTCTTTTGCTTCGCGTAAAGTTCGTAACAGAAAATCGGACATTTCAATTCTTTGAATTGAAATTTATTATTTTTGTATGAAAGTCTGATGAATTAAAATTGATGAATTAATAAAAGTCATAGAACAAAAGTTGTTGTTTATGATTTTAGTAATCCAGTCCTATAAGGGGTCTATTATGACCCCAAAATATTAATTTATTATTTAGTTTAGATACTATAATAGCTATAATACAAATTCATAATCCTACGGTTTGAAATATATTTGATTTTAGTTATAATAAGTTCTATTAAAAACTACGGCTTCTGAGTAATATTACATTTTTACAAGCACATCTTTTCAATTATTTCTACGTGATTTAAGAACCAATATTGCAAAAACTATACAATTAAAAAAATATATATATAAAAACGTCTCATTATACCCTAGTTTTGATCATCAATATAAAAACCATAACTATTTAATCGCAATGAAACATAAATGCAACTATGTATCACAAAAATAACTTAACTTAAAAATAAATAAATAAGAAATATACTGCGATTAATAACCATTTGATAATGACAATGTATATAAAAATGGAGATTATTACAAAACAAATATAATTAAAAAATAATATAATCATTGTTATGCATTTTTTGGGTCTCCTAAAATTTCATTTTTTTCATTAAAAAAAAAGACATGCTCGAAAGTTTAATATTTACAAAACACTCAACCACGAGGCACAAAAGGCGTCTATACTTCCTACCCACTGTCCTATAATAAACAAGTACGTTGGACTTCATACTATCGATGACAAAATGAAGACATTTGAATTTAGCCATTTTGGCGTTGACAGCAACGTGAGCGTCCGTGGAACAAATTTTTGATAGCGAGTTTTACAAGATGCGCATACTCTCCTGATAAAAATGTTCTAAATACCTCATAATAAACACAAAAAAATCTTATTCCAAGATTTAGACCTAAATCATCAGAGACGTACCAAAACAAAACGACGGCCATTTGCGGCAATTTGTCAATTTTAGTTCCTGAGACGCTCGAGCGGGGGCGCTTTGAATCGGCACAAAAAACAACTGTCATTTCGTATAATACTTAGTCCAGCGTACTTGTATAATACAGTTCAGTGCTCCAAACGCATAGTTTTGTGATTCATTTTCAGATTTATTTATAATGCCCGACTATTTCCTTAAAAAAAAAAAAACGAAGTATTAAAAAATGTCAATCACGAGGGAAAATAGGCCCCCTAAACCCCCCAATCACCCCTAAAGCTGCACCCTAGCAATCGGCCCCTGCTGGTCATCAGCCACGCCATGCACGCGGCGCATGTGCGCGCGCACTTTATTAGGCTTCTCAAACCGATGCTCGCATATGCCGCAGAGGTAGCCGTACCGCTTGCCGGTGTGCGCGTTGTGTTTGTGTATCTGCAGGAACTTGCGCGACTTGAGCCGTTTGGGGCACATGTCGCACTGTTTAGGGGTCAGTTGGACACGAATCAGGGACATTGAGATATGCGGGTCCACACAGACAGAGCTGCCTCGCGAGGCATATCAATGGTGCCTCGGTATATTTACCGCGCGCACTTTTGACTCAAACATGTTTTATTTTGAGCCTCTCTCAACCAGGATTAAATAAAATAAAGATCATTCCAGCGTCAGGCACGAGTTGTCTGGCATTTTTGCTGAACTGGGCCCTTTTTGGTGCAGCCGTGAGGCACACTTTCCTGCTAATTTCTTACATCGGACTTTACACTTTTTTTATCTGACGTATGTCTCTGGTGTATTGTGTCTTTTAGTCGGTGCTAAATAAATGTACTGGTACTGATTCTCTTGTTCACAAACTAAACTAAATTTAAGTTCAGTGCATCTTTTTCTTTCTATTTCATTAAGAAAAGGACAGGAGATAAATATATTAGTGTAGTCATGTAAAATTAAGACACTCCATAGACAGTTTAGACGTGATTAAAAACATGGCTACTAAAAATACGTCAATTTCCGTCAGGCGCTGACTAATTTGACAGGACTAAACTAATATTTATCTTCTGTCCTTTTCTTAATGAAATAGAAATAAAAAGATGCACTGGACTTAAATTTAGTTTAGTTTGTGAACAAGGGAATCGGCGCCATTGTCTTTATTTCTTCAATGCCCTTAATTAATGCCAAGCGGTAGGCTCTAATACGGAATTTATACGACCAAAGCTGCCTCACGAAGACACCTCGCGAGGCTGCTCGGTCTGTGTGGCTCATGTCTTAAAAGGATAATCAAAATCAAATTATTTTATTTCACATAAACCTACATGGGCACTTATGAAACGTCAGAAGCTAGGTGCACGGTTCTAATTGGTCGTTTCCTATGGAGAAGAGCCGGTAAGAAACTCCACGGTTAAAGACTATAGTTTACACAAAGCTTACTTATATACTTGGTGAACTATGGGGACGGCCGCGCGAAGTCACTGCTGTGTATATTAATGAATCCGGAGTAAAGTTACACCAGCATTAACTTCAGTTTAACCATATTTTTTTCGAGGTTTAAGTTTGACATAACTTTACTCAGAACTCAAACTCAAAGCATTTATTTCAAATAAACCAATTACAGGCACTTTTGAATTGTCAAGGAGTCGGTCAGTCAGAAAGATGAAGCTAATTGCCCATTCCAAAGCGTAGGTTCCTATGGAGAAGAACGGACAAGAAACTCCACGGACACTCTTTTAAATCATAAAATTGTTACAAAATACTGGTAACATAATTCATGTTGAAATTATCAGAGTTTCCGAGTTCGTTATAATACTTTAGATTCATACATGTGACGTCACAAAGCTTATGGCCTATTCCCTTTCTTAACATGTGATGTAATTTACGGATGGTTCCTGACTAACCTGCGTTCGCGATTTAGTTGCCAAACATGTAAACAAATATGAGTTTTTTGAAAAACAACTTTAATACCTGCACAATAAAGTTTTGTTTACTCTACAACTTCTATAATTTTTATAAATTTTTCAATAGTGCTAGTCAATCTGAAATCAACTTAATTACCACTTAAATAAAGTTTATAAATTCACTGTAATTCTCCTTACCTGGAAGTTCTTCTCAGGTAGATGTATAGCTATATGCTGCACCAGGTTCGATCTTCGATGGAAGGTGGCGCCGCAGTGGTCACAGACGTAAGGTCTTTCTCCTGTGTGACGACGTTCGTGTATCTGGAGATTCAGAAGAATGGCGTTTTAATGAAATTGATATTGTTGTGGGATATTTCAATGAAATAAATTTTGTTGTTTTCCAATAAATATTATATTTTGCAAAACAATTAAAAAGCGCACTAATAACAAAGATACATACATTTTTAGTATGTAAACGGATTTACGTCAGCAAATTTATGAAACATTTTCGCTGACATTGGCGCCGATTCCCTTGTTCACAAACTAGACTAAATTTAAGTTCAGTGCATCTTTTTCTTTCTATTTCATTAAGAAAAGGACAGAAGACAAATATTAGTTTAGTCCTGTCAAATTAGTCAACGCCTGACGTAAATTGACGTATTTTTAGTAGCCATGTTTTTAATCACGTCTAATTTGTCTATGGAGTATCTTAATGTGACAGGACTAAACTAATATTTATCTTCTGTCCTTTTCTTAATGAAATAGAAGGAAAAAGATGCACTGAACTTAAATTTAGTTTAGTTTGTGAACAAGGGAATCGGCGCCTGTCAAAAGATTCATTGACAGAAGATATTCAAAAGTACCAATGAACTCGCAAATCACAGTGCACTGCTGCTCATGGGAAACGAATTGATCTGGAATTTGGATTGAATGCAGTGCGGAAACGGTCTGACGATAAATTAAACCGATTTCAACTGAAGAGATTATTAAAAGAATTTCACTCACCGTAAGCGCTTCTTTAGTAGCGGAACTATATTCGCAGTACGCACACTTGTGTATTTTATACAGCCCGTGGCGGGCTCTCTTGTGTTCCTGCAGCTGATTGTTGTTGCGACATCTCTTTCCGCATGCCTGTGGGGAAGTGGGTTAGACTGAGATGACTATAGGTACTAGATATTCTTTGATTAGTTGGCGAAACTTCATAGAAGCGATGAGTATGTAATGGGAATTTAAAAAAAATGTGTATTTAAAGGCGTATGTTGGTGCGGTTGTTCTGTGGATGGGTGACTATTGTAGCGGTATCTACAACGCCACACGCGAACAACGCGTCATACTGACGTCACGCCAATCCTGCATCTCGCAAGCAGAGTTTACCGCGCAATTAGCATGGATACAATTTCCCAACATCAGTCGTTGGGCAATTGCCCGCCAGACACAACCCCCGTCTGGTCGGAGGATCCTCCCTTTTCTATAGAGGATGAGTGAACTTTACACCCTGTTCCTCATACCTCTAAACTATCTTTACACACCGAGACCCCTCCGTGTCTCGGAAAGCACGTTAAGCCGTTGGTCCCGGCTGTCATTCGTGGATTTTTGACAGTCGTTACGGGTCGTCAGAAGCCCGAAACTCTGACAACCAATCTTACCAAGGGGTATCGTAATACCCAGTAACTGGGTTGTGGAGGTCAGATAAGCAGTCACTCCATATAAAATACTGGTATTCAGCTGCATCCGGTTAGACTGGAAGCCGAACCCAACATAGTTGGGAAAAGACTAGGCAGATGACACATACCTCACAGACACAGTAGTTCGTGTGGAACCTCATGTGAGCTTTGTAGGTCGCCTTCATCCGGAACTCCTTGCTGCAAGTGCCACATTTGTACGACGCGAGGTTCGGTATCGTCATCCGTTTCGGTTTTGATGGCGCTTTCTGGAAAGATGGGGAGATAATGTGTGGAGAAAAGTTGATATAGAGCTTGTGAAAGTTGTTTTTTTTTTTAGTTATGGCTGAATGGGCCAGCTGTTGACCTCGATCAAGCCTGATGGAAAGCGATGGATGAGGTCTGTGATGGAACGAGCGTGCCCAGAAGATGCCTGTTCACTATTGCTTTGAAGGCAGACTGGTTAAATGTAAGAGGGAACATAGATGCTGGCAGAGAGTTCCACAATTTGGCTGTGCGCGTAATAAACGTGGAGGAGAAGGGCTGATTACGACTGGTCGGGATATCAACCAAGTGTAGATGGTACGCTGCAGTACGTCTGGTGGGCTGGTAGTAAAAGGTGGGATCAGGTCGTGGAGCTCCTGCGCAAACTCTCCAAACTACAGTCTGTCGCAGACCGACAGGCAAGCAACATTACGCCGATGAGCTAGGCTGTGAAGCATAGCTAACAACGTCTCGTCGCCTATAAGCCTTTTAGCTCTGCGTTCCACCGATTCAAGTGCAGCAAGCTGGTGTTTTGCTGAACTATCCCATAAGTGGCTGCAATACTCCATACACAAACTGTCGAATACGATTTATAGCTTGTGTAACCTTTCTCAGGGCTCTCAGCAAAAGTTCAACTGCCGAAATCAGAAATATTGGCCCTTCCCCTCGGATCTCTGAGCAGTTCAGACGTCTCTTAAGTGACCATATTTCATTTTATTTATTAATATTTAATCGAAAAAATACAGCAAAAATAAAGTGCTAAATACCAGGAGTGCATCAATCAACAAGAATACGTATAGCGTAGTCCTCGTACGCGTCAACACTCTGCGTGTGCGTGAGTCCCACCAACTTCTCACTATTATTTGTTGACCCCGCCTACGTGCGTGCACTCATTAACGAAATACGGAAAGTCATTAATAAAGTCTACTTTATCCTTTCCGTGTGTGCAACTATTGTAAAGCCCTGAGTGCGACAGACATATACACGAGAAAAGGACACGCGGAGGTCTAGTTATACTGGACGGAAAGCAGTTTTCTACCAATCTGTCGATCGCGACCAGCGGCAGTTGAGCCCTGACTAATATCCACCACCAAACATATTTTGTCGTGCTTTCTTCAATGATTGCCTGGTACTTGTGGGTACGTGAACCTTAACCTATTGTTCGAAGATATAGAGGTCACTGCGGAGTCCCCGAATCTGCGCTTTCCGAGCGCCTACGCAAATTACGATTACGACGGAACACTCGCGCGCGAATTTGGTCAGGAAAGCGACCAGGAACCAAAATGTCAGTACAACGCTCTCCACCGCGCCCTGTGCCCCAACTAAACACGTCAAATGATACACATCACTACAACTCGGATTCGGCCCTAAACATTTCGCACGTCACCGACTCAGTTGATAATTATTTTAACATCACCAAACGCCAGAAGCGCACTTTTGATGAGGTAAATGAACAACCTTCCGAAATAAAAAATATGTTGTCACAAATCTTATCCCAACAGGAAAGTAAGTTTGAATTACTAAACGCTTCTCTCTCCAGTATTATAACCCAAAACCAGGATATCAAGCAATCGGTAGAAGTTTTAACTGGAAAGCATGAGGAGCTACTTTTAAAAATCAACTATCTGGAACAGGAAAATGCCGAATATAAGAAGAAAGTAGCAGCTTTAGAAAAAAGGTTAGACTACGTGGAAAAGAGTGCTCGCTCGTCAGCAATAGAAATACGAAACTTGCCTAAACTTGAGCAAGAATCTAAGGAAGATCTGATACAAAATATAAAACAAATTGTTTTAACATTAGATCCAGAGACTCCCATCCAGCAATCCGAGATAAAGGACATATTCCGTTCCAAAGCAGAAGCTGTTATTGTGGACTTCTCTTCATTACTTAGGAAAGAATCACTGATGACTAAACTCAAGTCCTTTAATAAATCTAGACGCGAAAGTGAGGAACCTCAGCTAAACACGAAGCATATTAAGCTACATGGAGAACTGCGTCAAATATACATATCGGACCATTTAACTGGTAAATCCAAACATCTTTTCTACCTAGCTCGTGAAAACGTAAAAGCCAAAAAGCTCGTAGCGGCTTGGACCTCATATGGAAAGATCTATATTAAAAAAGGAGAGGGATCGACCCCAATTCGTATTGAAGAAGAATCTGAACTAATTAAGCTTACGATGTGACTACATTTGGTTACACGTTGTTTTTATGTTTACTTTTTCTTAGCATGCATTTGTTTACAATTTTTATTTTTACTACTTTTTACCCATTTTTGTCTTATATTTTATGTTAGTTTAGAAAAAGTTTGTTTAACGTGCAGAGTAACCCAAGTAACACCTACGAGTATAACACACAACATTCATTACACAAAATTACTTTATTCGTTTCTTATGCGAGAAAGATCCCCTGAAATGAGTTCTCAATTGCTTTGTCTGTTCCAGGTGGTATGTCAAACATCAGAGATGTTGGCTACAGTCCCTCCAGTTTTGGGTTTTATCTCAATTAAATTCCAGTTCCATAGGTCACGTTCTAAACGTGGCTGTGTTAGCGTTAAACAAACTATTGACGTCTAATGCAAGATTTTGAAACCATAAACCTGGATCTGGATTCCTTAAAAGTAGCTAAAACTATCGCCTGTGACATAGACAACGCAATAAAGCATATTCGTATCACCAATCGTACTATTAATATCCTGTCTCAGAACATTCGTAGCATAACTTGTAACATGTCAAACTTCGCCACCCTTCTGCATCGTTCTAAGATACCCTGGGACATTCTGGTGCTATCCGAATGCTGGCTTTCTTCTGCTAAATTTATCCCCGCTCTCGACAACTATAACTACTCTTCGACCTCCACGCACTATACCCAAAATGAAGGAGTTGTCATATATTATAATAAAAACCTTCATGTTACTTGTGAAGAACCTAATATTGTTGACGCCAATTGTCTTTTGTTAAAACTAGGTTCAGAAACCTGCATCATAGGAATATATCGCCCGCCCAGTCAAACAAACACTACAGCATTTATTGAATCAGTCGATGCACTTCTTACTAGACTCAAATCGTTTACAAACATTATCTTCTGTGGTGATATCAATATTAATATTGTTCCGAACAGTCCTGATAAACGGGCTTTTGACTATCTTAATATGTTAGCCAGCCATGGCATGCTACCGGGTCACACCTTGCCTACTCATGGACGCACATCCCTTGACCATATGATGCTAAAATCAAAAATGGACGTAACTTGTTTAGTCTTTGAAACGTCTATCACTGACCATGAGAGTGTTGCTGTTAGCTGTAAACCAAAATCGCGCTTAACCTATTTGAATAAAAAATCGGGTTCCGTGGACTTTATACAACTTGATACCATGATGCAAATCACCAACTTCCAACCTGTTATAGAATGTCAGGATGTAAATGTAGCTACCGATCTATTGGTATCGCAATTAACAGCAACCATTAAATACACTACTTCTTCAATTAAAACACCCAAAAGGCAGTTGACCTCCAAACCTTGGATTACTAAAGGTCTAATTCGTTGTATTAGAAATCGGGATAATCTTTATAAAAAATCTAAGCGTAACCCTGAGAATGATGATATTAAAACTATTTACAGACGCTACAGGAACTTCTGCAACAGTATATTGAAGAAAGCAAAACGAACGTACGAAAAACAGGAGATCGAAAAAGCCAAGGGCAATAAAAAACAGCTATGGAACGTTATTAAGAGTATTAGTGGCTCGAACAGGAGACCAGACTACTCATCATCTCTTCTGTCTTCTGTCGATCCTAATAGGGACATAAATCACATTAATAGCTTCTTTGTGAATATTGGTGCTAATCTGGCTGAAAAGATTTCCCTAATTACAATTGTTTCTAGTCGAGATCACGACTGTACCGCTTCCAACCCTTCAAATTCGCTCGTATTTCTGCCAACTGACGAGGACGAGATTCACCTTTTAATTAATAATTTAAAAGAAAATTGTGCGGTAGGAGTTGATCTGATAAGCAGTAAAATTGTTAAAAGATACGCAAATCTCCTCACGCCTCCTGTTACGCATATATGTAACCTAGCTATATCATCGGGGATCTTTCCTAAGTCATTTAAAACAGCACTCATCAAACCGATACATAAAGCCGGGAATAAAGACTGTGTAAATAATTACCGCCCCATTTCCATTTTACCAACGCTTTCTAAGGTCTTGGAACGCTTGTTAATTCGGCGTCTCACAAAATTTCTCGAGACAAACCAACTGCTATCTCCCGCACAATTTGGCTTTCGAGCCGGTAGAAGTACTGATGATGCGGTCCACGAACTGCTACACTCTACTGTTACCAATCTTGATGAAGGCAGAAAGTGCATCACAGTGTTCCTTGACCTTGCGAAGGCATTTGATACAGTGTCTGTTCCGCACCTTTTAAACAAACTAAATCGTCTCGGCATAAGGGGAATTCCGTTTAAATTGTTGGAGGACTACCTTACTGGCAGAATGCAGCGGGTTAGGGTAAATGATAGTCTGAGTGACACGCTACCTATCAATTATGGTGTTCCTCAGGGAAGCATATTGGGCCCCACTCTCTTTCTTGTGTACGTCAATGACCTCTGCCAACTCTCTCTCCATAACGGTAAAATTATTTCTTTTGCTGATGACACCGCCTTATTTTTCACTGGTGACAGTTGGGATGAGGCCTTTGATGCTGCACAATCGGGTTTAAACACTGTTTGTAATTGGCTCCAGAATAACGTTTTAACGCTTAACGTTTCTAAAACTAAATATATAACATTCGCACACAGAAGTAATCTCTTGCCACCGCCTTCTTTCACCATTACAGCTCACACATGTGGTTCGGCCAATGCAGCCTCGGACTGTCAATGCCCTTCCCTCGAAAGAACTGACAATATTAAATATCTTGGTATAAACATTGATCAACATTTGACATTTAAAATACATATAGATCTCATAGTGACTAGACTTCGAAAATTAATATACATATTTAAAAATCTCAAGCATGTGGCTGACCGTAGGACTATCAATATGGTTTACTATGCTTTATGCCACTCGCAAATCGAATACTGCATCACATCTTGGGGTGGTGCAGCAAAAACCCACCTGTTGGTACTAGAACGAGCACAGCGTGCTATTCTTAAGGTTAGTGCCGGCCTACCCTACCATTTCCCAACAGAAGAGCTTTATAAAGAGTGGGATGTTCTGACGGTCAGACAAACTTTTATATTGCGCACGGTTCTTAAAAAACACTCTCAGCTACCGTATGACCCAAACCTACTCGTTGGTAGTCGCCGCAGAGATAGAATATGTCCTACCTATCGATTGCATTCATCACTCTCCCATAAATTCTTCTGCTTTCTCGGACAACACCTATACAATAAAATAAATAAAACACTGAATATCTATCCTAAAACAAAATCTAGCTGCAATAAAGCCTTAAAAAATTATCTTAAATCGCTTGATTACCTAAAAACCGAGGACTTATTGGTAGTACCCAAATAGGATTAAAGCCCTAATTACTCCTCATAGCTGTTACCCACCCATATCTCGCAACACAGTCACACAAAACTGAACACTCGTCTATCACATCTACACCCTCACTCACAATCATTCTCAATTCGCACAGTCATTCATACACCTCACACGCCCACACACATATTATCCTAATCAATACACTTGGATATGTCTGCTCTTTGTATTATTTTGTATTATTTTTAAGTTTAGTAGATGTTTTTGTTCTTTGTACTTTTTCGAATTATCTGTTATTGTTATCTCCTGGTCATTTCTACAAAAATCTTACCAAGGTGAGGGTCCTGGTGACCTGTAACACAGGTTTTATCCCTAAAACCTACTTCAGGCACCAGTCTCTCACAAAGGTGGAAACAGCTTTACAGTTATAAGTTTGCATTATTTTTAAGACCACTTATTGTGAAGAGAGAATAAATGATATTATTATTATTATTATTATTAAATATTTATTTTTAAGTTATAGGTACAATATATGTAAAATGGTACGTACAGTTCGCTACAGCCAGCCATTAATGGCATACAAAAAAAAGTTTATAAATCAATGAATGAATTTAACAAGTACCTACATAATTATAGTTAAATTTATCTTCTCTAATTGTGTACGCAAAATAAGATATGTATCGTATCGTGTATGTGTAATATATGTATCCTAAGTGTCGAAGTAGCTGTCAATAAATAAACAAAAATGGACATCAACCGAATTACGCGTTTGCTGAATGTAAAACTAAGTCAAATCATTCAAAAAAGATCCACATACCTGTCTCGCTCTCAGCTTGCTCCTCGCCTCCGTCGGGACCAACTCCTCGTAAACGTCATCGTCTTCGTTCTGGAACTCCTCGCCAAAGATCTCGTAGCTGTAATCATTCAGTTCCACCTTCTCTACTTTAGCTTTCTTCATTTTTTGTTTTGGTAACGATTTCTGGAGTCGTGCTGAGTGTCTTTTTTTTGGTTTGTCTGGAATAAATGAAATGCACACTAATCTATACTGATGCTAATAGAAGCTGAAGAGTTTGATTAAACTTTTCAGGTTTATTATTGGTACAGACGCCAGCAGGTCAAGCTACCCGAAACTGTCAAATTTTCCCAATCAACCTTGGACTTAATACTTAATGCGTTAGCGATAAAGTAGAAAATCTATTAAAGAAATTTGACAGATTGTAGTAACTTGACGTGCTGGCGTCCGTACATACACCGTGTTCCGGACGATATACATAAACTTCGACCTGAAGGGCAATTCTCATAATTTAAAAAGTTCAAAATCTAGTCGCAGTCTCATCTCAACGACAAACAAATATCAAAAACTTGTCAAAATGTAGGGAAATTAGAGGTATTTTTGACAAATTGAGACTGAGATCAGACTGTGAACGTTCTTAAAATTACGAGAATTGCCCCTCAGATGTTCAGACCATGGAAATAAGCATTTTTCATTATGGTCACAGTAATGAATTTTTATTTTATGTTAATTTTCATACAAACTAAATACCTTGACGTAAATCACCCGATATGCATGCATCTTTATCTCTTATCCGAAGCATTTGATAGATTTATCATTTTAATTGCACTAAGCGGCAACATAGGCCAAATTAAGACCCTTTCTTACTGCGTAGCTCAATTAAATTTCATTAAATGAAATTACAAATATCTTTGTAACGAAGCCTTTTTAAGTACTAATTCCTTTGTTAGATTTGATTTGTAAAAGCTATAGAAGCGTTCGCCAAAGTTTATGAATAACGTGGAGAACACCATGTATAGATATCTTGGCACCACGCAGATAAATGCAGACCGTTTTTGTGATGACATTGAATAATTCACTTTATATTTAGTATTGAATAAAAGTAGGTACAAATATCAAACACTCTCTCGCCCATGCTTTTTTGCACTTTAAAACAATTAAGTACTATTAGGTTTGATAAGACTGGTTGTCACACTTTCAGGCTTCTGACGACCCGTAACAACTGTCAAAGATCTACGAATACGAGCCGGGACCAATGGCTTAACGTGCTTTCCGAGGCACGGAGGGGTCTCGGTATATAAAGATGGTCACCCATCCACAGACCAACCGCGGCAATCGTAGCTTAACCTGATCGATCGACCTGTGCGGCTGTTATTATTCAGCCACGGGCCCCCTTCACTTCTTACACAATAGCTTAATATTTACCTGATATCATATTAAGAAGTGACTTCTCAGCTTTCCGACTGGTTCTCCTGAACTGTAGGGCCATGTTCATAGTCTCTATACATTGTGCGCAGATCTTCTGTGATAGGCCGTCGTCCATTTTTATCTAAAAGTATGGGTTAACTTTTAGATACAAGTCAAACTCAAAACATAAATTTCAATTTTTCTATGACCGGCTGTGTCTGCATTCGCTGGAGGACCTAATGGCTGTGTCACCTTTCGCTGGAGGATCTAATGGCTGTGTCAGCATTCGCTGGAGGACCTAATGGCTGTGTCAGCATTCACTGGAGGACCTAATGGCTGTGTCACCTTTCGCTGGAGGATCTAATGGCTGTGTCAGCATTCGCTGGAGGACCTAATGGCTGTGTCCGCTTCGCTGGAGGACCTAATGTCTGTGTCAGCATTTGCTGGAGAATCTAATGGCTGGGTCAGCATTCGCTGGAGGACCTAATGGCTGTGTCAACGTTCGCTGGAGGACCTAATGGCTGTGTCAGCATTCGCTGGAGGACCTAATGACTGTGTCAACGTTCGCTGGAGGACCTAATGGCTGTGTCAGCATTCGCTGGAGGACCTAATGGCTGTGTCAGCATTCGCTGGAGGACCTAATGACTGTGTCAACGTTCGCTGGAGGACCTAATGGCTGTGTCTTCGAGAGGGGGTGGGCTGGGTCAGTGGGTCATCTTAGGGGCGGATTTTAGGAGTTGGAGTATACGCTTAGGGGCACTATGAGCAGCAAAGAAAATAAAAAAAAAAAATTTTTTTTTCAATAAAAAAAAATTATGGGAATTTCCAAAAAAAAAAGCCGGATATATTGACTAAGTATATTTCCGGTTTTTTTTTTTCGGAAATTTGACATTTTTATTGCACTTTCGGGTTAACCTTGATCATAGAAACCATTTAGGTTCTGAGAAGCATGGCATACGACGCACCGTTTTTGAGTTAGGAGCTTTCTATTTTTTTTATAAAACTCTCATTTCCAAAATGGTAGCTCGGATGAAAATCTTTTCTGGAAAGAAATTGTTGCTCTAGTCGAAAACTATGACATTATGCAAAAAAACCCGCGACATATCGTACTTTTTTTTAAAGTAATTTCAACGTTCGAATTTTTCTAAGTGAGAAGCGGTTCTCATTACGGTAAAGTTTTAGCCTACGTTAGCAGCATATATCTATATGCTGTTAACGTTTTGTAAAAAAATTAGAAAGCTCCTAACTCGGAAACGGTGCGTCGTAGGACAATGTGTCTCAGAGCATAAATGATGAAATAAATTACACAAAGTAACGCGCCTGACTGAGTTTGAACCCACGACATACAACTCGTAACTCGGGGGTCGTTACTAGTGGGCCACCAGTGCTCCGTATACATAATATCATTGTATATTATACAATATGTACCTCTAAACCGGTGACAAGCCTCAAATCCTGTGTCCGTTTCTCCTCACTTTCTTTGTTATAAAATATCGACACTAAATCCTCTGTATTCAAACAAGTCCTGCAGTGACCCACTTCTGTTGTTTTCGCCTCAGGTTTATCTGCTTTCGCCGCCAATTTGCGCTTCGCAGCCCTGTGCTTTGTACTCATATTGCTAAGTAGGAGTAACGCCAACATTTTTTCACTTTTCTGGATTATTTCACGCGATACGAAACATTTATGACTTGAGACATCTAGTTTTTGTGGTGATGGATCAGTTTGTGAAGTAAATAAGTGTATCTCCAAGGTTTAAACTTCATTTAAGATATGATTTTAGAATAATATTGATCAACATAAACATAAACAAATGAAGTAGCAGCCATTTTCTACATTTTGACACTTGATTGACCACAGACTTTACTTGACAGATTTGCAGTGATGTTCAAAATATTAAAAGTATTAATGCTAATAAAAGTTTGAAAACCGCAATATTATTAAGATGACCTTTAAAATATCATTCAGCGCATCACTTTACATTGTACGATGCATTTTAAGTTTGATGAAAAAAAAATGTTATTTTCAAACGGATGAATATGTGATGGAAATAGTATTTTAGTATTTAAAATAAACACACTTACGTTTTATTAGTGCTACATACACATTTCTATATTTTTTTCTTATAAGCATTGTAAGATTGATTAATGAAAAAAAATGTTTTTACGTCAAAAAAGGGTTTCGGAACCGCGCAAATTGTAGTAGTTATTTTTTCGACGCAGGAAAAGTTCGCGTAGTTGCAGTTGTTACCGGTATTATAAAGTGCTCTGTGAGTAGTTGTTACTAAACGCAAACGTCATTTCTGGCGTCAATCGAGCTCTTGTGATGATCAGTTTTTATTTCATAAAATGTTTTTTTATTACACTTTTTAACTCGAATTTATAACTAAACTGACGATACAGACATAACGTTTCTAGTAACTAGCGATATGGACCCTTGGAACTGCTGCAGAACATGCCTGGGGGAGGAATCTTTGCATCCTATATTTCAGTTTCCAGAACATCACGAAAAGTATTCCGAAGTTATTTTTTCTGCTACTGGGCTAAAGGTATAATTAAAAACACGTTAGACTCGTAAGAATATTTATAATTAATAATTCATAAAAAAATTCTAACTGGAAAGAAATTGGGAACAATTTGTATAATAACTTTAAAAAATCTTTAAAATAATTGTGTTTTTAACCGACTTCAAAAAGGGTTTTGTTTAGTATTTAGGATTTGCAAAATTCTTTTTAATGGGTAAGGTATGCCTCAGGGGTCGTCCCATATAAATTTTATTAACTTTGCTTGGGTAGTTTTTGAGTTGGCTTCAATAATACGATTTTTTTCCACTTAGTTTATATTGATTATGCTTTAATAACTTCCTGTCACTGATATTTACATAGCAAGTAGTGTTATATGAATTTGTGTGGAGTAGGTACAACTAAAAAGTGAAAAATAAAGAGTTATTTTACAAAAAAAAAAAACAACCAATTCCAACAAAAACACTACAAAGTGAAAAATAACTTTCATTTCGGAAGTGTTTTTTTTTTTAAGTTGTTTAAATTTTTACTATCACTAAATGTCCACCCCTAAGACAACCCCACTGACCAAATGTTGTTTAATTTTTTACAGGTGGACTGTAACGACACATTTCCACAAAAAATGTGCACATCATGTATAAACTATATCAATTTCTCTTATAAATTCCGAAAAAAATGCGTAGAAAACCAGAACTTGTTTCTGGACCGCATCAACAGCAAACCTATATACAACGTAAAAATAGAATCCAACATATTCAACACTGAAAACAACACCAACATAACGATAGACATATCTGACCTAATCAACGATTTTAATAAACATGAGGACAGTATAAGCAGCTTTAATTATGATTCCATTGAAAATAACGACAACGAGGAAATCGAATTTGAAACAAAAGTGCAAGATCTTGTTGATAAACCCGTAGAATTAATATTTAAGACTAAGAAAAGTAAAAAGAGTAACGAGAAACCTGTTAAACGGACTTTGAGGAGAAAAAAGGAGAGCGGAGATAAGAAAGTGAGACTAAAAGAGGAGATTGAGTGCGAATACTGTCATAAGATATTAACTTCTAAGTTATCTTTAAGAAATCATTATAAAATACATACGGGATTTGATGTTGTTTGTGAGGTAAGTTGATTTTATATTAAGCAGGAGATATTATACTGCACAAGTGTCTGCGTAAACGCAGCTTCACCCTCATAGTCAGATGGGCCGGCAATCTGCCACAACCGGGGAGAGATCAGGCGCAGGACTAACGGCTTTACATGCACGGCGGTATCACACCACCAACTTCCAAACTCCGGGCTGCTACTGAGAAATTCCTAATAAAGAAAACCCAATAACACTGCTCCACCTGGGAATCGAACCCAGGACCCCATGCACAGAAGTCCCGCTTACGACCACGAGACCAAAGGGGCTGTCAAACGGCTTAGCCTATACTGTCCCACTCTTGGGCTAAGGCTTCTCCCAAGTCATTCCAGAGATATTTTTCCGCGCCACCGCAAACGGGCCCTCACGGTACACGTTCAGATTATCTCGCCTCATCTTCGCTAGGACCGAATCATAAGTCACTCCCTTGTTTGAAGCTGCGAGCTGCAGCGTAATGACTACTCGGATCGTGGGGGGTGACCTTGGGTGGCCTGGTGCCACCTTCTTGTGGCCCCTTTTCACCACCGTCAGGAGGTGCGGTCGCCGGGATCTCGCCCTCTTGGGAAGGGGGCGCAGATGTATCCGCCTCTTCTCGCTGCGCCCCCTTATACCCACTGCCGCTGAGGAAGGCAGTGGGTTCAGCTCTTTCTAGGCTGGCCTCAGCGGTGCCGTCCATCTTCAGGCACCCATTGTGTTATATATTGTGAGGATGGTGATGAGATCAACGCTTGTTTCTTCCCTGTATGAGGGAGGAGAAACCTTTCTACTACAGTGCAGAAGGATATCTAGCTATAGTGTTAAGAATCATGTGTTGAATTCATCGTTACAGTGCATTACAATGTCCCTGCCATCTGTATTTAAAAAACTAGATGAGGACTGGTGTGCCAACTAACCATGCGATTCTCCATTTAATTTAGAATTCCACCTTTTGGAATGGACAGCTCATTCTTTGACTAACCCTACAACTTCTTGGCAAGCCACAAGTATAAAACTATAGAGGCATGAGGAACAGGGTGTAAAGTTCACTCATCCTCCATAGAAAAGGGAGGATCCTCCGACCAGACGGGTGTTGTGTCCCGATGAATCATGTCGGGCTGTTGTATATCTGCTAATTGCGCGGTAAACTCTGCTTGCGCGATGCAGGATTTCGCGTGACGTCAGTATGACGCGTAGTTCGCATGTGGCGTTTTAAATAAACTTTAAATATGTCTGATTCCAGCACTGTGGCAAGAAGTTCATAACCAGAAGACTACTTCTAATGCACTGCCGAGCCAAGCACGGCTACGAGAAGACGGACAAGTGCTCCTTCTGTGATTATAAAGCTTCTAACGCGGAACAGGTGAAGGTATGTATTGAAGTTCATAATCATCATTTGCCTAGCCTTTTGCCAGCTATGTTGGGGTCGGTTTGCAGCAGTATTTTACATGGAGCAACTGCCTATCTGACCTACACAAACCAGCAACTGGGTAATGTGATACCACGCAGACTTTTGGGCTTCTGACGACCCGTAAGAACTGTCAAAAATCTACGAATGACAGCTGGGACCAACGGCTTAACGTGATTTCCGAGGCACAGGGAGGTCTCGGTATGTAAAGATGGTTACCCACCCACGGACCGTCCTTGGCAAGTGTAGCTTAATCTAATCGATCGACCAGTATGGCTGTTCTTGCGTAGCCAAGAGCTCAAAGATTAATAGTAATGCACTGCCGACCCAAGCATGGGTACGAGAAGACCGACAAATGCTCCTTCTGTGATTCAAAGGCTTCTAACGTGGAGCAGGTGAAGGTACGAGTATGAATAGACGCCAGCACATCAAGCTACCCGAAACTTTCAAATTTTCCCAATAAAATTTGAACCTAATGCTTTAGCGATAGCCGCGTGACGACTCCCGGCCACCGTAGGCGCGGGCCTGCGGGCGGAGAGCAATGGGTAGCTCACCGCTCGATCAGGACCAGGCCCGTGCCGGACGGCGCGTAAGTGTTCCACGCGCGCCTCAAAGAGATGTCAGCATAACTCGAGGGGCCCCTTAGGGCCGAAGCCTGCCGGGTCAGCGGGATTGTCCGAAAGGGTTACCGCTACACCGGAACATAAAGGGCGAAGGAAGGAACATGGGTGGGTTTTAGTCAGTAAGAGCCTGACACTCCCTTCCGCTCCACCCAGAGCGGGAGGGGTCATGTGATGATTTCCCACCAGAAAAAAAAAATGCTTTAGCGATAAAGTTGAAAATCTATTAAAGAAATTTGACAGATTGTAGTAGCTTGATGTGCTGGCGTCTGTACTTAGTTGTGTCAAGTAAACTTCTTATAATTATTTGTAGAAGCGAAACACTCGCTACAAAAATTAATAGCGTTCAACATCGCGCTGTTATCCTACGGTTTCGGCCTTCAGGGCGTATAATACCAGATTACATTTAATTAAGTATGTAACATTGTTGTGGCGCCATCTACATCGCCACATGCGAACTACCCATCACACTGACGTCACGCAAAATCCTGCATCGCGCAACTAGCATACACAAACTAATGTATTGTTACATAATACTTATCTTGAGCCATTATGCAAGCAAACCAAATGACGGGCCTGTATTTACAGGCCACCGTAGAGCCTTCTGCGGCCAGGAGGCTATGTCCCGGTACCACTGGCCCCCGGTACCCTTACGGGGGCGTCGTCGCAATCTCCCACGTCGACATATCTAGATTTTCATGATTGTTATTACAGATACACGAGCGCCTCCACACCGGTGAGAAGCCGTTCGTCTGCTCGGAGTGCGGCACCGGCTTCCATCGCAAGAGTAGCTACTTGCAGCATGTGGCCATACATCTGCCTGATAAGAATGTACAGGTATACAACCAATTAGTATTTATTTAAGTATTATTATGAAACCACAAAAGTTAAAATCAAAAGTCATTTATTCAAACTAGGCTGAGAATCAGTTCTTTTTGAACGTCAACATTACATAAGACAGTCCCCGGCACGCCCGCCCTTCACCACTTCCTAGTGCTTTCGCTGGGGAGAAGAAGTGGAGCAACAAACTCCCAGCAATATCGATTACCGTCGTTCAACGTTATCAAACCACGTCGATCGATTAGATTTCGAGTAAAAACTGTCGATCGGCGTTGGCTGAATTCTTTTCTATCAATCAATGTTGGTCAAGTAGATGATAATACAAGCTCTTACTTATTCTAAAAAAGTCGCAAAACCGTCCCAACAAAATCCTATTAGCATTTTGTTTAATTATTAACCAAATAGTACTCCATCACTTATTAAAATAAATAAAACATTTTTTTTTAATAATTTAGAAAAAAACATTTAGACCAAAACTAAATGTGTTGTTTAGTTCAGATACTGAAATTGATAGCATCCTAATACATTTAGTTTCGAGCTAATAAAATCAGTTATAATATCTAATCATAATATTTTATAAAAATAATTTCCATATCTTTTCCAGTGCGACCAGTGCCCCGCTCGCTTCAAATCTGTCACCCTAATGCGAATACACAAGAATCGACACAAGACCCCACAATACTCATTCAAATGTCGCGTCTGTGAGAACACGTTCGTCCGCCGACGCAACGTGGTGCGCCATCTGATGCGGATTCACGCCGTGCAGGCTGCACCGCACCATATCGACAGGATGAAGATAGCTTAGACGCCCATAGACACTAGTTACCCCTATCACAGACATTTACGGCCTATCATAGACACGTGACCCTCAACACAGACACTTGTGGTCTATCATAGACACTAGTGTGACGCATGCGACACCAGATGCGGATACACACCGTGCAGTCCGCTCTGCATCATATCGACAGGATGAAGATAGCTTAGACACTTACACCTCCAGGAGACATCAGAAGGCCAATTCTCGTAATTTAAAACGATCAAAATCTAGTCGCGTCTCATCTCGGCGACAAACAAATGTCAAAAACTTGTCAAAATGTAGGGAAATTTGACGTATTTTTGACAGATTGAGACTGAGATCAGACTGTGAACGTTCTTAAATTTACCAGAATTGCCCCTCAGATACAAGTGACCCCCATCATAGACACTAGAAACCGCACACCATAGACACGTGACCTCCATCATAGACTTGCGACATCAGAAGGGCAATTCTATAAATCAATAATTATGAATTGTAAAAAAAATAGTTTGTAAAGTATTATTATTATTTAAGAATTTTTCTTTTTTATGTAAATTAAGTATTAAACATTGTGATACTAGTAGTATTTAGGAGCTGTTATAGCAGAAATAAATTAAGATTTGTATTCTAATGCTTATCAAAAAGATCTGAACTTTATCTACCTATACAGGATATTTTTTTAACCAGTGTGCTAACTGTTACCATGAATTCAGCATATGATTCTAGACCACCGTAGAAATTTTTCATTGGTTAACAAAGAAGAAATCAGCTGTTTCAAGTGCAATATCTACGCGTACAAAAGTATGGCAGAGCTAATTTTTTTTTATTATTACCGACGTCAAAATTTCAATGCAGGCGACTTCAGAATCATATGAATGTATTTTTTTTTCTAACTATCTCTTGCCACATATTTGTGATATACAAATATAAAATACCAGAAAATTATGGAATGGAAAAAAAATTACAAGTCTTGTTTACCCGGCTGCCTCAGAAAGCGATTGGGTAATGTGTTTTTTGTAAACAAATACAAATCTTTGACTTTTACAGTCATACATAACAAATCAGCATCGTTTTAATAAATGATAACATTATTTGTTAAAACCAGTTTGTTTTATTCAATTTTTTTCGGCGTTTTTCAGCAGATGTAACCTGGGGGTCTACTACGAAGTGCAAAGTGCGAATGATCGGATCGGACCGACACATGGCCGAACCGAATATTATTGAAAAATGCGAAAAAAGTTCGGTTCGGCTCAGTTGGGTCGGGACCATAGTCAATATTCGAAAGAGTGTAGGAGTGTAGGATCGGGACCGACCGAACCAAATAGTAACTTCGTAGCAGGAAACGGCGCGAACATTCGGTCGATTCCACTTCGGAGTAGACCCCCAGCATTCACAATCACTCGATACGCTTCCGTACCGTATCGGACATCAATCAATGTTATTATTTATAACATTGATTGATTGATTGATTTTTTTGTTGATTTCATTGATTGTCGATTTTTTTTTTTTTTTTGTTCATTGATTTTTTTTATTGATTTTTTTTAATTTTTCATTTATTGATTGATTGTTTTTTTTGTTGTTTTGTTTTGTTTTTTTTTTGTGTTTTTTGTTTTTATTATCGTAGGAGTCCTCTAAACGCTGTTCAAAACACGAAAATTTTGTCGGTTTAAATCAAATAGACGACCACTATTCTTCCGACAGCTGCTTGCTGTCGGGGGTGAGGCAAATCAGGTTATCGAAATGTGTCATTTTCGATAGCCTGTCGGATGGTTGTGAATAGCTATGTATAACATACGATCAATCACAATCTGAATGATTTTAAAGGATATTGCTTCATGTTTGAAAAATGTGTCTACTCAATAACGTAAATAACGCAATGAATGTTGTTTAACTGTCAAAATGAAAGCCACCCCGCTGTAACCAATGATTTATGTTCTCTCGATTCGTCATTGAAGAATAGGACAGAAGATAAATATTAGTTTAGTCCTGTCAAATTAGTCAGCGCCCGACGTAAATTGACGTATTTTTAGTAGCCATGTTTTTAATCACGTCTAAACTGTCTATGGAGTATCTTAATTTGACAGGACTAAACGAATATTTATCTTCTGTCCTTTTCTTAATGAAATAGAAAGAAAAAGATGCTCTGAACTTTTAGTTTAGTTTGTGAACAAGGGAATCGGCGCCACAGTTGCCAAAAAAAAAGTTTGAACCATGCTGTAGCCATTTTGTTTTCATAAGGACATCGTCGAACTTTATGAACGTTCTTAAATAATAAAAAAAAACTTCAAGTGTAGTAGTATCATTAATATTTTACAATAAAAGGTATTACATAATATTTAACACAGAGACAACAGACACAATAAAAAATCTGTTGTTGGCGGACACCGTGTGACCGCGTTGGCAGTCAATGCCTTAATAATACACCATGCTAATCAGAAATAGCTTATTTCATTATCCATTATCATAAAAAAAAAAACACATTTTTTTGTTTTTTGACGTGTTTAAATATCTATAGAGGTGATTCTTTGATATTTCCACCTTTGTGTTTCATATTATACCCTGTCTATTCGATTAACCGTTTTTTGACAGCTGTCTTAGAACGTACATATTACATATACATTACATAGTAGAGGGGCTTGTGGCTAAGTAATAGCAGGCGCACGGGTCGGTCGATCAGGTTAAGCTACGCTTGCCGCGGTTGGTCCGTGGATGGGTGACCATTTTCACATACCAAGACCCCTCCGTGCCTCGGAAAGCACGTTAAGCCGTTGGTCCCGGCTGTCATTAGTGGATCTTTGACAGTCATTATGGGTCGTCAGTAGCCCGAAAGTCTGGCAACCAGTCTTGCCAAGGGGTTTCGTATTACCCAGTAACAGGGTTGTGGAGGTCAGATAGGCAGTCGCTTCATGTAAAATACTGGTATCCAGCTGCATCCGGTTAGACTAGAAGCCGACCCCAACATAGTTGGGAAAAGGCTAGGCAGATGATGTCTTAAAACGTACATATTCGAGATTACGTAAAAGTTAACTTTAAAATGCGTAATAAAATAAATATATAAACTGCCTTATCTTATTGAATTATCTTATTTATGGCTTCTTACAGACATTATAATACCGTACGTGTATCAATCAATGTATTGTGTGTTGCTGCGATCACTAGTTCCATCTGTCAAAAAACGGTTTACCTAATGGATAGGGTATAGTTAGCTTTTCACTCGGGGACTGCGAAGTTTCGCTTGCTAATTTATTTGACACCTTGCTTCAACTTGTCAGCCTCATTCGCATGCCTATTTTCTTTATCCACAGTAAAGGGCCAGCCGGGTGCTGCGGTGGACTGCAGTAACGTCCACAGGGCTCCGCTGTCGGCCCCGCTTGACATGTCCAGTTCTATCGGCTGCAGCAGCTTGCGGGATTCACTTTTTATGTCTGTTTTGTGGAGTTAAGGATTTATGGCAGGAATAAACATTGATTAGAACTTTGATTTGCGCATTGAAAAGAAAAAGAAAATTTCGCGTAACACACTATCGATTTACAGTACTGACAGAAAAGAGAAACTCAGATTAAAATAAGTTGTAGAAAGTTTCAGGAATATTTGTTAAAATAGGAATCCTGCACCCTAATTGCGGAACACACTATATCAATCTTAATCTGAATCATTTTGAAGGATATTGCTAATAGGGCACGCCGCGATAAGACCCCTCTTTGAGGAGTGGCTAGAGAGGCGCCACGGCGCCCTCACCTACCGCCTGACGCAGGTCCTCACCGGACACGGAAGTTTCGGGAGGTTCCTGCACATCATCAGGCGGGAGGTAACGCCCGGGTGTCACCATTGCCAGGATCGCCCAGAGGACACGGTGGAGGTCTGCCCCGCTTGGGCGGAGCACCGCCGTGTCCTCGTAGAGGCGATCGGCAGCGGCGGCGGCCTCTCGCGCCCGGCCCTGGTGCAAGCCATGGTCCGGAGCGAGAGGGAGTGGGAGGCAGTCGCCTCCTTCTGCGAAGCAGTCATGCTAGCGAAGGAGGTGGCGGGACGGATGAGGGAGAGAGCCTCCCGTCCCAGCCGCCGCGGGAGACGCCCCGGGCGTCGGGAGTCGAGTGAAGACTACCGGCCACCGTAGGCGCGGGCCTGCGGGCGGAGCGCAATGGGTAGCTCACCGCCCGATCAGGACCAGGCCCGTGCCGGACGGCGCGTAAGTGTTCCACGCGCGCCTCAAAGAGATGTCAGCATAATCAGAGGGGCCCCTTAGGGCCGAAGCCTGCCGGGTCAGCGGGATTGTCCGAAAGGGTTACCGCTGCCCCGGAACATAAAGGGCGAAGGAAGGAACATGGGTGGGTTTTAGTCAGTAAGAGTCTGACACTCCCTTCCGCTCCACCCAGAGCGGGAGGGGTCATTTGATGATTTCCCATCCCAAAAAAAAAAAAAAAAAGGATATTGCTAATCCATTGCTTCATAGTTTGAAAAATATGTTTGCTCAACAACGTAAATTACGCAATGAAAGTTGTTGAACTGTCAAAATGAACGCTATGCTACTGTTGACCGCAATTACTCACAAATTCAACAGCTCAGCTATATACAATCAACTGCACATCAGTGGTAACAATTTGACTTTAACAGCGTCTTTATATCGTATTAAGGAGGGCGATTTTCGTAGTGCAATACTGCATGTGTTACCACTGATGTGCACTTGACCTTACGGGGGCCGCTGCGGCGACCAGAAGGCAAATTCTCGTAATTTAAAACGTACAAAATCTAGTCGCAGTCTCATCTCGGCGACAAATAAACGTCAAAAACTTGTCAAAATGTGGGGAAATTACCTCTTTTTGACAGATTGAGATTGAGGTCAGACTGTGAGCATTCTTAAAATTACGAAAATTGCCCCGTTGACCAGTTGCGGATGTACGTAGAACTTTAAACAAATGGCTTAAATCTGCATCGTAAAAATACTTTTAAAAAGGATACATCCTTTAGCCACATTAGGAGGTGCACTGAAGTCCCACCTGATGCCGGTCAGCTCTTTAGCTAGCTGGTATGTTTCTCTGGAACGGATGAAATGTATATATGAGATTTTGAGAATTACTTTTACTAGGTACAGAAATTATTGTAATAAATTAGTAAGGAAATTAAAAATAGAATTTGAAAGGAATGAGATCAAAAAAGCTGGAAAGAACACTAAACAGTTATGGTCGGCTATAAATAATATCTCAAGCAGGTCGACAAGGAAAGCCAACACATCATCACAATTATTAGCCTCATTAAGTACACCACAACACTCTGTAAATCATGTCAATGACTTTTTTGCCAAGATAGGTGAAAAACTAGCAAAAAACATAAAGGGTAAACAAACAAGAGCTACAAAGGGAAACCAAACTAACGGAACGCAATCCATGGTAATGCTCCCAACAGATGAGGAGGAGGTAGCCGGAATATTAATGTCACTCCGCAATAACTGTGCCGCGGGATGGGATGGGATATCCGGTGACCTCTTGAAAAAACACACGGCCGTGATTGTGCCTCCGTTAACGTACATATGTAACCTTGCTCTTTCCACAGGTAAATTTCCTGACGTGTTCAAAAAGGCCATAATTCATCCGATCTACAAGAGTGGGGACGGGAGCCGTGTTGATAACTACAGACCTATATCTGTGCTAACTGCTTTTTCCAAAATACTGGAACGGGTAATGAACAGCAGACTTGTGAGCTATTTGGAAAAAAACAATCTGATCTCACCAACGCAATTTGGGTTTCGCTCAGGCAAATCCACCTCTGACGCGGTCCATGAGTTGACAGACTATGTGGTCACAAACATGGATAGTGGGGATAAAGTTATGGCCATATTTCTGGATCTTGCTAAGGCCTTCGACACGGTTTCTGTCCCAATTCTTGTACGTAAGATGGAAAGTTTGGGAATCAGAGGACTTCCACTGGACCTCTTTAAAGACTACCTGAGTGAACGTACCCAGAGAGTAAAGATAGACGAATTCATCAGTGAGGAACAAACAATTAACTACGGCACGCCCCAGGGTAGTGTGCTCGGACCTTCACTATTCCTCATTTATATCAACGATCTGGGTACGCTCACTATCCCTAATGGCAAAATCATTAGCTTTGCTGATGACACTGCTCTCTTGTTCAGCGCGAACTCGTGGGAAGATGTCTATGAGTGTGCACAACTAGGCTTTAATACGGTATCCAACTGGTTACGCGACAATCTGTTGACCCTTAATACAACCAAAACCAATTACATAGCATTCTCCATAAAAAACAATGGATCCTCCCAAACATTACATAAAACTATTGTAGCACACTCTTGCACAAGCCCACACACTGGTAGTTGTAACTGCGAACCACTCACCAGTGCTGAGAATGTAAAATACCTGGGAATAACAATCGACAAAAACCTAAGGTTTCAAGACCACATTACCACCCTTAGTAGCAGACTACGGAAACTAATATATGTGTTCAAAACGTTGAGACATGTAGTCGATAAGAACATTATGAAGTTAGTGTACTACACCCTCGCTCAGTCGATAATATGCTATTGCATCACCTCTTGGGGTGGAGCTCCAAAAACTACCCTAATAGAAATTGAAAGAACCCAAAGAGCTATACTGAAAGTGTCGTCTTTTCGCCCGTATCGCTACCCCACTGAACAGCTATACAAAGAAAGTGAAGTCCTGACAGTGCGCCAACTATTTATATTGCACATTCTGTTGAAACAACATTCACTCTTGGTCTATAATCCAACGCTATCCAGGGGGAAAAGACGATATGACCCAGTGGACCGCCATCATCTACGTCACAAAACTATTTTTGCAGAGCGTTTCTTTTGCTATCTAGGTGGCTACTTATATAATAAAACTAATAAGGTGTTACATATCTATAGTCTCACAAAGCATAAATGCAAAAAGAGGCTAACTGACTGGCTACTAAAATTAAATTATAATGATACTGAACATATCCTTACAATAACCTAAACACAGAATCACACTCTCTAACACACCCACACACTTACACACCCACACACCCACTCAATCACACATACTACAGATCTACTAACATTTGTCTCGCATATTTAATCTAGATATTTATTAATTAATTAAAATAAAACTATAAAATGTCATACTTACCTTACTACATTCTGTCAGCGCGCATAGCACATAATTTGTGAAATGAAAATGTAAAGGGGTGGGATCCTGGTGTCCTGAAACACAGGCCACGAGCCTAACTTAGGCACCAGTCTCCCACAATATATACTCAACTGAATTATATGTCATTGTCGAATCTGACCGATGTAAAATAACATGTATATTGTGGTGAGAAAATAAAGCTTATTATTATTATTATTATTTATTATTATATTATAATGTGGAATACATAGAGATGACATTAACAGCGGGAGATGACATTAACAGGGGATGTCCCATGTAATAGAGGATGAGTCTATTGCCATCGACCAGGCAAACAAATCCAGTCTCCAGGCTGTTACTGAGAAACACTAGGTGGAAAACACAATAACAATGTTTCAAAGTGAAAGTCATTTATTCAAATTAGCCTGAGAATCAGCACTTTTCGAACGTCAAAATTACAAAAGACAGTCCCCCGGCACGCCCGCCCTTCACCACTTCCTAGTGCTTTCGCTGGGAAGAAGAAGTGGCGCAACAAACTCCTCAGCAGCACAGCTGTCTGTTCTGTTAGGAAATACTTGATTGTATACAATACTAGGTATGCAAAGTAATTAACATTACAAGACACAGAACATTAAATTAAATTATTTTCCAAAACTAAATTAAACTCTTTGCTTGACTCAGGAATCGAACCCAGTATCTCATGCTCAGCTCAGACCACTAGACCATTGAGGCACACTGTATCTATATCGCAAGCCCGCGCCTACGGTGGCCGGGAGTCGGCTGTTGACTCCGGACGTCCAGGGCGTCTCCTGCGGCGACTAGGGGCGTGAGGGCGCAGAGATTGCCTCTCCCTCACGCGCTCCGCCTCCTCCTTTGCGAGCATTACTGCTTCGCAGAAGGAGGTGACGGCTTCCCATGCACTCTCGCTCCGTACCATGGCCTGAACCAGGGCCGGGCGCGAGAGATCGCCGCCACGAGGACGCGGCGGTGCTCCGCCCAAGCAGTGTTGCAGGGCTGGCATTGTGATAGGGCCCACAGTAGCAGGTGGTATTCTCTAGTTTCTCCCCACCACCATGGGAAGAAGGTGTGAGTTTATGTACGTCATCATTCTCCTGCCCTTATCCCAATTTATTCGTGGTCTGTGTAACATACCTTTTTCTTCCATACCTCTCTATTACTTGTCATCTCGGTGGTCCCCTTTCTAACGATATCATCATTCACACAGTCCATCCTTCGTTTCTATGGTCTTCTCCTACTCTTATAGCTATCGACATTCATACTCAAAACTTGCCTCACGACATTTACCTCACTGTTCTCTTTCACATGGTCATACCACGACAACTTTTCAGTTACCGTTGCCACTTTCAGACTTCCTCTTATGTACTAATTTCTTATTCTATCCATTAGTGTAACACCACACATACCTCTTGGCATATGTGTTTATGTAAATGAAATACTGACTTAGCATTATCCAGTCTGTTCCGGTCGCTGTCTGCTATGGTGAGGTGCGACTCGAAGGTGGCACACACACGGTCCAGCTCGCTGCCACGGCGCAACAGCTCTGCTAAGCGCTCGTTCAGCTCATTCTGAAATAAAGATAGTGTGCAAAGTTAATTTTTAGACAGTAATAAGAATAGCATTGAGTACTAGATGAGGCTAGACGAAGATTAAATTCACTATGCTGTTGGAGAGGCACAAATGTCCTGAAGAGGTCTGTTAGCTATGGAAAGAAAGTTCATTAATTCATAATTATTTATTCAATTATCAATATTAACCTAATATTTTTATTTTTGTATTGTAATAATTTTATTTGTGTATCTGATATTTGCACGCCCCACGTGGCATAATGTGATGAGACCATTTATTAATTTAAGACCATGTAGTGTACAGATGCCAGCAGGTCAAGCTACCCAAAACTATAAAATTTTCCCAATCAACCTTGAACCTAATGCTTTAGTGATAAGTTGAAAATCTATTAAAGAAATGACAGAGTGCAGTAGCTTGATGTGCTGGCGTCTGTACCATATTCTGACAAATAAATGAATTTGAAAGAAAGAAAGATAAATATTTTATTTAGACACACAAATACAAAAAGTAAAAAAAGAAGCGTCTAAAATTAAAAAAATTACATTACAAACAAACAAAAAGAAATGCGCGAGGCCAAAAAGGCTAATATCTCAGCATAATGCTGCAATATTTAAAAAATATATATTATTTTTATATTTGTATGGTGTACAATAAAGAGTATTCTATTCTATCCTATTCTAAATAAATACAGCAGTGCTAGTATTCTGATAGGGCCCAATCTATGGAGTGATCCCATACTCAAAATACCTACGTGCTTTGATGTGGAGTTGCGGACATCAGACTGTATTACCTATGGAGCCATTATCATCTGCTCAGCCTTTTTCCAACTACGTTGGGGTCGGCTTCCAGTTTAACCCGGATGCAACTGAAACCTAGTATTTTACATGCAGCAACTGCCTATCTGGCCTTCATAACCCAGTTACTGGGCAATATGATACCCTTTGGTAAGACTGGTTGTCAAGACGACTGTCAAAGATGGGACCAACGGCTTAAGGTACTTTCCGGGGCACGGAGGGGTCTTGGTATGTAAAGACGGTCACCCATCAACGGACCATCCGCGGCAAGCGTAGCTTAACCTGATCGATCGACCTGTGCGGCTGTTATTACTTAGCTACGGGCCCCTCCCCTATGGAGCAATCAGTCTGTCTTAATTCACACTTTGCTTAGGCTTAAGGTATGGTAACGATGCCTGTAAAAGCTAGCAAAATAGTATAAATAACTCACATTCAATTTCATTTCTTGTGCCAGTTTCGTCTCTAATTCTGTTTTCTTCTTCGATGCTTTCATTTGTTGCTGCTCTTTTTCGATCTTTTCTGTAATAATTTGGAAGATTATATGAGAAATATGCAAGATATAACTATCGTTAGCACAATACTTAGTTTATAGAGTTAATTACCGTCCACTCGTTTGCAAAAGTTGTCCAGTTTTTCCACTATGTCCAAATACCAAGTTTCTTTCGATTCTGAACCCATTTTTGGTAATTTTTATTTAGATTTTGTAATAAAATTCAAGAAATACAACTTTCGACACAAACAACGACTATTTTGAATTCAAAAATTAATAAATAAACGCCACAGAAAAAATAAACATAACAGATTATAGTAGAAAAGTCAGTGGCTCTCAAAGTTTTCCCAATCGGTTTTTTGGACGTTTGGCACTTTGGCGTGTGTATCCGAACGTTTTGATAAAGATAGCGACAGTGTCGCCCCGAGGTGCCAGATAGCGGTACTATATTTATCGCCATATTTGTGATGGCGACCGATATTTATAGATCGTAAGGGTGTTGTTATTCACTAAATAAATGCATTAAAAATGGAGGAGACGAAAGTTATTTATTACATAGACGATGAGGAGACCCCGTATTTAGTGAAAATTCCGATCTCACCAGAGAAAGTGACGTTGTTGGACTTCAAAAACCAGTTGAACCGACCGAACTATAAGTTTTTCTTCAAATCTATGGACGATGACTTTGGTGTTGTTAAAGAGGAAATTGTTGACGATAACGCTCATTTGCCGTGTTTTAACGGTCGTGTTGTGTCGTGGCTAGTGTCTGCCGAGGGCTCGAACCCTTCTGATGGTGCTTCGCAGTGTACTGATAGCAATGCTGGTAAAGGCAAACAAACCCATGGTGCTCCGGCGCCTGTCACCCGAGACACCTGTACGGACACGGACAGCACCATCAGTTCGCGGCCTGGCCATCGAGCATCCTGCGACAAGTATAAATACCGGGGATTACGGATAAACGGCCACTCAAAGTACGGGAACCATGGCTTGGAATACGAAACTGCCTCTGTGCTGAGTTCTGACTTAGACTCCACCAGTCTGTTCGACAGCCAGTCAGAAATCACTACGACGACCGGCCGGCACACTAACGCGTCTGTGGACAGAGCCCTAACAGAATGCAGTAGTGTTTCTCACCTGCAAGTGAGTTCCCGTAAAAGACCGCAGAGGCGACGAAAGAGGCCGCAGGTCATGTCCCGAACTTCTTCATACTCGTCAATTACAGACTCTACAATGTCTATGCATATAATAACGGTGACTCTGAACATGGATACTGTCAATTTCCTCGGTATTTCAATAGTTGGGCAGTCGAACAAGGGTGGTGATGGGGGCATATACGTTGGGAGCATTATGAAGGGAGGTGCTGTGGCTCTGGACGGCAGGATAGAGCCAGGAGACATGATTTTACAGGTATGTTTGGTTATTTTTTGCTACTTATGTCAGAAACAAGTCATTTGCAACTCCTAAAATTAAATTTGCCAAAGGATTTTATACTGAATTGCCCATTTAAACCAAGAGAGTTTCTAGATCATTTTACTGGAAGCAAATCCATGGGCAATAAATAATTGTCAGCAGATTATATAATTGGGATCTCCAACAAAGGATATGCTTAAATGATATTATTTTGTAAGTAGGTTTGTAGAAACACTTACATGTCAATCATATTTTAAAAACTAGATGAGGTCGGGGTTTTCTATCTGACTAGTCTGAGAAGAAAAGCCAAAACAAACTCACACAGGTCACAGTCTTTTAAAGTCCAGACATAATATTGGTCAGATCATGTGAAGACCATGTAGATCAATGTCTGGCCACATAAATACTCAAACACATAAATTACTCAAACTGCCAGACCATGACAAAAACTAATAGCAAAGAAAAAAAAAAGCTTATAAAATAACCCACAAACCCACCCATATAGTCTTCACATTCACAATAATTACAATAATAGAATACTTTACAAAGTAAGCAAATGTCATCAAAAACAACAAAAGAAAAAAAAATACATTTAATATGTAAGAAGGAAGCAGCTCAATCCCAAGTTTTTCCCAATACACAATATACATCACAATTATAAAAAAGTTATAGCAGACATTTAGACATTTCTCCTTTTCCAGATTTCTCTAAATGAGCCATTACAGAGATGTATGTGAATAAAACTAGTGATGTTTTATTCAATCAATCAATGAGTAGTCTTTATTTGCATGTGCAAGATGTTACAACTGTTATGTTATAGTTTCTATGTTTATTAGGACTCTTTCCAATTCATCATTCTCCTGCCCTTATCCCAATTTATTTGTGGTTGGTGCAACATGTCTTTTTCTTCCATACTTCTCTATTAGTTGACATCTTGTTAGTCAGCCCCCTTCTTCTTATTGTCCTCCTACCCCCTTGTGTCCTACCCCCTTTCTAACTATATCATCATTCACACAGTCCATCTATCGTTTATTTGGTCTTCCCCTACTCTTATAGCCATTGACATTCATACTCACAACATTTTCATTCCGTATCCCATGCCCATACCATGACAACCGATTTCCATACAACTTTTCAGTTTTTTATTCTATCCATTTCACAACATCACACGTCCCTACTCTATAGAATTTTAATCTGCCTATAATGTTTCCACTGCTGGGACACTGATATGAGGGAGTGGGCCATAATCCACCACACAGGCCTAGTGCAGGTTAATGGATGGCACACATATTCGAATTTTTTGCTTCTAAGACTAGCCGGTTTCCTCATGAGGTTTTCCTTCACCATTTTGTGAGCAGTGGTGATGAATTTAAATACACAAAATAAAGTGCCTGTCTGGGTTTGAACTCACAACATACAACTCGTCAGTCGGGCTCGATACAATTGGGCTACCAGTGCTCCCTACTATATAACTTGTGTGGTGCAAACTGTTAATAATATAAGTTGCTTATTAATAAATAAATAAATATATGAAATACAAAAAAAAAACCAAGAATAGTGCCTGAGGACATTGCAGAATACCTAAGGATACTGCGGCACTGTTGCCGTCAGTTTGTGCTTGCATTGTAGCGATGCCGAAGGATGACATGCCGTGCTGTCACTGGGCGAAGGGTCTTAGAAACTAATGCCAAATACCAATATCTACAAATTTACCAGACATTTAGGCTACTCAATCAGTCAGTCAGCCTAGCCTTGTCCCCACTATGTTGGGCTCAAATTTTCCCAATCAACCTTGAACCTTAATGCTTCAGCTATACACAGTTGAAAACCTTTTAAAGAAATTTGACAGATTGTAGTAGTTTGATGTGCTGCCATCTGTACCTACATATTTAAATAAATATTTTTATTTGGCAGCTCTTTGACATCTCTTGAACTTTGTATTTTGTGTGATCTAGAAGCATTATCATCTGCCTAGCCTTTTCCCAACTATGTTGGGGTCGGCTTCCAGTCTAACTGGATGCAGCTGAATACCAGTATTTTACATGGAGCGACTGCCTATCTGACCTCCATTACCCAGTCACTGGATAATACGATACCCCTTGGTAAGGCTGGTTGTCAGACTTTCGGGCTTCTGACGACCCCTAACGACTGTCAAAGATCTACAAATGACAGCCAGGACCAACGGCTTAACGTGCTTTCCGAGGCACGGAGGGATCTTGGTATGCAAAGATGGTCACCCATCCACGGACCAACCGCGGCCAGCGTAGCTTAAACTGATCGATCGACCCGTACGGTTGTTATTACTTAGCCACAAGCCAGACATTTAGGCTGCTGCTGTAGGCATTATCAATCATACAATCTTGACACAATCAAAGTTGACGTAATCAGCTGAGATTAAATCCAGATAATGCTTGCAGTTGTAAGGATTACTCATAACAACACTATGAATGGTAATAAAAATTGTTATGAGATAGTTTCAATTAAAATAAAACTGTAATAATTGGTTTATGTCCATTTCTTGCATGCTATGTAAACTGAGAATGAATCTATTGCTTATTATAGCACAAAGGTAGATTTGAAGTGTCATAAGCATGGCATGAATTCTTGGTTATAAGATATGCAGGGGGTCTACTCCGAAGTGGTATCGGCCGAATGCTCGGCCGTTTCCTGCTACGAAGTTACTATTTGGTTCGGTCGGTCCCGATCCTACACTCTTTCGAATATTGACTATGATCCAGACCCAACTGAGCCGATCCGAATTTTTTTCGCATTTTTCAATAATATTCGGTTCGGCCATGTGTCGGTCTGATCCGATCATTCGCACGGCCTGTGTCGTGGCAGTGGGAACATTATAGGCTGATTATGTACAGACGCCAGCAGGTCAAGCTACCCGAAACTGTCAAATTTTCCCAATCAACCTTGAACCTAATGCTTTAGCTATAAAGTTGAAAATCTATTAAAGAAATTTGACAGATTGTAGTAGCTTGATGTGCTGGCGCCTGTACAACACAGAACTTATCATAGTGATGTGAAAATTATAAAAAAAAATAACTCTCCACATCTTTTACCTTTACCATATTGATCTAACACGACCAACAAACAATTCCAGGTGAACGACGTAAATTTCGAAGATATGACAAATGATGAGGCGGTGCGGGTGTTACGGGAGGTGGTCCAGAAACCAGGCCCCATCAAGTTGGTGGTCGCCAAGTGCTGGGACCCCAATCCTAAGGGGTACTTCACTATCCCCAGAACTGAGCCCGTGAGGCCTATCGATCCTGGTAAGTACTGTTTCAATAAAACATGCCAAGGCCAAGACAAGGTGTGGAACTCTGCCGGCATCTGTGTTCCCTCCCACATTTAACACGTCCGCCTTCAAACCAAGAGTGAACAGGCATCTGCTGGGCACGCTCGTTCCATCATAGACCTCATCCATCGCTTTCCATCAGGCGTGATCGAGGTCAAGAGCAGGCCCGTGCCGCAATAAAAAATAAATACATACTGCTATTTTTCAAGGAATCTTCTGTTTAATAAAATTCAGTCATTCACTGGCAAACTACGCACAGCCTGAACCTCTTGGGTCTAGAAGCATGAAATTCTGCACAAGAATTCCTAATATCTTCGTTATAAATAAGGACTTTTGAAAATTCATCCCTTAAGTGTCTGTTCATACAGACCGGCTCGGCGAGGCGAGTACATTTTTATCGCGTTTAAAAAAGAGTTTTGGGTCACTGAAATAAGGTTGATTTTTTCATGTCACTGCGTCCTTAGGTCGGCTCTTAAGCATTCTCATTTAAAAAAGAAGTGACATGAAAAAAATTACCTTATTTCAATGGCCCAAAACTCTTTTTTAAACGCGATAAAATGTAATAGAAAGGAATAAAATATATTTATTTAGCACAGACTAAAAGACACAGTACGCCAGATACGAGTAAATACATCAGATAAAAACAGAAAAAAATAAAGATCAAATAAAAAGTGTAAAATCCGATGTAAGAAATTAGCAGTTAGTGTGCCTCACGGCTGCACCAAAAAGGCCCAGTTCAGCAAGAATGCCAGACAACTAGTGCCTGACGCTGGTTTTCAACTGGACCTGATGTGTGAGGTGACGGATGTAAATCAGTTTAGTTTTAGGGTGTACTCTCCTCTCCGAGCCAGTCTGTGTGAACGGACACTAAGGCACTGGATTTTAAACGCACTGCTTAGCGCTGAGAGGTCAAAATCCATTAGCATATTTTTTTTACGCACTGGGAAGCACTCAGTTGGATTCTCAATGCTCGACTCAACACCGAGAGTTGAAAATCAAGTGCACGATAATAAAACGTCGCGTGAAAAAAATTGTCCGTGCGTACTATCGCCAAAATCTATATCTGACCACCGTAAGGACTATTCCTGCTTGCAGCGCATATTATTAGTCGACCTCAAAAGGATCCTCATTTGTTTTACTTACGGACGCAGCTGTGGTCATCATGTGCACGGACTTTGTTTTCAAAATGGTCAGACATAGGTTTTGGCTGAGGGATCGAATCCGCAACGAGGTGATCTGGCAGAGAACCAAAGTTGTCGACCTAACTCACAGAATAAGCAAGCTGAAGTGGCAATGGGCCGGCCATATTAGCCGTAGAACCGATGACCGTTGGGGTAGACGTGTTCTTGAGTGGAGACCGCGAATCGGTAAACGTAAGGTGGGACGCCCTCAGGCTAGGTGGAGCGACGATCATCGCAGGAGGGCTGGTAGCAGCTGGATGAGAGTTGCCGAAAATCGAGTTGAATGTCGTGCAGTAGGAGAGCCCTATGTCCAGCAATGGACTGCTGTAGGCTGACGATGATGATGATATGTTTTGACGATAGTACGGACTCCAGCACATCAAGTTACTACAATCTGTCAAATTTCTTTAATAGATTTTCAACTTTATCGCTAAAACGTTAAGGTTCAAGATTGATTGGGAAAATTTGACAGTTTCGGGTAGCTTGACCTGCTGGCGTCTGTACCTTTGCTTGTGTGCAATAAACGTTTTGACTTTGACTAACGAGGCTATTTGACTATCAAGGCTAGAGTAAATAGGCTCATAATAAATTAGTGCGCTTTACTATCAACGATTGCATCACTACTTTCCATCAGGCGGGATCACAGTCAAGCACTAGTTTATAACATTAAAAAAAATAACAGTGTTCATCTTTACCTCTCCAACTAAATGAATGACGTTGCTAGGACGTCATCGCAGTTTCTCTTTATCTTCTTTCTTTTACTATATACATATTATCTTCTCCCCCCCAGGTGCATGGGTGGCCCACACCCAAGCGCTCCGCGAGGCGTACCCTCCCCCGCCGCCCTCGCTGTCCGCGCTCCCCGTGTCGTCGGTGTCGGAGCGAGGCGCCAGCGACGCCAGCACGGTGCCCGCGGGAGGGTTGGAGCCGCAGCTGTCAGTAAATATGGACATGGCGCTCGTGGTCAGGGCTATGCTGAGGCCGGAGTCGGGTGAGTAACTGGCGTAATCTTGAATACTAGACCCTTTTCATACACATCTGTTGCCGAGCCGCCTATATCCTGTCCATTAGGTAAACAGTTTTTTGACAGATGGAACTAGTGATTGCAGCAACACACAATACATTGGCGCCGATTCGCTTGTTCACAAACTAATCTAAATTTAACTTCAGTTCATCTGTTTCTTTCTATTTCATTAAGAAAAGGACAGAAGATAAAATATTAGTTTAGTCCTGTCAAATTAAGATACTCCATAGACAGATTAGACGTGATTAAAAACATGGCTACTAAAAATACGTCAACCTACGTCAGGGGCTAACTAATTTGACAGGACTAAACTAATATTTTATCTTCTGTCCTTTTCTTAATGAAATAGAAAGAAAAAGATGCACTGAACTTAAATTTAGTTTTGTTTGTGAAAAAGGGAATCGGCGCCATTGATTGATACACGTACGGTATTATAATGTCTGTAAGAAGCCATAAATAAGATAATTCAATAAGATAAGGCAGTTTATATATTTATTTTATTACGCATTTTAAAGTTAACTTTTACGTAATCTCGAATATGTAAGTTGTCGTTGATGTGAATGATTGATTGTGTATATTCTAAGTCAGCTGTCAAAAAACGGCAATAATGAGTATAATTACCCCTTAAGAGGATATCCATTAATTACCGGACCCCCTGTATACTTAAAAACTGCATTGAGAAATCTTTTTCAAAGACATTTCCTTCCCTTTGGGCTTTGTCGCATTCGGTTAAATTGCTTGCAGTTTGGTTAGTTCCCATCTTCAAAACTTGCTATTTCTCATCATTTGTATTTTTTTTTTCGTCGTTAAATCCTATTTCAAAACCTACCCAGACTAAAATACAACTTCCTCCCCACAGGTCTAGAGATCCGCGACCGCATGTGGCTAAAGATAACGATACCGAACGCGTTCATCGGCGCCGATGTCGTGGACTGGATCCTGCAGCACGTGGCCGGCATTACGGACCGCCGGGACGCGCGGAAATACGCCTCGCATATGCTGAAGGTAAGCATTGTTATGGGAAAATAAGTGTTATCTTAGCCAAAAATTTTAATAACCAAAAAAGATGGCGAATCTGGGCATCTCAGACGCCTAAAAAACCGCATGCTCAAGGTAAAGAAGTGGCGACATCTATACCGCCACATACGAACTACGAATGACATCTGACGTCATACAAATCCTACATCGCGCAAGCAAAGTTTACCGCGAAATTAGCATATTTACAACAGGCTGTAGCCCAACAGACACAACACCCATTGGTCAGAGGATCTTCCCTTTTAAATCGAGGATGGGGAAGTTTACACCCTGTTCCTCATACCTCTCAAAGGGTAACATTACGTTTACATTCAAAAGGGTACGCAGGTAGAACTAAGGATAACAGTACCGAAAGTGACCGGGTTTTGCTTAACTTCAAGTAGATTACTAGCCCAGCCTTAAAATGTAATATTAATATTCATGTTTACTCTCTCCGCAGGCCGGCTTCATACGTCACACAGTGAACAAGATAACGTTCTCTGAGCAATGTTACTACGTGGCGGGCGAGCTGTGCGCCGAGCTGGCGGCGCTGCGCCTGCGCAGTGCGGACAGCGACAGTCTCGTGAGCGACACGCTGGCACCGCTGCCCAATCCCAAGTAAGTTACAGACATCATCTGCCTCGCCTTACGTCATCATTTTTTGAAAAATGTTACTACAGGAATAAAGATATTCCAAAAATAGTTTTCACTTCGGGAACCATCGTCTGTCTTCGGAAATACGAACGCGCGATGATGAGATGTGCTTCAGCATTTTGTATTACCATGATAACAACATGATAGATTAACAACTCTAGGCACTTCTAAAAAATGTTTATCTTTATAATCTTTTAAACCTGCAACCGGTGTTGGCAATCCAACAGAGAAAGCACGACAGTACGAAGCTTTGCCTCCGTGTGTTACTCTGTGGCGCGTCATTCGTGCTAATTCGGAAACACGAAGATTACCGAAGCGCAAACCTTTTCTGGTTAACCCGTACTCTGGTGGCCCTGCCACACCATGCTTCTCACGCTGCTCATCGCCCTGTTCCTCGCACTGCCGCGATGTTGCCTTCTCTCTCTCTCGCGCAATTAATCGCGACGCTCCGCACTAGGTCACTCGCCTTTGCAACAAAATGGATATTGAAACTGTGGCAGCGTGCGCGCTACGATTTATTGTAGAATAGCTAATTGTTATAAATCCCATAAAAATAAATATACGTCATCGACGTCGTCCTCGCCAACGGAGATGGTGGATGACATCTATTATAATTCAATACAATTATAAAATATAATTCTTAGTAACGAGCGCTCGATGCTGACTGCGTCCGCACGATTATGTGGCCGGCCACTCTCGTTGTTATTGCCGGTCCTTTGAATCGTGCACAAAAAAACGACAAGACAGGAAGCAGTGGACATGATGAGGAGCATGCCGCACTACGTCTCTTCCTCCCTTCCTCGCCACTTCCCATGCCACTCGACGAGTGTGCGGCAGGCCTATAAAGTACGCCCAACGAGAAACGATACGAAAGTTCATTCACCTAAAACACGACCGCGGAGTTGACAATCTGTATCTATCTCATTCCATCTTGTGTATTTGACATAATGGCGCCGATTCCCTTGTTCACAAACTAAAATTAAGTTCAGTGCATCGTTTTCTTTCTATTTCATTAAGAAAAGGACAGAAGATAAATATTAGTTTAGTCCTGTCAAATTAGTCAGCGCCTGACGTAAATTGACGTGTTTTTAGTAGCCATGTTTTTAATCACGTCTAAACTATCTATGGAGTATCTTAATTTGACAGGACTAAACTAATATTCATCTTCTATGCTTTTCTTAATGAAATGGCAAGAAAACGATGCACTGAACTTAAATTTAATTTAGTTTGTGAACAAGGGAATCGGCGCCAATGTCTCATTCATCCAAAATTCGGGCGACCATAGTAGAATATTTTTTTCATTTGCCTGTACATCTTTCTAACATTATTTGTTACAGCATCATGGGCCCCGGGTACATGCCCTACGCCGGCTCTTACGGCTACCAACCGATACCGTTCAAGTACTCCTCCTGTCTCAACAGTGAACACACTGTCTATGGGTAAGTAAACAAAAAAAAAAAAACATTTTACAAAAAAAGTGATACAGGGTGGCCGGGACATCGATGCGCAACCGCTTACCATGGATTCAGTACATGATTCTGGACCCCCTGCGTTGAAATTTTTCGTCGGCTTTTTCTTAATTTTTACGTTTTTTTCTGTAATTTTTTTTTTACTGTAAACTGTATAAAATCTTTATTTCTATCTAACCCAATGAGATTTTTAATTAAAAAGTAAATTCACTTGTTTCACTTAAAACAGCAATGTGCAATATGCAATGTATAAATCGAAAGTGCAGCGCGCGGTATCGCGGTAAGTAGCGCGCGCGCGCCATCCGCGGAGCGTTTTGATCGCGTTGTTTGCAATACATTGCGCACTCAAAAATGACAATTTCTTTAACCGGTCATTTCCGAGATGAATGACTTTCGTAATTTTATTTATGGCATCTGGTGTAACCTTTTCACGACGTTTGCGCTTCGATGTCCCTGCCAGCCTGTATATACAAAAAACAATACAGTCAAATTTAGAACCTCCTCCAGTTTGAAGTCAGCTAATTATTCAATTCAATTAAATATTTGTTTATTTATAGCAACTAAAGTTGTCAAAAAATAAAAGGCCCGTTTTGACATTTGAGCATGCGTTCTTGACACCTGTCAGTTTCATACAAACGAATACGTGTTTTGCGAATTTTATCTTTATTAACTACTAGAACTGTCAATGTCAAAACGGGCCTTTTATTTTTTGACAGCTTTAGGCCCAATTGTTAGTAACATTGTTCTTAAAACAAAGCACAGATACAAAAACAAAATTGTAAGGTTATCTGTCGGGTGTTCTGACCAGCACCTCCACAGCGTGCGACAAGCAAGGCGCGTCGTACTTTTCCATCAACATACTTAGGATGCTGTTAGAACTAGACGGCTAGACCGCGCTCTTGACAAGATGGAATTTATTTTTTAGCGCATTATGGCGTAAAAATCATCGGTATGCTCAAATCCGAACATAAAGTCCGTTTCACAAAAGAAGTCTCGTAGACGCGGCGCCACTGTCGTAGGACGGAATCATAAATATTGATTTATTTATTTATCTCCACATCATATACGAGTAGCAGGCTTGATTATTGGTTAATAAAATGCACATTCTTAAATAGAGAAAGGTGTCTGGGGTAGGAGAGTTGTTGTAGGAATGTTGCTAACTATATAATAATAATTAGTTCCACTCATTGCCGCGGGACTTCTTTCGGGAAACGGACTCTACCTGACGCACTACAATAGCGCGTGCAGTCCCAACAGCATCCTGAAGTAGTTATTATATTGAATACGCAGGGCAGGGCAGGGAATTATGTTTATTCGTGGAAAATAATCATCAGTCCGCCCACTGCCGAATATAGCCCTCTCTTTGCTTGTGTCAATCCCCAAAACTTGGGTTTACTATACCAAACATCAGTCAGAAATTAGAATTTACTTTTAGAGGTATCAGGAACAGGGTGTAAAGTTCACTCATCCTCCATAGAAAAGGGAGGATCGTCAGACCAGACGGGTGTTGTGTCTCGCGGGCAATTGCCCAACGATTGATCTTGGGAAATTGTATCTATGTTAATTGCGCGGTAAACTCAGCTTGCGAGATGCAGGATTTGCGTGACGTCAATATGACGCGTTGTTCGCAAGTACCGTTGTAGATACCGCTACATACCTATCTAAAACATCATCTGCCTGCCTTTTCCCAACTATGTTTGGGTCGGCTTCCAGTATACCCGGATGCAGCTGAATACCAGTATTTTACATAGAACGACTGCCTATCTGATCTCCACAACCCAGTTACTGGGTAATACGATACCCCTTGGTAAGACTGGTTGTCAGATTTTCGGGATTCTGACGTACCGTAACGACTGTCAAAGATCCATGATAGCCGGGACCAACGGCTAACGTGCTTTCCGAGGCACGGAGGGGTCTTGGTATGTTAAGATGGTCACCCATCCACGGACCAACCGCGCCAAGCATAGCTTAACCTGATCGATCGACCCGTGCGGCTGTTATTACTTACCTATCTAAAACTTAATAATATTTCTTTTTCATTACAGCTATAACCGCGAAGAAAGCGTAGTCTCCGGCAGCGGGGGCTCCAGCGGCGGCTCAGAACGCCTCACAGCCAAAGAAACAGCGCGCGAGACAGAACGGAAGAGCACCTCTAGCGGCTCGGGGGCCTCTCTAGCGCCCACAGGAGCCGACAGACGCGACCTAGAGCCTGACAGCACACAGGATAGACCAGTGCTCTTCCTATAACGGTGAGTAGGGCACCTCTAGCGGCTTGAGGGCCTCTCTAGCGGCTCGGGGGCCTCTCTAGCGCCCACAGGAGCCGACAGACGCGACCTAGAGCCTGACAGCACACAGGATAGACCAGTGCTCTTCCTATAACGGTGAGTAGGGCACCTCTAGCGGCTTGAGGGCCTCTCTAGCGGCTCGGGGGCCTCTCTAGCGCCCACAGGAGCCGACAGACGCGACCTAGAGCCTGACAGCACACAGGATAGACCAGTGCTCTTCCTATAACGGTGAGTAGGGCACCTCTAGCTGCTCGGGGACTGCTCTAGCGGATCGGGGGCCACTAGCGGATCGGGGGCCTCTCTAGCGGATGGGGGGCCTCTCTAGCACCCGCTAGAATAATAATAGTTGCTCCCCATATTGTTTAAAACCAAAAGATAAGGCCGCAACCCCACTAGCTTCTGCCTGCGACTTCGCCCGCGTGAAGTTTCTTGTTCCCCCGACCCACTCCATCGAATTGCATCACCTGCCCGCGCTGACACTTAATTTTCGCTTAGCTTTCTTTTTGCCTTTTTCTTCTTCTTGCTCGGCCCCTAAGGGTTATAGCGTGATGATAAATAGCCTCAAATGCAAAAAGAACGAGTACAGATGAAACATACAATATATTACTTATATAACCCTAACTCTAAAGCATTTACTTTATATAAACCATTTACAAGCACTTTTGAACAGTCCAGGTGTCAGTCAGTCAAAGTCATAGCATTTATTTCTAATAGGCACATTAAAGGCACTTTTTTAACTTTCAATGTCAAAAATTACAATAAAATAGAATTTATTCTAGTTTTCGTATGGAGAAGAATGGGCAAGAAACTCCGCCGTTATTCTTTTAAAATATTTTGCATCGATGAATTATATAATAATATGAGAAGACGCTGCACCTAAAATAAAATTACAGGTAACAGAATTAATAATGATGAAGCTAGTCGCCCATTCTAAAGCATAGTAGGTTCCTATGGAGAAGAACAGGCAAGAAACTCCACAGAGACTTTTTTTCACTGCCTAACATGTACCTTCCGTCTTCCAGGTCCGTGCTCTGAGGTGGATCCTCTATAAACTGCCAAATATCGACGCACGAGAGCGTCACAGGCTGCGGCTGTCGGCTGACACTATATGGCACTACATAGTGCCACGAAGACACTAAGGTACCAAGCACTATCATTAGCAGAGCAGGTCAAGATGACAGTTAACAGTTGCACCTTACTGCCTAACCTTTTCCCAACTGTTGGGGTCGGCTGGATGCAGCAGTTACATGGAGCGACTGCCTATCTGACCTCCATAACCCAGTTACTGGATGAAAGAGCTGCATCGTTAAAGGTACAAAATCGCTTGGCAATTCAGTTTTCGTTAAATATTGACCTGCTATAAGTGTATTGGTAAGTCCTTAGGGTAATATAATGCCATTAAATGTAATTTAAATTTGAAATATGTAGTAGGAGCCCGAGTTTTCATATTACAACTCGGGATGAGATGTTGGATTGTATTTTAGACATTTTTTTTTAAAATTTATTGTGGAAATGTCAAGTTTGTTTATACGTTTCCAGTGTTTAAGAAGCATTATAAAGAATTAAAGAAAGAAAAAGTATTTATTGCGCCTCGTACAGTAACATCACAAATTAAAATAAACACAGTCAAAAATAAAAAAACCAAAATATATCAGCCTATAATGTTCCCACTGCTGGGACACGGGCCTCCTTTCTGCGAGAGAGAGTGGGCCGTAATCTACCACGCAGGCCCGGCGCGGGTTGGTAGATGTCACGTCTTCGAATTTTTGGTTCTAGGACATGCCGGTTTCCTCACGACGTTTTCCTTCACCGTTTTGAGAGCAGTGGTGATGAAATAATTTACAGACAGTAAAGCGGCTGTCAGGGTTCGCACAACTCGTAAGTCGTACTCGTATTTTATAATATCGTTAAATTAATTACAGACATGAAGGTTTTGCTTCAACTGTTATGCTATTATTTGTTAAAAACACATTCTACTAAACACTTGAAACGTATAAACGTTATTCTATGTGATTATAACAACATACTGTCTTTTATGAACGATTATTTCAAGAAGTACGGACGCCAGCACTTCAAGCTACCCGAAACTGTCAAATTTTCCCAATGAACCTTGAACCTTAATGGTTTAGCAATAAATTTGAAAATCTATTAAAGAAATTTGACAGATTGTAGTAGCTTGATGTGCTGGCGTCTGTACAGACCAGAAAAGGTGTGCGCTTCGGCAATCATCGTGTTTCCAAATTGTTCTGCGTAAAATAATGCCATGCATTTAAAAATCAATTTCGATAACAAATGCCATTTTTTTTTTTGACTAAATCAATGTTACCGACTTCCGTAACTGTGTCGCACGTAACTTTATTAATTTTGAAGTCGATTTTTATAGATCGATGTCGATTTTTATTGATCCAAGTCGATGTTTAATAATAGGAGTCGATTTTAATAGATCGAAGTCGATTTTTAATGATGGAAGTTGATTTCTATAGATCGCAGTCAATTTTCATTAGATGAAGTCGACTTTTTTAAAATGAAAGTCGGTCTTCGAGTTTCGAAGTCGTTAGCCGTCAGTCGCAACCTACTATAAGCTAATCATGTCAGTAGTGAACGCCATATAATGTTAGTCTTATGTATATTATAAATATAAGTGTACATAATTAGTTATAAACCCTATATATAACTTTATGTGTTAACTAAATAAAATTTACTTGGAGGCGGGAGCGAGATTAAAAAAAAAAATAAAGCAACAACCTGTATTTTACAGCTTTTTATAACACATTCTGTATAGCTACTTTTGCCACATCCTGTATAATAAAGATATAATTATTAGGGTAGATAAACGGAATAACCAGATTAATTAAAAAAATGGAACTCAATTTTCATGAAAATATCTAGCGGGTAAATAAAACTAATCGTAGGTTATGTATGTGACTATGTATTGCATATAAACACAAAATATCTGTCGACCATATTACTATTAATATACTATACTCATCCCTTCTTCTCATGAGGGTAGGCAGAACCTACAGAACGCCACCCGCTACGGTCCTTATATACTCCTTTTGTTTCGTGTGCGTGTTCATACATCATTTGCCTGCCTTTTCCCAACTATGTTAGGGTCGGCTTCCAGTCTAACCGGATGCAGCTGAATACCAGTATTTTACATGGAGCGACTGCCTATCTGATCTTCCCAACCCAGTTAGTTAACACGATACCCCTTGGTAAGACTGGTTGTCAGACTTTCAGGCTTCTGACGACCCGTAACGACTGTCAAAGATCCACGAATGACAGCCGGGATCAACGGCTTAACGTGCTATCCGAGGCACGGAGAGGTCTCGGTATTTAAAGATTATCATCACCCAAACGCGGCAAGTGTAGCTTAACCTGATCGATCGTCCCGTGTGGCTGTAATTACTTAGCCACGAGCCCCTAAATTATAATCCTACTAATATTATAAACGCGAAAGTTTGTGAGGATGGATGGATGTTTGTTACTCTTTCACGCAAAAACTACTGAAATTTGGCACACAGATAGTTTATAACCAGAATTAACACAAAGGATACTTTTTATCCCGATATTCTCACGGGTTCGACACTTATGCGGGTGAAACCGCGGGGCGTAACTTGTACACAATAAAAAGACAAACCAGTTACTACCACACATTGCCATAAAATCTATGATATTACAATTTCAAGATAATTTCGCTCCCGTCGTAAGAATCCCAAGTGAAATACCCGATAATATAATTAAACAAATAAATTAATAAAATGCTATAATTAAATTACATTTAGGGCTGATCTTTCCATCGCCAGATAGTTTTATCCGAGGAATAATTTTGAATTTTTGACAGTTACTCCACACAAAAACTGTCAGACGTCATTTTTTTTCGACGAATAAAAAATATCTGTCGATTGAAAAATCAGCCCTTAGTAATATAAAATGTGCCAGTTATTATAAAAAGCTGGTACGAGTAAGCTCTGAATTTGTTGTTCACCAACTAATTTAAAAAAAGTATCGCTATCTTTTTCTTACACACAGAGTTCGAATGAGACGCTAGATTTTGAACGTTTCAAATACGGGAATTGATCTTCTGTTCGTTCCGCGAATGAAGCTCGCGCAACGAATGTTTCTTGAAGCGAATGCTCGCGGTGTACAAAGTTCTTAACAACAATACGACTGTATTCCCCAAAGGGGTAGGCAGCGTGTACAGAACACCTACATTTCGCTATTTATGTTAAAAGTCTCATTTAATCTGCCTCATTGATCTAGTGGTTACAAGCATGACTTCTGAACGTGGGATCCTAGGTTCGGTCCCCAATTCAGGCAGTGTTAGTGGGCTATTCTATAAAGGACTTCTCAGTAGCAGCCTGGAGCCTGAATCTGTGCACGGTTGATGAGTTTAGATCCTCTATTACATGGCACTTGAACAAAACGGTGAAGGAAAACATCGTGAGGAAACCGGCATGTCCTAGAACCAAAAATTCAAAGACATGTGACATCTACCAACCCGCACTGGGCCCGCGTGGTAGATCACAGCCCACTCCTTCTCACAGAGAGTAGACCTGTGTCCCAGCAGTGGGAACATTATATGCTGGTTATGTAAAACACAACTGGCGAAATGTGGGTGTATGTTTTCTCGTTCTATTTGCGAGAAAGAGGTAGCGATATATTTTATTTTAGTTGGTGGACAATGACTCCAGGGCTTTATGAGATTTCGGCAAAGCAATTAGCTTATATAATATGTATTTAAAATTATTATGTGCTTATAAAGGTTGTATTTGACAGTTTTTTTATTCAATGTTTTTTTTTTTTGTTGTGGCATTGCAATATATATGGTAAGTTGAAAAATCTGTAATATTTTTGCTAATATCATTGTTTGCCTAGCATTTTTCTAATTATGTTGGCGGCGGCTTCCAGTCTAACCGGATGCAGTTAAATACCGGGGGGTCTACTACGAAGTGCAAAGTGCGAACGATCGGATCGGACCGACACCGAAAAATGTTCGGATCAGTTGGGTCGGGAACATAGTCAATATTCGAAAGAGTGTAGGAGTGTAGGATCGGGACCGACCGAACCAAATAGTAACTTCGTAGCAGGAAACGGCCGAACCTTCGGCCGATACCACTTCGGAGTAGACCCCCAGTATTTTATGTACAATCGCCAAAATCTACACCTGACCACCGTAAGGACTATTCCTGGTTGCAGCGCATATTATTGGTCGACCTAAAAAGGATCCTCTTTTGTTTTACTTACGGACGCAACTGTGGTCATCATGTGCACGGGACTTTGTTTTCAAAATGGTCAGGTATAGGTTTTGGTGACAGTACTTGGAGCGACTGCCTATCTGACCTTCACAACCCAGTTACTGGGTATAGCGCATTTCAAATTTTTGTTTCGAGTATTAATGTTTACTTACATATTGCAATGATATCAACAAAATGGTTTCATGTCATTATAATCTGATTTTTAATCAACCGCCGCGGCGTAAAATACGTACCAACCGTTTCGGAAAGCCTGAAGAGTAAATCAGATGCCAAAGCTGTTGTGATGGTTTCTCTGAAATATATAACTAGGCTTGTAGTCAGCACAGATGGAGAAGTGAAAAGCATTCAATGATTAATGTATAATGATCAGCGGGGTGATTCTGTAACGCACTATCAGTAGCAATGGCTTCCATTTTGACAGTTCAACAACATTCATTGCGTTATTTATGTTGTTGAGCAGACACACTCTTCACACATATGAAGCAATGGATTAGCAATATCCTTCAAAATGATTCAGATTGATATTGATAGTGTGTTACGCAATTGGGGTGCTGAATCGCAACTATGATTCCGTGTGTGCGCCAGAGCAGCAGTCTGAACGCACATGTTTGCGCGAGTAAGCTTGAAACCTTGACATTGAGACCTTGGCGTTTGAAAACTTTACTTTGCTAACGGGCTGTTCATTTATTATGTACGGCAAGTTCAACCAATTTCTGACCCCCCCCCCCCCCCCCTCCCCCCTACGTAAGATAAAATGACTTGAATGACCCTTTGAATCTTACGTAAGATTAATATCTACCAAAATTGCGAAGTAAAAAAAACCAGAAAGTTTTTAAACTTATAAATCTTTGCTTACTTTTGTGATCTTACGTAAGAATAATCTAGACCCCTCCCAATATCGAGACCCCCTCTCCCACCTCAAATCGTCTTACGTAATAAATGAACATCCCCTAAGACCATGCTTGAGCATTTTGCTTGACTTTTAGACGTTCTTTTAAATTACGTGCCACAATTTTGTATTCATTCATGATGAAATACAAAAATAATGGAACCATTGAAAGCTTTTCGCGGCGGTAAAATTGATTTTTCATTATTGTGTAAATTACTATCATTATTTAAATTAAAGCATTATGTATTTAGGGGCACACAAACAAGCATTTGTATACGTAGCGACGTCTATTAGAAAATTAAATGTAATGAATATGAGGGTATATACATACTGTACGTAATTTATTTAAAAAAAAAAGTCGAAGAATCGTGTAATCGGAAGATTTTACTAAATTATATACAAGGACTAATTAAATTAGCTGGCGATAGTTCACAGGCGGGATGGGTATTAATATTTAATGAATAAAAAACAAACAAATAAATATTTTCTTAGCTCATAATTTCAAGTCAGTATCGGAGTCTGGATTTGTGCCCGGTTGATGGCAATAGGCTCGCCCCCTGTTACATGGGACCCAAACATGACTGGCGAAATGTGGGGGTACTATAGGAACACCTCTGCCTAACCCTTCGGGGAATACTAGCGTGATGTTAAATTAATTTCAAGTGTAGCTGGTAGTGTCATCATCTGCCATGCTTCCCGCTTTCGTGCGTCCCTCATGCAGGTGTTACCCGCGATTTTGACTATGTCGTCAACCCAGCGCGCTTTTGGACGGCTCTGCCGATCGATTCTGTAAAAATGTCACCGTGAAAAGTTAGGTGAAGTGAGCTTAGAATGTCAATCGATAGCATTTAGTTTGGAATGACAGCTCAATCCACGGTCACTTCACCTAAGTTTTCACGGTGAGATGGTTACAGAACCGCACTGCTGGTGTCTTTGGCCTAACCTTGGCCACCATTCAGTCACAGCTTTACCCCATCGGCCATCTCCGCGTGTAACTAGATGTCGTGCCTGACTCCATTTGAGGCGCCCACTGTTAGTATGGTTACTGGTTTAGAAAATGATATTATTTACGTTTTTTTTCTTTCTTTATTTATTTAGGGACATTTATAATCGCAATGCGTATGTCAGTCCCATCGTACCCTAAATACACATTTCTCATATCTGGACCATGAACCTAAACAGACTCCTCGCGTCATCGCCAACGCATTGAACCAGGATTTTATGGAATGTGGCTACTTCAATTTTGTTCAACCTCAAGACCCTCAACATAATTTATTATTAATTCTTTACTTTATCGTCATTCGATTTCAATATCCATCCCGTCTGTGAAGTTTCGCTAGATAGTTTAATTCGACCGTATATTATAATAATATTATTATTGTAGCCTACGACGGCGGAAAATGTACCGTTTGCGTTCGCTGGTGATTTATAAGATGCGTTTTGTCGCCGCGATTAATCGCTGCGACTAGTCGCGTCGGAACGCTTTTTTTTTACAGTATTTAGAGATTTTTTTTTTTATTGTTGGCAACTATTTTGTATTAAAAACTTGTAATTTTAATCGTCCCGCTTTTGTTACCTACTAGCTAGTAGGTACAATTTTGTATATTTAATTATATAATTTATTTGGACATATCAAAAAATGTATTTGATAGAACATTTATCGTTGAACGTTTTAAAAATGTCGAGTTTTTTTTAAGGGGGTTTAACGAAATTACTTTTGCGGTTGTTATTAACCTAAATCATCATCTGCCTAACCTTTTCCCAACTATGTTGGGGTCGGCTTCCAGTCTAACCGGATGCAGCTGAATACCAGTATGTTACATGAAGCGACTGTCTATCTGATCTCCACAACCCAGTTACTTGGTAATACGATATCACTTGGTAAGACTGGTTGTCAGACTTTCGGGCTACTGCCGACCCGTAACGACTGTCAAAGATCTACTAATGACAACCGGACTTAACGTGCTTTCCGAGGCACGGAGGGCCTTGGTATGTAGATGGTCACCCATCCATGGACCAACCGCGACAATCGGCAAGCACGGCTTAACCTGCGCGGCTGTTATTACTTAGCCACAAGATGCTTTAAAAAAACGCGCTGTTGGATTTTTAACTTTCGGCGCTGAACTGAGAATTGAAATTCCGACAGCGCTCCTTTGTTAAGGCGTTCTTTTAGGTGTCACTAGGTATTCATGAAAACGAGTATTATATCCCTAATTTCTTACCTAAAACTCGAAGTCATGAACACAATACTATAGTTCAATTCTAAAAATCTAAACTAATATTATAAAGAAAAAAGATTTGATTTTTTTGTATGTTTGCTTGATACGTTTTCACGTTAAAACGGCTGAACCAATTTAGACGAAATTTGGCACATGGGTAGACCATGACCTGGATTAGGACATAGGATACTTTTTATCCCGATATTCCCACGGGATCGAGAATTATGCGAGTGAAACCGCAGGGTTAGTGTAATAATAAATTGAATTGTTTGTAAAGGATATCAGCCAAGCATGTGATTTCGTTAAAACTCTTAAAAACATTTGACTATAAACTGCTTTGCTGTAAATAAACTTACAATTTAGTCACAAAACTAAACGGTTACAGCGCTCTCTTTAGTCGTTTACACGTCTCCAGTGTTTGGTCATATAATTACTAAATTAATAACTAGCATAATCGCTCTATAATGTTCCCACTGCTGGGACACAAGCCACCTCTCTTCGAGAGGGAGTGGGCTGTAATCTACCACGCATCCCCAGTGCGGTTTGGTAGAAGTCACGTCATGTCTATGAATGTTTGGTTCTAGGACATGGTTTTTTTCCACACGATGTTTTCCTTCACCGTTTTGAGAGCAGTGGTGATGAAATAATTTACACAAAGTAAATTAATAACTAGTTAGTGCCAATTCCAGTGAATGTTTACATGATGCGAGTAACTTAATAACTAAACTCGACTAAAGACTGGAGATGTGGAAACAGGTTTTTACTAAAGTTTAGTAAAATAACTATGTTATTAATATTGACAAGTGCCATCACGGACAATCATTTTTTACTATTTCTAGCCCTCAAACTTTGATAAACTGTATAAAAATACTCACAGAATTAAAGCATTTATTTTGTAAATACCTATATTGACAATACAGTATACAATCAATCAATCGTAAACTTTTCCCAACTATGTTGAGGTCGGCTTCCAATCTAACAGGATGCAGCTGAATACCAGTATTTTACATGGAGTGGCTGCCTATTTGACCTCCACAACCCAGTTACTGGGTAACACGATGTCCCTTGGGAAGTCTGGTTGTCAGTCTTTCGGGCTTCTGACTACCCGTAACGACTGTTTATTGTCAATATAGGTATATTTGTACTGCAACAGACAGTTAGCAATGGATGTCGACTATTCTTTTACCAATGAAACTGTATAAAGTAAATAAAGAACATTCTAAAAATAACCCAGAATTTGTTACAATATCTGATGAGCTAATCAGCATTAAAATTTAAATTCGAAATATTTTATTTCACATAAACCTACATGGGCACTTATGAAACGACAGAAGCTAGGTGCAAGTTCCAATCGATCGTTTCCTATGGAGAAGAGCCAGCAGGAAACTCCACGGTTACTCTTTTATAAATAAATTCAAATAAAAACCAACTGTCAAGACTCCTTGACAATTCAAAAGCGCCTGCAGATGGTTTAATTGAAATAAATGCTCTGGGTTTGAGTCAGCCAGTCACAGATAATGATAATTTTGTCAGTCTGTTAGATAAATTTAATGTTGATTAGTCCGTCAAGACACGCCATTTGGTTGGATATAATGGAAATATGCATCTACTTAAATAATACTTTTGTCTTTCAATGAAGGCCATTGTTTAATATTTTTCTACTCAAATATATCTAAGTAATGTTTTTGCCCAGAGTCGATCTCTTAGCTACTTACAAACTACAGTACCCGCTGTAATACCACATCGAGTTTTACAAAAGAGTGTGGTACGTGACCGTAATATAGAAGTGAAATCTTATGACTGGAGCAGAGTATACGCGATTCAGCGTCACCGACCGGCGCCTAAAGAAGTTTCCACTTCAAAAGTTCGTCATAATAGAGCGTAATCTCTGTTACTCACACCTGTGTGTCTCTTTCTAAAGCTCGATGTGTTATTTTAAGTCTAGGTACGCACTGACAATGTTTTATCGCGGCCGTTTTATTTCGCGCACTCGATTTTCAACGCTCTGCTCAGCGCCGAGATTTGATAATCCTGTGTGCGGAAAAAATCGTATGCCGTTCTTTTTGAGTTGTGATATAGGCAGCCTGTTTTAACCTAAGTTATACGTTCTATTAATATTATTATTTTGTGTATATTATTATATTATAGCAATGATTATTTTTTGATATTATTATTACGGAGGCGCTATTTGATGTTTATACCGTGTAATTTTCAATAAACAAATAGCATTTTGTAAGTGATTTGCTGTTTTACTGCCTAAATCCTTGATATTGGTCTTATGAATAGCGCATCTGCCTACCCTTTTCCCAATTATGTTGGAGTCTGGTTCCAGTCTCATTGGATGCAGCTGAATTTTACATGGAGCGACTGCCTATCTGACCTCCACAATCCAGTTACTAGTTCCTGGGAAACACTTACCTTTGTTTAGACTGGTTTAGCAACTGTCAAAGATCTACAAATGGCAGCTGGAACCAACGACCGAATTGTTAGCTATCCTGATAAAAGTAAAAAACAGAGGTGAGGGTGACGACGTTTGCACTGCAAACGGCCCCACTTTTTGATAACAAACTCGCACTCAACACATTTTGATATCAGAAATGAAGAGATCCGCAGGAGAACCAAGGTAACCGACATAGCCCGAGGAATTGCCAAACATAAGTGACAGTGGGCAGGGCACATTGCTCGCAGAACAAATGGCCGATGGCACCGAAAGGTTCTGGAGTGGCGACCGCGTACCGGAAGGCGTAGAGTTGGAAGGCCCACAAGGTGGACCCACGACCTTCTGAAGGCCGCAGGAACCCGTTGGATGCGAGAAGCACAGAACCGGTCGAAGCGGAGGTGCTTGGGGGAGGCCTATGTCCAGCTGTGGACGTCTGTCGGCTGAAATCGTTTGGTACGAGGTCAATTGAAATTCTGATTCAATGAAAGAAAATGGAGCAGTGATTACGGCCCCAACTTGTCAGATAAACCCTAGTCTGTTACGCTCGGTTTTCTTCTTCGTGGCGCTAGCAAGACTGTATTTTAAATCATGTTTTCCCAAAACTTTGCCAGTTCCACGGCGTTGTCGGTGGCAGTGCAGAGGTCGCTTTAACTGCATGTTTTGAGATACAGAGGGCGGGATAGGAGGTGGAGTATGGTTTGTGACATAGCTCCACAATCACCCTACTGCCGTTCCGTCAAGGTAGCCCCACTTTACCAGGTTGGACTTGACATCTTCCCACTTGTGTCCGGAGACGGTTCAGACACTTCCAAGTGGACCACGGAAGGTTACACCCTGCAGGGAGATGCTCCTTTGGTGGTAGGTAGTAAGTAGTAGGGGGAAGAGTATCCTGCCAAATTGGATATGCTGGGGTAAATGAAAGGCTGGGGTGAATTTAAAAGACTAAACTTGTTTTAATGGAATAGCCTGGGGTATATACATAGATACAATCTGGGGGTAAATGCAATACGAAAGGGTAATTAAAATAGGCTGGGGTAAATGGCATAGGCTAGAGGAAATAGAAAATGCAGGGTTAAGTGGATCAGATTGGGGTAAAGTTTACAGGCAGGGGTAAATGATGCAAACTCGGGTAAATGTTACAAACCGAGGTCTAGGCTGGGATAAAAACCAGCGAAAAATAAAAAGTCGTTTAGTTATCTTATATTAGTGTTTTTATTAAGTAGTCCTATGCTATGGTGTCATCAATTTAATAACCTCGGGCGCCTCACTAACGCTGTGCGCCAGGCGCACATGCTTGACTGCGTAGTAGCGACACTTGTACGACCTCGCACACAACGTGCAGCTGTAGTACGATTTACTGTGACACGTCAGTTTGTGCATGTGCAGGTTGTTGTTGGCTTTAAAGCTGGCGGGGCAGAGGTCGCACTGTGGAAGAGCAATAATGGCTTGATTAATAGAGAAAATCTAAACGAAAAAATTATAAACGCGAAAGTTTGTAAGGATGGATGGATGGGTGTTTGTTACTCTTTCCCGCAAAAACTGCTGAACGGATTTGGATGAAATTTGGCACACAGATGGTTTGTAACCAGGATTAACACACAGTATACTTTTTATCCCGATATTCCCACGGGTGAAACCGCGGAGCGCAGCTAGTATATATTCTAATATTAAAGCTGAAGAGTTTATTTGTTTGAACGTGCTGATCTCTGGAACTACCGGTCGGATTTGAGAAATTCTTTTTGCATTTGATAGACCAATTCTTGAAGATTTAAAATCACGCCAAGACCCTTAGGAGTCGAGTAAAGAGAAAAAACCGAGTGTGCTTATGACCACACGACTGAAGTGAAACTTCTTTCTCAAAATATTAATTCATTAAATTATTCAAAACGAAATAGAATTACGAAAAATAACCAAAGAATCACCGTTCGCGTAACGCTAGTAAACTCGCCAACGAACTACTGACTGAGATATTATATACATATTTCACTTACTAGCTATAAGAGAAAGAGAGAAAGGAAATGTGCGCGCGCACTGCTCTCTCTTGCTCCTACACTGTGATACAGACAATAGGCCTGCACTGTGCTTAGATATACGGAACGTATTTGGCTATGAGAGGAAGAGAGAAAGAAAATGTGCGCGCGCACTGCTTTCTCTTGCTTATATCCCCCACTCAACTCCCGTTCGGCTCGCCCGATCACACTTTTCGTAACGCTTACGTCACGCGTTCGCCAGCTTACTCCCCAAGTCAAGCGTGCGTAAAGAAGTTTCACTTCAAAAAGAGTCTGAAAGAAAGTCGTTAAGCGAAAACGAATTAATACCGCGGGCAGATGATACGATGCGACAGGGTGGGTCAGGAGACGCGATTAGCGCCGCACGTCGTACAGACGTATAGACGCTAGCACATCAAGCTATCCGAAACTGTCAAATTTTCCCAATCAACCTTAAAACTTAATACTTTAGCGATAAAGTTGAAATTCTATTAAGGAAATTTGACAGATTGTAGTAGCTTGAAGTCCTGACGTCTGTACGTCTAATAATAACTGAAGCTCACCTTAACAAGTTTCTCCGTGTTGTGCGAGTGCTTGTGCTGCATCAGCAGGTACGCCGCGTGGAACTTGGCGCCGCACGTCTCGCAGACGTAGGGCTTCTCTCCGCGGTGACGGCGCTCGTGATTCTGTGAAAATATAAAATTCAAAATATTTTATCCATTATACACTAGCACCGCCCCGCGGTTTCATCCGCATCCCGTGGGAATATCGGGATAAAAGTACCCGATGTCCTAATCCAGGTCATGGTCTACCAATGTGCCAGATTTCATCTAAATCTGTTCAGCCATTTTATTGTAAAAGGGTAGGATACAATCAAATCATTTCTACGAGGTCTGGGAATGAGCCTGACGCCGAAAAAATACCTAGTTTTTAGAATTTTTGTCCGTTTGTCTGTTTTTATGTTCCGGATTGGCACTGATGTTCAAATCTGGGCAAGTAGGTACCAATATCACATTTCAATTCGTGTGTACTTTCAAAGTTTACCTTGGACATTACTGACATCGTTGAAGGAAAAACATCGTGAGGAAACCAGGGGTCTACTTCGAAGTGGTATCGGCCGAATGTGAGGCCGTTTTCTGCTACGAAGTTACTATTTGGTTCGGTCGGTCCCGATTCTACACTCCTACACTCTTCCGAATATTGACTATGGTCCCGACACAACTGAGCCGATCCGAATTTTTTTCGCATTTTTCAATAATATTCGGTTCGGCCATGTGTCGGTCCGATCCGATCATTCGCACTTTGCACTTCGTAGTAGACCCCCTGAACTTTTTAGCAAGCGTGGTGTTCAATGCTCGTGTTTTCTCTGTATGAGAAGAGTCCCTTTGCCCGACAGTGGGACAGTGATAGGCTGGTATTATTAATACATACCCTCATGGCCATGATCCCAGCGCTCTTAAAGTCACAGTAGCGACATTGGAACTTCTCGTAGCCGTGCTTCGCTCTGTAGTGCTCGTTCAGGCGGAACCTGTTGCCAAAGCTTTTGCCGCAGTGCTGTGAAAACAGAAAAAAATCTTATACCGCCTGACTTTTTTTGCCGTCTGGACAAAATCATGATGTAAAAGGTCAACGAAGTAGAAGCCTAAGGCGCAGAAAGGGGTTCGAAGATTTTTATATGGATCCTGGCATACCTACTTACCTGTCCGCCATTTTTTTTTTTTTTTTATCAAAATGGCGGCCACGCAAGAAACCTGTATAAATCGATAGCTGACAACAATGCAAACAGAAAACATAATATGAAAAAAGATAAACTCTACTTCTTATTGCTTAGATGTTTGAATTAATCACTCTGAAGATCACTTTTAAAGTAATCAAACATCTATGCAACAAAACGTTAGTAAGTTCAATAAATACGGATGTCACGTGATCAACTTTGAACGTTAATATCTCGGAAACGTGACGCTTTACGGGGTTTTGTCCTATTATGTTTTCTGTTTGCATTGATGTCAACTATCGATTTATATAAGTCATATGCGTGGCCGCATTTTGAAAAAAAAAAAAAACAAAATGGCGCGACAGTAGGTATGCCAGGCTCCATATAAAAATCTTCAATCACCTTTTCAAGAAAATATAATTATTTCTAGTTGCCTTGCAAAAGGTAGGGCAAGGAACTCCATGGTTACTCTTTTAAAAAATGTTATACATTTACACAATACAATATTTGTTATACATTGATTATAATTTATATTTGATTTTTGATTTTTTTTTTTATTTTTTTGATTTTTTTTTTTTTATTTTTCTTTTTTTTTTTTATGTGAAGGAGATGTATGGTGAATTGCCAGTGGGCGCAGATCCTTACGGGCCTAAATGACGATATTAGGACTCACCTCACACACAGGCCTTAGTCCAGCATGTTTGACAGCTTTATGTTTATTAAGACTGGCTCTCTGCATCGTCATCTTGCAGATATCACATTCAGCTAAGGCTCGACCCTGTAGGAGAGTATTTTTTACAAAATTGTGATCAGACGGCTACTTCCCTTGACTAAAAACGTTCAAAATCTTGTCGCAATCTCATCTCAAACCGAAGACATGTGACATCTACCAGCCGGGCCCGCGTGGTGGATTACGGCCCACTCCCTTTCACAGAGAGGAAGCCTGTGTCCCAGCAGTGGGAACGTTATAAGCTGGTTATGTGTTGTTTATTAAAAAAATATTTAAGTATGCATACACACGTCACGTTGCAGTATAAAACTGATTTACATCCGTCACCTCACAGATCAGCCGATAGATTCTGTAAAAACTCACCGTGAAAAGATAGATGAAGTGAGCTTAGAGTGAGCTGTCAATAGTGTCAATCCCTAGCATTAGCTGGAATGACAGCTCACTCCACGCTCACTTCACCTAAGTTTTCACGGTGAGATGGTTACAGAATCGCACGGCAGGTCCAGTTGAAAACTAGCGTCAGGCACTAGTTGTCTGGCATTCTTGCTGAACTGGGCCTTCTTGGTGCAGCTGTGAGACACACTTACTGCTAATTTCTTACATCGGATTTTACACTTTTTATTTGATCTTTATTTTTTGTCTGATGTATATATCTGGTGTATTCTGTGTTTTTTAGTCTGTGCTAAATAAATGTATTTGCTTTATTTGTTTCTATTAGAGGTCAGTGGTTCTTACACAAGCATAGATCCAGCAAACCGTGCGGGAATCAAACCCAGGGCAAAAATTGTCTAACCTAATTGTCTAACTTGTATGGTGCACAATAAAAAAAAAAATAGCTTTATTTCTGACCTTGATCCATATGATGTTAGTAATACACACACACAAAAAAGAAAAAGAAAAAATGAAAAAAAAAATATAAAAAGAAAAAAAAAAAGAAGAAAAAAAGACCCTTTGTTTCAATAAAGAGTATTCTATTCTATTCTATTCTGATTGATTACTCACAGAGTCATTGACTTTCCTCTTCCTGTTCTTAGCAGTACACGTAAGAACATGATCAACTAGCGCCTCTTTACTGTTGAACTCAGATTTACAGTACTGAAAGAAAAGAGAAAATCAGATTAAAATAAGTTGTAGAAAGTTTCAGGAATACTTGTTAAAATAGGAATCCAACACCCTAATTGCGGAACACACTATCTATCTTAATCTGAATCATTTTGAAGGATACTGCTAATCCATTGCTTCATAGGTTCGAAAAATGTGTCTGTTCAACAACGTAAATAACGCAATGAATGTTGATGAACTGTCAAAATGAAAGCCACTGATAGTGTGTTACGCAATTACCCCGCAGATCTTACACAGATGTTCTCAACAGGCCAGGAGACTTAATCAAGTTCTGGAGGGAGGTGGGCTGGTTGGAGGAACCACCAGCGGCCGCTATGGCCTACGCACAATGGTCCACTTGAAGGACTAAGGGCGGAAACCAAACCCAGAACATAGAAGCGGAGCAAAACGGGGCGGTCGAATTGATAACAAGGACCACAAAATTCTCCTTTACGAAGTAGATATCTGAGATTGACTACTTATCGACGCGGCTTTGGCTTGAGCCGATCACGCCAGTGGGATTTTATCGCGCACTGGATTTTCAACTATCGGTGTTGAGCCGAGCGTTGAGAATCCAACAGAGCGCATCGCAGCGCGTCAAACAAAACACACTGTTGGATAACCAACTCTCGGCGCTAAGACGTGAGTTCAAAATCATGTGCGAGAAAAAAAATCGCACAACCATCCGACAGGCTATCGTATTTTGATTTGCCTTGCCCCGACAGCATACAGCTGCCCGAAAAATAGCGGTCGTCTATTTGATTTAAACTGACAACATTTTCGGCTTTTGGACCTGCGAACCGGGTGGAGAGAACTCCTACGATAACGTTGATTGATGTTCGATACGGTACGGAAAAGAACCGGAGTTACCGACATAGCTTGCAGAGTAAGCAAACTGAAGCGGCAGTGGGCTGGCCGTGTCTGTCGAAGGACCGATGGCCGGTGGAGCAGACGAGTCCAGGGGGTCTACTACGAAGTGCAAAGTGCGAATGATCGGATCGGACCGACACATGGCCGAACCGATTATTATTGAAAAATGCGAAAAAACTTCGGATCGGCTCAGTTGGGTCGGGACCATAGTCAATATTCGAAAGAGTGTAGGAGTGTAGGATCGGGACCGACCGAACCAAATAGTAACTTCTTAGCAGGAAACGGCCGATACCACTTCGGAGTAGCCCCCTGGAGTGGAGACCGCGTTTCGGCAAGCGTAGTGTGGGACGCCACCCAGCTAGATGGGCGGACGACCTAAAGAAGGTGGCTGGGGTAGACTGGATGCGGAAGGCGGAGGACAGGGTGTCGTGGCGCAGCCTGGGAGAGCCCTATGTCCAGCAGTGGACTGCAATAGGCTGAGTTGATTGATTGATTGACGGTACGGAAGTGTATCGAGTGGTTGTAAATAGATATGCTGGGCTGTTCGACGTGGTGTCGAGTCGCGTCGTTCGAACCGTGAATGACAACTTGTTCGTTTTCATTGCAGCTTCATATTCAGCCTACAACATTCCCACTGCTGGGACACCTCTGTGAGAGGGAGTGGGCCATAATCCACCACCCGGGCCCAGTACGGATTGGCGGGAAACTAACTTACCCCGCACTTAACACCAACACTCCCATGCATCATAACTCGATGCCTGTTCAGCTTCTGACGCAGCACATATTTATCACACAACTCACACTTGACCTTCCTCTCGTCAGCCCCGGGATGTCTCCGCATCATATGGGAATCTATGCTCCGTATTGACAGCTCCTTTTGACATAATTTACAGACTACCCTCATTGTTTTTTTGGTATTAGTATTAGTAATAATATATGGAATTTCTATAGTTCTTTCTTCCGTGATATTTGAGTCAGATAATTCTTGTGGAATGTGTGATTCGGTATCACTTAGTGTAGGTTTCGTTGTTTTTTGTTTTGTATCGTTGGTTTTTTGGGGTCTTCGTGAAAATATTTCCCATTTGATTACTTCATCGTTTTGTGGAAGAGTTTTATCTGTTTTAAAACTATTCTCATTTTTATATAACATCGTTTCGTCATTAAAATACTCCGTATCAGTAATATCTTCTTCAATTTCATGATCATCGTTATTTACTTTCAAATCGTGACTTTTCAGCAATGAGCTCTCTATATTTTTGCTAACCAAATATTTCAACGGTTGGTCTTCATCAATATCGATGTCTACAGATTCATTCTTTATATCAATACTCTCATGTTCTAAATTAATTCTCGTGACATTTGAGCAACTTTGTAATTCAGATTTATTTACCGTTGTCAATTGTTTGTTTACTAAAGGTTGTTCTTCCGTGATTTGTGTAGAAAGTTCCTCATTTGTAACGAGGACAAAGTTTTCAGTTTCCAGCGTTGTTTTGATCTTCAATAATTGCATTTCAGCCTGTTTGCATTGTTTTCTGAATTTCAGCGTTTTGTTGAACTGATTCATACAAGCTGTGCACATATTTTGAGGCAGGCCATCGTTGAATTTTACCTGTAAATATTTTTTTTTATAAATTATTAGCTTTATAAGAAATTTTTGGAAGTGTAGGTCCCACAGCTAGGAAAAGGTCTACTTCTAACTGAACAGACAGCTGTGCTGCTGAGGAGTTTGTTGCGGTACTTCTTCTTCCCAGCGAAAACTCAAACTCAAAGTATTTATTTCAATTAAAACAATTACAGGCACTTTTGAATTGTCAAGGGGTCGGTCAGTCAGAAAATGAAGCTAGTTGCCCATTCCAAAGCGTAGTAGGCACTTATGGAGAAGAACAGGCAAGAAGCTCCATGGACACTCTTTTGAATCAAAATAATATGGTTACAAAGTATTGGTTACATCATTCATGTTAAAAATTATGCATGTGAGAACGATGCAGAACGAAATGGACAGAAATGAAAAGTTTAAAAAATTAAACAAAAAAAAAAACAATTCAAATATTAAATTAAATTAAAATAAGCCATGGCAGCAAAGAGATGACCAGTCCCTACTGACGGGGCCCGTTCACGAACATGACGCATGGATTAGCACCATTCAGCTCAACCATTTTGAAGGGAGCTAAATGATCCAACACATGCGCCACCATCAGCGAGACATTTGAGTGAGCATGATATACTCTCAGCCGCAAGGGCACATTCAAGTCAATGAAAGACGTACCCAGTAAATGGTAGCTTTATAGTATGTACATAGTACTCACATATGTGCTATACAATTATACAATACTAGGAGATTGAATTTATATAATGCAAAAATAGTATTTTAAAATCTTCAGCAGCCCCAACAGTATTTTCAAATGCTAATCAATTTATTTATGCTTTCTTATAGAGCTGGACCAGCGTTTAGCCAAGCATTTTTATCAGCGATGTAATCCCCCAATTTATGACATGCCTGGCTACATAGTGTGCGTTTTATACAAGATTTAAATTTCGTTCCATTCTATTCAATTATGTGGGGAGGTATTTTATTGTAACATTTTAAACAGTACCCCATGGAATATGAGTCTACTTTAGCCAGCCTGAAACCTGGTTGAACTAATTGGTCCCTATTTCTAGTGATATAATTGTGACTTTCACCTCTTTTACTAGAATGATTTTTCCTTACGTACATAATGTTTTCATAGATATATTGACAAGGTACTGTCATGATGTTAATATCTTTAAGCAGTTCTCTTAGAGAGTCACGCCTGCTGAGGCTATATATGGCTCTGATGGCTCTTTTCTGCAGAATAAAAATAGACTCGATGTCTGCAGCCCGTCCCAAAGTAACTAAAATAGACTAGTCTCGCCCCCTATGCAGAGCCTGCATGGAGGCTGATGAAACCGTCGCGCTTGTGCTCTTTGAGTGCACAGGCGTCAACCAGATTAGGTCGGAAACCCTCGGGACACACAGATATTCTCAACAGACCAGGAGACCTAATCAGCAAGGAGGTGGGCTGGTTGGAATAACCACCGACGGCCGCCATGGTCCACGTACAATGGTCCATCTGAAGGACTAAGTGCGGAAACAAAACTCGTAACATAGAACATAGTGGTGTAGGGCGGGGCGTTTTGGGGGACTGTCTTTTGTAATGACATTCGAAGAGTGCTGGTTCTCAGCCTAATTTGAATAAATGACTTTTGATTTTGCGTTTTTGATTCTTACTGCTTTGAAAAGCGAATTTTTTATAACTCAACGGAACTGGAACAGCTGATTATTTTTTAAAGATATTCTATTGTCTAATATTTATATTAAACTACCTTCTGCCCGTGACTTCGTCTGCATGAAATTTCTTGTTTTAGCATAAAACGACCTACCCCGTAGCATGGCATCATCTGCCCATGCTATCACTTTGTTTAAGTTTTTTTTCTTATTGCTCGGCTCCCAAGGGAGCGTGATGTTATATAGCCTATAGCCTTCCTCAAGGATCGGGCTATCAAATCCAAAAATATTTTTTCAAATTCGACTGGCAGTTCCAGATATTATCCCCTACATAAAAACTTACAAACAAATTTTAGCTTTTTATAATATTACTAGCTGTTGCCCACGACTTCGACTGCGATCCAGGATAAAAAGTAGTCTATGTACCTAGGTATGGTCATGGTCTATCTGTGTGCCAAATTTCATCTAAATCTGTTCAACCGTTTTAGCGTGAAAGCGTAACAAACTTACTTTCGCATTTATAATATTAGTTAGGATTATTAGTATACATTACTATTGCAAATTTTTAAATATAAAGACCGATCGATAAAAAATTAGTAGATAGGTAGCTACCTCCATAAATATTTTTTTTGTTTACTTACTAAAGTACATTTTGATAGGAATTATTTTATTTAATGTTTGTAAGGTGCTTATTATTTACCTGAACCCCTGTACATGAGAAGAAAGCATTGGAAAACCTCTCATGAGTATCATCAGACAAGAAAATTGGGTTTAAACCAATGTTGTTGTAAGTCTTGATGCAAGTTCGACAAGTTGCAGAAAAATCCATGTTTTCTGTATTAAAAATCCGTAAATAACAATAGCAAGTATGGTTTTAAGAGTTAATGTTCCATATTTGTTACTGAATAACAGAAATACTAGGTTCTTATAGGAAATTCACGAATTTTTATTTCGTAAATTCTGCAAACACAACACAATTAAAAGTACAAAGACATGACATTGACAGATGATTAGGTTGACACTGACTTTTTTTTATCAGCTTTGGCTTCGCGTTTTTGGGACGAGTGTAGATTTTCTAACTAATCGAAGACTAAAGTAGACCGCTGGTACGGTAGAGGTTTACTACGATCTTCGGTTACGGCAACTTAAAAAGGTTTATCTAACTGATAAACCTTTTTAAGTTGTGTTAGAAACATAGAACCAAGGTTAGAACTTTAGTAACTATTCCCTTTTCATACATTTTTATAACTTGCTGTAATAACTGAACCAATGCTTTTTTTATTAGCCGTTAATGCCCCACTGCTGGGCAAAGGCCATACTCTCTTTCCACCTCTTAATGCTTTGAACACGTAAAAAATACATACACACAGGATGTAACTGTGATGCCAATGCTGATTCTCTGGGCTAAAAATAAGGTAGCTCTATTCTCTTTCTCTTGGCGATGTCCGAAATACTCGACGAGGACGAGTAATCGGACCCCAAAGCCGTAGAGTTTCAACCCCAAATGGCTCAAACATATAGCTCCCATTATTGTTATTATATTTGCGCCTTTTGAGGTTTTCTGGTCCTGCAGCAGCCACCCCAGCACCCAATATTATATCATCATTTCTTTCTACTCGTATAAAATAAAAGCCAAAATAACAATTTTAAAATATTTAATTTCAAGCATTATGGAACACGCTCTTTGCTTTCTTCTCCCTCTTCTTCTGATCGCGCTTCTTCTTTAGCTTCTCTGTGCTTCGCAGAAGCTTCTTGATCGCGTCTTCTGTATTATCTTCTGCCTCTTCTTGCTCAATTTCCTGTAAGGAGGTTGACCCTTCTGACGAGGGCTTCATTTTCTTAGCTGGCAACTCTTCTGGTTCCGGTTTCAGTTTTGTCTTTTTGGGTTTGTCACTGTAATAAAAATAGTCATGATTTTTAAATGGAAACTTTTTAAAATATGAGCCTCCATGACAAAATTGCTGTACAAATGGAATTTATCGTTTTTTTTTTTTTGCGTTTCTACACAAAAAGTGTTACGATTTTAAAAAGTAACGATAAAAGATTTTTTAAGACCCGATTTTGGCACTACCTTTCAGGCCTGTATCTCGATATAGGGTAAGCAAGACCATCATCATCTGTGAGTCTTTTCCCAACTATGTTGGGGTCGGCTTCCAGTCTAACCGGATGCAGCTGAATACAAGTATTTTAGATGGAGCGACTGCCTATCTGACTTACTCAAGTATCGTATTACCCAGTTACTGGGTAACCGCGGCAAGCGTAGCTTAACCTGATCGATCGACCCGTGCGGCTGTTATTACTTAGCCCAAGCCCAAAGGTAGGCAACATCTACAAGATAAATAACACTCTACTGCACATAATTGCCCCACAAAAAATTAACAAAAAGTGGTAACACAGGACAAGGTACAACTTTTTCTCACCCGACAGTCTCCATCTTCTCAAACAGATTATCCAGGTCGTCAGCATCTTCTTCTTCCTCCACTTTGACAGTATCTTCCACTTCTTCCTTGATCTCGCTGTCCACTCGGGTGAGTGGGGTGGAACTCTCTGTTTGCACCAGTAAGCAGGACAACTTCGATGTTAGATATTGCTGCAACGAAATAAAAAAAAAAATATCGTTAGTCTAGAAAATCTCATAACCATGTTCCCACTGCTGGGACACAGGCCTCCTCTGTGAGAGGGAGTGGGCTGTAATCTACCACGCGAGCCCAGTGCAGGTTGGCAGATGAGACATGTCTTTGAACTTTTTGGTTCTAGGACATGCCGATGTCCTCACGATGTTTTCTTTCATCGTTTTGAGAGCAGTGGTTATGAAATTATTGACACAAAGTAATGCCCTTGACTGGGTTCGAACGAACGAAAAATCGATGGAAAAATCAGGTTTCGAACGTCACAATTACAAAATACAGTCCCCGGCACGCCCGCCCTTCACCACTTCCTAGTGCTTTCTCTGGGAAGAAGAACCCCAGAAACTCCCCAGCAGCACAGACAAGGCAAGGTGTTGGAGTGTGCTCAATTTAGGAATTGAATCCAAGACCCCACGCATTGTAGTTATGCTTGCGACTACTTGGGCAGTTTACACTAGCAAAGTAAAAACAAGTAAAGTCCTCCAGACCGTATTTCGGTCACGACGGCCAATCTCAACGGAGACCAGCCTCCTGCGCGGGAGATATTATAGTGCAGGCGTGTGTGCGCAGACAGTAGTGCACTTCCTCTTTCCTCACTCTCATAGTCCGATGGGACGGCAATCCGACACGACCGGAGAGAGATCAGGCGCAGGACCAACGGCGACATGTCCGCACCGAGACACGGGGGGTATCACACCGCCAACTTCCAAACTCCGGGCTTTTACTAAGAAATTCCTAATGGGAAAACTTAATAACACTTTGCCTGACCCGGAATCGGACCCAGGACCCCACGCTTTGCAGTTATGCTTGCGACCGCGTTACCATTAGGGCAGTTTACACTAGCAAAGTATGTAATCTGAATTCGCGATCTATTTGCCAAAAAATGTAAACAAACATGAGTTTATGGAAAAATTACTTTAATTTCTACACAATAAAGTTCAGTTTACGCTACAACTTCAAACATTTTTATAATTTTTTCAATAAATAAATAAATAAATAAATAAATAAATCCCTGGACATTTCACACAGCACCATTTGTCCCAAGCTAAGCACAATGGTGCTAGTCACTCTGAAATAAACTTAAATGCCATTTCAATAAAGTTGATATTGACTTAACTTGAAATAAAATCAATTTGAAACCTAAATTTGAATAGACTTTAGCATACAACATCACGTCCATTTCCAACGAGAACTTACCTTATAAACCAAATCCTTGCTAACATACTCATGAACTCTGAGCTGCCTGTCCAGACTAGAACTGACGATCAGTCGCGAGTCCCTCACGACGGCTATATCGGTCACTGCGCCAGTACATCCCTTGTAGCCTTTGTCTGGCTTACCCTTCCGAAGGTCTACTTGGTGTAGCTGTCCTCTGCCGAAGCCTACCAAGACTTGCCTGAAAAGGAATGGAGAAAAACGTGGATAAAACTATATTTATAATAGAGCTGAAGAGTTTGTGTGTTTGAACGCTCTAATCTTTGGAACTACCGGTCGGATTCGAAAAATTAATTTTGCGAAAACGATGATACAGGGCTAGGGGGAACAGGGGGGGGGGGGGGTTTATTTAATTATAAATAAAAAAAAATACAGGGCGAGATGGAGCCGCATCCTGTTAGACTTGAAGCTGATCCAAACATAGGCTAGGCAGATGATGATGATGGAACGAACGCCAACGACCACGGGACCATGTTTCCTCTTATTTATTTATTGGATCGCCAACAGAGGCTACACTGTTGTCAGCGGGATTGTCCGAAAGGGTTACCGCTACCCCGGAACATAAAGGGCGAAGGCAGGAACATGGGTGGGTTTTAGTCAGTAAGAGTCTGACACTCCCTTCCGCTCCACCCAGAGCGGGAGGGGTCATTTGATGATTTCCCATCCGGAAGAAAAAAAGAGGCTAAACAGTTACATGCATGTAAACATGAACAAGGACAAATACAAGTGTGCGCCTCCTATTATAGGCGACCACATCAATCACTAGGTACAGCAAGTTCGACAAGGACGAACACATTGAAAGGTGTAGAACATAATATTTCGCATGTGGCTGCACTTACCGTTCGTCAAAGCTATTGGAGATACAGGTAGCCGCCATGTTCTCGAAGTCCACGGATATCACCGGCCTCCTTTGAGCGCGGCTGTCATATAACCTTTTTAAAACAAATATTTTGTTTAATAAATAACGGTTTATTCTGCACAAACAACACACACACAAAGTAGCCAAAAGCCTCGTATTCAAAACCTTAAGGATACGTATGCACTGAAAGGTGACTTGTTTACTACCTACAGCCTAGCGAGTAGGATATTAAGTCACTAGGCTTTATACTCTAAGCAAGCCACCTGTCAGAGCGTACGTAGCCAAAAAGTTGGACAATGGCGCCGATTCCCTTGTCCACCAACTCAACTAAATTTAAGTTCAGTGCATCTTTTTCTTTCTATTTCATTAAGAAAAGGACAGAAGATAAAATATTAGTTTAGTCCTGTCAAATTAAGATACTCCATAGACAGTTTCGACGTGATTAAAAACATGGCTAGTAAAAATACGTCAATTTATGTCAGGCGCTGACTAATTTGACAGGACTAAACTAATATTTATCTTCTGTCCTTTTCTTAATGAAATAGGAAAAAAAAGATGCACTGAACTTAAATTTAGTTTAGTTTGTGAACAAGGGAATCGGTGCCAATGTTGTCCATTTAATTAACACTAGGATTAAGTTATTAATGTCATAGTATGTTGTATAGACACAATTTTTTAAATGGTTTATTCTAAAACAAAAATATGTTGTTTTGTACGCCATAAATGGCAAAACATGAAGATCTACCTACCTGTTATTTTAAGACCTCGCACATATTATTTCATGTTTTTACAATAAATATACTCTATTCTATTGCTTGATGTCAGGACAGGTCACAGTTTAATGGTCTACGTCTACACCAGGACCAAAGACAATAATAATAGAGAATTAATACTGCAGGGTCAAATTAAATTAGCTAGCGAAACTCCGCAAAGGTGATGGGTATCGATATCTGAACAAGGTAAAACAAAATATATGTCATGATTTATTTTTTGTGGTATTTTAATAAAGTGTGAGCGTCTTCTGTAAGTGCTAAAATTAGCTATATCACGCCATAGAGTAACACCCCAAAGAGGCAATGCTTTTAAGTATTGTACTCCCGCGCGTTGTAGTAGTGCACCGATCATTGCGCATTTGTATGAAGTGTTCTCTCTGTCGGATTACCTACTCAGGTCGCAGATCATGTCACTCAAAAGTTATTTGCAATTGCATAGAGTTGTTGATCTATAATACAAAATAAGCATGTACTTCCATGGTTATAACAGCTCTATATTAGATCTCATCATCGCGCGTTCGTATTTCCGAAGATAGCCGATGATTCCCGAAGCGCATACGTTTGGAAAGTATTAAGACAATGATAAACAGACTACGTACCTAACATATCCATGCCTGGAGCACACAGCAGCCAGCCTACCACCTTCTCCGTTCAAGAACACCAGGTCTGACACCCACACGGGCCTCCTCAGTTGCAGCCAGTCGTGTGCCAAGTTCTTAGCCACGAAGGTCGGTGCTGGCTCACCGATGCGCCATATTTTTAGGTCGTTTTCTTCACCGCCTGTAAAATGATTGTACTTTTAACATAACATCACACCTTGTTACCCCGAAGGGTTAGGCGGAGGTGTACCTATAGAACCGACCCCAGCACATCAAACTACTGCAATCTATCAAGATTTTCAACTTTATCGCTAAAGCATTCGGTTCAAGTTTGATTGGGAAAATTTGACAGTTTCGGGTAGCTTGACCTGCAGGAGTCTGTACACCCACATTTCGCCAGTTATGCATAAGATCCATGTAACAGGGAGCCTATTGCCATCAACCGGGCACAAATCTAGTCTCCGAGCTGCTACTAAGAAATTGCTGATGGAAAAACGAACCCAGGACCTGGTGCTCTGCGCTTGGGACCACGTGATCACCGGGGCTGTCAAATGATGACAATAGGTTTACCCCACAGAGCACGGAGTCCCCTCTGCGACCGCTGATAGAGAGAGGGAGGGAGAGGCAGAGGGAGGGAGGGAAAGGCAGAGGGAGGGAGGGAGAAAAAGAGGGAGGTGACTAGATAGAGGGAGGGAGGGAGGGACGGAGAAAAAGAGGGAGGTGACTAGATAGAGGGAGGGAGGGAGGGAGAAAGAGAGAGGAGGGAGAGGCAGAGGGAGGGAGGGAGGGAGGGAGAGGCAGAGGGAGGGAGACAGAGATGGCTAGAGAGAGGGAGGGAGGGAGGGAGAAAGAGAGGGAGGTGACTAGATAGAGGGAGGGAGGGAGAATGAGAGAGAGGGACGGAGGGAGAGGCAGAGAGGGAGATTTTCTTTGGTAATTCTGTTAATAACTCACAATGGACTCCATTGTGAGTGTTTGACAGAATTAACTGGAGAGGTCACTCCATTGAATAGAGTGACCATTATAAAGTTTATTAAATAGTAGACCGCTATGGCGTCTTGTAATGAGGTGCTTATTACTCAACTCAACACATACCTGTCCCAAAAACCGTGGGATCATCAGCACAGACCCTCATCCGGTCCACCTTGCCAACATTCACGATCTCCTCGGTCTTCTTGCTCCATATCCTCACCACGCCGCTGGATACGGCAGCCAGGAGCTTCCGCTTGCAGCGCCCGAGCCCCACCACCTCACCGGGGGCGAAGTCTGCGGTGTAGGACTTTGAGAAGCCGCTGAGTGTGTTGTAGATTTGTACCTTTGAGTGATAAATGATTTTATTTCTGTTAATAGGTTTGTACAAACACTTTTACATATCAATAAGGTTTTTAAAACTAGATGAGGTTGGCGTTTCCTATCTGACTACTCTGAGAAGAAAGGTCGAAACAAACTCAGAGGTCACTTTTAAAGTACCGACATAATCTTGCTCAGGCGAAGACCATGTAGATTGGTGTCTGCTATAGTCTTTTGAGGAAAGAACCACACAGATTTGTGTGAACCTGTTCAGTCAGTGCACGTATTTGTCAGTAATCATATGGCTCTACTCAGAACGTACGGCCACTGCCTTGGAAAATTGTTTTTCCATACATTTTGATCATATAGGAAAAATGTCTTAGTGTAGACATTTTTCGTTGATTCGGGGGTCACAGTTTTTGCGTCGAAATTCCTGCCACCATATGCAAAGCATACATTAAAAAAAAAAAAAACAAGTGTTACCTGTTGATTCTTCCTGCCAATCAGTATCTCTGTCTGCTCCTCATTCCCCCACTCCAGCCTCGTGATACCCTCATCCTTTTTCAATGTCATTATACCCACGAGGTTCTCTACGTTCTTTTTACTGTTCTTTGTAGTGTCAGTGTGATATTTTATATCTGAAAATTTAATTTTTATTATTTTTGGAGAGATGGGCAAAGATCATCACTCACTGACGCCTGAGGGAAGATATTGCCATAGAGGTAGATCACGGCAAAGGTCGTTTGACGATTTGATAACGTTTGCAGGGCCAACTTGGCCAGAGATCGCACGAGACAGAGAGGTTTGGAAAGAAAATGAGGAGGGTATTGCCCAGCAGTGGGACACAAGGTAGGCTAACAAAATAGCAAATAATATGCCCTCAAAAACAGCCCTACTTTCTAAAAGTTTCTTCGGAATGTCTTCACGAACTTATAATAAGCTTCCTAAGCAAATAACAGAAATTGAAAACATTAAATTTATTAAGAAAAAATTAAATGACTTCTTAGTAAACAGACCATATTATACAGTACATGAATTTTTGTCCAAGAGATTCGTGATGAGTTAGTGCCAAATTGTTTTTATGCAAAATAAAGCTCTATTGCAATTGAAATGTGTATTTGAAATAATATAATATATCACATAAACTTAGGTCTAATATCAAATTGTAAACTATTGTATGCCTAACACGGTGGAGCAGTGCAAAAGCACACCAATTAACATAATAAGAACTCTGTAACCACTGTCTCACAATAAAGATCTTTGACTTTGACTTTAAACAACAAAAAAAAAATGAAAAAGGCTGATGTTCCATAAAATTTTTAATATTATTTAGACATTTTAAGAGATCACACTATTCCAATAAGTAATGAAACCTATAATGATAGTCAAAAGGGATATGAATATATAAATCCTATTATTTTATAAATGCGAAAGTTTGTATGGATGGATGGATAGATAGATGGATGTGTTAACACACTACTGAACGGATTTGTATGAAATTTGGCACACAGGTAGTTTATGACCAGGATTAACATATAGGATACTGTTTATCCCGATATTCCCGCGGGATCGAAACCTATGCGGGTGAAACCGCAGGGCGCAGCTAGTATTATAATAAATATTTGAGAGAAATCATTCAAAACTCCTTTTTTTTTTCCAGATGGGAAATCATCAAATGATCCCTCCCGCTCTGGGAGGAGCGGAAGGGAGTGTCAGACTCTTACTGACTAAAACCCACCCATGTTCCTTCCTTTGCCCTTTATGTTCCGGGGTAGCGGTAACCCTTTCGGGCAATCCCTCTGACCCGGCAGGCTTCGGCCCTAAGGGGCCCCTCAAATTATGCTGACAACTCTTTGAGGCGCGCATGGAACACTTACGCGTCGTCCGGCACGGGCCTGGTTCTGATCGGACAGTGAGCTACCCATTGCTCTCTCCCTCATCCGTCCCACCACCTCCTTCGCTAGCATGACTGCTTCGCAGAAGGAGGCGACTGCGTCCCACTCCGTCTCGCCCCAGACCATGGGTTGCACCAGGGCCGGGCGCGAGAGGCCGCCGCCGCTGCCGATCGCCTCTACGAGGGCACGGCATTAAAATGTCCTTAGGTACAAATTGAGAGCATGAAATATAGATAAATCGTATTGTGCAGAAGAAGAAAGGGGTAAGGCAAAGTCCTAAGGGTAGAAAAACCACATTCTGTGCATGTGTTAGTGATGGTTAGAATACGCATAACCAGCCTAGAATGTTACCATTGCTGGGACACACGCCTCCTCTCAGTGAGAAAAATATTATTACCTCAGCAATATTTTATGTTATAACACAAACCTAGTTAGAAGTTAACCTGCTGCGCCCTAACAGGGTCTTGTACTCATTAAATAAGCTGTTTCAAACTGTAACTGTGTAAACATTGTGGAATAAATAATATTGGACTATACCACACAAGCCTACCGGAATTTGTTATTAGCAGGAATCAGTTTGTTTACTGAGGTTTACACTGTTTCCAAGTAACAAGGCGTGGTGAATCTGTTTACATATGAATAACCTCTTATAAGAGGTTTCTCTAAAAATTTTGTCATCAATGGGCTGAATATTATACGTATAAACTAGGAGAACATAATATAAAATAAATAGAAAGCCTTAACATAACAGAACCGTTCATTAAACAATAATTTTTGTGAACCAAAACATTCGACTTAAATATTGATGGAATATGAAACACTGTACTTACGCTTAAAAGAACCTATCCTACTGGCGACGAATACGTCGATCTCCTTGTCTTCTAATAACAACATGGTCAAATCTTATTTAGTTTATTTTATTTCCGGTATTTATCCGCATTTCAGCGAGGTAAACACGTGAATATAAATGTTAGATTTAAATGACACTAATGACAGCGATTTAATGTTGACAGTTTTTTGCAGTGTTGCCAGAGCAAAAATAGACGCTTAAAATTAAAAATAAAGGCAGTAAAGAATCCTTATCCTACTTATTTATATTTAATATTATAAACGTGAAAGTTTGTATGGATGGATGAATGGATGTTTGTTATGCTTTCACGCAAAAACTACTGAACGAATTTTGATGAAATTTAGCACACAGATGGTTTATAACCAGGATTAGCATATAGGATACTATTATCCCGATATTCCCACAGGATCTAAACTTATGCGGGTGACACCGCGGGGCGCAGCTAGTAAATAAAAAATTGTTCGTTGGTAAGCGCATCACTTGACAACAGCTGGACTTATTAGTCAATTTTTGGTTTTAAATGTTCGTAATAGTCCGATTTAGGTTTTTATAATATTGGCAGAAAGCTTAAATAATAGGCCAGCACATCAAGCTACTACAATTGTCAAATTTCTTTAATAGATTTCCAACTTTATCGATAAATTATTAAGGTTCTAGGTTGATTGGGAAAATTTGACAGTTTCGGATAGCTTGACCTGCTGGCGTCTGTACGTCTTTGAAAAACTTATATAGAAGGAGCTATTGGTCAATGAAAGATCTTCTAAAAGGAGATCTACTGCTATGTCTCAAAAGGAGAACATGTGTATTCGCCCCATTCTCACATATGGTGCTCAGACCAGAAGGCCAATTCTCGTAATTTAAAACGTTCAAAATCTAGTCGCAATCTCATCTCTGCGACCATGGACCTATAAAAAAGGGTATAGTATAGTTTTACAAATGTTCTTTCCTTTGCGTTGGATGTCTGCAAGTCGCGAACAAGGATTTACATTTAATTTTAAAAGATTATTCCATACTATGTTGAAAAAGAGGCGTTTTCTACGTGATCATCTTTGAGAAAATATGCCAAAACCATGGACCTATTAAAAAAGGGAAAAAAAACCTTTTTTTATAGATCCATGTCGGCGATAAACAAATGTCAAAAACTTGTCAAAATGTAGGGAAATTAGAGATATTTTTGACAGATTGAGACTGAGATTAGACTGTGAACGTTCTTAAAATTACGAGAATTGCCCCTCTGGACTCTAACACTTCAGCAAAGGTCCAAGCTCGAGGTTTGCCAGCGAGCCATGGAACGCAGTATCATGGGGGTTCGAATTTCTGACCGTATAAGGAACAAAACCAAAACCAAGATAACAGACGTTACCCAGAAAGCCGCTAAACTTAAGTGGGACTGGGCCGGACATGTCTGCCGCATGTCAGATGACAATTGGGCTACGAGGACCAAGGATTGGGTCCCACTAAACGCACGACGCCATCGCGGCAGGCCGAGACGAAGATAGTGGGACGAGCTTGACTCCTACCGTAGGGACTGGCCACTCGCAACAGACAGAATTGTGTGGAAACGGGAGCGGGTGGCCTTATTTTTTTTTTTTTTCTGGTGGCTTATCATCAAATGACCCCCTGCAGCCCTGCAGAGCCCTGCAGGCTGCCTGCTGGAGCTGATGCCCTGCAGTGGGACAATACAGGCTGTTAGCTTAGATAGATAGAATACTGCTAAGTTGCTGGTTTGGAAAATTATAAATCGTACGGACGCCAGCACATCAAGTAACTACAATCTGTCAAATTTCTTAAATAGATTTTCAACTTTATCGCTAAAGAATTAAGGTTCAAGGTTGATGGGGAAAATTTGACAGTTTTGGCTAGCTTGACCTGCCGGCGTCTGTACATACAATGGATGACCACAAGTCTTTTTCTATTATGAAGCCGTCAAAAGAGGCAGTTTTATGGGTTTTGGCATATTTTCTCAAAGATGATCACGTAGAAAACGCCTCTTTTTCAACAATTAAGTATGGAATAATCTTTTAAAATTAATTGTAAATTCTTGTTCGCGACTTGCAGACATCCAACGCAAAGGAAAGAACATTTGTAAAACTATGGCTGAGAAATGTGTAAAAATAAGTTCAGTGTACGATTTCATAATAATATAATTTATTAATAATTTGAACATGATTTACTTAGGATAATTTTATTACAAAACATCAACTCTTCAATAGTGACTTTTGTAGAAAAGTCATCACAATCCCCAAGTTACTGACGTCAGCACATCAAGCTACTACAATCTGTCAAATTTCTATAATAGATTTTCAACTTTATCGCTAAAGCCTTAGGTTCAAAGTTGATTGGGAAAATTTGACAGTTTCGGGTAGCTTGATGTGCTGGCGTCTGTACATAATAGGATTGACCATTTAATGAAGAGGTAACTTAAACCAGGCTATACTGAAAATGATAAAAGTATAGAGAAAATTAACAGAAGAAAGGCAACACTTCCCTTTGTGTGTTCCCTGAAATAAGAACGGAAGATACAAGCTTGGTGTTGCTATCATTGAATATTAAACGGACTGCGCCAGGTGTGGAGGTGCAATAGGATAAAATAATTTAGTACCTATCTATAAGGGAATTACTCCGGTTAGCGTTAAGTAAACCACATCAAGCATTAAATAGAGGCTCAATAATGAAAATACAGGTGATAGAGACGTATAGAAAAAGTAGATAATGCTGCGCCAGCCACAGATAAGTAAAACTAGCATAGCGATGATGACGAGAACAGGTAGCATCAGAGAAAGGAACTCCGTGTACAGGGTTACCAGTAATTTGACGTATTCCTTCCAGGACGTGATAGTGTGACCCATTTGCAACAATTAAACACTCCACATAGCCTAGGCAAAAATTCATGGAATTCGGGCGTACAAGGTACGGGAAAGACATATTTATTTAATCAGCTATCTAACGAGGTATAAAAGTTAAAAAGGTATTTAGCCCAAATGCCCATGAAACAGTCGATAATGCTGGCAAAGGCAGAATTTGCTTGTGAAAAATTAAAAAAATGTTTGATAAAATTAATAATTAACTGGTTCATGCCATCCCACTAATTTCTAACCTCCCAGCAATCCATCACTCGTTAGAAAACCAGTGAGGTAATTGCATAACACAATAACAGTAGCAATGGCTATTTCATTTTGACAGTTCAACAACATTCATTGTGGTATTTGCGTTGTTGAGCAGTCAAATTTTTCGTACATATGAAGCAATGGATTAGCAATATCCTTCAAATTGTGTTCATTCAGATTGTGATTGATAGTGTGTTACGCAATGATGGTGCTGGTCTTTATGACCAGCATAGCTATTCACAATCAGTCGACAGGTTGCCGAATCGAAAATGTCACATTTTCAATTAATAATTTGCCTTGCCCCCGACAACAAACAGCTGTCGGTCGACCATTTGATTTAAATTGACAAAAAAAATCGGGTTTTGTATTTGTGAACAGCCTTGTGAGATCAATTCAATATAATTTTAATTAATTCTAAATAGAATTATTGTAAATTTTATCGTTCACATGTGCCTTGAGCCTATTTTAAATGCCTTGACTTTGACTAAGAGGATTCTTTTGATAACATCGATTGAAGTTCTATTCATCATCATGCTGAGATAGGAGCCTTTTGGCCTCGTATAGGACTACTACATGCTTTGTTTTACTTATAATTTTTGACTGTGTTTAGTTTAGTTTGTGATCTTCCTGTACGAGTCACAATAAATACTTTTTCTTTCTTTCTATTCGTCACGGAAGCGGTCTATGCCGCATACTCAACAGCCCCTCCGCGACTTGTGAGTAGTCGCGGAGGGGCTGTTGAGTGTTTAACATGACTTACGTACGGACGCCAGCAGGTCAAGCTACCCGAAACTGTCAAATTTTCCCAATCAACCTTGAACCTTAATGCTTTAGCGATAAAGTTGAAAACCTATTAAAGAGATTTGACAGATTATAGTAGCTTGATGTGCTGGCGTCTGTACAGTCTATTCACTGGTCTCGGTTCAATTTTCGCGTAGTTAAAACACACGCTGTGGCAAATGGGTCACACTATCACGTCCTGGAAAGAATGCGTCAAATTACAGTTCACTTTGCATTTACAAAGCAGCGGGGTGATTGCGTAACACACTATCAGTAGCAGTGGGTTTCATTTTGACAGTTCAACAACATTCATTGCGTTATTTACGTTGTTGAGCAGACACATTTTTCGAACATATGGAGCAATGGATTAGCAATATCTTCAAAATTATTCAGATTGTGATTGATAGTGTGTTACGCAATTATGGTGCTGTAGAGTGTTTTGACAGACTTGAATTGAAAGGTGTTTTTTTTTTTTTTAATATGGTTCTGACTTATAACACTTGTAGAATCTGGCATTCTACCAAGTGTTATAAGTCGGAACTATAGATAGTCAGTCAACAGAATGACTGACTATCTAACATACACAACCCAGTTACTGGGTGGTAAGACTGGATGTTAAACTTTCGAGCTTCAATCAAATTTCATTGGTCACGAATTTCATCGGGGATCAATCAATATAACCCCACCGCTCCAGTGTAGCAAGGGAGGGGCCCCGCGCGGACGGCGAGGCATGCATACCGCTTGCAGACATTTCCTCGCTGGGGATCAGCTGCTCGCTGGAAGCGCGCGGTCGGCGCGACGTGTGACGGCTCGAAGCCGTCCACTACTCCGTGTTACTGTCATAAAACAATACTTTAATGCATTTGTTTTAAAATAATTGATATTATAATAATTTGATTTAACATCTTGCATGCCATGTCAGGCCATGTGTATGTGTAGGTAATCATGTTTTGAAATCCTAACCTGAATGACAAGTTATTTGCTGTGTCGGAGCGGTGTTGTTATAATGAGTGATGTCCTTTAACGTGCTTTCCGAAGCACCCCTCCGAGCCAAAAGTAGATAAAGTCACTCATCCATGAACCGGCCTTGGTAAGCGTGGTTTAACCTTAAAGATCGCCCCGTGCGGTTGTTATTACTTAGCCACAAAGCAACCTAAGGCGGATCACACACTACAACGCGCCACGCGACGCGGCGCAGATAACGCACCCCCGCGCGTAACTTATTACATACAAATTCTATGAAAACGTGCATCCACGCAGTGATGGAGCAGTGATGGCCTAGTGATAACTTGTGCAGTGGCGGCTTAGAAGTTGTAGGTCGTAGGTTCGAACCCAGGCAGACGCTTTACTTTGTGTAAATTATTTCATCACCACTGCTCTCAAAACGGTGAAGGAAAACATCGTGAGGAAACCGGCATGTCCTAGAACTAAAAATTCGAAGACCACCACATTTACCAACCCGCACTGGGCCCGTTTGGTGGATTACAGCCCGCTACCTCTCGAATAGAGGAGGCCTGTGTCCTAGGAGTGGGAACATTATTAGGCTGATTATGTGTGCTTCCGCGCAGGGAATTTGCCTCCGTTTCCCGCGTCCCGTCGCGTGGCGCACTGTAGTGTGTGATCCACATAACTGTTGTTAGGATAAAAGAAGATCAAAGGACTTACTATGACATCTCTTATCCAGTCGTTGTATAAGAGATGGTTGCCTTCGTTTTAGTCATCATAATCACCACTGCAGCAGCAGCAGCTGGGGCACAAAGATTGGAGGAAGCCCATCACACAGCATTCTTGCATCATAGGATCCTAGCTGAACACGGCGCTTCAGTTCTTAAGATATCCTTGGGTAAAAGATGATATTTTGGGTATAAATTTTAGAATTGAAGACACACAGAATATACAGGATCAAATTGAATTAGCTAGCGACACTCAACAGATGTGATGCGGTGGAGTTTCTTGCCCATTCTTCTCCATACGAAAACTACCTTTTGGAAGGGGCGACTAGAAACATTTCTATTTTACTGTAATTTTTTGACGTTCAAACGTGCATAACTATTATTAACTATATCTATACTAATTATAAAGAGGTAAAATTTATTTGTTTGTTTGTATGTATGTAGGGGGTAATCTCCGGAACTACCAGTCGGATTTGAAAAACTCTTTTTGCATTTGATAGCACCAATTCTTGAGGAAGGCTTAGACTATTTAACATTACGCTACGACCCTTATGAAGCGAGTAAAAAGAAAGGACGGAAAGAACACTAAACGAAAACAAAGTGATAGCGCGGGCAGGTGATGCGATGCAACATGGGGGGGAACAAGAAATTTCACGCGGACGAAGTCGCGGGCAAACGCTAGTTTGAATAAATGACTTTTGAAGCAAAAAATATTGATTTGATGAAAATTTATTTTGAGGTTTAGTTCTTCGTGGTTGTAGCGGTATCTACAACGCCACATGCGAACAACGCGTCATACTGACGTCACGCAAATCCTGCATCTCGCAAGCAGAGTTTACCGCGCAATTAGCATGGATACAATTTCCCAACATCAATCATTGGGCAATTGCCCGCCAGACACAACACCCGTCTGGTTGGAGGATCCTCCCTTTTCTATGGAGGATGAGTGAACTTTACACCCTGTTCCTCGTACCTCTAAACTGGTGACCCCGACGTGATGAACGTCAGCGCAGCCTTCATGCAAATACTTCAGCGTGACGTCATCATCATCACTCCCGCAAGCTTTAGCGGCGAGTCACCCAGCCAGCCAGCATCCACGGCTTCAACGGGTATCCTGACCACCAGCATGCAGCGTCCGCGCATACCTGGTCATCACCCTCAGCCTCATCAGCAACCTCGGCACAACACACTGCACTTTCGGCCGGTCAACAAGAAGAGCTTCCTCTCCTGGTCGACGCAGCAGCTAGCCTCAACCCGGCGCTGTACGACATCCGACGCACTGGAGTATAACGCAGCGCCACCCCGACTCACTGGGGACATCTTCGCAGACAGTTCCGACTCACCGCGAACTATGCGCCACCCCGACTCACTGGGGCATCTCCGCAGACAGTTCCGACTCACCGTGAACTATGCGGCAACCGGTTCTGACTCACTGGAACCTCAGCTGGCCTGGCAAGCATCGCAAGATACAAGACTCAGCCCACTATCGACCTCCGGTCTCCGGAGGGGAGTGATGTAGCGGTATCTACAACGCCACATGCGAACAACGCGTCATACTGACGTCACGCAAATCCTGCATCTCGCAAGCAGAGTTTACCGCGCAATTAGCATGGATACAATTTCCCAACATCAATCATTGGGCAATTGCCCGCCAGACACAACACCCGTCTGGTTGGAGGATCCTCCCTTTTCTATGGAGGATGAGTGAACTTTACACCCTGTTCCTCGTACCTCTAAAATTTAATTTAATTAGTTCAAAAATCTGTTTTTATTTCTGCACATTCGACAGACGTGATGGGTACCTATATCCAAACAGAAAATAAAAACAGATTTTCTCACTAATTTTCTCTAGCTTTTAATTTGATCCTGTGTATGTATCAGACAGCATCCGGCCAGGGCGGGAGATGTCATTTGATGATATCCCACCCAAAAAAAAAGCGTCTACCTATTACGGTTCAAAAATACAGCCCTGTGACAGACAGAAGGACGGACGGACAGCCGGACAGCGGAACCTTACTTCGGCTTCCTGTCTAACCGGACGCAGCTGGATACCAGTATGTTACAATGAGCGACTGCCTGTCTGACGTCCACAACTACTTACTACTTGGTAACACGGTACCCTTTGGTAAGACTGGTTGTCAGACTTTCGGGTTTCGGACGACCCGTTACGACAGTGAAGATCTAAAGGCTCTGCAGTCCGTCCGTCCGTCCGTCTGTCGGTCCCGTTGGCACCCATGGGTACGGAATAGGGTCCCGTTGGCACCCGTTGGGTAAGGACCCCTAAAAGCTAAAGAAGATAAAGACTTGCTTACTTCCACTTCACACCTTCACATCTTTTATCCAGTTGCAGTAAATGATGTGTGATGATGGATGCTCCAGAGTCCTCGTTCTACTCATCATAGTCTTCACGACAGCAGCAGGGGCATATGGAATGAAACAATCCTCTTAGAATGCAGCATTCTTGCATCATAGGATCCTGGGTGAACACCGGCCTTAGTGCTTAAGATATGACTTCATCTGTAATAGTGAGTTACAATGTTTACAGTTTATATCCATATCCAAAAACTAGTAACAAACCTGCGGGCTAATTGGATACCACACTATCAGTAGCAATGGCTTTCATTTTGACAGTTCAACAACATACATTGCGTTGTTTACGTTGTCCAGCAGACACATTTTTCGAACATATGAAGTAATGGATTAGCAATATCCTTCAAAATGATTCAGATTTTGATGAATAGTGTGTTACGCAATTAGGGTGCTGAAGATTTTGTTTGTTTGAACGCGCTAATCTCTGGAACTTCCAGTCAGATTTGAAAAATTCGTTTGCAATTAATAGCCCAATTCTTCAGGAAGGCTATAGCTTACTTAACATCACGCTAAGACCCTTCGCAGCCGAGCAAAAATAAACAGAAGGACGCTAAGCGAAAACGAAGCACGTAGAGGGCAAACGATGCGATCCGACGGGGTGGGTCGGGCAAACAAGAAATTTTACGCGGTCGAAGTTGCGGGCAGAAACTTAATAATACTTTGTATGATACCGACACTCGGCTCTACTACTACGCACCTGGGGGTCTACTACGAAGTGCAAAGTGCGAATGATCGGATCGGACCGACACACGGCCGAACCGAATATTATTGAAAAATGCGAAAAAAGTTCGGATCGGCTCAGTTGGTTCGGGACCATAGTCAATATTCGAAAGAGTGTAGGAGTTTAGGATCGGGATTGACCGAACCAAATAGTAACTTCGTAGCAGGAAACGGCCGAACATTTGGCCGATACCACTTCGGAGTAGACCCCCAGACCTTTCAGAAAAACATCACCAATAAGGTCAGTGTGTCCTTCTCGGCCGTCCCCGTCCCGGCGTGTCCACTCGCATCTTTTGGCCCACTCCATAAGTCCGTCAACGTTGAAACGGACCCGTCCGAAAGTGGTAAGATTCTTCGGAGTGTAGCCTACTCCCGATTAATTAACAGTTTCGGACGGGCAAAAACACATCGGGAGTAGGGACAACTGCCTAATCGTGTTGTCATCCATTCTTAGTTTGGGCCTCAACCTAATCTTATGTCAGCAATACGCAGTAGGAAACGCCCTTATCTTTGGACGAAACTACGGAATTCGTGCTTAGGGAGTAGCCCTCCTCATTTTAAAATACGTTTAGTTATTTAATCGTCTTTTATTCATCCTCTCAACATGATCAAACCGTCTAAGCATATCATATATATATGTATTTTCTAAACCAAATAACAAACTGTATTTCAAACTCTGTATGTTTTTGGATAAATAAAGATTTATTATTATCTCCTTTATTTCATTTAAATACCTACAAATTACATTTTTAAATATTTTTATAAACAAAAAGATAAAAAAACATTTAAAAATAAAAAAAATAGTAGTCCACCGGTATCGGGAGCAGGGTCCAAGCTCTGCAAGGTCCAAGCTCTCCAAGCTATCCAAGCTCTGCAAGCAAGGTCAGGGCTCCAGAGAGAGGAACTTTCTATTATTATTATTATTATATCTAATAATATCCTCCCAACCGAGTTTCGGTCACGGCAGCCAACCACAACGGAGATTAGCCGGAGGTACGCAGGAGATATTATAGTGCACAAGTGTGTGCGTAAACACAGGTGCACTCTGTTCCTTTACTCTCATAGTCCGATGGGACGGCAAGCCAACACGACCGGGGAGAGGACCAACGGCTTTTACGTGCTTTCCGAGGCACGAGGGGTATTAGACCGCCAACTTCCAAACTCCAGAAATTTCTAATGGAAAACCCAATAATACTTTGTCCGACCCGGGAATCGAACCCTGGACCCCGCGCGACAACCACGAGACCAACGGGGCAGTTGCAAGCATACCTACTCTACAGATGAAGTAAACTTAAAATTAAAATGAATGTCACTCACCGTGTTTTCCATGTTGTGTCGTTATAAGATGTTTTGAATGTGTGTTATTACAACTAAGATTTGGAATATCTTCAACATTTTCGTATTGTCCATTTTTGAAACCGAAATATTTTTACTTGAATTTTGTTGGTTACTTGTCAGTGCGTGGCACTGGGCCACACTGACCATAGATTATACACTATACACTGACCTGACACACCATATTTTGATTGAACCTGTATTTTTTTTTTTCATGGAATTTCACGCAGGAATTTTATGAATCACTGACAGACTTACAAAAGAGGATTTATATACTTACAAACCTGCGTATTTTCATACCATTCGGCACCCTAATTGGGTAACACACTATCAATTTCAATCTGAATAATTTTGAAGGATATTGCTAATCCACTGCTTCATATGTTCGAAAAATTTGTTTGCTCAACAACGTAAATAACGCAATGAATGTTGTTGAACTGTCAAAATGAAAGCCATTGATATTGTAAAGCTTTAGTTTCCCAAGAAAGCGATGAACCATCACACAATAATGGCTGACCAAATACAGAGTATTTTTTAACACCTTAACAGCAACGTCGCATTTCTAGTGTTTTTCGTGATTATTTTATTAAATTTAAGCCAAAGTACTATTTATAGGTACGAGGTTTTGAGGTAAAACGGAAAGACGGTTCAGTGGGGCTCGTGACTTAATAACAACAGCAGCAAGGCGGTCTGTTTGTGTATGGGTGACCATCCATTACACATCGAGACCCATCCGTGCCTCGGAAAGCACGTTAAGCCATAGGTCCCTCCGAGGGGCCCCATAGGGCCGAAGCCTGCCGGGTCAGCGGGATTGTCCGAAAGGGTTACCGCTACCCCGGAACATAAAGGGCGAAGGAAGGAACATGGGTGGGTTTTAGTCAGTAAGAGTCTGACACTCCCTTCCGCTCCACCCAGAGCGGGAGGGGTCATTTGATGATTTCCCACCAGAAAAAAAAAAAAAGCCATAGGTCCCGGTTGTCATTCGTAGATCTTTAAAAGTCAGTCTTACAAAGCCGGTATTGTGTTACCCAGTAACTGGGTTGTGGAGGTCAGATAGGCAGTCGCTTCGTGTAAAATACTGGTATCCAGCTGCATCCAGTTAGACTGGAAGCCGACTCCAACAAAGTTGATTGATTTTTGTGTTAGGTTAGTTTCCTTTCTGTTTTTTTCCGAAATATCATTGCAATACCGTCACTCACGAAGCTAAACTTGTTTACGACATAAATTGTCGTTATATGATGTAACACCATATTTTTCCAAATTTATGTCGTCACTGCTTACCCAGATAAAGTCGTAAATATGACTCAAGGAGAATCTTATTTTCCATAGGTAACGTGTGCTGATAACTAATGAATGTTAAGGTGGAGTCCCTTTGATGCGATCGCGCGGAATTTTTTCGCGCGGAAATTCCGCCGTATTCTCATCTATTTTGTTTTTTTTTTTTTTGAAAGGTTATATTCTGTGGTGGCCCAGTGGTAACGGCCGCTACTTACGAGTTGCAGGTCGTAGGCTCGAACCTGGACACGCGCTTTACTTTGTGTAAATTATTTCATCACCACTGCGTGCACTGCTCTCAAAACGGTGAAGGAAAACATCGTGAGGAAACCGGCATGTCCTAGAACCAAAAATTCGAAGACATGTGACATCTACCAACCCGCAGCGGGCTCGTGGATTACGGTTCAATCCCTGTCACAGAGAGGAGGCCTGTGTCCCAGCAGTGGGAATGTTATAGGCATACAAGGTGACCACAACGCGACCGGCCACGGGCAACCTGTCACCATGGATTCAGTAGATGATTCTGAACCCCCTGCGTTGAAAGTTTTTGTCGGATATTAAAATAAAATTGTGCTGTTCCATACATTTTGACTGTTGTAGTCTATGGTTTTTGTCTATGCTGAGGAAGAGGACTGCCTTCCGCTGGTCTATGATACGTCGCTGTCTTTTCACCGTGTCTTTTTATTGTAATAAAAATAAGCAGTCTAATCAGTCTACCTAATGGTTTTAATTGAAAGCCCTGGCAGCCGCCTCCCGACAGGACAAATAAATAAACATGGTGTCAGAAGAAACGACAATGAAAATGGAAGATCAGAGGTTCAGCGTGGTTATGACTGCCACGATCAAACCGCTGAACGTCGATTCAGATCTCACAGCAATGTCAACCGCATGGAGATTATGGAAGCAGAAGTTCCTCATCTACCTCGAGGCAAATTCAATCGATAAAGAAGCGGTAAGCCGACAAATAGCCATTTTTCTAAGTCTAATTGGAGATGATTGTCTAGAAATTTTCAACTCATTTGGTCTAGATAGAAAAGATTCGTCACTGACACTCGAGAAAGTCATTCAAAAATTTGATAATAAATTCCTTCCACACAAAAATATCACTGTCGAAAGATATAATTTCTTCACGAGGAAACAAATGAATGAAGAATCAATTGAAGAATACGTCACAAAATTAACAAATATGGCAATCAGATGCGAATTTGAAAATCTGAAAGAACAACTCATTTGCGACATGTTTGTAATAGGAATAACAAACAGAAAAACCCAGGAAAAATTACTGCAACAAGAGGCATTAACAATAGAGAAAGCTATAAAAATTGCAAAAAGCATCGAGATTTCGCAGAGAGAAACTGAAAAACTTCAAATGTCAAATACAAAAGTAGAACAAGAAAGTTCTGTCCAAGCTGTCAAGTCATATCATCAAAAAGAAGCAGCCAACTCAAGTCAAAGAAAGCAATCAAAGTCTCCGACAAGAAATAATAACCATTCTAGATTCCAGGTCTCAACACAATCACAATCACCTAACCAAAAGTCATGTAACAGGTGCGGTCAAGTTCACAGGTTTAAGTGCCCTGCTAAAGGGAAAATCTGTTCAAAATGCAAGAAGTATAACCATTTTGCTCAATATTGCTTCTCCAATAAAGATACCAACACTAAAAATGTAAGTATGGTATGCCAGTCTTTTCAGTCACAAAATTATGAAGAAATAAATCAATTGAATCACTATGTCATAAATGCTGTAAATAAAGAGTCAAATGAATGGAATATTACAGTCAAATATCAGGATTATGCATTATTGTGTAGAATTGATACAGGGGCCGACACAAATGTCATTTCGAAACATACAGTGGATAAAATAATGTATGCAACAGGTCAGGAAATTAACATTTTTAAAACCAACAATAAAGTGTTCTCATTTTCAGGACAATTAATTCCAAATACAGGTTCATGCATACTGAAATGTAACTTTGAAAATGGACTTACAGCAAACATATGCTTTGTTGTTGTTAACGCTCAATGTCAAACAATCCTTGGTTGGAAAATATGTGAAAAACTGGGTATAGTAAAAAGAATATTTGCATTGTCTGAAGAAACATGTCATAAAAACCAAAGGTCTGTAAATGATATTGTAAATAAATATTCATCAACATTTGAAGGCTTAGGATGTCTTCCTACTCAGGCACACATAGATGTTGATTCCAGTATTACACCAAAGGTATGTCCGGTCAGAAAAATTCCATTTGCACTCCATGATAGGCTAAAACAAGAATTATCTAGCATGGAAAAACTGGGAGTCATTGAAAAAGTGATAAAGCCAACCAAATGGGTAAATTCAATTGTCCTTGTCGAAAAACCCAATGGTAAATTGCGTTTATGTCTTGATCCGAGAAATCTAAATGTAGCAGTCAAAAGACCTCATTATCCATACCCTACATTTGATGAATTACGCTCCAAAATTGCAGGTGCCACAATTTTCTCAAAATTTGACGCCAATTCAGGTTATTGGATGATACCACTAGATTCGGAGAGTAGTGACCTCTGTACATTCAACACACCATTTGGCAGGTATAAATTTTTAAGGTTACCTTATGGAGTCAATTCAAGTGGAGAAATATTTCATAGAACAATGTCAGAGCTTTTTGAAGGGCTCCCAGGAGTAATTGTGTATATAGATGATATCTTGGTATACGGGTCAAATGAAAATGAACACAAACAACGTCTAGAAAGTGTATTTAAACGAGCACAAGAAATTAATTTAAAGTTTAACAGGTCTAAATGTCAATTTGGAGTTAAGGAAGTAAAATATGTAGGTCATATTTTCAATGAAAAAGGTATTTCACCTGATATGTCAAAAATAGAAGTCATAACCAAAATGTCTAGTCCGAAAAATGTCAAAGAACTGCAAAGATTTCTAGGTATGGTCAATTATTTAGGTAGTTTTATTCCTAATTTGTCAACAAAAACAAATATGCTTAGAGATCTACTCAAAAAACAAAATACATGGCAATGGTCACCCATGCATGAACAACAGTTCACAAAGTTAAAGTCAATAATTTGTCATACACCAGTACTAGTTCACTATGATGTCAAGAAGCAAATTAGAATGTCTGTAGATGCATCAAAGGATACAGTGGGTGCTGTAATTTTTCATGACAAAAATCCAATTGCATATGCATCAAAGTCATTAACGCAATGTCAAGAAAATTATGCTCAAATTGAGAAAGAATTATATGCTATTGTATTTGGTTGTAAGAAGTTCCATCAATATGTTTATGGAAAACCAGTCTATGTAGAAACAGATCATCAACCACTAGTAACCTTGTTCAAAAAGCCTTTGTCTGATGTCCCAACAAGACTTCAAAGAATGATGATCACCTTACAAGCATACCATTTAATTGTAACTTACACAAAAGGTACAGAAATGTATATTTCAGATACATTGTCGAGGTCAAAAGTCAATAACATAGAGGTCAATGAAATTCTAGAAGAAATAGAAGATAATATAGAAAGTCATGTCAATTTATTAACATCAAATTTAGCAATCACACAAGAAAAGTTGAAAGAAATTTTGATGAATACAAACGCAGATAATACATTGCAAAAGTTAAAAGAATTTTACAGACTAGGATGGCCAAGTTGTAAACAAAATTGTGATCCAAACACATTACCTTACTGGAACATTAGGCATGAAATACATGTAATTAACGATTTGATATTCAAAAATAATGCCATTATTATTCCTACTATAATGAGACCAGAAATACTGTGTATTTTACATGCAGGTCATATGGGTATTGAAAAAACTAAAACATTAGCTCGAGGAGTAGTCTATTGGCCTAACATGAATCATGAAATTGAGGTTCTCATAAAACAATGTGAGTCTTGTCTAACATTTAGTCCAAATAAAACAAAGGAGCCTTTATTGCCACATGATCAGCCCACACTCCCATGGCAAAAACTAGCCACAGATTTATTTGAATACAAAGGAAAGAAATATTTAATTGTTGTAGATTTTTACTCAAATTATTTTGAAGTAGCACAGTTAAATCAAAACACCACTCATTCTACTGTCATAACACAATTAAAGTCAATTTTTTCTCGTCATGGAATCCCCTTGCAATTAGTCAGTGATGGAGGTCCGCCATTCAATTCAATAAATTTCAAAAAATTTATAAGTGAATGGGACATTGAACATATTGTCTCAAGTCCACACTTATCCAGGTCAAATGGTTTGGCAGAAGCAACTGTGAAAATAGTCAAAAACATTTTTAGAAAATGTGATGATTCCAATACAGATACCTATCTAGCCCTATTACAATATAGAACCACCCCAAGAGGTAATTTAAAGTCGCCCTCACAGCTACTAATGTCTCGTCAATTAAGAACTAAATTACCAACTCAATTGTCTAGTCTAAAACCTAAAGTTGTTGAATTTTCAGAACATAATCTACAGAAACAAACAAACATACAAAACACAAAAAAGTATTATGACAAGAGTTCCAAAACATATCCAGAGTTAGAGATAAATGATGATATCTATTTCAAAAAAGATCCAAAAGGAATCATATGGTCAAAAGGAATTGTCATTTCTAAAACTAAATTTCCACGTTCTTACATAGTCAAAGACGAAGTAGGAAATAGTTACAGACGAAGCTCTCAGCATATTCAGTTGACACATAAAAATCAATCAAACTCTCAGTCGATTTCGAGTCAGTCACACTCACACTCAGACAGTCATAGTCTCTTGGATAACTCATTTCAGTCAAATAATACTTTTCACCCCCAGTCAGGTCAAAATTCAAGTCCACAAACAAAGTCAAAAAGTCAGTCTGAGGAAAAGGAAAAAGATGATGAGATAATTACATATTTAATTTATAAACCGCCTCAGCCTAGATCAAGGTCAGATAGTCATTCATCAATTTCAAATTTGTCAAATCAGTCCACAAACTCATCTTATGAATCTATACAGTCTGATGATATAGAGTCTCCCATATTTGTAGATGTGAATGCAAGACAAGAACTATATAGTCATGATGATACACTAGTAGCAGAAACTAGTTCAAGTAATGATTTTAAAAACAGTGTAATCTCAGTTCATCCTTCAGAAAGTCCACCACCATCAACTTCTTATTCAAATGTCCAATCCGAGACCAGTTCTCAAGAGTTAACTGAGAATAGTCCAGCTCAGAATGCACCCCTAGCTGATATGCCAGTGTACAGCAGTAGAGGAAGGTTAATTAAGAAAAAACAACCGTTTGATGTATAAATGTTTATTGTAAACTTTGTTGAACCTGAAAACATAAAAAAAAAAAAAAAAAAAAAAAAAAAAAAAAAAAAAAAAAAAAAAAAAATTGTAGACTTCACTTCACCTAAAAACAAAAAAGTGTCTTACAAATAGTTTAGTCAATAATTAGTTTATTTAGTTATAAGTTATAATTAAATAAATGTCCTCCTTTAAGATTAAATAATATTATGTATCGTCCTTGCAAAAACTATTGTAAACAAGTTTGAAGTACATATTTGATTTACTGTCAATTCATAATGTCAATGTCATAACTGTCAAAGTAATTTCAACTTTTTTCTTTATTGTCAAAGTCTCGAAAAGGGGCATGTTGTAGTCTATGGTTTTTGTCTATGCTGAGGAAGAGGACTGCCTTCCGCTGGTCTATGATACGTCGCTGTCTTTTCACCGTGTCTTTTTATTGTAATAAAAATAAGCAGTCTAATCAGTCTACCTAATGGTTTTAATTGAAAGCCCTGGCAGCCGCCTCCCGACAGGACAAATAAATAAACATTGACCGATAGATTGCACTTTTGTATGAAACAGTAGATTTTTATTTTGATAGCCTGTAAAAACTATCTACGCTCCCCCGACAGGCAAAGCCTTTACCCTGCTATTTTTCTGCCTAGCCTTTACCGTAAAGTCTAGGCAGATGAAATGATGAATGTGTTTTTGAAATTCGGTTGTTTTTTTTTTTTATCACTTTTAAAAAAAGTTCTTGCTCACGTAATAACAAGGTGTTTACATTATCCAAGTAGCTACAGTTTCCAAGCAGAACAGTGTATTTTCAACTGGGCATTTGTTTGTCTGGCGACAGGCCAAAGATATATAACACAGTGCTATTCGAAAGTATAGTTCTGTCTAGATTTTAGTATGTATCTAACTAACTATAGACTCTATTTATAACAAGACAAGGTTTGGTTTCACTGCCACTTTTGCTGTCGTTTAAGCCGCTATCAGAGGGGCAATTCTCGTAATTCTAAGAACGTTCACATATAGTCTCAATCTGTCTAAAATACCCCTAACGTCCTTACATTTTTGACATTGATTGTCGCTGAGATGCTGCATGAAAAACTGCATCCGCTCGTGTGTATGCACACTAAAGCCTCATTTAGTCATGTAAATCAAATTAGGTATTGTTAACAATACAAACGGGGTGGTTTTAGTGAGGTAAAAATCCCACACTCCCCAACCTCACTCCCCGACCTCACTCCCCGGAGGTCGGGTGCCTTTTAAAGGTTTCTCACTGAAAAAAAAGGTATTGTTAACAAACTGTAAAAGTGATTCTTACGAATCTACAAAAATAAAATCGCTTTTCAGCACTTTCAGAACCACAGATGCACATTCGCCTATTTCTTAATCTGTTAATACATTAACGTGTTGACAATATACACAAGCACTTACACGGAAAATCTAATTAACTACCTACGTCTATTATCGCGTAGTCGCGCTAACAAAGCCGCACCTTTATTTATCCGGTAGTGAACTAGAAATGTAGTAAAAAAATCAACTGGACGCTCGCTCGCTTCAGACTTCAGTATCGTACTTCTATTCGTTGAGTGCGCACGTGTTAACAAGATGTCGACTAACGTTCCTATTATTTTGAACAATGGACGCACTTGCCCTATTTTAGGGCTTGGAACTTGGAAGGCAAGTTATTTTTTCCTTTATTAAATTACTAGCTGCGCCCCGCGGTTTCACCAGCATAAGTTTTGGTCCCATGGGAATATCGGGACAAAAATCCTATATGTTAATCGTGGTTATAAATCATCTGTGTGCCAAATTTCATCCTAATCCGTTTAGTAGTTTTTGCGTGAAAGAGTAACAAACATCCATCCATCCATCCATTCAAACTTTCACGTTTATAATATTAGTAGGAAGCATTATCTTTGGCCCGCGTAGACGGCGGAAGTTACCCACCGGGAACGTGATACTAGGATAAAAAGTATCCTATGTCATGGCCTACCTGTGTGCCATATTTTATCGAAATCTATCCAGCCGTTCAGGCGAGAAAGGGTAACAGACAGACTGAGTTACTGTTGCATTTGTTAGTATGGACGGATTGAAGGATATACTCGTACATAAATAAATAAATTGCAATAAAATATGGGGACGTTTATTATTTTAAAAGTCTTTTCAAACTAAATTTGGAAGTTAATAAATCAGTGTAGACATGTATTATACTTTAGTAGAATACTAGTACCTATTCTAATGTATATTAACAATACAGCTGAAGAGTTTGTTTGCGTGGGCGTAACTAGGGGGGGGGGAATCGTAAAAAAATCGTCAGTATTGAAGCATGTAGGTACTTACTGTTTAACCGTAACTCAAAAGTAAAAGACGGTACCCTTATAGGTCGTACATTTTGATCAAGATGTAAGGTTTGTCGAGTTGGGCTCTCATTCATTGACTGTGGTTAGATTAAGAGGACCCTAGACAAAATCCCTAGCTACGGCAATGTTTGTTTGTTTCTTTGAACGCGCTAATCTCTAGAACTACCCTCAGTCGAATTTGAAAAAATCTTCTTGCATTTGATATCCCAATTCTTGAGTAACGCTATAGGCTATTTAACATCACACTACGAAAAATTCGTTCGCTGTCAACAAGAACAGTGCCAAAAAGGCTGCCAGCTTTGCCACGTTGTATGGCGATGCTAATTCTTTGGCCAAGAAACAGGCCAGCCCTCTGGTCACGTGAAGAGTCGACTAACCGCTTGGCGATATCTCGAAAAACCAAGTGGGCACTCGGACAACATGGCCCTAGCGTTTCCATCCCAAACGGTTCGAACATATAACTCCCAATCAGGTTGGAATATTTTCGCCGTTTGAGGTTTTCCAGCACAGCCCACCGTGCTAGGAAGATGGGATGGCGCAAGGGTATCGACATATGTTGCATTCCACACCCTATATAATGTAAATAAAGTGAAAACCAGCTATCCCGACAGACCTTGAACTGTCTAAACAACAATCCCATAGAAAGAAGGACGTTCAGTGTTTTCCGAATTTGACGCACAGAAACGATGGATGGACTGTGTGAAAGATGGTATGGCTGGAAAGGGGGTGACTACCGAGAGACAAATAGAAGTATGAAAGAAAAAGATATGTTGCGCCGACCAAAATAAATTGGGATTAGGGCAGGAGAGAATGATGATGATATGTGATCACGCAAATCCGTTTGCCTAGCGTGCTGATAACTGTGATAATGGATGATTGAAGATGAAACAAAAATTAAGAGGACCAAAAACAGTACCTTGTAGGACATCAGAGCTGCTTTTTATAAAACACAACTAAAATTTTTTGGCCAAAGAATTAGAATTAGAGTCTTCTGGCTACGTTTCCAGATGACAGCGATGCGGACGAGTACTTGGACGCCTAAATATATCCATTTGTTTTTGTAAAATATAGTTAGTTAGTCTTTTAAGGGCTGATTTTTCCAACGCCAGATAGTTTTATTCGAGGATTAAATTTGAATTTTTGACAGTTCTTCCATACAAAATCTGTCAGACTTCAAATTTTATAACCACGAATAAAAAATATCTATCGATTGAAAAATTAGCCCTAAATCGTATATAAAACAAAATTTTCACACAATACTAAAATAATCTGCAGTCTTACCGCGTGGTACCGTGTTACCCAGTAACTGGGTTGTGGAGGTCATAAGGCAGTCGCTCCATGTAAGATACTGATATTTAGATGCATTCGGTTACACTAGAAGCCGACCCCGAAATAGTTGAGGAAAGTCTAGGCAGATGATGACTTGGTTATGTAGTCATTCTAAATTCTAACCTCTACAATTAGGCCCGTAGAAGATGGCGGGACGAGCTGGACAAAACAATCCACCAATGGTCCACTTTAGCCCTGGACGGAAAGAGCTGGAAGTCCTTTGCCTAGCTGGGATGATGCAGGCTAACTGTAACAGTAACAATTAGCCAGAATAAACGTTTTTAAAAACAGCACTGAACTATGTAAAAAGCTTTTCACAAATCGAAACTAACTAATTGACCTTGAGACCCGTGAAAAATCGCAGGTTTGATTCCAGTACAAAACAAATATTACTTAATTGTACTTCCTGCACATAGGTATGTGTTTGTTTAAGAAACTACGTGAGATTTATATTTGTTCCGTGTTACAACAAAGTGGGAGCAGGGGTGGCCAGTTGCAGGTCGTAGGTTCGAACCCAGACAGGCGCTTTGCTTAGTGAAAATTCATCAACACTGCTCTCAAAACGGTTAAGGAAAAGATCCTGACGAAAGCATGCCTTTTTTTTTTTTTTTTCTGGTGGGAAATCATCAAATGACCCCTCCCGCTCTGGGTGGAGCGGAAGGGAGTGTCAGACTCTTACTGACTAAAACCCACCCATGTTCCTTCCTTCGCCCTTTGTGTTCCGGGGTAGCGGTAACCCTTTCGGACAATCCCGCTGAACCAGCATGCCTTAGAATAAAAAATTCGAAGACATGTGATATACTACCAACCCGCACTGGGCTCGCGTGGTAGATTACAGCCAGCCCTCTCGAAAAAAGGAGCCCTGTGTCCCTGCAGTGGGAATACTATAGGCTGATTAAATTACACCAAGGTATAAAACATGTATTCTACATGTCCTGTCTACGTATCATCATTCTCCTGCCCTTCATCATCAACATCCGTCCACTGCTGGACATAGGCCTCTCCAATTGCACGCTATTTAACTCGGTTCTTGGCAATTCTCATCTAGCTGCTACCAGCCACCCTGCGAAGGTCGTCGCTCTACCTTGCCTGGGGGCGTCCTACCGTCTCCTGACTAAATATTGTGAGGAAACCGGCATGTCGTATAACCGAAAATTCAAAGACATGTGACATCCACCAACCCGCACTGTGGTGGATTATTATAGCCCACTCCAACTAGCTCCAGCTAGTTCTACTCCTTACGGGCCGTCAGAAGCCCAAAAGCCCGACAACCGGTCTTACTTAGCTATCAGTGCTACCCAGTAACTGGGTTGTGGAGGGCAGATAGGCAGTCGCTCTATGTAAAATACTGGTATTCAGCTGCATCCGGTTAGACTGGAAGCCGACCCCAAAATAATTGGGAAAAGACAGGCATGTTGATTGGTTGTCATCATCCATTTATTCTCTATGCTCTTTTTCCAATTTTTTTGAGGTCGGCGCAACATGTCTGCATCTTCCATACTCTTCAGTTTTAACGAGAAATTATTCAGAAATATCCGGATATAGGCAACATATAGCAGTAAATTGATTGATGTAGACAGAAGAACAAACGTTTAATTTCTGAAGGATAGTATTATTTACAGGCTAAACAACAAATAATTGAATTGATTGGTAGGTGTGTTTGTTCAAGAAAATAGGCCTCATCACGACCTACTCGGAAGATAATAATCAGGTCACAAGGCTCACCTACTTGGAACTCCATAATAAAATATTCCACACGATTTTTCCATCGTTCATGTTTACTTAGTTTCGTTTGATCGTATACTGAATGACTTACTTCTACAATGGAAAATCGATTGCGGTTATTTGGGGTATGGTACAGAAGTATATGGCACATAAACTGTACTACTACTTACCATAAAACATTTTATATATATCAGAGGCCTTCAATAAAATCAAGGTCAGCACGAAAGCTGATGGTATACCGTTTAAATTACTTTGATAGTAAACAAGTAGACATTATCAGAATTAATATGAGTTTTACTGAAGTGCATGATACTTGATAAAACCAATTGAAACGATAAGTAATAAAGTATATATTAACTTGCTGAGAATTTTATGACCTGCTTCAGTAATCGTTATTGCTCAAGCTCATTTTGCTGATCCTTATAACATCACTGCTTAGGCGGATCACACATGAGGGTAAGTAATAACAGCCACACGGTTCGATCGATCAGGTGAAGCTACGCTTGCCGTGGTTGGTCCGTGGATGGGTGACCATCTTTACATACCTAGACCCCTCCGTGCCTCGGAAAGCACGTTTAGCCGTTAGCACGGTTAAAGTTAGGATTTTCTTGTCGCTACACGACATTTTGGCAAAGATTTCCTGTTATTGTTATAAATTCATGTTTGTATTTCCGGTGACTATAGTAAATTCTTTGTTCGCCCACAGTCCCAGCCTGGCCAAGTGACGGAAGCTGTGAAGGATGCCATCGATACCGGGTACAGACACATCGACTGTGCCCACGTCTATCAGAACGAGAAGGAAGTTGGGGCTGCTCTGAAGGCCAAGATCGACGAGGGAGTTATCAAGAGGTAACCTTAGCTCTTCATCATCATAATATGACATCGCGCCAGTATTCCCCGACCATCGACACCCACATTGTCCCATGCATAGATATAGGAAAGAAGTTTGTGAATGAATGAATGTTTTTTTACATTTCTGTGGTCCCATGTAATAGGGGGCGAGACTACTACCACCAACCGGGCACAGAGGCTGCTATTGTGAAATGCCTAGTGTTAAAAACCCCATAACACTTTGCCTGACCCGGGAATCGATCCCAGGACCTTGTGCTCAGCAGTAACTTGCGACCATTACACCAACGAGAAACGAAAAATAATTAGATTGCCATCAATCTCTGTCAAGTCTGTGGAGATTCGCTAGCTAATTTAATTTGATACTGGCGCCGATTCCCTTGTTCAGAAACTAAAAATAAGTTCAGTGTATCTTTTCACCCCGACGCAAAAACGTCGGGGTGTTATAAGTCTGACGTGTCTCTCTCTGTGTGTGAGGGTGTGTGAGGGTGTGTGTGTGTGTGTCTGTGGCATCGTAGCTCCCGAACGGATGAACCGATTATGATTTTGTTTTTTTATTTTTCCTTTCTATTTCATTAAGAAAAGGACAGAAGAAATATTATTTTAGTCCTGTTGAATTAGTCAGCGCCTGATGTAAATTGACGTATTTTTAGTTGGCAATTTTTTAATCACGTCTAAACTGTTTATGGAGTATCGAGTTGACGGGACTAAACTAATATGTATCTTCTGTCCTTTTCTTAATGAAATAGAAAGAAAAAGATGCACTGAATTAAATTTAGTTTAGTTTGTGAACAAGGGAATCGGAGGCACTGTATATCGGAGTGTACACTGGATATGTTTGCAATTAAAATTATCGCCGAAGGGTCAGTTCACACCGAGACGGGACGCGACGCGACGCTGCGCGCACACTTTAAAACGACCTACTGCACCGCGCAACGTATTCTGAGCTCTCACAATGCAATGTGTACCTTCTCGTGTAGAAAATAAAGTATATTTTGAGTCACTCTTTTAAAGTGTGCGCGCAGCGTCGCGTCGCGTCGCGTCTCGGTGTGAACTGACCCGAAGTGTTAAAGGCCTATTATTGTCGTTTCATGTTCATAAGGCTGTAAAAAACTCATTAACGCGTGCACTGAGATGGTTTGCGCATTGTACAAGTCTTGTATAACGCGCTCCTTATTACATAAACTTATAATACATAATATATACTCAAATCTTTATTGCATTCCCTAAGTGTCCATGTGTGTGTGTTCTAATAATTCGCATGTTATCATATCCCAGTTACTGGGTAATACGATACCCCTTGGTAAGACTGGATGTCTGACTTTCGGGCTTCTGACTACCTGTAACAACAGTACTTAAGTACAGTCAGCAACAAAAGTCAATTAACTCTGTTACTTTTACAAATCATCTAAATTGATACAAAATGATGCGATACATTGGTTTTCACTATTTCATCTAATAGCAGAAAGTTAATTATTCATAAATATTCTATTACTATATGTTTTTTTAAGAATATTTTGCTCAACAATTAAGATTTAAACAACTGAAGTGTTAACCGACTTTTGTTGCTGACCGTACGTAATATTTGTTAGTTTATAGAATAAATAATTCTTGGCTTAGTATTTGTAAATATATTTAATTGTGATTTGCGAATGTCCATTTATATTGCCATTAAATTCAGGGTTACCTATAATCTCAAACTCCATCGTTTTTAGGGAGGACATCTTCATAACTTCGAAGCTATGGTGTACCTTCCATCGGCCCGATCTCGTTGAGGGAGCTATCAAGACCACACTCGAGAACCTTGGCCTGGAATACCTGGATCTATACCTGATGCATTGGCCTCAAGCCTTTAAGGTAAGCCATTATGACGAAAGCGCATGGGCAACCCGTGAAATTATTTAATTAATTTTAATTTTTTAGCAATTTGCAAGTCATCATTGTTGATCAATATATGGTTCGAATTCGAATATGAAATGTGTATTTACAGAATAATTACCTATAACTTAATAGGTAGTAAACTAATCTTGTGGCTAAGTAATAACAGCCGCACGGGTCGATCGATGAGGTTAAGCTACGCTTGCTGCGTTTGGTCCGTGGATGGGTGACCATCTTCACATAGGTACCAAGACCCCTCCGTGCCTCGGAAACCACGTTAAACTGTTGGTTCCGGCTGACATTCGTAGATCTTTGACAGTCGTTACGGGTCGTCAGTAGCCCGAAAATCTGACAACCAGTCTTACCTAGGGGTATCGCATTACCCAGCAACTGGGTTGTGGAGGTCAGATTGGCAGTCGCTCGATGTAAAATACTGATATTCAGTTGCGTCCAGTTAGACTGGAAGCCGACCCCAACATAGTTCGGAAAAGGCTAGGTAGATGATGAAGTAGTTATTATTAATACAACTTTTCATTCATACATAACAGATTTGAAAGTCTTCATCATTCGTTACTGAGTAACGAATTGGGTTATGTTTCAACACAGATATCTATGGGTTTCAAGGACATGTGTGCTATGCATAGATATCCGAGTAGGTACAACGTCTGATATACTAAAATTATCTACATAAGTCCATACTACACACGCTGTGATCGTAAGATAAGCCGAACGGCAAGATTTATATCACTACCGATAATACTCCATCGGGGTTATTGCGTAACACACTATACATTATCCATTAGGTTAACCGTTTTTTGACAGCTGTCTTAGAACGTACATATTCCAGATTATGTAAAAGTTAACCTTAAAATGCGTAGGTAATTAAATAAATATATAATCTGCCTAATCTTATTGAATTATCTTATTTATGACTTCTTAGAGACATTATAATACCGTACGTGTATCAGTTTTGACAAAAAAAAAACATATAATTGCTCACTAGTTCGATCTGTCAAAAAAACGGTTAACCTAGTGGACAGAGTATAACAGTAGCAATGCCTTCATTTTGACAGTTCAACAACATTCATTGTGTTATTTACGTTATTGAGCAGACAAATTCTTCGAGCATATGAAGCAATGGATTAGCAATATCCTTCAAAATGAATTCGATTACGTTTGATAGTGTGTTACGCAATTAGGGTTGCTGGTATTCATTCTGGTCATCATATATAATAATGATAAGGTTCATATTCGTATGAATCGCTCACTTTTTATAAAAGTAAAATTAAAGTGCGATCTTTGTGAGAATCTTGACGACGTTTAGACCGTCTAGGCAGTCTTTTGTTTTTTTTTAACGTTCATAACCTATAGTCCGCTCACACTGCAAATTGGAAAAATCGTAAGAAAATTTGAATTTTGCGGGCTACCTAGCTCGAAGCTTACACCCTTCACATGTAACCACTGCTTAGTCATATTTTGTCGCAGCGGTGTGGTGTGATAGGTAGGTATGATCTGGCCGAAAAAAATACAGCAATTCGCCCTCAAATATTTTACCTTGTTCATTTGTTTCAGGAAGGCGAAGAGCTGTTCCCAAGGGAATCCGACGGTGGTCAACTCATCCCCTCTCCGGTAGACTTCCTGGACACGTACAAGGCAATGGAGAAGCTTGTGGAAAAGGGCCTGACGAAGAGCATCGGCCTCTCGAACTTCAATAAGAGGCAGATTGAGAGGGTTCTCGGAGCTGCAAAGATTAAGCCTGTTATGTTGCAGGTTTGTAATGGTTTTCCGTTTATAACACCTACTGCGGATGAAATGAAATGTTTATTTCTTGCAACGCTGCCAGCCTTTTGGGCACGTTTCCTATTGACAGCGAAGCGGACGAACGCTATGATGCCCTTTGATTATTTCCTCTCCTTTTTATATACTTGTACATATTATTTTCTGAAAGTACTTATGTAGATCTTGTAAGACACTTACACGTCAAAATGGCGCCGACACTACTAGCTGACTGATCCCTGAAAAGAAATGCCGAAACAAACTCAGAGGTCTTGGTTTCTTTTAAAGTCCAAACATTATAAATGCTGGGTTAATTATTATTATTATTTAACAATGCTGGGCCATGTCTGGAATGGCGTTTTGAAGAAAGAGCCATCGCAGCTTTCAGCAACAGACGAGATGCATGCATCAGTCATCAAACAAGAATGTTTCCCAGTGCAAAACTTTACTGGAGAATACTTATTTAAAGTGTCTGGTATACAAATAACTTCACTGTGTACATAACACTGTCACAACACCAAATTAGTCCATGTCTCACTGCAGGGATCCAGCAGAATATTAGCGTCAGGTATACTCGTATACAGGGGGTCTACTCCGAAGTGGTATCGGCCGAATGTTCGGCCGTTTCCTGCTACGAAGTTACTATTTGGTTCAGTCGGTCCCGATCCTACACTCCTACACTCTTTCGAATATTGACTATGGTCCCGACCCAACTGAGACGATCCAATTTTTTTTCGCATTTTTCAATAATATTCGGTTCGGCCATGTGTCGGTCCGATCCGATCATTCGCACTTTGCACTTCGTAGTAGACCCCCCAGCCCCCAGGTATATTTGGTGCAACCTTGAGACACACCGCACTGTGTTTTTCGTTATTAATTTGATTTTAAGTATTCTTCATAGTACCACTTTTATTTCGATATGTGTGTTTTCCTTTTTGTTTCTATATCGACACCTTGTTTTTTTATATTATACTCATGTACTTTTGTGTGTTGTGCTCGCCAAATAAATGGTTTGATCTATCTATCTATCATCTTGTAGCTCAACCTATTCGTGTTGTAACTACTAAAGATTCTCCTTGAAAATCGTCAATATAGATCGATATACGTAGAAGATATATAGATGAGGCATTTCGCTTTGATAAACTTACATCCTGGTCAAAACAGTACTTATGTAATTTGCGATAATCTAAAACAAGGTTTCCTTGTAATAGTATCTACCTACCTACTGATACGAGTACAGTAGTAGGTTTTATTCGAGTTATCTAAAAACGAACGGGTCCGGGACACCAACATTCTAGCTGGAGACTAATCAATGATCAAGAGCACTTACGAGTATACAACTTATAAGGAACTCCTTTCGACTATCGGCGAATGAAACACACAATCAGTAGCAATGGGTTTCATTTTGACAGTTCAACAACATTCATTGCTTTACTTAAGTTGCTGAGTAGAATTTTTTTTCGAACATATAAAGCAATGGATTAGGAATATTCCGAATACCACCCAAAAACCACCAAATTATAAGACTTTCTTAGTGTATCCGTCGCTATTTTACTTCGTACTTAGGACTTTTTACTTCCCACCAGATCGAGGTCCACCCATACTTGAACCAGCAGCCTCTGATCGACTTTTGCAAGCAGCATGACATCGCAGTCACCGCCTATTCCCCGCTCGGTTCCCCTGACAGACCATGGGCCAAGCCTGATGACCCTCAGCTGCTGGAAGATCCCAGGATCAAGGCTGTGGCTGAGAAGTACAAGAAGAGCACAGCTCAGGTGTTGATCAGGTCAGTAATGATGACAGCCGTCTGCCTTCAAAGTAAGAGTGAACAGGCATCTTCTGGGCACGCTCCTTCCATCATAGTTCTCATCCATCGCTTTCCATCAGGCGTAATCGAGGTCAAGAGACCGATGACCGTTGGGGTAGACGTGTTCTTGAGTGGAGACCGCGAATCGGTAAACGTAAGGTGGGACGCCCTAAGGCTAGGTGGAGCGATGATCTTTTCAGAATGGCTGGTAGCAGCTGGATGTTTATTATTTATTATTGTTTATTATTTATTTTTTATTTTTTTCTAAAATAGCATCTTACTTGAACTGTAACGTAGGGATCGTTTGCCACGGATCATAACGAAATTAATACGAATAACGTGCAAAGAGTATTCCTCCATGCGTAAGAGTGTATTCTGCATGGCCCCAAAATTATACAACAGGGGGTACCAAAACATAAAAGGATTTGAATATTATTAGTTTTAATAAAACCATGAAGAAACTTTTAATAAATAAATGCTACTATAATGTTGCCGACTATTTGAATGATGCACTTTAGACATTTTGAACATGACATTTTTATTATTATTTTTATTAATTTAACGTAACCTTATGATGTTTGTACTTTGAATTATATAATTTTTTTTTATATTTGTACGCCTTTCTAGGCAAAACATGCTGAAACTTTTTTTTATGATTGTTCCAACTGATTGTAAACCTACACATGTTTTTGACAAATAAATATATCTTATCTTATCTTATCTTATCTTAGAGTAGGCGAATTTGAAGGAAAGAGAGAGCCCATGACGGCGAGCGGCGCAGGCGTTAGTTTTCAAATTACGAATTATTTTATGTTGTTATAATTGTTATGATTACTGACGACTAGCCAGCAGCCTAATTGTGTAACACATTTTCGGCAAATGATTGAGATTAATTGGTTTCGTTTCGATCGCTTTTTGTTTCATTTTACGACTTTCTTAAGCACACATCGTTCACTCTTTAGCGTTTCAAACCAACAGCAGCAGTGTGATTCTGTAACCATCTCACCGTGAAAACTTAGGTGAAGTGAGCGTGGAGTGAGCATGTCATTCCAACTAATGCTAGGGATTGACACTATTGACAGCTCACTCTAAGCTCACTTCACCTAACTTTTCACGGTAAGATTTTTACAGAATCGATCGGCTGTTGCTATTATATGATAGTGGAGTTACGCAATACGAAAATCGTAAAATGAAACAAAATTAGGCTGCTGACCCGTCTGTTAAATTAATGTCGCTATTGTAGCGGCACGTTGTATAAATAACTTAGTATTTATTTCTGTTAAATTGTCAGTTATAACAGCATAATTCCGATCCAGCCTGTCCTTTGTTGCTCTCTCCCAGGGACGTCCTAAGCCGAGGTCCGTACCCCACAGGGGCCTTAGCGTGTAGTTGCTTAGTTTTTTAAGCCCTGGCTGGAGGCCTTTATTTATTGAGGCATCCACAGGCAAGCGTGGTTAAGCAGACGATAACCTCAGAGGTTGAACTGCGAGTTGCTAAACGTAAAAAAAAATATATAACAGCCACACGGATCGTTCAAGAATATGTCACTTGCCGAGGTCAAACTGTGGATAAACACAATCAGCCATTGTGGCCACTCTATTACATACCGGAACCCCTCAGAGCCTCAGAAAGCAGGTTTATTTTTTTCCTTTTTGGCAAATGAGCCGATATCGACTATTTTGGTAGCGTTCGTAGTGACGGCAGATACTGTTGGCGCCGCGGGGTAATTAAGTAGCACACAGTTGTTTTTTGACAGTTCAAAAATATTCATTGCCTTATACGTTGCTGAGCAGACAAATTTTTCGAACATATGGAGCAATGGATTAGCAATACCTTTCAAAATGATTCAGATTGTTATTGTTAGTTTGTTACGCAATTAGGGTGCGGGCTTGCATGCTTAGTCTGAGAAGAAAGGCCGAAACAAACTCAGAGGTCACAGTCTCTTTTGAATGATGAATATACTTATAACCAGTCTTCTATTCTCCCTCAGATACGCGATCGACCGCGGCATCGTCGTGATCCCCAAGTCTGTCACCAAGTCCCGCATAATTCAGAACTTCAACGTGTTCGACTTCCAACTGACCTTGGATGATATCAAGTCCATCGCTGGTCTGGAGTGCAACGGACGAGTCTGCATGATGGGAGAGTAAGTACTAATTACTTATTAATTGAAGTAGAGAGGACATCGCCGTCGAGGCAGACCGCAGCGAAGGTGGTGTGACGATCTTATTATGTTTGCGGAGCTAACATGGCTAGCTATAGCACAAAAAGAGAGGTATGGAAGGAAAGGATGGATGGATTGTGTGAGGAATGATAGGAAAGAGAAGGGAGTGAATGACAGCGTGACGGTTGACAGGGGAGATGAAGACGTGTTGCGTCGACCCGGAGTAGCATGGGATAAGGGCAGGAAGAGAGTACCCCCTAGAGTTCTTCAATCAGTAATTTTCAAGGATTTGTACCCGGTTGGTGCAATAGACTCGCCCTAACTTAAACATAACTGGCGAAATCGGAGTGTAGGTAACCTACACTTCAATTGGCGTAATGTTTTGTAATCTTACTCCTACAACATTACAAGTGCGAATTTTCTGAGGATGGATGGATGTTTGTTATTCTATCACGCAAAGACTACTGAACGGATTTGGATGAAATTTGGCACACAGATGGTTTATAACCAGGATTAATATATAGGATTTATATCCCGATATTCCAACGGAATCGAGCCATATGCGGGTGTAAACGCGGGGTGCAGCTAGTAATATATTATATCTCAAGGTCCGAGTTGAGCTGCACGATTACTGACAAATGGGTGACTGAACAGGTCCACTCAATCTGTGTGGTTCTTTCCTCAAAAGACCATTTCAGACACCAATCTACATGGTCTTCACATGATCTGACCAAGATTATGTCTGGACTTTAAAAGAGACTGTGACCTCTGAGTTTGTTTCGACCTTTCTTCTCAGAGTAGGTAGTCAGGTAGGAAACGCTGACTTCATCTAGTTTTTTTTTTTTTTTTATAAGACGTGTTAAACTTTTCTAATTTTATTCGTTTTTATTTTCAGTTCTGACCACCCAGACTACCCATTCCACGACGAATATTGAAGAAACACATTCCAATTTGATTATTTATTTAAGTAGAAAAACTATTACATTATAAACACTGTGTGATAATGATAAAATAAAAATAAAATAAAAGAAAAAAAAAACAGTCAAGAGTGAGTCGAGTGACTCACTTTTGACCGTTTTTTTCTTCTTTCGAGTCGAGGCAGACAGCAGCGAAGGTGGTGTGACGATCTTATTATGTTTGCGGAGCTAACATGGCCAGCTATTGTACAAACAGAGAGGTATGGAAGGAAAGGATGGATGGATTGTGTGAGGAATGATAGGAAAGAAAATGGAGACTCTCACTCTTGACCGTTCTTTTTCTGATATCGATAACCGTCACGTCTGCAGAGTTTCGCTAGCTAATTTAATTTGATCCCGTAAACAGAAACTCACGCTTTTTTTTTAAATTTGGAAGTACAGACACAATGTATTTAATTTTGCATGAATTACATGGTAATTAAATTATTAATCCATCACTATTTAAGATAACTACATGTCAAATCATAATTTTGAATATTGTTATCTTTCCTAAGTGTTGCACTGTATGCGCTTGATGTTAAAAATTGGTCAATATTTTTAAATAAATATTTAAAATGACTTTCTTCGTTTCATTTAACAACCCAAATGATTAGTGTCCCTTCGTCCAGCATACTCACCATGGAATCCTGATATTTCATGAATGTCAAAAAACTGTTCTGAAATAGTGCTAAATAGTGCCCAAAGGAAAAAAATAGTGCTCTTGTACTTGCGAAGTTATAGCCATAGTTCGATGAGTATGCTGGACGAAGGTTTCGCCCAGCATACTCACCTCCGTCCGGAGAATCTGTATACGCTTCAAACATAATTCATACTTCAAAAAATAGTTCCCAAATAGTGCCAAACGGTGCCCAAAAAGAAAAAACAGTGCTCGAATAACTTCGGAGTTATAGGCTTCGTTCAGTGAGTATGCTGGGCGTAGGTTCTACGCCCAGCATACTCACCTCAGTGCGCGAATATCGAACGAGCTATAGGTACAATTTACGTCTCAAAAAATTGTGCTTGAAATAGTGCCCAATATCAGTCCAATTTTTGCTTGACTTTTGACCTAGAAAACCATTAAATTTGATTGTAAACTTCTACATACATTACATTGAGTACAGTCGAATACAATATTATTAACTTTCTTTCTAACAATTTTTGTCTTGTGTAAATTATTAATTGTCTATGTAAGGGAGTATTTACTTTAGAATCGCAATATTATTAATTACACATTATTTTAATAATACTTTATAATAATATGATTAAGCCTTCGCGCGTCGCATGGGACCCCGGTAGCTAGGAACAATGATTTTATATATTTTGTCTAGATCACGGCGCTTGAAGGATTAAGATATCAAATGAAGTAAATCATGCATGAAAAATAAAGTTGCTGTTATTAATGCTTACATTACAACTGACAAAATTATTCAAAATAATCATTTTCCGGATCAAGGACGGTACCACAACGTTTACGGAATTGACCTGTATTCCTCATGTGATAAAGTTCAATATAGTGTGTTATTATTAAACACGAGCCTTTGATAACCGGTTCCATACTTATTTCCTTTTTACAATTTTTCAAGATATTAATTTTATTGGCTGCAAATGACTGTTTTTATTCAGACAAACACACAATGCAATGAAGTAATAGACTTCATTTACGCTTAAAGTTTCATTCATTTATTATTATTTATAAAATATATAATAATGCATTTAATCGAAAGTTTTTGACATGTGAGAAAATACCATAATTATTTCCAATAACATGAAGTCTACAATTAGAAAGTTTAATATTTTTGTCCAAAAACATGTGTCGACGACTGTACCCCATTTTACGTTAGTATGTAGAAGTTTACAATCAAATTTAATGGTTTTCTAGGTCAAAAGTCAAGCAAAAATTGGACTGATATTGGGCACTATTTCAAGCACAATTTTTTGAGACGTAAATTGTACCTATAGCTCGTTCGATATTCGCGCACTGAGGTGAGTATGCTGGGCGTAGAACCTACGCCCAGCATACTCACTGAACGAAGCCTATAACTCCGAAGTTATTCGAGCACTGTTTTTTCTTTTTGGGCACCGTTTGGCACTATTTGGGAACTATTTTTTGAAGTATGAATTATGTTTGAAGCGTATACAGATTCTCCGGACGGAGGTGAGTATGCTGGGCGAAACCTTCGTCCAGCATACTCATCGAACTATGGCTATAACTTCGCAAGTACAAGAGCACTATTTTTTTCCTTTGGGCACTATTTAGCACTATTTCAGAACAGTTTTTTGACATTCATGAAATATCAGGATTCCATGGTGAGTATGCTGGACGAAGGGACACAATGATTATTATATATATTACGCAAGTTTTAATTCTCCTTTACCTAAAGCCTCCTACTTTCCCATTAAAAATAAAATATTAGGTCTAACAACCCAGATATATTGCGTACAATACAAGGGTAATTTTAATCCATGTCTGGTCACCCGCAGCTGTCAAAAACTGGCTATACTCGACTGACGAAATTAACCAAAACAAGTTTTCCTTCTTAAAATGTGTGACAAATTGTGCAGATTGTGTTTATCTAAAGTGAATTTAATTTCATTATTCACAAATACAGAAGAAAATATTAATTTTAGCCATGTTTTGTATCTAATAACTGGTTTGAAAGTAAGTTTTAGAGTTCATTGACTTTTTCATTGTTCGTGGCCTAAAGATGCAAATGAATAACAATTTAGTATACCTTGCATAATATTTTTTGTTTAATTATTGAAACCTATTCACCTAGATTTCTAGATTTAAAGTTTTAATTATGTTTAATTAGATAAAGGACATCAAGTGTCTTCAATGTCATTCAAGTGTCGAACATTAAAATTTTATACCCAATAAAAAGTACTATTTTCTTAGGGGAAATAAAATCTTGAGCATTTAAGTACTATTACAACTAAAGTCTAAAATGAATATGATTCTTGGTACTTTCAAACTCAAATAGCAGCCAGGGGGCCTAATTTTGATTTTGATAATAGCGCGTGATTAGAAAGGCCTATGTGGGCGAAAGGCAATGAAGTATTAGAAACTCATGAAATAATTGTGATCGGCGGGGTAATTGCGGAACACATTAAACTAACAACAGTAGCTTTCATTTTGACAGTTCAACAACAATCATTGCGTTATTTACGTTGTAGAGCAGACAAATTTTTCGAACATATGAAGCAATGGATTAGCAATATCCTTCAATATTATTCAGATTGTTATTTAAATTGTGTTGCGCAATTACGGTGCAGCCGATCGATTCTGTAAAAATCTCACCGTGAAAAGTTAGGTGAAGTGAGCTCAGAGTGAGCTGTCAATGGTGTCAATCCCTAGCATTAGTTGGAATGACAGCTCACTCCACCTAAGTTTTCACGGTGACATGGTTACAGAATCGCACTGCAGGTTTTAAAAGACCTGTGGCGAAATCAAGAATTCACGATTAAGATTCCAAATTGTGTCAATGTCTTTTGTATTTTTCTTAGATTGAACCAAACGATGGCTTGCCTCAGAACATTTGTGGGAAATGCAAAGATGACGTTCATTCCGCTTTACGTCTCCGAAATAGGAGCCAAGAAACCGAACAGAAATTAATAGAACTTGGCTACCAAAGAAACTGCGAAAACACAGTTGATTATGACGAAAATATTTACAAAACTGATGAAATTATAAATCAAATAACTGAAAATCATAATACAAGCAATGAAATCGAAGAGGATTTCGAAAATATCAGCGGATTTCCCGAACTGAAAGTAGAAATAGAATTCGACAGGCTAGACCAAGATGGCGGCGAAACAAAATGGTCACCAAACGATACTGTCAAGAAGTTATCGAGAAAGGAAAAACGGCAGCAATATTTGGACATGGTGGATGGCAAATTCGATCCGGAAGGGCCAGTGAAATGTAAAATATGTCAAAAGTCAGTCAGCAGTTGGAAATGCTTCATCAGTCATGCGAAATTGCATTTGGGATTTAATTTTGTATGCGAAGTAAGTATCAAACAATAACATTAATTAAAGCCACTGGAACCTTATTGTTAGACGTTAGACCGTTCATCATCTTCCTACCTTTATCTCAATTTATTTGCGGTCGACTCTACATATCTTCTTCTATACTTCTCTGTTAGTCGTCATCTCAGTACTCATCCCCTGTCTAGCCATATCATCGTTCACACAGTCCATCCACCGTTTCAACGAAATTTCGTATTAAGCACTAACATTTTAACTTAGTGCACTAAATTTAGTACTACGTCAAGCTCAATCTTTAGTTGTCAATTCTTGAAAGCATTATTTATTATTATTATACGTAGTCCCTTTCTTACCATCACCCTAACTGCGTAATACACTATCTATCTCAATCTGAATCATTTTGAAAGATATTGCTAATCCATTGCTTCATATGTATGTTCGAAAAATTTGTCTGCCATTGCTATCGTTAGTGTTACACAATTACCCCGCTGATCATCATTGTCTCAGTATTATTAAGTATCCAAATCTAAAGCTACAGTTTCCTAGTAGAGCTATGGCCGCCACAAAACGGCCGTAGTGACGGCTGTCATGGAAATGATGGCAGCGGGGTTTGATTGACTTTACGGTGTCAAAAATGATCTCTAGGAAAACACACCAACCTACTTTATTGTGTAACGTTTCAGTGACGTCATTCGCCGGTAAATTGCAGACGCTATGTGACGGCCACCGCTCTTCTGGGAAACCGTAGCTTAACGGTCTTATTACAAAACAAGATTTTTCTTTAGAGCCAGGTTTAAACCATTGAACCATATTGTATTACAAAAGAATGTTTAAAACTCGAGTAATAGTTGCCAATTTTGAACTTTACAGTAGTCAGAATGAGGTTAACAATATCCTAATCATTCAAACAAACTAAATTAGATTGTAATGTTTCAGTTCTGCGGCAAAAGTTTCATTTCTACCACACAGCTGAAGCGTCACTGCAGATCCTACCACGGCATGAGTAGAGAACTGCGATGCCAACACTGCAGCTATCTCGCTCTGGACAACGCTCAACTCAAGGTGAGAGAAAGAGACAAATGTATTTTTAAGCATTCACGATTTTAACACAGCGTTGCGTTAAATGCTGTATTTTGTGTAAATTATTTCATCACCACTACTCTCAAAACGGTGAAGGAAAACATCGTGAGGAATGGCTCACTCCCACTCACCGAGAGGAGGCCTGTGTGCCAACAGTGGGAACAGTATAGGCTAATTATGAGGACGATGACTGGTTGGAAAACTTTGCACGAACCAACGAATATGTCAACCATCTACCACCTCCTTCTAAACCTATCACCTTCTCTTTCAGCTCCACGAGCGTCGCATGCACACGTTCGAGCGCCCGTTCGGTTGTGATGAGTGCGGTGCGTCGTACCACAGTCGCCGATGCCTGGTTCAGCATATTGAAAGTCATCGCACTGTTGCTGCTGTGCAGGTAACCGTCTTCATCGCCATCATAATCCATTTACCTATCCAGATTAGTGTGCATACACATGAGCGACACGCGTCGACGACAGAGGCAACTGCAACCGTCGACGCGTCGGCGGCTGCCGTCGACAATATGGCGCAGTGTATTTGAGCACGCTGTTCAAATACACTGTTTACTCTATTACAATAATTTACGATTAAGCGCCCTTGTTGACAGCAACCTATATTATTTCAACGTTAAAATCCATTTTAAAGTTTCCTCCCGATTCACCCCTGCATCCCGTTTGTAGGTACTCCTGCCTACAGTATATATGTCTTCTTCCATTCATCTTTATCGGTCGTCATCTCAGTAGCCCCTTTCTAGCCATATCGTCTTTCACAAGGCCATCCATCGTTTATTTGCTCTGCTTTGAATTGAATGATAAATAACCATGGTTTTCTTGTTCCAGTGTGAGCAATGTCCTCAATCGTTCAAGTCGGCGCGGCAGTTGTCTCGCCATCGTTACCGCACACATAAGCATACGATACCGCATTCTGTCAAGTTTTGTACCGATGTTGACTGAATAGACCAGCCCCCTTAGGGCAATGTCATCATTTGCCTCCGGTGGCAATCCCCGCGGGGGCGACTGGGAATGAGTGATGCCGAAGATGCCTCACTGCGATACCTCGCGGCCGCAGTTTAGATCGCTACCTACATAGATGTCACCTCCATGTAAAACAATTGCATGCTAAAACACGCACGCATCGCGGGCTGCTTAGGGGTTTACCTCGACGCCTGTCATGTGCGTGCGTGTCTACTATAACAGAGTAGTTTTTTAACCGACTTCAAAAAAAGGTTCGCAATTCGGTTTTTTTTTTATTGGATCGCCCTTATTTACAAATCTTTTTTATTTGAAAGTATATACTTTCAGATTGGTTCCATAGAAATTTCATAAAAAACGGTTCAGTAGTGTACCAAAATTACAACATAAAAGTGAAACATAAAACGACATTCTGAAATTAAAGTTATTTGTAGTGTCTTTTTTTGGAAGTCAGTTGTTTTTTTTCTTCAAAAAAGTTTTTGTGTTTGTTTTGTTTCCCTGTGTCACATTTACTGCAAATAAACGTAAATTCTTTCTAAAACAATAAAACACTGTCATATTTACACATCATTTATTGTACATATAACAAATCTATACATATTAAAGTGTATACGCCACACAAGTGCCTCACTCTTTACATAAACTCTTTAAGTATAATATTATTAATAATAAACAGTACCCGGGGGCCTTTATGTCACATCGAGCTTGGACTGACTGAGACTGCCGCACTGGTTTGAGTGACAGAGACAAAGCTCTACAAAGACGAACTTTTCCTGAAACACGATGTGCCATATTTACGGCCGGATACTGTAATATAATAAAAACTTACCACCGGTTTCTAAAAGGTAATTCAATGTACAGGCGCCAGCACTTCAAGCTACCCGAAACTGTAAAATTTTCCCAATCAACCTTGAACATTAATGCTTTAGCGATAAAGTTGAAAATCTATTAAAGAAATTTGACAGATTGTAGTAGCTTGATGTGCTGGCGTCTGTACAGACCAGAAAAGGTGTGCGCTTCGGCAATCATCGTGTTTCCAAATTGTTCTGCGTGCTTCTAAGTGTTGCACAGCCGCGTTTTGTAGTAGAAAACCCATCATTGCGCGTTTATGAAGTTTTTAGCCGCTGGATGAGGGTTGTCGAAAATTGAGTTGCAGTGCTGTAGGAGAGGCTAATGCCCAGCAGTGGACTGCTGTAGGCTGATGATGATGAGGTTTTCTCTCAGTCGGAATTGCATAGAGTTTTTAATCTATAATTTAGTGATTATGGTAATCGTACTAATATTATAAACGCGAAAGTTTGTGAGGATGGATGGATAGATGTTTGTTACTCTTTCACGCAAAAACTACTGAACGGATTTTGATGAAACTCTAATAACTTATACATTAGAATCACACATAGGATACTTTTTATCCCGATATTCCCACGGGATCCACACTTACGCGGGTGAAACCGCGAGGCGCTGCTAGTACAAAATAATTGTTTTTTCCATGGTTGTAGTTGTAACAGCTGCTCTATCACCATCACCATCATCATGTCAGCCCGGAATCACCCACCGCTGGGTCTAGGCTTCCCCTTTCTTCTGAAGGGGAACAACAGCTCTATATTCGGATCTTATCACGCGTTCGTATTTCCGAAGATAGCCGATGATTCTCGAAGCGCATACATTTCTTGGGATATCTATAATCTGCTGTCGAATCTCACGTCAACTTATACGGAGAAAACATCGTGAGTAAACCGGCCTGTCCTAGAACCAAAAATTCGAAGACAATATGTGACATCGACCAACCCCAGCACTGGGTCCGCGTGGTGGATGGCCCACTACCTCTTACAGAGAGGAGGCCTGTGTCCCAGCAGTGGGAACATTACTGGCTGATTATACTGATACACACAGCTAACTATGAAATTCAACAGCAGATTCATTTAAGCTCTGACCAAACTGAATTGGATCCGCGCGGAATGCGGGAATGAAATGCTCAGCCGCAGCCGGTTAGACTGGAAGCCGACCCCAACATAATTGGGAAAAGGCTAGGCAGATTGATTGACTAGAAATTGAAATTCACTAGCGCCGATTGAGCCAACTAGCTTGTGACTTCCTAATCATTGAAACTTTCGCGTCCCGCATCCTGCGCGTGATTCATCTCAGTGTGGCTGCTTTAAAAAACCCGGGGTAAGTCGTTATAATCAGATAAAATAAGATATATTAATTCTGATATATTTAATATCAGACTATTATTAAAGACTATTATTTAAAATAAAGAAATAAATAATTTAATTTACATTTATATAATTAAGAAACAATAAAGTTGAAGCCTGTTAAAATGAGATTTTTGTTGTTTTCAAGCTAACTAGTAAATATGGCGGATTTTTTTCAAGCATAAGTAGATATAGATTCGACAAAAACAGAAATGAATTCCGTAACTTTATACTGCTACGGTATTTTTATCTCACGAAGCGACGCGCGCTTTACTTGTGTTATACAAACACGCTGTGAATGTGTGCGTGAAGAGTAGCGTCAGCACAAACACACACACTCTCTTCGACTTCGCCATTGTCTCGGACGGTACCGAGAGCTCCTGCGCTATTGGGCTAAATTATCGGTGAAACTAAATTTTTTATCGGTGATATATTTTTTTTTGACTCAAATAAAATTTGTTCTCTTAATTTAGTTTAGTTTAGGGACTTAACTCAACAGATTATTAATAAATATTATATTTAGTTTCGTTAGTTTGTGGAAGGTCAATCGAAATTAAAAATTTTAATAATCTTTTTATTCCATTTTTTTTTTATTATTGAACCTGCATGTGCGCCGCAAAAACGATTTTTTTTCTACGTAACACACGTATCACTAAATATATTTAGCGCTAAACGTAAAGTGGCCTCCAAAAGTTAGTTGACATTTTTGCTGTGACACTCCACATTACACTATACATCTTATACACATTTAGGTATGTAAACACACGAATATAATTTTAACATAATTTATACTTTAAAATAATACAGGTATTACAACGTAATTATATTTTGTTAATTACTACGTATCATAATAATAAATAATGTTTTCAAGAATTGATAACAGAACTAAAGATTGAGCTTGACGTAGTACTAAATTTAGTACACTAAGCCAATTATCGAGTGCTAAATTCGAAATTTCGTTCAAAGGAAGTATAGACTGTGTGTAAGATGATATGACTAGACAGGGGGTGACTACCAAGATGACGACTAATAGAGAAGTATGGAAGAAAAAGACATGTTGCGCCGACCACGAATAAATTGGGATAATGGCAGGAGAATGATGATGATGAAATACGAGATTTCGGTAGTACAGACGCCAGCACATCAAGCTACTACAATCTGTCAAATCTCTTTAATAGATTTTCAACTTTATCGCTAAAGAATTAAGGTTCAAGGTTGATTGGAAAATTTGACAGTTTCGGGTAGCTTAACCTGCGGGCGTCCGTACGTAGTTTACATCAGTATTAAAAGATGCACCAAATTTAGCATAACGTGAAAACGTTAAATTTAGCTAAAATATTGTCCTAATTTATCTTATTTTGTACAGCGAGTGATATTAACCTAAGTCTACTTAAGGCAACATTTACTATGAAATCGAGTTAAAAAGTTTTTGAGTCCGAATTGAAACTGAGATTATTTTATATCTAGAGGACTATGGAACGGAGTATTCTGGGTATCAACATTTTAACTAACAGACCAGATTAGGAATACGAACATCCGTTCCATCACAAAGATAACTCTCACTTGGAAAGCTGCCACGGTAAAAAGGAAATGGGCTGGACAAATCTGCCGCAGGTCAGACGACCAATGTGCCAAACTTACGACCCAATGGGTCCCTCTTAATGGCAAGCGACATCGCGGCAGGCCCAGACGGAGATGGCGGGATGAGCTGGACTCCTTCAACAAGAACTGGTTCTCTGAAGCTTTAAACAGAGAAAATTGGAAGGCGTTTGCCCTGCAGTGGGACATCACAGGCTTTTAATAATAATTTAATAATTATATGATGAATATTATATTTATACAGGATTATTGGTAAAACACCAACAACCTCTTAAGAGGTCATTGTATTCATTATGAACAACTTTTACTGTGGGACCAAACCAGAAATCGCGAAAAAAAAATCAGCTGTTCCCTACATTTTGACGAGTTAGACGAACATAAATGTAGGGAACAGCTGTTTTTTTATGCGATTTCTGGTTTGGTCCCATAGTAAAAGTTGTTCATAATGATGAGTACAATGACCTCTTAAGAGGTTGTTGGTGTTTTACCAATAACCCTGTATATAGATTATTTTATATGCCCTCCATTCAATATCCGCGGTTGAAATTTTGTAGCGGTTAAGAGCGTGTCACATGCGGTTGCATACTAAAATGAAAAAGCGGCTAGCCGCGCGGTTAACCGCTAGTTTGTAGGAGCGCTATGAAGAAGCCTAACCCTTTTAACCCGACTTCACTTATTAAAAATCTTTCAGCTAAGAGTGCTTCATAAAATTTATTATTTAATTTTAACTTTAACATAGTAATATAAATATTATTGTATTAAATTATACATCTGGCATCTACCAATGCATCTAGGCATCAGTCGTACGGTATCTTTGACCGTCGTTACGGGTAATCAGAATCCCAAAGGTCTGAAAACCAGTCTTACCGAGGGGTATTGTGTTACCCAGTAACTGGATTGTGGAGGTCAGATAGGCAGACGCTCCATGTAAAATACTGGTATTCAGCTGCATTCGGTTAGACTGAAGTAGTTGAGAAAAGGCTAGGCAGACTGATTGATTGATATACGCCGGGGCGACTGAGAGGAAGATATGCTTTTAAATATTTTCATAAATATAGTTATAAATACTCTTTTAGAACTATCTAAATTAAAATTTTTATTTTTATTGTTAGTTATTAATATAATAAACTATAAACAAAGCGTGGATTAATTTGAATAGCCCTTTAAAACTCTTGGCATTTCTGACAGTTTGTTTAATGATCTGTCAAAACTGTAATTCAGTTTTTGACAGTTAGTTATATCCACAATCTAATAAATATAGGTGAGGCCAGGGTTAACTGTTATGCAAATTAACACCCTACATCAATTTGCTGTATTATAGCCATTGTATACAACTGTGAAAAGAATGACAAAGACTGACAAAGAACTGTCAAAGAATGACAAAGACTGACAAAGAACTGTCAAAGATTGACAGTTGTGATTTAAATATATGGACAATTTACGTTGGTAGTCAATCTGCTTAAAAATTAATTTCACTGACCTTACATTTAGTTTTGGACAATAATTGTTCACAATCACAATCAAAATACTGTCTAATAATACTGAATAATTTAGTAAAATAATAAATTCGTTGTAATCAACATAATTTTTCGAGTTTTTTTTTTTTTGCTTGAATGTTGGCGAAGAATGTTAAACTATTAAAATAATTAAAATTAAGCGAAAATTAAATGTCCCTACTTTTTTGCAATTTGTATGTCAAAGAGGCGTTTTTGATTGACTTTCAAGCGGGTGTCACATCTCCGCCGCGAAACCATAGCAGCGTACAAAATTCTTAAAATATAAATAAAATAATCTATCAGAAGTATAAAAAAAAAAAAAATCTAAACATCCATTAAAACCAAACGATATGGTTGCCATTACAACCACTAATAAAGAGTTGAGAATCGGGATATATGTCTTGTGGTACGTCTTAGCGGAATTCGTTAAGCGGTTTCCCATCTTTATTTTCGCGGCGGAGTCGTGCTCTTAAGTCAATTCTAACTTTAGTTGTATTATGATTCTAATGATTACAATTTTATAAAGATATATTGAAAATATAAACAATTAAATATTGCAAAAAAACGTAACAAATTTTGAATTTCGCGAGCTAGCATCCCCCTTTCATGAAAAAACAAACCGTGCCTATTTTTATTTACACGCAATTATTGAAGCAGATTTTTAATGTTAGTTAGGATTTTCGTTGCATAAAATTAGTGCCATTACATTAGTACTGGCGGCCATTTTATATAATCCTTATACGATATGTAACGGTAAGGTTTTACCTATCTGATTTACATCCGTCACCTCACACATCAGATCCAGTTGAAAACCAGCGTCAGGCACTAGTTGTCTGGCATTCTTGCTGAACTGGGCCTTTTTGGTGCAGCCGTGAGGCACACTAACTGCTAATTTCTTACATCGGATTTTACACTTTTTATTTGATCTTTAATTTTTTTGTTTTTATCTGATGCATGTATCTGGTGTACTGTATGTCTTTTAGTCTGTGCTAAATAAATGTATTTTCTTTCTTTCTTTATATTTAGCTATCCTGCATTCACAATTTAGTTTCTAGAATGTAAACAAATATCGTGTATTTTTGGTAAAATAACTTAACAAGCCCTGACCTTATACCCTTTCCGTTACACATTATAATTTATCACAACACAGAGGTCGAGAATAATAAACGTTAACTTAAAGTCCGTTTCACAAAAGAAGTCTCGTAGACGCGGCGCCACTGTCGTAGAATATTGATTTATTTATTTATCTCGACATCATATACGAGTAGCAGGCTTGGTTATTGGTTAATAAAATGCACATTCTTAAATAGAGAAAGGTGTCTGGGGTAGGAGAGTTGTTGTTGGAATGTTGCTAACTATATAATAATAATTAGTTCCACTTATTGCCGCGGGACTTCTTTCGGGAAACGGACTCTACCTCGAACTTTGAATTAGTATTATTCCTGTCACTGTCGCACGACTGTCAAACTACAAGTGCAAGTACAAGATAGAGACGGGAACATCCAAGGGCGAGACTCAATGATCGTGTTTTGACTTTTATACGAATATGAAACTTATTTCCAGTTCATATTCGTGTAAGCGAATGTAAACAAGCGTGCATACGAACATGAGCCTTAGAAATCAAATAATAAGGTTCATATGCATATAAGCGATTCGAATGAACGTCGAAACGTTCGAAACGAACGGACGAAACGTTTGCTTAGAGCAAGCGTTTCATTCAAATATGAACTTTAATGTTTCACGCATAACATTCAAATTCGTATGCGACGATTAGTAAGCATAGTACGGACGCCAGCACATCAAGTTACTACAATCTGTCAAATTTCTTTAATAGATTTTCAACTTTATCGTTAAAGCATTAAGGTTCAAGGTTGATTGGGAAAATTTGATAGTTTCGGGTAGCTTGACCTGCTGGCGTCTGTACATTCAAAATGCGATCTTCGATTCTTACCGTGATGCTTTGGTTTCCTAAGAAAGCGGTGAACGGTCACCCAATAACGGCTGTCCAAAGACAGAGCGTTTTTTGATATCTTATTGTCAATTACTGGTGAAAATGTCAGATTTTGATGACATCCGTTATAAATATGATGGAAACGCTCTTCTAGGAAACCATAGCTTTAGTAAAGCACATGCTATACTTCGACTTTTAATCGTAGGTATTCAGTAACTTGACAGTTCAAAGACAAATAATGTTACCATACTAAAACTAGTGTTGAGGTAGTGAACGATTTTACGTAAAGAACGAATGATAAAAATGGTTTAATTTAAATATTCGTAATATTTTCCTAATTCGTCGAATATACGAAAAATTTAAACAATTCCCAAGATGTTCTGGAAGAATAAAAACATCCAAAAGTGGCTGAATAATAATAATAATCAATACATTCTAAGTTGTACTACTGAAAAACAAAATATATAACAAATTCTACAATTTCAAATGGTGTATATCGTGTTTTTAAGACAATTTATTAAATATAATATAAAATTTTGCATTTAAGTACAGACGCCAGCAGGTCAAGCAACCCGAAACTGTCAAATTTTCCCAATCAACCTTGAACCTTAATGCTTTAGCGATAAAGTTGAAAATCTATTGAAGAAATTTGACAGATTGTAGTAGCTTGATGTGCTGGCGTCTGTACATTATTTAAGTTCATTCTTGCCCCACCTCACTAGCTTTTTTTTTGTCAAAAACTGGTAACCCTTCAACTGTCAAGTTACTGAATACAATTAACAATCGAGGTATAGTAACGTTTATGAATCTCGGCCGACTTTACAACGATGTTATAACAAGTCACAAAGTCGTATTATAAAATATATGGCCGACAGTAATTTGTGCAAGTTTGATAACCAGCACTATGATGGCACTAGTAAATGCCAGGTTGAGATTCAAGTGCCTTCATTCCATCCAGTCGTCGCCACCGAAGTCGACGGAATCGGAGAACGATGCTGGTGCCTGAAAACCCGAAGTTGGACTTTAAATTGAAGTTTAAATTCAAAATTTCACAATATGGTCTGTTCAAAAAGTCTCTCACGGAAATGTAAACAAATCAAATAAATAAATAAATAAATAAATCCCTGGACATTTCACACAGCACCATTTGTCCCAAGCTAAGCAACCTAATGCTTGTGTTATGGTAACAAGATGGCTGATAAACTACTTATATACTTAAATAATTTATTTGCTTGAATATGGGTGGTTACATGAGGTGATACATAATTACAAGTTCTTTAAACCATATCCTACCTTAATAAACAAATTGATGGACGTAAACAAATGGATCATAAAACGTAGCAGTGGATGCCAATTTGTGGTGGGATTTACAAATTGAAGGGTTTTATTTGATTATTTAATTAATTAAACAAAATTCTAATTGAGGTTAATTTTATAACCTCAATTTTCATCGGTGGCTTTTCAGTTACAATATAAAGAGAGAGATATAAAGTTGAAACCTAAAAGAAAAGCAAAATGAAATAAAATACATTATGAATGTGTGCAAGGTGGTAGGGACATAACGCGTAAGACTGTAACCATGAATTAACTGTGACCATGAATTAAGCACATGATTCTAGACCGAAGTAGTAAATTTCGTAGGGTTATCAAAAAAAAGTACGAACAATTTCACCGCAGGGGGTTTAGAAAGCCTGGAGCACAGGCGTAGGGTAGCCAGCCTTTCGGTATTCTATAGGATGCATTCTGGAGAGTGTGCGCGGGAATTACATGGCTTAATTCCGCCATCACCATTCCATCATCGGACAACCCGTCGCACGGCGAGTTTCCACCCTTACGTTGTTGAAACTGCTACGGACGAAGCGTTTCGCCTCGTCGTTTATACCGCGAACATCGAGGGACTGGAACAATTTGCTTGCAGCGGTTTTCCCGTCCGATTATAATTTAAGTGTCTTCAAGGCTAGAGTGAATAGGTTCATAATAAATTAGTGCGCTTTACCATCAATGATTGCATCACTGCTTTCCATCAGGCGGGATCGCAGTCAAGCACTAGTTTATATCATTAAAAAAAAAAAGGAATCATGTACTGAATCCATGGTAACAGGTTGGGTTAAGTCCCTGCCACCCTGTGTTACTTTAGTGAGTGATTGCATAAGAATTTAACCTGAACAGGGTTGGTTTACACTTTCATTAGATACTTTTGAAACAGACAGGGGGCTGATTTTTCAATAGTCAGATATCTCCTAAATCAAGAGTACATAAAGCCGTTTGACAGCTTTTATATAGAAATTATGTCAAACTGTCAAATTTATTCTTCCGAAAAAAGTTATCTAAGTATTGATAAATCTGTCTTTAATTAACTAACCAACTATACACACAAAATAAAATAATAAACTAAGGGCTGATTTTTCAACCGACAAATAATTTTTATTCGCGGAATAAAATTGACGTCTGACAGTTTTTGTGTAGAAGAACTGTCAAAAAATCAAAATTATTCCTCCGATAAAATTATCTGGCGCTGTAAAAATCAGCCCTAAACCTTACAACAAAACAAATGGCATCGAAAAATTCCTCCGCATTGCCGTCGACTGGTAATGTACACAAAATTTCGAATTTCCCGGGCTACATTGACGGAGCCCCCCGTAATGGGGGTTATTCCATTTATCCACCCAAAAAATCCGCCGGTGGATACGAGGAAATGCACGTCCGAGAATCCACCCTAGGCCTAGTTGGATAAACGTAATTCATATGGCCGGCCATATTATCATAGTTCGTTCTAAGACAGCTGTCAAAAAACGGTTAACCTAACGGACAGGGTATAAATATTTTTTGCATAACATTTTACTTTCTTTAGCTACTCTAAACGAACTCCTAAGCTACATTAAATTTAAAATAAGGGTGCATTTCCACTGAAGCGGAGTCAAGCGAAGCGGAGAGGTGCAGGAATTGGCCAATCACATATAAGATGAGAGAATCGATGTGGATTTCATCCAAAGCGAACTGTCGATAAAAAAACCCATCTAAACATGGGCACTTATGAAACGTCAGGAGCTAGGTGCACGGTTCCAATTGGCGTTCCCTATGCAAAGGAGCCTGAGAGGCTTGCATGGAGGCTGATGAAACCATTGCGCATGTGCTCTTTGAGTGCATAGGCGTCACCCAGATTAGGTCAGAAACCTTCGGGACACCCAGATCTTACTCAGACGTTCTCAACAGGCCAGGAGACCTAATCAACTTCTAGAGGGAGGTGGACTGGTTGCAATAACCACCGACGGCCGCCATGGCCCACGCACAATGGTCCACTTGAAAGACTAAGTGCGGAAACCAAACCCGCAACATAGAACATGGAGAAGAGCCGGCAAGAAAGGCCACGGTTACTCTTTTAAAAGAATTGGTATTTACAATGTTTTCAAATAACATAGTGTTAATAAGTGTGAGAGGACAGTGTAAGCCTGTCAACAAGTACTAGGTAGGTAGTTAAAAACTCGTGAAAAATGGTCAAGAAATTAAACCGTATATGAGTCTATAGAGGTACGAGGAACAGGGTGTAAACTTCACTCATCCTCCACAGAAAAGGGATCCTCCGGCCAGACGGGTGTCGTGTCTGGTGGGCAACTGCCCGACGATTGATGTCGAGACGTTGTATACATGCTAGTCGCGCGGTAAACTCTGCTTGCGCGATGCAGGATTTTGCGTGACGTCAGTATGATGCGTAGTTCGCATGTAGCGATGTAGATGCCGCCACAAGTCCAAAGGCCTCACATACACAATATAGAAAAAAATCTATAACGGGTGTAAAAATACGCTTAATGAAGCCGCGTCACTTTTACTCTCCGTCAGTGATATTGTTTTGACCTGGACCATACCTGAAAACCTAGTTATGGAAATATTGAAGGTCAAAGTTCCTATATCTCCACGCGGTTCTGAGAGAAAGGGACTTCACAGACAGACACACAGACGGACGAACAACGAAGTGATCTTATTTTTCTGTTCTGTTTTTTTTCTTGTCTTTTTATATATGTACATATGTGTACCTACATAAATGGTCCCCTTTTTGTTTTTGAGGTAAGGAATCCTAAAAAGAAAAAAAACATCCAGCACTTCTCTACTCCGCTCGTGTCCGCCTCAGTGGAAACGCACCCGAGCTGCTAAACTATGCCAACATCATAGTCCGCATCGAAGTCGAAATTATAATCTTCAGGGGGCGGGGGCGGGGGCGGCGGCGGGGGCTCCGGCTCAAACATAGGCGGGGGCGATTGCGGGGGCTCAACCGAGGAAGGCGGGACGCCTACATCTTGTGGAGGCATTTCACCTGGAGACTGTCCTTCCTGCTGGAAAGTTTATTTTCGCATTGGTCGCTGTTTCAATGGCCTTTATACCACAAAACTTTACAAGTCTATATAGTCAGCCTATAATGTTCCCACTGCTGGGACACAGGCCTCCTCTCAGTGAGAGGGAGTGGGCTGTAATCCAACACGCGGGCACAATGCGGGTTGGTAGATGTCACATGTCTTTAGAATTTTTGGTTCTAGGACAAGCCGGTTTCCTCACGATGTTGTCCTTCACCGTTTTGAGAGCAGTGGTCATGAAATAATTTAGACAAGGTAAAGCGCCTGTCTGGGTTCGAGTTACAACTCGTAAGTCGCGGCCGTTTCTACTGGGCCACCACTGCTATCACACAACAATTTTACAAAACAGTTGAATTGTAGAAAAAATTTCGTATGAGATCTACAAGGGACTCGTGGCTAAGTAATAACAGCCGCACGGGTCGATCGATCAGGTTAAGCTACGTTTGCCGCGGTTGGTCCGTCGATGGGTGACCATCTTTACATTCCGAGACCCCTCCGTGCCTCGGAAAGCACCTTAAAGCCGATGGTCCCAGCTGTCATTCGTGGATCTTTGACAGTCGTCGGGTCGTCAGAAGATCGTACGTCTGACACCCAGTTTTACCAAGGGGTATCGTATTACCCAGTAACTGGGTTGTGGAGGCCAGATAGGCAGTCGCTCCATGTAAAATACTGGTATTCAGCTGTAAAGTAGTAGTAAAGTTTTGTGCTATAGGGTCGTGGAAGCTCGCGAGATCTTGAGCCATTTTTCAAAATTTTATCCCGTTGCAATCTCGTTGGAGATATCGACCAGCGGGGCTATTGCGTAACACACTAACAGTAGCAATAGCTTTCATTTTGACAGTGAAACAATATTCATTGCGTTATTCACGTTGTTGAGCAGACACGTTTTTCGAATATATGAAGCAATGGATTAGCAGTATCCTTCAAAATGATTCAGATTGTGATTGAGATTGTGATTGATAGGCGTCCTAAATATAGTTGGGAAAAGGCTACGCAGATGATGATGATTTATATAAAAACTGATAAAATACAAAATCTACACAGACAAAGTTGCTGGCTACAGGTATACTGAGACGTTGCCTGAGGTAGCTGCGTGGTGCGGGACGGGTGATAGTTGTCACAAGTTGACGAATCACTGAGTTCTCGCATCACATCATCGCTGCTAGGAAACGTGTCAGTTCAACGGATGGCCTATATTAACGTATAAATGACGTACCTCATCGGGTTCCTCCTTTATTGGATAGTTCAAAAGAAGTAGGATTAGGTATTAGTAAACATGAATGGTATAATGCACAGTCTGCCAAAAAAGAGTGCTACCGAGCTTCCTGACTCAAAATTCAAGCATTGCTTTAAAGTTAAAACTAGTTTGAAGCCGATTGGTTGGAACTACATAGTTTTAGGTAGGTTTGCTCGAGTCTTGAGTGAGGTGTAATACGGGCCTAGGTGCTCATAGAGCATCTTTCTTGATGAAAATCCTCTTAGTCCTCATACACACGAGCGACACGCGTCTACATAAGAGAATTTTAATTTTACGCGGGCGCCGTCGGGCGTCGACGGGCGTCGACGGCTGCAGTTGCTTTTGCCGTTGACGCGTGTCGCTCGTGTGTATGAGCACTACATAGCCTGTTAAATTCAAATTGTCTGAGCGCGGGGTGCGCTCCTTGTGCGAATTTGCGACGTTGCCAACTTTCAGAATGCCCCTCTCTTTTTGTCGGGGGTTAAAAACTAGTTTAAAGTAATGCTTGAGATTTGAGTTTGTATAAACTCCTCTTAGGCCTGCTAGGAGGAGTTTCAGATCAGAGGAGTTTCTTGAGTACGCATCGGGGATTTCTTTCTCGCGGCGATTTTTCTTCGCGCACTGGATTTTCAACGCACAGCTTAGCGGCGAGAGTTGAAAATCCAACAGCGTGTTTTTTTACGCGTTTGGATGCACTCTGTTGGATTTCCAATGCTCGGGTGAACACCGAGAGTTGAAAATCCAACAGCGTGTTTTTTTACGCGTTTGGATGCACTACGTTGGATTTCCAATGCTCGGGTGAACACCGAGAGTTGAAAATCCAACAGCGTATTTTTTTACGCGTTTGGATGCACTCTGTTGGATTTCCAATGCTCGGGTGAACACCGAGAGTTGAAAATCCAACAGCGTGTTTTTTTACGCGTTTGGATGCACTCTGTTGGATTTCCAATGCTCGGGTGAACACCGAGAGTTGAAAATCCAACAGCGTGTTTTTTACATGTTTGGTTGCACTATGTTGGATTTCCAATGCTCGGGTGAACACTGAGAGTTCGAAATAAAATCCCACCGCAATTTTTTTACGCTAGTGGGAGAGGAAGAGAAAAGGAACTCTAAACCCACGTGCTTAGGGTTCCTTTTTCGTCTTCTAAAAAACGGACAGTTTCATTGGTGAAATTTGCCTTAAGTTTATTTATTCTGTTTGTATTAAGTACTAACATTAAATAAAAGTTCCTTTTACCAATAAAATGGATTCCTTTGCTTTGGAAAATGGAAATAAATTAATATTATTCCGTTTATTATTTTCTTCCTTATTAAGTTCATTTAAAACATTTATTGAAAAAAAAAAAAAAAACACTGGCGTAATAGGGATTTTTTAACGCGGCGATTTTCTATCACGCATTGGATTTTCAACTCACTGCTTACGACCGAGAGTTGAAAATCCAGTACACGAAAAAAAATCGCGCATAGTGTGTTTTGAAGCACTCTGTTGAATTCTCAATGCTCGGCTCAACACCGAGAGTTGAAAATCCAATGCGCGATTAAAAATCGCCTGTACGAACATGATCACATACATACATAATCAGCCTATAATGTTCCCACTGCTGGGACATAGGTCTCCTCTCTGTGAGAGGGAGTGGGGCTTAATCCACCACGCGGGCCCAGTGCGGGTTGGTAGATGTCACATGTCTTCGAATTGTTTGGTTCTAGGACATGCCGGTTTCCTCACGATGTTTTCCTTCACCGTTTAGAGAGCAGTGGTGATGAAATAATTTACACAAAGTAAAGCGCCTGTCTGGGTTCGAACCTACGACCTACAACTCTGTAAGTCGCGGCTGTTACCACTGGGCCACCACTGCTCTTATCCACTGGGATCGGGAACAGGATTATCGTTATTAGTATTTATCACTCGATCTCTGTCTTACCTGATTTGGGCTGTCTCGATTGAAGCCGCCCCCCATCGCGTAGCCGGCGAGCCCTCCAGCAGCCAGGCCGGCTGCGCCAGCGCCTAAGGCGGCGCCCGCACCCATGCCTCGGCGCTGCTGGCCCTGCTGCATCTGCCCTTGTTGCACCATTTGAGGTTGTTGGCCGTATTGCTGAAAAAAAACAAAATATATTTATTAAAATTAGGGGGGGGGGGTATTATTATTATTATTTCTTTTTTATTGTTATTATTTATTCAATTAGAATCAAAATAGGATAGAATTCTTAGGGTATTGAAGATCCGTACCATACCTACTGTCGCGACATTTTAAAAATGGCGGCCACGCATGAAACCACGAAATAGAAAAAACAGTGGAAGTGCCACGCAGCTATCGCGCGTGTGTCACAATTATGCGGAGCTCCGCAACACCGGCTCAGTCGGAATTAGCTACTTGCTGTGATATGACGTCTCGAACGTAACGAAAAATATTACAAATATGCCTTATTGTGCAATTTTTACATGCAAAAACGATAGCAGGACAAAAAATGTATCTTGCGGAGGTGTATCGTATCACCGGTTATTATAAAACTATGATATATTTCAATATAATCGTTTTTATTGACAAAACCATATTTATTACTTTGTTGCGAACTAAAAACTACCTTATGTCCATTGTTCAAAGTCTAAATCAACTTGCTCGCTGTCTTGAATATCATCGTATACATTCTAGAAACTTCGACGCTACTCGATTAGGGATAGGACACATTCAAATAGTTCGGTATCGATAAAATAATAAAATGTGTATTTATATAGTGAAACTTACACGTTACCATGACATATTATATGCTCGTTGTCGTTCTTCTCGATTAATTGAAATAAATGGTTGGAGTTTGAGTACTCATATTCTGACAAATAAACCAATCATTCATTCATAGCTGGACGTAGGCCTCAAAAGTAACTAATACTAATAAAGTATATAAATATTTCAGTTTTCCCTAAGATCCTTTTACCAAGGAGAAATGGATAGAAGCTACGAGAAGACGGAACTGTATTCCGTCAAAATCAAGTACATAGAATCTGTTCAGACCATTTTTATGAAAACAATTTAAAAACTTCAAAAAAAGGCTACATATTTTTAAAAAAGATAACGCAATTCCGACAATTATTAAACAAATATGTTTTATTTCAAGTACAATAAATAGTTTAAATTCACTATTTATCGTTTCATTTAACCATTTTACCTTTTATACTAATCGGACTTTGGTCCGTTACATAAGATAAAAAAAATTAATTACAATTGTACAAACATCGATATTAAATTATCGATATCTTGTCCTCATCTCTAGCTGAGTAGAAAAATAGATAACAAGTGCATACGAATATGACATCTATTTCAATGACGTTAGGGTGCTAAATAGAGTAAATTGGTTACAGCGCCCTCTAGCGTTGAGTAGCTGAACTCGTTGTGGATTACTCGAATTTGATTGTTACATGGAAAAATGGACTTCATTGATTTTGACATGTACAATAAAAACAACACTCATGAGTTGTAATAAGATTTAATTTTGAACAACAATAAATAAACTTTTCGCCAAAGTTGCGTTTATAATTAGTAGCCAATTATATCATCGTTTTCTGTGTATTGAAATTTTGCAAGTGTGTGAGTTTGGCGACACTGGTTCCCGTACTAAGGAAGTCTAAGGGCACTTCCACTGTTTTTTCTATTCCGTGCATGAAACCCGTACACCGTGTCCCGGACGATATAGATAAACTTCGACCAGATGTTCAGACCATGGAAATAAGCATTTTTCACTATGGACACATTAATGAATTCTTATTTTTTGTTAACTTTCATACAAACTAAATACCTTGACGTAAATCACCAGGGAGTCTACTACGAAGTGCAAAGTGCGAATGATCGGATCGGACCGACACATGGCCGAACCGTATATTATTGGAAAATGCGAAAAAAGTTCGGATCGGCTCAGTTGGGTCGGGACCATAGTCAATATTCGAAAGAGTGTAGGAATTTAGGATCAGGACCGACCAAACCAAATAGTAACTTCGTAGCAGGAAACGGCCGAACATTGGGCCGATACAACTTTAGAGTAGACCCCCTGATATGCATGCCTCTTTATCTCTTTATCCGAAGCATTTGACAGATTTATCATTTTAATTGCACTAAGCGGAAACATAGGCCAAATTAAGACCCTTTCTTACTGCATAGTTCAACTAAATTTCATTAAATGAAATTACAAATGTCTTTGTAACGAAGCCTTTTTAAGTACTACTTCCTTTGTTAGATTTGATTTGTAAAAGATATAGAAGCGTTTGCCAAAGTTTATGAATAACGTGAAGAACACGTTGTATAAATCGATAGACGACATCAATGCAAACGGAAAACACAATAAGACCAAACCCCGTAGTGTCACGTTTCCGGGAAATTAAGGTTCAAAGTTGATGATTGAGTCATGTGATCAACTTTGAACGTCAATATGCGTGACAGAAGATATGGTAGACTCCATATAAAAATCTTCAAACCCCTTTATGTGGTTCTTTCCTCAAAATACCATTTCAGGCACTAATGTACAGACGCCAACAGGTAAAGCTAACCGAAACTGTCAAATTTTCCCGATCAACCTTGAACCTTAATGCTTTAGCGAAAAAGTTGAAAATCTATTAAAGAAATTTGACAGACTGTAGTAGCTTGATGTGCTGGCGTCCGTACATTGTCCTCACATGATCTGACCAAGATTATGTCTGGACTTTAGAAGAGACTGTGACCCTTGAGTTTGTTTCGACCTTTCTTCTCAGAGTAGTCAGATAGGAAATGTCGACTACATTTGGTTTGCTGTACTAGAAAGGGGGGGTGACTACCGAGATGACGACTAATAGAGAAGTATGGAAGAAAAATACATGTTGCACCGACCACAAATAAATTGGGATATGGCCAGGAGAATGATGATCTAGCTAACTATTTTATTTTATTGTATAATATGACTTGTAAAAGTGATTCCGATTTCTTATCTACAGAAGAAGAAAAATCATTTCATTTCAAATGTTTTATTTCACATAAACCTACATGGGCACTTATGAAACGTCAGAAGGTAGGGATCGTTTTATATGGAGAGGAGTAGGTGTAGTAATTTTACATAGAGTGAATCTTTAACCCGATCCAGTCCCTTGCTCCCTCCCCTAGAGACGCCCTAAGCTGAGGACCGTACCCCACAGGGGGTGCCCTTACCGTACTAGCTGTAGAAAAAAAGTCTTAGGAGATTGTCCTTAACTTTTTGAGAAATTTTGATCTGCATTCACAGATTTTAAGACAACAGAAGGTAGGAATAATCTTATACCTAACAACAACAAGGTATCTTCTTGAGTACCTCCAACTTCTGCTACTTGTATCAATACTGTCTTCTGCGATTGTAATTTCGATAAAGCCATAGTAAAGAAGAGTTAATAATCTATTATTTCAACACCAACAAAATTTTATACGTTCAACAGTATGGTTTCACCTAAAACATATATGTATGTATTTACAGCTTGGAAAGAGGCCCAAGATGGCACAGGAATCTTTTGAGACCTTTCCAAGCCTTTTGACTGCGTAAGTCACGAAACTTTACTCTTGAAACTTGAGCATTACAAACTACGTAAATTTGCGCTCAGTTAATTGAAATCTTGTTTATACAGGGTGGCCGGAACATTGACGTCCAAAAATAAAATTTAGGTCCCTCGTATCGTGGGGTATCCGAATCACCCCCATGTATGTTCCGCGACTTTTCATAGTTTTCGAATTACGAATTTTTTTCTGATTTTTTGAGAATGATCGACCTGACCAATCTAAAAAATGGCTTTGTCGAGATTTTTTTTTTGCAACTGAATCTTCGCGAGTAGTACTTTTATGCATAAAATAATCAGCTTCGTAACTGTGATGAAAGTTATGAAAAAGTTGGTCTAAAGTGAAAAAATTACGTTCGGTAAATTATGGCTTAGCATTTTAACTTTAAATAAAAAATTTAAACAGGAAACTTCATGGTTCCTAAGTAGGCTTCAAGAATGCGCCAGACTCTCAGCTTTCATAATCATAAAAAATTAGCACTTTAGACCAACTTTTTCATAACGTTCATCACAGTTACGAAGCTGATTATTTTATGCATAAAAGTACTACTCACGAAGATTCAGTTGCAAAAAAAAAATCTCGACAAAGCCATTTTTTAGATTGGTCAGGTCGATCATTCTCAAAAAATCAGAAAAAAATTCGTAACTCGAAAACTATGAAAAGTCGCGGAACATACATGGGGGTGATTCGGATACCCCACGATACGAGGGACCTAAATTTTATTTTTGGACGTCAATGTTCCGGCCACCCTGTATGGTAGACAGCAGCAAGTTCAAATAAATGGCGTAAATTCTCGGGGCTTAAAAGTAAAAACAGGTGTTCCACAAGGATCGATATTGGGTCCTTTCCTCTTTTTTAGAGTATATTAATGATCTACCCCCTGTTAGATAAAACAAACCACAAATGGTGTTATTGGCTGACGATACTTCCTTAATTTTTAAGATAAATAGACGTGCATCAACAGGTGCAAAATTTGTTCACTGCTTTTTAGTATTAAATGGGAAAAAAATGAAATGCATAAGATTTGCTTTACCAAATGTTAAAACTAATTTTGAGTAAAGAGAAACTAGATTTTGTCGATAAGACTGTTTTCCTGGGGATCACACTCGACTCAAGGCTATAATCGGGTCTTCATTTAACATCTCTAGCAGGACGGCTGAGTTCAGCACCTTATGGTGTGAGAAAAATATCGTAAATTTACTGAAGTATGTAGATACCGGGAGGCTAGTCTATTTTAGTACATTCATAGTATCATGTCTTACGGTATTTTAGTATAGGGATGGGCTGCAGACGTAGTCTATTTTTATTTTGCAGAAAAGAGCCATATATTGCCTCAGCAGGCGCGCCTCTTTAAGAGAACAGTTTAAAGATATTAACATCATGACGGTACCTTGTCAATATATCTATGAAATCATCATGTACGGACGCCAGCACATCAAGTTACAACAATCTGTCAAATTTCTTTAATAGATTTTCAACTTTATCGCTAAAGTATTAAGGTTCAAGGTTGATTGGGAAAATTTGACAGTTTCGGGTAGCTTGACCTGCTGGCGTCTGTACGTTAGGAAAAATATATTTTTTTTTTCGGACTCTTTTAAAGTACGTCTTGTCAATCTCTAAATCATTTTCTTTATTTAAAAGAGTATCTCTGGAGTTTCCTGTCCGTTCTTCTCCATAGGAACCTACTACGATTTGAAATGGGCAATTAGCTTCATGTTTCTGACTGACCGACTCCTTGACAATTCAAAAGTGCCTGTAATTGGTTTATTTGAAATAATTTTTTTGAGTATGAATTTGAGTTTAAAAAATTGTAAGACTAGCATATTTACAAAATCAAGGAATGCTGATCAAAATTTCTCCAAAATTAAGGACAGTCTCCTAAGACCGTTTTCCTGTAGCTACAACGGTCAAGGTACCTACCCTTAGGGCGTTTGTCCACCGCAGCCGTCACCGGCGGGGTAATTGCGTAAAACACTAACAGTAGGAATGGCTTTCATTTTGACAGTTCAACAATATTCATTGCGTTATTTACGTTGCTGACCGGACAAATTTTTCTAAGCAATGGAGCAGTAATATCCTTCAAAATGATTCAGATTCCGATCGATAGTGTGTTACGTATTTAGGGTGCGGGACGTCACCGAGAAACGAAATTATTCGAACCGTAACGTCTCGGTGACGTCGTTCAGTTTGTCCACCGCGACCGAACTCGGCGGTTCAGTACGTTATGATAGACAAAACAAAAGTCGGGCGATCGGCACCGGTGCGACGGCAAAGATCAGAAGGCCAATTCTCATAATTTAAAACGTTCAAAATCTAGTCGCAGCCTCATCTCATGTCAAAAATGTAGGGAAATTAGAGGTATTTTTGACAGATTGAGACTGAGATCAAACTGTGAACGTTCTTAAAATTACGAGAATTGTCCCTCTGAAGTGTTTTATATTGCACATCGACCCGTCATAATCTCGGTTCGAGTTCTAGTGGTCGCGCCGAACTCAAAACTTCGACGGCCGGGATGACGGCGCTCGGGTGACGGACGTGCGGTGGACATGCAGCCATAGTAAATGTATGTATCGCTACTTCGGCGCCGCCATCTTGTTCTAAGTGACGTACCGGTCCCTGTGCCGGTGGCCGTGACGGTGACGTCTCCGGTGAACAACCGCACGTCACATCACTGGCCACTCTAGTAATTCCAGCCTGTATATACAATAATAATCGTGAAACAAGAGCTATACAAGAACTATACAGGGTGATTTGCAATTTGACGTATTGCTTTTAGGAAATGTTAGTGTGATCCATTTGCAACAATTAAGCACCCCGTATACCTAACAATGATGTGAAGTGAAGTGTTTTTTCACGTCAAAATTGTATAAGACAGTCCCCCAAAACGCCCGTCCTTCGCCACTGCCTAGTGATTAAGCTGGGAAGAAGAAGTGATATAGTATTTTATGAAGCACCCATACTTTTCGAGACCTAACAGCCGCTCCAGAAATGTTCAGCTCTATCGGCCATTCGTTCAAAGGGCCTTTTTAAGTCCCCTCTGCGTTGCCATCGACGACATCGTGGAAGTGAGGACCGTTGTTTTGGCACTTTAGTCATGTGTGGAGTTTTAATGCCCACAGTCACCACGCTGGGTATGTGGGTTGGTAACCGCAGAGACAATCCTTTCGCAACGATGACGCTGGTGGCCGTCATCGTTTTGGAGAATTTAGGTTGGCTTGTGGGATGGTTATACCGCCATCGGTCGGTCGACAGCACCTTGTCTGTCAGTGGCAGGGTGTACCGCGCGCAGGTTAGGTTGACGTTTGGGGAGTCCGGTTGTTGTGTGCTCCCCCTTACACCCCGTTTCCAGTTTGGGCCAACCAGTTTGGCCAGTTTTGGGCCAACAAGATCTGAAATACAGTCGTGCGTATCAGCGGCACGAAGAAGAAAGAAGTCCTCTCTACAAAGTTACATTTCAGTGCCACGTTGGTCTAGTGGTCGCAAGCGCTACTGCTGAGCATGAGGCCCTGGGTTCGGGCAGCGTTATTGGGTTTTTCCCTCAGTGATTTCTCAGTAACAGCCCGGAGGCTAGACTTGTCCCGATTGATGGCAATAAGCTCGCCCCCTATTACATGAGACTTAAACATAGTTGGCGAAATGTCGGTGCCAGCCAATCAAGTCATTTGTTCAAACTAGGCTGAGAATCAGTACTTTTTGAACGATGTACTATAGGTACACCTCTGACTAACCCTTTGGGGATTACAGCCACGCCTGTAATCCGTGTTCCGTGTTATGTTACAGCTTTACAAGGTTACATTAAAGAGCATCTTCCAAATGTCTTTTATATTTTTTATTTATTGTCTTTGACACATCTCGGGACCCGAGGGTCCCGGACCTTTGGAAGGCTTACGAGGGGCCGAAGCTAACTCACAGAGGCCCGTTAGACACTTTAATTATTATAAACCTGTATTGTCTCACTGCAGGACAAAGGCCTACCTTTGCTCTTTCCACTCGAACTCGAACAACTAGCGACCCTGGGCGGCATCGGCCCTAGCGGACCCTATCACTTTGTGCTGACATCTATTTGAGGCGCGCGTGGGCCTGGTGTGATTGTGGGCCAATCCTTTAAGGATTCCAGCTCATCCCGCTATCTCTTTTCTTCTAAAGAGATGGCGTTACAGTAAAGAGCATCTTCCAAATGTCATGTTTGTATTTAACAGAAGTTGATTGAGTCCTAACGTCTTTTTATATCGAATTGATGATACAGCATTCAACAAGGTAACGATTACTTTAGCCCAGTAGGTGGCCACGTTAAGGAGCTCGTGGCTAAATAATAATAGCCGCATGGGTCGATCGAAAGTTAAGCTACGTTTGCCGAGGTCGGTCCGTGTATGGCTGACCAATCATACATATCGATTGTGATGATCTTCAGAACCCAAACAGAGGGGCTCGTGGCTAAGTAATAACAACCGCACGGATCGTCCGAAAGTTAAGCTACGCTTGCCACGGTTGGTCCGTTTATGGGTGACCATTCATTACATATCGAGACCCCTCCGTGCCTCAGAAAGCCTATTAAACCATTGGTCCTGGCTGTCATTTGTTAATCTTTGACAGTCGTTACGAGTAGTTAGAAGCCTGAAAGTCTGACAACCTTACAGTCATATCATGTACCCAGTGACTGGGTTGTGGAGTTCAGATAGGCAGTTGCTCCATGTAAACTGTCTGTAACTGTCTCCGGTTAGACTGGAAGCCGACCCCAACATGGTTGAGAAAAAGGCTGGCAGATGATGGTGATGTGGCCACGTTGATCATGGCTTCCAGAATCAAGGCCTTCGCCTTCTCTCGAGTTCTTTACGTCCTTAATTATGCAGGAGTAGGGACGCTGAACTTTTCAACAAGTGGGCTATCGTCTGTTCAGGAGCACCACACTCGCACTGAGTGTCTGATGGTCCTATAAACCCTCATTTTGGATCTGGCAAAATGTCTTTGCAGCGGCCTACTGGGGGCGCAATCAATTGAGTGCTTTCCATATAGGCCACTGCAGGTCGCGTCCGAGTGGCAGAAGTTCCTTGGATTTAAACCTGTTCCGTTTTTAGTCGTCCAGCCTGCTGAAAATCACTCACCTGGACATGAGTTGCCTTGGCTTACCTGGAAATCTTTAAATAGACTCCGGACTCAGGTAGGTCAAAGCAAAGAAAACCTGCTCAGGTGGAGATTCACAGATGACTCCGCCCTGGCGTGTAACTTTTGGTGCTGTCCCACAAACAATAGGGAACTTAATATCGTGTCCAGCGTATCCTGTTGTATGCACGCTACATGAATTAATGGCCGCTGCTGAAGTTGCCAAACTCGTACCCAAAATCTGGGCAGCATCTATTTAGATTGCCATCAACACGCTAAGAAAAAGACTTCGAGCGAAAGATGCTGAATGAAAGGCAACGATGAACAAAAAGTCAAACGGTTTTTCCGTTTTTCCAATTGGGTTTTTCCATCAGGAATTTCTTAGAAGCATCCTGGAGTCTGGATTTGTGCCCAGTTGACAGCAATAGACTATTACATGAGACTTTATAGAGGTATGAGGAAGGGGAGTGATGTAGTGGTATCTACAACGCCACATGCGAACTACGCGTCATACGGACGTCACGCTTTCGCGTGGCGTCAGTATTCAGCCTGCATCGCGCAAGCACTACCGCAACATCACTCCCCTCCATCACGCCGGGATCACCAGTATTGAGGTATGAGGAACAGGGTGTAAGGTCCTCTCATCCTCCATAGAAAAGGAGGATCCTCCGACCAGACGGGTGCTGTATCTGACGGGCAACTGCCCAATGAATCATGTCGGGTTGTTGTATATATGCTAATTGCGCGGTAAACTCTGCTTGCGCGATGCAGGATTTTGCGTGACGTCAGTATGACGCGTAGTTCGCATGTGGCGTTGTAGATACCGCTACAACTTGAAACGATAACTGGCGAAATGTGAGTATAGTATGGGTACACCCACGGATATCAGTGATTATGCTAAAATAAAGACTATGTAGATACAAAATATGAAGTAACTTACAGGTTGTTGGGGCCCATAGCCTTGTTGTGGGGGTCCACCGTAACCCGGTGGATGTACACGCTGCACTGTAACAATTAGATAAATATGTAACAATATATTAAAACAAAATTATAACTATAATTGAAATTACTGAAAACCAGCGGGGTAATTGCGTAACGCATAACATAATCAGCCTATAACGTTCCTACTGCTGGGACACAGGCCTCCACTCTGTGAGAGGGAGAGGGTCATAATCCACCATGCGTAATACACTTAAGGTGAATGAAACTGAACGTTAAACCAGTACATTGAAATCACGCGTGGCAGCATAAAATCCTGCATCGCGCAAGCAAAGTTTACCGCGTGACTACCTGGTGATGGTCTGTACCACACCCTTAATTTTGATCACATTTCTGATACATGCTCGGAAAGTAGGTTAAGCCGTTAATCCCGGCTGTCATTCGTGGATCGTTGACAGTCGTTACGGATCGTCAGACTAGTGTTACCAAGGGTTATCGTATTACCCAATAACTGGGTTGTGGAGGTCAGATAGGTAGTCGCTCAATGTAAAAGGCTGGAAGCCGTCCCCAACATGGTTGGGAAAGGGCTAGGCAGATCCACAAATGACCGCCGAGACCAACGGCTTAATGAGATCAAGACAGAATTCGCATAAATAAAATCTGCTGTTCTCTCCATTTTTTCGAGTTCATCATCATCAACCTACACGAGTCCACTGCTGGACATAGACCTCTCCAATTGCACGCCATTTAAGCTCGATCCTCGACCACACTCATACAACTGCTACCAGCCACCCTGCGAAGATTTTTTTAAATTACACGAACTTAAATGTATGCAACAGGAGATATAATTTTCGAGATTTCAGTGTTGGTCTCATAGTAAAAGTTGCTCATAATGCCGAGTACAATGACCCCCTCTCAGGTTTTCAGTAATTTCAACTACGTACTGTAAAGGTAGGTACTTATAGGTCATAGGTACTTTATCCAGCGTTAGACGTAGACACAGTCACGCACGAGCATAATTACTTTACGGAATTTATTTTGCTTTTGTATCTTGCGTGGTAGATGTAGGAAAGAAGGTTGCCAGGCTCAAATGAGGATCGAGCGGGTCACATCAGCCGCATGCACGATGACCGCTGAGCAAGTATCCACACAATGGGTGCTGAAGCTGGACGACGCCGGTGAGGCCGGCCAAGAAAGAGATGGCGAGATGACCTGGACGCATACCGGGAGAGTTCGTTCGAGGTAGCGCGGAGAGGAAAGAAAAGAGTTCCTGACAGGATTTGAGGGAGGCCTTTGCCCAGCAGTGGGACAGTATAGGCTAACAAAAAAAAAAAACTTATGTGAATACGCAAGATTCAAAAGCGATTTTCTCCTAAACTATTGACAGAAATTGTATGGTGTTACGAACATAGTCTTGTCGAAATCATTCTATTATGATTCAGCACCCTAATTGCGTAACCCATTATCAATCAGAACCTGAATCATTCTGTAGGATATTGCTGATCCATTGCTTCATATGTTCGAAAAATTTGTTTGCTCAATAACGCGATGAATGTTGTTGAACTGTCAAAATAAAAGCCATTGCTACTCATAGTGTGTTACGCAATTACCCCGCCGGTGACGGCTGCGGTGGACAAACGCCCTACCTTGACCATTTAGCCTTTTTTGAAGTCCCAATCAGTTATTTCACGAGAAAATTGCTCATGAATTTTGCGTAAGTGTAAGCCTGTAAGGTATTTATGCTCGTGACTGAACAGCAAGGTGGTTAAATGGGTGTGCGTCAACTGCTGGCGGCGACACGTGTCGACGGCTGCAGTCGACAATGTGGCGGCCAATTAAGTTTCGCGGCGGCCATTTTTACACAGAAAAGCGTGACTTTAGTGCGGTTTTTAGTCACACGAGCTCAGGCGCGGTCCAAGGGGGGGGGTCCAAAATCATTTAAACTGTCGAGTCTGCATGATTTACTTGTCTAACTAGCTTAAGTTACTAACTTACTACTTGGTGACCCCCCCCCCCCCCCCAAATATTGGGCTGCGACCGCGCCTGCATGAGCTATAAAATATTAGTATACGATACATGAGACTTACTTAGTCTTTTATGCGCAGCTATAATAATTTTGTGTTACTATTTAACACAAGAAATGTTGTCTAAAGTAAGGGCTGATTATTTATTGTGTTTTTACGTGTATTCCGTGGAAAATGTTGTTCGTTACACATTAGGTCGTAACTTTTTGTATTTCTTCCTACAAAAAATGTAATGTGTTACTGTTTGTTTTCCCTGATAAATAAAAATGGACTACTTAGGTCACACGTATCGTCATGTACAGACGCCAGCACATCAAGCTATCCGAAACAGTAAAATTTTCGCAATCAACCTTGAACCTAATGCTTTACCGATAAAGCTGAAAATCTATTTAAGAAATTTGACAGATTGTAGTAGCTTGATGTGCTGGCGTCTGTACTATTTGCCCAATCTTGTGCAGCACACTATTTTATATAGTGTTTTTTAAGCTATAAATACTAATTTTAAACAACAATTATAATTATAAAACAGTGAAAAGTCTACCTTGCCAATTCGTGCTCCAACGTTGTTTTTGAAATTTTGATAAAAACACTACTAGGTGAAAAAAAAACCTCCATGCATTCATTTGCTTATCATAAGAAAAACATTTATTTATTTATTTATTCAGTAGTACGCACGGGGCCCGTGGCTAAATAATAACAGCCGCACAGGTCGGTCGATCAGGTTAAGCTACGCTTGCCGCGGTTGGTCTGTGTAGATGGGTGACCATCTTTACATACCGAGACCCTTCCGTGCCTCGGAAAGCACGTTAAGCCGTTTAGGGTTTGTTATTATATTTACTGTGTGCATTGATGTCAGCTTTCGATTTATATAGGTCTCATGCGTGGTCGCCATTTTCAAAATGGTGCGACAGTAGGTATGCCAAGCTCCATATAAAATCTTCATTCCTCTCTATTGAGCCGCACTTCGAATACGACCCTCTCGATGTTTTATGACAACATGATTTTTAAAACCAACAAGGTTGCTGTTAGGTTGCTGCCACTGACAAGTCAGTCAATATCAGTGATGTTTATTTTCCATACAATAAGGTTCCTGTTGGCTTGCTGCCACTAACAAGCCTGTCAAAATCAGTGATCTTTATTCTTGTTACAGCTCGAATCAAGCTTTATGGCGGCTCGGAACTCGAGGAGAGTCGCTGCGCAGTAACAAATTCACGTGTCAGCGGGGGTGAGGGGTGAGGTACTGCGCAGCGAGTACCGCACTTCAGAACCGCAACTTAAATTGACAGCTACGATCGACCTTTTTTGTCAACATGACAAAAAAGGTCGATCCCCTTGTTCATGATGGCGCCGATTCCCTTGTTCACAAACTAAATTTAAGTTCAGTGCATCTCTTTCTTTCTATTTCGTTAAGAAAAGTACAGAAGATAAATATTAGTTTAGTCCTGTCAAATTAAGATACTCCATAGACAAGTTTAGACGTGATTAAAAAATTAGCTACTAAAAATACGTCAATTAACGTCGCGCGCTGACTAATTTGAGAGGACTCAACTAATATTTATCTTCTGTGCTTTACTTAACGAAATAGAAAGAAAAATATGCACTGAACTTAAAATTAGTTTAGTCTGTGAACAAGGGAATCGGCGCCATTATTTTGTTAGTATACTTTAGCTGTCATTTTGGTCTAGCAAATTAAAAATTAGAGTTTTAAACAATACTTATTTTAATCTTATTTTTCACTAGCAATCACCACATTTTACACGCATTAGGAAATTGCCAAAAAAAAGAAACACAAATTAATTTAATATTTTTTATTAACTTTAAAATATTAAATAATGCAAAAATACATACAAAAAGTAATACAACAGTTTCATTACTACATTTTAAAATGCAACTACAAACATTGTGAGACTACGTGACCTCGTACATAAACTTGTAATTAAAAATATTATTTTATTGAGGGTAGTTCGACTTTAAAATTGTACAGACAAAGCTTACTGATCGCATAACGCGGCGATTATTATTTGCGCACTGGATTTTCAACGTACTGCTTAGCGCCGAGAGTTGAAAATCCAACTGGATTTTTTTGACGTGCTGAATCGCACTGTTTCATTTCTACTACAGACAGCATACTAGTAGTGCTGCATATTAATTTAATTGAAAATGGGATTTTCTTTAATTTAAAAAGAAAATTGTCAAACACCCTATTTTTAAATAATTTTCTCAGTCCAAAATCAAGCTAATCAGTCAAAAAAAAAAATGCCAAATATTTTTTTTATTAAATGCGAAGCATAATATATGCGTTTTCAACAGGAATACAAGTTACTGCTAACATGAAATTTTATATCGTTCAACTTATTATCTTTTTTTTACATTATTTATGTACGAAATAATAACAATAATTATAGATTATCAGAATAAAAAACATAATATCCTAAAATCCAAAAAAGAGTAGAGGTGTTTCATTGATCTTACGTTTTTCGTTCTTTTTTTATTGTTTTAATAATTTTGTTAGATTTAGGGCTGATTCATCATCAGAGGGGCAATCCTCGTAATTTTAAGAACGTTCACAATTTGACCTCAGTCTCAATCTGTTAGAAACAACTTTAATTTCCATAAGTTTTTGATATTTTTATGTCGCCGAGATGAGACTGCGATCAGATTTAGGACAGATTTTTTAACAATCACGAGTACTTAAATCGAGGAATAATTTTGAAATTTTGTCAGAGAATTTATACGATGGAAACATCAGCCCTTGATTTTTTTATTGTTTTTATTTGACCCAAATAAAATATTTTTCATTTTTTCTTTTAATTATCATGAAAGTATTTGTCAGAGTTTATCTTAGACATTATTGACATCGGTAAAGGAGCTCATCGCTGGCCTTTTGTTTAGACCAAAGAATGCTGCCAGCAACTTGAGCACTTTTCCTGTTGACAGCGATGCGGATAAATTTTTGATGTCCTATGATTGTTTACTTTTTTTTAAATTCATGTACTATCGCCAAAATCTATATCTGACCACCGTAAGGACTATTCCTGCTTGCAGCGCATATTATTAGGTCGACCTAAAAAGGATCCTCTTTTGTTTTACTTACGGACGCAGCTGTGGTCATCATGTGCACGGGATTTTGTTTTCAATATGGTCAGATGTAGGTTTTTGCGATAGTACAGACCCCAGCCAGCACATCAAGCTACTACAATCTGTCAAATTTCTTTAATAGATTTTCAACTTTATTAGCTAAAGCATTAGGTTCAAGGTTGAGAGGGAAAATTTGACAGTTTCTTGTAGCTTGACCTGCAGCTGGCGTCTGTACATATTATTATTGATTATTTGTTGAGATTATTTTCACAAAAACCAATAAAACGCCTCCAAGATAAAGAAATTTTTGGCTTCAGTGGACATTTTGACTTAATACTAGTAAGTATGATTTTTAACGAAATGCTGCCTGTGCTGTCCGATCTAGCTTGAGGAACTGTTAACATTATTATAGATTTATTTTTTTAAATGAATAAAGTATAAAAACAATCTCATAAAAGATTAAAAAAAAAAAGGCAGCCTAAAGCGACACAATGCAATGAGGTCAAATTAAATTAGCTAGCAACACCTCACATACGTGATAGCTATCGATCCTACTAATATTATAAACGCGAAAGTTTGTAAGGATGGATGGATGTTAGTTACTCTTTCACGCAAAAACGACTGAACGGATTTGGATGAAATTTGGCACACGGATAGTTTATAACCAGGAATAACACATTGGATACTTTTTATCCCGATATTCCCACGGAATCGAAACTTATTCGGGCGAAACCGCGGGGCGCAGCTAGTATCTAAATAAAAATTATGGAAACAATACTTTTCCAATTTTAGGTTATTGCGTCTTATTGCAAGTAATAATTTATTTATTTATTTATGTACAAACAAAACACTTATAAGAGAAAAATACAGAAAGACAGAAGAGCAAAATAATACTACCTACTTATTTCTTTTATTTTTTAGTTTGAATCATAATAATTTTATCGCATTGCATCGCATCGCATTAGGCGTAACTATGGTTTTATTTGAAATATAAGGTACAATTGTGCAGACAGAGGCAGACAGCAAAGAATAGCTACAAGTATAAAATGCAATTGATTTTCAAAAACAACTAAAAAAAAGTATTTAAAATACCGTTTCCTGATTACAAAAAAAAAATGAATAATTTAAATAAAAACAGTGATTGTTTGTAAAAGAAAGTTAAATTAAAACATTACGACACGACAAGCTATATTATAAGAATTTGCGAAAAAAAAACCGATTTTAAAGGAAAATATTTTAAAAAAAAATCTAAAATAATAATGATAAAAAACACTTTCACAATAATTCTGTACAAACTAAGCGTTTTCTGTATCGCTATTCACATTGCCCGGGCAATGTTGACAACACGGGCAAAGTTGATATTAACTATACAGCGTTTATCAGAAAGTTGTGGTCAAATTTAAGGGTGTGGTACAGACCGTCAAACTGGACAACTTCTTCCATGGGACTGTAGAGGTATGAGGAACAGGGTGTAAAGTTCACTCATCCTCCATAGAAAAGGGAGGATCCTCCGACCAGACGGGTGATGTGTTTGGCAACTACCCGATTATTCATGGCGGGCCGTTGTATATATGCTAGTTGCGCGGTAAACTCTGCTTGCGCGATGCAGGATTTTTGCGTGACGTACGTGTGATACGTAGTTCGCATGTGGCGATGTAGATGTCGCCACAAGCAATAAATAAAAATTTCCTCACGATGTTTTCCTTCACCGTTTTGAGAGCAGCGGTGATGAAATAATTTACAAAAAGCAAAGCGCCTGTCTGGGTTCGAACCCACGACCTGAAGCTCGTAAGTCGCTGCTTCAAACACCTACTCGACCCAAATATATAGAACGGCTGATTATTTTATTGCGATGTAAAGAAAATATAAAATATGTAGTTGTAGTTTATTACGATGTTGGTCCCATGGAGAAAGTTATTCAGTTTAATGATCTGTACCACCAACCTTAAAAACGATCAAAGCTTCCTGATACACGCTGAAGATAAGAAATATACAAATACATGTAGGAGATTCTTGTCACAATAAAACTTTTCCTTTAAATTCGGTTCATGATTTAAAAAATCATAAATAAGTTGTGATTTTTAAACATTTAGTGCCATCTTGAGTCTTAAAAGTTTTATTTGTTATAATTTGAATAGTAAGTTTTCCATCAGTTTCTTCTTATTTTACAAGGCACCTGAAATTAAAAAAAGAACATTGTTCAATAAAAATATAAATTTGTAGATAAACTTAGGCTACGCACTGACAGGTGGATTAATTAGCGCCTTTTTTTCGGTAGGAAATCAAAAAATAACTTCTCCCGTGTCAGACTTTTACAGACTAAAACCCACTCATGTTCCTCCAGTTGCCTGTGCCAGGGGCCAGAGTAACTCTTTCAAACAACCCGACCCTGGATTAATAAATTAGCGCCTAGAGCATAGGTTCTCAACCTTATTTTGCTCACCGGCCAGTTAGAAAATTTTTTTTTTTTTCTAGATCCCCCAATTTTTTTTACTTAACATCTGTAGTGTATCTGAAACAGCTACAGTTTGCCATTATATTTAAACGTGTAATATGATATAGTCGTAAGATAGGGTATATAATTTTCTCTGGGTCTTCTACTGCTCCCCTGAAAGTCTCAAACGCCCACGAGGGGGTGTTATCGACCACGTTGAGAACCTATGGCCTAGAGTTATGTGTGTGTTATAGTTGTCTTTGGTCACTGGCCCTGACATCTAGCAATAGACAAAATTGACAACTTTTTGTATGCTTGAGTACGAGGCTTTTGACTAAGTTGTTCGTGTATATTTTATGTCTATTTTTATTTGTAATGTTCGTTTTGTTTGTGCAAAATAAACAATTTTTCTTCATTTTTCTTTTAGAGCCTAGTGATTTTACATCTTTCGACATACGCTAGGCGACTAGTGAAGGCGTCAAGCCCGCAGTGCGGCCGGTTGCGAAAATTCTAGAGCGTTCGTTTCACTTCGATACTTGCAAGGTGACTCGCTAGGCTCTAGGCCAGGGATGGCCATCCTTTGGAAAGTTGCGCGCCAACCATAGATCACTAAAGAAGTCACGGGCCATAGGTACATAAGAGGTAGATAATAGACGAGTGAGTTGCGATAAAATTGTGACTTACAACATTTTGTTATACATTGCTTGTAGACAACGCAATCTTATATGAAAGGTGCGCAAAACAGACAGTGGACCAAATCTATCTTGAAAGTCCCATCTAACATATATTTTTTCGCGTTAGGTTTTAATCTACATGCAAGAATGCTAGTCTTTCTTATTGCTGTGAACTGAGAATTAATATCTAGTTTTTTTTCCAAAATATTTTGCGGGCCTGATCGGGCTGCATCCGGCCCGCGGACCGGGCGTTGCCCATATATGCTCAAGACGCTAAACAAACCACCAGTCAGTGCGTACATAGCCTAACTCTTTTCAATAATCATGCTTTCACTTTCCCTGCGTCGTGCGTAATATGCGATTACGCGACCGTTTACATGAATTATGACGTACAGACGCCAGCAGGTCAAGCTACCCGAAACTGTCAAATTTTGCCAATCAACCTTAAACCTTAATGCTTCAGCGATAAAGTTGAAAATCTATTAAAGAAATTTGATAGATTGTGGTAGCTTGATGTGCTGGCATCTGTAAAAACACGACTTGATTGATCGCGGAGAATGTCATATTCATAAAAGGTGGCCCATTTATAGTGATAATTGTTTGTTGTCGCCAACAAAATGTATGGTCGACTGCGTAACCAAGTGGACGCCAGGTGAGCCAGCCACCATACTGGGTCATATTAAATTAGCTAGCGAAACACTGCAATAAAAAAAAAATAAGAAAGATTTTATGTATTTTTCTTAGAGGTCAAAAGACCGTAGTGTTGTTACTTGCATTATGAGTAGATAAAATGTGTTTTATCGTTTTTAAATATAAATACCAATCACGTCTGTGAACTGTGAAGTTTATCCAAAAAAAAACGGACTTAATACAGACATTTCAAGTAAATACACTAAAAACAGTCAATTGCCCCACAAAAAAAAATCATCAAGTTTATTTATTTTTTGTTTTATCATATTTAGATATCGATATCCATCACGTCTGCGGAGTTTCGCTAGCTAATTTAATTTAACCCGGTAGACCGTAACCGTTTAGACGTCGCTATGAGGTATGGCTATAACTCTATAGAAGCTTACCACAAAATCTAATTGCAGTATTACTAAGGAATTATTTTACGAATTAATACTGTGATGGTTTACACTATTTTAAGTTAATTCAAAATTATGTTGTACAGTCAACCGCACACAGTGTCCTTATGTCGTATCAGTAAGGGCGATTTTTGTAGTGTAAATGTTCCCACTTATATGCAGTTGACTGTACATGTATAGCCTGGTCCATATTCTAAAAAAATCTTACATAAATTAAATTTAACTAGATGAAATCTGACAGATTTAACAGTCACACCATTTGACATAGACGGAGACAGAATGATGTTTTAAATATGTTTAGCACTACATAATTATATTTAGTGATTTGGAGGGGCTAGTGGCTAAGTAATAACAGCCGCACGAGTCGATCAAAGGTCAAGCTACGCTTGCCGCGGTTGGTCAGTGGAGGTGACCATCTTCACATACCAAGAACCCTCCGTGCTTCGGAAAGCACGTGAAGTCGTTGATTCCGGCTGTCATTTGTAAATCTTTAACAGTTACGAGTAGTATGAAGCCTGAAAGTCGGACAACCAGTCTTATAAAGGCTTATCGTGATACCCAGTAACGGGGATGTGGAGGTCGGATAGGCATACGCTCCATGTAAAATACTGGTAATCAGCTGCATCTGGTTACACTGGAAGACGACCCCAACATTGTTGGGAAAAGGCTAGGTCGATAGATTTGAAGAAATCTGACAGAACTGATGCAAAATTTATGCTTGCACATCGTTTTAAAATATGGACCATCATTAAAATTAAAAAAAAAAAACACTAAATAAAATGATTATAGTACCTGTATTTTTTCTCTCCGCTATCGAAAGCATGTCAGTAGTAGCCTGGAGCAAAGGAAATATTACAAAAAATAAATAAAATTTAGCATTGGCAACAAAAAAAAAAACAATTTTGACAAGAACACCGATTCAAAATTCGTACTGAAAGCATATTACAGCAACAATATATATATATAATAATTTTGCATAAACTTGTGTTTAGAAATAATTTTGAAAAGATGTTGACTGTGTTTTACAGTGAAATAAAAAATCAAAACGTTTGCTAGTGGAGTGTCTTTAAAAATGTGCTAAAGAGATCCAAAGCGTTCTGTTAAAAAAAAAAAATGTTTGTATATTTCACATTTATGTACATTTCAATAGCAGAGTAAAAGTGTAGCCTCTCTCCGGTCGTGTCGGCTTGCCGTCCCATCGAACTATGAGAGTGAGGCAAGAGGGAGTGTACCTGTGTCTGCGCACACGCGCCTGCACTATGATATCTCCTGCGCCGAAGGCTGGTCTCCGTTGAGATTGACCGAAATACGGTCTGGAGGCCTATTTATTTAAAAGTGTAGTTTTATCGGACCCTATCAGAATACCAGCGCCACGGTATTTATTTTTTAAATATCGCAGCGTCATGCTGAGATAGGAGCCTTTTAAGCTTCGCAATGGTCTTTTTGTTTTGTTTTTAATTGTTTTTTTTTTACTATTTGTATTTCCTGTGTCGTAAATAAAACAATTCTTTCTTTCTTTTCTTTTTTATTGTACAGTGTAATTTGAATACCTCGTTTTGCAAAGAGGCGGAATGTGTCGCGATAGTGTCCGTTCACACAGACCGACTCGGAGAGGAGAGTATCATTTTTACCGCGTTTATAAAAGAGTTGTGGGTCATTGAAATAAGGTTGTTGTTTTCACGTCACTGCACGTTAGGTCGGCTCTTAAGCATTCTCATTTAAAAAAGAAGTGACATGAAAAAATCAACTTCTTTTTAAAAAAGAATACTTTTCTGTAAATCCACTATACAAAGTGAAAAATAACTTTAATTTCGGAAGTCGGTGTCAAAAAAAACGAAAATGCGAACCCAACAACACCGACTTCCGAAATTAAAGTTATTTTTCACTTTGTAGTGTATTTTTTGGTCAATTGTTCAATAGTTTTTTTTTTTTTGTAAAAATGTTTTTTTTTATTTTAATTCTAATATACTGGTTGATTTGTAATAACCGCTGTACTATTTAGGGCTGATTTTTCAATCGACAGATAATTTTGGTTTGTGGAATAAAATTGACGTCTGACAGATTTCGTATGGAAGAACTGTCAAAATTTCAAAATTATTCCTCAAATAAAATTATCTGGCGTTGGAAAAATCAGCCCTTAATGTGATAACCTAATCGCCACTTTGTACACCAGTATACACGGTAAACAACCTTGGAATCAATAATACTAACGGTTGCGGTCACTTCAAAGACAAAAGGTAGATCGAAGTTAACCTTGGCCTCGATAGCTAGACTAGTGTTTAATACCTAGTCTGGGGCTTTTTAGACCGTTAAAGGCAATATTTTCTAGTTTTTATTAGTGTTGTAGTTTATAACCAATAGAATCCATAATAATTTTATAAATGTGAAAGTAACTCTGTCTGTCTGTTACGTTATAAATTTTGACGATATAAGGCATATTAAATTAAGTCTATTCAAACTTATGTTTCAAATAGATGTTATTAAAAGTTAAAACAAATATCAACTTTATTATAATAGCAATTAAGTTGCTTTCAGAGTGACTAGCACTAATGAGAAAATTATAAAAATGCTTCAAGTTGCAGCGTAATCTGAACTTTATTGTGTGGGAATTAAAGTAATTTTACCATAAACTCATACTTGTTTACATTTTTGGCAATTAAGTCGCGGACGCAGATTAGGTAGTTGAGAGTTTGACTTTGAAAAGTTGTAAAACTGAACTTTAGGTTTACTACTTAGGGTGCAAGCCCACGAATGTCAATTTTTTTTTTTTTCGTAAAATTGCGAATTTCGCGGGCCGCTTTGAAGGAATCACCTTAAGAGGGAAGCGCCAGGGTAACCTGAGAAATTCAAATTTTCTTACGAGTTTTGCAATTTGTATGTCAGTGCCCGGTTGTGTGTTGAACAAAATATGATTCGCGACCGTAACAAGTATGTACATACAGAATTATAACCATTAAAATCATCAATACCACCCTCCTATAATCCTATTGAATGACTATTTCATGAAATATCAATCAATATGCGGAGAGGTTTTTAATTATTTTAATTACACCTTAAGGTCAATTCCGTAATTAACAACGTTCAAAATCAAGTCGCAATCTCATCTCAGCGACAACCAATGTCAGAAATGTAAGAAATGTAAGAAATGAATGAAAGAAATTTCGTTTATTTACGGTAAACATGACGCAAAAACGAACATAAAACACAATAAAAAAAATAAGAGAGTATTGTGTGGTTAACATGCGTCACATCCACGTAAAGCGGCTATCGCTCAGCATTATGCTGCGACTCTATACAAGACAGAGCCCCAGCGCTGGTATCAGCGACAGCCGGCGCCGGCGGTAGAGAAATTAGAGGTATTTTTCGCAGATTGAGACCGAGATCAGACTGTGAACGTTCTTAAAATTACGAGAATTTCCCCTCTGGTCTCATTTTCATGAGTTGTTCACTCCCATAAAGTATATTCTCCCTCGTTAAACCTGACGCTGTATTTAGGAAGAAATCCAATAAAAATATTGAAAAGTGTTAGTGTTGTTAATAATGTAGCCAGAACAGAAAATATATAATTATTAGTTAACATACAGAGACTGCAACCCGTTTGAAGTGAGACAGTTTAGAACCATGCATACAATACGGCCTTTTATCGCTGCAAAAACCTGTATTTGTACAGTCTGGGAAAATAATTGTTAAGCAAATTGACACCCTACGTCAAATTGACGTATTATAGTCATTTCAAATAGTTAATACTGCATACAGCATTTAATACTGGTATTTAGCTAGGTTAGGTTAGACTGGAAGCCAACCCCAACATAGTTGGGTACAGGCTAGGCAGATGATGTCGAGTCATTTCATACAGCTGTCAAAAATGACAGTTGCGATTTGAATATAGGTACGGCCATTTAAATAGGTTGAAAGACACTGAACGTGTGTATGTGTTTATTATTCCAGCGTTTGGCACTCGTGGGTTGCAGCCGAAAATCAGCGTCAGGTGGTACACCTTGTGTTGTATCTGACATTATGCTGAGACGAGGCCCTTTTGGCATTATCATCTTTGTTTTCTGTTTTTATACTTTTAAGGTGTATTTATTTTGCTGCAATGCCAATAAACGCATCTTATTTCAAAATAAAAGTTTTATTGATATTATGTCTATTCAAACTTATGTTTCAAATTGACGTTATTTCAAGTTAAACAAATATCAACTTTATTTTAATGGCAATTAAGTTCATTTCAGAGTGACTAGCACTATTGAAAAAGTTATAAAAATGTTTGAATTTGTAGCGTAAACTGAACTTTATTATGTAGGAGTTAAAGTTATTTTTCCATAAACTCATATTTGTTTACATTTTTAGCAAATAAATCGCGAATGCAGATTTGTGTTCCTCAAAGTGTTGGTAGTCAATTTGTTTAACAATCAATTTCCCTGACTTCCCATACGAACAAAGCGATCCCACACTCACATTCGATATACAGGACAAACACGTTTCATTCAAGACATCACGATATCAATAAAAATAATAAAAAAATATATTCATTATTTACAAAAAAGGCATACTTACCTTTTTAGTATATTGTACAAAAACACTCGCGTTTTTTTTTTTTAAACGGGCAATGTTAATATCGTACTAACCAAAATTCACTTTGACCGGGCGGAGTTGATAATTAAACGTCCATCAAAAATGAAGTATATGAAATGTAAATTAATATTTTAAAGTTCGAAAAATTAAGAAAAAGTAAAAAGATTAAAAAAAATAATAAGTACCTACTTAATTTATATTAAATATTTTAATATAAAAAAAAAACCGGCTGGAGTTGATTAATGATTGAAATTCCATCAAAACTTACAGAATATTACAAAAAGAAAATTTATTTTACAGTTCTATTATGAAAACGAGAAAAAATAAATTATTTAAAATATATTTATAAAATCTATTAAAAAAATCTACATTATGTATAAATATTATTTTAATACCGGTCAAAGCATTATCAATATTAATTATAAAAGACAGTTAATATTTTAGTTTTTAACTTGAAGAACTAACTTTTAATTTTATCCTATGATATGCACTTTTATATATTAATATATTAAATAATAAAGCTTATAAGCTAATAGGTACAGCTACATTTAATAATATAAAATAAAACCATGAAGAATAAGCATGCTTAAAACATAAGGATAGGGTTCCATGGGCAGTAGCGAAGCGAATGCTATTTACATCTTCTCCGAGTTTATTTCAGTCTTTCATAACAGAGTAGTCGGCTAAGTAAGACCGAACTCAGGCCATCTTATCTAGACCTTCGAGCCAGACCTAGCCTAAACCTTCGAGCCAGACCTAGCCTAAACCTTCGAGCCATTTAGTGAATTTTGAACTTTATTTCAACAAACGCAAAGATCTTAATGCAAATTTGACAACTCGGACTCGGGTTAACTCGGGTCAGTTTTTGTAATAAGGACTTGTAACTTTGTCGGATTATAGTTCGAAATTTGAATGATTCTTGACTCTGCGCTGAAAGTTGTCGCGGTTATGAAAATAAAATAGCTGTTCCATACATTTGGCAGTGTTTTGTTTTTTTTTTTTGTGACCGACGATCTATAGCTTTACATTCGCTTCACTACATCTTGAAGTAGAGTCGAAACCTTATTTTAATAAAAATGTTAGTATATTCTATATAAGCCTTTATTAACACCAGCATAAGAAGGCATTTTAAGACGCAAATATGAAAGACATCCCAAACACACAATTTCTTACATAAACACAGTCCTATAGTACAGCCCGATTCAAACTTTATGACGGCTCTGAACACGAGGCGAGTTGCTGCGCAGTAACAAATTCAGGTGTCGGCGGGGGTGAGGGGTGAGGTACTGCGCAACGAGTAGCGCACTTCAGAACCGCAACTTAAATTGACAGCTACGATCGACCTTTTTTGTCAACATGACAATGGCGCCGATTCCCTTGTTCATAAACTAAATTTAAGTTCGCGCACTTCAGAGCAGACATAAAAATTGAATCGGGCTGTACTCAAAATCTACTAAAACTGAAAAACAACCAAATATTACTACGGTACTTTTAATATTCTTTTTCTTGTAAGCCCTTCGTCTATCTTGGTACAGACGCCAGCAGGTCAAGCTACCCGAAACTGTCAAATTTTCCCAATCAACCTTGAACCTTAACGCTTTAGCGATAAAGTTGAAAATCTATTAAAGAAATTTGACAGATTGTAGTAGCTCGATGTGCTGGCGACTGTACTATAGGGAAACCTTTGGAAGGCGTACAAGGGGCCGAAGCCACCTCGCTTAGGCCCGTTTAGGCACTGTATGTTTAGCAATTATTTAAAGTTTAGGAGCTAAAAGACGTTTTTACATGCAGAAGAAAAAAAAAAATTGAAAATATAAAACTACCTAATTTTAACGCAATTTTTTTGGTTGAAAGCTCATTCCCTCTACAACTATTTAAACTCTGCCCAAACTGAAGCAACTCTGCGCTGGCTACAGTGGGGTAATTGCGTAACACACTATCAGTAGTAGCAATGGCTTTCATTTTGACAGTTCAACAACATTCATTGCGTTATTTACGTTGTTGAGCAGACACATTTTTCGAACATATGGAGCAATGGATTAGCAATATCCTTCAAAATTATTCAGATTATGATTGATAGTGCGTTACGCTATTAGGGTCCTAGACTAAACGCGACTTCTTAGGCCGTTGGTACAGACGCCAGCAGGCCAAGCTACCCGAAACTGTCAAATTTTCCCAATGAACCTTGAACCTTAATGCTTTAGCGATAAAGTTGAAAATCTATTAAACAAATTTGACAGATTGTAGTAGCTTGATGTGCTGGCGTCTGTACACGGCACGGTTTCTTTACGATACGGCGAATAAACCGCACCGTACAAAAGTCGTGTCCGTCAACAAGCTTCCATAGTGATCCATACAACACTGACGACCGTACCTACACACGGCGAATAAACCGTAGCCGTTCACAGCAAGAAAAACGTCTGGCGTAAAAAAAACAATCGACGCGCGCAGTCGCATCCTGCATCTTGCGTAGGATTCACCTCAGTATGGCTAGAGTTTTTATTTACATGCTATTATACCCTGTCCATTAGGTAAACCGTTTTTTTGACAGATGGAACTAGTGATTGCAGCAACACACAATACATTGACTGATACACGTACGGTATTATAATGTCTGTAAGAAGCCATAAATAAGGTAATTCAATAAGATAAGGCAGTTTATATATTTATTTTACTAAGCATTTTAAAGTTCACTTTTACTTAATCTGGAATATGTACGTTCTAAGACAGCTGTAAAAAAACGGTTATAGGTAAACCGTTTTTTGACAGCTATCTGGACAGGGTATACAGTGCGTCTAGAAGCCCCGGTTGGTCTCGGCTGTCATTCGTAGATCTTTGACAGTCGTTACCGGTAGTTGGCAAGAGTGAAAGTCTGACAACCAGTCTTTACCGCGGGGTACCGTGTTACCCAATAATTGGATTTTCGAGGACGAGTCGCTCCATGTAAAATACTGAGGGGCAATTCCCTTATTTTTCGCAGTCTAATCTCATTCTCAATCTGTCAAAAATACCTCAAATTTTCGTTGATTTTTGCCAAGTTTTTGACATTGATTGTCGCTAGATGAGATTGCGACTAGATTTTAACGTTTTTAGTTGCGGGAATTGTCCTTCTGGTATTTAGCAGCATCCGGTTAGACTGGAAGCCGACCACAACTTAGTTTGTAAAAGGCTAGGCAGATGATGAATGCGTCTAGTAGTATTTGGTTGTAAGTAGCCCATAAGTTCCCATATTAACCCGTAGTTCTCATATTAACCCACAGTCCCATATTAACCCTGGTTCCCATATTAAACCCTGGTTCCCATATTAACCCATAGATTTAATAGTAACCCATCACCACCCAAGGTGTACATAACAAAGTGCTCCTACCTTGTTGACCGTAGCCACCGGGTGCTCCGTAGGCCGGGGGCGGAGGCCCTTGTCCGTACGCGCCATATGCGGGGGGTTCCGCCTGGAATAAAATAGTTTTTGATGTTATCATTTTATCCGCCTGGAATAAAATAGTTTTTGATGTTATCATTTTATTTTTATAATTCAAAGTCGACCGGGATAGGAATACGACGATCCGTTCCATCACAAAGATAACTGACGTCACTTGGAAAGCTGCCGCGCTAAAATGGAACTGGGCTGGACACATCTGCCGTAGGTCAGACGACCAATGGGCCCCTCTTAACGGCAAGCGACATCGCGGTAGGCCCAGAAGCAGATGGCGGGATGAGCTGGACTCCTTCAACAATAACTGGTCTAGGAGAGTAGGGATATCTTTGCCCTGCAGTGGGACATCACAGGCTTTTAATAATAATAATAAATCATTCAAAGTCGTGGCCGGCCAAGAAAGAGACGGCGAGATTGAAGGATTTGGGGGGAGACCTTTGCCCAGCAGAGGGACAATAAATGGTACCAACAAAATAAAAGTAAAAGTCAAATCATTTATTTCAAATAGGCACATAAAAGACGCTTTGAACGTCAACACTAAAAGAAAATTCTCTCTCAAAGAGGATTCTAGTCGCCCCTTCCAAAAGGTAGTATCGTATGGAGAAGAATGGGCAAGAAACTCCACCATTAATTACTCTTTTATAATATTTTTAAGACATGAATTAATTATGTGTGATGACGATGTACTATCGCCAAAACCTGTATCTGACCACCGTAAGGACTATTCCTGCTTGCAGCGCATATTATTAGTCGACCTAAAAAGGATCCTCTTTTGTTTTACTTACGGAAGCAGCTGTGGTCATCATGTGCACGGGATTTTGTTTTCAAAATGGTCAGATATAGGTTTTGGCGATAGTACTTATCTAGAATAAAATTACTACAAATATAAAAGCTGTGTTAAATTTCCCATCGAAAAAAATCAATACTAATATTATAAAGAGGTATAATTTGTTTGTTGTATGTATGTAGGGGGTAATCTCCGGAACTACCAGACAGATAAAAAAAAATCTTATTGCATTTGATAGCCCAATTCTTAAGGAAGGTTATAGGCTATCTAACATCACGCTACGATCCTTAGGAGCCGAGCAAAATGAAAAAATGTCAGAAAGAACACTTAAGTGAAAACGAAGTAGTAGGACGGGCGGCGATGGGATGCGACGCGGTGGGCCGAAATTTCACGAGGCCCCAATTTGAGTTTGTTACCTACAATATTTCTTCTCAGAGTAGTCAGATAGGAAACGCCGACCTTATGGAAGTATGAGGAACAGGGTGTAAAGTTCACTCAACCTCCATAGGAAAAAGAGGATCTTCCGAGCAGGCGGGTGTTCTGTCTGGTGGGCTACTGCCCAACGATTGGTGTCGGGACGTTGTATTTATGCTAGTTGCGCGGTAAACTCTGCTTGCGCGATGCAGGATTTGCGTGACGTACGTGTAATACGTAGTTCGCATGTGGTGAAGTAGATTAAGCATTAAATAAAAATTAAATAAAAAAGGCCGTTTTATACGTTTTAACGTCTATACTTCAAAATGCATACAACTACGCCAGTTTTTTTTTGTTAATATTTTAAATTAAATTTTTTTGTGGCTTATTTTTTTTCTAAGTATCGAAAAATGTCATTTTAAAAAACCCTGTCAAATACACACAGGAAAGTATACGCACCATATACATCTGCTGCGGCGGAGGCTGGGCCCCCTCGAAGCTGATGAGCTGTATCATGACGTCACCATCCACGGTCAGGTGCGAGATCCTTTGGAATGGGATCCGGTGAGGGAACTCGCAGAAGTGAGCGCCGTTTAGTGCTACCTGGTGGTCACAAATAATCAAGCTGTATTCTCATAACATCACGCCTACATATATTCCCCGAAGGGTTAGGCAGAGGTACACGTACCCACATTTGACCAGTAAGTCCCATGTAATAGGGGACGAGCCTATTGCTATCAACCGGGCACAAATCCAGACTCCGGGTTTTTACTAAGAAATGTCAGAAGGACCACCCAATACCCAATACCACTTTGCCCGACCCGGGAATCGAACGCAGGACCTCGTGGTCAGCACTAGACCAACGTAGGCGGTTTTTACTTAGGACTCTTTACGAATTTTAAATTAAAAAAAAAAAAAAATGAATCTAAGCCTAGGTTCGCACATTTTCCCGAGGCGATTATATTTCACGCACTGGATTTGCAACGCTCTGCCTGGCGCCGAGAGTTGAAAATCCAACTTTGTGTTTTTTTTTGTCGCGCTGGAATGCGCTCTGTTGGATTTTCAACGCTCGGCTCAACACCGACAGTTGAAAATCCTTGCACGGTGAAATCCCGCCGCGATACTTTTCCGTCCGTGCGAACGTGCTAAAACAACAAATTTGTTCCTCACCTTCAATGCATGAGGCTCACACAGAACCAATGCCTCGAACTGGTCTCCCCTGTTCAAAGGCATGCCACCGTTGGTCTCCTCAACCCCCCAGTTCATAGCCGTCAAGTGGTTCCGTACGACACACATCTCCGGGAAGCGGAAGTTCAAGTGCAAGGCGATGTCGTCGCGAGGATCCGTGTTGGGACCGCATTGGAGGTTGATGGCAAATCTGGAGAAAAATAAGACAATATTAGACCTGCATTTCTCTGACGATTTGTATTTCGTGATGTCCCAGTGGTTAAGGCCTGTAAGCGCATCACATATGCGCGTGAAGGGCCGAAGGGAAGGCGACTGGCATCGGGGTCTCGAACCCAGTACGAGACGGCCGCTCCGCGCCCTCGACTCCACTCAGCTCACAGACGTGTTCCACTTCGGGCATTTCATTGTTATATTTGCTACGTTGATATTGTAAATTATGATATTAGGTACATCTATTTTAATACATTCCACTACTTCTTTTATTATAAAGTCCCGATTGAGCCTAACCAATGGTCTTTCGAATGGGCCCGCGTGGTGGATTACGGCCCACTCCCTCTCATAAAGAGGAGGCCTGTGTTCCAGCAGTGGGAACATTATAGGCTGATTATTTTATGCAATGGTCTTTCGACCCGGATTATTGATTGGGCTCAATCAGGACTTTCCCCTCGGTCAATCACGCACATACGAGGGTGACACTGAAAGTTCTTAGAAAATCGAAAACTGAACAAATTAGCAAGTTATTAGTTTTATTATATCTTTTCATAATAGTGTCCATTTACATCAATACATCGCTGCATCCGATAGAACCACTGAGAAAAGTACTTTGCCCACTCGTCCTTAGGGGTCCTCCTCCTGGAAGGAAACACCCAGACAGCAGACTGTCTCATAGTTTCAGGATCATAACAATAAATCCAGCTTTAGTCACCCGTAAGTATGTCAAACGCAGCTTGTGAGTCACCTCCGTTAAATCTTTGAACCATTTCACGACACCAATCAACACGACGGAGCTTTTGGGCCTCTGTCAAATTATGAGGTATCCACCGGGCACAAAACTTCCTGACCGCTAAATATCCATGGAAGATTTTGTGCACTTGACTCATACCGATGCCTTAGCTTGTCCGAATCTGCTGATAAGTCACTCTTTTGTCAGTCTCTATCATATGCCGCACAACACTGATGTTATCTTCAGTCGTCGCCGTAGAAGGCCGTCCCCCAGGCAGATCATCGGTGAGATTAGTGCGACCACGTTTAAACTCATTAAACCAGTTGTAAACAGTGGCACGAGATGGGGCTTCATCGTGAAAGGCCAATCGAAGTCTATCATAACTTTCTTGTTGACATAAATGACATCGAAAGTCATAAAAAATCATTGTACGAAAATTTTGTTGCGTTAAATTCATGCTGACGTGACGCAGACAATTTTCAATTTGCCGCCAAATCGTAAACAAATGACAAATTAATAAAATACATACACAATAATATTGGCAAAGAGTTCCATTTTCAAAATTTGAACTTATTTTTTTTTATATCGTTTACAAGTGGCCAGTTCTAAAAACTTTCAGTGTCGCCCTCGTATATGATGTTCCAACAGGCCTTTCATGCACAAAGTTGTGGGTTCAAATTCGGGTAAGTACCAATGCGACTTCTTCAAGTAAATATGTACTTTTTGAGTTTATCTTGGACATTACTGAAATCGGTGAAGGAAAACATCGTGAGAAAACCGTGACTGATCTGACCGAGACCGAGTCTGATATCGCCAACCCGTCTTGAGTAGGCGTGGTGATGAAGACTTACCTCTGAGCGCCAGGGGGGCAGCTACCCTGCACCCTGATCATGCGACCAGGGTACATGCCAGCGGGGATCGGGTGCACACATGGTATTACCTGAAAAAATACAAAACATTGATTAGATAATTGTTTTTTTTATTCTGGCCGGCCTGCTGGAGGGCTATGCTTGGAGTTTCCCTGCGTAATCGAATCAAAAATGTAGAGATCCGTAGAACCAAGGTAACCGACATAGCACGAAGAATTGGCAAACTTAAGTGACAGTCGGCAGCACACAGTGCTCGTAGAACTGATGGCCGATGGGGCCAAAAGTTTAAAATCTAGTCGCAGTCTCATCTCGGTGACAAACAAATGTCAAAAATGTAGGGAAATTAGAGGTATTTTTGAGAGATCAGACTGAACGTTCTTAAAATTACGAGAATTGCCCCTCTGGAGTAGCGACCGCATACCGGACGTAGCGTTGGAAGGCCTCCCACAAGGTGGACCGATGCCTTTGTGAAGGCCGCAGGAATTAGCTGGATGCGAGAAGCACAAAACCGATCGAAGTGGCGTTGCTTGGGGGAGGCCTATGTCCAGTAATGGACGTACTTCGTTAAGAAGTTTCGACGTAACGTACACCCTGACACCTAACGATGCAACACTTTATCTAAGGGTCGGGCAATACATAAATAATAGGCAAGTGCCAAATAGATAAGTGTTATATACATAACATTAACAGTTGATAAGCAGGTCAATGACTCGCTTATCAACTGAGGACTAATACAGGTGACTTGATAGTCGTGCGCGAGTGCTTGAGTCCGTTAAATAAAGCGTGCATAATCATAATCTGCCTATCCTGTTCCCACTGCTGGGACACAGGCCTCCTCTCTTCTAGAGGGAGTGGGCTGTAATCTCCCACGCGGGCACAGTACGGGTTGGTAGATGTCACATGTCTTCGATTTTCGGTTCTAGGACATGCCGGTTTGCTCAGGTTGTTTTTCTTCAGCGTTTTGAGAGCAGTGGTGATGAAAATTGACACAAAGTAAAGCGCCTGTCTGGGTGTACCTACGACCTAGAACCTAGAAGTCGCAGCCGTTATCACTTTACCCACCACTGCTCTCTCAACTTACTACGCTATATTCAATGGGAAATTCTACACCATCATGATTCTCCTGCTCTTGTCCCAATTTATTCGTAGTCGGCGCAACGTCTTCTTCTTCGATACTTCTCTAATAGTCGTCAACTCAGTAGTCGCCCCCTTTCTAACCATATCATCATTCACGCAGTCCATCCATCGTTTCTTTGGTCTTCCCCTACTCTTATAGCCATCGAGATTACACGGGAAATTCTATAAATGACGAACGGGAAAACAGGAAAGTTGGACGTACCCACTTTCCTACTTGCGTTCACATATACTTTTCCCCACCAAGTTGGGAATACCTAAAGGATAAAGTGTAAATATGTAATATTATTAAATAATAAACTAGCTGTGCCTGCAATGACGTGGATGTCGGGTACCTATCAATAGTTTGTCGCTAAGAGAATGTGTAGGTCAGGTCTTCCATTGAAAACAAAGAATCCTTTTTATTTTTTTGCGCTTTTTTTCCGACTAATCTCTGAAACGGCTGGACCGATTTTGACGGGACTTTCACTGGCAGATAGCTGACGTTATAAAGAGTAACTTAGGCTTTTAATTTAGAAAAAGAATTAGGGTTCCGCGCAAAAAAAAAAACTTTGAAATCCAATTTGTTTTCCGACACGCACGTGAACAGTCGCTGGCACAACAGATTTATTTTTTGTATTGCTAAATGGGCCTGCTCTTGTCCTCGATCAAGCCTGATGGAAAGCGATGGATGAGGTCTATGATGGATAGAGCGTGCCCAGAAGATGCCTGTTCACTCTTGCTTTGAAGGCAGACGGGTCAAATGTGGGAAGGAACACCGATCGCAGAGAGTTCCACACTTCGGCTGTGCGCATAATAAACGTGGAGGAGTAACGCTGAGTACGACTGGTGTGGATGGTACGCTGCAGTACATCTGGTTGTCCGGTGGTAAAAGGGCGATGGTGGAATGTGGGGGAGTTGTAAAATAAAACCTATGACACAACACCAAGCTAAGCACACGTCAGTGGAAGATGAAGGGCAGAAGTCAGCGCTGAGATGACGGTTAATCTAATAGAGATGTCTTCGTCTCCCTAGCCTTTTCTCAACTATGTTGGGATCGGCTTCCAGTCTAACCGGATGCAGCTGAATACCAGTACTTTAGAAAGAAAGAAAATACATTTATTTATCACAGACTAGAAGACCATTATGTCTTCTCTCTTTCAATACACCAGATACATACATCAGATAAAAACAAAAAATAAAGATCAAATAAAGTGTAAAGTCCGATGTAAGAAATTAGCAGGAAAGTGTGACTCACGACTGCGCCAAAAAAGCCCAGTTCAGCAAAAATGCTAGACAACTAGTGTCTGACGCTGGTTTTCAACTGGACCTGACACGACCTTTACATGGTGCGACTGCCTACCTCCACATCCCACAGAATAGCACGATACCCTTAGTAAGACAGGTAGTCAGACTTTCGACCGTCCGACGACTCGTAACGACTGTCAAAGATCTACGAATGCCAGCTGGAATCAACGGTTTAATGTTCTTTCCGAACCACGGAGGGGTTTCGGTATGTAAAGATGGTCACCCATCCACATACCGACCTCGTCAAGGTGGTAGGGTAGGTGGAGTTTCTTGCCGGCTCTTCTCCATAGAAAATGGACCATTGGAACCGTGCACCTAGCTTCTGACGTTTCATAAGTCCCCATGTAGGTTTATGTGAAATAAAATATTTTTATGTTATGTTCACTGAGATACCTAATACGAGTCTGTGATGCTCCGATGTCGGATAACAGGAAGACACAATCAATAATACAACCGACGTCACAACGAACTGCGCTGGTACAAGGCCATAGGGCAATCATTAGTGAGACTAGAGTACAAGGTTAGGTCGTACGGGTTAGGGCTGGGGTTTTAAGGAGCAGCGGTGTTCCAGTGGTAACGGGCCCGACTTACGAGCTGTCGGTCGAGGGTCCGAACTAAGACTGGCAGAACCAAAAATTCGAAGACATGTGACATCTAGCAACCCGCACCACATGATAGAATATAGCCCACTGCCTCTCGAAGAAAGTAAGGCTGTAGCCTTCACAGTTTTTGAGAGCAGTGGCCATGATATAATTTACACAAAGTAAAGCGCCTGTCTGGATTCGAACCTACGACCTACAGCTAAGTCGCGGCAGTTGCCACTGGACCACCACTGCTCCCAAAATATATATGACTCAGACATTATTCTAGTCTAATTTTAGATCTGACTCCAACCGAAACAAATGATACCAGCTGGGGTTCAAAGATTCAAACAAACAATAAAAAGAAAGATTATTCCGTCGTTATTAATATGGTCGCAGAGGGGCTCGTGGCGCACTAGGTTCGCGTGGTAGATTACGGCCCACTCCGTCTCACAGAGGGGAGGCCTGTGTAGGAGGAGGCAGTGGGAACGTTATAAATGCTGATTATGATATATTTTGGATATACCATTCATTTTATCGTTTATTACGCACAGTACAATTAATGTATGTACTATTAAATACGTCATTATTTAAATACTACGTGTTTTCTAGACGTAAATAAAGGCTTGCCTACACAGCGCGACTGTGACAACAAGTCGCCGCAATCTGTACGGTCTGTTCCAAAATTATGTGATAGAAATGTAAATAAATGAATCAGAAAGAAGTATGTGTAGGGTGCATCCCTAACATAAGTATTGTCAATGCAAATGTAAAATGTCAATGTAATGCAGAATGTCAAATTAAACTTAAATGCATCAAATGTCAGTGAATGCTCAACGGGATGAATCTAAATAAAAATGCAAGTTGTCCGACTCAAACCACGTCTAATTGAACACTAAATGTAATATACATAAAATGCATAGAATAATGCAATGTGTCAGTGTCAATGCACCGCCAAATGTAGGTCGCGTCAAAGTGCAAATACGTGAGCCTACTGGCTAACTAACTGCAATAAAAATATTTTAAAAAACGTACAGACGCCAGCAGGTAAAGCTACCCGAAACTGTCAAATTTTCCCAATCAACCTTGAACCTTAATGCTTTAGCGATAAAGTTGAAAATCTATTAAAGAAATTTGACAGATTGTAGTAACTTGATGTGCTGGCGTCCGTACTACGTGCACCGTACAGTACGTAACTGTGGATGCCAATTTTTAGTGTCACTTACTAATTGGGTGCTTTGATTTTGATTATTTGAATACTTAGACCCAAAATTAATCACCTTAGAGGTGATTCTAATTTGACACATTCGAGTTTTATTAGATAGCCTCAATTTAATAACATATTCAAAGAATTATTGTTGAAGGAAGTGATGAGTTAAACAGTTGAAATCTTCTAAATACAGATGAATATGTTACTCATTTCCGTTAGTGACTGATTGCGTAAGAATTTAACCTGAACAGGGTTTGTTTACACTTTCTTCAGTTACTTTTGGAACAGACCATAGGATCGCACGGGATCTCGCGAGAACTAGCTCATGCCGTGTTATAAAAATTGCCATTGTTGATCATCATCATCATCATCATAATTTCAGAAAGACGTCCACTGCTGGACAGAGGCCTCCCCCAAGCACCTCCACCACTTCGACCGGTTCTGTGCTTCTCGCATCCAACAGGTTCCTGCGGCTTTAACGAGGTCGTCGGTCCACCTTGTAGGACGCTACGTCTTCCGATACGCGGTCGCAACTCCAGAACCTTTCGGCCCCATCGGCCCTCTATTCCGCGAGCAATGTGCCCTGCCCACTGCCACTTAAGTTTGGCAATTCTTCGGGCTATGTCGGTTACCTTGGTTCTCCTGCGGATCTCTTCATTTCTGATTCGAAATTCCATTGTTGATTGTCACTCCTATATTTACTGAAGGTACCTAATGCGAATTTCGTCGTAAATTAACTTTAGTAGCATCGTCATCAGAATGGCATCACGCGGTTCGCTCACGCCGAATTTGATGACGTCATGCGTCAGCCGCATGCGTCGGTCGAACTTTACCGGAAGGATACGGAAAAAATGTTGCATGTAATAGAAAAAATGTTGCATGTAATGAAAATAAAGAACACTGTGATTTTGACAGACTTGTCTGTGACAGCAACCCAACAGCAACCATATTGTAAGGATTACAAAGCTCACTGTGATTTCAATGTTGATGTACAGACGCCAGCACATCAAGCTACTACAATCTGTCAAATTTCTTTAATAGATTTTCAACTTTATCGCTGAAGCATTAAGGTTCAAGTTTGATTGGGAAAATTTTACAATTTCGGGTAGCTTGACCTGCTTTTGTACAGTCAGAAGTAAAATAACTGTGATTTGACTGCCCGGTGGTCGCCACGTACTGGGCAAAGTACTTCGGTAACCCAGGTACCCTACGTGAGAAGGGCAGTAACACCAAGGCGTTGCTGCCCTTCCTTAAGGAGCTGGGGTGGATCGAATAATCGCTTTTCCCATCCGTACGCAAAATACGCGCATTGACTTTTATTTTTATACTAGTAACTTTAATGGTTTAATGTCGCTTTTTGTAATCTTAATTTTATCCTTTTGCTGTGTCCTTACAGGGTCCATATTTTTGTACAGACGCCAGCACATCAAGCTATTACAATCTGTCAAATTTCTTTAATAGATTTTCAACTTTATCGTTAAAGCATTAAGGTTCAAGGTTGATTTGGAAAATTTGACAGTTTCGGGTAGCTTGACCTGCTGGCGTCTGTATCTAGCTTTAAGCTCTTTGTAACATCTTTTTACCGTAGTTCACGTCTTGGAACTCTTATAGTTTCGTAATGTCCGTCCCCCTCCTCCTCTAAAAGCTAAATGGCTGGCTCGAAAAAAGTGAAAAAAATTCATGACAGTAGTCCAGATGATGAACTTTGAAGGAAAACTATAACGGCTTAGATAACTTTGTTAGTTCAGAAGTTATAGACGCCTCAACTTGCAAAATGGGCTTACTTGGAAAACATTGTACAAAAATAACGAAATAATAAGTAAACATGTAAAATATTAAAAATATAATCATAATAATTATCTATTGGTACGGAACCCTTTGTACGCAAGTCCGACTCGCATTTGGCCGGTTTTTTACAATATGAAATGCAAATAAAGAAAATGAATATGACGTGGAGTTGCGGACACCAGCCAGCCCGCCATTACACCTTACCTAAGGAAATGCTATTGTTTGCTGTTGTGATTGCAAAAATAACAACCACAGCCAATCAATCAATCCTTTTTGACAATCAAACTTTTTGACAATTCAAAAGTGCCTCACAAAAACTCTGAACTCAAACTGAGTTTGAATCATGCAAGAAATTATTTTGACAAAAGAAAATATACCCGTCTTATCACAAGGTTTTGTGTTACTTAATGGAGTATGATAGGGAAAAGGTAAAGAACCAATCACTGTGTTATCAGGAAGGCAATAAAAACACAAGATATAGTAAAAAGAAGTGTCTATGGACTTTCTTGCCCGTCCCTCTCCATAGGTACCTACTACGCTTTGGAATGGGCAACCAGCTTCATCTTCCTGACTGACCAACCCCATGGCAATTCAATAGTGCCTAGAATTGTTTTATTTGAAATAAATGGTTTGAAACTGAGAAAACTAAAATGGAGATGGGCCGCCCACACTGTCAGGGGAAAAGAGAAATGTAAAAAAGAGTGACCCTATGGTATTGTGAAGAGCTAGATGAGCCCTTCGAAGTAACAGGAGGAATCAAACAACCATATGATTCCTATATGTTTATATTGACTAAACAATGCACATGTACGACATGCATACAACCCCTATATTACGAAGGACCTTTTAAAAGGCCACCTTTTCCAGACTTTCCTGGAAAAAATAGTTTCAGTAACATCTGGGTTAATGTCAAATTTTGGTGAAAATTACAGATTTTCCTGAAGGCCGTTATAATATGACGGAACCGCTGTCCTGTAAAACCCAAGTTTAACAACTACTTTCTATGTGTGTGTGTGTGTTTCTATAATCATCACAAAAATAACAAAATAGTATGTAAATAATCTAGACTTGCAAAATCCCAGACATTTTCTTTAAATGATGCATGTACGAATCACTGCATCCATTTTAATGCGGTCTTTTACCCTTAGTGTATTAATCTGTGTATCTAGGTAGGTACTAAAAACGAGTGTAGTATTTTAGTGATAGCTGCATATCTATTTTAGTACTATTACCTACATTCTGAACATTGGAATCCTATTTTCTATTGGATTTTGGTATGCTTTTAAAGTAGACACTGACAGGTCAGGAATATAAATGTGGAAATTATAAGACAATTTAAATATCTAATTTGCAGAAGCCGATTAAACACGAGTATCAGGCAAATAAAATTTTACTGCAAAAACAAGCAACATTTCCAAGAATGTACATCGAGAATTGAGGAAAAACCGTTAATTTACGCGGACACCGTAAATTACCGTCTCCGTAATAAGCGAGACCTTGGGCACGACGAAATACCAAAGAATACCAATTCCTATTACCGTAAAAGGATCATGATAACTTCGTTATATCAGAACACAGTATTTACATATCACGTAATGTAACTAATCGTACCAAATTGTTCCAAATGCCCTTGAAAACAAGTAAAATGCCGCATAAGATGGCATCTTTCGTAACAACATACAGGAACGTAAAAAGACTTACAGGGTTGTAGATTGGCGGAGCAGCCATTTTTTCTTGGATGTTTTTCGCGGCGGTTAGTCCAAAAACTGATTTTAAAAAGCCTACACAACGTTTTTTGATGATTTACACTTAAATACTAAGCGCCGGATACGCCTAGCGCAATAATATTACACGATTCAATTGAATCAATTCTTTTAATGCGTCATACGTCATATGACGGTGGATGATTAATCCTTGGCGTGATGTGTATTGGTTCTGCTGTGCGAGCGAGATGGAGAGCGTAAATGTTTCGAGAACAAGTGAGATAGTGTCAAATAAAAGCTAATGTTACAAATTATTTCGGGAAATGAAACGCATCTAATAAGAACGTCAAACGTGTTCGAAGTTCGAATTTCATTTTCATAGTTTTGGCCCTTTGGCTTTTGGCAGGATATGACTCTTATAAAGCAATAATAATTAATTTTCTACCAAATAACAATACTGTGTGTGACCCATTGGTTTGGGAAATCCACATGAGAATTATTTGATTGAAATATGAACTACAGTCCGCTACGTGACCGCTTGCCCGGACACGGTTCAGCCCGAGAACCCGTCTTCCCAGAGACATTGAAATGAGCCGCTCTGCAGGGTGGTACGGAATAAACTTATTAATACGTCCACCAATACTGCTGAGCGTGTGCTGGCTTCAGGCGCTACCGTCACCCAATATAGGCACTATGCTGCCATGCTGCTAGAGGTGGGTTTTGTATGAGATTATTTTTCATACTGAATTGCCGGCCCTAAATACTATATTTAAATAAAAATACTTAATAATTTTTATATTTCATAGAATAAAATTTTAAAATTAAAGTTGTACAGACGCCAGCACATCAAGCTACTACAATCTGTCACACTACAGAATGCAGGTCAAGCTACCCGAAACTGTCAAATTTTCCCAATTCACCTTGAACCCTAATGCTTTGATGATAAAGTTGAAAATCTATTAAAGAAATTTGACAGATTGTAGTAACTTGATGTGCTGGCGTCCGTACATACATACCTCTTATTTACCCACCCTGTAGTTAGGAACTTCACCATCAACAAACTAACCTTGTTCCACATACAAGTCCATATGGGTCGTATGTCGTTTAAAGCGACAGATCGGCTGCCAAAAATGTGTGGACGTGAGATTTTGAATAGTTTCTAAAATCACTGCGTACCTAGTATTAGTCGGAAGCACATCCACAAATAAATCTAATAATCTACCATTTTACTGAAATTATTTCTATAATACCTTTGCCCGAATGCGGAAACAAGGAAACCATAAATCAATTTATTATGTTGGCAGCCCCGCAGTATTTTGATTGACGCAATACCTACATCCATTAATGCACATAAATGTAGTGAATTAAACGCAATTAAATTCTATTTGCGCTAATTAAATTTGCGCGTCGCGATCTCCAAATCATTCTGTGACGTGTCCTTAACGTATCAAAAACAATTTACACCTACAACGGGCGTCTAAACACCGAAAAATGACGCTTGAAGGGAACAAGGACGAAGCAGAAAAATGTATAGCAATAGCGCAAAATGCTTTTACAGGAGGGAATATGGAAAAAGCTGAGAAGTTTCTGCTTAAAGCTGAACGCCTGTACCCTACTACGCTTGCTAAGGAGCTCTTGACGCGGGTTAGGGCTGCGGGGCCGTCGACAGCAGCCCCTAAACGGACCCCTCCTTCTAGTCCTAGTACTGAGGAAGTGAGGAGGCGAAAGCCTACAGCACATCATGTCCCACAGAGGGAATATACTCCTGATCAGCAGGAGGCGGTTCGCCGCGTCAATAAATGCAAGGATTTCTATGAAATATTGGGTAAGTAAGCCAATTAATTAATTAGTAATTCAGTCTTGATGAATTCGGGTTCAAAGGTTCTATTCTATTCTACTTTCCTCTATGGCAATGGTGCCGATGTCGAAAATTCTGCCAATGTCAGATGTGATATGAGAAAACGTGCGGAGAAAATAGAAAAAAAAAACTTAAAATTCTAAATCCAATACTAGTTCATGCTTATACTTATTTTTTATCTTCGTCGTCATCGTTTTAAAGTCTCCAAAATATTCTATTGTTGTAGTAGGTCACTGTCATATTGTTATCAGTGACAATTATTATTGTCTGTGATAAGGAAGTTGTCTAGTCAAGACTGCATTGAGCATCTTTTGAAAGTAGCTGCAATCCTTGTGGTCTATGGTTTATGCTATTACATTCTCTTTCACAATAACAGAGGAACAACTGTTAAATAATAAATGATTTTGTTCCTGTAAGTAGGTTTGTACAAACACTTTTACACAGCAATCATATTTTTAAAACTAGATGAGGTCGGCGTTTCCTATCTGACTATGAAAAGAAAGGCCAAATTCAAACTCAGAGGTCAGTCTCTTTCTTAAGTCCAGACATAATCTTGGTCAGATGTTTGAGCTTACATAACTAACTTTTTTACTGCTGAACTGACTTCTGGTCTATTCAAAAGCTTCTAAATACAAAGCATAAATGTGTTTCTGGTCCTGGATCACTAGATTAGAGATTTAGTTATTCATTAGCTTTTACGGTGGCGTTGCCCACATGAAAGTTGAAAATGATCCCATGGAAATGTACTACTGAGGAAAAATGTGTCCTATGTCCTAATATATATATAGTATATATACATATTCAAGTCATTGTCTACCTGTATGCTAAATTTCGTCCAAATCCGTTTAGTCGTTTTTGTGTAATTGAGTAACAAACATACTAACTTTCACATTTATAATATGTATTATACTAGCAGCTCCCCGCGGTTTCACCCGCATAACTGTTGATTCCGAGGGAATATTAGAATAGTCATTAGTCATTTATTCATGAACAATAAATTGTATCTGAAATAGAAATTTAAAATTACAATAAAAAGTATCCTGTGTTATTCCGATATACGCTATATTATATTAGTATAGATTTATTTATTATTTATTTATTTATTTATTTATCCATTTATTTCAGGCATCAAGGCCCATAAAAACACATACAATACAATATTAATATAACTTAAAAATACTATAAATACATACAACATTATAATTACACTAAAAAAAAAACAAGCTAACGCACACGAAGTGTCTGCGTCGTGTTTCGCTGACTGGTGTCATGTAGCCGGCCACGAAACCGGCGGTACACAATACCCTTCGGCCAGAACTCTTCCTTGAGGAACTTCTCGAGATGATGTGTCGGAACACGCACCACGAACGACTTGAAGTCCGAGTTGTGACGCGACTCCAACTTCTCGACCCTCAAAGTCCAGTTGACCACAGATGTCAGATGATGATGATGATGTGTTGTTGTGTGTGTTGTTGTTGTTGTTGTCAGATTTACCACCATCATTCTCCTGCCCTTACCCCAATTTATTTGGGGTCTGCGCAACATGCCTTTTTATTCCATACTTCTCTATTATTTGTCACCTCGGTAGTCACCCCCTTTCTAACCATATCATTCACTCGGTCCATCCACCGTTTCTTTGGTCTTCCACTACTCTTATAGCCATCGACATTCATACTCATTCAAGTATGAATTTACTATGTGAAGGTGAAAATCAATACAACTTGTGGGTTATTATTGATTCTTTTACTTAAATATTTAATATCAGTGCTCAATCATTTTGTGTTGCTTAAGCAAATATTCATGAGTATCGGAATGTCTGCTTTGTAAACCAGTACACAAAATTGATTTCAGGGTCGCAAGAACTGTTTTCTTTATTGTTGTGTTGATAACATTAGAAATTAATAAAGATAGAACTCGTTTATTTATGAATAAAAAAACCCACAAAGAATTGGCTAAGGCAACACGCAAAATTCAGATTTTCTTAAAAAATTGGTTGTCTGTAAAGTTGGTCTACGGACGTGACAATGTCATAACAAAACATTGATGAAATGATTGCATATTTTGCAAGCGCGCAAGCGTACAATGAGCTTAACGGGACAATGAGTCGTCTTTTTCGTGCATGCAGCCGGCGTTCATCGATTTATAAGACGTTGTCACGTCAAAAAAAAAACATAGGTTGTCAAGAGTTTTGGGCTTCTGATTATCCTTAACGACTGTCAAAAATCTACGAATGACAGCCGGGACCTACACATATCAGGGCCGTGTCCGGGATGTGACAGGGCCGTGGCACGCACAAGGCAGACACTGAAGCTCCGTCGCCGACCCGGACACGGACGTGTGTGAACGAGTTCATATAAAATATATACACCGATATTTTTTTGAGCCCCTGACGGAGCACGGTCCGTCCACGTCCCGGACACGGCCCTGATAGACCTTTAACGAGTTTTCCGAGTTACGGAGGGGTGTCGATATGTAATAGATAGTCACCCATCCACGCACCGACTGCGGTAGGCATAGCTTTGATCGACTCGTGCGACTGTTATTGTTTAGCCACGAGCCCCTCGTTATGAAGAGATAAAATACAAAAATATTTGTCAAACAATTACATTGTTAGTTAAAAATGATAATAATATTAAGTAGGTAGTGCATATTGTCCAGTAATAAAAAACTGTGCAACAAAGGAAATAATGAATTTCCTTGAATTTCTGCTGGTCAAGGTTTATGCTACTAATAAGATTCGTAGCAGAAACATAAAGAAAATTGTTCATTGTTATGTTATTTAAATCATTTTTAAACAGGGTGTAAAGTTCACTCATCCTCCATAGAAAAAGGAGGATCCTCCGACCAGACGGGTGTTGTGTCTGGCGGGCAATTGCCCCACGATAGATGATGGGAAATTGTATCTATGCTAATTGCGCGGTAAACTCTGCTTGCGAGATGCAGGATTTGCGTGACGTCAGTATGACGCGTTGTTCGCATGTGGCGTTGTAGAAACCGCTACACAGTAAACAGTATGTGTTTAGGGTACGATGGAACTGTCATACGCATTGCGGTCATAGAATAATCCGCCTAGAATGTTCCCACTGCTGGGACACAGGCCTCCTCTCTTTGAGATGGACTGTGATGGTCCCTCTCGAAGGGAGGAGGCCTGTGTCCCAGCAATGGGAACAATATAGGCTGATTATGATGAACTGCCCTGGCGCGTTCGTCTCAACAAGTATTAAACTAGTTTTCAAACCTCAAAAAAAAACCACGAAATTGGCTCATTCGGTATATTTATTTCTTTAAGGAAGGTCTTAAGTAATATACGCAGAGTATAGTCACCTTGCACAATTTTTCCGGTTTTCGAGCGTCGCGATATGTATGATGCAAGTTTATTTAATATTCAATTGACCCCTTCTAACGTGACGTGGCGCAAATTGGCTAAAAAGTCATGTCTGACGTGTTCTTGTGACATAGACGCTATCGTCATCACCTGACTTGCCTTTTCCAAAGTGTACATACACACGAGCGTCACGCGACGACGACAGAGGCAACTGCAACTGTCGACAACGTGTCGCTCGTGTATTTATGGACGGTGCTCAAATACACGAGTGGCATATTCTCGCCGACACGCGTCGAAGGTTGCAGTTGCCTCTGTCATAGACGTGTGTCCCTCGTATATGTGCACACTATGTCGGGATCGTCTACCAGTCTAACCTGATGCAGCTGAATGCCAGTATTTTACATGGAGCGACTGCCTATCTGATCTCCACAATTCAGTTACTGGGTCACACCATATTTCTTGGCAACACTATTGGTGAGTCTTTCGGGATTCTGACGAACCGTAATGTCAGTCGAGATTTTCGGATGACAGCCGGGACCAGCAGCTTGGCGTGCTTTCCGAGGCACGGCGGAGTCTCGTTGTGTAATGGATGGTCTCTCATCCATGGACCGACCTCGGCAAGCGATGCTAGCACTTGAAGATCGATCTTTGTGGTTGTTATTATTTAGCCACGATCTAAATCATCATCATCATTCTCCTGCCCTTATCCCAATTTATTATTAGCCGGTGCAACATGGCGTTTTCCTCCATACTTCTCTATTAGTCGCCATCTCGGCAGTCACCCCCTTTCTAACCATATCATCATTCACACAGTCCATCCATCGTTTCTTTGGTCTTCCCCTACTCTTATAGCCATCGACATTCATACTCAAAACTTTCCTCACGACATTTTCCTCATTCCTCCGTAACACATGCGCATTGCCCATACCATGACACCCGATTTCCACGAGGTATCTAAAAATGGTATAATGTTACTTTCCAGGTGTATCAAAGGAGGCGACAGACTCCGACGTAAAGAAGGCTTACAAGAAACTCGCTCTGCAGCTGCATCCTGATAAGAACCATGCGCCAGGAGCCGGGGAAGCTTTCAAGGTAGAATAGAATACTCTTTATTATGTACAGACGCCAGCAGGTCAAGCTACCCGAAACTGTCAAATTTTCCCAATCAACCTTGAACCTTAATGCTATAGCAATAAAGTTCAAAAGATTAAATAAATTTGACAGATTGTAGTAGCTTGATGTGCTGGCGTCTGTACACCATATAAATTACAGACATAAATATAGAAATTTTACAGAAAGACACAATGGGTGGCCTTATCGCTAAGAGCGATCTTTTAAAGACAATCTTTGGGTGGATTAAAAAGGGGAAGTAGAGACAAATACGGTAGTCTGTGGTGTACCGTTTACATACATTACCAATACAATAAATACATACATACATATAGTAACGGTTTGTAACTTTCTTATAGTCCACCCTCGTATAAGTACTGCAGAGGGTCAGCATCCTGCCAGGGCCGCGGGTTTTTCGAAAGTGATACCGTGGCCCCTGGCACAGGCAACTGAAGAAACACGGGTGGGTTTTAGTCAGTAAAAGTCTGACACGCCCTCCCGCTCCGCCCAGAGCGGGAGAAGTCATTTGATGATTTCCCAACCAGAAAAAAAAGGGGGTCAGCATCGCTTGACCTGAGCAGCGTCGTCTTGCTTAAGTTCCGGGTCCCTAGAAAAGCGGAGATAGAACATAAAGAGCGGCAGTGGTAGTCATGAAAATTATTTACATAAATATTTGAGCAGGGTGGCACAGTGGTAACAGCCGCGACTTACCGAGTTTTAGGTCGTAGATTCGAACCCTGACAAGCGCTCTACTTTGTGTAAGTTATTATTCATCACCACTGCTCTCAAAACGGTGAAGGAGAACATCGTGAGGAAACCTAGCCGTGTCCTAGAACTAAAAATTCGAAGACATGTGACATCTACCAACTCGCACTGGGTCCGCGTGGTGTATTACGGCTACACAGAGGATCACAGAGAGAAGGCCTGTGTCCCAGCAGTGGGAACATTATAGGCTGATTTATGTATGCATTACGCTACAATTAATTTCCTCTCATTACAGGCGATAGGCAACGCGGCAGCCATTCTAACGGACGCCGAGAAACGCAAACAATATGACCTGCGAGGCGAGGAACCTTCACACGCCCCAGCAACACAGCATCAGTACTACTCCAGAGGATTCGAGTCGGATCTCACGGCTGAGGAACTGTTCAACATGTTCTTCGGAGCCACCGGTAAGAGACACGTGCATCAGACACACAAACACGCGCCTCTCAGACACAGACACGTGCCTCTCAGACATAGACACGTGCCCCTCAGACACAAACACGTGCCTCTCAGACACAGACACGTGCCCCTCAGACGCAGACACGTGCCTCTCAGGCACAGACACGTGCCCTTCAGACACAGACACGTGCCTCTCAGGCACAGACACGTGCCCTTCAGACACAGACACGTGCCCTTCAGACACAGACACCTGCCCCTCAGACACACCGATACACAAGCTCCTCGGACACACAGACATGTGCCAACACCAACCAACACATGTACCAACAATACATCACCAGTACTACTCCAGAGGATTCTAGGCGGATCTCAAGGCTGAGAAACTGTTCAACATGTTCTGATTATGTATTTATGTTTATTTATCATACAAAATATGTCCCATCTAGCAGCTTTCCCCGGCGGCGGCCCCACAGTCTACACCAGGCGACGTGCGCGCGAGCCGGAACAGCGCGACGCCCACGCCGGCCTGGTACAGCTCCTACCCGTCCTGGTCCTCGTACTGCTGTCCATGATGTCCGGCTACTTCATCAGCGAGCCGGTCTACAGCCTCGCACCGAACTCCAAGTATCCTGTGCCGAGAGAGACGGTCAACTTGAAGGTTTGTGCTAGGATATTAACTCTTCTGTGTACACTCGTGCGCACATTACGCGTCAGAGGCCCCGCGGTTCCACCTGCATAAGTGTCGATTCCGTGGGAAGATCGGGATAAAAAATATCCTATATGTTAATCTTGGTTATAAACAATCTGTGTGCCAAATTTCATTCAAATCCGTTCAGTAGTTTTTGCGTGAAAGAGTAACATACATCCATCCATCCATCCATCCATCAATCCATACAAACTTTCACGTTTATAATATTAGTAGGACAGGATGATTTCTTAGGTCGATATAGCAGTTTCAGACTAAAAATTGAAACAAAATTATGTTTAGTAGACTATGTATTTACGCTTATTTACAAAATATATTTTTGTCCGATCAATACAAAGAATATTTGATTGTTTACGGTTAAGTTAAATCAAAATTGGTCAATTTCGAATATCTAACGTGAAAGATCTTCTAAAAGGAGGAAATTCTCCGCTTGAGACATAGTGGTAGATCCACTATGTCTGAGAATTATGGACATGTATATTCTTCCCATTCTCATATATGGTGCTCAGACCAGAAGGCCAATTCTCGTAATTTAAAACGTTCAAAATCTAGTCGCAGTCTCAACTCAGCAACAAACAAATGTCAAAATGTAGGGAAATTTGAGGTTTTTTTGACAGATTGAGACTGAGATCAGACTGTGAACGTTCTTAAAATAACGAGAATTGCCCCTCTGGTCTTTGACACTTTTTATTTTATTTATTTGGGAAAACAAACAGTGACACATTACATTTTATAGGAAGAAATACAAAAAGATACGGCCAAATGTGTAACCAACAACATTTTCCACGGAATACACATAAAAAAAAAACTTCAGCAGAGGTCCAAGTTCGAGGTTTGCCAACGAACCATGGAGCGCAGTATCCTGGGGGTTCCAATTTCTGACCGTATAAGGAACACAATACTGCACCAAAACCAAGATAACGGACGTTACCCAAAAAGCCGCTAAACTTAAGTGGGATGGGCTGGATGTGTTTGCCGCTTTTCAGATGACAATTGGGCTAAAAGAACCACCGACTGGGTCCCACTAAACGCACGACGCCATTGCGGCAGGCCAAGACGAAGATGGCGGGACGAGCTTGACTCCTACCGTAGGGACTGGCCGGCTAGAATTGTGTGGAAAAGGGAGGGGGTGGCCTTTGCCCTGCAGTGCGACAATACAGGCTGTTACAGCTTAGATAGAGACAGATCGAATATCTAAATTAAAACGATGTTTCATTTCGTTTTAACCACATCACTAGTAGAGATAGTGTGGCAACATTTTTTATTTATTTATTTGAAAGCAGGAGAACCAACAGCTGAAGCAAATTAATAACAATTGTATAAGCGACACAGAGCCAATTACAGGTTCTCACGAGTAGACACGGATAAGGTAGTAGAAATCTTAGGATCACTAAGTAGCAAGCACGATAAAAATACAAATAAAAGGAATTAAAATAAGCACTAAATACATTCAGACGCCATGTTAGGCTTAGTGACATGGGGGAAAATGAATTTTAAGGAAATGACAGTAAGAAGTGCCATTTTACTGCAGCTAATTAAAAGCCGGACCACAGGTTTAAAACTGGAATTAAAACAGAGTAAAAAAAAAAAATAGTAAAGTAGGTCAACGGATTATTTTGGCTAGAATGTGTAAGTTTTTGTGTGTGTGTGTGTGTGACGGACGGACGGAACAATCTTTTTCAGATTTTGAGTGTTGATTTTGTCATCATCATCATCAGCCTATAGCAGTCCACTGCTGAACATAGGCCTCTCCTATTGCCCACCATTCAACTGGACTTTCGGCAACTCTCATCCAGCTGCTACCAGCCATCCTGCGATGATCGTCGCTCCACCTAGCCTGAGGGCGTCCCACCTTACGTTTACCGATTCGCGGTCTCCACTCAAGAACACGTCTCCCCCAACGGTCATCGGTTCTATGGCTAATATGATTTATTTTTTTGATTTTTTTTTTTTTGATTTTGTACATTGTCCTAAAATATTATGTTTTTTTTTAATTTCAGGTGCCGTACTACGTTAAAGAAAACTTCCACACTGACTACCAAGGATCGCTGCGACGTCTCGAAATGGCTATAGAGGAGGAATATATAGGTACGTCTGAATAGATGTATCCTTACCCGACAGCCGTCTTTCAGTCTTCGCCACCGAGGCCCGTCGCGACGCCTCATACCATGTCCGCCCCGCCCCTTGCTGGAGCCAGCCCGCGCCGCTGAGCCTGTAGTTTTAAATCCGTCCCTAAATTACTCCGACGCAGCCTGTCCCTCGCTGCCCTCTCCCTGCGCCGCCCTATGGAGAGAGGTACCGGGGGTCCGCAGCGGGGGTCTTTGACAGTCGCATAGGTTTTAAGTATTTTTAAGTCCTGGCTAGAGGCCTTAATTTATTGAGGTATCCACAGGCAAGCCCGGTTAAGCAGACGACAACTAACTCATAGGATTTACTGCGAGATGACAAACAAAAAAAAAACTATCCTTATACAGTACTCAGCCGTTGATACATCTTTTGATTTCCAGCTGTTGACGACCGGCTTCTGACGACCCGTAACGACTGTCAAAGATTCACAGTCGTTACGGGTCGTCAGAAGCCTGAAAGTCTGACAATGAGTCTCACCAAGGGGTGTTGTATTGCCCAGTAAGTGGGTTGTGGAGGTCAGATAGGCAGTCGCTCCATGTAAAATACTGGTATTCAGCTGCATCCGGTTAGACTGGAAGCCGACCCCAACATAGTTGGGAAAAGGCTAGGCAGATGATGATGCCCACGTTTATGCGGGTGAAACCGCGGGGCGCAGCTAGTAATACTTAACAAAAGAAATTTGTCGAACACTAAACATATACAATGGGCAGCCTTATTGCTTAATGTTTGTCACCTTAATGTTTTGACATCGGAATGATCTGAAAAGCAGATGAACATTTTTTTTTTTTAAACCTTACTCCACACTAGGAATTTCTCCTGTATCGTGGGTGCGTTTACAAACATTTAAACTGGGAAAAGGCAGGCAGATTGAGTACCCAGCCGTTGGTACGGCATCGAGAGAAAAAGTGCTCTTTTGTAGAGCGTCGTCCCTGTCACTTGTGGCGCCATCTACATCGCCACATGCGAACTACGAATAACACAGACGTCACAGCGTCATGCTGAGATAGTAGCCTTTTGGCCTCGTACAGGACATTCAATTTTTTTTTTAATTTTCTATGAATGTGTTTCTTTTGTGATCTTCTTGTGCAAGTCCTAATTAATAATTTTTCTCTGATTTTAATAACTATTTATTTACTAATTCCCCCCCTTTGTCCCACAGTTGGCCTCCGCCACGCTTGCCAGCGCGAGCGCAACTACCGTGACAGCATGGTCTGGAAGGCGCGCAACTTTGGGGACTCGCGACAGTACGCCGACGCGCAAAAACTGCGCACGCCCAGCTGTGAGAAGCTACAGAAGTATCACCGATAGTAATTACGTGGTTAATAACTGTTTGTATGTTCCTTTGTTATATCAACACTTTTTTTAGTATATTACAATGTTCTCAAGTCTCTGGATATGAGGTCAGTTTGCGGGGACGGTTACCTCAAAGCATTTATTTCTAACAAACCAATTACAGACACTTTTGGATTGTCAAGAGGTCGGTCAGTCAGGAAGATGAAGCTAGTTGCCCATTCCAAAGCGTAGTAGGTATCTCATCTCCCCCAGGGATGTGCCTTACAGCCGTTGCGCAGGGGTGGTTCCGGAATTGGTTTTTAAGAGGAACCGGGACCACCCCTATGTGCGGATGGTGATCACCGGGGTGGTTTTAGTGAGGTAAAAATCCCACACTCCCCGACCTCACTCCCCGGAAGTCGGGTCCCTTTTGAAGGTTTCCCCCCAAAAACAAAAAAAAAAAAGGTATCTCATCTCTCTCCGGTCGTGTCGGATTGCCGTCTCATCGGACTATGAGATTGAGGAGAAGAGAGTGCACCTGTGTCTGTGCCGAAGGCTAGGCTCCGATGATATTGGCCCCCGTGGCCGAAATACCGTCTGGAGTACTATTTTCTAAGTTGTGAGTTTGGTTTCTGCACTTAGTCCTTCAAGTGGACTATTGTGCGTGGGCCATGGGGACTGTCAGTGGTTATTCCAACCAGCCCACCTCCCTCCAGAAGTTGATTAGGTTTCCAGGTCTATTGAGAACATCGGTGTAAGATCTGGGTGTCCCCGAGGGTTTCTGACCCAATCTGGGTGACACCTGTGTAAGAGCACATGCGCAACGGTTTCCTCAGCCTCCATGCAAGCCTTGGACAAGGGATTGTCCGTTATGCCTATCGTCTGGAAGTGTTTGTTTAGTGAGCAGTGTCCCGTGATGGTCCCCGTCACCAAGCGCAGGCCTTTCCTGTCCAGGCGTAGTGAACGTCTGGTTAGCTTGCCATCCAATGATGGCATGGTTTGGAGGACTATTAAGTTCCTATAGAGAAGAACGGGCAAGAAGCTCCATGGACACTCTTTTAAATCAAAGTATTGGTTACATCTTTCATGTAGAAGTCATGTGAGAATGATGTAGATAGAATGTTCGAACATGTTTGACTATGTCTCGATTTTCATGTATGTATGTACATTTTACATTTTGTACATTTTAAGACATATCATTATTGAATGGCTTCGCTGAACTGACTTGCAAACTGGCCTTGTTTCCGGAGCCTATAGCAATAATAAGGACAAATATTTTAAAGTCAAAATACTCACGAATATAAACGGAAGAAATCTTAAATACAAAAAAAAAACCGTTTTATACAAAAATCCAACCAAATTGTATGAAAATTAAAACAGCTGTTTTTTTTTTTTAGATTTCAGAGTTGGTCTTCTGGTAAAATTGGTTTATATTTGTGCGTAATATCTCTTTAAAATATTTTAAACTATTATTGTTAGACAGTGGCGCCGATTCGCTTGTTCACAAACTAAACTAAATTTAAGTTCTGTGCATCTTTTTCTTTCTATTTGATTAAGAAAAGGACGGAAGATAAAACATTAGTTTAGTCCTGTCAAAATAAGATACTCCATGGACAGATTAGACGTGATTAAAAACATGGCTACTAAAAATACGTCAATTTACGTCAGGCGCTGACTAATTTGACAGGACTAAACTAATATTTATCTTCTGTCCTTTTCGTAATGAAATAGAAAGAAAAAGATGCACTGAACTTAAATTTAGTTTAGTTTGTGAACAAGGGAACCGGCGCCATTATATAATATAATCATTTTGTACCCCTGATAAGTCCTCTAGTATGAATGTACCCATTGTCCTCGGCCTTTAATATGGCACATCGGGTTTAAGAAAAAGTTCAGCTGCCTTGCTGGTCTTGTGATTGCTAGCGCTACTGCTGAGCATGAGGTCCTGGGTACGATTCCCAGGTCGAGCAGGATTCCCAGGTCGAGCAGTATTCCCAGGTCGGGCTGGATTCCCAGGTCGGGCAGGATTGCCAGGTCGGGCAGGATTCACAGGTTGGGCATTTTATTGAGTTTTTCCATCAAAAATTTCCCAGTACCAGCCCGGAGTCTGGATTTGTGCCCGGTTGATGGCAATAGGCTCGCCCCCTGTTACATGGGACTTGAACAGAACTTTGTTAGGGTTAGGCAGAGGTTTACCTACCTACCGAGAGCAGTGGTGGCCTAGTGGTAACGGCCCTGACTTACGAGGTACGTAGGTCGTGAGTTCGAACCCAGCAGGCACTTTACTTTGTGTAAATATTTTCATCACCACTGCTCTCTAAGCGTTGAAAGAAAACATCGTGAGGAAAAACCGGCATGTCTTGAAACAAAAATTTCGAAGACATGTGACATCCACCAACCCGCACTGGGCCCGAGTGGTGGATTACTGCCCACTCCCTCTCACAGAGACGAGGCCTGTGTCCCAGCAGTGGGAACATTATAGGCTGATTATTGGTGTAACTATAGTACACCCAAGTCCCATGTATTAGGGGGGGGGGGGGGGGTCTAGTGCCATCACCCAGAGATCCACCAGAGTGGATCTGTGATCCAGAAATGTGAGTGTATAACTGCCCAAACCTAACAGGCGTAATGTTATGTTCAGCTTTGTAGAGCGTCGTCTCTGTCACACAGGTATGTGACCGTCTCTTTCTAAAGCTCAATGTTGTCATATTATCGGCCAGGGGGCTTACCATCAGCTGTTATAGCAGGGCAGAAGTTGAACTGCACTGCTTTTTTTTTTCTATGACTAAGTACAAAAAAGCAGTGCAGTTCAACTTCTGCCCTGCTATAAGAGCTGGCGGCAAGTCCCCAGTTCCTGTTAAGATTCTGGTATGGCGTCTGCGAAGCCGGTGGTATAGGCAGCGTTGACCACTTATCAGCTGGTGGACCGTTGGATTCGTAGCCATACGTTCGTCATATAGTATTGTTATCTCACGAAGCGACGCGCGCTTTACTTGTGGTTGCCAAGTGTACAAACACGCTGCGAATGTTTCTGTGTGTAATGTTTTGAAAAAACGCGCAGGAGACACGGCTTTACACACACATTCACAGCGTGCTTGTACACTTGGTTACCACAAGTAAAGCGCGCTTCGCTTTGTGAGATAAAATTACTGTAAGGGGTTATGTTGCCAATCACCATGTTATGTTATTAAATATTATTACAGTGTTACAATCTGCTATAAACTTTATTTGATTAGCAGCGACAATTCCCGTAATTAAAAACGTTCAAAATCTAGTCGCAATCTCATCTCAGCGAAGGTCAAAAACTTGTCAAAAATTGAAAATAAAGATATTTCTGACATATTGACATTAGAATGCGAACGTTCCTAAAAATATGGTAATTGCTCCTCAGATTTTTTATGTGGCAACTCCGACTCTAAACTGTCAACATTCTCAGGGTTGTCGTTACTGAAAAATATATAACTTTTATTAAAATACCTACAGCCTGTTACTAAGTCCACTCCATCAGATAAATTCTAAAATAAAACATAAGTTTAATGTAGATATCTTCCAGATAAGTTAACCGGAACTTATCTGGAGGTAAGAAAACAGGCTGCTAAAATATACTATCGATATATTAGTGCAATATGTATAATTAGGATATTATACAAAATAGTTGTCCTATGTACAGTCCACTGCACGTCAACAGTGAAATTTGAAATACGAAAATCGCCCTTATTACTATGAAAATAAAGGCGCTGTAAATATTAACCTGTTAAAATCCTCAGCTAGATGTAGGCTTTCTCTTGATCATTACAATGAAATAATTATATCATTTATATTACCAGAATTTAAAGTTCATTTATTAAAATAGTATTTTTCAAGCACGCAACCTGAAACCATGAATTTAGCACATGATTCGAGACCCCCTATTGTAGGAGGGAGGAGGACCAGTAGTGGCCCAGTGGCAACGGCCGCGACTTACCGAGTCGTAGGTTCGAACCCAGTCAGGCGCTTTACTTTGTTAAAACTATTTCATCACCACTGCTCTCAAAACGGTCTAGGAAAACGTGACGAAACCGGTATGTCCTAGAAGCAAAAATTCAAAGACGAGTGCTATCCACCAACCCGCACTGGGCCCGCGTGGTGGATTACAGCCCACTCCTCACAGAGACGCCTGTGTCCCAGCAGTGGGAACACTATAGGTGATATTGCTTAAGCTATCAAAAAAAAAAAAAAAAGCTCCCTTTTAATGAAAAAGGTACTGAAGACGAGAAGTTTCAACAAGGGGCGGTTTCAGAATCATGTACTGAATACATGGTAATAGTTTTGCACGTCGATGTTCATGCCTCGCGTCGGTCTACCTCTTCAGCTCCATCTGCAACTCCACCTCGGCCTCCTCAACCCACCTATCGCGCATCGTCACCCATACACCCCTCCACATTATACACACCACTGCCATTCCATCTCCAACCTTACCTTGTAAATAAAACTTTAATTGACTTCAATTTCCCTTTCTTTAATTCCTTAATGTAAAGTTAGTTGCTTGTCGCTAATTTCTTTTGCCCGTGTTGTAACACATCACATGAATAATTTATATTCATTATAGCCGGGAAGTTCCCTCTAGTTATCCCATCTGAGCCAGTGTATCGCCCTAAAGGCGCTAAGCCATTAATCTCGCAGGCATTTCTTACTACCTCTCCGTTGTACGGATTCCAGTTCAGCGCCACACCATGTATATTGCTGTCTATCTAGCTAAATGTCCTCTGATTTCGTCGCACAGACGAATGCGTTCCGACCTAGAGCTCATTTTATGGAGCGAGAAATCAAAGAAAGATGTGGGGAAACGTACCTCTTCGGTGTTACTTAAGTCAAGAAGCATTCCTGCTTCAACGAGCATATTTTCCGGGGCTGTGCCGCGCGATACGACGATTAGTGTCGAGTCCAAACCACAGCCGTTCACGTGACTGTGTCGCTTACGAGTTAAAAACCAATTTGTTCTCGACTAGGTACGCTAGATCACTATATAGCTTCGGGCTCACTAGCACCCCGCAGTAGTTCCGCATCGTTGGGGGTTCTAAAGGCAATGGTAGGTCAAAAATTCACCACCTTTACCTATGACCTGGGTTAGGGCATAGAATACTTTTTTATCCCGGTCGTGCATTCCCGTGGGATAGATTTCCGAGCTCAAAGCCGGCAAACCTAGTTATTTATATTACCAGAATTTAAATTTCTTTTATTGAAATTGTATTTTTAAGCAGTTATTAAAATAAATAATTTTGTTGTGAATTTTAAATAGTTGGGTCCTCTGGAAAAAGTAATTTTATCATGTAATTTAATGAATTTAAAGTAAGTTAATATGAGTGGTGAGTGTACAGATCACTTTTGAGATTTAATTTTTTGGCGAAAACCAATGGGAAAACTATTATTGTTTCGACTACCTCGTTGGTGTAGTGGTCGCTAGCGCTACTGCTGAGCATGAGGTCCTGGGCTCGATTCCTGGGTCGGGCAGTGTTAGTGATTTTTCCATCCGGAATTTCCCAGTAGCAGCCCGGAATCTGGATTTGTGCGCGGTTGATGGCAATAGGCTCGGCCCCTATTACATGGGACTTAAACATAACTGGCGAAACGTGGGTGTACTATAGGTACACCTCTGCCTAACCCTTCGGGGAATACAGGCGTGGTGTTATGTTTTGTGTTACAATCTTTCCATCTCGAAAACAGTCTCTATACAGGTTGTCCAAAATAAGACTACCTGTCATGGCGGCTATAGTTAAAAATTAAATGTCAAATACAGATTTATATTATTAGTTTCCTATACTACCGCATAGATAGAATATACTAGGCACTTTGTTGTGAGAAAAGAACAAAATAACTCGAAATTATTTAAGTGTTTTAGGGGCCAATTTCACCATTGAAACTGAACGCATCTAAACCGCATTCAAAAGCTGTCAGTTTGCTGTCATATTGACACTTGACAGTTTTTGAATGTGGTTTACATGCGTTAAGTTTCACTGGTAAAATTCGCCCTATACTTAGACTTTTAATTTCTAACTAATTAATTCAGTAACTTGACTTAAAATATACTATTTGTAGTCTAAATTAGTTTCCCTGCTGAGCTATACATATATAGAGACCTTTTACTATAATCTTCAAATGTTTGTATTGTTGTAGTCTATGGTTTTTGTCTATGCTGAGGAAGAGCACTGCCTTCCGCTGGTCTATGATACGTCGCTGTCTTTTCACCGTGTCTTTTTATTGTAATAAAAATAAGCAGTCTAATCAGTCTACCTAATGGTTTTAATTGAAAGCCCTGGCAGCCGCCTCCCGACAGGACAAATAAATAAACATGGTGTCAGAAGAAACGACAATGAAAATGGAAGATCAGAGGTTCAGCGTGGTTATGACTGCCACGATCAAACCGCTGAACGTCGATTCAGATCTCACAGCAATGTCAACCGCATGGAGATTATGGAAGCAGAAGTTCCTCATCTACCTCGAGGCAAATTCAATCGATAAAGAAGCGGTAAGCCGACAAATAGCCATTTTTCTAAGTCTAATTGGAGATGATTGTCTAGAAATTTTCAACTCATTTGGTCTAGATAGAAAAGATTCGTCACTGACACTCGAGAAAGTCATTCAAAAATTTGATAATAAATTCCTTCCACACAAAAATATCACTGTCGAAAGATATAATTTCTTCACGAGGAAACAAATGAATGAAGAATCAATTGAAGAATACGTCACAAAATTAACAAATATGGCAATCAGATGCGAATTTGAAAATCTGAAAGAACAACTCATTTGCGACATGTTTGTAATAGGAATAACAAACAGAAAAACCCAGGAAAAATTACTGCAACAAGAGGCATTAACAATAGAGAAAGCTATAAAAATTGCAAAAAGCATCGAGATTTCGCAGAGAGAAACTGAAAAACTTCAAATGTCAAATACAAAAGTAGAACAAGAAAGTTCTGTCCAAGCTGTCAAGTCATATCATCAAAAAGAAGCAGCCAACTCAAGTCAAAGAAAGCAATCAAAGTCTCCGACAAGAAATAATAACCATTCTAGATTCCAGGTCTCAACACAATCACAATCACCTAACCAAAAGTCATGTAACAGGTGCGGTCAAGTTCACAGGTTTAAGTGCCCTGCTAAAGGGAAAATCTGTTCAAAATGCAAGAAGTATAACCATTTTGCTCAATATTGCTTCTCCAATAAAGATACCAACACTAAAAATGTAAGTATGGTATGCCAGTCTTTTCAGTCACAAAATTATGAAGAAATAAATCAATTGAATCACTATGTCATAAATGCTGTAAATAAAGAGTCAAATGAATGGAATATTACAGTCAAATATCAGGATTATGCATTATTGTGTAGAATTGATACAGGGGCCGACACAAATGTCATTTCGAAACATACATTGGATAAAATAATGTATGCAACAGGTCAGGAAATTAACATTTTTAAAACCAACAATAAAGTGTTCTCATTCTCAGGACAATTAATTCCAAATACAGGTTCATGCATACTGAAATGTAACTTTGAAAATGGACTTACAGCAAACATATGCTTTGTTGTTGTTAACGCTCAATGTCAAACAATCCTTGGTTGGAAAATATGTGAAAAACTGGGTATAGTAAAAAGAATATTTGCATTGTCTGAAGAAACATGTCATAAAAACCAAAGGTCTGTAAATGATATTGTAAATAAATATTCATCAACATTTGAAGGCTTAGGATGTCTTCCTACTCAGGCACACATAGATGTTGATTCCAGTATTACACCAAAGGTATGTCCGGTCAGAAAAATTCCATTTGCACTCCATGATAGGCTAAAACAAGAATTATCTAGCATGGAAAAACTGGGAGTCATTGAAAAAGTGATAAAGCCAACCAAATGGGTAAATTCAATTGTCCTTGTCGAAAAACCCAATGGTAAATTGCGTTTATGTCTTGATCCGAGAAATCTAAATGTAGCAGTCAAAAGACCTCATTATCCATACCCTACATTTGATGAATTACGCTCCAAAATTGCAGGTGCCACAATTTTCTCAAAATTTGACGCCAATTCAGGTTATTGGATGATACCACTAGATTCGGAGAGTAGTGACCTCTGTACATTCAACACACCATTTGGCAGGTATAAATTTTTAAGGTTACCTTATGGAGTCAATTCAAGTGGAGAAATATTTCATAGAACAATGTCAGAGCTTTTTGAAGGGCTCCCAGGAGTAATTGTGTATATAGATGATATCTTGGTATACGGGTCAAATGAAAATGAACACAAACAACGTCTAGAAAGTGTATTTAAACGAGCACAAGAAATTAATTTAAAGTTTAACAGGTCTAAATGTCAATTTGGAGTTAAGGAAGTAAAATATGTAGGTCATATTTTCAATGAAAAAGGTATTTCACCTGATATGTCAAAAATAGAAGTCATAACCAAAATGTCTAGTCCGAAAAATGTCAAAGAACTGCAAAGATTTCTAGGTATGGTCAATTATTTAGGTAGTTTTATTCCTAATTTGTCAACAAAAACAAATATGCTTAGAGATCTACTCAAAAAACAAAATACATGGCAATGGTCACCCATGCATGAACAACAGTTCACAAAGTTAAAGTCAATAATTTGTCATACACCAGTACTAGTTCACTATGATGTCAAGAAGCAAATTAGAATGTCTGTAGATGCATCAAAGGATACAGTGGGTGCTGTAATTTTTCATGACAAAAATCCAATTGCTTATGCATCAAAGTCATTAACGCAATGTCAAGAAAATTATGCTCAAATTGAGAAAGAATTATATGCTATTGTATTTGGTTGTAAGAAGTTCCATCAATATGTTTATGGAAAACCAGTCTATGTAGAAACAGATCATCAACCACTAGTAACCTTGTTCAAAAAGCCTTTGTCTGATGTCCCAACAAGACTTCAAAGAATGATGATCACCTTACAAGCATACCATTTAATTGTAAATTACACAAAAGGTACAGAAATGTATATTTCAGATACATTGTCGAGGTCAAAAGTCAATAACATAGAGGTCAATGAAATTCTAGAAGAAATAGAAGATAATATAGAAAGTCATGTCAATTTATTAACATCAAATTTAGCAATCACACAAGAAAAGTTGAAAGAAATTTTGATGAATACAAACGCAGATAATACATTGCAAAAGTTAAAAGAATTTTACAGACTAGGATGGCCAAGTTGTAAACAAAATTGTGATCCAAACACATTACCTTACTGGAACATTAGGCATGAAATACATGTAATTAACGATTTGATATTCAAAAATAATGCCATTATTATTCCTACTATAATGAGACCAGAAATACTGTGTATTTTACATGCAGGTCATATGGGTATTGAAAAAACTAAAACATTAGCTCGAGGAGTAGTCTATTGGCCTAACATGAATCATGAAATTGAGGTTCTCATAAAACAATGTGAGTCTTGTCTAACATTTAGTCCAAATAAAACAAAGGAGCCTTTATTGCCACATGATCAGCCCACACTCCCATGGCAAAAACTAGCCACAGATTTATTTGAATACAAAGGAAAGAAATATTTAATTGTTGTAGATTTTTACTCAAATTATTTTGAAGTAGCACAGTTAAATCAAAACACCACTCATTCTACTGTCATAACACAATTAAAGTCAATTTTTTCTCGTCATGGAATCCCCTTGCAATTAGTCAGTGATGGAGGTCCGCCATTCAATTCAATAAATTTCAAAAAATTTATAAGTGAATGGGACATTGAACATATTGTCTCAAGTCCACACTTATCCAGGTCAAATGGTTTGGCAGAAGCAACTGTGAAAATAGTCAAAAACATTTTTAGAAAATGTGATGATTCCAATACAGATACCTATCTAGCCCTATTACAATATAGAACCACCCCAAGAGGTAATTTAAAGTCGCCCTCACAGCTACTAATGTCTCGTCAATTAAGAACTAAATTACCAACTCAATTGTCTAGTCTAAAACCTAAAGTTGTTGAATTTTCAGAACATAATCTACAGAAACAAACAAACATACAAAACACAAAAAAGTATTATGACAAGAGTTCCAAAACATATCCAGAGTTAGAGATAAATGATGATATCTATTTCAAAAAAGATCCAAAAGGAATCATATGGTCAAAAGGAATTGTCATTTCTAAAACTAAATTTCCACGTTCTTACATAGTCAAAGACGAAGTAGGAAATAGTTACAGACGAAGCTCTCAGCATATTCAGTTGACACACAAAAATCAATCAAACTCTCAGTCGATTTCGAGTCAGTCACACTCACACTCAGACAGTCATAGTCTCTTGGATAACTCATTTCAGTCAAATAATACTTTTCACCCCCAGTCAGGTCAAAATTCAAATCCACAAACAAAGTCAAAAAGTCAGTCTGAGGAAAAGGAAAAAGATGATGAGATAATTACATATTTAATTTATAAACCGCCTCAGCCTAGATCAAGGTCAGATAGTCATTCATCAATTTCAAATTTGTCAAATCAGTCCACAAACTCATTTTATGAATCTATACAGTCTGATGATATAGAGTCTCCCATATTTGTAGATGTGAATGCAAGACAAGAACTATATAGTCATGATGATACACTAGTAGCAGAAACTAGTTCAAGTAATGATTTTAAAAACAGTGTAATCTCAGTTCATCCTTCAGAAAGTCCACTACCATCAACTTCTTATTCAAATGTCCAATCCGAGACCAGTTCTCAAGAGTTAACTGAGAATAGTCCAGCTCAGAATGCACCCCTAGCTGATATGCCAGTGTACAGCAGTAGAGGAAGGTTAATTAAGAAAAAACAACCGTTTGATGTATAAATGTTTATTGTAAACTTTGTTGAACCTGAAAACATAAAAAAAAAAAAAAAAAAAAAAAAAAAAAAAATGTAGACTTCACTTCACCTAAAAACAAAAAAGTGTCGTACAAATAGTTTAGTCAATAATTAGTTTATTTAGTTATAAGTTATAATTAAATAAATGTCCTCCTTTAAGATTAAATAATATTATGTATCGTCCTTGCAAAAACTATTGTAAACAAGTTTGAAGTACATATTTGATTTACTGTCAATTCATAATGTCAATGTCATAACTGTCAAAGTAACTTCAACTTTTTTCTTTATTGTCAAAGTCTCGAAAAGGGGCATGTTGTAGTCTATGGTTTTTGTCTATGCTGAGGAAGAGCACTGCCTTCCGCTGGTCTATGATACGTCGCTGTCTTTTCACCGTGTCTTTTTATTGTAATAAAAATAAGCAGTCTAATCAGTCTACCTAATGGTTTTAATTGAAAGCCCTGGCAGCCGCCTCCCGACAGGACAAATAAATAAACATGTATAACACTTTTTCTTTAGTTAAACGTTAAAACGCAAAAGGAAAAAAAAAAAACGAAAAGGAGATCAGCATTATATTAATGAAAATTTACAACGAAAATTATCGTGAATATGTCAAAGCTTGATAATTTAGATCTAAAATGATTTTTCAAACTCAAAGCTATTTCAAATAAACCAATTACAGGCACTTTTGAATTGTCAAGGGGTCGGTCAGTCAGAAAAATGAAGCTAGTTGCCCATTCCGAAGCGTAGTAGGTACCTAAAATTATACTTTAAAACAACCTGTACTTCTTTCAAAGATTGACATTGATTGAACAGCCTGTATAATCAAATAGCTGTCTTTTCGAACATCAAAATTACACAAGACAGTCCCCGACACGCCCGCCCTTCACCACTTTCTAGTGCTTTCGCTAGGAAAATTGGCGCTACAAACTCCCCAGCAGCACAGCTGTCTATATTCTCGTAAGTAAAATAATAAGTTCCTAAATCTTTGCGTACCGAATTTGTACACTTGTAATGTAGTGGCTAGGCACTAGATATGAGCATTATTATTATTATTTTACTATATATACCCCGGGAATGTTGCATTTTTAAATATAATCCCGGGATTTTTTGTGTTGTCAGACTTGATCCCTGGATGTTTCTTAGTATATCCCGGGATTTAACTGTGCGATCCCGGGATTTAGGATTTTGTATACTGATCCCGGGAAGTTACTAAAATTATCCCGGGATTTAAATTGACGATCCCGGGATATAGATTTTGTACTGGTTCCGGGATTTTTCTTTTTTCACAAATAAATTCCCGGGATGTTTCTAAGGTTTCCCGGGATTTTTGGTCACTGATCCAGGGTTATTGGGTAATTGTTGGCGGATCCTGGATATTTAGAAACGGGATCCCGTGATTGACATTGTTTATGCACTTTCACAAAAATTGACCAATTTAAAAAAGTATTTTATATTTTGATTCCCGTTGATAGATTGAACGTGCATTTTTATTAATATTACTTATATCAAAAATGCGAAAGAGTCGAATTCTCAAACGACACATTACTTCAAGGAAGATGTACTAACGTAGCCTGGTAGCCTACAAAATACATTTTTTAACACTGAAGGAAAACATCGCGAGGGAACCGCCATGTCCTAGAACCGAAAATTCGAAGACATGTGATGTGACGTCTACCAACCCGCACAGGGCCCGCGTGGTGGATTATACACCCACTCCCTCTCACAGAGAGGAGGCCTGTGTCCCAGCAGTGGGAACATTATAGGCTGATTGTTTTTCCGTCACAGAGGTATCGTGACCATTTCGTTAATATGACTACTGTTTACAATGTTTTTCTTTACCACACAAGTTGTAAATGTTATCTGAAAACTGTGAACTAGTTACACGCTTTTTAGGGTTCCGTAGAAGCGTGAAACAGTATGGTGTCTGTCTTTCTACGTACAGACGCCAGCAGGTCAAGCTACCCGAAACTGCCAAATTTTCCCAGTCAACCTTGAACCTTCATGCTTTAGCGATAAAGTTGAAAATCTTGACAGATTGTAGTAGATTAATGTGCTGGCATCGGTACGAGACGTAAACTCTGGTGGGTCCTCGAATGAGATGCATTATAAGCCTACAGTATTTACACTGCTGGGACACAGGCCTCCTCTCAGTGAGACGGAGTGGGCCGTAAAGTAAAGGATGATTTCCACCAAACGGCTCGGATCGCATCGAATCGGAAAGGATACAAACGGATGCGGCGACAGCCGATCGCTTCCGGAAGGATGTAGACAAATACGATCGGCTTCGTACCGTCGCTTGCGAACGTATCCGTTTCTGCGCCTAGTCAAATAGTTTCATTCTTACCGTGTTGACATGTTCTAACTTTTGAAAATACGACGACAGGCGAACGGAGCCGATCGCGCGTTGCAGCATACTTTCGGCTACGATTACGTGTCGCGGAAGACGCCCGCGGTCAAGCTGCTGTGCGCGTCTTGGTAATATAGACTTTAAATACTGTGTACACGATTTAATATCGTTTAAAGATTATAAAATCCGTTCCGATCCGATGCGATGCGAGCCGTTTGGTGAAAATAATCCTGTAGCGTGTTTCGCAATTACCCCGCAGGTGTTCAGCTATATCAATTACACTTTCTATATCTTTATATTTTATAAATTAACGTCGCTTTTCGTGGCTGTCTGTGTGATCGTTTTGTTCTTCTAAACTACACAACGGATTTTGGTGCGATTTTTACCATCATTTAGAGAATAAATTCCGGAAGGTTTATGTGTGTAATTAATATTAAACTTGCTTATAATAATGATATTTCGATGTTTCTTTGTCAAAGCGTAGAAACTGTGCGAGGTTGGGGTCGCTAGTTTATAATAAAAGTCGTTCTATTTATAGACCCTTATCGAAATTAATTGAGAGCAGTGGTAGCCCAGTGATAACGACCCTGACTTACGAGTTGTGTCGGTCGTGGGTTCGAACCCAGCAGGCACTTTACTTTCACTTTCACTTTAATCACGACTGCTCTGAAAACGGTGAAGGAAAACATCGTGATGAAACCGGCATGTCCTAGAACCAAAAATTCGAAGACATGTGACATCTACCAACCCGCACTGGGCCCGCGGTACAGATTCGTAGCCCATTTCCTCTCGAAGAGAGGAGGCCTGTGTCCCAGCAGTGGGAACATTATAGGCTGATTATGTATCGAAAGTGCTCGACGCTACAGAATCAGTAAATACACCTCGCCATTGCTCACAACCCAAGCAATATTTATAAATAATTATGATTTTTAGTAAATGAACGAATTTAGGTTTAAACAAAAGTTTTTAATTTATTCAAAAAAAATCACTTTAATGTATGTAAATATGTTTTTGTTGTACTTTATTATTATAAATAAAGAAGTTAATATAAGTTTTGGTGTATTTTTTCTACCCTGCTTTTGGAACCTGCCCTACCGCCAACGAGCTGAGGAGAGAAGATGTCTCATATTTGGTTAGCGCGAACAAAACGGACCTGAGCTGTGACATGCAAGCTGACGACGGCGTGCAGCGTGAGGCACCGCTGGTTCCCCCACGTCGCACCCCCTGCTCGCCACGTTTGTAGGGTTTTTTTTATGTGACTCAGGTTGGCTGGACAAATCTTCAAAATAGCTTGCATTTAACTAGGTCAATAGGTCACTTTATGTGACGGCTAAACACCCTTATTTCAGAATTTGTGACGCTACAGAATCTTAGATAATCGATCGAAAACGTGTCCAGCCATCTTGAAAAACCACTTTTCGCTGGTCTCTCAATCTCGGTAACGGAAGTGATTTTGACGACTTTTTGCATATCAACAGGCGTCACATAAATTTGTGACGGGCACCGAGCTAAAAGTTTTGTGATAAGTACAGTGGTTTAGTAGAAAAATGCAAAAATCTGTGTCCAGCCATCTTGAATTTACGTATAAAACTTATGGCTGGCACTTCCGAATCTCAATAACGGGGGCGTTTTCGAATATGGTTCCTTTACTAATACTTGGTGACGCAATGTGTGACAGTAATAACGTTTGATTTATGGCGTCACATGTAAGGGTTTACGAGAAATCAATAAAAACTTAATGTCCAGCCAACCTGAGTTCAAGATGGCTGGACACATGTATCTCCACTGCCTGATGATCTACGACCTTCGAAATGTGTTCAAAATGTTGTGACGGGGACGATAATGATAACCTGAAATTGTGACGGAGAAACTTTGCGTAGTTTCAAAGATATTGACCATTTAAATTTTTCCATACAAACATCCATTAATATTGTGAGGTGACCATAATTTTACATAAATAAAGGATTTCTTTTATGTACTAAATACTTTAGCAACTTCCGCCGCGCCCGCGCCCGCCGTCGTCCGGTACGCGGCCTTAGGACGGCGGTAAAACAACGTTGTGGTACAAGGCGGGGGTTACGGAAGTGCAAATGCGAGTTGATCATCGTCATTTTCGCCATTTGAAACGCTGTTTAGGTAAAAATAAATAAATGTGATTTTATTTACAGCAAACATTATTTTTTCATTTAATTTACTTAAATACCTTCAGAGCATTAGTTTAGTTCTCCTGACATAATATATACCTACTAAAAAGAATAGATATCTGCACGTAAATAATCAATAACATTAAAAAATTACACCCCCCCTTCCTCACTTCTACATTTTTGTCTTCTATTGATTTAAATATCTACAGTTGTTCGTATTAGTATCACCAATACACGGATTTTCGTCCATTAAAGAAAACACCTTAAAATATACTTGTCCTACATAAAACCTACAATATTGGTTACCCTACTGCAGTGTTTGTATGGGGAAATTTAAATGATCAATATCTTTGAAACTACGCAAAGTTTCTCCGTCACAATTTCAGGTTATCATTATCGTCCCCGTCACAACATTTTGAACACATTTCGAAGGTCGTAGATCATCAGGCAGTGGAGATACATGTGTCCAGCCATCTTGAACTCAGGTTGGCTGGACATTAAGTTTTTATTGATTTCTCGTAAACCCTTACATGTGACGCCATAAATCAAACGTTATTACTGTCACACATTGCGTCACCAAGTATTAGTAAAGGAACCATATTCGAAAACGCCCCCGTTATTGAGATTCGGAAGTGCCAGCCATAAGTTTTATACGTGAATTCAAGATGGCTGGACACAGATTTTTGCATTTTTCTACTAAACCACTGTACTTATCACAAAACTTTTAGCTCGGTGCCCGTCACAAATTTATGTGACGCCCGTTGATATGCAAAAAGTCGTCAAAATCACTTCCGTTACCGAGATTGGGAGACCAGCGAAAAGTGGTTTTTCAAGATGGCTGGACACGTTTTCGATCGATTATCTAAGATTCTGTAGCGTCACAAATTCTGAAATAAGGGTGTTTAGCCGTCACATAAAGTGACCTATTGACCTAGTTAAATGCAAGCTATTTTGAAGATTTGTCCAGCCAACCTGAGTCACATTTTTTTTTTTCCGGATGGGTAATCATCAAATGACCCCTCCCGCTCTGGGTGGAGCGGAAGGGAGTGTCAGACTCTTACTGACTAAAACCCACCCATGTTCCTTCCTTCGCCCTTTATGTTCCGGGGTAGCGGTAACCCTTTCGGACAATCCCGCTGACCCGGCAGGCTACGGCCCTAAGGGGCCCCTCGAATCATGCTGACAACTCTTTGAGGCGCGCGTGGAACACTTACGCGCCGTCCGGCACGGGCCTGGTCCTGATCGGGCGGTGAGCTACCCATTGCTCTCCGCCCGCAGGCCCGCGCCTACGGGGGCCGGGAGCCGTCACGCGGCTACGTTTGTAGGATTAACGTACCTACGTTTAACTCCAGCTGCACGTAGTCCAACTCCACGCAGCCAGTACGCATCTTCGATGGATACACCCTAGCTGTTGTAAGTATTAATGTTCAGTTTTTTCCTTCCTTGTGTAGCTATTATGCCTTATTTTTCTGACTATAGTCCAAAACCCTAACCTCACTGGTTTGCCTGTATTGAATGAGGAAGCTGGGGTGACGTCACTCCAGCTAACACACACTAAACGACTTATATTAACGAAGTTTTTGTGCAGCTAAATTAAGACTGGGAACTTTGATTGCAGCTATTCATTATGCCTTAAATATTGGCATAGGTAGAATTATTCTATCACATAATGATACGAGGAAACTGGAGTTAAGCACATGTTCAGCATCAGCTTTGGAGAAGTTCGGGACTCCACCAAAGCGGAGATGTACCTTACCGGTGGTGCCATCTATAACAACATTACGACCATATTTCTCGAAAGTTGTATAGTACACACATTGCGCCAATCCCATGGCAGCGAGACTGTTACAAATAAAAGGGCGCTACTTCAGATTGTGCTGCTACTGAGAATTTCCTGAAAGAAAATCCTTCAGTTAGCCGCTTTGCTCGACCCGGGAATCGAACCCAGGAATACCTACCAAAGCGCAGCCATAACTACATATGTACCTACCTATCTACATATATTGTAAAATTACGAGCCCAAACTCGATGAGGTTGCGTCGATTTATTACAGAGTGACCACCTTCCGGCTCCATCATCAGAGCGGCTCCATGTCATAATATTATATATTATGACATGGAGCCGCTCTGATATATATATTATATATGCATGCAAAATTTCAAATTAACTTGCAAGATTTGATTACAGACAGACACTGGGAGAGATGAAAAAAAAAGCTACTAAAACGGGCTTTTTAGGGTTCCGTACCAAAATGGTAAAAAGGAACCCTTAAGGTGCGACTCAGTCTGTCAGTCTGTCACAGCTGGATATCTCAAGAACTAGGTACTAATGCGATAGCATTCTTCATCTAAAACTATTCCAAATTTCAAGTTCCAAATTCCAACTATTTTGCAAATAAGAAAGAAATAAAAGCATATATATTTTTGCAACAGGGACTGAAAGGTCTTCAAAATTCGAAGTGGGGCTACTAGGGCATGTGGGGTATTATAATTATGAAAGAGCGCTGTTTGCACATTCTCAAACATTTTTTCTTTTTTTTTTCGGCCGCATTGTTTTCGACTTTTGATGAAAAATGTAAAAAAAAATACCGTTCCCCCCACCCTTATCTCCGAAGTTTGCATAGAGAAAAATCTGAATTTATTCTGTGATAGAAGTTTATGTAAAGATTACAGGATAAATAAAACGATGTCTGCAAATAGCACACTTTTTCAGAAATCATCAACAAAAATTACATTAGTTCCATTATTGTTCAAGAGATGGCGCTGACCTAAAACTGCAATATTCTACACCGCAGTGTTAATATTCTCTGATGAATAATAATATAGAATATAGGCTTCGCCGATGAAAATTTAAAAACATTTCACAATTCACAACCAAGATGTCCTCTTTCCTAGGTAGGAAGCGGGACATTTTGGCTGTGAAACGTGAAATGTTCACAAAAGTGTAAAAAAACCCTATTCAGATTCATTTCTTACACTATTATTACTCAAGAAAGGAAATTTAAGGTTTAGTCACATATTCATCTGTATTAAGAAGGTTACAACTTTATACATTAGAATGCCCCGTTGGTCTAGTGGTCGCAAACACTACTGCTGAGGCATGAGTTCCTGGGTTCGACTCCCAGGTCGGGTAAAGTGTTACAAAAAGAAATAAAGAAACAAAAATAGTAGGTAGGTACTCGCAGGTTGTTTTAAATATATTATGATAGTACGGAACCCTCGGTGCGCGAGTCCGACTCGCTCTTGACCGGTTTTTTTTTCATCTGGCTTTGCCTTACCATAAAGCACAAAGCCTGTCTAGCCTACTGCTACAGTGCTACAAGGATCTTTTGCCGCTTGAGTGACGTTGACAGGGTGGCGCTGTTCGTAGGTAATGTATTGAAAAAACAAGATAGCGGTGCGAGAAAAAGCGCGCGAAGCCGCGTTCGCCTTATCGCGACAATGTAGTCGTAATAAGAATGTACGGGATTGTCATTCCGAGTAAGTTTCGTATGGTCTATTTCAAAAGTATCTGACGAAAAAGTAAACAAAAGGATCCGAAAACGTACGATCTGCGGACATCAATTTGTAGTGCCACTCACAATTTGATTTGATTAACTCCTAATTTTAAATTACCTTATACAGATTTTTCATTCGATAATTTTATAACGTCCATTTTTATTTTCAACTAGCTGCGTCCCGCGGTTTCACCCGCATATGTTTCGATCCCGTGGGAATATCGGGATAAAAAGTATCCTATGTGTTAGTCCTGGTTACAAATTATCTGTAGGAAGTAGGATAGGATAGTAGGAAGTAGAATATTAGTAGGATTACAATTTAATTATGCTATACAAACAATAATTGTTAAAAAAAAGCGATGAGTTATAAAGTTGTAACTTATCATAACATTACGCCTTGTTTCCCTGACAGGTAAAGCAGAGGTGTACCACCCAGAAACGCACGTAACCAGAAGATGACTCAACTCAAGTACAATTTTGACAGTCCTAAAATGATGCCATTCTAAAAGTTTAGAAAAAAAAATTCTTGGTCAGCTTTCGTTGGCCTAAAACTATAACTATAGTAGGAACATCCACAATTGGCACAAATCCAGACTGCTGCTGCGAAATTCTTAATGGAAAAGCACAATAACTAATCAATAAAATAATAATCTTTTTTCTAATAATCTTTGCTTAAAAGGTGACTCCCAAACTTAACAAAGTCATTTACATGAGTTGATGAAATAAACATTTTTTTTATTTAATAACACTACCCGACCTGGGAGTCGAAGTCGGACCTCATGCTCAACAGTAGAGCTTGCGTCCAGTACACCAACGAGGCATTCTAATGTATAAAGTTGTAACCTTCTTAATGCAGATGAATGTGACTAATTTCTTTTGTGAGTGATAGCGTAAGAAATTTATCTGAATAGGGTTTGTTTACACTTTTGTTACTTTTGGAACAGACATTAGGTTAAATTAGAAAAATAAAAACATGATTACGTGGAGTAAAGAGGCTGTACGGACGCCAGCACATCAAGCTACTACAATCTCTCAAATTTCTTTAATAGATTTTCAACTTTATCGCTAAAGCATTAAGGTTCAAGGTTGATAGGGAAAATTTGACAGTTTCGGGTAGCTTGACCTGCTGGCGTCTGTACATTCCTCTTGCCAGTTTGGAGGATCCCGTAAAGTAAAGCTGCGTCTACACTTGAACCATCTTGAAGTTTAAAACCAGGCGTATCGTATCGAGTATTCGTATCCTAAGTATGGACGCCCATTTCGACCGCATCTTATAGGTCGCCGATTGGGCCAAAAACCACGTCCATACTAATTAACGATACTGGGGGCTTACCGCCAGCTCTTATAGCAGGCAGAAGTTGAACTGCACTGCTTTTTTGCACATAATCATAGAACAAAAAAGCGGTGTAGCAGCAACTTCTGCCCTGGTAAGAGCTGGTGGTAAGCCGCCTGTATCTTATTAGCGTGTCAGCAACGCGTGTCGTGTTTTTTGTACGCATACAAATTTACGATAAATCCTGTAGCGGTATTGCGTATCCCCTTTGATAATCGGTACAAAACTGCCACGAGACGGAACGTGGGTCGCGGTATATCATGTATTAAATTACAAACTCATATCGTGATTGTGACATAGTATCGAAATGCGTCCATAACACGTACATACTGCCGATCACGATACACGTACAGACTCCAGCACATCAAGCTACTACAATCTGTCAAATCACTTCAATAGACTTTCAACTGTATCGCTAAAGCATTAGGTTCAAGGTTGATTGGGAAAATTTGACAGTTTCGGGTAGCTTGACCTGCTGGCGTCTGTACCTATCCTATACGAAACGTATCAGATACGCGGTAATTGCGTAACACACTATCAGTAGCAAATGGCTTTCATTTTGACAGTTCAACAACATTCATTGCGTTATTTACGTGGTTGAGCAGAAACATTTTTCGAATATAAGAAGCAATGGATTGGCAATATCCTTCAAAATGATTCAGATTGAGATATATAAAACACTATCAGTGTTTTACGCAATGAGGGTGCTGATCGGATGTATCAGGAAAATGATACAAGTCTGGACTTAGCTTAAAACGTTACTAACGTAACGTCATTGTTACTGTAAGAACATCATAATCGGCCTATAATGTTCCCACTGCTGGGGAACCGGCCATCCCTCGGTGAGAGAGACTGGGCCGTAATCTACCACGCAGGCACAGTGCGGGTTGGTAGATGTCACATGTCTCCAAATTTTGGTTCTAGGACATTCTGGTTTCCTCACGATGTTTTCCGTCACACTTTTGAGAGCAGACGTGATGAAATAATTTACACACAGTAAAAGCCCGGAAATATAGGGCTAGGTCCTGCCTAACTCCACTTGAGGTGCATCGCCCTGTCCCCGACATCGTAGACTAGGGTCATGTTTGAACAAAATAGAACACCGGATCGGAGCCACTTTGAGCATGACGATGTTATGACCTTCGGTAAAAAAGTCTTTAATCCATTCGACGAAAAAGTATTTCAAGCAAAATACACCACAAAACAAAAAGAAAGAAATGACAGCCAGAAAAAGAATTTGAAAAAGAATATTGAAAGAAAATCGAACGTCCAAAATTCAGTCACGCAGCTTTTGTTCTAACGAGACAAGGTCTAAGGTCACGCTCCTACCATGGCCCAAAATTTCAAGTAAAATATATACAATTATATTGATAAATTATCAAGTAATAATCAGGCAACAAAATTTTTAGTACAAATTAAAAAAGGATAAGAAAATTGCGAAACATGTCCCTAGTATTCAGAAAGGCGGTGTTGCCCAAAAACGTGTCGTTGCTTAAATACTTCAAAGGGCGACCAATAACCACTGCGGTTAATAAAAGGAATAATGGAGTATTATGTGAGTATAATCCATGATTGAATGCCATTGTAACTAAATCCATTAGTTTTTGTGTGTAACCCAACGTAGTGTAGATCTCGACTAAGGAAAACGATCACATGACTAGTGTGGGCTAAATCGGGCGGAACGTTCTAGTAATTTAAATCCAGGGTATCATTGTTGTTAGGATCATCTTTGTATTCGTCTTGGTTCTAACGGACAGGTAAGTGGTAGCATAGTGTGGCGTACAGGCAGTTTTTAAGCAAAAATAATAGTAATAATACTTAAGTATTAACTTAAAATATTACCAAAAATATTTTAAAATAAAGAAAGACAATCGCGCGAAAACTGTCAGTTTGACATTTGTCACTGACATTTATGGCTGCTTTTTGAACTGAAAAATGCACCTTACACCAAGCAATTGTATAACGAATGCACACGAAAAAGTTGAAACAAAAGTTTGAGGTTTAATTCAATTGAATTGACCAGAAAACTAAATTGCTTGGTGTAAAATTGGCCTTCCGGCTTACCTGCCGCTGGTGCGGTTCTGTTATTTTGGAGAACGGTGGCCGCCGTCACAGGATCTCCATGCTTATAATACTCGGCGAGTGCGCGTGAGCCCTTCGTTCTTCCGAATAGCATGAGCTTCTAACCAGCGGCTTTCTCGCCTAGTATTATATGCTTGGATGTCCTTTCCAGCGGTTCGCGGCTACAATGTGGCGTTCTTCGGGCCCCGGTTATGTGGTCGAACAAAACTTCTATGTTGTGGAGATCAGCGCAACTTGATGAGAGGATATGCTACCGATAAAAAGGACGAGAAAAAGGGTTGTCCAACATGCGGCTGCCCCTACTGTGACTGCGGGTCGTGCGGCCAATGCGGACCCCAATGCAGACCCCCATGTGGACCCTGTGATCCTTGCTGCTCCTACGCGGCGTGCTCGTCTTGCGGCCCCGCCTGCGCCTCTTGCGGACCGTGCGGACCATGTCCCTGTGGCCCGTGCGGACCATGTCCCTGCGGCCCATGTGGACCTTGCGGCCCGTGCGGCCCATGCGGCCCGTGCGGACCATGTGGGCCCTGCGGGCCCTGCGGTCCATGTGGCCCTTGCGGCCCCCCCTGTCGCTGCCCGTGCCCATGCGGCCCATGTGGCCCCTGCGGTCCTTGTGGCCCCTGCGGTCCTTGTGGCCCCTGCGGTCCTTGTGGCCCGTGCGGACCTTGTGGACCCTGCTGCCCATGCCCCTGTGGTCCATGTGGTCCATGTTGCCCACCTTGCCCTAAACCATGTCCGAAAAAGTGTGTGGCAAGCCCTATATGCCCGCAATGCTTGGCGAAGGCAGCACCATGCAAAATGGATGACACCAAGAAGGAGGATAAAAAGATGCCAGCTAGGATGGCCGGAAGTTTCAACAAGCAGGCACCGTGCTAACTTTCCTGATTATACTTTTATTAAGCCTGAAATAAAACCTTCGATTTATAAATTGACTTAAAAAAATATTTTATATTTTGTATTTTACATGACATTTCAACGTTTAAAATAAATCCTCCATATAATTTGATAGTTTCATTTGACAACCCGCACAGATTACTCATCGCGAGCAACTTGACCCGTTTGAATATTTGAACTTCCACCGACAGTCTCGGATCTTTTAATGAAGGTGAATAGCATAAAATTCCCTTGCAGCGACGGCGGTCCTAAACCACAGAAACTTCAAGAATAAGGCCCGACCTCTGCGCGTGAGGACCGTGAAGACTGAAAAGACGAAGCCGCTGCCATCAGCCATCAAGTGTCGCGGTGGGAGCGAGACCACACGTTTGCGATTCTGCGCGTCTTGCCCATACATTGTGCCTGTCTCTCGAACGACTGGCAACGATTCACCAATAAAATGCGGTCCTACGTGCTCCTTTCTTCACTCTCTCGAGTCGTTAATGACGCACCGGACAGGCTCGATGCCCAACATGGTGCCCTGCAGTAGTTTTCATACATCGCATTTTGCTGGCAAAAAATGCCCCCCCCCTCCATGCGGATGCGGACCATGTCCTGGATGCTGCCCATGTCCTGCATGCGGCTCGAGTTGCTGTGGTTGCTTACCCCCACCGTGCAACACGCCCCCGAAGTGCATCCAGTACATGACTGGCTACTACTACTATCCCTACGGCTTTTGGTTCTGCGGGCCGTACCATGTCACTGGCACATGCACTCCCTGTGGCCCCTGTAGTCCTTGTGGCCCTTGCGGCCCCTGCTGCAGCCCCCCTTGCCCACCTCCCTCATGCCCTTGCCCACCTCCCTCATGCCCTTGCCCGAAATGCTGTGTTTGTCCGAAATGCTGTGCCTGTATTAACCCAATCGCATCGGCCGTGGTAGGTGGTGACCCAGAACCTCGTTGCCAGAGTGTGCCGGCCCATCACCCACCCCCAGCAAGACCCCATCAGCAAGTCGCCAATTATCCACTACCAAATAAAGACCAAACCATATCTGAAAGATTTCCACAACCCCGCATCAAAGGAGGCATAGCAAAGTTCTTCCCCTTTAACGCCATCCCTGCATTTGCGCCACCGCGTCATCACATGCCTCACTCGTCTTGTAATGTATGCCCCTACAGCACCCAGCCCCAGACTTGTCCCCAGCGTCCCAGCGCATTGCATGAACAGCAGCAACCATTTTACTGCACTCCCTACATCAAGCCCAGTCTCAGCTCCCGGCTGCGCCACCCCTTCTCTAATTTGTATGAAAAGCGTACAGAACACAGGAGTCCCATATGTCATAGGCGGTCCAGAAAAAATTGCGAATTAGGCCCCGTTTTAGAAAGTCCCAGAAGCCTAATGACTAGGGAGCACCGCGACAGACCTGCCACATTTCCTGGGGCGTTCCAGTACACCAACATCCCGAATTATCGAAAGCCATACCCCCCTCAGCCCCCAAAAGCCACCGAATACAAGGAATACGAGACTTAGAAGCATACTAGACCAAAGTATTACGTCGAAAGACGTTCTTGGAACAAAAGCTGATGATTCCCACTTAACACCATTGAAATAACACCAATTTGTAACAAACAAGAAATTCAATAAACATCTCTTGATAAATCGCCGTTTAATTTTGCACTACACCCTCTTGTATACATTTTATTAGATAGGATTGTGATTACAGTAAAACAATCGTCCTTTCAGCGAATCTCACGTCGATGAAGAATGCGATGGAGCAACTGTGTGTGTGTCGGGATATTCCGGTGGCCGGAATGCATGGGATGCAGAGGCAAGCGGCTCCTAAGAAGCCGAAGACCGCCTGGCCTCTGCACCGGTGCGCGTCCTGTCCATGCTTCGGAGCGAGTGGGCCCCTACAGGCTCTTCAAATTCCATGCCAATACCTGCCGAAGACTCAGTCTGCCATCTTACATCAAGACCACTATCGTCACCCGCTCTGCTTAAAAACACCGCAAAACGTTTCTAACAACTGTCGGCCGTACTACCGGAGTGAACCGTTGATGTCTTCAGACAAAACTAAATCGTCGATGTTGCAACACATTAGCAACGTGTGCGCCCCTTGTTGTCCCTGCCCCCCGCGGTGCGGGTCCTGCTGCAGCGCCCTCCCCGCGCCCTGCAACACGCCCCCGCGGTGCATCCAATACATGACAGGTTATTACTACTACCCTTACGGCTTCTGGTTCTGTGGACCATACCATGTGACTGGTACCTGCGTTCCCGGCGGCCCCGTGGCCCCTGGTGGCCCCTGCGGCCCATGTGCTCCTAACCCTGGCGGTCCGTGTGGTCCCGCTAACCCAGGATGTGTCTGCGGAGTGCTTAACAGTCTTGCAGTAATGCCAACTTTTGACAACCAGAGTAGTGTGATCAACCTTATGCCTAGTGAGCAAGCCATGAACATGTTGGATGTGACTAAACTTAAATTACCATTTAATATGAGATCTTTGCCTATGAGCTGTCTCCCCCTTTATGCGTCCGATAAGGGTGGAGGGCGTACTACCTGTCCTTTGCCAGGTGGTCTGTGTGGTCCGTGTGGCGTATGTGGCCCGTGTTGCGGACCATGTTGCGGCTCATGTAGTCCCGGGTGTGTCCCCTGCTGCGGCGGCAAAGGGCCATGTGGTCCGTGTGGCCCGTGTGGCCCGTTTGGACCGTGTGGTCCTTGCTTCCCCGGTGTTGGTTGTGGTAACTGCGGGTTCGGTTGCTGCGGTCCTGCCAGCCAGTGTTGCGTAGGCCCGGGGTGCTGCGGTAGCGGTTGTTGCAATGCGGTGTGTGCTGGCCCCTGTGGCTCTTGTGGGCCTTTTTGCGGCAATTGTGGCCCTTGTGGGCCTTGTTGTGGCTCATGTTGTGGCTCATGTTGTGGCCCATGCGGCCCTTGTTGTGGCCCATGCGGTCCTTGTGGTTGCGGCTGTGGCCCTTGTTGCGGGCCCTGCGGCCCTCTTACCGCCCCTTGTGGCTGCGGTGCATGCGGCTGCGGGCCCTGCGGCTGCGGTGCATGCCTTCCCTTCGGATGTGGTGCCTGCTGTGGAGTCGCACCATGCCCAAGCTCTACTGGAATGTGCCAACCCGTCAGCTCACCGCCCCCAGCGCCGAGCACCACCGGGCAATGGTCCGGCCCATGCGTTAATTGCAAATGTGCGCGGCCTATCCCTGTCAATGAGAAAACCCTTAGATCACCCACGGGCCCCGGCCCTTTTACCCAATGCTGTCTTGCTTTGGCCACTGACAAAGTTGACGTCGAAGAGCTTAGTGCCTGGCCCACTTGCACCAGCATTACTGCTCGCTCTGAAGAAAAAGAAACGTCGATTCCGGTACCGCCTAAGAAAGCCGTTAACACTATGCAACCTCCTAACCGGCCGGGGAGTAACCTGACTGTGTTCCACAAACACCCAGGTTACAATGAGACGAAGCAGTTAACTGATCGACTGAAGCCCCTGGTCAACAGTATTCTCACTTGTTACCAGTCTACGTTGTCAGGCATTACAAGCCTACGAGCAATCACAAACGTTGAAAATGACAGTATGCAATGCCTTAAAACGCAGACCGTCCGCGCTTCTTACGAGCCCTTGCCTACTTATGACAAGCCGAGCTCCATACCGGCTTATAACAAGCCGAGTTCCATACCGGCTTATGACAAGCCGAGCTCCATACCGGCTTATGACAAGCCGAGTTCCATACCAGCTTATGACAAGCCGAGCTTCATACCGGCTTATGACAAGCCGAGCTCCACACCGGCTTATGACAAGCCGAGCTCCACACCGGCTTATGACAAGCCGAGCTCCATACCGGCTTATGACAAGCAGAGCTCCATACCGGCTTATGACCAGCCAAGGTATGTTCCGACTGATGTAGAGAGAGAAATGCCAATATTTGCCAATTACACCACCCACTTGAACGCTCATCCGCGGTGCGCGTCCAAGGCCGATAATTTAAAGGCTCCGACTAGTCCAGGTACCTATATGCGGCCTGCGAAGTCCGTGGCCTATCCCTTGTGACAGCCATTATAGCTACTGAACTGGTTGTCTGACTTCTGACGATCCGAAACGACAATCTACGTAACGTGCTTTCGAAAGCACGGACTTGTAATTTTTTTGTTATAAAAATTATTGTTAAAAATTATATAAAAATTGTAATTACGAACCCATTAGATGTTTCATTTTCGTAGTTTTGTACACACACACACGCACACGCACACACGCACACACGCACACACGCACACACGCACACACGCACACACGCACACACGCACATACGCACACACGCACATACGCACACACGCACATACGACACACGCACACACGCACACACTCGCGCACACACTCGCACACACCCTCGCACACTCCTCACTCACTCCTCACCCACTCCTCACTCACTCCTCACTCACTCCTCACTCACTCCTCACTCACTCCTCACTCACTCCTCACTCACTCACTCAGACTCGCTCAACTCAACTCTTACCCACTCACCCTCACGGATTGTTAAGTACACACGAGCTATACGCTTCGGTGACAGGCAACTGCAACCATCGACGAGTCGCTCGTGTATTTGAGCATCTTACTCAAATACACGAGCGACACGACGCCTACACGCGCCGTCGGCGTCGGTTACAGTTGCCTCTGTCGTCGAGGCTCGTCCCTCGTGTGTGTATGCACACTGGCTACGCTCAGATAAGCGCTCGCACATGGGGCTTGCCACCAGCTCTTATAGCAGGGCAGAAGATTAATAGCACTGCTTTTTTTTTGTAGTCGCAGTGCGGTTCAACTTCTGCTCTACTATAAGAGCTGGTGGTAAGTCCCCAGTTCAAAATCTTCAAGAAAAATGTCGGCGTGCGGAAGTTTTATGAACAATTCCTTTGACGGCACAATGTGCGCTTCACCTGCCCTGGGCCTAGTTAAGACCCGTGTTATGACTGCGTTCAGATGACGGTATCTGAACGCAATCTTAACTCGCTGGACCCAGGCCCTCTACCAAGTTCACCACAACACACAATACCGCGTACATAATCAAACTAATTGTTCCCACTGCTGGGACACAGGCGGCCTCCCCTCGGTGAGAGGGAGTGGGCCGTAATCCACCACGCGGGCACAGTGCGGGTTAAAAGATGTCACATGTCTTCGAATTTTCGGTCACACTACTGTCAGCAGATGCAAGCTTCGCTAACCCTGTAGGTACACATCGAAGCAACTGTCTCAGCACAATGAATGAGGCTCCCGAGTTGAGCTCCTGAGTTGTCAGCCAGGCTAAGAGCGGCAGGACGAATGAGGGAAAAAAGCGTTTTGTAACCAGTTGATGGATAAAATGTAGTAGACCCCACAATTAACCATCATTCACTGACCATCCTAGCCTCCTGTTTAAATTTTACCCGACTGCAGCAGAGTCCAATAGGAGGGTAATGTGTTTTCGAAATATCATAACTTATTTCTGTTTTTAGTCGGTTAACTTAATGCAGCTAGAGCTGCTCGGAGTTAAGACAAAGCCTGACTTTCGTAGGATATGTTCTTTATTCATTTAACACGACATATCAAGAGCTATACCAATGGCTTTTCGTACAAGCGCCAGCACATCAAGCTACTACAATCTGTCAAACTTTAGTAAATTTTCAACTTTATCACTAAAGCATTAGGTTCAAAGTTGATTGGGAAAATTTGACAGTTTCGGGCAGCTTTACTTTGTACAATGAGAAGTCCGCTTTACATTGGAAATGTATAGCTTGTGTCGTCGTAAGTGCTATAATAAAGAGTGCGCTACGTTATGCCAGAGGGCGCTAAGGATGCGTGGTATGCCAGAGGCGTACCATTTGTACGCCCTCTGGCATGCATGCATACCATGCATCCTTGTGACAAATCGTAATGACAAATAATTTTTATTTCTGCCGGTCGATTCTGTAAAAATCTCACCGTGAAAACTCAAGTGAAGTGAGCTTGATGTGAACTGTCAGTAGTGTATTTCCCTAGCATTAGTTGGAATGACAGCTCACTCCACGCTCACTTCACCTAACTTTTCACGGTGAGATGGTTACAGAATCGCACTGCTGTAAATGGGTTTTAAAAAAGCTTTTCATCTTCATCATCCGCAGACTGGACTACAAAGGCCTCTCTTTTCGTATGCCAATCCCCACGCTCGTATGTCAGCCTCATCCAGCGGGGTAATTGCGTCTATCGGTAGCAATGGGTTTCATTTTCACAGTTCAACAGCATTCATTGCGTTATTTACGTTGTAGAGCAGGCAAATTTTTCGAACATATGAAGCAATGGATGAGCAAAATCTTTCAAAATGATTCCGATTGAATTGATAGTGTGTTATGCAATTGGGGTGCTGGTTCTACTCGCGTTGGTAACAATGTTGTCCACCCATCTCGCCGCCGCGCGCCGAGCCACCGACACTTCGTCGTCCAAAGGACAGTCGATCACTGCTTTACTCCACCTGTCATAACTGCGCCTTGCAAATGTCAATGCTGACTGTACCAAACAAGAAATGATAAGAACCTTTTTTATCCCATTGCGGTTAAGCCCTAAGAATAAAATAATGACGTGAATACAGCTAAAACATAACCCTCCGTTTGGATTATGCTTTAGCTATGTTCACGTCATTATTTTATTCTGACGTCTGTATTCTAATAAGGGTTGATTTTTCAATCGACAGATATTTTTTATTCGTGGAATAAAATGGACGCCTGACAATTTTGTATGGAAGAACAGTCAAAAATTCAAAATTATTCCTCGGAGAAAATTATCTGGCGATGGAAAAATCAGCCCTAAGTTCGGTTTATAGAACTTTATTCTCATTAAAACAATCGTCACTTACATGAGAACATTAAATCTTATTACTAATTATATTTGAACAGTGCAGGTAGAAGAAAAACAAAAAGTAAAAATAGGTATAATTGTCAACAAAATTGGAAGCGAGTTCGCTGCATTCCTAAGATAAGGTGGTGGCACAAGTTAAAAAATATTGCTGGTTTAAACATAAATAAACACAACACAATTAAAATGTTGTGTCGTCGTTGTAAATAAAAGTGAATAATTTCTTTTTAAATATGTTGAGTGAAGTCGCCTCCTTTACAACTTTTGGAAGTTTATTATAGATCTGTGCTCCCCCATATGTTAGGTTATTTTTACCGTAGTTAGTTCTTACTCTAGATAATACCAGGTGACAAGCTCGACGAGATGAGTATTTACTTATTTCACCTTCTGTAGTGAATGTAATGCGTGAGTGAATAAGTTTGTGAATGATTTTATAGATAAGTATGCATGTGTTATATGTATAAAGTTGTTTGATGTTTAATAGCTTCGACTCTTTGTAAATAGTTTTTGACGGTGTTAAGAAGTCATAATTGTATAGTATTTTGATTATTTTATTTTGTAGAATTTGGATTGGTTTTAGATTAGTTTTATATGAGTTACCCCATACTTCGATAAGATATAATAAATGAGGCTTAACAAGAGAGTTGTATATTACTAGCCGAACTTTTTTTGGAATACATCTAACAATTTTATGTAGTGAGCCCACCAAAGATGAAAGTTTATTTTTAATGTATTGAAGGTGTGCTTTCCATGTTAAATTGCTGTCAAGAGTTAGTCCGAGATATTTTTCTTGATCAGTCCTTTTCAGTAATTCTCCGTTTATGCTTAGATTAGGGTAATTAGGGAGTTTTTTATTTTTTAAGTTAACTAACTTCTGCCCGCGGCTTCGTCTGCGTGAAATTTCTTCTTCCCCCGACACAACTCATCGCATCGCCTGTTTTCGCTTAGCGTTCTTTCTGATTGTTTCCGTTTGCTTTGCTCCTAAGGGTCTTAGCGTGATGTTAAAGCCTTCCTCAAGAATTGGACTATGAAATGCAAAATTAATTTTTCAAGTTCAACTTACTGGTAGTTCCAGAGATTAGTGCGTTCAAAAAAACAAGCTCTTCAGTTTTATTATCGTCAACTTGAGAACCTCATCTTTTTTTTCGTCGCTTAAAAACAGTAAATTACACGACAAAAACGTGAAATCCCAGTTGTAAAAAACATTGTCTTCCCCTTGACTTTGCTGCAATCGGGTAAAAAAGCCAACAAGTTCAATTAATTTAACGCGAGGCTCACGCTGTGGACATGCGTCGCGTTGATAGCGCATTGAACAAAGGGCCCGATACGATCAATCCAGATACGAAATTAGTGACCAAATATGCCCCCTCTCATTTGTGTACCGTGAAGTGCAAGCGAAACAGCTCATAACATCAACGCGCCTGCGCGCCGCGCCCTGCAATAGGTAGTGCATAAGGTCATCTATATAGGCACACCATACCTGAATCCTCTCGACGCCAAGCGCCAGTGCTTATCATATAAAAATACAATATCATTGTGATCAAGCCTTAGAGTTTCAGCAGACAACGACCACTCGTAAAAAGGTACAATATTCTGTTTTATACATAAACTTTTGTTGTTATTGTCAGCAAAGAACGTTTATCATTGCATGTCAATTTTCTAGTGAATTGGACCCGTGATTGATTTTTGGTTACGGCGGGCGTGTCGAACACGACGCTCGTGAAAATATGATAGTGTTTTCATTAGATGAACTAGTTGTTATTCTAACGTGTGTGATCCGCATACGGAGAACGACTGGGTTTAAACTCATGGTTTCTTTCCCCCCATAAAATCTGCAATAATCTAAAAAAAGACAAGTATATTCCTGGCAAAGGAAAGTTGCGTAGCGTTGTTGCAGCAACATGGTTGTTGTTGGAAACATGTATTTGCAGTGAGATGTGCAACATGGCCAACATGTCCTGGAGTGGAGACCACGCAATACTGTAGTCTCCAGTCCAGTGTAAGCGTGGTGGACGGCCCCCAGCTACCTAAAAAGGTAGCTGGGACTGACTGGATGCGGTAGACCGCGGACAGGGTGTTGTGGCGCAGCCTGGGAGAGGCCTACATATGTCCAGCAGTGGACTGCGCTAGGCTGAGTTGATGCAACATGTTTCGAGCAACAATAATATGTTACTGCAACGCTTTTTGTTAACAATTCGTGACTCTTTGTCGTATGGTGGCGTTTCTAAAACCACTAAGAACTTCATATGAACTAAATTAAATGAAATAGCTGCACGACTTCTTTCATGGCGCTCTCCAAAAGGTTTGAAGCGGGAGTGCTTTACACCTTTCGGAGAGAACACGGAGCACGGAGACGTCGCGGCGGCCGCTGCTACAGGCGGCATTGTCAATACTTCCCATAAAAACCAAGTGTGTCACCGTTCACTCGCACAACGATGGTTTAGGTACTGCTTTAAATGGCGTCCGCGACAAAAGTTCAGCGCTCAACTCGCTTTTAGTTAGTGCCACGAATTTTATTAATACTTGCCGTCTTTAAACACTGCTGACGTGGCGATTTCCGTGCTCTGTGCTCCCAACTACCCGACCATTGCAAGCCCTGCGGGGTAATTGCGTAACACACTAACAGTAGCAATGACTTTCATTTTGACAGTTCAACAACATTCATTGCGTTATTTATGTTGTTGAGCAGACACATTTTTCGAACCTATGAAGCAATGGATTAGCAATATCCTTCAAAATCATTCAGATTGTGATTGAAAGTGTGTTACGCAATTAGGCCCCTGCATGCTTCTTTTTTGGACAAAGTTGTATTGAATTATTTATTTTGAACAGGTCTTTCTCTAAATATAATGTTGGTTGAGGTAACGAGTAGAATTTTCTTATTAATTTACATTCTTATTTATTTATCTATCTATCGCTGCTGCCGCGAATGTCTCAACGCGATTATTTATTAACTTAAGACCATTGCAGCCATGCAACTTTTAGCATTGGCGGTAAGCGACTTTTTGTCTTTTTAACTTTCTCGACGTCGACATAGATTAGAGAAGTAATAAGCTCGATTCAGCGTTCAAACGCTACATGCTACATGTCGCCAAAGTGGAATATTGACACTGACAGCTCTTAAACGCGGTTTAGATTTGCTGATCGCGTTTAGTTTCATTTGTGAAATTCGCCCTCAAACGTGTGTCGATGTTAAAAGTAACATGACTGCTATGGCCTTTATCAAACGAGCACATCTCTATAGTTTTACCCTTTTTTACCTGACTGCGTAAAAAGGGGGTTATTTGTGAACCGGTTACTTTGGTACAGACGCCAGCAGGTCAAGCTACCCGAAACTGTCAAATTTTCCCAATCAACCTTGAACCTTAATGCTTTAACGATAAAGTTGAAAATCTATTAAAGAAATTTGACAGATTGGAGTAACTTGATGTGCTGGCGTCCGTACATAATAGCCATCTCAATATTCACAATTTTAATTCAAGTCAAGTCGACAATTCAAAGTGGCAAACACCTTGACTAAAAAATTGGCGCCAATAGTAGATGCCTTCGATGACCACGTGTTTGCCCGAGTAGCAGTTCGCAATCCTGTGAAATAACGCATATTTAGATTTTTATTTACACAAATGAATGCGAAAGTAACTTTTTTGATAGATAGTTCACAACTGGACACGGAAAAATTTAAAGGTCCAAAAAAATACTCGAGTCTTATCGCATTGATGTTTAAATGGCGTATAGTCAAAAACATACCTATTTACAGAAAATAGTTCAGAGTGCTTGGGTAGTAAGTTTTATTAAAATCGTTTAGAGCATTTCTGTTCGTAGATCTGCAACCAATCATTTAAATAATTCTACAATCCCATAGTCCAACGCATTGCATGAATTCTAAAAATATCGCTAGCTTTGAACATAATCGATAACATCGACTCAACAAATACATAACTACAGTTGTGTCAAGCACTAGTAGGCAAGCCGCCGGCCGCCATCTTAGGTCGACATTGTTGATTTCCATATCAAATGAAATGTGTTTCCATTTCAACATTTTCAACAATTTAAACTGATTTAGCATGAGGACTTAAGTTTTTGTTGATTTAGTAGTGATAATACATAAAATGGAAGAGGAATACATTGACTCTCAGGACTCAGCTGTAACTGAAGTGGTTAATCGGCCTAACAGTGAAGTGAATGAAAATTTGGTGGACAATACCAAAGATTTCAGCGATGTAGTGCCTGTAGGGTTCGACGAGAATTACGAAGACGACGAAGGTAGTAACAGCTTCCGAGGAGGTCGGGGCCGTGGGAACTTCAGGTACTTAAATCTATGCTTCACAAAAAAATTACACGTTCTATATCAATAATTTTGCAATTGCCTGCATTTCCCGAGTATCTTATTGTAATTTGTGATTTAAATAACCATTCGCGGTGGTTTGCGGCCATTAGAAGCGTTTCCCTAAAGTTGCAAAGCATTATGTATGCGTAAATTCATATGTTTTATACAATAAGGCCTTGGGTGTGCTTACATTTAAACTGCTAGATGTAAGTTAGTCTGCTGGCGTAAATTGCGTTAATTTATGCGTAGCGACCCCAGCGGGGTCATTTTGAATCAATATTTGTAGATCTTAGTAACGTTTTCTGTATTATAATCTCTTGACATAGATTTTTTACTTCCAGTCTTCAAAATCCAAGAATGATAAAATTTTAGCATCTTTGTTCCCTAGAGTATAAAAAACTACGCATTGCTACCCAGCACTTGCATGCCATAGCTGTTACATGTATACTTGATCCCGTAACTGGCAATGGAAACAGAATGATTTTGATTTTCCTGCAATTATTTCCGAGTTGTATATTTTGTGTGTTTGCTTATCTGCTTGCATTGTTCATCTGATTTAAAATAATCTAGACCTAGACTACTACTAGACTAGATTGAAAGCTTTTGCAAATAGCACCATTACCTTCCCAGGAAAACAACGAAATTTTTTACAAATTATAAATAATATCCCAATTATTAATGCACCATTGGCAAGTAAAAAAATGTAATATTGATCTACATGTGCCACCCAGGTACCCGCCGTGAGAGGAGGAGAAGCTCCTTCCTGGCCACCCAAGCTCCTTCCTGGAGGAGCTGGGGTGGATCGAATAATTGATTTTCCACCGTATGCAAAATCACAAGTCAACTTCACAAGTCCAAAACCTGAAAATTTCACTCAATTATTTTTTATGTCAGTTTCAATCAAATAGACAACCATTAGTAGCACCGTGAAACATGAGGCTGCAGAGGCTAGTGCGAATCTTGGGGTTCATTTGATTTATCGAGTCAGGTCAAACCACGCTGGGGTCGGTGCATTTCATTCATTCATTTAAATCTATTTATTTTATTTATTTATTTATCACAAACACTACTAACATTACAGGAATTCCTAATACGTTAGCGTGGTCCTTAATTTAAACTATCCTATTTATAACTATTTTAAATAACATAACACATATAATATTATTTTTGTGAATTCATTCAGAGAGCAGGTAAATAGATCGATCCTTTCAGCAGTGTCATTCAGTGCGTGCAAGGCGCATGTTAGTGGCACTTTGCTGAGCAAGTTGGTTCGTGCGTGAGGCACCGCTAGGAACCGTGGCTTCCGCCGCCGCAATACAAAATTGTCAGGCACATTTAGAAGTATCTCCTTCAAAACACCGGAATTGCAGGTCTTACCACGTAATAATTTAAATACATATATGGTTATCGCTAGGTCCCTTCTCGTCTCGAGTTTGTTGTACCCGACCATACCGATAACGAATAAAGTCGGGTACATCAACGGATAGAAGGGATAAACACCGTACAGTTTTATATACGTTTTATAAATCTGGTGAAACCAAATAGATAACCGTTATTCTTCTGACAGCTGTTTGCTATGGTTTGCTATTTAATGAAAAAAAAAAAACGTTTGCATGTAAGTGCTCAACGGTTTTCATGATTATATTTATTGTCGTTTCGAGTATATTTTTCTTATTTTGTTGGCAAAAGCATCTTCTCATATATAGAAGATAGAAGAATTGATTTATTTAATTTTATTAATGTACTAATTGCGCCATGCGGTTTATTTCAGCTGTTTCAGTGTGAAAGCGTAAAAAACAAACATACAAATCTTTTCTCTTTATACTCAATACTTTTTTGCATTCCATAACGTGTACATATGATAGTTGGTATATCAAAACATTGAATCGATTACGGACCCTGTCAGGCACAGCATAGTTAGTTTTTAATAGGAGAGAGGATGAAGTATATAATATTAGTTTAGATCATCTAGCTCACCATCTGTACTGCTGCTAATTTTTTTAGCTATAACTGTGTGTGCACTGCTTCAGCTTTGTTTGAAACCTGCTATCCTGCCTGCTATCCTTTGCCAGCAATAATATTAACATACATCTTTACCTCCTGTTTGATCAGCACCCTAAATACAATATCCATAAACACACTATCAATCGCAATCTGAATCATTTTGAAAGATATTGCTAATCCATTGCTTCATAATTATGTTCGAAAAATTTGTCTGCTCAACAACGTATGTTGTTGAACTTTCAAAATGAAAGCCATTGTTACTGATAGTGTGTTGCACAATTACAATTATTATGGTGATGGAAAACATCGTGAGGAAACCGGCATGTCCTAGAACCAAAAATTCGAAGACATGTGATATCTACCAACTCGCACTGGGCCTGTGTGGTAGATTACAGCCCATTCCCTCTCACAGAGAGGAGGCCTGTGTCCCAGCAGTGGGAACATTATAGGCCGATGATGCATTGTGAATTTAAAAATGAGTTGGCCCTTATGGTATAGAAAAGTGGTCTGATATCCTTTCACACTTTAAAATGCTGTTAAAGTAAACAAAATAATGTTGCCAATCTTGATTGATTCATTGTCAGTCAATTGACTGGCTCCATACTGTAGTGCACATTATGGAGCACATATTAACATATTGTAACTCAGTGCAATGTTTGATTGAAGACAATGTGACTATGAGTTTAATGAAAGCCAATTGAATGCAGCTGGGACGAGAATGTTAAGAGGGATGTGTGAAATGAGTATACGGGGTACAGGGACCACGACACGCAACCTGTTACCATGGATTCTGTAAATGATTCTGAACCCCCATGAGTAGAAATGTTTTATAGGTTATTTAAAAATGGACCTTGTGAGGTATAGGTACTTTTGTATGAAACATTCACTGCGTGTTTGTACACTTGGTTACCACAAGTAAAGCTTGCGTCGCTTCGTGAGATACTGTAGTTTACAACAGGTGAATTTTATTTGGTAGACATTTGTAATGCTTGCACCTATCGTGTGTAAAAACTATTGTCTTGTCTATACAAAACAATAGTTTTTATGCACATAGTGTACCCACCCCCCTAGGCCTCTACACCTTAGTTTAGTGGAAATAGGTCTTCAGTATGCTTTAAATGTCACCCTAATTTTGCACGTCATTTTAAACTCCATAATTAACATCTTTCTCATAAAATGCCACGCTTATAACTTTTTAAATAGAATTATTTATCTTTTTCTTTATGTTTTTGCTTATTTTTTTCACTTATTTTTTCACATGTACATACCATTATTTTAAACGTTAGATTATTTATCTTTCATTGTTTAAAATCACAGAAATTACGATAAATATTATAGTTAATTAAAAACTATAATTGTTATCAACATTTTTGTGATTTACTGCTGAGCTCTCAATAAGTCTAACACAAATACAATTCCGAACAGAAGTAGAGGCCGCGGGCCTCCGCCGGGCTGGATGAATGGGCCTCCTATGAGGTTCAGAGGTCGCGGCTACGGTCCAGGCGGTCCCCCGATGAGGGGTCGAGGCTTTTTCCGCGGTCGCGGCGGCCCACGCGGCTTTGGGCCTAACAACGGTCCGAACTTTGACAATAACTGGGGTCCTATGGGTCCTCCGCCCCCGGGGATGATGGGCGGGCCTCCACCTGGCATGATGGGCGGTCCTCCTCCGTTTGGGCCTCCGCCTGGCATGATGCCTCCGGGTGGACCCATGGGCCCTCCGCCAAATATGATGGGACAGCCTCCGCCGTTTGGTGGACCTCCTGGTATGCCGCCGCCTAATATGGTAAGTCCCATTTTATGTGTTTTATTTTTATGGGATAGTTTTATATTTCAAATAAAAAATATTTGATTAAGGGCCGATTTTCCAATACTAGATAATTTTATCCATGGAATAATTTTGAATTTTTGACAGTTCTTCCATACAGAATCTGTCAGATGACAATTTTATTTCATGAATAAGAATTATCCGTCGATTGAAAAATCAGCCCTAAATGCATTTTACTCTCTACAATAATTGATTGGTTACCCGTTTGTTCTGTATTAGTAAACTACTATAATTTCAAAGAGCACTCATAACATCATTAGACATCAATGATAAAAAGGGGCCGTGGCTTAATAATAACAGCCGCACAGGTCGATCGATCAGGTTAAGCTACGCTTGCCGCGGTTGGTCTGTGGATGGGTGACCATCATTACATACCGAGACCCTCCGTGCCTCGGAAAGCACGTTAAGTCGTAGGTGTCGGATGTCATTCGCGGATCTTTGAAAGTCGTTACGGGTCGTCAGAAACCCGAAATTCTGACAACCAGTACCAAGGGGTATTACCCAGTAACTGGGTTGTGGAGGTCAGATAGGTAGTCGCTCCATGTAATATATGTACTTGTATTCAGCTGCATCCGGTTAGACTGGAAGCCGACCCCAACATAGTTGAGAAAAGGCTAGGCAGATGATATTCTCAAATGAGGGATAGGTTATTATTCTAGACACCTAAATATAATTAATGTTTCAATTATACCAATTTCACGACCTATTCTAGTTTAAACAAAAGGAATTGTGCAGGTTTGTAGATCACCTAATTAGTTTATGATGTCAACTATTTTTTAATACACAGTCAATTCATTGATTCAATCAAATTATGCTGAAAATCACTTGCTGTGCTTGCTGCTGTGCTCGTGGTGTATAATCACTTTTTGCATGTTTAAAGATACAAATGACAATGCACTGGGCTATCAAACTCAAACTCAGCATTTATTTCAAATAAACCAATTACAGGCACTTTTGAATTGTGAAGTCAGTCAGAAAGTTGAAGCTAGTTGCCCATTCCAAAGCGTGGTAGGTTCGTAGGTGTAATCAAAGACACTAAACCTTGTGTTCCTTCAACAGCCGGCGCCCGAGCTCTGGGTGGAGACCAAGTCTGACGAAGGCAAGTCGTACTACTACCACTCCAGGACCAGGGAGACCACCTGGACCAGGCCCCAGGAGTCACCCACCTGCAAGGTCATAACACAGTCTGACATGGAAGCCATGGTTACATCAGGTACGACTATTTTCTTACAAACGATTCGTTATCTTCGGCAGCAGTATGCTTCATTTCCTTCTTACCGTATCTATGGCAAAAAGTTCAAATATCTTTGGCCCAAAATTCAGCTGCTCGAACTCCGCTCAGTTACACAGTCATAAGATCATCAACTGCACAGGTGACAGGGCATGCGGCGCAGCATGGAAGGTGGGCCATTGGCTGTGGGGAGGTGCCGCATACGCACTTGAGAACTGAGCCGTTCGTGAACCCTCATCTGTGGAGATTGTCTTTGCTCCGGCCGACTTGGGTTCGAAGTCTATTTAGAGATTTCCAAGTTGGCCACGTTAACGCGTGCCCAGGCGGAAGGCTTTTAGATGGTTCGATAAAATTGTCAGGGGGTTTATACAGCTCCCGCCATAGATTACATATTGCTGTGGAGGCGTTACTGAGGGCTGGACTAGCTGGACCCTCGCACCTTAACTTATCCTGCCCTCTGTGTCCTAAAACATGCAATTAAAGTGACCCTGCAATGCCAACGACGTGGCGAAGTTTTGGGCCAAAATGATCTGATCACTCTGCCTCACCCTTGGGGGAAAGGCGTGATGTTACGTTTATGTCAAATCACATCAAAAGTTATTTATTCAAATTAGGCTGAGAATCAGAACTTTTCGAACGCCAAAATTACATAAGACAGTCCCCCAAAACACCCGCCCCTCATCACTTGCTAATGCTTTCTCTGGGAAGAAGAAATGGCTCAATAAATTCCCCAGCAGCACAGCTATCTTTTCAGTTAGAAAAACTTGCTTCTATGCAATGCAAAATAATTAACATTATGAGACACAGAACATTAAATTAAATGATTTGCTGTATGTCAGCTAGCCACGCCTATGGTAACAGGCTGCCCCCCCATTCCATTGGACTTAAACATACCTCACAGAAGTCGAGGTTGCTGAATACCTCTGTCCACCCCCTCTAGGTGTATGACCTAACGTGAACCTAAATGTGTGTTTTATTACAGGTGGCCCAATACCCCAGAGCGTGCCTATGAACAGTCCCATGGGCGGGCCGATGTCCGGGCCTATGGGCATGATGCCCAACGGCATCATGTCCAACGTGATGCCCCCCGGGGTCCACAACGCGCCCCCCACTGGGAATGTTCCGCCGTTCATGACACAACCACCTCCGTGGGTGAAGGAAGGAGGTAAGATTTTGAAAATAAGACCTGGTTTGCACGGGACGATTTCATTACCTGTGGCACTCTGCTATCGTGTGTTTATTTCACGTAGCGACGCGCGCTTTAGTTGTGGTTACCAAGTGTACAAACAAACTGCGAATGTGTGTGTAAGCGCAGGAGCTCTCGGTACCGTCCGAGCCAATGGCGAAGTCGGAAGTGTGTGTGTATTATTTGCTGACGCTACTCGTCTTCACGCACACATTAACAGCATGCTTGTATACTTGGCAACCACGAGTGAAGCGCGTGTCGCTTCGTGAGATAAAAATACTGTACTGTAGCTAAAGTATGAAGTAATTTGTTAGCGGTACTAAAATTGAAGCGGATTGTGGGTGTACTGTAGATACACCTCTGTCTAACCCTTCGGGGATTACAGGCATGATGTTGTGTTATGTTGTATCAATAAATAATTATTGTTTTGTCAGGTTCAAAGGATAAGAAGGAGGGAGACAGTCCCACGGATAATGATGACGTGCCGCCCGGAGAGAGCGCGCCGGTCGCACAGCCAGCCAATGGTAAAATAATATAATAGTGTTTTATTCAGCAGGGATAGCACCCTAGTTGGGTAACCAGCGTTCTACACTAAGCCTCATTATCGCCAATCTGTGAAAAATACCAATACAGGTTTATTGGTAAAACACTAAACAACTCTCAGGACTATATTACTAACATCATAAACAACGACTTTTGTTCTATGACTTGTATTAATTCATCCGAGTTTCATACAAAAATAAATTGAAATATTAGATTTTCTGTTACGAACTTTATGGGAAGCAAAAGAAGGTGCTGTTTGGGTAAACAAACTGCCGTGTCTAGTACAAAATTCAGCGGAGGGGAGCGGGGGTTAGATAGAATAAAGAAATCTTAAAGGTTTGTTTTTGATAAAAGCATTGTTTTGTAAAAAGTAAAAGTCATAGAACAAAAGTTGTTGTTTATGATGTTAGTAATCCAGTCCTGTAAGGCTGTTATTGTTTTACCAATAACCTTACATACAAGAGTCCGCGCACTACGGTAATAAATCGCTTGAGAGTTCTCTTGAAAAATTATTTTCGTATGCAGTTTTCGCATCGCAGTGCCTGTTTAGCCTAACAATCGACAATCGGGAGGATTTTGAACGAATTTCGTAAACTTTTTGTTTTTTTTATGTTTGTAAAATTTGACTGCTCGACTCAGGAAATAACGCAATGAATGCTGTTGATCTGTCAAAATAAAAGGCATTGCTATTGTGTGTGCACGTCTTTCTATATCGTTCTCACATGGATAATTTCAACACGAAAGATGTAATGAAATATTTTGTAACAATTTTATGATTTAAAAGAGTGTCCGTGGAGTTTCTTGCCCGTTCTTCTCCATAGGTACGAACGCCAGCACGTCAAGTTACTATAATCTGTCAAATTTCTTTAATAGATTTTCAATGTTATCGCTAAATCATTAAGGTTCAAGGTTGATTGGGAAAATTTGACAGTTTCGGGTAGCTTGACCTGCTGGCGTCTGTACCTACGCTTTGGAATGGGCAACTAGCTTCATCTTTCCGACTGACCGACCCTTGACAATTCAAAAGTGCCTGTAATTGGCTTAGTTGAAATAAAATGATTTGAGTTTGAGTTTATAACTGTCGAAAATTGGAAGTTACCATAACAAGTCTACCTTCCCTTTACGTGGCACAGGCAACATGTTCCCGCCCGCGCCCGGCGCCGCCTACGGCTACGGCGGCGCGTACGGCGCGCCCGCGGCCGCCGCCTGGCCCGCCTGGTCCAGCTGGCCGCCGCCGCTCGTGGCGCAGCCGCCGCCCAGCATGGCCAACGCGGCCGTGCCGGACCCTAGTAAGTACTATACACAGCTCTACTAATCTAATTTATGTTATTTCAAGTTAAACAAATATCAAATTTATTTTAATGGTCATTACGTTGAATTCAGAGAGACTACCACTATTGAAAAATATTTGAAGTTGTAGCGTAAACTGAACTTTATTGTGTAGGAAAACATGAGTTTATGAAAAAATAACTTTTTATAAACTCATGTTTACATTTTTGGCAAATAAATCGCGAATGCTAATTAATTTAAAAAGTACTCTCCCCCCCCATACAGATACAACGTGGCAATGCTGCCAGCCTTTTGGGCACTTTTGACTACAGCTTTACAATATATACTTATAAATTAAAGTTCATTAGTTTTAATTTAAATCCATGAGTAGTCTGTCTACCTACCTTCTGCCTGTGCTAATATGTCGTCAGTTTATTTCATTGCACGTATCCTGTGCCTTAACCTGGGTCAAATAAATAGTTTGGTTTGTTTCCCTACTGTGGGTGCGGGCGTGACGCCGGGCGGCGCGGGCGCAGGCGCGGGCGGCGCGGGCGCGCGCGGCGCGGCCAGCCCGGCCTCGGAGCCCACCCTCATATGCGACTCGCCCACGCCGGCTGATAAGCCCGCCAAGGATGAGATTGTGAGTATTATATATATTTATTACTAGCTGACCCGACAGACGTTGTCCTGTCCCAATTTCAATAGTTCATACAATAATTCCATACAAAATGGACATTCAGTTTTCAATTTTTTCTTTCCATAAAAACCTAGTTCGGAAAATAAAAAAAAAAAAACATTTATTTCAGGTACCACATAACCCATTTTACAAAACATCTTTAAATTATTCAATAATAAAAACAATATATTTATATTGTGCTACCTGCGCCCTGCGGTTTCACCCGCATATGTTTCGATCCCGTGGAAATATCTGGATAAAAAGTATCCTATATGTCCAATTAGTATCCAAATCCGTTCAGTAGCTTTTGCGTGAAAGGGTTACAAACATCCATCAATACAAAATTTCACATTTATAATATTAGTAGAAATAGATTCGTTTTATACAACATCAACACACAAATTAGATAAATCAAATTCATATTAAATCATAATTAACTCATATTCACTACAGTAGTCGCTTACAAGCGACACTATGTAACTTGTCTATCACAGCAGTGTCGCACATAAGGACAGTCCAACCTATTTGCTATCATATCATACTTTGCTGTACAATGAACAGCATTTCAATTTTATTTATATGGAGTGTCTATCCTCCAAAGTCCGTTTCACAAAAGAAGTCTCGTAGACGCGGCGCCACTGTCGTAGGACGGAATCATAAATATTGATTTATTTATTTATCTCGACATCATATACGAGTAGCAGGCTTGGTTATTGGTTAATAAAATGCACATTCTTAAATAGAGAAAGGTGTCTGGGGTAGGAGAGTTGTTGTTGGAATGTTGCTAACTATATAATAATAATTAGTTCCACTCATTGCCGCGGGACTTATTTCGGGAAACGGACTCTACAAGGTGGTATGGACATCGTGACTCATCCTGTTACCATAGATTCAGTACATGATTCTGAATCGCACTACGGTGACATTTGTTGGTTCTTATAAAAAAAAAATAGCTGTTCCCTAAATTTTGACCGCGTAGGTATTGCAATTTTGACCGCGTAGGTATTGCAATTTTGACCGCGTAGGTATTGCAATTTTGACCGCGTAGGTATTGCAATTTTGACCGCGTAAGTATTGCAATTTTTTTTTTCCAACATTGTGTCCCACTGCTGGGTAAAGGCCTCCCCTTGTTTCTTCCAAACCTTGGAGTCTACTACGAAGTGCAAAGTGCGAATGATCGGATCGGACCGACACATGGCCGAGCCGAATATTATTGAAAAATGCGAAAAAAGTCCGGATCGGCTCAGTTGGGTCAGGACCATAGTCAATATTCGAAAGAGTGTAGGAGTGTAGGATCGGGACCGACCGAACCAAACAGTAACTTCGTAGCAGGAAACGGCCGATATCACTTCGGAGTAGACCCCCTGCTCTTGTGCGATCTCTGGCCATGTTGGTCCTACAAATGTTTCCACATCGTCGCACCACCTTCGCCGTGGTCTACCTGGACGGGCGATATTGTATGATACAGCAGTTTTTTTTTTTTTTTTAACTAGCTATAGCTAGGGTCTAGCCGAATTCATGGTTACAGCTTGCGCGACCATGTCGCCCTGTAAAGATCTGTTTTATATCGAACTGAGGCTCAGTTTGATATAAAATCAAAAGGCTTGGTGAGATTTTTAATAATCTCTTTCCCACAGGTGATAACCCCGGAACTGATAGCTGCGGCAGGCGAATGGACCACGCACCGCGCGCCAGACGGACGGCCCTACTACTACAACGCTGTCAAACAAGAGAGTGTTTGGGAGAAACCCAAACCCATGAAGGAGCTTGAAGGTATGATCTACTCCTCATCTTTTCTTTTTTTGGTATTGGCATCTCGCAGGTTAACCATGGAGCTTGGAGAACCCCTCGGTGGGTTCCCGCATTGTCGAGGCGGGGGGGCTCAGTAGCCGGGGCTTGGTCACCCACGGTGAAGCCAAGAGGAACCAGAGGAGGGGCCGCTCGTCAGGGCTTTGCCAGTAAGCCGACGACGTAGCGGCCAACAAGTGGGCTGCGGTGCCGCTTGGGCGACATCGCGTTGGGCGTTGGTTCCACGTGAGACGATCATGCTCTCAAATCGCTCGAGCAGAATGTCGAATGTGGCATGAGCTGTGTGGCACGTAGCGCCGTCCTGTTTAAACCACGTCGTTGGGGTCCATATCATCCAATTCAGGCCAAACATGTTGGTAATCATCGACCTATAGCGCTCGCCGTTGACGGTGTAGCGGTATCTACAACGCCACATGCGAACAACGCGTCATACTGACGTCACGCAAATCCTGCATCTCGCAAACAGAGTTTACCGCCCAATTAGCATAGATACAATTTCCCAACATCAATCGTTGGGCAGTGGCCCGCCAGACACAACACCCGTCTGGTCGGAGGATCCTCCCTTTTCTATGGAGGATGAGTGAACTTTACACCCTGTTCCTCATACCTCTAAAACGGTGATGGCCTGGCCAACGTCGTTCTCAAAGAAACATGGACCGATGACGTCGCCAGCCCAAAATCAACACCAAACAGTGACTTTTTCGGTATGCATTGGACGCTCTTGGATCTCATGTGGATTGTTATGTCACCAGTGGACTCACACCACACTGCGAATAGTCCTCTCGGTAGGACGATTATGGCGACCGTAAAATGGACGAATCGCGCGGAACGCTGCCCGAATAGAACACCCATTTTGATAAAACAATTTTATCATTTGCACGTGTTGCTGAACGCTATATCCGTCCATGAGTGATTTGGCAAACCAGACTGAATAAATGACAATCAATTTGACAGATGTAGCTTCAAAAATATGGTCGCTACCAACTGTAAAAGTTTGGAAGACCTTATATATACTTTATTGTACACCACAAAAATACACAACCATTTTTTTTATCGAACACTAAATATACAATGGGTGGCCTTATCGCTTTCTGCGATCTCTTCCAGGCAACAAAACTAATCAACTAACCATTGATGTCAGCCATCAATTTAAATAGGATTCATGTAGACCGCCGCCGAAAAAAAAAAACAAACCACACCTTTACACACACCTTTTCACACGTTGTATATCTAGCCCTGTATATAACTGAAGTTATATTTAAAAAAAAAATGAAATAATTTTTTTTGTCCCATATAGATTTGAGAGCGAAGATCGCTTTAGAGAAAGGGGAACCAGTCGACAAGAAAAATGACAAGAAAATGGATGTTGACGATGGTAAGATTGAAGGTGAGTTTTTATAAATAGTTAAAATAGGTACGACTGAATTGCTTAGTAGCAGCCCGGGTTCTGGATTTGTGCCCGGGTGCTGGCAATAGCCTCGCCCCCTATTACTCAAACTCAAACCACCAATTACTATTGCTATATACAGTGAAGCCTGGTTAATTGGGATCTCAAGGAACCAAGACATATGTACCAATTATTGAGGGTTTCCAATAATCCAGTTTTCCAATAAGCAGGTTTAAAATTATAGTTGTCTCATTTACAGAGGCTTACAGAGGTCGAAATGTGCCGTTACATTTTTAGAGGTGGAAATGTTAATAAAAATGCGTATTTTTTGGTGTTATGAATTTAATGTAGGTATGAATGTAGATATGTATGTAAACAAACATGTCAATACGTGTTAAAACCTGATTAATTTGTCTCACTTATACAGGTAATTGAGCTACAGAGTCTCAATATAGAGGTAAACATCGAAAAATTCTTAGAATTCAAATCTCATTTAACCAGGTTCAAAAAGTCTCATTAACAGAGGTAATTCAATGAAAAAGAACCGGGACCTCATTGCAACTCTCGATAATAGAGGTTTCTCACTTATCCAGGTACCACTTAACTAGGTTTCACTGTACTTTTGAATAGTCAAGGGGTCAGTCAGTAAGGACTGATCATCTCTTAGCTGCCACGGCTTATTTTTTTTTCACCTTTCTTATTTTCTTTTTCTTTGAAGATGAAAAAAAAATAAGCCGTGGCAGCTAAGAGATGACCACACCTTACTGACGGCGCCCGTTCACGAACATGACGCATGGATTAGCACCATTCATGATATGCTCTAGTCAGTGAATGATATTGCATACATCAAAGGACATATCGTCTATTTAATATTCAATAAAATAACCAAAAGCATGCAAAATACATAATTATCAAAACAGTTTTTGTCTCTCCTGGAATATTGACAGGTTCGTATTTACGAGGTGTCACATCTAGAGCGACGATATGAGCTGTGGTGGACCAGTGGTAACAGCCGATTCATAGGTTCGAACCCTGTCAGGCTCTTTAATTTGTGTGAATAATTTCATCACCACTGCTCTCGAAACGATTAAGGAAAACATCGTGAGGAAACCGGCATGTCCTAGACAAAAAAATTCGAAGACATGTGACATCTACCAACCAGCCGCAACGGGGCCCGCGTGGTGGAGCACGACCCACTCCCTCTCACAGAGAGGAGGTCTGTGTCCCAGCAGTGGGAATAGTATGCGCTTACTATGCTATACGATAGACAATAACAAATACAGGTAAACTAACCTAACCCACAATCTAACCAAACATGTTTCACATACAGTGATCGACGTAGAAGCTCACGCCGAAGCGAAGGCCGCAGCCGAAGCCGAAAAACTCCTGCAAGCCGAAAGGCGCGCCGCCGAAGAGAGAGAGAGACAGGAGATGCAAGCGGACCAGGAGCGCCAGGCGGCCGAGCGAGAGAAAGCAGAGAAGGACAAGGGAGAAAAGGAGAAGGAGAAGGATAAGGCCAAGCAGGACAGGAGTCGGCCGATATCTAGCACGCCGATATTGGGGACGCCATGGTAAGAAAGAAAGAAAAATATTTTATTCTGCACAAACAAAACGCACAATTACAAGTAATAAAAAAAAAAAAAAAAAAACGAAAAAGACATAAGATACACATAGTCAAAAGACTCGTACTCATGCATAAAAAATTTGACATTTTCGTCTATTGCTCGCTGTCAAGGCCAGGGACCAATGACAACTCACATTAATTGACATTGACAGTACAGATATTGGCAGATGACCACAAAACAATAACAATCACAATAAAAACACAAATGCCAATTGCAGAGTGGCGAAATAACGAATATAACTACTTTTGTAACAAAACAAACAACAATTAAGCCGTGCGCTGCATCTGTGCACGATATTATTTTCAAGGGGGTAATTACTGGGTATGGAAGATAATATAGGACAAAGGCAGGACAATGATGTTTGACCATTTAGCCACTCAGAAAATATTGCCCGAAGGGTTGTTATATGAGTGAAATTGGCATGTAGGTAATATTGCCAACTGGTTCAAGCCATATCATTGGAGTTTAGTTTTTCTCATCACTAATATTGCCTATTGCTAACAATGCCATGGAGTGAATATTGCCAGACTGGGATTAAAAATACCCTATTTGTTAAACCAGGTTATAAACTATCTGTGCGCCAAACTTCAGCCAAATATGTTCAGCCGTTTTTGCGCCTATCCGGAACATACATCCAGACAAACGAACAAAAATTCTTCGTTGTTATTTTCATTATGTGTATAGATTTTCCTCCTTTTAAACCCCGTCCTCTCCGCAGGTGCGTGGTGTGGACGGGCGACGGCTCGGTGTTCTTCTACAACTCCGCGGCGCACTCGTCCGTGTGGGAGCGGCCCGCCGTGCTGCTGGGCCGCGCCGACGTGGACAAGGCCGTGAGCCAGCCGCCCGCCGCGCTGCTGGAGCTGCAGGTGCGTGCGCGCACGATACATTCCACTTGTGCTCATTTGTGGACAATTCCCGTCATTTAAAACGTTTCAAAATCTAGTCGCAGTCTCATCTCAGCGACAATCAATATCAGAAATCATAAACCTTCATTTATTTCAACAATTTGTCTGAGGTAGATGGGTCCTGTGTTACAGATCACCCGGCTCTCCTGGATAAGGCATGTTAATTTACGAAACTGTTAAAGTCAAGATTTATATATGATGGAATTGAAAACTTGAGACAAATCGAAATAGGAGCTGCAGTAACTTACTTAGTAAAGTTACATAATCATTATAAATTGTCATTTCCCAAATCTACATTCTTGAATAAAATCATGTACTTAATTTATCGTCGGTTCAGTTTTTTTTTTTTTTTAATTATCAATATAAACAGAGAATTAAAGTACCAGTTTTATCGCGCGCCCGATAATCAATCCATTCATCGCTGAGTTGAAACCATGAAGCAAGTTAGCAACGCATTGAACTCACGATATTTACCTAATTTTGACGGTTCTACGAAAAAAAGAGCGCGCGACGACATGAATAACATGCTCTAAATTTACTTCATACTTAATGCACTGAATTAGATATTTTAATTTGTCGCACCTATTCAATTTCATCCTGTATATGTAAATTAGTTTTTTTTTGGCAGATTGAGACTGAGATTAGACTGTGAACGTTCTTAAAAATACGGGAATTGTGCCCTCCTTTGATAATTTTCAGGCTAATAAGCTCGCTATATCTCCTGTACGCCTAATTGTGAGGGTGGAGTCTTCTATAAAACTCTATCGGTGACTTTTTGAGCTAGTTTCATAGCAAGCATCATCATCTAGCGTTCTCCTAAATATGTATCACCGGCTGCAGCTGAATACCAGTATTTTACATGGAGCGACTGCCTATCTGACCCCACAACATAGTTACTAGATAACACAATACCGGTGAAGTTAATAGGAGACTTCTCCCTACCACTTTTGCAGTCCATGCAGTTGAGAGCAAAAATATGCATACAATTGGGGAATTTCCATAACGATTTTGTCTTAAAGGATTAATTGAGAGTATAAGATGCAAAGTGGCACCGATTCCCTTGTTCACAAACTAAACTAAATTTAAGTTCAGTGCATATTTTTCTTTGTATTTCATTAAGAAAAGGACAGAAGATAAATATTAGTTTAGTCCTGTCAAATTAGTCAGTGCTTGACGTCAATTGAGGTATTTTTAGTAGCCATGTTTTTAATTACGTCTAAAATGTCTATGGAGTATCTTAATTTGACAGGACTAAACTAATATTTATCTTCTATCCTTTTCTTAATGAAATAGAAAGAAAAAGATGCACTGAACTTAAATTTAGTTTAGTTTGTGAACAAGGGAATCGGCGCCAATATCTTCGTACACATGCTTTTACAATTTGTTTAACTTTTAAATAATTGAGCCGAAACTCCGGGAAATCGCTTTACTGAAAGTATATTTTTGTCCTTGACAGTAGTATATAGTAAATTACAGGACCCAGTCGTAAATATGACACAACGAGTTTTATCAAAAAGTCGTAATTGTAGAGCGTCGTATCTATCACTCAAACCTGTGGCGACATCTACATTGCCACATGCGAACTACGCAGCACACTGACGTCGTGCAAAATCCTGCATCGCGCAAGTAAAGTTTACCGCGCAACTAACATATACAGGATAAATTTTTAACCAGTACGCAGACTGTAACCATGAATTCAGCATATGATTCTAGACATTCAGTGAAGAATTTTTCTCCGGTTATCAAGTTAGTTTAGAATCATATTATTATGATGATGAATTCATGGTTAGTTTGCACACTGGCTGAAAATTCATCCTGTATACAACGTCCCGTCATGAATCATCGGGCAGTTGCCCGCCAGACAAACACCCGTCTGGTTGGTGGGTCCTCCCTTTTCTATGGAGGATGAGTGAACTCTACACCCTGTTCTTTATACCTCTGAGACAGTCTTCTTCTAAAGCTCGATGGGTGATATTTACGTCCGGGTGCTGTTGTTCAAGATTCAATAAGTAAATAGTCGGCCAACCGCGAAATTAATTTGTAAGATAAACGTACTGTATTATGGTTTTGTCTCATATTTTTAATGGTGAATATAGACTTGATTTCAAATATCATTACAAAAAATCAAACCTTTATAATAATACTTGCTGATGCCCGCGACTTTGTCTGCGATCCAGGATGAAAAGTAGCCTATGTCCTTCTCCAGGTCATGGTATAACCAAGTGCAAGATTCCATACAAATCCGTTCAGCCGTTTTAGCGTGAAAGCGTAACAAATAAACATGAAGACTCTTTTTTTTTCCGGATAGTAAATCATCAAATGACCCCTCCCGCTCTGGGTGGAGCGGAAGGGAGTGTCAGACTCTTACTGACTAAAACCCACCCATGTTCCTTCCTTCGCCCTTTATGTTCCGGGGTAGCGGTAACCCTTTCGGACAATCCCGCTGAAACATGAAGACTCTTAGTGTAAATATTAGTTTAGATTCAAATGAAATGTTTATAAATAACAACTATATATTTTTTATTAGCCATTAATGTCCCACTGCTGGGCAAAGGCCTTCCTACTTAAGACCTCTCTTTCCACCTCTCTGTCGAGAGCTGTCAAGGACCAAATCGTTCGAACAACTTTTGAATAAAACCTAAAAATCTATTTTGATTAATCAAGATAATATTTACATAATATAAGCATTAATTACATTACATATTAATATAATATTATGTATACAGTTAAAATAACAATATGTACGGACCGCCAGCACATCAAGTTACTACAATCTGTCAAATTTCTTTAATAGATTTTCAACTTTATCGCTAAAGCATTAAGGTTCAAGGTTGATTGAGAAAATTTGAGTTTCGAGTAGCTTGACCTGCTGGCGTCTGTACATGTACATGTATGAAAAAAGAATCATAGGGCATCAAAAAATTCGTCCGCATCGCTGTCAACAGGAACAGTGCCCAAAAGGCTGGCAGCATTGCCACGTTGTATGGCGATGCCGATTCTTTGGCCAAGAAATAGGCGAGGCCTCTGGTCACGTGAAGAGTCGAAAAAATAAATTCACTTTGTATAAATGATTTTTAAATCGAGTCTATAAGCACCTTCCTTGCGTTAATAATAAATAGCACTTATAAGGTGTCTTACAAAGTATTTTTTTGCATAATAAAGACGTATTGGTAACGTTTACTCTTTCTAACACTTAGCTGTCGCATAGCTCCATCTCATTCTGACATTATCATGCATATACGCGGTTTGTGATTGGCCCCCGTCATTTGTTAGATCACCAAAAAAATTAAATTACTAATGGTTATATGGGTTACTACAATGCGATCAAAATAAGAATATTACCTTGTAGATAATTAAACCTGCTCCCTGCTCAGCGACGAGCCCTCGAACTAATAGAAAATAAAAAATAATCAAATAAAGCTCGACCGGACGTTACTACCACAAAATCATCTGCCTGCCTTTTCCCCACTATGTCGGGGTCGGCTTCCAGTCTAACCGGATGCAGCGGAATACCAGTATTTTACATGGAGCGACTGCCTACTTGACCTCCACAACCCAATTACTGGGTAAACTCAATTACTGGATAATACGATACCCCTTAGTAATACTGGTTGTCAGATTTTCGTGCAGATCCACGAATGACAGTCGGGACCAACGGCTTAACATGCTTTCCAAGGCACAGACGGTTCTTGGTATGTAAAGATGGTTACCCATCCATGGACCAACCGCGGCAAGCGTAGCTTAACCTGATCGATCGACCCGTGCGGCTGTTATTACTTAGCCACAAGCCACTCCAGGAAACCTGAAGGCCAATTCCCGTAATTAAAAACAATCAATGTCAAAAATGTAGGGAAATTAGACGTATTTTTGACAGATTGAGACTGAGATCAGACTGTGAACGTTCTTAAAATCACGAGCATTGCCCCGCTGGAGTTTATCAATCTAACCCGGTGAGGTGGTGCTGTCGGTGAACTTAATATCACAGATGCTCTAAATTTTTGAAGTGAAATTTCTACTCAAAACTGAAGAAAACTTAAATCAGAAACAAAAACATTTAGATAGAGCAGTGGTAGCCCAGTGGTAACAGCCGCGATTTACGAGTAGTAGGTCGTAGGTTCGAACCCAGACAGGCGCTTAACTTTGTGTAAATTATTTCATTACCACTGCTCTTAAAACGGTGAAGGAAAACATCGTGAGGAAATTCGAAGACATTTGACATCTACCAACCCGCACTGGGCCCGCGTGGTGGATTACAGCCCAGTCCCTCTCACAGAGAGGAGGCCTGTGTCCCAGCACCGGGAACATTATAGGCTGATTGATTGAATGATTGTCAATCATTACAAATAGCGGGGAAAAAAATGAAAGTGAGGTAGCCCTGCCTGCACTAGCGGCTTGGTGCAATAGTGAGCCAGTGATTTTTTTTTTTGGGAATGGCTTCTCTCTTCCAGCCTAGATCCCTCAATAAAAGAAGGCCTCCAGCCAGGGCCTGAAAAACTTAAAAACTAAGCGACTAAGGCTGGATCGGAATTAAGTGAGCCAGTGAGTGATAAAATCATCTTTAATACGGAATCAACTGGATTCTACAGCTGTTATTATTTTGATCGCATAGTACAAATTTTATATTTATGCGCATATTCATAACAGAAATAAGCAAGTTTCGTTTTAGAGAAATTAGCCTATAGCCTTATTCGATAATAATTAATTAATTTAATAACGTAACTAATACAAAATTGCGATTAATCAATACTTTACTAAAGGCACTTTACATGTGGCAGTCGCGGTCATAATACGTGCGAGTAGGACGGAGTCTCGTGCCGTCTCGCTCACACTTTTCATGACCGCGGCTTCAACAAACGTTAGCGTTTACTGGTAGTCGCGGTCATAATACGTGCGAGTAGGACGGAGTCTCGTGCCGTCTCGCTCTGACTACTCATGACCGCGGCTACCACAAGCGTTAGTATATATATACAAGTAGTTTTAGTTTAGTTAGGAAAGGAACTAGGGGCTTGCCGTACGGTTACAAATTGTTAATAATATAGGGCATAACATCATTGCTTAATGCTAACCGACTTGAAAAGTGGTCCTATTAACAACGTATGCTTGTTCAATCACTAACAAATTCAAATTAATTTATTAGTGTTATATTTGGTACATTTTACATGAGATCTTACAATAAATAATCAGTTCTTCAAAAATCTACCTTAAAGGTGTACCTACACTTTTTCACTTTCACACAATTATTATAAAAAGAACAGTCAACATATTAAAATAAAATTATTACAACAAAACACAACATAACATAATGAATGGAAATAAAGATACAATGTCAAAATTAAATAAATATCAATGTCATATAGCTTACAATTTATCATTAAGGAGTTCGTCAATAGTATAATAACATTTTTCCAATAATAGATGTCTTAATTTGTTTTTAAATTGAATAATATTTAACAAATAACAATTTTTTAAAACGTATAACATCACGACGCTACTTTAGTCCGAAGTAGGCAGTGGTGTAAAATTGTACACACGATACTAAACATCCACTTAATTTGAAAAGTTAGGGTAGAATATAAAAATACGATTTATTTTCTCACAGACTATATATTACGAATATCAAATTGACTCTCTATTTTCTGCATGATTCTAATTATTTTCATTCTCTTCCTGATTCTAATAATTATAATTCTGTAAAGCCATAATTGTTACGGTCTTACGGGTTACGGCGAATCATATTTAGATCAACACTAGGTGCTCCCGCATAAGTTTCGATCCCTTGGGAATATCGGGATAAATATCGGTATCCTATGTTAATCCTGGTTATAAACTATCTGTATGCCAAATTTCATCCAAATCCGTTCAGTAGGTTTTGCATGAAAGAGTAACAAACATCCATCCTCACAAACTTTCGCGTTTATAATATTAGTAGGATCTAACCTGATAATCCACATCCAAGGGTCGCTTCTCGAAGTTGTGAAAGATTATGTCTACCTGGGGCAAATAATCCATCTCGGTAGACACAACTTTGAGAAAGAAGCCGACAGAAGGATTCAGTTGGGTTGTGCAGCATTTGGAAAACTCCGTCAAGTCTTCTCGTCGCCTATCCCACAGTGTTTGAAGACTAAGGTCTTCAACCAGTGCGTCCTCCCCGTCATGACATATGGCGCCGAAACGTGGACACTGACGGTCGGGCTGATCCACAAATTCAAGGTCGCTCTGCGCGCTATGGAGCGAGCTATGCTCGGAGTCTCTTTGAAGGATAAAATCAGGAATGAAATTATCCGGAAAAGAACCGGAGTTACCGACGTAGCGCTCAGAGTAAGCAAACTGAAGTGGCAGTGAGCAGAGTGTCCTGGAGTGGAGACCGCGTATCGGCAAGCGTAGTGTGGGCGCCCCCCAGCTAGATGGACGGACGACCTAAAGAAGGTTGCTGGGACGGACTGGATGCGGAAGGCGGAGGACAGGGTGTTGTGGCGCAGTCTGGAAGAGGCCTATGTCCAGCAGTGGACTGCGCTAGGCTAAGTTGATTGATTGATTGATAACCTGATACAGAACATTGCAAAAACTTAGGAAAAGGACATCATTTAAGTGCCGAACATTTTATACCCAAAAATAAAAGAGCAGGCCAGAAAAAAAAAACTACCATTTTCTCATGGTAAATAACATCTTCGTAATGTATGTAGTAATAAGCTATTGTGGGTAAGTTGATATTTTTGTCATAAAGTATTGAGGGTAGTCAAGTTATGTATTTAGCCAGTCATTATTCTTGTGCCTGTACGTTGCTACGTTTATTATTTACTCCCGTATCCAGAGTGCTCTCAAACCAAGAACTGAGATTAAACTAAACTGTGAACGAATTTAATAGATAGTGTCAGTGTTCGCTAACGGAAAAAAAAATGTCACTCGGTAGGATGACAGAATTCGACATTAAAAAGGACGATTGGAGGTTATATCTCGAACGTCTGGAACAGTACTTTATAATAAACAACGTACCGAGTGAGTTACAAGTGCCCACGTTAATCACCGTTATGGGTGCAGCTAGCTACGAGTTGTTGGTGAAGTTATGCACTCCGGCGGAACTGAAAACGAAAACGTTTGAACAGATTACGTTAATTATGGACAAACACCTGCAGTCGAAACCTTGTGAGTTGGCTGAACGTTATAAGTTTCGAAATCGCAAACAACTTGACAATGAAAGCATATCGGATTATGTAGCTGTTTTAATGGAAATGTCCAAAACTTGTGCGTTCCGAGCGTGGCTCACAGAAAGTTTAAGAGATCAGTTGGTCTGTGGAATTAACAGCGACACTATTAGACAAAAACTGTTTGCAGAAGCCAAGTTAAATTTCATGAAGGCATATGTTTTGGCCGTAAGCTTGGAGAAGGCAGAGAAAGGTGCAGCAGCGGTGGTGGAAGGGTCTGTTAGTGCAACAAGTGAGGCGGAGGGGCCGATGGATTGTCAACTGATGATGAACGGCACCGGCGGATCGGAAAGTAGCCCCGCGGCAGCGCCGGCGTCCGTGTCGTTGCAGTGTCGAGGGTGTGGCGGGCCGCATGACATGGCTGCGTGCAAGTTCGGGAGCCAAGTTTGCCGAATGTGCTACAAGCGGGGCCATTCGTGGCGCATGTGTCCGCAACTGACACGGCATTATACCGAGATAGCCGAGTCCGAGGAAGAGGACGAGGTAGTGGTCATCGCAGATAGTGAAGATAGTGACGATGTAACAATTGTAAGTAGTTATAATTGAACTTAAAGACTTTCTCTGGCAGTTTGAGTAATTTATGCGGCCTACCCAAATGTACCTGCTTTGGTATTGTTCGTCCAATCGTTGCGCTCCTTAACTTTTGAGTTGAGCTGCACGATTTCTGACAAATGCGTGCACTGACTGGACAGGTCCTCAATCTGTGTGCTTCTTTCCTAAAAAGACCATCTCAGACATCGATCTACATGGTCTTCATATGATCTGACCAAGATTATGTCTGGACTTTAAAAGAGACTGTGACCTCTGAGTTTGTTTCGGCCTTTCTTCTCAGACTAGTCAGATAGGAAACACCGAGCTCATGTAGTTTTTAAAATATGATGACGTGTGAGAAATAAAATCATTTATCATTTGACTAATGACTAATTGACAGTAACGCAATGTAAACCTATCTTTGTGTCATTTGAGATTCAGAGGAAATAATAAAGTTTCTATATATAATAGTGCTATCTCATATATAGATGAACACATATATAATCAGTTTAGTAACTAAACAATTACTAAAAGCAATACTGTTTAGAGGTTATTTATGCGGGAGAAACCACCAAACCACTGGGGGTTGTTAAACCTCTGGTCAAATATAAAGACAAATGTAGACAGTTAAGGATGATTTCAACCAAACGGCTCGCATCACATCGGATCGGAACGGATTTTACATCTTTAAATGATATTAAATCGTGTACACGGTATTTAAAGTCTATATTACCAAGACGCGCACAGCAGCTTGACCGCGGGAGTCTTCCGCGACACGCGATCGTAGCCGAAAGTATGCTGCGACGCGCGATCGGCTCCGTTCGCCTGTCGTCGTATTTTAAAAAATTAGAACACCTCAACACGGTAGGAATGAAACTATTTGACTAGGCGCAGAAACGGATACGTTCGCAAGCGACGGTACGGAGCCGATCGTATGCGTCGACATCCTGCTGGACGCGATCGGCTGTCGCCGCATCCGTTCGTATCCTTTCCGATCCGATGCGATGCGAGCCGTTTGGTGAAAATCATCCTTTAGACTTGCACGTGATAAAATATGGCAAAACAATGTCACTCGGGAGGCAATGGATGGCAGTGTTAACAATACAACTGCCAGTATTGGATTATAATACATATGTAAATAACAATAATATTTGCCGCGCGAAGAGCCGAGGCGAGCGCACGTTATCTCTATCTCTGTGGTCGGTTCCTCGTGTCTGACGGTCGTGGTCAGCTTCGGAGTTGCATCTGGAGCGGATGATCCGCTTCCACCGGTTTCTGTCCAGCGCATCCCTTACTACCGTGTGGAATTTAGAGGACGATGATTCCTTCACCTGATCGGTCCACCGTGTTGGTGAACGACCGCGCGCTCGCTTGTCTTCGGTGTTCCCAACCACAAACAGTTTTTCCAAACGGTCTTCGCCTCTGCGTACTTTAAATAGTTAATATTTCTGTTCTTAACTTTTTTATCTATCTACGTATAATCGTATTATCCAAATATTTACTAATAATGGATAAAGTAACGGATTTCGGAGAAGATCGTTAGCATTCAAATGTTGTTTAAAGGACTTAGTCGCTATCTCACAATGTCTCTTTCGCAAAATGTCGAGTTAGTAACTTAGAATAAAATTTAGCCAGATTTAAAAAAAGGTTGTTGTTTCCAATTTCTTATTAAATTTTTACAATTTATTCATTAATACTACAATTTAGCATACAATAAATATATATGAATCTGTTGTTATTTAATAATAAATTGGAAAAAACAACCGTATTTTTAACCTGGCCTGCGGAGTTAATGGTAGATTTTCGTAGCAATAGTAAAAAATGCTCAAGAGACTGTCTTATGAGACAAGACGGCAGTAGTTCTTTTTTCTGGCCAGCACTTTAATTTTTGGGTACGATATTTATTTATTTATTCACACCAATGAGGCCTGATTTTTCCATCGCCAGATGACTTTTATTCGAAGAATAAAATTGACGTTTGACAGTTTTTGTATGAAATAACTGTCAAAATTTTAAAATTATTCCTTAAATAAAGTTATCAGATTATTGAAAAATCTTGCCTAAGTACAAGATCTTACAGTATTCCAAGACGATGTTATACACACCTATTAAACTATCTATAAAATATACTTAAACATAAAATCCAACAATAAAAATAAAAGTAAAATAATGAAAATTACAATATTTTTCTCAAATTGAATGAATGAATGAATCCTTTGAAATTCGCGGGCTACCCTAACGCTTCTCCTTTACTATCAATTTTATTGATATGTATTGTTTTTATTAAAATTCTTATCTATCATTATTTTTTTGCTAACTGTATATTGCATGTCTCGCTTGGATGTAGGCTCATACTAACATCATCATCTGCCTAGCCTTTTCCCAACTATGTTGGGGACGGCTTCCAGTCTAACCGTATGCAGCTGAAAACCAGTATTTTACATGGAGCGACTGCCTATCTGACCTCCACAACCCAGTTACTGGGTAATACGATACCGCTTGGTAAGACTGATTGTCAGACTTCGGGCTTCTGAGTTCTGACGACCCGTAATGACTCAAAGATCCACGAAAGGCAGCCGGAACAAACGGGTTAACGTGCTTCCCGAGGGGTGTTGGTATGTGGAATCCCCACGAATGAATTATTGACAGGACTAAACTAATATTTATCTTCTGTCCTTTTCTTAATGAAATAAAAAAGATGCACTGAAGTTAAATTTAGTTTAGTTTGCAAACAAGGGAATCGACGCCAATGTTTTTCTTTAAATATTATGACTCTGGGGCGTTCAGAATCATGTACTGAACCCGTAGTAACAGGTCGCACGTCGATATTACTGCCACCCTATATAATTTCGAAAATTCTTTACATCATAATTTGTTTGGTGCATGTTGGGACCGTGTACGTCAAATATGACGTTTTGAAATGTTGCCACTACATAATGCGTAAAACGTTTATTGAGCATGATATTTTCATAGCTTGTATATTTCCTTTTTTTCTTTTTTTTATATTCCTGTTTAGTATATTCTTTCACATTTAAATTTCATTATATTATTTTTCTTTAAGTACCCTGTACCGGTACAGCGTCCCAATAATCGGTTGCTTCACCGGACGACCATTTACATAATACAATAAATACATACATAAACTATATTATACTAATATAAATAAATATAATACATATAATAATAAACTTAAAGTTTAAGGAGAGAGGAAGTGCTTTTTTATCGTAATTTCAAAAGTGGACAAAGATATTTGATATTTATACTTTGTCTGTGGTGAATAGAGCGTTTGTGGAAATGACACTTTACCACGAAAGCTGCCTTTGCGCCTTAGCTGAGCGAGCAAGGAGCGATTTTTTTTTTTTTTTTGTGCATTGCGATCTATTTTTGTAGCAGCATGTCTCTCTTTAATTTATTCACCGTAGCGATACACCTGCCGAAAATTACGCTAGCTTATAGTTTTCCATGAAAATTACGCGACGTAATTTCGGCCTCATGGCAAATTATGTCATTTAAGGGCACACCGAGCTTCTAGCGCTAATCGATTTTAGGTATTCTATGCGCTCCGTGTATGTGTGCGTGAGGCACACCGGCAAGAGAGCGAACGGCTAGACAGATAAGAGCACTGCGCCGTCCGCGCGCCGCTCACGCCGAGCCGTGCGCCGATCGACTCGCGAGGTGCTACCAATATTTACAAAATTAAACAAAAAAATGATTTCAAATACTTTTATTGGAAATATACAATTTTTTAAATAATAATTTACCGTCGTTAGATGGGTATCTATGATCAGATCAATAAAAAAATAATATTAGGTATTTAGTCGAATAATACTAAATTAGTTACCTTTTATGATAATATTCTAACTTCTAAGTACATGAGAAACTTAAAAGTGATTTCAATAACGTAAAATAACTTATCAGCTAAATAAGTAGGGTGAAAACCCCAGTAGTCGACCTTTTGTTTTCAATTTCAAATTATTTATTCTTCAAAGTAGATTCAGTAAACTACTTTCGTTAGTACAAGTTAATTTGACAGATTTTAATAAAAAAACAGCTATTTGAGTTGGTGTAAGAATAAACTATATTCAATGAACTTCACAAATGGACTTGTCGGAGAAGGTATGTCTGTCTCTCGTTAGCATCAGGCATATTTTAATTACTGTGGGCGTACTAAGGGTAGTGTTGGTTATAGCGCAATAGTAAAACGGTTTGCAGTTCAAATCAGATTGCAATTCACGAACAAGTCAGTCAGACTAGCGAATCACACACTGTAGGTATGTACCTACACAACTCAACGATACGGAACGCGACAGTTTCTATGCACATGTTGTTCGTAAGATGTTCAATGTTTCGATGATCCCGAGAGCTCTGCTCACACCGTTCTTGTAGCTGTCGCTCTCGTACCCCTCCACTAACTCAGGCTAGACTCTGTCTAGCGCCATCTCGTGGCGCTAGACAGAGTCTAGCCGGCGTTCCGAATAAACGAATAATACTAATAAGCAAATTTTATATTTTTAAACATGAAAACACTTAACATTATTTTTCTTTGAACTGTCAAGTGTCAAGAATGGAATTAAAAGTCGAAGTATAGTAAGTTTTTGCAGGCAGATTCTATTGAATTTCTGATAATGAAGTTACACGGCAAGTACTTTGTTCGTTATGGCAAGACGTTTTCGGGAATAAAGAAGCCAGCAAAATTGTTATTTACGATACCAACGGTTAGTATATAGTTATTTTAAACTTTTTAGTAAATCTCTGCTGTTACATTTGAAGTCGGTTACAATTTTTTTTTTTAAGCTTATCAGCTTTTTATAATTTTTTTCAACTTCGCTTCTGGCATAACCTTCGCGGAAGGCATAGCTTTTTTTCGTTTTGCTGACTTTTTCTTGTCTATTGCGTCTAAAATATATTGTGGCTCACGAATTTCCATTTTTCTGTCCAGCCTTGAATCAATTATTTCTGGTAGAAGACAATCAAAGTAAAATGTCTTTAATTTTGTTTCCATACTGTTCTTCCAGAATTCGTTATCTCTTTTTATTGTTTCTATTTTCATATCTTTTTCTGTCCACAAAATAAATAAACATAATTCTTTCCTAGTAATGTGGAGCTGACCCTGCACCTGGTAGAACCAATCGTGTTGTTTATTTATTGTCAAGTTCCCATTGTTCTCCAGTTTCCAGAAACAAATTTTTTTTTGTGCTATGCCTTCCTTGACTGTTATGTCCTTAGCCGAATACGGACACTTAACTTCAATAATTTTATCACCTAATAATCCGTCTGGACTTGCCGCCAAAAACGGCAGTTCAGGATCGACGAATAGGCCACATTTCTGTATACCGTTGAAGTTTGCTTCTTCGTCAAGTTTTAGTACTTCAGCCAATTGTTCTAATGCAATATGTTCGTGTTCCTTGCCATAACGAACTGATTTTACGTGGTTTAAATCACCAGTCACATTTAAAAGAGTTTTTACTAATGGTGCACATTTTATAAGGCCTCTTTTGCATACCTTTCCGAAAGCAGACGCAGTGAGACGTAATTTTCTCTCTTGGTGCCATTCTATCGAATCTGCTTGCAAAACAGTTCTCTTTTCAAGAGACTGACGATCCTCGTCAGAAAGATGAATTTTCTTTATATGTTCTGATTTAGCAAAATCAAAGTCATCTTGTTCTAGATCTGGCTTTTGACAAGAGTCGCCATAATATTTATCATTGATATTGTTTGTACACTTTTTTGTTGCAAAAGTTTTTGATAATCTTCGTCTTAAATCTGCGATTCTTTTTTTATTGCGTTTCATCTCTAAGTTTTTTACAATAGGGTTAGGACTTCGCATCAAAATCTTTCTGCAAATATACGATTGTGATTCTTTAGCGTTGAATGACACAACTGAGCCAGCACAGCGAGCTGTATAAGACTGGCGACTTGAATAATTAATTCGTTTACCGCCCACAAATTTCGCAACAACGCTGTTGAATACTTCTGCAATATTACTATTTACATCATGTATTAGGCTTTTAGCATTGTTTACCAATCGGGACAAAATTTTCATGATAGCTGCAAAGATATTGCTAGAGTTTAGTTCAGCAACAAAATTTTCTGTAGGTTTATTTTGATCAATATTTTGGCAAAAATAAGGTTTGCATAATTTGTGATCTCCGAAAACATGATTTGGTGCATTAATTAGATCTTGTTTTAGGTCAATTACTTTTTGATTGAAATTTGAACCTTTGGAATTGATATGTTTGACAGCCCCTTTAACTGATCTACGTAAGCGCAGTATATTTTTTCCAAGAAGTTTGCGATATTTTATGGGATAGCAAGTGTTCTTGGTTAACTCTTCAAGTTTCGTGCAAAAGTTTCTCAACAGGTGATTTGTACATTCAATTTTTTCCACCAACAAATTTCCATATGGTTTTGCTTCTAATATGCTCTTATATGTGCTGGAGTCCCCATCAGCAATTAACTTCGAGTAAATCAAGCCCTGATTTGGTAAAGAATGTTTGAAGCCTTCGACTATTGCAACGGATTCCATTCCACTTGAGGAACCATTATAATTTTTATAACACGTGTGATCGGGAGCTAACATATTTTTGTTCTCTGAACGTGCACAAATCATGCAATACTTGTTTTTTACTGCCATGTAAAGAACTTTTTTTGTTTTATAACCAATAATAACCGCAGCACCCGAATAAGCGTTATAATTCTTTTTATATGATCTTTTGGACCAACATCCATCAGCAACCACGGTAATCATGGGTACTCCATCTGCATTAACATTACCATCTCGAACTGCTAAATCGTATTCTTCTTTTGCTGCTTCTGCCATACATTTTTCTTTTGCCGTTTCCCAAAGTTCACAGACTTTTGCATGACACTTGGCATAATAATGATCCGACATAGAAGGGATTTCAAGTGAAGCAGACACTTGCTCTAACCCCGCGTATCCTGAACCTATAGCCATGAAACTACTTACCACGTTTTCGTTGAGATCAAGTTCTTTTTTATCGTTGGATTTTTTAAAATTCTGTATGCTCAATTCAGTGTTGCACATTTTGCAAATAAACTTAAATTTTGACACAAATCCTTTTCTTTTTTCGCCGATTAATTTTAAATAATTGAAGTTACAACCTAATGGAGAGTTATGGTGTGAAATTTCTTGCAACTGTTCTAATAAATAAATAAAATCTACAACTCTATTTCCACTTATTTTGATCTCTTCCAATTTTTCGTCTGGTTCTATTGTGTAATAATCTTCTGAATCTGAATCAGCTGCCGAATGATGTGTAGAATGCTAAAAGGTAAAAAAAATATGATAAGTATTAAATCAAATAAACAAATATCCTATTTTTCTCAATAGGTTCAGGATACGTTGATAAATTGATACCTAATACTACTTACATTGAGATTGTCTTGCGTCCTAGTTACAGCAGCAAGCGTCTGTAATTTTTGTATTTCATCAAACGGAAAACTAAAATAAAAAAAAAATGAAGATTTATGTTAGCAATCAATATTTTTGTAAGGATTTATAAAATATAATAGAGGGCGCCCTGTGAAGAGGGAGCAGTGGTGGCCCAGAGGGAACGGCTGTGACTTACGAATTGCAGGTCGTGGCTTCGAACCCAGACAGGTACTTCACTTTGTGTAAATTATTTCATCACCACTGCTGTCAAAAACGGTGAAGGTACTTAATTTATAAATACTTAATTTATTATAATGTTTTTCTTAGACACATCCTATTATTTTTACGCTTACCTCACCAGTTCATCAAACGATTCTTTATATTGTAGTGAGGTGCCAACAACTGGTACATTTACCCTATAAACAGAAAAAGATAAAGAATTTTCCAGCGTAACTATTTCTTAAAATATCATAAATAGATAGATAAGTGACAACTATGTACTTACTTTTAATAACTGAGTATAATAAGTAGGTAGGAAGATTATACTTACGAAGCCACAGTATTCTCTTTATCCTCAAAATGTTCTATCTGTAGTTGTCTTTCTCTCTCGGCATCAGATGGAAAATATGTTGTCGATCCGTGATTATGCACGGATCGACAACATATTTTCTAAATTTCGAAATTAATAGAAAAAAAATACGAAATTCACAAAGACGGTCATCGAACCTTGATACTGAGCACTTACCGAGTCTTCAGTATGCATTTGGCTGCATGAATTAGTGTCACCAGATACTAGAAAGTAGGTAGGTACTGTACTGAGTATACTTACGAAGCAACAGGAGTATTCTCTTTGTCTTCAAAATTCTCAGCCTGTACTTTTCTTGCTCTAAAAGATAAATTCAATTGTTATTAAAATACCCCATAAAAAAAATAAAACCACTTACTAAGGCAATTAGTAAACAAATAGGTAAGTATACGAGTTTTACTTACTTCATTTCTTCTTGCAAGCGTTTAGCATTGGTTTTTCTCCAACCTCTTCTCTGTCTTGAATTCTTTATTTTGTTCCCCATTTTAAATACGCTACAATTAATTTTCACACAATTTTCGTAGTTACGTTATTAAATCCGTGCGTAAGCGCAAGCGACACAAGCTCCCCGTCCGATGGCCGACGGCGGACTAAAGCGGATAAGAGGGCGGCGCGGCGGCTCTGCTTATGATGGGCAAAACTCGCGCGAATTTAGGTATTTCCTTCTTATTGTTAAACAAATACACATTTTGAAAATGTAAATCGTATACGTTGTATAAAACATGTTGTTTTGTTATTATTAAAAAACTGATGACCTTCCGCGAAGTATTCACGCCGTACTAAGCGTTTGTTGTGTTTTTTAGAGATAACTTTGTGAATTTATTCTATCGAGCCAACTTTATCAAATCGTGTTTCCATCCTGTATACTGCCTAGTATATATGGCCAATAATACCAATTTATTTCCTGAGATTTTAATTTAATTGTTTACTACTTCAAACAACCGTTATAAAAGCGCGTTTTTGTGTATAAACAGCTCGGTGCCCCGTTAAAAAGCATTGCGGGGGTGACCACGCCAATTTTTCGCCCGTACTTTCGGCAGATTTATTGCTATTTTAGGCTTTGTATCCCCTGTCAATGTTTTGACAATTTTCCTCACCTTCTGGATATTGTAGCGGATCAGTTTCAGCAGTGGACATTTACGGGATTTATTTCAATAAAATTATCGGCGTTATTTATTTATTTAAACTTTTCGCACAAAAAGATACAAAGGCGGTCTATCAGTCAGCCAAGGGTGGTGAAGAGATTAGATGGCAGGTGCTTTGGTTGAGAGGGTCAATGATAAAATGATGATGTCAAGATGGCGTTATTCGTTACATTTAAAGTACTTCGTGTATAAGCGGAATTCCAGCTCAGAACACGTTCGTAAGGGATAAATACATAGTAGGTGAACTAGATGTATTAGGCGGCGTCGGTTTTTTAGTGACGTATTTGAAGATTAGGTGCTCCTGGCCAATGCGGTTTTCCACCCCGTAAATTAGCGAAATAAAAGGAAATGTAGGTAGTGAGTAACGGTGATTTAAATAAAAAGCAAGTAGGTATGCAAGAGCGAGCGAAGCGAACTCGAAAAATGTTTGCACCTCAGATTGTTTAGGTTTACTTTGGACCACTCATACAGAAATAGAAATTAATCTATCGTCTTATGCAGAAAATGTTCACGATTAAAATAATTCAGGATGTAAGAGCAAGCTCAAAATTATCGCACCTTTTTATTAAAGTAGATTTACTGATTTAGAAGTTACTTTACGAATTATGGAATTTTGCATAAAAGTTTCAGAATTAATAAAATTAAAGATGCAAGAGCGAGCGAAGCGATATCGAAAATGTGGCTTACATTTTCGATATCGCTTCGCTCGCTTCTATCCCATATTTACTTGCTATGAATGTAGGTACAAAAATAAAACAATCAATTGCTCAGATCAGATCAGATTCAGCATACAATGTTTTTAAGACCACTAAAATATAACCTTTATTTGAAACTACGGCATAGACATGCCCGCTAGCCTGGCATGACATGCCAGATACACAAAAAATACGGTAAGCCACTAGGTTCTTTAAGTAATGTTAATGTGACGTCGAATCTCATGTCAACTTATATGAGAGGTTTTTGTGTAGTGTACAAACACGCTGTGACACAAACCACATACACTTCCGACTTTACCATTGTCTGGGACGGTATCAGCGTGTTTTTTACTCTTGGTAACCACCAAGTAAAGCGCGCGTCGCTGACGAATAGAGAAATACTGCATGGCATGACAGGTTTAAGTTTTCACAAATAAGGTGTTAGTTAAAAAAGAAAATTGTTGTTTTCTCTGCAATATGATTTTATGACAAAAACTATAGAAAAATATTGTGAATTAATTTAAATATCTTTTATTATTTTTATTTGCAGACAGGTTTTTATTTAAATTGTTTTTAAATTTTAATGAGCCACTACGCTTTATTTCAAAATTAAGCTGATAAATTACAATAAGCAGGCATAATAAGCTAATAATATTATATAATTTACTGGTTCCTATATCAATCAACCAATCACAAGTTATCAAAATTTTAAACCGCACAAAACCATACTATTCGGATAAAAACCTAGGGACCAATTGGCATTCGAAAACAGTACAAGAATACTGTCACTGGTAAACAAAAACGACCCATTTTTGTATATAGGAACCGGTTTAAACCAGTAGTTAGTGACGTCATTTAAAAACATCTTGTCTATTGCACATTTAGAATGATTTCCCTCACCGAGCGAGAATTACTCTCACCACTTGGGGCTCTGAGGGATGCCTGGTGGTCCTCTCCAATTCATCTGATGCTGGGCTCTGCTCGCCACGTACAATCCTGGTACCTGCCTCTCAGGTAACCTGTGAATGCATGAATGTCCAAAAGTTACAAGCAGTGAGACTTCTGGGATAGTAACGCGTCTGCAAAGCCTTTGGTACAGAATAGAACAGATCGTTGGACCCATATAAAGCCTGGAATACACGTGCCTGTAACTTGCATAAAAGTACGCAAGTAGCTTGCATAGAAGTACGCAAGTAGCTTGCATGCCGTGTGCCATAACAAATTTATATTGGTGAATACCGTTATGGAAAGCAAGCTACTTTTGTACAAGTTACAGATATGTGTATTCTGAGCTTTACTTGCATAAAAGTATGCAAGTAGCATGCATGCCTTGCATGCACTTGCATACTTTTATGCAAGCCTTGCATGCATGCATGCCATTATAGTATTCACCAATCACAAGTTGTTATGGCACACACCCCGATATGCAAGCTACTTGCATACTTTTGTGCAAGTTACAGGCATATGTATTCCGGGCTTTTCGAGCGAAAACAGGCGCACGCACATAATTATATGGTCAGATCATATGTGTGCGTGCGCATTTTGCATTGCATCTGAATCCGAGTTTTATTCGAATTGAAAATGTTCTAATGTCTGTTCCAAAAGTATCTGTTAAAATTATAAACAAACTAATGTCTGTTCCAAATCTATCGGATGTAAACAACCATGTACAGGTTAAATTCTTACGGAATCACTCGCAAAAGGGAATTAGTGACACTTTCATGTGTATTTATGTAGAAGGTTTTGACTTTATATCTCATCACTTTTACCAACAATTATTGTTCGAATAATGTTATTGAATTGAAAAATTTGTATTATGCTGATATTCAAATTTTGAGGGAAATGCAGGGTTATTTTAAATTGGCTGGCTAAACTCCGCGAACGAGATGGCTGTCGATGTCTAAACGTGATAAACCAAAAATATATAATTTTATTTAAAAAATTGGGGTCATCGGCCGCAGTTATTGTAGTTGAAACTGAACTTGAAATATGAGTTTGATAAATCTGTTTTTTTTTTTAGTATACTTCACAAACGCGATGGGTATATCCAGACACTATAAAACGAGCAGTTCATACTTTAAGTTGTAGCGGTATCTACAACGCCACATGCGAACAACGCGTCATACTGACGTCACGCAAATCCTGCATCTCGCAAGCAGAGTTTACCGCGCAATTAGCATAGATACAATTTCCCAACATCAATCGTTGGGCAATTGCCCGCCAGACACAACACCCGTCTGGTCGGAGGATCCTCCCTTTTCTATGGAGGATGAGTGAACTTCACACCCTGTTCCTCATAACAAAAATTAACAACAGCCGTCGACCTCCAAAAAAAAACGTCTTCAAAAAATTTTTTTAATTTTTTATTTTAATATGCTTAGATATCGATACTCGATAGCCATTGCGTCTGCGGAGTTTAGCTAGCCAATTAAAAATAACCCTGTAGATCACAAGGAATATTATTAATCTGTCTCTCGAAAACGGTCAACTAGCCTATTCTGTGCCTCTGGCATTGCAGATGTCCAGGTGTCGGTGACAACTTGCCATCAAAGAGGCAATTCTCATAAGCTTAAGAACGTTCACGGTCCGATCTCAGTCTCAATCTGTCAAAAATGTCTCAAATTTCCCTACATTTTTGACAAGTTTTTGACATTGATTGTCGCTGAGATGAGATTGCGACTAGATTTTGAACGTTTTTAATTACGGGAATTAGCCTTCAGGTCGTTTTGCCACCAATGACACAGATAAATGTTACTTTTTTTGTTGAGTAACGTTTCAAAACATGTGTTTGATGTTGTTAGTACTGTTTAGGTGTTTAGAAACATGTTGCTAAACATACTCATTTTGGGAAACAAGTTTTTTCAGATGTCGTGTATTTTAATACTGGATTTAGACTGCAAAACTGACGGATGCTATATTGGTAATATGTTTAAGACAATGCTCTGCGAATTCAAATTACTTTTTGAGGCGATTGTTTTTGTATTTGTTTTATTTCTGTATGAGTAATTATGAACCATTTGACACCGTAGACGACTTACGAGTCAGCGCAGAGAGCAAAATGCTCGAGCAGTTTTAGATCAATTGATCATCATCTGCCTAGCCTTTTCCCAACTACGTTGGGGTCGGCTTCCAGTGTAACCGGATGCAACTGAGTACCAGTATTTTACATGGGGCGACTGCTTATCTGACCTCCACAACCCAGTTACTGGGTTGGTAAGACTGGTTACTTTTAGATCAATCGATAATAAACTAAATGGTACGCAGTTTTTCAGTGATGGATTTGTAACAAACTTAATAAATATGCTCGAGTTTGTCTGTAGCTTTAAATTCGTCCCTAAATAATCCGATCCAGCCTGCCCCTTGTTGCCTTCCCCCAGCGACGCCCCAAACCGAGGTTCAGTCACCGAAAGAGATAAGTATGCAGGGTCGTCAGATATAGTTGAAGTTTAGAACCGATGGATGTTTTAGAATGAAATTTCACTTGATAAATAAAATGTTTGTTTTATTTTTCTTGATTAATTAAATTAAATTTTATTCGAAAAGATCCATCGGTTTCTTATTAACTTCAACTATATGCGACGACCCTGGTTACTTATCTCCTTTGTGACCGTCCGTACCCCACAGCCATGCAACCTTATTTTGCCCATATTAAGAATATTTTTCTCTCTAGAGCCCCCCAATTTTTTTACTTACCATCTGTCGCGAATCGGAAACAGTCATTGCCACGATTATATTTAATCGTGTCATATTATGCACCGTCTTCCGGACGATATACATAAGCATCGACCATGGAAATAAGCATTTTTCATTATGGACACATTAATGAATTCTTATTTTTTGTTAACTTTCTTACAAAATAAATACCTTGACGTAAATCACCCGATATGCGTGCCTCTTTATCTCTTAATCCGAAGCATTTGATAGATTTATCATTTTGATTGCACTAAACGGCAACATAGATCAGACCATAGATAAGACCCTTTCTTACTGCATAGCTCAATTAAATGAAATTACAAATATCTTTGTAACGAAGCCTTTTTAAGTACTACTTCCTTTGTTAGATTTGATTTGTAAAAGCTATAGAAGCGTTTGCCATTGTTTATGGATAACGTGAAGAACACGGTGTATGGTCGTAAGATAGGGTATATAATTTTCTCTGGGTCTTCTACTGCCCCCGGGGCGTTGTCGCCCACGTTGAGAACCAGGGGGCTTACCACCAGCTCTTATAGCAGGGCAGAAGTTGAACTGCACTGCTTTCTTGTACTTAGTCATAGAACAAGAACAAAGTCATGGAACTTAGTTTGTAGTCGCTTAGTTTTTAATCCCTGGCTGGAGGTTAAGCCCGGTTAAGCAGCCGACAACCTCTTTTTTTTTTTTTCTTTTTTTTTTTTTTTAACGTGGAGAAATGCTCATGCGTTCTGCACTACCACGGGGAGATAGTGCAGATATGTGGGACTCTAACCCACTAAAACTCCACGGTGTCCTCCTCTGCCGCTTACGGCGGGAACACGGGCACGCCTTAGCACTCATCCGTGAACCCGCCGCGGCCGTCCGTCACCGGACCCTCCTCTGGGGATTACTCCCCATCACCGGCGCACCAGAACACATGGTACGCCGTGACCACCTCAGGGACCAAACCAGCACATGGGCGCCAGACGACCCCGTGTCTGGGCACCCTTGGTCCCCCTGCGACGGGTCAGGTCATTGGCCCCGCCGCCTGCCAATTTTCGGCCGCAGAGGATAGGGAGAGCGGCCAACGTCATACCTACACTCCTCTTCCCCTGCGGCCCCACCGCGTTCGCCATCAGACGGTGGCGACCCCGTCAAGGCCGCGGTAGGTAGGGAGAGCGGCGCACCGCAATACCGACACTCCTCCACCGCCGCGGCCTCCAACCCTCAGCCGTGATGCCTCCCATACCACATCACGGCCCGCCTCAGTTGCGATGTCGCCCAAGCGGCACCGCAACCTACTTGTTGGCCGCTACGTCGTCGGCTTACTGGAAAAGCCCTGACGAGCGGCCCCTCCCTTTCTCGAACATTTTGCTACTGCGTCTGCGTTGACTCTTATGTTGTAGAAGACCACTCTGCAATGCTTTTTGGTCAATTATGTTTTCAGGTAACATTACCTCATGTTACTCAACAAATTGCAACAACAATCGGAAGCTCTCGAATAGCCCGAAGTGTACAGAAAGTAGCTTTGCCACGTGCGACTGTAGTTACTAGTCCGTAATTATAGCACATCATCTTTGTAGAGCGTTATCTCTGTCACACACCTGTGTGACTGTCTCTTTCTGACGCTCGATGTGACATGTCTACGTCCAGGTACTTTGTTGCGTACAATTTTTTTTTTAAAGATTTAGTATTTTTGTTGCATTATTTGTATAGGGAATTTGTCAGTTGCGAAGGGTAAAATTTTATAACGGTGTTTAGGCTAATTGGATTCAAATTTCATTTTACAAAAGAGGGCAATCCGCGCAATCTATAAAATGGGCCCTCGCGAGTCTCTTAGAAATAAATTCAAAGAAATTGATATATTAACTGTGCCTTCTCTTTATATTTTAGAAAGTATTTTGTATGTTCGCAAAAACTTAGGACTTTTCAAAGTAAGATGCGATTTCCACAATTTAAATACACGTAGAAACAATGAAGTTGTGATACCTAAATTTAGATTAACTAAAACTAGCAAGTCATTTCTTATAAACAGCATCCGCTTTTATAACAAGTTGCCAAAGCCGGTTACAGAACTTGGCGATGGAAAGTTCAAAACCCTCATCAAACGAGACTACGTTGAAGACAAGGTAGTTTGGCAATAATTCCTTCTGCAGATGTGGCTTCCCTGGCACCTCATCAACGGCATAACTACGTAAATGTCTATTAACTGCTCTCATATTTAATCATTTTTGGGAAAAGTGACAAGATATAAAGTTGAAACTTACTAAATACAAAAATGAATGCATGAATGTGCTACTAATTCCGTTATGAGTCATTGCGTAAGAAATCAACCCGCGGGGTAATTGCGTAACACACTAACAGTAGCAATGGCTTTCATTTTGACAGTTCAACAACATTAATTGCATTATTTACGTTGTTGAGCAGACACATTTCTCGAACACTTGAAGCAATGGATTAGCAATATCCTTCAAAATGATTCAGATTGAGATTTGATAGTGTGTTACGCAATTAGGGTGCTGAAATTGAGTTTGTTTACACTTTCATCAGTTACTTTCGGAACAGACCATAGGTATTATTATTATAGGCTCTTACAATACAACGTTTAGATTAACTGAAACCCTTCGCCACTGATAAAATTGACCAAAGAATTAACGTCGGTATTTCAATTGTATAAAAAGCATTCACTGCTGTAAGTACTGCAACCCCTACAATGTACACACAGTCGACTTCACGTCAGCTGTAACACTGACATTGAGCTGGCTATCCGTAAGTGTGCATACAAACGAGCGACACTCGTCAGCGACAGAGGCAACTGCAGCCGTCCACAACATGCCGCTCGTGTATTTCAGCACCGTACTCAAATACACGAGCGGCAGGTTGCCCTCGACTGGTGTCTGGTTAACCGTTTTTTGACAGCTGTCTTAGAACGTACATATTCCTATTTACGTAAAAGTTAACTTTAAAGTGCGTAATAAAATAAATATATAAACTGCCTTATCTTATTGAATTATCTTATTTATGGCTTCTTACAGACATTATAATACCGTACGTTTATCAATCAATGTATTGTGTGTTGCTGCAATCACTGGTTTCATCTGTCAAAAAACGGTTTCCTAATGGACAGGGTACACGGATACAGCTGCCCTTGTCGTCGAAGCGTGTTGCTCGTGTGTGAGCACTAAGGAACTTCAATAGAGTATAAGGCCAGCTTATAATGGTTCTGCTACCCCTGACGTAGGGTCGACTGAACATACTCACAACAAATATAACATTAATAATGTACTAATCAACTAGCAGTTAGGACCAAACTGCTGCTGGGGTCTTGGGTTTGATCCCTAGGCGGGACAAAGTGTTCTTGGGTTATGTCATCAGGAATTTCTCAGTAGCAGCCCGGAGTAATTAGCGTCCGGTTAATGGTAATAGGCTCGCCCAATATTACATATTATTTAAATACAGGATAAAATTTTAACCAGTTCGCAAACTTTACCCATGAATTCAGCACATGATTCTAGACCTCATATCGCAGAATATTTTTCATGCATGGATTTTTTTTTTTTTTAATATATTTCTACATCGTGTACATAAACTTCGACCAGATATTCAGACCATGGAAATAAGCATTTTTCATTATGGACACTTTAATGAATTCTTATTTTTTGTTAGTTTTCGTACAAACTAAATACCTTGACGTAAATCAATCCCTTTCTTGGTACATAGCTCAATTGAATTTCATTAAATGAAATTACAAATATCTTTGTAACGAAGCCTTTTTAAGTACTACTTCCTTTGTTAGATTTGATTTGTAAAAGCTATAGAAGCGTTTGCCAAAGTTTATGGATAACGTGAAGAACACGGTGTATATTGGGGGTTCTAGAATCGTATGCAGAATTCATGGTTAGTTTGCGCACTAGTAGAAAGATAGAAAATAAAGAAAGAAAGAAAATACGTTTATTTGCGGTAAACATGACGCAAAAAAGAACATAAAAAACAAAAAAAACAATAAGAAAAGGTTGACATGCGTCACACCCACGCAAAAAAAAAAAAATGTTAAAATTTTATCCTGTATAACTTAACATCACGCCTGTATCCCCCGAAGGGTTAGGCAGAGGTGTACCTGTAGTACACCCACGTTTCGCCAGTCATGTTCAAGTCCCATGTAATAGGGGGCGAGCCTATTGCCATCAACCGGGCTCAAATCCAGACTCCGCGCTACTATTGAGAACTTTCTGATGGAAAAAACCCAATAATACTCTGCCTGACATGAAAATATGAACCCAGGACCTCATGCTCAGCAGTAGCATTTGCGACCACTATATCAACGAAGCAGCGGCGCTAATGAAATATACATAGCGAAATGTATGTGTAACTAATTTCTTCAAAGAATTAGGTTGTAATGGTCAATATTTTGTCGTAGCGTAAGGACGCAGCGATCGCTTCGAGCAGCAAGTCGGCTAACGGGGAGCTGAAGAGAGCCGCTGACTCCAGCACTGATGAAACGGGCGTGGAAGCTGCCAAGAAGTCGAAGGCGGAAGAGGGTTGGTGAAGTTTTTGTTTTTGTTAAGGATGCAGAATTTCTTGACGCTGGATTAGAGTTCGGCAACGCTGTAAGGAGTTTGACATCGTTTTCGACAACTTAAGGACACTTCCTGGTCAGCGTTGGCCTTTGGATATAGAAGAACTATGCCAGGCCTATTGATATTGAGGGTTCACTCCGTAACCCCAGCTCCATGTTATCAGTCATCATTTCAGCCGAAAGACGTCCACTGCTGGACATAGGCCTTTACCTCAAGCACCTCCACTTCGACCGGTTCTGTGCTTTTCGCTTCCAACAGGTTCCTGCGGCCTTCACAAGGTCGCCAGTCTACCTTGTGGGAGGCCTTCCAATGCTACGTCTTCCGGTACGCGGTCGCCACTCCAGAACCTTTCGGCCCCATCGGCCATCTGATCTGCGAGCAATGTGCCCTGCCCACTGCCACTTAAGTTTGGCAATTCTTCGGGATATGTCGGTTACCTTGGTTCTTGTTTCATAGTTTGCTTTTTGTATCTCATTTTATGCTGCACCGGCTGACGTCATCAACGTCGGCTGTTGCTGAAAACCAGCGCTGTCTCAAGTAGTGTCAAGAAATGTATTTTCTTTCTAACAGAGAAGAAAAGCAACCCAGTCCACCAATCCAGCCTGTCGGGCGGCGGCACGATCCTCGTGGGCGCGGCGGCGGCCGTGGAGGCCGAGGTGCGCGCCGCCCGCGAGCGCGGCGCGCTGCCGCACCCGCAGCGCCTCGCCGCCTTCCTGCACATGCTGCAGGAGAAGGACGTGTCCGCCTTCTCCACATGGGAGAAGGAGCTGCACAAGATCGTGTTCGATCCCAGATATCTGATGCTTAACTCGAAGGAGCGTAGACAGGTAAACTCCACTGTTATTCATTTCATCATCAAAATCATCCACAGCCCGACTTTACCCACTGCTGGGTTTACGGGTCTCTGTTCTTGTGCCAATCCCCACGCTCCTGTGCCAGCCTCATCCAGGATTTACCCGCGATGGCGACAACAAATATTCATTTATTTTATTTAAATGAGAGGGGCTTGTGGCTAAGCAATAACAGCTGCACGGGTCGATCGATCAGGTTAAGCTCCTCTTGCTGCGGTTGGTCCGTGGATGGATAGCACGTTAAGCCGTTGGTCCCGGCTGTCATTCGTGGATCTTTGGGCAGCCGTTAAGGGCCGTCGGCAGCCTGTTAAGTCTAATTTTCGTCGGTGCTAACACTTGCATTTTATTCAACAGGTATTTGACCAATATGTCCGAGACCGCGCCGAGGAAGAGCGCAAGGAGAAGAAAAACAGGCTGCAGCAGAAGAAGGTAGCCTTCAGAGCCCTCATGGATGAGGCTAAGCTGCACTCCAAGTAAGTACTGTACAGGTTGTCCGCTAAAATCAACCTTAGGTAGTGCAGGCCGGCTATAATTTAGCGCGGGTTCCATTCGAACACTCAAGCAAGTTTAGAACGGAGTGTCAAATATTTTATTAGGTTTTTTTGGTTTAGGAAAAAACAGTGCTGGTTTAGTCGGCAATACTATTATGTAAAGACACAAAATAACCGTGAAGAAATCGTCACGTTGTTTGATTTCTTAGAAGGGCTCAGCAACCCTTCACAGTACCTAGATAAGTAGATATACAGCAATATTTGTGAGGAAATGTCCTAGAACCAAAAGTTCGAAGTAGATAAAAGACAAACGTTCAAAATCTAGTCTCATCGCAGCGACAATCAAATTAGAGGTGTTTTCGGCAGATTAAGACTGAGATCAGACTGTGAACGTTCTTAAAATTACAAGAATTACCCCCCAGGTGTGATGTTATATTTTTAAAATCTCACCCACAGGTCATCATTCAACGACTTCACTTCCAAACACGGCCGCGACGATCGCTACAAAGGTATAGACAAGGCTCGCGAGAGAGAGACGTTCTTCAACGAGTACCTGGCGGAGTTGCGGAAGAAAGAGAAGGAAGAGAAAGACAAGGCCAGAGAACAGGTGAGTCCTGCGAGGGTGCGAGGGAGACGGCTACATTATGTATTATGGCTTAGTAAGGTTTTATAGGGAAAGAGTATTGGTCGACCTTGCTCTAGGCGTGTTGGCGATTTTAGTAAAATACACGCGCAATACTAAGTTATTTTGAGTCTAATTACTATCAATAAGTAAAAATAAAGACTGGGAGGCTTAAAAACATGGTCGTTGAAAATTAGGAAAACGTATAGTGAAGAAAATGATGATTTAATCATTGCGAGTTGGCCATTTTTAGTAAATTTATAGATTACTAGCTGCGCCCCGCGGTTTCGCTCTCATAAGTCTTGATCCCTTGGAAATATATACATATATAATATCCTATGTCCTACTCCAGGTCATGGTCTACCCATTTGCCAAATTTTATCCAAATCCGTTCAGCTGTTTTGGCGTGAAATCGAATCAAACAAACATACAAGATATCAAATCTTTTCTCTTTAGTTTAGATTAGGCAAACTTATAAGGACGTAAATTAGATGGATTGGTCACTATGCTTGCTCTCTGCGAGTTGGCGATTTTAGTTAATTTATAAATTACATGCATAATGCTAAGAATTTCTCAGGCAAATTAATATCAATAAGTTAAATATAGGACTGAGAAAACCATAAAAAAGATCACCAAGCTTGCACACTACATTAATTATATATTTTCAGTTTTGTAAAAATTACAGTGGCAAACTTGTTTCAATTAATTCGCTATTTTTTTTTGTGCTCTGGCGCCTAAAGATTCTTAGGACTAACGCAGATTTGATTCTAATATACACGATACAGGAGTAATTCCTAGTGTGGGGCAATTTATAGAGTATAAAATAAATAAATAATATTCATAATTAGTTGGGAAAAGGCTAGGCAGACGACGATAATATGGTGGAAAAACGCATTCAAGATTCTTCAATTTCTGTCAAATATTGAGTGCATTGTGACCTCAATCCAGGGCTTCCCAGAAACAGATGAGTCGTCAGTCCCACTGCAGGGCAAAGCCCTTTTCACATAAACCGACTCGCAGATCGAGCAAACTATTACTGGGTTTTTCCATTAAGGATTTCTCAGTAACAACCTCCGGGTCTAGATTACATGAGACTTAAACATAACTAGCGGAAAGTGGGTGTACTTTACACCACAGCCTAACTAGCGGAAAGTGGGTGTACTTTACACCACAGCCTAACTAGCGGAAAGTGGGTGTACTTTACACCACAGCCTAACTAGCGGAAAGTGGGTGTACTTTACACCACAGCCTAACTAGCGGAAAGTGGGTGTACTTTACACCACAGCATAACTAGCGGAAAGTGGGTGTACTTTACACCACAGCCTAACTAGCGGAAAGTGGGTGTACTTTACACCACAGCCTAACTAGCGGAAAGTGGGTGTACTTTACACCACAGCCTAACTAGCGGAAAGTGGGTGTACTTTACACCACAGCATAACTAGCGGAAAGTGGGTGTACTTTACACCACAGCCTAAGCTTTCGAGGAAAAAGTGCGATGTTATGTTTTTGTTTCCATAAATGCCATCAAACTAGTTGGCGTCACTTTCTCTTGCTTGTATTACGTAGCATGAATTTCCACATTCATTTTCTAAAGTTTTGTGCAATTTTTTTCCATGAAACTTGCAGCTTCTAAGTCTGTTACACTGCAGTTCAAATGCCTCTTCTCATAGAGAGAAGGAACGAGCATTGATCATGCCTGCTCGCTTATGCTCGGTTCCTATAAACAAAAAGGAATCGTTTTGCTTACCAATGGTAGCATTTTTATTGCCAAACTGGGCATATAAATAGATTCGTAAGCAAATTTTACCTGTGATAGCTACTTCCATATGGGAGGGTCTACTAAGCAAAGCTATGAGGTCTTTGTTTCATTATTGGTAAAGATTCAAAACTCAATTTTAACCCATAAATTATAGGAATCGGCTGTGTGTGTTGATTTCAGACTTTCGGATAAAAAGTTTCATGTATGCTAAATGCACCTAGTTTCTGACGTTTCATAACTGCAAGTGCCCATGTAGGTTTATGTGATAAACTAGCTGCGCCCCGCGGTTTGACCCGCATAAGTTTCGATCCCGTGGGAATATCGAGATAAAAATTAGCCTATGTGTAAATCCAGGGTGTCAGCTACGTCCATACCAAATTTCATCAAAATTGGTCCAGCCGTTTGAGCGTGAAGAAGTAACAAACATACAAACGCCTTTATTAGTATGATGGTTTTATTTCTGGAAGTAGGTTTGTAAAAACACATTCATATTATGAAAAACAAGACTGGATATGAGGTTGTCGTTTACTATCTGATGATTACTCTGAGAAGAAGAGCCGAAATTAAATGCTACAGGTACATAAGTGTGTTTAAAAGGACGCCCTCGTCCGGAATTGGGCTATACTGCGGGCATAAAATGGATCGTTTTTTTTTAATATTAACCAAAATTGCGCGCCTATTTTTTTCATAGGTTTCATAAAATCATTAATTTCCAAGATTGCTTATTACATACCAAGATGATTTCTAATTTATATTTCTATGTGTATTTAAATTTTAATCGTAATATTATATGTGTAGTGTTTTTTTTTTATTAATTTAAATATGACAATCAGATTCGTATTAGCAGATTTTTTTTTTAAATTTACAGATATAGTCATAAAGTATTTGGGTTCAATTCCCGAATGTTTTCTAGTTTTTTTTGGGCGACTTTTTTTTTATATTTTCTTTAATTTTAGCTTTTTGTCTGCGAGATTATAACAGGTTCGAGTCCTGGTTAATGTGTATGTGTTTTTTTTTCTATTCAGAATCTGGGTTCGACTCCCAAGACAGTGAGATACTGATATTTTAAAACAAAAAATCTGCTGTGCGAATTTTTATAAACAATTTAAATTGAATTTTTAATTGAAATTAATTTTTAGCTTTTTTTTTTCTTTGAATTTTAAAAGGTCTCTGATATTGTTTTGTTTATTTAAAAAAAAAAGATATTTTTTTATTTACCTGCGCAGAAAAACAATGTATATATGTCAGTTAATTTAAACCTTTTTAAGTATTTTATGGGTCAAACCAAAAGGATTGCTTTTTTTCTGATCAGGGACATAAAACTTGAATGAAAAAATAGATGTATGTTCACAATTTTTTTATATTTCTGAAACAATATCAAAGATGTGTGTATTTTTGGTAAAGCATACTGAAGAGATCTATATTTTTGAAAAATATTTATTAATAATTTGATAATATGATGACTTTATTATCTTTAAAACATTTTTTTCTTAATGACGGTTGTGTTTCTTGACGTAAGCCTTCAAATATGATAATATATTATAATTTTAAACTATTTTTGTCTATTAAAAATTATGAAATAAATAATAACATTGTTCACAATTTTAAAAACTTTTTAAAACATTGAGACTTTTAAATTATTGAAAAATTAATAGTTTATATTACAAATATTATCAAAACAAAAGGCTCCTCACGACAACACGACCGCGGCTCCCCCTTTAGCATTAAAAGGCAAATAGTAGCACCGTTGTTTGTGGGTAGCGGAGCGGCGGCAGCGGAGCGGAGCGAGCGAGCGGAGCGGACTTCGCACGGCGGTCGCGGTCGTGGCCTATTGACGATTTGTGCCGTAAAATACATTTGAAAATGAGACTTTTTGGCTAAAACATGGGCCATTGATGATTTATGTCATAGCATCACTTGAAAATGAGGCATTTTGGCTAAAAAGAAATGCCGTTTTAAGGAGCAATAAAACTTAAAACTGGGCGGTGGGTTGAACGAATTTCTTTTCACTTAAGAAATATTTCTTAATTAATGTTTTAATTTTCTTTAAATAGTTAATTTAATTTAAATCATACGTTGTTTATTTAAATTACAGAATTCATTGACATGCTTCTATTGTCAGGTTTTCAAAATACCGTGAGCATAAATAATTTTACCAACCCGCACTGGGCCCCCGTGGTGGATTACGGCCCACTCCCTCTCACCGAGAGGAGGCCTGTGTCCCAATATTGGGAACATTATAGGCTGATTATGCGTAAATAATATTGTGAAAGAATAGAAATTAAAATAAAAACGTCAATCGGCCACGCCGCGTCGACCGAAAACTTTAAAGGTTAGACATATTTTAAGCAGCTCAATCAATCAGTCATGATTACAGTACAATTAACAATCAAATAGATATCAACCTATGTTTGGAAACACTGCCTTCAATGTTGGGAACATTGGCGGTTGAAAGATTGAGAACCGTTAACTAAAGAGAAAATTATTTAAAAAAAAATAATGAAAAAAGTTTTAAAACTTTGAAAAGTTCACACCTGTATATTTAAAATATTAAATGATGTCGCTTTTTATTTTTTTAAACTGTCACTTTTCTCAGCATTGTGTTAAATATCTTCTTTTATTATTATATAGAGAAAAATATTTCCCCCACAACGAGCTTCCAGATATCATGCATGCGATGCTAAATACAGGCAGTGTTGCCACGCTTAAAGTGGACGAAAATAATTTAGTGCGCTGGCAACACAGACGCTTAACTGTGCTGCCAGCCTTAAGTATTGGTGATGGGTCCAAAAAACGTCACTATATGTAAATAAATAATGAAAATTAGCAAAAAAAAATGATAGGAATACTAATAATTTCTTTTCAGCTTTTTTTTTCTGTTTTATTTTTACTCTGAGCGTCCATTTTGAAGTTTTTTTTTTTTTCACTTAAACTGAATCGTTTTTAGTTTATTTTCACTTCTTTATGGATGATAATTTCTATAATACATTTTAGTATTAAAGTTTTGAAGTAAATATTTAATTGTAGTAAAGATTAGAAAGCTAATTGTTTTAAATAAGCTATAATTGTAATGAATAATAATATTAAAGATAGAGAATTTTGAAGGAATGAAATTGAATCAATTTTATGGGTGAAGTCACTCAGACAAATTAAAATTCAGCTGTTAAATGGCCTTATTTATAACTCGGTCAAAAGGGTGACCGAATGTCCGATGTCAACAGTTAAATAACCAGTGCGAATGCTGAGCGTGGGGCCCAGGGTTCGATGCCCAGGCCGGGCTAATGATATTGGGTTTTTCCATAAGAGTTCAGATGCTGGCCCTAATATTTAAACTTTTTATTGTTTAAATAATGTAGTTTTTTTTTAATTTGTATGTTAATTTACGCAGCCAAAGATTTTTTTACTTAATTTTTTTGTTGGTGAACCCACGATAGGAAATGCAAAATAATATCACAAACAAAACCGGCTCCTCGGCCTTGGTCTGGTGGTTCAAAGCGCGACTGCTAAACGTAGAGTCCTGGGTTCAATTCCTAGGTCGCTCAAAGCATTATTTGGTATATTATGGTTATTAAAAGCAGTAGAAAAGTTTATCTGCGACTTGCACCCGTAATATTGGTTCAATTTCAAAATGAGACTGAGTATAGTAAAGTTGAGAGTTAGGAATACTATACATTTTTGGTAAACGGAAGTTTTTCTCTTATAACACTATGTTCGAACCGCGGCTTTGCTTGCTCTATTTTAATATAAAAATACCCAAAAACCCCACAAGCGCGGGTTCGACTCCTGCGTCGAGTAAAAATTTGTTTTTCATCAAATTTTTTGTGTGTAACAAGAACTCTGCGTTCAAACAAAATAAAACAATATCTAATTTAAAAAATGGTGACAGGTACTAAAATAACAATAGAGCAGTTTTAGCACAAAGAGGGTTCGGTGATCGCAAATCCTCAAAAAAAATGCGATTCGCGATATGACGATTGACGATTAAAATTTTTAATCGATTACAATCACCATTTTTAGCAGAAGGGTTGGTGATCGCAGTGTGGTTAAAATGATACATTATCATTAAAACAAATAAACATGGATACATATAGGTCATGGGAAAAATGGTTCGAATAAAATGGACGACTATGCAGATATCTGGGTTCGAAACCCGGGAGTTGCAGTGTGTTCTATTTTTATATTTGTCAACTCAGTTATAAGCTGTTTTTAACTGTCATTGGAAAGCGCAAGGGACCGGGTTCAATTCCCGTGCCAATTATACATTTTTATGCGCTTTCCTTTTTGGAAATTATTTGTTAAACCAATATGGCCTCTGTGGTTGTCTAGGTTCGATGTCTGGCTCGTCAAAAAAAGTTATTTGATTTTGCTATTTGCACTACCTACATAATAGCATCTTTTGGTTACGGTGTTTGAGCCAATTACGAGCGTAAGATAGGTTTACGTGCCCTGGGTTCGATTCCCAAGTCGTGCAAAATTATAGAGTTTATCGTTTCCCATAAATGGCAATATGGCCTCATAAAGAAGGAGACTGAATTGAATACTGGAGATTTAATAAATGGTGTAAAAAAGTGTACTATTGCCCATTTCTATGAAAAATGAAGGCGTACATCTAATCCTGAATATGATAACTGAAATTGCCTGTGTTAGGCAATTGAACTCCTAACAGTGTTTTAATTGTAAATTCAAAATGATTCTAGTTTTAATAATGTGCAATAATAATTTCTATTTTAATATATTTCCATAGAATTGTAATTTTAAAGTACTGATGCAGTTTTAAATCATGGCAAACATGTATTCACAACCCGCACTGGGCCCGCGTGGTGGATTATAGCCCACTCCCTCTCACAGAGAGGAGTCCTGTGTCCCAGCAGTGGGAACAGTATAGGCTGATAATGTACTGAAAGATTTTTGATACGATTTTCAAATTATGCAATGAAATGATATACTACGAATAATAAAAAAAACCATGTTTAATTTTAAACAACCAAAACATACTTCCGTCTACCAAAAAACCCAATTAATACTAATCAAACTTCTCTTTCAGAACTTAATAATTTTTTCACTCCACAGGTTTCTAATGAAAACTTTTGAACTTTTCAGCTTCTAATCATGAAATTATTTCTTTCAGCTTTTTGTCGGCGAGCTCTGTGCGTGCTGGGTAGATGGACGACTGGTTTTCAGGAGTATGCTCAGCGAATTCTTTTCGTAATTTTCCGGGCTGATGTTTGGCTGGTTTTTGTTCTTGTAAAATTGAATTTGTATGGTCGAAATTCCATTCCCCTTATATATTCCATTCCATTGTAGGAGTGCTTGAGTTTTGGCAAAAAATACAAAATTCAGTAGCTTTATAAGTATCAAAGAAAATAAACCATGAATGCCCCATGCACAAACTCGCATTTTAAGTAATTATATCATGGGGTCCATTTTTCATAACTTTTCTCTAATGTTTTATAAAAGATTTTGATAAACTGGTCGTGCCTAAATCGTATGCACGGTGACCATTTTTTTTTTACATTTCTTGTCAGCCTAATATTTATGTTAAAAACTATAAGCATACGACCTTTCATCTCTGCCTACCCCTTCAGGGAATACTGGCTTGATGTCATGTAATCTCTCTTTCTTCGCCAACCGCAGCCCACGCCAAATTTAAAAACCCAACAATTCCTAAAAACCAATCGTGAAAAACCCGCTTTTAAAAACCGAAAAGCCATCTCCTCCAATAACGGTCAAATATCTCATTATAGGTGAAAACCGAGTTCATAGCGCTGCTTAAAGAGAAGGGGGTGGACAGGCATGCGCGCTGGATCGACGCCAAGAAGAAGATTGATGCGGACGCAAGGTACAAGGCTGTTGAGAGCAGCAACCTGAGGGAAGATTACTTCAAGGAGTATTGTAAGATTGTGAAAGAAGAACGGAAGAAGGAGAAAGATGGAAAGGAGAAGAGTGAGTTGCTTTTTTATTTTATTTATTGATAAAGGGCCATCTGTAAATTACGTCACGCGTTAAGGAGGGACAAGGTCACCGAAGTGTGGCGTCACATGTATGAATCTAAAGTATTAAAACTGTAATATTTATTGTTAATTTTATGAAACGTAACGGTAACAACGTAAGAGTAACGGTAGAGTGTCTTGCCCATTCTTCGCCATACGAAAACTACCATTTGGAAGACTCGACTGGAATCAATTCTATTTTAGTGTAATTTTTTACGTTCAAAAGAGTATTTTGTTTGCCTATTAAAAATAAATGCTTTGACTTTGAAAAAAGGTTTTGAATAGAAATGTTTAAAAAAATCAAGAAATAGCATTTTAATTTAATAATTTCCAAATCTTAAATTGCAAAATAGATATCACACCAGGAGAGGGGGGGGTAACGAAACATCATGAAATTCGCGTGACGTAATTTATCAATGGATAGCCCGGTTTCTGAGGTGTTTCGATTAAGTCACAATAGTAATTTGATTAACAGTCGGTTTCTGAATTAAGAATAATTTTAAGTTGATAACTCGCCATACCATAACCATGACCAGCCTATACATATTGTTCCCACTGCTGGGACACAGGCCTCCTCTCTGTGAGAGGGAGTGGGCCCTTAAATCCACCACGCGGGCCCAGTGCGGTTTGGTAGATGTCACATGTCTTCGAATTTTTGCTTCTACGACATGCCGGTTTCCTCAAGATGTTTTCCTTCACCGTTTAGAGAGCAGTGGTGATGAAATAATTTACACAAAGTAAAGCGCCTATCTGGGTTCGAACCTACGACCTACAACGCGTAATTCGCGGCTGTTACCACTGGGCCACCACTGCTCTATCTAAATGTTTTTGTTTCCGATTTAAGTTTTCTTCAATTTTGAGTATTAGAACTTAAGTTACTTAAATTGGACGGCTAGCGTGCTAATCTTATCCAAAATCTCGTCAGTTGCGTTTCACAACTAAAAAAAAAGACGCGATTGACAATACTCAAAGCGTTGTCAAAGGAGTTGAAAGTTCAGCAAACGAATTAGGCTGCTTAGTATGGTAATGTCATAGGCCGAAACTCTTACCCGGTAACTGGGTTGTGGAGGTCAGATAGGCAGTCGCTCCATGTTTAATGCTATGGTATTCAGCTGCATCCGGTTAGACTGGAAGCCGAGCCTAACAAAGTTGAGAATATGTAAGGCAGATAATTATTAATATGTAATGTTATCTAAGTTAATTCAACTAAAATCCGGTAAAGAATATCTCGGAAACCGGCAAAAATATGTGAATAAAACTATGACGATATTTAAAAAAATATATATTTTAATGAACACTTTTTTTTTTCAACTTATTTTGTTCAGCGGACGGAAGGATTGAAAGCTAAATAAACTAATATTTTATACTTACATCACTTTACTTTTCGTCGTTCTTAAGTCAAATAACTGACTTAATTATTGTGACTTAAATTTGAGTTGCATTTCCGCCATAAGGCCACTTCTACATTGTTAGATTGCATATATTTTGTACGCCAAAATCTATATCTGACCACCGTAAGGACTATTCCTGCTTGCAGCGCATATTATTAGTCGACCTAAAAGGGATCCTCTTTTGTTTACTTACGGACGCAGCTGTGGTCATCATGTGCACGGGATTTTGTTTTCAAAATGGTCAGATATAGGTTTTGGCGATAGTACATACGCCAGCAGGTCAAGCTACCCGGAACTGTTAAATTTTTCCAATCAACCTTGAAGCTTAATTCTGTAGCGATAAAGTTGAAAATCTATTAAAGAAACTTGACAGATTGTAGTAGCTTGATGTGCTGGCGTATGTACATAAGAAAATATTTATACAATGTATAACTGAATTAATGCACGTTATGAAAATAATTTGTTGAAAATTGTTTACTGAATCGATTTCTGTAATTTTTAATATAGGAAATTTTTTATCCCAAAAATAATTAAAACTACGTAAATTACATCGCTTTACACTCATAACAAATCAAAACAGACGAAGTACCTGCTACGCTAGATCGTATACGTGTGTAGATTTGTAATAATGACCACAACTTTCTCCCGCAGTCAGTATGACGAATTTAATAAATAAACAATGTTTTATACATAATAGTAAAAATTCAGTGTATGTATAAGGATTATAAAATAATATTCTAACTGGGGTGTTTGGTGCTGTGCGTTAATTTCCGGACATGTTGTATATTTTAATTAGGGAGGGCGCCCACAAGCAGCTAAGTTGCCCAGAAATGTCTCCTCGTCGAGGCTTGGACGATGCGCACACGGGAGCGACAGCAGCGCTACTTTTTTGTTAAATTTTCGGTTGAGCGGCAACTAGCTAAGGTGGCAACTTATTTGTCGCCGTACGTGCACTTGCGTTGCAACAAATAGACGGGCGACAGTTGCGGACAAAAAAGTCTCCCAGCTGTCGCGTCGGTATATGCGCGCACTTTCATACAAACCCGTAGACTTGATGTGAGAGACAAATTAGTTGCGGAGACAAAAAAAATTGCTCAGAGCAATTTTAAAGGAGAACCTTTAAATATATTTTCTTGGTGGACTTCCAAAAAGTGCCCATTCAAAGTTTACAAAGACATAATTTTATCTTCTCTCAATCGTCGGTCTAATATAGTTTTCATTGAAGAGTTTCACACAACTCTATGTTATTACAGAGCGAGAACGCACCAGCGGTAAGAAGGAGAAGCGCGAGAAGGAGCGAGACAAGGACAAGGAGAAAGGAGAGAAGGAAGTGAAGAAAGAGAAGAAGAAGGAAAAGGGAGATGTAAGTACTTAACCCTGTTTATGGTTGAACGGTGCACAGTTATTTTTTTTCAGGATTTGCTGAAATTGTTAAACTTGTTACTGTACATTGCGTCGCTGAAAAATGTAATTTTATTTTTATTTTATTTATTTGGGACAAAAAACCGTTATACATTACAACATTTACAAAAAGTAGTTATATTACAGTCGAGAAAACGTATAATCCACACTATTGTCCTCGAAGTGACATCGGAGTATGATAGTTTGATAGCGTTAAGAGTGAGATATAGATGTTCCAGTAAAAGTGTGCGCTTCGGGGATAGACACGCACGCACTTGCCAGGCTTCGAGGTAAACCTCTAAGCAGGCCGCGATGTATCGCAGTGAATTATGCTTCGGCATATGCGTGCGTGTCTATTAGCATGCATTGGTTTTACATGGAGGCATCGAGGTAGCGAGCTAAACCATGACCGCAACGTATCGCTGCGAGGCATCTTCGGATGACACGCCGGTCGTACCCTAACACATGAGTTTTAATTAATGTTTAACTCACACATTTTCAATTTCATATGAATTGTGCACTGTTGAAACTGTATAACTAGATTTATTTTATTTTCTTCTTACAATTTGCTCACGACGCCAACGCCTGTCAAATTCGGCGGAGAAAAAGGAATGGCACTATCTGCCCAGTATAGCTGAATGTGTTTCTGGCATTTTAACAATTATGATTTTATTTATTTATGCGCACACAGTAAAATACATAAGGATATGACATAGTTATAATATGAATACAAAGGCACTGCTTATTTCTTGAGAAATTTCGATTTTATACTGGCCGGTTTTTTTAAGAGGTTCAAAACGACTTTTTAGAAGTCTATCTAGAAGACCATGTATGTTCAGCGATTATGTATGGTTTAGGAGAAAACTTAGTTTAAAGGGAAACATTTTGTTGAGCAATTGTATTCGTTCTAGATTTTCAGACCCAAAAAAATGAATAAGAGATGCCAAGGACTAATGTAAAGTTTTATTTTTCTAGGATTACGCTATAATATCATTCCGACTATTTGTCGCAAATATTACGACAGAGGCGTCGTGAGTATAAAACTAAAAGATAAATGACATATTTTGACAGACTGCAGTGCGATAGTTTTTATTATTCTAAGGTACCACACGTATTAGGACTGTGTCCGGGACGTGACAGAGTCCTGGCACGCACGGCAGGTACTGAAGCTCCGTCGTCGTCCCGAGAGGTCTACTCCCTAATCTCGAACTCCGTAGTTTTGGACGAAGTTACGGGTGGATTAGTTAGGGTGCCAACCTAAGAATGACAACACGATTTGACATGGGCCCGTAACTTCGTTGACGGAATTAGGGCCGGTTGTTTCAAACGGTTGGTTAAAATAACATACGTACGTCAAATAATAACGATTACGTAATCGTAATTATTTGACGTAACTCAAAGCCATAGTTTTGTAATTGTATTTTGAAACAACGCATTTTTGGTTTGACGATAATCAGCGCCTTTTTTGACGTATACGCGTGCGTCAAGTGGACGTGAAACATCCCGTCCTTAGAGAGTAGGCCCCCGGACACAGATCTGTGTGAACGAGTTCATATGAAATGTGCACACTGTTATTTTTTTAGCCCTGGACGGAGCACGGTCCGTCGACGACCCGGGCACAGCCCTGATATGTGTGGCTAGAACTTTATTAAAGCGAAACTGCGTCGGACATTTTAAAATATTACTTTGAAATTCAACTGACGGTCGATTTAGGTTTAGGAAAAATTTAATATTTTATAATCTTTCGTTCATGACGTTTCCGACGTGTTATTATTTATTTATTTTTTAGATATTTGCTCCAATGACTTTGTTTTCAAAACTGTACTTTTTGATATTATTCCAGCGTCCATCAAAACGGGATTACAATGATAAAATAAATCATTAATAAAAGAACGATATCTATAAAATAAGTAATTTTATTGTGTCCAATACATCAAGCTACCCGAAACTGTCAAATTTTTCCAATCAACCTTGAACCTAATGCTTTAGCGATAACATTCAAAATCTATTAAAGAAATTTGACATATCGTAGTAGCTTGATGTGAGCTGGCGTCTGTACTTGATTCTAGGGTGTGTTAATAAAATTGTAAAGAAACTTGTTTTATTTTTCCCATCCTTGTATATTATAAGGAAGAATTTTATAATGTCGTCGTCTTCAATGATCCCCGGGTACGTACATAGTTTTTAATCAGAATTATAATTACTTTATGTTAAGTACTCCTCATTTACTTTTACAGCCAAATTTTCCTTTGAAATACCCTCCTCATGTCTTTGAACGAGAAATTTTAAATTATTTAAAAATTATTTTGAACCTCAGTATTTTTGGTTAACCTATATTTAACTTTAATTGAAGTTTACCCGGATTTTCTGGGGCTCGTATAAACTACTGACGACCGAACTTGACGCCCGATAATCTAAATTGATATGCAAGTTGAGCTCATCAAGTGCCCATCTGTTGAAAACGTTGCCCACTTTTCACCCTTATACCTGTATTCCCTGACAGGTCAGCCCTTCGGGGAATACAGGTGTGTGATGTTATGGCCAGCAATGTTGAAGTTCCATGTAACAGGGGGCGAGCCTATTGCCATCAACCTGATAATTGCGTAACACACTATCAGTAGCAATGGCTTTATTTTGACAGTTCAACAGCATTCATTGCGTTATTTACGTTGTTGAGCAGACACATTTGTCGAACATATGAAGCAATGAATTAGCAATATCCTTCAAAATGATTCAGATTGTGACTGAAAGTGTGCTACACCATTAGGGTGCAGATCTAAATTCGGGCTGCTACTGAGAAATTCCAGATGGAAAAACACAATATCACTTTATCGAACCCAGGAACTCGTGTTCAGCAGAAGTACTAAGGTTGAAAAGTGGTCGACAGCCACTAGTGTGTCGTCAAGTTTGGTCCGTTGGCTACAATCGGATTTATCAAGAAAACCGGTTTAACAGCGTATTCAACAGTGAATACAGTGAATTTTCAACGCGGCCTGATCACGAAATCACGGACCCAAGGCAATTTTCGGAAATTTGTGTTGTTTTATGCCGACTGTCATAACCTGCGGGTGGCGATTAGCTATCCAATACGAAGGAGGTTCTATCCAAGTGCAGTGCCTTAATGCAGTTAAGTGTTGGTTGCAGAATTGCATAGTTTTTGAGAATGGCGCGGACAGACGGAGCGAGGTGCGGTGGTTGCGGCGATTTGCATCGGACAGGCTGAGGGTGCACTGAGGGTTACGATGTAGCATTTGGTTATTTTGAAAGAAGTTGTTGATACTTCGATACTCCTTTTTTACATATGAATCTAGCAATTCCTTGAAAGTATTGATGGTTTTTTAAAACAGCCACGCAAAAATACTCGCGCTAAAAATAAACATATTTTTAGCCGAGTTCAAAGAACGTAGGAGGTTCGCAATTCGTTTTGTTGTTCCTTTGTCATTCGGTATAAAAAAAAACAAGCTAATCTTTACAAAATGAAAAATAAATGTGATTGTTTTTTTTTTATTTAAAATAAGATTTTGAAAATGTAAAATTTTACACATACCGTACGTAGGGAGTGTCGATGTTTTCCATTAAATGTAAAAATTATAATTTATAGCTACAACACCTACAGTGCATTCTCAGTCACGGGCGTATCCAATATTTTATTTTTAGGGTCACATTTTATTCATTAAGACCGTCACACGATCCTACTCTGCAGCGACTTAGATTTCCCATATCTCTGTCGATGCCGAGTTTGTTTCGTGTGACGGTGCCTTTATTTTTTTGTGGATGGTTGTCTTTATCGTAAATATTTTGGTATTTTCAATTAAATGGGGATGGTTTAGTGTAGGTGGATAAAACTCATCATCGTCATACCAGCGTGAAAAACCATTAAAAACATTGGTTTACTCAAAGATCAGTTTGAAAAAGGGTTTGTTATGACACCTAGGGAAGAAATATTTAAAAAGCTGTGCACTGTAAAATTTAAATAGTGCGGGGAAACCTATATCTAAAAGTAGGGCAAGCCAATCGTTATAAAAAAATGTCCATAATCGAACTGGCCATCCTGTGTTATCTACGTCTGAAACCAGCTACACTTTAAGGACATATTTTTCATGGTCGTGAATAGGTGTAATCGTGAGGAAGCCGACATGTCCTAGAATAAAAAAATCAAAGACATGTGACATCTACCAAACCGCACTGGGCCCGCGTGGTGGATTACAGCCCACTCCGTCTCACAGAGACGAGGCCTGTGTCCCAGCAGTGGGAACATTATAGGCTGATTATGTTATACAAATAAATGTAATTGTATTTTATCCTTTCTCTTCAATGACGTGAAAATGTCAAGAAACTACAGTACTTATAAATGATAAATACTTTATAAATCGAAAACTAAAGAATTGGGCTCTAATTTCAAATGAGAGAGAAAAATGGAAGATGAAAGGGGGCCTTTGCCCTGCAGTGGTACATCATAACAACAATATAATTTATAAATGGGGTTTCTAGAATTTTGATCATTTTATAAAGTGATGCTTGGAAAAAGGCTAGAATGATGATGATGAGACTATTTGAATAGTCGTAAGAAGATGTAACACAGGTGTTTGAAAAAGATCCTACTCTTCCCAGCTCAAATAGCTCGCAGAAACAGACTGACTTATGCGTTTTACCCGCACAACATTGTGGGCTAATCCCAACGCAGGAAAACAGCTTTGTACTCATGTCCAAACATGCTATTGTCTTTACTGTGCTAATCGACTTCTGGAATATCCACCGTCCAAGCTAAAATTTCGTTTTTGAAACATAATTTCGACGAAAACAATAATCCACAAAAATCTCTGCAGACTCAACTCTGCAGTTTAGAATAATTTCCATTTTTTTTTTTTTTTTTTAACTAAAATGTGACCTTACTCGCTCAGTAGCTATCGGTAGTAAACGCCCGCAGTTTATGACACACGGCCTTAGGGACACCTGATCTGCAACTCTGCAATGTGGCTTCGAACGTCGACTTGCTTCTACAAAAATGTCAAGTGAAAAATAACATAATGACGTTAATCTCTGCAGTGTCGAAAAACTCTGCAGTTTCGAAATAATGTCTGCAGTGTGACTTATGGTTGTCTGTTCTGCGATGCGTTGTTCATTTGTCTGTTTTCTTATTTGTTTTGAACTAATGCAGAGCTGCAGATTATCCTCGTCTACGAGAAAATTAATTTAATTTAAAAAATTTTACTTTAATCTGTATTTAAAATAAGTTTTTTCTTTTCATTTTGAGTTTATTTTTTTAATCTAAGGCCGTGTCAGTCAGTAAATTGATGTCCAATGCAGAGTCGCTTCTATATGTATTCTGATGAGTTATATCCACAATATTTTGTTAAATCGTGTGTCTGTACCTTTATATTGTGCTGAGCGGAGATTTGACGCAGTTTTTCATAAACGGCTAGTTTCTTGTCATTTTAATGAGCCGTTTTGATAATATGAGTTCTGAAAGATAGGGATGCATTATATTTGATTCCATGTATAATCAAACTAGATCATTGTTTTTTGTAATTTCAAAGATATTTAGTTAAAGATTCTCATGTTTTCAGCTTCTACGAAACATGTGTGTCCTTGAATACAACAATACTGAAGTCTGTGATCAAATTAAACTTCTCTTTAATTAATACAGTTACAAAATATTGTGGATATAAACATCACGACATGAGCAACAACCTCACTTTCTCCGTTTCTCCCCCAGAAACCGGCTGAAACCGAAGAGGAGCGAAAACAGCCGACTCCACCCCCCGATCAATGGGCAGAGATCCTGGGCATCCCAGGAGAGGATGACCCTAAGAAACCGGCCAAACCAACGCGCCGAAACCCAGACAAATCAAAATCCACGTCAGAAGAAGAACAACCCTCGCCGAAGCAGCTCCGATCCTCGAAAAAAGATGTAGCACAAACGCCAGAAAAAAATGAAAAGTCACCGATAAAACCACCTCCCAAAAAGCGGAAACAGGAGGAGGTCCAGCCAGAAGTAGAGGGAGTTCCAAAGAAAGTTGAGAAGAAAAAGGTGGAGAAGACAGAGAAGAGGAAGAGGAAGAAGTCTGAGAAGGAATAGTGTTTGATGTACGTCTTTTTCGGCGGGCACCGTGCTTTGCGCACCTAGTGCTGGACTTTGGTTCATGCCTCCCCTGATGTGTGGGTAGTTTGATGTTTTGTGCGTTTATTTTTATTTTTTCGTGGAAAGTGTCTGGCCGTTGCTGGTTGAGTTTGTAATTGAAATTGGTCTATGGTTTGTGTGGCAATATCATGTTAAATGAAATTGTGGATTTTACTAGATTATCGAAGCATATTTCGTAAAGAAATTTGACTAGGAATGTTGCAAAATATATATAGTTCATGCTTAAAACTGATTCGTAAAGGCTACATGCTAAGTTCCTATCAACGGTTCAACTCCTGGAAATCCATGACAGGTGATGGTACGGCCTCAAGGTCAACTCAATACTATAATTAAGTCGTTAAAACTAAAACTATTCTGTACTAAGTCAGTGAAATGAATTGCCTATCAAATGGGACTACCAGCTAAAATAATTGACAGTATATGCCAATCACAACTGTCATTATTTAACAGTTGTGTGAAATGGCAATTTAACATAGTCTGTCAATTTGATAAAGAATGAATTTCCCCAACTATACGTACGGTCTAAAATTGTAATGTCCATGGTTTCATTTAATATCGTATTGGGATCGCCACCTCTTATGTGAAAATTACTATCCTTGAAAGATTCTACGGGCCGGTTTTTTTGATCCGTAAATAACCTCAACCAAAATAGTAACTAATGGTTAAATTTTTGCAAAATGTGTTTTTTGTTCAATTGTTAGTTTATCTAATGGTTATGTGTATTATATGTGTTACTATTTTTAACAATTGATTGAGTTAACTACGGATCAAAATCTACGGATAAAAAATTAATTTGTTTCAAATAAAAAACTAATTTTTTATTTGAAACAAATTAAAAGCTTTGAAAAGGGAACGTCGAAGAGTTATTGATAATTAAAAGTCACTTATGCTCGGTTCCTATAAACAAAAAGGAATCGTTTTGCAAACCAATGGTAGCGTTTTTTATTGCCAAACTGGGCATATAAATACATTCGTAAGCAAATTTTACCTGTGATAGCCACTTCCATATGGGAGGGTCTACTGTGCAAAGCTATGAGGTCTTTGCTTCTTTATTGATAAAGATACAAGTCTTTTAACCAATAACAGTTCGATAATGTATTAATCTGCCATTATAGACGTAAGATGTGGACATATAGCCCCTTATTACAAAACAAGGTTTGCCTTTAGATCAGCGGCGTAATTGCGTACTATCATGGGTTTCATTTTGACAGTTCAACAACATACATTGCGTTATTCACGTTGTCGAGCAGTCACATTTTTCGAATCTATGAAGCAATGGATCAGCAATATCCTTCAAAATGATTCAGATTGAGTGTGTTACGCAATTAGAAAGCAGGTTTAAACACCCGAGCCAGGTATTGAATTCAGAACCTAATTGTTATTGAAATACGAGTTCTTTATACCAAAATGACAGCTTAATTCGATGCTAAGTTGTCATTTTAATATTAAGAACTTTGAGATACTGGCCCAAAGGTTTAGGCTATACCTAAAGTTAGATTTTGATTTGTAATGAGAGCCTATGTCTGAAAGTGCAGGTTGAAGTTTTGTTTCAGTCCACCAACTAAATGTCTTAAAACTTGCCTCAATATATGTATATAAGTGAAATTGATATCAAGATCGTGTTGGTTATGTAGCAATACCATCCGATCAACATGCGACTGACAGACAGCAGGAATATTTTTAATAGACTACCCACACATCAAAACTATAGACTCTTTCGGTGTGATTATTACAATAGCATCTAATATTCTCTCTGTATTGTATAGAGTAGCAGACTGATTGGCTATTATTTATAAAGGGCAGGTTGTTTCACGTTCACTTGACGCATGTATACGTCAAAAATGGCGCTAACTATCGTCAAACCAAACAAAAGCGTTGTTTCAAATTACAATTACAGAATTATGGCCTCGATGTACGTCAAATAATTACAATTACGTACTCGTTATTATTTGACGTACGTATGCTACGTGAACCAACCGTTTGAAACAACCGGCCATAATTTGTGAATACGTCAAATATTACGATGATTTGCCGACAAAACTACACGACTTGTCACTACAGGGCAAAGGCCTCCCTCTACACAATTCTGTCTTCTGTGAGTGTCGGCGGTTTTTAATGTAATGTTACAATTTATTTGATCGTTTCAAAATACTCTTCTATGCTTGTATTGCTAGTTTTCATTTATCGTCATCTCCTCATTTTATAGTTATTTACTTCATCCGATGTTTCTTAATTTTGCAAGGTGTTTCTTACCATTTAGTAGGTAGATAAAACACTTTCGTATTTTTCTGATAGAGCTACTAGGGACTATAGAATACATAAATACATACAAACAGCGCTTCTTTACAGCCGGATAAATGAAATGTAATACTCAATTAATATGCAAAAATAGATTCAAAGTCTGCCAGTCTGCTATTCCTATTTTATGTTTAAAACTAAACCTTTTGGACACTGTAAATATTGAAAAAAAAAACATGTAAAGTTTTAATTATCTCATAGGTTTAGATTTAATTTATAATTTTAAGTAGTTTTAACGAAGGTGATTCAAGTGGCATTATACAGCATACATGCGATTCGTATCACCCTGTATACAGTACAATAGTCATAACGAAGCTAAATGACTAAATTATCGATAAAATTATCGATAAATAAAATATAATATCGATATTTCAACACGGATTGTCATAAAATGACTTGAAAGTATGCTGCATGTCATTCTTACAGGTTTGAAATACAGTACGCTGGCGTTAATATGAAAAATCCAGTTTTTTTTTTAATGTTCCGTGTTGTAAAGCGCCCTCTGTCATTAAACCGGAGTGACTGTCTCTTTCTAAAGCTCGATGCGTCATATTAACGCTCGGGTACTCTAGCATACTCATTGAAGATACAATGTCAAAAAAAAAATGAGATTCAGGAAATCATATTCGTGATTGTAATCAAAAGATGGCGTTAGAATCGCCAGTTGGTTTAACAGGATTGGGTTAGCAAGGTTTAGGGGTATTTTTGTATACCCTAGGACATTAAAGTAAAGTTTTAGCACCGCGCTCAGATGCAAGAGTTTTTGCAGTAATTCAAAGATTGGATAGCTAAGTTTGCAGACTCTAACTAAACACAATGAGTTGTGAACACGCTGCTCAAGGGAACGTGCTAAGGTAATCCACGAAATTCAAAATTGTCTGCAATTTGTAGCTCAGTTATCTGCCTAGCCTTTTCCCAAATATGTTTGTATCGGTTTCCAGTCTCCAGCTGAATACCAGTATTTTACATGGAGCGACTACCTATTTGACCTCCACGGCCCAGTTACTGGGTAACACAATGCCGCTTGGCAATTTGCAGTACTGTTTCTTGTCGAAAATATATTTCATGTTTTCGGCCAATTACAACTTGAGAGTTGCAGTATTCGTTTTCACAATTTATCTCTCAAATTTGTATGTATTAGTAATTTTAATGATTATTCTTTATATACATTTTCATTATTGTCACAAATGATATTTTGATCACCATACAGCCTGATACTGAGCTACAAATTGTTATCACATTGTCTTTGCAGTCGCAGAGTCGGTTGATAAACGTAAGAATGATTTCATTTCGCGGGCTACCTTGACGCGTTAACCTTCCGATACAAAATTTGTCAAAGACAATAATATTGTGTATTGTTTGTATTTGAGTACAAGGAGTACAATGTTTTGTATCGGTGTTACGGCGTTTTATATTGATACAATAAAATATACAGTATGACTGATTGAACGACGGACAAACTAAAGGAAGTCGGGGTCTATCGTGGGCTTTCGTGTGTTGATGGCAATAGGGTCGCCCCCTATTACATGGGACTTAAACATAACTAGCGAAATGTGGGTGTACTGTAGGTACTCCCCTGCCTAACCCTTCGGGAATACAGGCGTTATGTTATGTAACAATAATAAAATATGTTTTGTGTAAATCTGAATGTTTTTTTTTACATACATTTGGGCTAAAATGCGACTAATTCTTTGGATAAGTGATTAAACACAAAATTTTATCCAGTAGTTGTGTTATGGAGGTTAGATAGGCAGTCGCTCCATGTAAAATCATATTTTACATAGGTGTATGAAACTAAAATCGTTCCATATATCTAAAATACGTCTTTATATTTCTTGAAAATGTTCGTCGTCTCGTTCAACTAGTCATTCTGTAAGACTAGTATCAAAAATGCAATTGTACATATTTTATAATATCTAAGTTATTTAATGTTTTATATAGCCTTGCCACTGTAAGTGAAGCAAGATCAATACATATGTATTAACTATAGTACCCGCTCGTAAATATAACACATCGAATCTTAGAAATTTTTGTTGTCTAGTGGTCGCAACCGCTGCTGCTAAGCATAAGATCCTAGGTTCCATTCCGGGTCGGGCAGTGTTATTGGATTTTTTTTACATGGAAATTAAACATCACTGGCGATGTCTGGGTGTACTATACAGGGTAACCATGAATTCAGAACATGATTCTAGATCCCGTAGCGTAGACATTTTTCATTGGTTATAAAAAAAAATCAGCTTTTTCTTTTTTTTTTTTTTCTTTTTTTTTTTTTTTTTTTAAAAAACGTTGCCCCACACTAGGAATTTCTCCTGTGTCGTGGGTGCGTTTACAAACATTTAAACTCACATACACAAACAGCCAGACCCGGAACAAAAGCTATTTCATAAAACTGTGCAAAATGTCTGATTGCAGATATTTTGCAGTTTTATTTAAAAAAAAATAGCTATTTAGCTTCTTTTTTTTTATAATAACTGACGACAAATTTCAACTCAGTCAGAATATTTTTTATTTATTTACTTACTAACTCAACATCACTATCATTACAGGAATTTCCTAATTCAATAGTGTGGCCATAATTACAGTTTTATTAATAACATGTATAGAGAGGTAATTCAGTACATCGTGTTTTTAGTGAACTCATTAAGTACACGCAAGGTGCAAGGTCATGTGATTGATCATGTACTGAATCCATGGTAACAGGTTGAACATCGATGTCCCTGCCACCCTGTAGGTACACCTCTGCCTAACACTTCAGGGATATTAAGCTATGTGTCTCTGTCACTCGTATGCAAGGCTACATAACCAGTATAAGCTGACTTCTGATTGTACGATAAACCTATAGAATGGGAGATCAGCTAAAACTGGAAATGTATAGCTTGTTGTGTAGTCGGGTATACCATCTCTTTCTAATACTCGATGTGTTATATTAACTGGTTTTGTACCAATTTTTGTATTAGATGTAATACACACTGAAAATCAATACACATTTCGTATTGATGACACTTTTGGAGCTGTTTTATTTCTCTAGTAGTATTGTCGGGTTTAAAAGCCCCTGTGTCCGGGTTCGATTCCCGCGTCGGGGCAAATTCATATAGCAATATTTGTACCCGAAATTGGATGTCTGTGTGTGTTTATTTCTTATGACATTTTAATATTAATGTAGATGTTTATATAATGATACAAAATTTTGTTCAGTGTGTACTGCGCCTATACTTTTTAATATTTTTAAACCACAAATGTTTGTAGAATTAAGCTACCCGTGAATGTCCCAATTAGAAGCACCGTTTATGACTTGACTTTCTCGACTCTTGTGACGTAACTGACTTCTGACTACCCTACAAATTGTTCATGCTATAAGTGTTTTAGGCAGATTTTTTTAGAGGCTATGCGCGCAATGATTGATGGCTTGCTTAACGCCTAGAGCTTAGGGAGTCACCCTGCGAGTAACGAAATGAAACGCTCTAGAATTTTCATAACCCGCCGCACTGCGCGGTTGGCGCCTTCGCTAGTCGCCTAGCATTTATCTCTCTCTTGGCGCTAAACAAGCTACCTGTCAGTGCGCACGTAGACTAAATGTGCTTTTCATGGTATCTGTGACCGTTAAAAAAAAATAACAGTCTCAAAAAGTAGGTTCTATAAATATTTTCAAAAAAAGTAACCCCTCATAAATGTGTGAATGGATTATCTATTCCAAACTCAAGTCATTTATATTAGGCTGAGAATCAGCACTTTTTGAACATCCTAGTTTTTTCTGTCGTCAAAATTACCTAAGACTCCCCCCAAAATTCTACTTCCAACTGCTTTTGTCAACGATTTAATAAGATATTGATGTATGTATTTTCACTAAATGTTAGCTGATTGTAATTACAATAGTTATAGTATTGTTATCTCACGAAGCGACGCGCGCTTTACTTCTGGTTGGTTACCAAGCGTACAAACACGCTGTGAATGTGTGGGTGACGACGAGCAGCGTCTACACGCCGTTCTACCTTCGCCATTGCTTCGGACTGTACCGAGAGCTCCTGCGCTTGCAGACACATTCACAGCGTTTTTGTACACTTGATAACCACAAGTACAGCGCGTGGAGCACCGTGAGATAAAAAATACTAAATTTGAAAACGATTTTAGGTAGACGGCTATTTTATTTCAATTTTACAGTTTAGCTTCTGACTGACGAAACTGACATACAGAACCCAGTTGTAAATCTGACAAATCGAGTTAAAAAAAAAGTCTCTTTTTAATGCTCGATGTGTCATATTTACAACCAAGTACTGTAATGACTTGTTTAGCTGACTTCTGTGACCTTATGACTTTTTTTTACCATATTTTTATACCTTTAATGTATATGGCAACTCTGTAACATATGGAATATAATATACTGATTTATTTTACCAATATGACCACTATTTACATATTATTCACATGGCAACTTAAATTATACTATGGTCCTGTCACCCAGTTATTTTTATCTCTGATTTTGCATCACTGTCAAAATGAAAGTGAACTTTATTCTCGTTAAATAAGGTTGCTGTTGGCTTGCTACCACTGACAGGCATGGGCGTAGCGAGGTACGGGCAAGGACGGGCAGCTGCTCCCCCCCCTTAACCCCGACCCGAACCCCTTAGATTTTCGCTTGCCGTCACGCCGCTTGACCTTTAGGAACCCCTTTAGAAGAGCGGTCGTTCGCTGGTAAACTGTGATTCTGACGAGTTTCATAGCTTGCGACGCTATTTATAAGACCTAAGAAACTAACAGGCTTGAAGGCTGGCTTGTGAAATTCAACAATACGGGGTGTGATCTCTAATTTTTTTTTTTTACATCATTTCTTACTCTAAAAAGTGCCACATAAAACGACAAGAGTAGCGTAGTTTTTAGAACTTTAAATTTTTATATATTGCCTCCCCCCCCCCCCCCCCCCCATATATACAATCCTGGCTACGCCCTTGCTGCCAAGTCTGTCATAATCAAAGTGATCTTTATTCTGATTACATTACAATAAGGTTGTTTTTGCGTTGCTACTGTCAGAGATAAAATGACTGTGAAATGACACTATGATTTCTCTATTGTGGGTTATTCAGGATTTATTAAAATTTGACTTAGATCTGACATATCGAAAAAATATGAACCCCTCTTACTTTATGATCTGTTTTATAATCTTGGAGACTAATAAGACATGTGCTATTATTATAGATACCTTTAAATGTAACCTTTATATGAATGGATTATTATTTTTACAAAAAAACTGCGGCTTATCAAAACAAAATTCATACTTATTGATGTTTTTTTTTTTACAAAATGTTGTTGGTTTCGTCACCATCATCAGCTTGCAGCAGTCCACTGCTGGACCTAGGCCTCTCCTATTGCACGACATTCAACTAGATTCTCGGCAACTCTCATCCAGTTGTTGATTTAGTCGGGTATAAAAGGAAGTTGTCAGTACAAAGTTTCATATGAGACTTTTGAACTTATTTGTAAAACAAAAAATCAAAATCAGTCCAGCCGGTTCCGAGATTAACCGGAACAGACAGACAGATGGACAAAACAAAAGTTTTTTTTTTTTATATAAAGTATCGTATATACTTTCATAAGCATTTAGTAAAAAGCTGTTATTTTGACATTAGAAACAGACACTTCAATTTTATTTATTTGTATTTGTAAAGATATCACAAAATAATCTAATAATCTTACATTTATTTCTTTTTCTTTAATAAAAATGTTATAAAACCAATTACAAAAAAGACAGTTTGTATCTAATCTGCATTCGCGATTTATTTACTAAAAATGTAAACAAACATGAGTTTATGGAAAAATAACTTTAATTCCTACACAATAAAGTTCAGTTTACGCTATAACTTCAAACATTTTTAAAACCTTTTCAATGATCTAGTCACTCTGAAATCAACTTAATTACCATTAAAATAAAGTTGATATTTGTTTAACTTGAAATAACATCAATTTGAAAGATAAATTTGAATAGACTTTACACATAAAAGATAAAAACATCGAGTTCAGGTAAATACGTCTTATTTACATGTCTTATTAGTTTCCAGAGAAAAGTACCTAATTTCGACTTTCGACTACCCGACTTTTTGACTAAAAAGTATTTTTTATCATAAGTACATATGTACCGTCTCCGTTGTATAAGTATGTAACTTGTACATAGGGTTAATAATTACTAATTATGATTGAAACTTTAGAAATAATGATTGTGAATAAATTGATAATTGTGTATGTTCATTTTATTTTATAACACCCTGATTTTTGAAAAAAAGTACCCTCTTTTCTTGACAAATAACTTTGGGCTTCGTCGAAGCAAACCACCAAATACCAAATATTCGAAGACATATGACGTCTACCAACCCGCACTGGGCCCGCCCGCCCTCTCGAAGAGAGGAGGCCTGTGTCCCAGCAGTGGGAACATTATAGGCTGATTATGTGTGGGCTTCATCGCAGTTGGGTAATAATAATAAATATCAAACAATCTGCCTGCCTTTTCCCAACTATGTTGGGTCGACTTCCAGTCTAACCGGTTGCAGCTGAACACCAATATTTTACATGGAGCGACTGCTTATCTGACCTCCACAACCCAGTTACTGGGTAACACGATACTCCTTGGTAAGACTGGTTGTCAGACTTTCGGGCTTCTGACTACCCGTAACGACTGTCAAAGATCTACGAATGACAGCCGGGACCAACGGCTTAACGTGCTTTCCGAGGCACGGAGGGGTCTCGGTATGTAAAGATGGTCACCCATCCACAGACCAACCGCGGCAAGCGTAGCTTAACCTGATCGATCGACCTGTGCGGCTGTTATTATTTAGCCACGGGCCCCCCTTCTTCCTTCACTTCTTACACAATAGCTTAATATTTACCTGATATCAACGAGTCTGACAACCAGTGTCAGACTTTTGGGCTTCTAAATACCCGCAATGTCAGATAATAATAGGTACCAACCATGGTGACCGTGACCATTAGTTAACAAGTATATCCGCTGTTCACTGTTGTTAGACGATTGTAAAAAATAAAAAAAAAAACTGAATGGTTCTCTAAAATATGAAAAAACAGAACATATCTGATTAGGATAAGCTGAGATATACTATAATCTTCGTTCGCGATTGACTTGCCAAACATGTAAACAAATGTGAGTTATTGGAAAAATAACTCTTTTATAGATAGAAATATGTCAAATATACCTATCGATAGAGCTCGCGACGCTGATTCCAAATATGTATATAACTCGTTTTCGGCAAAATGTCCTTTACGACAATTGAAATTTCCGGTATCGATATTTTTGCGGACCTACTTTCTAAAGAAGCCTTGGTTAGTTAGTTCTTAATTCCTACACAATAAAGTTCAGTTTACGCTACAACTTCAAATTTTTTTAAGACTAAATAATGCTAGTTACTCTGAAATCAACTTAATTACCACTGAAATAAAGTTGATATTTGTTTAACTTGAAATAACGTAAATTTGAATAGACCTTACATCCACCCACACACGTCCAGACCTCACGCTTCGAAAGCTGCTAAATCAATCATGTTTTGTTTTCCTTTAAATCCTCTTATTTACATAATAGCCTCATTCTTGTTAAGCTACCAGGAAGTGCTCATACACACGAGCGACACGTTGTAAAAAAAAAGAAAGAAAATATATTTATTTGCGGCAAACATGACGCATAAAAAAACACTAACACAAAAAAAAATAAGTTGGGGGAAGTTGGTTGTCGACGGCAGACACCTTCGTCGTCGACGCGTGTTGCTCGTGTGTTTGTGCACACTTAAGGCGAAAGCGTCAGGGTAGGCCACGAAATTCTAATTTTCATAAGTTTTGAGGACAGGCCTCCTCTTTGTGAGAGGGAGTGGGCGTAATCCACCACGCGGGCCCAGTGCGGGTTGGTAGATATCACATGTCTTCCAATTTTTGGTTCTAGGACATGCCATTTTCCTACACTGTTTTGAGAACAGTAGTGAAGAAATAATTTACACAAAGTAAAGCGCCTGTCACGGTTCGAACCTACTACCCATATCTCGCGGTCGTTACCACTGGACCACCACTGCTCTCATACCTACTGCCGCACCATTTTGATTTTATTATATTTTCTGTTTGCATTCATGTCAGCTATCGATTTATATAGGTATCGTGCGTGGCCGCCATTTCGAAAAAAAAAACAAAATGGCGCGGCAGTAGGTATGCCACCACGGACAACCGAAGCCCTTTGAATTTCGCGGGCTACTTTAACGCATTCCCCTATAGGGAAGAGTGAGGCAGCTCCGACACATGTAAATACTATTGTCACTTGGGCTGCCTCAATGTATGTATGGCACAATATTTATTTATTTTACCATTTATGTACACACATATATAAACAGACAAAAAATCGGTACAGAGGTGATTCTTATTTCATAAAAAAAAATTACAGCCTACCTGCGATAGGACAATAGCACGATAATATTATCTATACAGTATTGTAACTCGGCCGTATCTTTGAATTAAATGCCTACAGCCGCGCGGTACGTAAACATGCGATAGGGCTGCCCGCCGCCAGCATTTTAATTATACATATTTGCCTACTTTGTGTTCCATTTAGTTTTGTGATTGTAAATTTACTTTTTTTACATAAACAAATAAAATACTTTGTGAATTGAATAGGAAGTGTTCAATAAAAACGCATGTTGTTTTTTGATTGGTAGATTTAATTAAAAAAACCATGTTTATGTTTGAATAACAAATCGGTCTTATAAATTTGCGACCGAAAAATATTTGCGCCTCGACTGAGACGTACGAAATGCTTTATTATTAAATTTTAAAGTATAAAAAATCCGCATTCTAATATAAAGCTTAATTAAAAATTGTTTGACGAATTCATGCAACCAAAACAGCACAATATTACATCTGCTACTCGTCATATTAAATATGTACTCGAACTTATTTTTAGCGAGAAAATCACGCGGTTATTGTTAAAAAAGCAACACACCGACCGTTCGTCACTGCGGCACAGTCGCGACTGTCTGCATGTCGAGATCGAGGCGCGTAGGCATAACTCGCGCTTCGTCCATTTGTATGAAGTTGGATTACTGTATAGATAATATTACCGTGACAATATATAGAGAGATGTAGACAGCGTGAGAAAGAGTACGGGAGACAAATGGACGTAGTTAACCCTTTGACCGCCACGTCAATAACGAAAATCCGTGCTCTCTACGCCAAGCGACAAATTCTTTCTTTCATACCTACAAAATAATAGGGAAGGCAAAAGTATATATCGATAAAACATCGATACATTTTACTTGTGCATGATTTACGAATAAAAATTGCTTATAAGTACCATTGAATTGTATTAATTTTCACCCTTTTTCTCTACTTAGTAATCATTACTAGAAATTACATCGTTAGATAATAGCAGATTTTATATTAAAAAGAGTAATTCAAATATTTTAAATAACAAAGTCACAGCACTAATCTCGTTTGTACCGACGTCCACTGACGTGATAAGCCGTCACTGGCGTGGCCAGCACTGCGCTTACGAACTTTGCCATCTCTGAGTTAGAGATTTACCAGTGCGTTATTATTGCATGATGTGTATTTTAGTCACGTGTACTCTGAAGAAGTGTTAATTATATGAATAATATATTTTTTTAATTACTCAGAGTTAATTGGCCCCATTTTGGATCGTGTAATCCACAAATATAAAAATCACAAATTTGTTTTACGAAAATAAAATATCTACATTTATTACTTACGAGGGTGACGCTGAAAGTTCTTAGAAAATCAAAAACTAGCAAGTTATTAGTTTTATTATATCTTTTCAAAATAGTGTCCATTTACATCAATACATCGCTGCATCCGATAGAACCACTGAGAAAAGCACTTTGCCCACTCGTCCTTAGGGGTCTCTTCGACGGCATTTTGAAACGCAGCCACTGCTTTCTCGGCGTCCATAAAACGTTTTCCTCGAAGTTTTTCTTTTATTTTCGGGAATAAATAAAAATCGCAAGGTGTGAAGTCGAGGCTATAGGGCGGGCGACCCAGTAATTCCACGTCTGACGTCGCCAAGTAGTCGATTGTTTGCTTGGCGGTGTACGACGAGGCGTTGTTGTGGTGAAGGAGGATCATACTTCGAGGTCGTTTCTCCCGAACTTTTTCCTAGACAAGTGGCAAACAATTGTTAGTGTACCACTCTGCAGTAACTGTTTTTCGATCCTTTAAAACAATTGTTGCGTAATGACCTGTCCTTCTGAAGAATGAGGCCACCATCTTTTTTCCCACGCTTCGACCTCTCTTCACTTTAGTTGACAACTCCTTGGAAGGTAACACCCAGACAGCAGACTGTCTCTTAGTTTCAGGATCATAACAATAAATCCAGCTTTCGTCACCTGTAAGTATGTCGAACACAGCACCTCCGTTAAATTATTGAACCATTTCACGACACCAATCAACACGACGGAGCTTTTGGGCCTCTGTCAAATTATGAGGTATCCACCGGGCACAAAGCTTCCTGACCGCTAAATGTTCATAGAGGATTTTGTGCACTGGACTCATACCGATGCATAAGCTTGTCCGAATCTGCTGATAAGTCACTCTTTTGTCAGTCTCTATCATACACCCAGTGTTGTGCGGTGTATGTTATTGTCTTCAGTCGTCGCCGTAGAAGGCCGTCCCTCACAGGAGATCATCGGTGAGATTATTGCGACCACGTTTAAACTCATTAAACCAGTTTTAAACAGTGGCACGAGATGGGGCTTCATCGTGAAAGGCCAATTGAAGTCTATCATAACTTTGTTGTTGACTTAAATGACATCGAAAGTCATAAAAATCATTGTACGAAAATTTTCTTGCGTTAAATTCATGCTGAAGTGACGCAGACAATTTTCAATTTGCCGCCAAATCGTAAACAAATGACAAATGAATAAAATACATACACAATAATATTGGCAAAGAGTTCCATTTTCGAAATTTGAACTTATTTTATTATTATATCGTTTACAAGTGGCCAGTTCTAAAAACTTTCAGTGTGGCCCTCGTACATACAAACTATCCTACCAAAAACAATTCATATTTTATTGCAATATCTGTCAAATAGCTAATTGTGTTAATTGCTTTTAGTAATTCATCTGAATTAATTTATACTAAAAAAACAAATACCATAAGAGTATGAATTATATTAGTACGAGGTACTTGTGGTATCTCGTTAAAATTTTAAGTTTTTTGATGTGAAAAGAATTTATTATTAAAATATCTATTATCTGGTATTAACGTATTGCACAACACTATCAGTATTCGGCACCGCGGGTTGACGTCATTGCGCGCCGTCTCATCCCGTCTGTGACGTACAAAGTACTGTAAGTGTCAGTTCACACCGAGACGCAACGCGACGCGACGCAGCGCGCACACTTTAAAAGAGTGACTCAAAATATACTTTATTTTCTAAACGAAAAGGTACATATTGCATTGTGAGAGTTCGGCGCAACGTATTCTGAACTCTCACAATGCAATGTGTACCTTTTTGTGTAGAAAATAAAGTATATTTTGAGTCACTCTTTTAAAGTGTGCGCGCAGCGTCGCGTCTCGGTGTGAACTGACCCTAAATGATTCCGCTGACAAGGATGCGCTAGAGTTGCCACAAAATTATCGATTTGCACATTTTACTCATAAGTTTGTAAAGTTTGTCACTACATACGGTACTTTTATTTTATATTTTGCTTTGTATATTAGTCTGATGTAAAATGTAGTAGACGAGAAACAATTTTCGTCATATATTAATGAAGTATTTTAATTTGTTTTCGTAAAATATTTCATAAAGCTTTTATCGTAATTGTTTTCCTTACCCATCACTAGCTGACGACTCTTCACGTCCGTGGCGTGGATTTGCACGCCAAATGATACCTTTGCATGATGTTCTTACATTGTGATTTTTCCCATTATAGAATGGCTAATTGTTATATATCTTTGTGTAATTATATATTAAATATGTCTAAGGAATAACAATAGGAAAACAGAAACACTATAAACATGTTTTTGTATATTTATTTTGAACTTTAAAAAAAGTGTTATTTTCGACGTGCCGTGGCGTCCGTGGCGTCTTGAGCACTTTTTGGTTTGACGTCCATAGACGTCCGTGGCGGTCAAAGGGTTAAGCAGAGAGCAGTTTTAAGTTTAGGGCAAATATACCAATATTTTTATGAGTCAAGTTGTATTACATACACTAACGCAATTTTCGAATTATTGGGAAGAATGTGGGTTGAGTCCTTCCTGCTTAACTACGTCCAAATAATAATACATAAATTCAAAAGCATTCACTTAATAAAACTCAATATTTGAGATAAAATAAATATTTTTGTATTCCTCCACCCGTATCTCAAATCACACCACCCTTCCCACCAGGAACCGCCACCAGAAGAGACAGAGGAAGTGGAACAAGAGGAGCCAGAAGCAGCCAGCGACGGAGAGACAGCTGCCAGAGAGAAGGAGGCGCGGGCACAGGCTTCTATCAAGGAGAGGGAGCGGGAGGTGCAGAGGGCACTGGCGACCAGTCTCAGAGACAGGGACAAGGAAAGGGAGTACCATAAGAGGGATGAGGCTGTACAGGTAAGCTATCAATTAATCTGTCTAGCCTTTTTCCAACTATGTTGGGGTCGGATTCCAGTCTAACCGAATGCAGCTGAATACCAGTATTTTGCATGGAGTGACTGCCTATCTTACCTCCACAACCAAGTTACTGGGTAATACGATACCCCTTGGTAAGACTGGTTGTCAGATTTTCCGGCTTCTGACGACCTGTAATGACTGTCAAAGATCTAACAACGGCAGCCGAAGCCAACGGCTTAACGTGCTTTCCGAAGCACGGAGGGGTCTCGGTATGTAATGCATGGTCACCCATCCATGGACCGAGCTCGGCAAGCGTAGCTTAACCTTCGATATAACAGTGAATATGTCGGATTTGATGAAAAAAGCTGTCAAACCGCTATTTTTATTAAAAAAAACTACAAACCACTCTTTTCCAATCTATTGGACTCGTCAAAACAAATTATATACGCCCAAATTCCAGGGTTTACTAGTAGCCACTGAAGTGTCCCACTATTCATCTCCTGGCTCCATCATCAGATCAGCTCCAAGATACCAAATTATAGTTTTGTCATCCGAACTACATGTACATACAAAGTTTAATTTCTATACGACAATTAGAAGTAAGTTAAAATTGACTTCTAAGATTTTGTTACATTGTTTGTTAGTTAGTTATTACAAGTGAAGCTAATAAAAGCGTGTTAAAAAATCAACCTAAAATAAAATTGCATATTTTTTGCAGCATTTCAACGCATTACTAGCAGATCTGGTGAGGAACCCTGACCTGTCGTGGCGAGACGCGAAGAAACAGCTCAAAAAGGACCACAGATACAGCCTAGCTGAGTTACTGACCAAGGATGATAAGGTAATAACGATAAACTACCGGTTCCAGACGGATACCGGTACTCCACCAAACAAGTAGCGGTACCAAATTCAGGTACTTGCTGCGTACCACAAATCTCGTATTTGTATCTTGAAGTTATTTTTCTAATGCCTATTGACTATCCCCTAACTTACTATATCTGTTTTCTCACTAACTAATTCAGCGTCGAGTATACGCGACTCAGAGTATACCCGATTCAACGTCACCGACCCGAGCGTGACGGTTCAGTGACGTTCACTATTCAGAAAGAGAAGAGCGTAGAGCGTCGTCTTTATCACTCACACCTGTCCGACTGACATTTGTGTTATTTATTTCAGAATATTTTATTATTGTTTGTTTTTCAGGAGCGGTTATTCATGCAACATACGAGCGCACTCGCGACAAAACGCCGCGACAAACTGCGCGCGTTGCTGAACGACCGAGGCATATCGTGTACGGCGCATTGGAGGGAGGTGCGCGCCATTCTGGCTGAGGAACCCACCGCGCCCGTGTATAATAGTGCTTCACAGGTAAGGAAGATGCGATTAGTCGTTGCGATTAATTAGTGCGATTAGTCGCAAGTTCCAGGGGTTTGGGCTGGGCGTTGACAAGTCAGTCAGTAAGTGAGATTTATTTACCCTTATAATCTTTTCCTTCTAGATGGAACGTGAATTCCGCGACTACCAACGCGACAAGCAGTCGTGCGCCAAGACAGCGATGCGGCAGCTGCTGCAGGAGACGCGCAGCATCACGCACAAGAGCCTCGCCGCCGTCAAGGACAACTCCGCCGCGCTGCAGCACGTGCTGGACGCGCTCAAGCACGACGCCAGGTGAGGCCGGCAGGAATAATAGAATTCATTATTCATTAAGGGGATAAAGCCATGTCCAATCTCACGGGTGCTATATTTGTCTTGCAAAGCAAAAGCTTGATCAGCCTATAATGTTCCCACTGCTGGGACACAGGCCTCCTCTCGGTGAGAAGGTGTGGGCTGTAATCCACCACGCGGGCTCAGTGCGGGTTGGTAGATGTCACATGTCTTCGAGTTTTTTATTTTAGGACATGTCGGTTTCCTTACGATGTGATTACACAAAGTAAAGCGCCTGTCCGGGTTCGAACCTGCGACCTACAACTCGTTAGTCGCGGCAACCTAATTATTAGAAAATAGGAAATATTACAATTTCACATTAAAGTGCCAATTAGTACTGGGGGTCTACTACGAAGTGGTAAATGTATCGTATCGGCCGAATGTTCGGCCGTTTTCTGCTACGAAGTTACTATTTGGTTCGGTCGGTCTCGATCCTTCACTCCTACACTCTTTCGAATATTGACTATGGTCCCGACCCAACTGAGCCGAACCGAATATTATTCGCATTTTTCAATAATATTCGTTTCGGATTGTGTCGGTCCGATCCGATCATTTGAATGTGTCACTTCGGAGTAGACCTCCTGTTTTCGCTCTGGTATTTGATAAAACTATTTATGCCTACACTTTATGCCTTGCATTGTCATACATTTGAAAAAAAATTCAAACATATAATTCTCCGCAACCAGGTATGCAGCACTGGACCATATCCCTGAAGAGAGACAGCAGATCCTGACTAGCTACCTCGAGGAGCTGGAGAAGAAGGGACCTCCTCCGCCCCCCACAGCGACCGAGCCCTCGAGGAGAGCGAAGCAGTGACAGGTACACAGGCCGTAGTTTATCTCATGAAGCGACGCGCGCTTTACTTGTATTAACAAAGTGTCACACTGTGCGTGAAGACAAGTAGCGTCGTCACATAACAAAGACACACTTCCAGCTTCTTCATTATCTCGGACGGTACCGAGAGCTCCTGATACACACACATCCACAGCGTGTTTGTACACTTGGTAACCACAAGGAAAGCGCGAGCCGCTTCGTGAGATAAAAATACTGTACCATTCATGTGAAAATTAAAAAACACCGCTGTTATTTCATAGATTTAAGGTTTTATTTTTGTCGGTAGTCCCCATGACTGTTTTTTAAATTATTTAATTTATTTCTTTAATTAAAACGGTTTATAATCAATTACAGAAATTGAAGACACAATTTGAATATACACGAAACACGAGATAAAATAAAAGATACACAAAAGATAAAATATAAAATCATCAAGTAAAACAACACTCATAAATCCCTCTCACATTACTTCTGACATGCCGACAAAATCTTCGTCCATTCATCCGCAAACAGATCGTAATATTAATTATATTTCTTCTCTTTTCCAGAAGCCGTTAACCAAAACAAGAAGAACTCGAAGCATGCAATAACAAGAGAAGAATAGAAACTGCAAAATGTATATTTTGAGTTGAGTCAAAGCGATTCCTTAGATATTGTAATTTTTAAATGAAATGACATAAAAAATAAGTCAATTTATTCGTTTTATTTAACTACTACCTTCTTCCCGCGAGTTCTAAACTATACAATGGATTTTTACTACAGGTTCACTTATCACCTGCCTAGCTTTTTCCTAACTACATTATGTTGGGGTCGGCTTCCAGTCTAACCGGATAAATGATAAATGATTTTTATTTTGTAAGTAGATTTTTTTCACTTTTACACGTCAATCATATTTTAAAACTAGATGAGGTCGGCGTTTCCTATCTCTGAGAAGAAAGGCCGAAACAAACTCCGAGGTCAGTCTCTTTTAAAGTCCGGACATAATATTTTTGGTAGTTTTTGCCATCATTTAGAGATTTGATTACGGAAGATTTATATTTCACTTTATTTTTGCTCAAAGTCAGGGCATTTATTTCTAATAGGCACATAAAAGGCACTTTTGAACGTCAAAATTACAATATAATTGATTCTAGTCGCCCTTTCCAAAAGGTATAGTTTTCGTATGAAAAAGAACGGGAAAGAAACTCCACCGTTACTCTTTTAAAATGTTTTACAATATTTTGTATACATTCATTACATTGATGAATACATACGCTCCAAACATCAATCAAAAAATCTAAGCTTAAGTGGGTCTGGGCCGGACACGCCGCATGTCGAAAGGTCACTGGCTAAAACTATCACCATGTAGGTCCCAGAAAACGTCCAGCGACATCGAGGTAGACCCAAAAGATGGCGGAACGAGCTTGACGCCTACAAACAGGATCGCTCTACACCAGCTCAAGGCATAGAGGAGTAGAAACAGACAGGGAGGCCTTTGCCCCGCAGTGGGACAACATAGGCAAAAAATAATAAATTTCGAAAAGACTGGTTGACACTTCTCATGACCCAAGGGCTGGCTTTTACCTTGGCCAGAAGCTAAGCATTGCCATACAACGAGGCAATTCCGCCAGTGTCTTGGGTACATTACCAGTCCACAGCGATGCGGATGAATTTTTCGACGCTATATTTTAGTTTGTAAATAGTTTTAGTTAATTTAGGATATCATTTTGTTATTTTAGTGTTACCTTGTAAATGAAAATATATAATATTAAAAGCTCAGAAAACTCAACATTATGCCGCGTCGTATCGCAACATCATCTACTTTGCACCCGTGTAAAGCAGGTTTGGGTCGCTATTTTTTAATAAAAATAAAAAAAACCGGTTAAATTCAAGGTTTTATTTATTTATAAAAAAGCAACTAAATGTAAATCATAATATACTAACTAAAATAAGTATCTTCATCCAGTATTTGGTTAAAATATATGGATATTTCATTTAATAATTCCACGCTCGTTCACACTTCAAATAATAATTAATAATAAAACAAACATAATTACTACAAAACACATAATAAATAAAAGTCCATTTGTCTACGGATCAAAATATACTTTTACATAAGATAACATCACGCCTGCAATTCCTGAAGGGTTAGGCAGAGGTCGAGGACCAATAGTACAGACACCAGCAGGTCAAGCTGCCCGAAATTGTCAAATTTTCCCAATCGACCTTGAACCTTAATGCTTTAACGATAAAGTTGAAAATCTATTAAATAAATTTGACAGATTGTAGTAGCTTGATGTGCTGGCGTCTGTACACCCACATTTCGCCAGACATCTGCGATTCTGAATTCTAGGTTAGTGCTATTAACATCTAGGACATCTAGAAGTCTAGTTCTTCCTGAGTGAGCTTGATGCGGCGCGTCGGGAGCTCCCAAATGTGCAGATTGCTGTCAGCGTCTCCAGCTGCGATGCGACATACGCTACAAACGAAATAAGAGAAGTTTAATACAGAATAAATAGATAATCAGCCTATAATGTTCCCACTGCTGGGACATAGGCCTCCTCTCTTCAAGAAGGAATGGACTATAATCCACCACGCGGGCCCAGTGCGGGTTGGTAGATGTCACATGTCTTCGAATTTGGTTCTAGGACATGCCGGTTTCCTCAAGATGTTTTCCTTCACCGTTTTGAGAGCAGTGGTGATGAAATTATTTACACAAAGTAAAGCTACAACTCGTAAGTCGGGGCCGATCCACTGGACCACGCGTGTATTCCCCGTAGGGTCTGGCAGAGGTGTACCTACAGTACACCCATATTTCTCCAGTTATGTTTAATTCCCATGTAATAGGGGGCGAGTCTATTGCCATCAACTAGCACAAGTTCAGGGTCCGTGCTGCTACTGAGAATTTCCAACAACACAGACTACGCAACAACACCCTGTCCTCCGCCTTCCGCATCCAGTCCGTCCCAGCCACCTTCTTTAGGTCCTCCGTCCATCTAGCTGGGGGGCGTCCCACACTACGCTTGCCGATACGCGGTCTCCACTCTAGGACTCGTCTGCTCCACCGGCCATCGGTCCTTCGACAAACATGGCCAGCCCACTGCCACTTCAGTTTGTTTACTCTGCAAGCTATGTCGGTAACTCCGGTTCTTCATAAATATTAGTCTATTCATATTATTTGCCAATACCAACCCGCTATGGTTCACCGTGATGCAAGTGACGCAGCCCCCGACTCCAGTGAGCCCCTCCACGGGGATCCGACGGCCGCTGTTCACGTTGAAGACCTGCACCAGCTGCCCCTCAGGCTTCATCATCCCCAGGATTGCGACGCACGGGTTGTTCGGCAGCCACGCCATGCAGGATATGGACAAGTCTAGGCTAATTACCTAAAAAACAACGACACAAGTTTGCATTCACTAAATATTATTAGCGAGCCTTGGGGTGGGAGGAAATGTACAGACGCCAGCACATCAAGCTACCCAAAACTGTCAAATTTTCCCAATCAACCTTGAACCTAATGCTTTAGCGATAAAGTTGAAAATCTTTTAAAAAAAATTGACAGATTGTTGTAGCTTGATGTGCTGGCGTCTGTACCTGTGTTTAGGACATAGGTTCTCAAGGATAACGCCCCGTCGTGGGCATTTGAGACTTTCAGGGTGGGCAGTAGAAGACTCGGAGAAAATTATATATTCTATCTTACGACTATATAATATTAAACATTTAAATACAATCGCCATTGTTGCCATCGTGCCCAAAACCGAGATGAGGCTGGCACAGGAGTGTGGGAGTTGGCACAAAGAGGCAGTATGCTCAGCAGTGGGTGAAGTCAGGATGTGGATGATGATGATGAAATATAATCGTGGCAATAGCTGTATCAGATTCGCGAAAGGTGGTAAATAAAAAAATGGGGGGATATAGACAAAATATATTTTTTTTCAAAGTGAATGGTGGGCAAAATAAGGGTGAGAGTTGAGAACATAGGTTCTCAACTCTACAATCGATCTCTACCTTCGATCAATAATAGTACATATTATTATTGATCGAAGATCTCTACAGATATATCGGATTCTCTATCGGCAGATTCTATGTTCGTTTGGTTCAGACCTATTCAGTAACAGATATATTCTGTAAAAACCTCACCTTGAAAACTTATATATGTGACCTTTCAATTGTGTCAATCCCTAACTCCGTGACTCCCCACCTACGTTCTTACGGTGAGACTTTGAAAAGACGGTAATTATGGTAAGAAAACATGTAACGCCACCCACAAATAAGGGTAAATACATGCCAAAGATGCCTCACTGCGATACCTCGCGGTCGTGGTTTAGCTCGCTACCTCGATGTCACCTTCCTGTTTAACAAATGCATGCTAATAGACACGCACGCATTGCCGAAGGATACCTCGATCGCGAGGTATCGCAGTGAGGCATCTTCGGCATTTAATTACCCTAACATGGTAAATACATGACAATGACAGATCAAAAATGTAGAATAGTTCTCTTTTCCCAATCCATTACTCGAACCCGGCTCAAGTGCTTGCAACAATTGGTTACCTCCTTCAGTCCTCGAAAGTAATAAAATGCATGAGTGGTAACTAAAGCTGCGGTTTCTTGTAGAAGGTAGGTATCCGTCACATTTATAATGGACGTCATGAAAATCTGTAATTTTCACCAGTATTTGAAATATTAAGGTGTCAAACGCTCTGCATTTGGACATTACGGCCGCATGTCACCGCTCTTCTGGGAAACCTTAGTTTTATTCATGCAGGCGCAACCGTCACCACAAAATACTTCGCCATCTGCCTGCCTTTTCGCAACTATGTTAGGGTCAGCTTCTAGTCTTAACTGGATGCAACTGAATACAATAAAATAGAATATTAACATGAACACAACATACCTTCAAAGGACTAGGCTGATTAATATCATAGACCCTCAGCTCAGAATCAAGAGAAGCCGACACAAAGATTCCAGGCTTCTGGAAACTGAACGCAATATCCAGGACATACCCAATATGTGCCTGTAACACTTCATACACGGGGTCCACTTTCCTGCAGTTCACTATAGGCTTAAATGTCTTCGTCTTACAGAGATAAATGGAACCCGTTCGTGAACCAACGACAAATATGTCGTCTGGAACCTTCTGATCGCTTGGACGTAGGGGATAAGACTTTATGAAGTCAAAACAAGAGATAATAACAGTATTCATGTTCCTGGAGCCGTTGATCGAGTAGGAGATCACGTTTTCGAATATTTTTTGGGCTGCGTTGACGCGCCATACGTTCAAAGTGCCGTCGAAGCCAGATGATATGAGTATATGGTCAGCGGCGCCGCGTCTTTTGCCCGTGTTCATTATTTGCATGGTTAAGAACGTGTTGGCAAGCGCTGCGTCCGCCCATTGCAGGTTACTGACACGCCTGGATCCGTGCGCTCCAGCTGGAGATGTCAGCAATATAGCATCTAGATTCCTTAGGTTGCACAAAACGACTTCTCCTGAGGCTGTCCCGTAAGCTAAGAGGGCTGACACTGAAGGATGGTACTTTACTTTTGTAACGCAGCTTTTCTCAGCCAAATCCAGGCTTCTTACAAATGGGTCATAAACAAAACAGGATTATAAAATTTAAAAAAATAAAAATGTCTTCTTTTTTATAAAAAATCAACATTTATTATGCAAAATAGCAAAATAATTATACCGTCCACAAAATCAGAGATCATCACCTTATTTTCATGAAAATATGTGACATTTTAGTTTTTATGTGTCCACCGAAAATACCAAATAATCCACAGGAAAGTCTAAAATAGAGCTTTTAATCAACAAAATAAACTCTAACATTTCGTAACATTTACTACAAAAACAATTACGTTGTACTTTACTTCTTCATATTAAAAATAAAACAAACAATCCAAAATAATCAATCAAATAAAATAAAACTTTTACGTCCACAGAAATGACGACTTTTCCGTTAACAAAATTATTATATCGTCGGCGCCAGTGCAGGACTTGTCGAAGTTTTAGTAGAGACTCAAAAATCTAATCATTTGATTTGGAAATAAAATTGACACTTATGTTATCCCTACAAGATTGTCCAGGCAGAACATAAAAAAGTACGTGATGAATAACTTTTATAATACGAGTATATCCCGTGAAAAAAAAACATTTCTAAATTGTATTTACAAGGTGCAGAACCTTGTAAAAGCAATTCAGAAACTTTTTTGCGGACTATATTTATATAAAATTCAATATAAAAGCTAGTAGCAAAATAAACGCTGGTGCTCACGTAGCACTTTAAAATATAGATTCTTCATCTTCACTGTCTGTGTAAGGATTAATGAACGGTTTCTTAGGTTTTTGCGGAGGGAGAACCAATTCTTCTTCGTCTTCTGTGTCTGTTTTATTATTAACCGTCTGTCTTACATATCGCGGCGGAAATATAATATCGGAATCATCGGAATCTGAATCATTGGAATCTGAAATAAGCCTCAATCTTTTGTCAGGACGAGCAGGGAAACTTTGGGAAACTCCTTCTTCTGGTGTGACTTGAATTGATCTATATGATACTGTAGAAGCATCAGGTGTGGCTATATTTCTTGGAGATAAATTTAAGGCATCAGACACAAAACTAACGGGAGTGTTTGATCTTGTACTTCCTGCAGGTTGAACGTTTATTTGTCCGATTTCAAAATGAGGACATATTGTCGTTGGTGCGCAAGACATACAACTTAGTCTTCTTGCATGTAAAGTATTCGGCTCACTTCGACTCCAAGAGAGTTGATGTATCTTTAATGTGCCCTTAAAAGCTTTCATTCTACTCTTATCAGCAATGTATTGAATATCTTGTACATTCGGGTCACCAATTCCATAAATCTCTATTCCTTTACAGTTTTCTTTTAAACAAGACATAAGAGAATCATAATCCGATACATCTTTGCCCATTGCAACCGAATGATCACACAGCCTTTTTATACATCCACCTACTCCATCAGGAGCTCCTTTTCCATGACCTTTTTCACTGTAGTGCCAAATAATATTATTAACGTTATTTAATTCTCTGCCTATGAAATTGGCAATAAAATAAAACATTAATTTATTGCGGTACTGAGTTGTGGGTCCATCACTTAATATATGTAACTCTGACAAGTTTGGACTTATTTCTTCGATTCTTTGTAAGACAGGTCTAAGATGAACACATATCATTACAGGATCATGTCGCAAGTTTTCTGATATGGAACACATTGATGTTGTTATAAAAGTCCTTTCTTGAGTTTCTGGTCCACTGCTGTAGTAAACGCACGTGTGAAGTGACAGTTGAGGCTTAGAACCACCAAAATGGGCGGATTGGACTTCAGCACCATATTTACAGTTATAGTTCTCCGAGAAATCAATATGTAACAAACCTTGAAACGGAGATAGTTGTTGTTTAATGGTTTGTATTGATCTAATTTGATGAATCATATTAGCAACGTGCTGCATGTATATTGGTAAATTCGAGTTGAATACTTTTATAAGAGATTCTTTTGTGGTTTTCACAGTTTCTTTGACACATTTGTTACACTGTTTCGGTTTACCTTTGATAACTACTTCAACTTTTTTGACAATCCATCTCTCGTAAGTAATGTGATCATTTTCATTATATACGTTAAAAGTGAGTTTCTTATCATGGCAGCCCTCACATGTTCTCTCTAGGCATTTTGGATTCAGTTTATCATTGCAGCAAAGTGCTCTAGCCACACGTGAAGCAGAACCATGAGATATAATTTTTGCCTTATGAAGTGATCGGACAATATGATCAGTGTTTTCATGTAACGCACACAAACACGTATTTCTAGCAGATGCTTTCGGAAACAACACCCAAAACGGACGGTATCTTCTAAACGTCTGATAAGAAATTTTAATCCCCGTTTTGTTTTGAAACTGTACATGTAAATTTAACAGAGTGTCATTTAATAATCGAATTTGACGTTTACTTTTCATTCGGGTTATCGTCTCATTTTTACCAGAAGTTAATCTACTGTACTCATCTTGTATTAAAAAATCATGCACAGCTTGTCTCATATCCTTTTTTAATACTGTTTTTTTAGAACTATCCATTTTCCCATTGTTTCCTTTCTTTTCTTCTAGCCTTCTTATGCGCATCTTGTATTTTCTTATTTGTTTGCTCATTGCTAAGACCTTTAAATTTAAAGCTACATTTTCTGCTTTTAATTTTCTCTTATTACGAGCAGCAATTGCCCTTCCAACTTCAGCACGTGAAAATGACGAAGAAGGACTTGACGGTGGAGTATCTTCTTCTAATAGGGCAGCGGTGGCTTTCCGCATTTTTATTAATTCACGACGCTTTTTTGATTTCTCACGCCACATTTTCCTAATTTGACGCTGCTGTCTCGGAGTACATTGATCAATCGTCTTAAATTCGCCTCTTTCTTTCTTCTTATAATACCTTTCTCTATCTTTCTTGCGTATCTCTTCAATAGCAGCATCGCTCAGTTTTGCACGCGCTCGCCGCATGCTCATTTTTTTTTGTTCACGTCGCCTAATCTTCTTTTCTTCATCAGTTAGATGCCTAATATTACTTGTTCTAGGCATTATTAGCTGAAAGAGAAATCATAACCCACATGTACACACCAATTTGATCAATAGCAAGCGTTAACAAAACAGATAATTAAAAAAAATGCATCTTAATAGACCATAATGTTTGTCGAACATAAATAAAGCTTCTATTCAGCGTCAAGGCGGGAATGCAGGCGATGCATAAGTGCTAAGCCAAAGCTAGCAACACTGGTTTTTAAATCTTACTTGTGTCATAAAAAGTATAAGTTGGAATAGGGGTCACTTTTGTGGACGTGGTCTTTTCCGTGGACATTGTGTCCACCGAAAAGTTTGTCCACGGAAGGGTTAAACAAACTAAAATTGTCTTTCAAACCACAAAATTTTGAGGTTACAATATGGCGCACCTGGTTTTTGCAAAAAGCCTCCCATATTACACCAAATTCAATCGATAATGTATTTTTTATGCCAGTACTTACCTAAATATGGATGGAACAGAAAAGTTGCAACGACCTTTTACACAAAAGTTAAATAACACTTGTTTATACAATTTTGCAAATAAATTTTCACAGAGCGTTAACTTGTATCACTTAAAGTTTTTACTCAAACTAACAGCTCGACAATATTGCCAACCAAAATAAATAAACTAGGGCTGCGTTCCAATTCACAAATATTGAATGTTCAATTTAGTTGGACCACGGAAGGGGTCGCGAAATCGGTAACAACATGTTTAAGTCTTATAATGCATTTGTACTGTGTATTAATTTTTCATAATAACGTAAAATAAGAACTTAAAGATGTTAGTAATAAACATATATGAAAATATATTCACACTTTTATTTTCAAGTATTTTTTTAGTTTACGCAAACTTATGAACCTAGGTTGGGCACGGTCCACGGAAGGGGACCTGAGTCTCACTTTAGTTTTAATATTTTAAAGTTAATTAAATATTATCAGGATATTGTATCGTAAATTATTAAAATAAATAAACAGTTAATTTATTAAACAAAAATGTAAATGTATGAAGTATGTAATAACATTATTTTTTAAAAGACACACTTTTTTTGTGTGTTTTGTTTATGACCCAAATGTATCGCCTGCCGTTCGTTTGAGGGTAAAAATCCTGATCAATCCATCGTCCACGCACCAAGTTTTGTGCTGATTCTTGCCTAAAGCGACGGCTAGGGAGTTCCCAGCGCTGCTCCAAGATATGTCGAGAACACAGCGCGAGTCGTCGCCCGCCCCCAAGCCTGGCAAGTCAGTCAGCCTGATTTCTTGGAACAGTTTTGCATCTACTACCTCCTCTTCATCGGAATCTGAGGAGTTGTACAGCAGTTCTCTGTCGCTATGATCGAGCTGCTCCATCATCGAAGGTACGACTCTTTTCAGGAATTCGTTTAGCCCTGGAGGTGGATATTCTTTTAAAATGTCATCCTGAGCGTTCAAGTCTTCTGCAGTAGCTAAAGAGCCTGTTTCCTTCAGGACATTGGTTTGGGATGAGACTCCAGTTTCACGAAATTCCGTTGTCTGAGTTGAGGACTCGGTTCCCTCACTCTTATTCATCTTCACGGAGTCGAAACCGACGGCTTCCCCGTCGAATCCACTTAAGCCAGACATTTTTCTATTATTTCTAAAAACAATTAAGTTAAAAGATGTTTCTCTAAAACTTCACGGTTGTTTATAAACAGTCTTTTGTTGTTTGCTTCGTTGCCATGGCGACGAGCCTTTTTCCAGTTGCCAGCTTTATATTTTTGTAAAAAGTTGGGTTCTTGAATTATTAAATAAAGTTTAAGTAAAAAAAATACATAATATCATCACGCCTGTGTTCTCCGAAGGGTTAGGCAGAGGTATACCTATAGTACACCCAGAATTCGCCAGTTATGTTTAAGTCCCATCATCCCATGTGGTAGGGGCCAGCCTATTGCCATCAACCGGACACATATCTCTTAGACTCAGGTCTGCTACTGAGAAATTCCAGACGGAAAAACACAACAACACTTTGCCCGACCCGGGAATCGAACTCAGGACTTCATGCTCAGCAGTAGTGCTTGCAACCACGAGAGCAATGAGGTAGTCTAAAAGGTCATCTGCCCAGCCTTTTCTCAAGTATGTTGGGGTTAGCTTCCAGTCTAATCGGATGCAGGTGAATACCAGTATTTTACGTGGAGCGACCGCCTATCTGATCTCCACAACCCAGTTACTGAGTAATACGATACCCCTTGGTAAGACTGGTTGTCAGACATTCAGGCTTCTGACGACCCGTAATGACTGTCAAAGATCCACGAGTGGCAGTCGGGACCAACGGCTTTACGTGTTTTTCGAGGCACGGAGGGGTCTTGGTATGTGAAGATGGTCACCCATCCACGGACCAACCGCGGCAAGTGTAGCTTAACCTGATCGATCGACCTGTACGGCTGTTATTACTTAGCTACAAGCCCCCCCGATAGTCTTAAAGGTAGGCTAGGGGGTAGGTAGGGGGGGTAGGGTAGGGATAAGCTTAAATGCATGTTGAGTTAAATAAAATCACGCTTTTAGAACAGAGATAATATGTGTTATAACAAAGCATTTTGTGGCGATTGCTGACCGCGGAATGTCTTGTGTTTGATGTCAAAGTCGGGTCAGTGTTACCTATTTTTTCCCTTATGATTTTTGCCATAGCAGCCCGGTATCTGAATTTATGCCCAGTTAGGGGCAATAGACTCGCTCGCCCCCTTTTACAGTTTTACAGGTATGCAGGAGTTATTATAGTGCACAAGTGTGTGCGCAAACACAGCTGCACTCTCTGTTCCTTTGCTCTCATAGTCCGATGGGACGGCAATCCGACACGACCGGGGAGAGATCAGGCGCAGGACCAACGGCTTTAGGTGCTCCCTAAAACCCAATATGTGCCTGTAACACCGGGGTACTAAACCGCCAACTCCCAAACTCCGGACTGTTACTAATAAATTCCTAATGGAATACCCAATAACACTTTGTCGGACCCGGGAATCGAACCCAGAACCCCACGCTCCACAGTCGCGCTTGCATCTACGAGACCAACGGGGCAGTCACAACATCCAACAACGGGTCTAGTTGCATGTATAACACATAACTGGTAATACTTACAAGTCTGCCTACCCCTTTGCAACTTGGTGTTATAACTTTACGTAAAAAAATTGTAATTGTTACTACTATTTCAGGTTCATTTGTGAGAAGCCCAAAAGTCTGACAACCAGTCTTGCCAAGGGGTATCTCGTTACCCAGTACCTGGGTTGTGGACGTCAGATAGGAAGTCGCTCTATGTATTCAGCTGCATCTGGTTAGACTGGAAGCCGACCCCAACATAGTTGGGAAAGGCTAGGTAGATTGGTTTTGATTTCAGGATCATATGTTTTCAGTCAGCGAGGAAGAATAAAACCAAAAGTACTAAAATAAAATATTTATTTATTTATTAAAAATAATGGGGAGTAATACATTTTAGGAAAATAATTATAAGCTGTACAGCAGTGCAACCGCCGAGTCCTCGACATAAAACAATAAAATTAAATCATTTAAATTAGTTGTAATACTTTCATAAAAGGATTTGAACTTAATATACATTGCAATTCGAACAAGTAATACGAAAATAAAAATAAATGCTAATTAAAATGATAAAATTTCTGTATTATTAGTAAAAATATAGCTAGTTCAAAAGGTCGACCAGTTTTTGATAACAACTGTTGTATTTTACATTCCTTATTTATTTAATTACTAGCTTCTGCTCGCGACTTCGTCCGCGTAAAATTTCTTGTTAACCCGACCCACCGCTTCGCATCGCATCACCTGCCCTCGCTATCACTTCGTATTCACTTAGTGTTCTTTCTGATTTTTTTCATTTTGCTCGGCTCCCAAGAATCATAGCGTGATGTTAAATAGCCTATAACCTTCCTCAAGAATTGGGCTATCAAGTACAAAAATATTTTTTGAAATCCGACTGCTAGTTCCAGAGATTATCGCGTTCAAACAAACTCTTCAGCTTTATTAAAATTAGTACTAATATAGATGGCATTAAATGACTTCATTTTATTATTTTGACATTTCACTCTGCCCGTGTGACAGTTACGAAATATGCAAAATGGCTGACCAGATGCATCGTCTGTCATTATCATATTGCACAAGTTTTTTGTTAATCTTCAAAACAAATGATGCAATTTCATTTTATTGCACAATTTATTATTTAAAATACATATTATTTTTTTTATTTCCGCGGTAAAACTAACCATCAAGTGTTTTTTACGATGTTGAAATTACGTTGTTAGGTATTTTAAATGCACTTTATTTCTATTGCGATAACAGATTATGTGTGTCGAACAATGAACTGTAAAACTCAGTTAAAAAGGGATTTTTTCGTATCTCCGGTAGCCGAATGTTGCCGAAAATATCTATATTGTGTCTTTTCTAACTCAGAGGCTGTTCCGTAAGGAAAAAAAGAGGATATGTGACCACATGACTGACTGGACCCAAGTATACGCGATTCGGCGCGTCACCGACCGACTGGACCCGAGTATACCCAATTTAGGGTCACCGACCGACTGGAGCCGAATATACGCGATTCAGCGTCACTGGCCGACTGGAGCCGAGTATACGAGATTCAACGTCACCGATTCATCACCACTGCTCTCAAAACGGTGAAGGAAAACATCGTGAGGAAACCGACATGACCTAGAACCAAAAAATTCGAAGACATGGTGATATCCAACAACTCGCACTGGGCCCGCGTGGTGGATTACGGCCCTCTCCCTCACAGAGAGGAGGCCTGTGTCCCAACAGTGGGAACATTATGTATTTTTACCAAACAGTTATTATGAAAAACCGGTCAAGAATCGTCACCTAAGAAATAATATAAAAATGTTAGTAGTTTTGTTAGTCTACACAAGTTTAAATCAAAATTACGTACTAAATAGTGAGAATTTGATGCCTCCATTAGCGAATTTTAACATTCCTGCCCATCATTTTTATACAAGATGGAAACGACATCACGACAATAAATTAAACTGCATATTATATCTAATGACGTTCTCAGTCTGCGTACGAAAATTCAATCAAATACATCCAATAGTTTAGTTGCTATAGCTAGTCAAAGATCGGCAAAACCCATAGTCGGCACATCACTACTACTTCGATTGTTTTAAAAAAACACTGTTTTAATTTCTATGTCAGGATTTATTTGATAATTTCAAAATACTGTTATGCATTATACCATGTCCATAAGGTTAACCGTTTTTTGACAGCTGTCTTAGAACGTACAGACGCCAGCACATCAAGCTAGTACAAGCTGTCAAATTTCATTAATAGATTTTCAACTTTCAAATCAAATCAAATCAAATCAAATCAAAGTTTATTTGTGAACATAAGTACAAAATGGTGTTAGTTATAGGTACATTTTGGCTGATCTGTATGTTCGGCCAATAATCGGCATACAAATATAAATATAATATTAGTGGGCTGGTTATCTTACTATCATAATTAATAAATTCTAGGATAAAGTAAATGAAGCACTTGAAAAATGTCATGAGCCGCATAAAATAAAGTAATTGAATTTCATTATTAATTATTAAAAATGTCAAAGAAAATTAAATTTAGTCATAATTTGTCATTTAAAAAGTCTTCAATCGAGTAATACGTCTTACTTTATGGCTAAAGCATTAAGGTTCAAGGTTGATTGGGAAAATTTGACAGTTTCGGGTAGCTTGACCTGCTGGCGTCTGTACATATTCCAGATTACTTAAAAGTTAACTTTAAAATGCGTAAAAAAATAAATATATAAACTGCCTTATCTTATTGAATTATCTTATTTATGGCTTCTTACAAACATTATAATACCGTACGTGTATCAATCAATGTATTGTGTGTTGCTGCAATCACTAGTTCCATCCGTCAAAAAACGGTTTACCTAATGGACAGGGCATAGTATTGCCAGTGTTTTTATTTAATGTCATATTTTCGTCTCCACGTTGTATGGCTACCAATTCAACGCTCACCAAAATATCGATTACGCCTTGCAAAAAAAAAAATTACAGTAAATAAATTAGGTTAGCTTTTCTTTCGTGATCATGTATGCTTTTTGGTAGCATAGTAAGCAGGTAGGAAAACTGGTAAGCGTTTAAATAGGAGCTTGATGTAATTACAAGGTACAAAAAAAAATTCAAAAATAAAAGCTTTTTTTTTGACACACATTTTGAATTTTCTGCCAATTTTTTTAGCCTAACCTTTATAGCCTCAAATAGACTATTTTACATAAATTGGCAGTAACTAATACAGCTTAAAAATAACAATGTTACAAAGTACGAATGGAATTACTACTAAGAATGTACTATGTATAAAACGGTTTTACATTCGAATTCCAAAACGTAGGTACAGCACCCTAATTTCGTAACACAATTCGCCGATTCCCTTGTTCACAAACTAAACGAAATTTAAGTTCAGTGCATCTTTTTCTTTCTATTTCATTAAGAAAAGGACAGAAGATAAATATTAGTTTAATCCTGTCAAATTAGTCAGCGCCTGACGTAAATTGACGTATTTTTAGGCTCCGTGTTTTATTCACGTCTAAAATGTCTATAGAGTATCATAATTTGACAGGACTAAACTAATATTTATCTTCTGTCCTTTTCTAAATGAAATAGAAAGAAAACGATGCACTGAACTTAAATTTGGTTTAGTTTGTGAACAAGGGAATCGGCGACACTATCAAACATAATCTGAATCATTTTAAAGAATATTGCTAATCCATTGCTTCATATGTTCGAAAAAATGTCTGCTCAACAACGCAATGAATGTTGTTGAACTGTCAAAATGAAAGCCATTACTACTGATATTGTGTCACGCAATTACCCCACAGCTCCATTCAAACTTTATGACGGCTCGGAACACGAGGCAAGTCGCTGCGCAGTAACAAATTCACCTGTCAGCGGGGCTGAGGGGTGAGGTACAAATGTCTGTACCCACAAAATCTTGCAAAAAAAACCAACCAAGTGAGCTGTCATTCCACCTGCCGGTCTATTCTGATACAAACTCACCGTGGTAGCTTAGGTGAAGTGAACTGTCAATCCCTTGCGTTAGGTGGAATAACAGCTCAGTTCACCTAAGTTTCCACGGTAAGTTCGTAGCAGAATACACCGGCTGATGTTAGGATTTGACACGATTGACAGCTCACTTCGCCTAAGTGTTCACGGTTCCCATCGTGTCCACTTACATTTGACTTGTAAATACCTTTTATTAGTTGACTTTCATTTATCCTCTCAACATGGCCAAACCAGCTAAGCACACTCTTCTTGTCCGATTCCTTTGTCCGTGTTTTCTTCGAAAGAACGTCCTTTTATAAGTCAATGTTATTCATTGTATTTCAGCATCCTAATTACGTAACACACTATTAACCTCAATCTGAACCATTTTAAAGGATATTGCTAATCCATTGCTTCATGTGTTCGCAAAATGTGTCAACGCAATGAATGTTGTTGAACTGTCAAAATGAAACCTATTGCTAATGATAGTGTGTAAGTTATACTTTAAGCACTATAAATATCTCTGATTATTTGAAGAACTAATCATTTTTAGAGAACTAACCCTTTTTTCGACAATTTGTATTAAATTCATCTCCTTACGGGTAGTCAGAAGCCCGAAAGTCTGACAACCAGATTTACCAAGGGGTATCGTGTTACCCAGTAACTGGGTTGTGGAGGTCAGATAGGCAGTCGGTCCATGTAAAATACTGGTATTCAGCAGCATCCGGTTAGACTGGAAGCCGACTCCAACATAGTTGGAGAAAGGCTAACAGATGATTGATGTATCAAATTCAACTCTGCAACGAGCCACTTGAGGAATTTTAATTTATGTTATTTAAATGCACAATACAGTGCCTTATCTATATAATTAACGCTCAAATATAATTTATAGGAACCAATTTTAATTAGATAAATAGCCGAAATAAAAAATAACCGAGTTTTATCAAATAACAGAGCAAAAATCGTGCTAATTGGCACTTTAATGTGAAATTGCAATATTTCCTACTAGCTGCTATGCGGTTTCACTCGCATACATTTCGATCCCGTGGAAATATCGGGATAAAAAGTATCCTATATGTTAATCCTGGTTATAAACCATCTGTGTGCCAAATTTCATCCAAATCCGTTCAGTAGTTTTTGCGTGAAAGAGTAATAAACATACATCCATCCATCCATCCATCCATCCATCCATCCATCCATCCATCCATCCATCCATCCATCCATCTATCCATCCATACAAACCTTCACGTTTATAATATTAGCCATCAACCGGGAACAAATTTCGACTCCGGGCTACTACTGAGAAATTCCAGATAGAAAACCCAATAACACTGCTCGACCTAGGAATCGAACCCAGGACCTCATGGTCAGCAGTAGCGCTTGCGACCACTAGACCCACGAGCCAGTTTATGGATGTACCATAGAGTAAAGCCATTTCAAAACTCGAAGACATATGACATCTACTTACCCGCACTGGGCCCGCGTGGTAGATTACAGCCCACTCCCTCTCACCGAGAGGAGGCCTGTGTCCCAGCAGTGGGAACATTAAGGGCTGGTTATGACGATGATGAAAGCCATTTCCATAAAGAAAAGATACTAGGTTTTCAGAATATGTAAAATGTCGATGGCTATAAGAGTAGGGGAAGACCAAACAAACGCTGGATGGACTGTGTGAATGATGATATGGTTAGAAAGGGGGTGACTGTCGAGATGACGACTGATAGAGAAGTATGGAAGAAAACGACATGTTGCGCCGACCACTGATAAGTTGATTTTTTTTTTGAGATGTTCCACTGGGTTCCTTCAAAAGTATAGTTCATCAAATAATCAGCGTATATATGGTGCCGAGAACTCAAAACAATCGACTACTTTTCAAGGTTTTCAGTCACTTCGATGAGAGAAGACTTAAATGTCTATTTCTATAAAAAAGTTATGTACTTTACTTAACCTAACATTTTATATTTAAATAGATTTTTTAAAACGATGTTAAAAAGACACGAGCCGTTTTTGATTACAGCATTTTTGTCTCACGAAGCGTCGCGCGCATTACTTGCGATTACCAAGAGTACAAACACGTGAACAACGTGAAGACGAGTAGCGTCAGTACGTAAAACACATACTTCCGACTTCGCCATTGTCTCGGACGGTACCTCAAAAGACCATCTCAGACACCGATCTACATGTTCTTCATATGATCTGACCAAGATTATGTCTGGATTTTAAAAGAGACTGTGACCTCGCAGTTTGTTTCGGCATTTCTTCTCAGAGTAGTCGGATAAGATACGACGCCCCATCTAGTTTTAAAAATATGATTAACGTGTAAAAGTGTTTGTGCAAGCCTTCTTACAGGAATAAAATCATTTATCACATAGCGTGTTTGTACACTTGGCAACCACAGGTAAAGTGCGCGTCGCTTCGTGAGATAAACATACATGTTTGGTCCAAAATAAATTAATCTCGCAAGAAGTTCTCGGCAGCACTGCATACCTTACAACGTAATACATCTTCACGCCTGTAATCCTCGAAGGGTTAGGCAGAGGCGTACCTGTAGTACGGACGCCTGCAGAGAAAACGACCCCCCCGCCTTACAAATAAACTATAAGCAGTGAGCGTTGAGGGGTCCCGTTTTCTCTGCAGGCGACTGTACACCCACGTTATCAATCGTAATATTATCTATCTTAAAATAACGATATAATTAATAAATTCCATAGCATTAGATCTTGGCTCGCCTCTACCGCGTTTCCAGGTTCTTCTTAATTTCGATTCAGTACCTGAAAATACAAAAGAACAAATCAGAATAAAATCATTGACGACACGGTTGGCACAGTGGCTGAGCGATCGACTGCTGCGCTCCGTGTCGTGGGTTCGATTCCCGCACGGAACAAATATTTGTATTGCCTACAGGTAGTTGTTCCGGGTCTGGCTGTTTGTGTATGTGAGCTTGAATGTTTGTAAACGCACCTACGATATAGGAGTAATTCCTAGCGGGGCAAAGATCCATAAAAAAAAAAATGACGGAAAAAAAACATCACTATTGGTTCTGGTCGCCACACATTAAAATTGGTCCTGTAGTTTTTAGAGAAAAACGTCGTCACGGGTAGTCAGAATCCCGAAAGTCTGACAACCAGCACCCTAAATGCGTAAGACACTTATAATCACAATCAGAATCATTTTGAAGGATGTTGCTAATACATTGCTTCATATGTTCGAAAAATGTGTCTGCTCAACAACGTAAATAACGCAATGAATGTTGTTGAACTGTTAAAATTAAACCCATTGCTACTGACAATGTGTTACGCAATTACCCCGCAGCCTTGCTAAGGTGTATCGTGAACCCAGTGACTGGGTTGTGAAGGTCAGATAGGTAGTCGCTCCATATAAAACACTGGTATTCAGCTGCATTAGGTTAGACTGGAAGCCGACCCCAACATAGTTGGAAAAGTGCTAAGCAGGTGAGTTGTTTTTGAGAAAATCGCAGACTTATGTACATTTGGGTCAAAACCCATGAAATCCAATTTGTTTACCGAGATGCACGCGAACGAAGTCGCGGGCACAGTTAGTTTAAAATAAGATTTAGAAGTCGCACCAATATTTTATTACTCATAAAAAATTGTTCATCGCTAAACACTCTATTTAACACCAAACAATGTATTATCAATATTACAGGATATTACTACCTACATATAAGTTACAAGATAAAATGATTTGAACTACATTCACGTACGGCGTGGCGCGGCGACGGCCCCGACTTACAAGTTGTAGGTCGTGGGTTCAGAACCTGGCATGCACTTTACTTTGCGCAACATATTACATCACCACTGCTCTCAAAACGGTGAAGGAAAACATAGTGAGGAAACCGGCATGTCCTAGAACCAAAAATTCGAAGACATGTGACATCTACCAACCCGCGCTGGGCCCGCGTGGTGGATGACGGCCCACTCCTCACAGAGAGGAGGCCTGTCTCCCAGCAGTGGGAATCATCAGCAGTGTGAGGACATTACAGACTGAATATGTATATGGATAAATAATACATTGCATCACATAATATATATACAGGCTGGTCCAAAGAGTCACGCACAGAGTCATTAAAAAAAAATAGATTTGTCATGCCTGATGATTGAAAGAAAGAAAAAGTATTTATTGCGACTCGTACAGGATTAAAAACTAAACTAAACACAGATGACATTGATGATTGGTACCTATTATCCGATACCCCTGGTATCGGATAATACCCCATGCATGTTCCACGATTCTTGCTAGTTGTCGAGTTATAATTATTATTTTTAATTTCTTCATAAAATTATGGGAACCGCTTCAAAAAATTCTATCTTTGTTACAAGGCTTTTTCATGTTCTTTTTTGCTTCATTGTTCTTCTTTTAATTTTCATTGTTATGGAATATTCTTGCAGACATAAAATAATCATCTTCCTATCAGTGTTCACTCTTGCTTTGAAGGCAGACGTGTTATACGTTGAAGGGAACACAGACGCGAAACCGACCTCAACATAGTTGGGAAAAGGCAAGGCAGATGGTGAATTCGACAGAAATTCAACAATCATTTTATCTACATATTTCAAGCGATGCTTTACGCAAAGTAAGTCTTTTCTGACGTTTCTTACGTAATAGCAGGTATTCATACCTCAGTTTACGCTCCGAACATAATACCGCAAACGTAACACACATAAACACTCTCACGGATGTGTGTTGTAATAACAGTTACAAAAACTATTGGCCTACATACACAGACGATTCACGGAAGTGCAAGTATGTATAGACACAATTAGATCAGTCTGCTTAACCTTTTTCTAAGTGGGCTAGACTGGAAAGTCTAGCCGGATGCAGCCAGACCAGCCAGAAGAGTACTTTACATGGAGCATGCTAAATAAATAAATAACATGATACCCTTGTTAAGACTGGTTGTCAGACTTTCGGGGTTACGGGAAGGGCATGCGATATGGTGCGACGGAGTGGGTCGGAGGAACAAGAAATTGCACGCAGACGAAGTCGCTAGTTTTATAATAAAGCTGAAGGGTTTTTTTTGTGTTTGAACGCGCTAATCTCTGGAACTACCGGTTGGAAAATGCTTTCTGTATTTGATAGCCCAATTCTTGAGGAAGACAAAGTCAAAGCGCGGGCGGGCAATGCGAAGCGACGCGGTTAAACTAATTGCGGTTTTAATTTAGTAAAAAAAATACAACCGCCATCTTGGATTTTCATTTTGACTTAATTATTGGCTCCAGCACCTTCGAAAACCATGAAAACGACACCCATGACGAAAAATTAAAAAAAATTGGAGCCGCCATCTTGGATTGTCATTTTGATTTTATTATACATCTTAATACAACATACGACGACATACATTTACATACGACTTCATTTACATACAAATATACTGAGTCACTCCTTCAACACATGAACTAACATACACACACACGCACACCCCACACACACACACCACACACAGCCACAACACTCACATCACATCACAAAACTCTCACACTTACACCCCCCATCCCTCCTACTTCATATGCAAACACACGTAGTATAAATATCTTTTGTGAATGTCATAAATAGTTTTCATAATACCTTTAGTTTGCATAAGAAAGAGCGGCGTCTTCTGACACAGGCATTATCTGCTTAAAAGGAGGCGCCATTCGCCAACAAAATGTAAATAACTAATAGTTATGAAATAACCATTTTAGTTTTTTTATTTTTTATTATCGGCTCCAGTACCCTCGAAAACCATGAAAACGACACCCATGACAAAAAAGTTGAAATTTTTTGCAGCCGCCATCATGGATTTTAATTTTTACCTCACTATCGGCGACCTCATTATCCATCCCTTTCTTTCTTCGCACGGCCAAATTACGAAGTATTTAACATTCACACTCAGTTGGTTACTTGAGCAGGCATGCCTACTTTAGGGTGATAAATTGCGAAGATCGAACGTCATAGTATTACGCGTGAGACGTACGTATTTCTAATTTCGTCGTATTAACTTGAACGAATAAAGACCAATGACAATGTGGAAATAGTACGGGAGCCGAATAGGCCGTCTGGCGACTGCCTACTGCCGCGCGTGTTTGTATGAAGATTTTATTTTTGTTAGGTATGATAATTTATTGAGATTCTTAATTGTGGGGGACACACTAAAATGTAATTGTCAGGCTTATGGTTGTCAGCGGGATTGTCCGAAAGGGTTACCGCTACCTCGGAACATAAAGGGCGAAGGAAGGAACATGGGTGGGTTTTAGTCAGTAAGAGTCTGACACTCCCTTCCGCTCCACCCAGAGCGGGAGGGGTCATTTGATGATTTCCCACAAGAAAAAAAAAAAAAAAAAGGCTTATGGTTCATCGATTTGTCGAGGTAGGCACTGCGTATGTGCCTATATGCAATGCACGGCACTGCTACTAACTCCAAAGTTTAAAGGAGGAAATAAAAATGGTTTAAATATTTCGCCTCTTTCCTTTCGAAGAGGAAACTCGTAGTCAGCCAAACGCATGACCCATGACCTAGATATTGTATTTGTCTACACACATCAAAGTATGTGAAGAGCGCAGTAATTGGTTGTTGGGGCTATAATTGATCACGAATTAGCCTCGGTTAATTGACAAGGCTGATCGTGAATGAATTTTAAACCGACTATGGTTTTGTATGAATTAACGAGTTCTGGGTCGTTAGCACCATCGTTTCAGCCTAGTCAGCCTATAATGTTCCCACTGCTGGGACACAGGCCTCCTCTGAGAGAGAGTGGGCCGTATTTACCGCGCGGACCCATTGCGGTAGATGTCACATGTCTATCATGTTTGCCAGTATTTTTATTTGGTTTATTTTTGCATTATTACTCAACTCTCACAATTTATATACATATTCTTTACTATTTTTTATCTGACACATACCGTATTTATTTTATTAGTTGCAGTGTAAAATTGATTTACATCCGTCACCTCACACAACAGGTCCAGTTGAAAACCAGCGTTAGGCACGAGTTGTCTGGCATTTTTCCTGAACTGGGCCTTTTTGGTGCAGCCGTGAGGCACACTTACTGCTATTATCTTACATCGGACTTTATACTTCCTATTTGATTTTTATTTTTTGCTATCAGAAGGCCAATTCTCGTAATTTAAAACGTTCAAAATCTAGTCGCAGTCTCATCTCGGCGACAAACAAATGTCAAAAACTTGTCAAAATGTAGGGAAATTAGAAGTATTTTTGAGACTCCTTCCAAGAGTCGATTGATGCCAAAAAGGCATCAATCAACTCAGCTGGACATAGGCCTCTCCCAGGCTGCACCACGACACCCAGTCCTCCGCCTTCCGCATCCAGTCTGTCCCAGCCACCTTCTTAAGGTCGCCGTCCATCTAGCTGGGGGGCGTCCCACACTACGCGGTCTTTTTGGCATATTACAGTATATTATAATAACGACGAGCCTTTTGGCAAAAACGGGTGCAATTTCAGACCGCTGCTGCTGAGAAATTTCTACTGGCGCAACCCAATAACACTGCCTAACCTAAGGATCGAACGCAGGACCCCATGATCAGCAGTCACGCTTGCGACCACAGGATCAACGACGCGGTTAATGAAACGAATACAATGTGTAATGGGCGTCGGGTCGTTGAGCTCCCGTAATTGAAAATAAGCAATAAAACAACTGACTCATGTGTACCGTCAGGACAGAGCCACTCTTTGTGATGGAAAAAAAAAGTTTCAGAAGTTGTCTTTTATTTTTTACCAGTTTCTTGCCCGTTCTTCTCCATAGGAACCTACTACGCTTTGGAATGGTCAATTAACTTCATCTTTATGACTGACCGACCCCTTGACAATTCATAAGTGCCTGTAATTGGTTAATTTGAAATAAATGGATTGAGTTTGACTAGATGTTACCCGCGACTTCGACTATATACTTGCCGGTATGACTATGGCTCGTTTTAGCGTAACAAACAAACGAACACACAAAAAAATCTAATATTTTGCTCTTTATTATAATACTGCGCCCCGCGGTTCCACCTGCATAAGTTTCGATCTCGCGGGAATATCGGTATAAAAAGTATCCTATGTGTTAATCCTGGTTATAAACTGTCTGTGTGCCAAATTTCATCCAAATCCTTTTAATCGTTTTTGCGTGAAAGAGTAACAAAGATCCATCCATAATCACAAACTTTCGCGTTTATAATATTAGTAGGATTAGTTTAGATAAGCCATGTGCCCGATGGGATTACCCATCAGCCAAAATTATGAACTTCGAACGAAGGAAAACATCGGGTTGGTACTGTTGGTAGATGTCACATGACTTCGATTTTTTTGGTTCTAGGACATGCCGGTTTCCTCACGATGTTTTCCTTCATCGTTTTGAAAGCAGTGGTGATGAAATAATTTACACAAAGTAAAGTGCCTGTCTGGGTTCGAACCTACGACCTACAACTCCTAAGTCGCGGCTGTTGCCTTTAGGCCACCACTGCTCTCGACAAAAGGTAGATAAAATCGAAAGTCATTTATTCAAATTAGACTGAGAATCAACACTTTTCGAACGTCAAAATTACAAAAGGCAGTCCCGTAAAACGCCCGCCCTTCACTACTTCCTAGTGCTTTCGCTGGGAAGAAAAAGTGGCGCAACAAACTCCCCAGCAGCACAGCTGTCTGTTCAGTTAGAAAATACTTGATTGTTTACAAACAACAATACACTACAATATACAACTTTGTAGTGTATTGTTGTTTGAAATTAAATAAACGTGACGCGATTCTATGTATATACATCCTTATTAGCGACACTATCGAATGGTGTAATAACACAATGTTTTTTTTTTTCAAAATCAACGTGTTCGATTCCTGGCTATGAATATTGATTTTTCAAAAATCCAATGATAATCATAATAAAGTAGACAAAAAGTGACAATTCGCTTGGACCCTGTTCCCGATACCGGTGGGCTACTATTTTTTATATTTTTAAATGTTTTTTTTTTTATTTTTGTTTATAAAAATATAATTTGTAAGTATTTAAATGAAATAAAGGAAATAATAATAATAATTTTTATTTGGCAAAAAGAAGAAATACAATGCATGTTACATTATCATGTTATCACAATTATGCTCAATTTTTGTGAATAATGACCCCGATGCTAGGAAAATCCTGTGTTATAGGGGCCTCCTGTATTGTATGATGCAGTTTCAGTTTTTATCAATTCAAGCCCGAGACTCCTTTAAGTACTTTTCGCTATTCGGATTTGGCCATCCACGCGCACTTGAAAAATTCATCCTGTATAGCATAGGTTGCCATAGCCGGACAGATAAGAACCCGGTATGGCACTCGAATAATCTCTACAACACTGATAGCATGGTAATAGGTACCCCATACTTGCGCTAGGTGAGTACAGAATACGTCTTAGAATAGAACTGTGAAATATGGAGTGTACTTAGTGGGTACTCATGAATATAAACAACTTGTAAACTATCTATACTCCATACTCCATTTGAAATAAGATAAACATTTTTTAAATAAACATTTTTTACGGTCCGTTCAACCGATTTTAGCTTCTATAACGTAGGCATAAGGATGACATTAAAAGCAAAAAAGTGGTTACAATACCAACTGTTTACTTTTGCAGCTGCCATTTGTCATGCCACCAACATAATAGAATTCAAAATCGGTTGAACGGACTATAAAAAAGGTTTATTTAAATGCATAATCTTATTTCAAATGGAGTATGTATTATACTAATAATAAAGCTGAAGAGCCGACTCGTTCGTCTCGTGGTAGCGAGCGCGACTGTGGAGCGTGGGGGTTTGATTCCCAGGTCGGACTAAGTGTTATTGGGTTTTCCATCAGGAATTTCTTAGTAACAGTCAGGTTTTTTTAATGGCATCTCGCAGTTCAACTTATGAGGTTGTCGTCTGTTTAACCGGGCTTGCCTGTTGATGCCTCAATAAATTTAGGCCAGGGCTTAAAAAACTTAAAAACTAAGCAACTACACGCTAAGGGCATCCCCTGCGAGGTACGGACCTCGGCTTAGGGCATCGCTGGGGGAAAGCAGCAAAGGACAGGCTGGATCGGAATTAACAATCCGGAGTTTGGAGTTGGCGGTTTAATACCCCTGTGCCTCGGATAGCACGTAAAGCCGTTGGTCCTGCGCCTGATCTCTCCCCGGTCGTGTCGGATTGCCGTCCCATCGGACTATGAGAGTAAAGGAACAGAGTGCACCTGTGTTTACGCACACACTTGTGCACTATAATATCTCCTGCGTACCTGGCTAATCTCCGTTGAGGTTGGCCACGGAGACCGAAATCGGTCGGGACGCTATTATTTTATTATTAAAGCTGAAGAGTTTGTTGGTTTGAAAGCGCTAATCTCTGGAACTACCAATCGGATTTGAAATTAGCATTTATTAGCCCAATTCTTGAGGAAGGCTATAGGCTATTTAACATCACGCTATAAGTTTTAGGAGCCGAGAAAAAAGGAAAAACGTCAGTAAGATCGCTAAGCGACAATGAAGTGACAGCGGGCAGGTGATGGCTGGGTTCGATTCCCAGTCTGCAGTTGCTGCTCCTAGAATCAGCCTATAACGTTCCTACTGCTGGGACACAGGCCTCCTCTCTGTGAGAGGTAGTTTTGTTCGAGTTTCTGCACTTACGAAAAGTGCAAAAAAAAACAAATTGTTGGGAGCTTGAATTTGTGCCCGGTTGAAGGCAGTAGGCTCGCCTCCTATTACACGGGACTTAAACATATCTGAAGAAATGTTCGTGAACTGTACATAGGTACAGACGCCAGCAGGTCAACCTACCCGAAACTGTCAAATTTTCCCAATCAACCTTGAACCTTAACGCTTAAGCGATAAAGTTAAAAATCTATTAAAGACAATGCTCATGGATGTATGGAATCCCGTAACATGCTGCATCAAAGTCAAACTTTGTTTTTTATAGACTACACTTATCATATTAACTACAAAAGGGCTTTTTGTAAACAAAACCCGGGTATCGGAGATTAAAAAAAAAAAAATCGAAATAACCTACAAACAGGTAGGTACTTTATTTTGTTTAACATGTCATACACGAACGGCCATTATTGCTCTAAAAAATGATAATCGTTTAAATTAAAATTCTATTCTATTTCATTCCAGTTATTTTTAATTAATGTAGAATCGGCAAAGTATAATTCTTTTACGTGTTTTTTGAAAGACATGATCATAACACTTTTAAAATTCAAGGTTATATTAATCATATCATTTGAAACGGAACGTCATGTAAAGGGAATAAAACAATATCAACACTTTTTTACTTTAAATTAAATTCCCTGTTCAAAAACAAATCCCTGGCGCGTAATGTCGTAAAAAAATATGAAAATAATTACTATAATATTTTGATCTTGATGCATGAGACGTTTGGTCATTGTCTTTTGACAGATTGCAGTATCATGATGTACTGGCGTCTGTACACCTCTGCCTAACCCTTCGGGGAGTGTAGACGTGCTATGATATGCTATGTTATGTACACTATCTACATAGGCCGTGCGATGAGAAGTGATGTTAATACACCGCTCAGTTTCTACGGTATATAAATATTTATATTTAACTGAACTAATGCTAAACATGCTTCATGTGTTTGGATTACTAAAGTAAAGAGATTGGATGTAGAGGATCGACACACCACACTCACACGCCGAAATTCAGAGACGAAAATTCAGCGTGCTTACGCCTAAAATTAAATGCAAAAGTATCAGGCCAAAATTACGTCGAGTTTTCAAGTAAGCGTAAAAATCGTTCCGCGCGTAAAAGTCGGTACATCGTATTTTTTCCCTTGTCTTTATTATGCCGTATATTTCTTGATTTGATCTAGATTATGTACTAATGCAATTCGACGAGCAGGTAGTCTAAAATAAAACGAAATTTTGGCTTGGCAGCCAATGATGTAATTACTATTATCTTTTGACATTGTTAAATAATTAATAGCTATTGTCGCGACTCCGTTCCCATAGTAACGTACTACCCAATATGCCCGGGCTTAACAGAACACGAGAACAATTTTTCAGGCTCGGATAACAAGAAAGTAAGCTTGTCACATTAGCCTCGTGTCATCATCTGCCTGGCCTTTTCCCAACTGTGTTGGGGTCAGCTTCCAGTCTAACCGGATGCGGCTGAATGCCAGTATTTTACATGGAGCGTCTGCCTATCTGACCTCCACAACCCAATTACTGGGTAATACGATACCCCTTGGTAAGACTGGCTGTCAGACTTTCGGGCTTCTGACGACCCGTAACGACTGTCTCAAAGATCCACGAATCTAACGCAAAATCAGCCTCTAATGTTCCCGCTGCTGGGACACAGGCCTCCTCTCTGCCGGTGACATGCCGGTTTTTTCACGATGTTTTCTTTTCTGACAGGCACTTTACACATGTAGATATCACGGTAAAGTGCCCTCAAATCATTATCAGAGTGGTACTTAAAGATAAATCACTACATGGGTAATCACTATTTTAATAATAGTTTTCTTATCTGTAGTGAAAGAAGGAAATACCTGTATCAAATCAATTCAAAATAGTATTTGAAGGCCGAAAGTGTGACACCCAGTCTTACCAAGGGGTATCGTGTTACCCAGTAACTGGGTTGTGGAGGTCAGATAGGCAGTCTCTCCATATAAAATACTGGTATTCCGCTGCATCCAGTTAGACTGGAAGCCGTCCGCCGTCCCCAGCTTATTCGGATAGGCTGATGACGATGATTTGGACGTCAATTACTTTTTTTTTTTGCATGGTCCGATATGCACAATGCAAAGTAAAGTTTAGTTTAGAGACGTGTGTAGAACAGTGTATAAAGTTCACTCAATCTCCATAGAAAAGAGAGGATCTTCCGTCCAGATGGGTGTTGTCTGGTGGGCTACTGCCCGATGATTGATGTCGGGACGTTGTATATTATGCTAGTTGCGCCGTAAACTCTGCTTGCGCGATGCAGAATTTTGCGTGACGTCAGTGTGCTGCGTAGTTCGGCGATGTAGATGGCGCCACAAGTTGTTTTTTATTTGGAGTAACAATTGCATAAAAATTCTTATCGCATTTAAAATTGGCTGGCATGTGGCAAATAAATGAAGCTTTGAAGAATTCTACATGGTGATAAAAAAGAGATAAATAGGTATTTACTTTAATCGAAACTTTCTTTTGCACTTTGTCACTGAAAACCAGCGCCGGGGCTCTGTGATCTGTCTCGTATAGGGTCTTAGCATTATGCTGAGCGATGGCCGTTTTGCGTGGATGTGAAGCATGTTTACCCCCAACTTGTTATTTTTTTTTGTGTTTGTGTTCTTTTTATGGGTCATGTTTGCCGCAAATAAATGTTATTTCTCTATTTTTCAGAATGTTTTTTAGACAGCGGAGTAATTGCGTAATATACATACAAACAGTAGCAATGGCTTTAATTTTTGCCCATTCCAAAGCGTAGTAGTTTCCTATGGAAAATAAAATCCACGGACACCCTTAAAAAAAAAACCGAGTTCCATAAAAACACCACAAAGTGAAAAATAACTTTAATTTCGGAAGTCGGTGTCTTTGGTTTTTGTATTTCGTTTTTCACCACCGACTTCCGAAATTAAAGTTATTTTTCACTTTGTGGTGTTTTTATGGAAGTAGGTTGTTTTATTTTTGTAAAAAAGTTTTTATTTTTCAATTTTTAGTTGAGAAAAGCAAACGACGCAATTTTATTTACGTGAATTTTTATCCGTAATTTTGTTTTAAACCAAACTACAGAACCGATTTTGATGAAATTTCTAACGAATTTCGAATTGAGAACCTCCTCCTTTTTTGAAATCGGTTAAAAACCCGGTCAATCTAATCTTAATTTATAAGTTGATGCATTCGGCCGCTATTTAGCCATGAGCAGCTCCTCGCTAATGTAAACACGTGACCCGTTCCTTTCCTGTCGGTTACCGAACTCCAAAGTTATGCCAAAATCGTGCATCAGTCTGTATTAAACGCACGTTTCTTGGAAACTTAATCACTGACTACCGTCATATGTGAGCGTCGGCGAAATAGCCTTATTTTTGTATTCAGGGTCAAATTAAATTAGCTAGCGAAACTGATGGGTATCGATATCACACTAATATAATAAAGGCGAAAGTTTGTGAGTGAGTGTGTGTGTGTTTGTATGTTTGTTACTCTTTCACGCAAAAACTTCTGAACCGATTTGGATAAAATTTGGCACACAGATGGTTTATAACCAGGATTAATACACAGGATACTTTTCATCCCGAAATTCCCACGGGATCGAAACTTATGCGGGTGAAACCGAGGGGCGCCGCTAGCAGTTTTGTTGCTTGAAGTTTGAGATGAAAAAATCTGTTTTGTTTTGTTTTATCGTATTTAGATATCGAAAACCATCACATGTGTGAAGTTTACACAAAAGAGAATAGACTTTTTAAACTGCTATTTCAAGTTACTACTCTTTGTAAAAAAATCACCGCGGAAACTTATGTGAAGTGAGCTGCTGGGCTATTCTGTGAAGATCTCACCGTGAAAACTTGAGCTGAATCGTGAGCTGTAGGAGGGATTAACACTACTGCCAGCTCACTTCACCTAAGTTGTAAAACAAAGGGCGATGAAACTAGCTTTTATATCCAGTCTCTCACAAAGGTGGAAACAGTTTTACAGTTATAAGTTTGCATTATTTTTAAGACCACTTATTGTGAAGAGAGAATAAATGATATTATAAATGATATTAATGATATAAGTATTTAAGCCAATCTGTTAAGAACTTAGTACTACTAAGTAATTTTAAGTTTGTAAATGTATTTCTTTGTAAAGGACCAAAATAAATTTATTATTTATTATTATCACCATCATCACCATTTCAGCCGAAAGACGTCCACTGCTGGACATAGGCCTCCCCCAAGCACCTCCACTTCGACCGGTTCCGTGCATCTCGCATCCAACGGTTTCCTGCGGCCTTCACAAGGTCGTCGGTCCACCTTGTGGGAGGCCTTCCAACGCTACGTCTACCGATACGCGGGTCGATGAACCCACCTTTTTTTTTTTTTTTAACCGTTAATGTGCCGCTGTTGGGCAAAGGCCTCCCTACTCTCTTTCCACCTCTCTCTATCCAGAGCTGCCAAGGACCAATCTTTATCAAAGGAGTCCAGCTCATCCTGCCATTTCCGTTAAAAAATGTACCAAATTAATTTATTTTTTGTTTTCATAAGTTTACATATTGTTACCCATCAGGTCTGCGGAGTTTCGCTAGCAAATTTAATATGACCCTGTATACAAAAAGAAGGTTATTTCGCTCACATATGATAATAATGACGGTAGTCAGTGATTAAGTTTCCAAGAAACGTGCGTTTAATACAGACAGATGCACGATTTTGGCATAACTTTGGAGTTCGGTAACCGGCAGGAAAGGAACGGGTCACGTGTTTACATCAGCGAGGAGCTGCTCATGGCTAAATAGCGGTCGAATGCATCAATTTAGAAGTGTTTTCATAAGTTTATCCATCAGGTCTGCGGAGTTTCGCTAGCTAATTTAATTTGTTCCTGTTTAAGATAAGTTTTATTTTTATTCTGCTAATCAGTTAAGAGTCATTGGGTTTTCCCTTTGGGAGTTCTCGGTAGCAGCGCGGAGAGTGAAGTGCTGAGATATGACTCATCACCTTTAATACCATCATCATCATCTGCCTAGCCTTTTCCCGACTATGTAGTGGTCGGCTTCCAGTCTAACCGGATGCAGCTGAATACCTGAGGGGCACTTCTCGTAATTTTAAGACCGTTCACAGTCTGATCTCAGTCTCAATCTGTCAAAAAATACTTCTAATTTCCCTACATTTTGACAAGTTTTTACCTGTTTGTCGCTGAGATGACACTGCGACTAGATTTTGAACGTTTTAAATTACGAGAATTAGCCTTCTGTTCTTTACATGGAGCGACCCCTGAGTTTGTTTCGTCATTTCATCCCAGAGAATAACCAATTTCATTTGCCTACCTGACCTCCCCAGTTACTGAGTAACCGATACCCATTGGTAAGACCGGTTGTCCAACTTTTTAGGCATCTGACTACCTGTAACGACTGTCAAAAATCCACGAATAACAGCCGGAACCAACTGTTTACCGTGCTTTCAGAGGCACGGATTTCCACCACAATGCAAACATAAACACGGTTACCGTGGCTGGCTTGAAAATCTCTAAATAAACCACGTCCCATCTTGCGTCACCTGTGCACTGGATGATCTTATGAGTTATGACTACGTCAGCAAACGGAGTTCTTGCAGCTGAATTTTGGGCCAAAGATGTTTGAACTTTGTGCCATCGGTACGCTAAAAAGAAGAAGAGGCACGGAGGGGTCTCTATTGTGTAATGGTAGATCTCCCATCCACGAACCAAGCGCTGTTTAACCTTCGATCGAACTTTGCGGCTGTTATTATTTAGAAAATACGTGCCTTGCCTATTACAAATTGGGATGAGGGCAGGTTGACAGATCGTGGACGTAAGCATAACACACGTCATAAGCACTTGTACTAATATTGTTACTTTTAATATTCGGTAAGTGTTTAATATTCTACTGCTGGTTAAATACTAAATACTGCGAAGCGTTACTGCGTTTATATTGACGTGCCAAGTAAAAATTTGATGCAATACTCGTATCAGTATGATGCGCGCGCATTAGCAAAAAGATGCCTGCCTGCCTGCCTTTTCCCAAATATTTTGGGGTCGGCTACCAGTCTAACCGAAAGCAGCTGAATAACAGTATTTATATGCTGCGACTGTCTATCTGACCTCCACAACCCAGTTACTGGGTAGCACAATACCCCTTGGTAAGACTGGTTGTCCGACTTTTGGCCTTCTGACGACCCGTTACGACTGTCTAAGATCTAGCATAATCGACCTATAATGTTCCCACTCCTGGGACACAGGCCTCCTCTAGGGAGAGGAAGTAGGCTGTAATCCACCACGCGGGCCCAGTGCGGGTTGGTAGATGTCACATGTCTTCGATGTTTTTTGGTTCTAAGACATGCCGGTTTCCTCGCGATGTTTTCCTTCACCGTTTTAGAGCAGTGGTGATGAAATAACTTACTGACTTCACGCTTCAACTGAGGACTTTAGTCAAAAAAACTTTTTTTTTGGAAGTCGTTTTTTTTTGCAAAAAAAAGTTTTTATTTTTCACTTTTAAGTTGTAATTTTCACCAGTAATTTTGGTTTAAAAAAACGATGTGTGGGCCCATACAATTTGAAGGTTGCCCTCGATTTCTCCAGGATCCAATCATCAGATCCTGTCTTGGTGACTATGGGACCACTTCAGAAGTATCTCCTTTCGAACAAAAAAAGAATTTTGAAAATCGGTTCACAATTGGCGGAGTAATCGCGTAACAAACACACAAAAAAAACATACCGTCGAATTGAGAACCTCCTCCTTTTTTGAAGTCGGTTAAAAACTCAATAACACTTAGCATGACCCGGGGATCAAACCACAGATCCTACGCTCACTATTCGCGTTTGCGACGACTAGACCAACGAGGCAGTTAACCCATCATTCTCCTGCCCTTATCCCAATTGATTTGGGGTCTGCGCATATATTTACACATAATTTATGGAAGCACTAGCTGCACCCCGCGGTTTCACCCATATAAGTTTCGATCCCGTGAGAATATCGGAATAAAACTCATCCTATGTGTTAATTCTGATTATAAACTATCTGTGTGCCAAATTTCATCCAAATCCGTTCAGTTGTTTTTGCGTGAAAGAGTAACAAACATCCATCCATCCATCCATCCATACAGACTTTCGCATTTATAATATTAGTAGGAAGTAGGATAGTAGGATTAGCGGGGAGTAGGAAGTAAAATTGATATGATTTCAGATAAGTCGTATACAATAAAAATGTAATCTACTTTGCTCTATTAACCTATAGACTAATATAATACATACAATATACATAGATACCAATAACAACAAAGAAAAAATGACATAAAGTTGTTTTTATTGTGTTTTGAACAACATAGAGATGCCGACATTAGTAGGGTTCCGTACGCAACGCTAAGCTAATCTACGGTTTCATAGAAGAGCGGTTCCGTTATGTTATAAACTAGCTTCTGCCCGCGACTTCTTCCGCGTGAAAAGCGCTATTACTTCGTTATCGCTTGGCGTTCTTCCTGACTTCTTTTTCTTTTTGCTCGGCTCCGGAGGCTCATAGCGTGATGTTAAATAGCCTTAGCTTTCCTCAAGAATTGGGGTATCAAATGCAAAAAGAGTTTTTCAAATCCGGTAGTTACCGAGATTAGCACGTTCAGACAAACGAACAAACTCTTCAGCTCTATTATTAGTATAGATATAGCTAGATAGGTATCGTTATCTATAGATACCAATTGTTTCTTATTGTTTTGTAAACAACAACACAGAGATACTATCATTTTTAGGGTTCCGTACCCAAAGGGTTCCAACGTCTGAGTTTGTTTCGGTCTTTTTTTCTCAAAGTAGTCAGTTAGAGAGAGAAACACCGAACGCATCTAGTTAAAAAAAAAAAAAACATAAGTAATTTAATTTTGACGGGTAAAGGTGTTTTTGAATCAATTTACAGAAATAAATATCATTTATCATTTAACGGGACTCTATAACTAAGGCTCCGTTGTCCGTCCGTCTGTCACAGGCGCTCACAGGGCTATATCTTTTGAAAAGCAATAGCACTTGAAATTTAGCCGCTAAAACAACAAATTCAAGAAACGTTTTTTTTACAAAACTATTTAGAATAAAATATGGTGGTGTTAAATATTTTACGGTGGTACGGAACCATTCGTCTGCGAGTCCGACTCGCAGTAGGCCGCTTCTTTTATTTATTTGTATGTAAATAAATCATGGAATGGGGTCAATGATAATTTTATAAGGAAATTAATTTTGTGAATATTCTTATCATAACTTTGATAAGCATGTATTACGGTTAGCCAAACTAGTTTGCCTGAGTTTAGCCATAGACTAAAGGCTTACAGCCGCATGATCGATCGAACTAGGTTAAGCTACGCTTGCCGAGGTCGGGAACCATGCATTTCATATTCAGCGGGGTAATTGCGTAACACACTATCAGTTGCAATAGCGTTCATTTTGACAGTTCAAAGAAAGAAAAATACGTTTATTTGTCACAGAAATAAGTGCATACGAAAAGATAATTAATTCTAATAATAAAGAACAATATAAAAAAAAACCGAGCACACGACTGAAGTGAAACTTCTTTCTCAAAATATTAATTCATTAAATTGTTCAAAACGAAATAGAATTACGAAAAATAACCAAAAAATCACCGTTCGCGTAACGCTAGTAAACTCGCAAACGACTGACTGAGATATATACATATTTCACTTACTAGCTATAAGAGAAAGAGAGAAAGAAACTGTGCGCGCGCACTGCTCTCTCTTGCTCCTACACTGATACAGACAATAGGCCTGCACTGTACTTAGATATACGGAACGTATTTGGCTATGACAGGAAGAGAGAAAGAAAATGTGCGCGCGCACTGCTTTCTCTTGCTTATATCCCCCACTCAACTCCCGTTCGCCTCGCCCGATCACACTTTTCGTAACGCTTACGTCACGCGTTCGCCAGCTTACTCCCCAAGTCAAGCGTGCGTAAAGAAGTTTCACTTCAACAAAATAGATCTATAATCACGAGCACAAAATAGAAATAGTCGACGGCTGCACGTCATGACTGTGACGAGGATTCCACTCAGCATGGTGCTGGGTGGAAGCATTCAACAACATTCATTGCGTTACTTACGTAATGGCTAAATAATAACAGCCGCACAGGTCGATCGATAAGGTTAAGCTATGTACGCTTGTCGCGGTTGGTCTGTAGATGGGTGACCATCTTTACATACCGAGACCCCTCCGTGCCTCGGAAAGCACGTTAAGCCGTTGGTCCCGGCTGTCATTCGTAGATCTTTGGCAGTCGTTACGGGTCGTCAGAAGCCCGAAAGTCTGACAACCAGTCTTACCAAGGGGTATCGTATTACCCAGTAACTGGGTTGTGGAGGTCAGATAGGCAGTCGCTCCATGTAAAATACTGGTATTCAGCTGAATCCGGTTAGACTGGAAGCCCAACATAGTTGGGAAAAGGCTAGGCAGACGCGCCCACACCGGTCAAGGGCCATGGACCGCACGACTCCCGCTTATAGCCTCCGGCAGGAGGCGTTTGGACCCCCTAGATTGGGCAGGAGCCGCCTCAAGGCAGCCCCGGCCCGCTCCAGTCTGGGAGCCAAACACATTGTTGAGCAGACACATTTTTCGATAAAGCAACGGCCATGTCAGATTGTCGTCCCATCGGACTATGAGAGTAAAGGAACAGAGAGTGCACCTGTGTTTGCGCACACACATGTGCACTAATATATCTCCCGCGTACCTGGCTGCCGTGACCGAAACTCGGTTGGGAGGATATTATTATTATGTGCACACGCATCCGGCCAGACGATCTGGCGCAGAATCGGCTGTTTATTTCAGACTGATCTCTCGACGAATCATTATTTTGGAGGTTTTTAGGAACTTTCTTTCTGCCCCGTGGGTCTAGTGGTCGCAAGCGCTACTGCTGAGCATGAGCCCTGGGTTCCAATCCCGGGCCGGGCAGTTTTTTTTTTTTTTTAACCTTGCTTCACACTAGCAATACACTGTAGGCTATACAAATATTTGTTCCGTGCGGGAATCGAACCCGCGACACGCAGTCGATCGCTCAGCCACCTCGCCAACCACTGTCATCAGTTATTAGGATTATCCATCCGGAATTTCTCAGTAGCAGCCCGGAGTCCGGATTTGTTTTCGGTTAATGCCTAAGTATTCTATAAAATTATTGCTTAAATTATTTAGAATTACTTCGTTTTAGCTTAGAGTTCTTTCTTACTTTGCTCGGCTCCTGAAGGTCATAGCGTGATGTTAAGTATATAGTCTAGCCTATAGTCTCCCTCAAGAATAAGGCTATAAAATGCAAAAAGAATTTTTTAAATCCGACCGGCAGTTCCAGAGATTTGCGCGTCTTTAGCTTTATGATGTGGCTGTGGCAGTGGGCTGGCCATGTTTGTCGAAGGACCGATGGCCGGTGGAGCAGACGAGTGCTGGTGTGGAGACCGCGTATCGGCAAACGTAGTGTGGGACGCCCTCTAGGTAGATGGACAGACGACCTAAAGAAGGTGGCTGGGACAGACTGGGTGCGGAAGGTGGAGGACAGGGTGTTGTGGCGCAGCCTGGGAGAGGCCTATGTCCAGCAGTGGACTGCGATAGGCTGAGTTAATTGATTGATAGCTTTAATATTATTTCTTATTATAATATTTTTTTTTTTTAAAGACGTTGCCCCGCACTGGGAATTTCTCCTGTATCGTGGGTGCATTTACAAACATTTAAACTCACATACACAAACAGCCAGACCCGGAACAACTACCTGTAGGCAATACAAATATTTGTTCCGTGCGGGAATCGAACCCACGACACGCAGCGCAGCAATCGATCGCTCAGCCACTGCGCCAACCGTGTCGTCAATATAGTATGTCACGCAACAATGGTATAACGTTTATCAGAGGGGCAATTAATTTTAAGAACGTTCACAGTCTGATCTCAGTTTTATTCTGTCAAAAATACCTCTAATTTCCTTACATTTTTGACAAGTTTTTGACATTTGTTTGGCGACAAACAAATGTGGTTAACTGTGGCTAAATTTTGAGGCCTTCAGACCTTAACTAAAGTGAAATATATTTATGTATTTGTTAGATTTAAACCGTTAATCCTACATGTTAAGGCTCAAAATGATGAGCACCCTTCATAAAAAAAAATATTTAAATCCATATACATTATTTACTTGAAACTGAATGCCAATTCCCGTACTTAAAAACCTTCAAAATGTATTTGCAATGTCATCTCAACGACAATCAATATAAAAAAAAAATCACATATGTATAACAAAGGCAAACTAGAAGTATTTTTGACAAATTAGAATGTGAATGATCTTCAGAATACGTGAATTGGTACCTCAGGTTTAAGAAAAAAAATTAAACTAATTAAAAATACTCACATTAAGGCATAGTTTGACTCCCTTGAGCTCTTATACTGCCGACCCTGCTCAACCGCTTGCCAATCGTCTGGACATGGAACCCAATGTTCTGCAGCGCCTCGTGATTCAAGATCTTCCTTCCATCAAATATGTACGCTGGTTTCATCATCACTTCGTAGATCTTCTTGAAGTCTAAAGACTTGAACTCGTCCCATTCAGTACATAGAACTAACGCGTGGGCCCCTGTACATGCTGAGATTGCTGAGTCGTGGATTTCCACGTTACTCTTGACAATTTCTGGCTCCGACGTTAAGTATGGATTCGTTAGCTCGTAGAAGATCTGGTCCTGCTCAACTTTTGGGTCATATATGTGGAGTTTTGCTCCTTCGTCGAGCAGCGTTTTACATACATGAATGGCTGGAGATTCCCGAGTGTCTCCAGTATTCTTTTTAAACGAAAATCCTAGTATAGCTATTTTCTTGTCCGAGACAGTGTTAAATAATGCTTCTATGACTTTTCTCGTGAATCTCGTCTTTTGATAATCGTTTAAGTTCAATACTTGCTGCCAGTACGCTGCCACTTCGGGCAAATTTAGGCATTCACACAAGTAGATGAGGTTGAGAATGTCTTTTTGGAAGCAGCTGCCTCCAAACCCTATTGACGCTTCAAGGAACTTCGGTCCAATACGAGAGTCTCTGCCCACAGCTCTGGCTACTTCTGACACGTCGGCACCTGTAGCTTCACATACAGCTGAGAGGGAGTTGATACTTGAGATACGTTGGGCCAGGAACGCGTTTGCTGCCAATTTAGACAGTTCTGAACTCCATGTGTTTGTTGTAAGGATGTTTTTCGCTGGTATCCAGTGCTCATATACCCAGCACAGGTCTTGAATTGCTTTCTGACCTTCAGGAGTGTCTTCACCGCCAATTAACACTCTCTCGGCTTCAACTAAGTCAACAATGGCCGTCCCTTCAGCCAAAAATTCAGGGTTAGACAGAATCTGATACTCGACACCAGGCTTAGTGTTAGCTCTCAATATTTTCATGATAATTTCTGCAGCTTTGACGGGCACAGTACTCTTTTCAACCACAATCTTGTTGCTCGTAGCCAGATCTGCGATCATGCGGGCTGCACTCTCCACATACTTCAAGTCTGCGGCCCGTCCCTTACCGTTACCAAACGTCTTGGTGGGCGTATTCACCGATATAAATATTAAATCGGCTTCCTGAATACTTTTCGCGATGTCTGTCGAAAAAAACAGGTTTCTACCGCGACATTGCTGCACTACATCGTCTAAACCTGGCTCATAGATCGGTAATTTATCAGAATTCCACTGGTTTATTCTCTCCTCACTCTTGTCGCAGACTGTTACCTGTATATTAGGGCATTTCAGGGCTATAACACTACATGTCGGCCCTCCAACGTATCCAGCTCCCAAACAGCAAATCTTCTCAATAACCATCTTCCTGATCCACCAATACACTCGCAAATGCACACGTGAGACACCACGGAAGTAAAACTTCACACAACAGTATAAAACACGATATATTTATGTTTAACAAGCATATATTAAATCACGAAATGAGATTTGATCGACGATTTTTATCGTACAGCGGCGTTTTTAATTGATCTGTGTCGCGTTTTAGTGATAATATTTTAACTATCACATGTGGCGACCAAATGTTCTGAAGGATGAACTGTAATTATCGCTTGCGCCGCGTACACAAGCTTTTTATTGCACGGCGAGCGGCCCTCGCCTAGCAATCGCAATCGAGTCCGACTACGGTGTCAATGACATTTAAGTCTAGGGATGGGAATGCCGTCTGACCGAATTAATGTGCAAAAATATTTGTGGAATTTACAATCGATGGTTTTTTTCTTTAGCTGCGATAGGTGTATACTTTATTTTATATTAGAAAGCAGCACGAAACCGAAAATTTTGTAGATACTTGGGGGGCATCAGTGAAGGAATAGGGCCAGTTGAAAAATTGCATGTAATGATTGTAGTAGAAATAATTTGCATTCACACGGTTGAAATGGCGGACTTATCGCGTTTTACGAGTAGTAATAAAGGTTCATTGAACAGTTATTGCTGCAGTAAAATAAAACTTTGCGACGATTTGATAGTTTATAATATATTGGGTTAAGCATATTGTAATAAACGTTTGTAAGTATAGGAACTTTGATTAAATTGTGTGATTATATGATACTAGAACAGAGAACTAAATACGACAATCATGGTTTTTCGTGGGTACCAACTAGGCGCGGAAAGCTTCATTTGATTTTTGGGTGTGATTCACCTACAAGCTACACGTGTAAGTAAATTGAGCCTCAAAGGAACAAATTACTCTGAAAACCGACCTGGACTGATTTGGAACATCTGGAAACCTGCGGGCTATCTTAGAAGTTCACAAAGGTAATCCCTATCAATATCAGCATTGTCAATTCGTCACTTAACTTTTGGTCGACTCACGACTGTAACTAAATGAACTAAATCAGAAATCTTCTCAGAAATGAGAAAATCTTCTTAAAATTAATTAGTGGTCAATTGACCACTAATTAATTTTAAGAAGATTTTCTTCTTTAAGAAGGTAACTTAGAGAATATCGTAAACTATACAATCCAATACAAACTTTATGACGCAATACCGCAGTACCTACCTCACGTAAGTCACGACTCACGCCTCACCCTCTCTGACACGTAAATTCGTTACTGCGCAGCGTTTCGCATCATGTTCCGAGCCCCCATAAAGTTTGAATCGGGCTGTATGTAGGTACAGACGCCAGCAGGTCAAGCTACCCGAAACTGTCAAAATTTCCCAATCAACCTTGAACCTTAATGGTTTAACGATAAAGTTGAAAATCTATTAAAGAAATTTGACAGATTGTAGTAACTTGATGTGCTGGCGTCCGTACTAAAAGTTTGATGGTTTGCAAAAAAAATACATGTTACAAATAAAGGTCAAAGACAGCTGTCATTTTAGTCTAGCATATTATAAATTAGAGTATAATTAGCTCTGCTACAGGCCAAATTGCACTCCTATAGCAATGTTCAAAGGCGATGCATTACTTTGAGTAGTACAATGGCTGTAAGATCTGTATCAGTTCTTAATGGTTTAGATAACTGTATATGGACTTAGGTACGTTACATACAATTTTTAAAGATTATTTTATTATTAAGGTGTATTGGAGTATAAAATTTTAATTTGTTTACTTGTTTTCTAGATTAAAGTCACATACGACGCACAACACTAGTGAAATTACTCAGTGTTGAAAGTCCTTCAAATAATTCTCCCTCTATCTGAAGGAAAATGTGTAAAACTCTCACCAATTTAAAACTTGTAATGATTATAATGATAAGGTGGATTACAATGATTTAATTTGCTATCAATTAATCGAATATTTGATCTAGAATCAATATCTTTTACATTATTTTCGAAGCGACGATTGACAACGATGTTTGCGAAATTGCTACAGGGAGTCTGGGATCCTTTATCAGTTTTTCCCTGTGAGGAAATGTTTTTAACCCTGTTAGCAACCCTTAAACGTCAAAATAAAATTGCAATTTCGTTCATAAAGATAGCTTTAATAACCATACCCTTTAAAAACATCAAATTTTAGGAGAATACAAGCGAATTCTCGCGAATCGATTGAGAAAACATAATTTTTAAACTACATTAAATGCGAAGATAAAATCTCAACAAGTTGGCTAAAGATAATTTTAATTAATAACTATCTGATATTAGGGTACTAAACTGATAGCGATCTTTTAAACGATAATTTATTTACTATATAATATGTAGGTACGAATTCACTTTTTGTAGATTTTATCGTTATTTTTTACCAAATGGAATAGAAATGGCAATGTGTAGAACGTGTTTATCTAAAAAGGATCTAAAACAAATATTTCCAGATAAGAATCTTATAAGTTTTCGCAGCAAACAGCTCTATTTAGTATGTGGAATCAAGGTAAACACTCATTGGTTAAAGCAACGATAAAAAAAAACATTTGAAATGATCGATTTTATCTATGAGGAAATACAGAAAGAAATAGTTAATGGGATGGTCGTTTAATTTCGAGTTTATTAATGTATTAAGAACATTTACTTGTCCATGTATTTTTTTAAAAAGCTAAATAAAAGAAAATATTAAATTTTTTGTATGTTTGTTACGCTTTCACGCTAAAACAGATTCACGGATTTGGGTGAGATTTGGCACATGGGTAGGCCATGACCTGGATTAGGACATAGGATATTTATTATTACTTTTTATCCCTATATTCTCACGGGATCGAGACTTTGCGGGGCGCAGCTAGTTTTAAATAAATTAGTGCCTCGGTGGTCTAGTGGTCGCAGGCGCTACTATTAAGCATGCAGTCCTAGGTTCGATTCCCAGCTCGGACAAAGATCTTGGTTTTTCCATCTGGGATTTCTCAGTAGCAGCCCGGAATCTGAATTTGTGCCCGGTTGATGGCAATAGGCTCCCCTGCTATTAGATGGATAGGACTTAAACATTTAACTGGCGAAGTGTGGGTGTACTAGTAAGTACACCATTGATGAGTCCTTCGGGGATTACAGGTGTGATGATGTGTCATATTTTCATTTTTTCAGATCGAGTCTGATGATGGCCTAACACAGCTAATATGCGAATCATGTCTAAATCTAGTCAATGGAGCTTTGAAACTAAGAGAATCAAGTTCAAAATCAGAAGAAATACTCAAAAAATCATTCAAAACAATAAAAACCGAATCTGACCACAATGATAGTCAAATATCGAATCAATCAGAAATTACAACTGTTCAAAACGATATTAACAAACGGAAAAATAAAAAACAAAGGCAAATTTTAAATAGAGAAATAAAAAAAAGTAAAAAAAATAAGTCTAAACCCGAAAAAGTTCTTAAAAAAAAGAGTTTTGGTATCAAAAAAGATAGCAATGAAATTAAAAATGAATTCTCAGTCAGAATCGAAGATTATGAATCAAGTAATGATTCTGATTTCATGAATAACTTCTTAATTAATGATTTAGATTCTATTAAGAGTGATTATGATACAAATATTTGTATAGAGGACTTGGAATCCAGCGACAGTCTGGACCAGGATTTTAAGACGATGATTAAAAATGAATCTAAGGATTTTAATCAAATAAACTGGGATTTGAAAGAGAAGGAGTTATTGGAGAGAGAGAGAAGGAAACTTCTGTGTAAGGTAGTATTTTTTACATTATTATGATTATATTGGTAACTCAGAGAAGAGGCCTGCCGCCTGTGTATTAAATATCTCACTGATGGTGGCGCGAGTGTTAGATCATTTGGTTCCCTACAAAATGGTTGAGCTTACGTTTTTAATATATTTTTCAGGAGCAAGATGCCAAGCTGTTATCATTAGCAGCGATGCCGTACGACAGCGAAGGACCAGTAAGATGTACATTATGTAACAAGGAGATGAGGAACATGCAGAACTTCAAGTGCCATGCTAAAACACATTTTGAACCACAGAATGCTTGTGAAGTAAGTTCATTTTTTTTAGGGTCAAAATCTCCTTGTTTGCCAAGGTTACCCATTTGCTGAGTGCCTGTGCTGTCTGCCTGTCTGTCCTTCCATACAGGGTCAAATAGACGTAGACATGATGAAGATCTATATCTAAACATAATAAAACGAAAAAAAAATTGCCGAGCACTGGGACAGTATAGGATAACAAAAAAAAAAAAAAAATTGGCTCAAGCTTACCCAATAAACATAAACGAAAAAAAAAGGAGTAGGACCTGTATGTAAGGATCGTAGTACCTTCTGTAGTTTCTGCCTACCTCCACGGGAAGAAGGCGTGAGTTTATGTATGTACTAGCTGCGCCCCGCGGTTTCACCCGCATAAGTTTCAATCCCGTGAAAATATCAGAACGCGAAGTATCCTATATGTTAATTCTGATTATTTATTATTAAGGTCTCATTTAAAATGTACTAAAAATCACACCAATAAATGAATTTGAATTTGGTTATTAACCATCTGTGTACCAAATTTCATCCAAATCCATTCAGTAGTTTTTGCTTGATAGAGTAACAAACATCCATCCATCCATACAAACTTTAATAATAGTAGGATAGATATAGAAATACTATAATATTTCAGGAATGCGGCAAGAAGTTTGTGAATCCTAGTCATATGCGATACCATCAGCAACGCGTGCATGGTCGCAGGAAACGGCTGGCTTGCAGCAAGTGTTCCTACAGGGCTGTAGACCCTCTGCAGTTACAGGTAAACTATGTGCAAACATTTTCACACCGCACTTTCGACCTTGCTAAGTAAAGAAAGCTTTTCATATGAATATGAACACAATTTGCACTTTGATAAAGTTCATATTCGCATGTAACGCCTTCACATTCGCTTATACGATATTGAACTTTATTGTCATGAGGATAAGACATATCATATTCTTTTGAAACGCTTAGGTACTTTATTTTGTAAAGTCGCCAGCCATATTTCTGATTGTTTAATTTGTAGATGGACGAGCAACTAGAACGAATTCTTTCTTGACATTACAAACAAACACTTCAATTTTATTTATTTGTACAGATGTCTGATTGAGCTGGACACATCTGCCGCATGTGACAATAATTTTGATGACATTGATCTAACGAGTAAGGGTCAGTTCACACCGAGACGCTACGCTGCGCGCACACTTTAAAAGAGTGACTCAAAATATACTTTATTTTCTACACGTAAAGGTACACATTGCATTGTGAGAGTTCAGAATACGTTGCGCGGTGCAGTAGGTCGTTTTAAAGTGTGCGCGCAGCGTCGCGTCGCGTCGCGTCTCGGTGTGAACTGACCCTAAGCTGTGTTATTCTGTCCCCCGAACTGTTCACGTGCGTCAGGTTCGTTCACGTACTCTGTTCGCGCTAAATTCTTGTCGTCCGAACTCTGCCTTACGCTGCCCTATTCATAGAATCTTGGAATCCTATAATTCAAATTTCATTGATATATTTGCATCTTAATTGTAATCTCCTTTATTTCATTTAAATACCTACAAATTACATTTTTAAATATTTTTATAAACAAAAAGATAAAAAAACATTTAAAAATATAAAAAATAGTAGCCCACCGGTATCGGGAACAGGGTCCAAGCTACCGGCGGTCAGGGCTCCAGAGAGAGGAACCTCCTGACAATGCGAGCCGTGTCCAGAAGTGCATCTTATTATTATTATTTATTTATTTATTGCATAGTTTAAGTAAATGAACTTGTTTCTGATGATTTGGTTATGTAACTATAGCTAGCCTTATAGTAACTTATTTATTAATTTCAAATTATTTGTTAATTTTGGTAATGCTGGTCGTGGCAACCTGATCTTTTAATATGTCTTATCTGCAGATAATGCAGTGGACTGTAACATTACTACTTAAAGTTTTGTTAACCTTATGTATTATGTTGTAGTTGTTTATTATCCCTTAATAAATAAAAAAAAATGCCAGACGACCAATGGGCCAAACTTACGACCCAATGGGCCCCTCTTAATGGCAAGCGACATCGCGGCAGGCCCAGACGGAGCTGGCGGGATGAGCTGGACTCCTTCAGCAGGAACTGGTCCTTAGCAGCTTTAAACAGAGAGAAGTGGAAGGAGGAAGGTGTTTGCCCAGCAGTGGGACATCACAGGCTAATAATAATAATAATAGGTGTGTGATACAAGCCTTCCTTTAGATACTTTCTCTCCCCCTGGTCGTCGTTAGGGCATTTTAAATTAGTTGCTCCATTTAATATGTGTTTTATGCCAGAACCACGAGCGCGCAGAGCATACGGGGGAGAGACCATACACGTGTGACGTGTGCGGCGACACGTTCAGAATGAGAGCCAACATAGCGCAGCATATGAGGAAGCATTTCGGTGTCAGAAACTTACAGGTAGGATTGAGTGATCTTTTTTTATTTCGTGACAAAATGTGATTGTACATTTAGTCAAAAATAGTCAAAGCTACACAGCCTAAGGCAAAAACTTTGTCACTCTCAAGGGTCCTCAGCCAGGTAAATTAAATTATATAGATAATAATCCCCCCAACCGATTTCAACAAAGATTAGCCAGGTTCGCAGGAGATATAGTACACAGGTGCACTCTCCGTCCGATGGGGAGGCGACCCGACACGACCAGAGAGAGATCAGGCTCAGGACCAATGGCTTTTTTTTTCTGGGAAATCATCATATGACTTCTCCCGCTCTGGGCGGAGCGAGAGGGCGTGTCAGACTTTTACTGAGTAAAACCCACCCGTGTTCCTTCAGTTGCCTATTGCCAGGGGCCACGGTATCTCTTTCGAACAGGACCAACGGCTTAACGTGCTTTCTGAGGCACGGGGTATCACACCACCTACTTCCAAACTCCGGGCTGCTACTGAGAAATTCCTAATGGAAAAATCCAATAACACTCCCCGACCTGGGAATCGAACCCAGGAGCCTATGCACAGCAGTCGCGCTTGCGACCTCGAGCCCAACGGGGCAGTCGCGCAATGGCGTAGGTACTGCAAACAAGAAAAAAAAATGGAAGAACTCTCTAAAGTCCATTCTTATCCTTGTTCCGAATTGATGATATCAACTTTATGCTAGTGTCAATCAAGTTGATTTTAAATTGACTGGTACTATTAAAAAAGTCATATATGTTGAATTGTAGCGCAAACTGAACCTTATGTGTTGGTATTAAAGTTGTTTTTTCAAATGTGTATTTGCAATTTAGTTTTTTTCACAAATTTGGAAAAAACTAAATTGCGAACGCAGAATAGGCACGCACTTATATAATTATCTTCGGCATGTCTAGAACAAAAAAATCTACCAACGGCGTGGTGGATTACGGCCCACTCCCCCACTCCCTGTCCCTAGAGGAGGCCTGTATCCCAGCAGTAGGAACATTATAGGCAGATTATGCTATGCACGTGGTCTGCGACAAATAAACCGATTTTTCTTTCTCTCTTTTTCTTTACATAACTATCTACTTTAGCGTATTTTTTTTTAAACGTTGCCCCGCACTAGGAATTCCTCCTGTATCGTGGATGCGTTTACAAACATTTAAACTCACATACACAATCAGCCAGACGCGGAACAACTACCTGAAGGCAATACAAATATTTGTTCCGTGCGGGAATCGAACGCGCGACACGCAGCGCAGCAGTCGATCGCTCAGCCGCTGCGCCACCAACCGTGTCGTCGTAAGTTCATTTTTGAGTGACCATATGCAAGAAAAGGTCCTAAATTGTGCAAAGGAATTTGCACTTTGTAACGTATGATATTGAGTTTGAAGTTGCATGCTAAGATTCTGAATTTCTTAAATAATTTTGTTTCAGTGCGAGCGCTGTCCCGCCATGTTCCGCAGTCGTTCGGAGCTCACTGGCCATCAGAATAGAGTACATTTCCTTATATACACCTACCTGTGTTATCTATGTCCTGAGACGTAAGTATATAACAATACTACAGAAGACTGCTGTAAATTAGCTTTAGCCCAAAGGGCAACATTCACAGACCGCCCGTCGTCTTTGCTAATTTGAATGTTAACATTACTTGTATAGTATTCATGTTTATATTTGAATGAAACGCTTGCTCACATTCGCTTATAAGAAATAGTAACATTATTGGCATAAAATTAGGTTAATGCTGTGACCGCACGGTGACCAAGGATAGGCCAAAGAAACCAGGGTCGTCCAAAAGCGCGCTGAGTTGACGATATCGTTAATGTCGCGGGACACACCAGGGGGTCTACTACGAAGTGCAAAGTGCGAATGATCGGATCGGACCGATACATGGCCGGACCGAATATTATTGAAAAATGCGAAAAAAGTTCGGATTGGCTTAGTTGGGTCGGGACCATAGTCAATATTCGAAAGAGTGTAGGAGTGTAGGATTGGGATCAACCGAACCAAATAGTAACTTCATAGCAGGAAACGGCCGAACATTCGGCCGATACCACTTCGGAGTAGACCCCCTGGACGCACGGAACCGGGAAGTATGGCAGAAGAAAGGGAAGGACCCAGCAGTGAGTGATTCCGGGCTGAAGAAATTAGGTTAATTTTTATATGGAACGGTTATTTGACTTAGTTGTGTGAAAGTGCGACCTGTGAATCTCGCTCTTGAACTATGGTCGTGATAATCAAATAGTAATGGAGGCAAAGAAACTCAAATATTACCCAAAGTCCAGCCACCAAGCACAAAATCTCTCTCACACACACATACACACAAAACATAGCAAACACACACACATACACATGAACACAAACCACTCAAGAGCATGCATGCACTAAATTCATTCATTTTTTACGTTATTTTAATATTATAACATAAATTGTTAATTTCCATAAACGGGTGAAGACACTGACTCCTGTAACACAGGTGTCAGTTCCACCTAGCACAGGAGTCAGGGCTACAAATTAAAATGTAACACCTATACATGTCAATAAAACTTTATTATTATTATCTTACAGGTGGCAATGAATTCGCATTCTAGTTAATGTGACTATAAAGCGTGTAAAAACACTAGGGTTTTAGTTAATGAGATAAAAAATATAACTACCTCGTTGAAATTGTGGCCGCAAGCGCTAATGCTGAGCATGAGGTTCTGGGTTCGATTCCCAGGTCGGGCAAAGTGTTACTGGGTTATTCCATCTGTGGATTTGTACCCGGTTGATGGCAATAGGCTCGCCCCCTATTACATGGGACTTAAACATAACTGGCGAAATGTGGGTGTACTGTAGGTACACCTCTGCCTAACCCTTCGAGGAAAGCAGGCGTGATGTTATATTGAGTCTATCATTCCAGGTACAAGCGTCCAGCCTCAGTGAAGAAACATCTGCTGAACATACACGGAGTGCCCAGGAATCAACAGCTACCCATCAAATGTATTAAAACCAGGAGAAGGTAACTATGGGAAATGAGAAAAATATTTGTTTACAGTTAATTTGGCACTTCGAGTTTTCTAAAAAGTCCGGCTTCGTCTGTGGCTTTGTAGAGCGTCGTCTCTTCACTTATACCTGGGTGACGTCTCTTTCTACTGCTCGATATTAAGAGCGTCAGGTGGTACACCTTTTTTTTCCGGATGGGAAATCATCAAATGACCACTCCCGCTCTGGGTGGAGCGGAAGGGAGTGTCAGACTCTTGCTGACTAAAACCCACCCATGTTCTTTCCTTTGCCCTTTATGTTCCGGGGTAGCGGTAACCCTTTCGGACAATCCCGCTGACCCGGTAGGCTTCGGCCCTAAGGGGCCCCTCGAATTATGCTGACATCTCTTTGAGGCGCGCGTGGAACACTTACGCGCCGTCCGGCACGGGCCTGGTCCTGATCGAGCGGTGAGCTACCCATTGCTCTCCGCCCGCAGGCCCGCGCAGGTGGTACACCTTGTGTTGTCATCTGACATTATGCTGAACTGAGGCCCTTTTGGCATTGTAATCTTTGTTTTCTGCTTTATAGTTTTTTTTTTATTAGCCGTTAATGTCCCACTGCTGGGCAATGGCCTCCCTACTCTCTTTCCACCTCTCTCTGTCCAGAGCTGCCAAGGACCAGTCTTTATGAAAGGAGTCCAGCTCCTCCCGCCATCTCCGTCGGGGCCTGCCGCGATGTCGTTTGCCATTAAGCGGGACCCACTGGGTCGTATGTTTGGCATTGTTCGTCTGACATGCGGCAGATGTGGCCAGCCCAATTCCATTTATGCGTGGCAGCTTTCCGAGTGACATCAGTTATTTTAGTGGTGGAACGGATTGTTGTATTCTTAACCCGGTCCACAAGTTTAACACCCAGAATACTCCGTTCCATAGCTCTCTGGAAAACCTCGAGGGTGGACCTGTGCTGAATTGTCAAAGACCATGTTTGAGAACCATACGTCAGGATGGGAAGAATACACATGTCGATGAGTCTTCTCTTGAGGGATAGAGGAAAAACGCCCTTCATTAGATCTTTCATGGCCCAATAGCTCTTCTAGGCATTTTCGGTGCGTCTTGCAACTTCTTTGTTTTGTCTTGCCTGGAAAGAGACGTAGTTATAAGGCATATATAGTTACATATAGTTTAGTTAATATATGTAAAGAACAATGGCAGCCACCCATACATTAATTTAGCTGAGATTTAATTCTTGCGTCTTTAAATGAAAAATATCTTGTTTAACTCGGCGTCAACTTCTGAATTAGTTTGTGCAAGAATTTTTGTTCGAGAAGTCCGAGAATAATAGAAATTCAGTCATGAACTTTTGTAGGTTATGTTTATGGTTAGCGTTGCCCGGATAAACCCGGACATAGGTAGGCTTTCTGATTGCCTGTCCAGCCAAAATAAACGGTGTCTGGCTTGTCCGGCTTTTGTTAGGCTTTTTACATTTCGCAAACGAGCGAGCGCCGATGACTGATTATGACAATAATCAAAAAAGCTTGATTTTACATACAATTTTTTTGTCGTACCTAATAATACTGAGACACAAAATCCTCAATAATGTAGGGTGTCTGGCCTTTCTACCCAAATGTCCGGCCAAACTCTGTCCGGCTATTAGGTTTGGCGACCTGGCAACCCCATTGAACAATCAACAGTTGTCAAACCAAGACTTTATATTTTTTTCGACTTGGGATAATAGTCTTTTTGCCAGTCATTAATTGAAAGTAATTAATTTATTTTTACACCACAATATTTTTACCTCCCTACAAAGAACACTTCCACTTATAAATAAACGTTATTGTTAATTCATTTACTCCTTTTTGTTACAACAACAAACTAAAACTGATTTTATTACAATAATACTGTACTTACTGTCACTTGGCAGAATAAATACAAAATGGCATCACTAATTGTCAATGAAAAAATCAAATAACTTTCATTTAAAATAATTTTTTTATCCGGAGTTAACTAGGTAATGTGATACTTTGAAAAAACGTAGAAAAATAATAGAACTGCCTTCGTATATAAGTCACTTTTAGACGCTCAAATTAAAGTCAGCTAAGCTTTCGCCATTGTTCTTTAGTTTATGGTGCATTTATTTTGCTGTAATGCCAAAAAACGCATTTTTCTTTCTTTATCTCGGTATATTTTTAATTTTGACGATAACAGTAACTAAAGTAAAAAAAAAAAATCTATGGTTTTTTTTTTGGCCTGTGTTGTGTGAAAGTTATAGGCTGATTATGTTATGTTATTATAGAGGTATGAGGAACAGGGTGTAAAGTTCACTCATCCTCCATAGAAAAGGGAGGATCCTCCGACCAGACGGGTGTTGTCTGGCGGGCAATTGCCCAACTACTGATGTCGGGAAGTTTGTATGTATGCTAATTGCGCGGTAAACTCTGCTTGCGAGATGCAGGATTTGCGTGACGTCAGTATGACGCGTTGTTCGCTTGTGGCGTTATAAATACCGCTACATTATATTTATTTATGATCACACAAAACAAGTGAAAACTTACGACTGGAGTCGAGTATACCCGATTCAGTTTTTGCTCACTGTTCAGAAAGAGCGCAGAGTGCGCCTAGTGAAGTTATTACTTGAAAAAATTGGGGCGAATTTTAAATTTAAACAGACACAAAAAGAAATGGTTTCTGTGGTATTGCCTAACGCCATCTTAGGCATAATGAGCCAGGGAATGTTCCCACTGCTGGGACACAAGCCTCCTCTCGGTGAGGTGGTGGATGGAGTGGGTCGTAATCCGCGTGCCCAGTGCGGTTTGGTAGATGTCACATGTCTTCGAATTTTTGGTTCTAGGACATGCCGGTTTCCTCACCATGTTTTCCGTCACTGTTTTGAGAGCAGTGGTGATGAAATATTTTACACAATCTAAACGCCACAATCTGGAACCTACGGCCTAAAACTCGAAAGATGCAGACGTTTCCACTTGGCCACCACTGCTCCAAAAAACGCCATCTCTTCATCTTAATTAAGCCACTCAGTAAAGAGTACTTTTAAGACTGTTACTACAATAATTTTATTTCTTTTCCTTACTAGAAGCTGTGATAAGAGCGACTAACTTCAACAATAACTCCTCGTGAAACGGTACGTCCTGGGAAGTACACACCACACTAAATATTTACTGACAAGCATTGCTGTTTCCGCGAGATTTGCCATAGGGCTATGGAACGGAGTACTCTGGATATCCACCGTCCATCTGTTCCATCACAAAGATAACTGATGTCACTTGAAAGCTGCCACGCTAAAATGGAACTGGGCTGGACACATCTGCCGCTTGTCAGACGAACAATGGGCCAAACTTACGACCCAATGGGTCCCCCTTAATGGCAAGATGGAGATGGCTGGAGCTGGAGTCCTTCAACAGGAACTAGTCCTTAGCAGATTTGAACAGAGAGAAGATGAAAGAGACTAGGGAGGTCTTTGCCCTGCAGTGGGCAGCTGGATCAAGGGCTTGATTCAGAAAGCGGTACTTCTGGACACAGCTCGCATTGTCAGGAGGTTCCAATCTCTGGAGCCCTGACCGTCGGTAGCTTGGACCCTGTTCCCGATACCGGTGGGCTACTATTTTTTATATTTTTAAATGTTTTTCTTATCTTTTTGTTTATAAAAATATTTAAAAATGTAATTCGTAGGTATTTAAATGAAATAAAGGAGATAATAATTGCTGTTTGACGAGACCCAATGAGTGTGAATGTGAACTCACAGGCACATGCCATGAACTAACTACTAGCAAGAATCTGATCTCATATAAAAGTTGTATTTAGAGAGTTAATGACTATAATAATTAATAAATAAATATGATTAAAAAAAAAACGCACTTTTACTAAATTATAATTTGATGGGCAAAAGGTATAACTCTGCTTGCGCGATGCAGGATTTTGCGTGACGTCAGTGTGATGCGTAGTTCGCATGTGGAGATGTAGATGGCGCCACAAGTTCATCGGCTGTATTGTATTTTCTTGTGGAGAACATTAGGTCCTCCATCAAGCTGTGTGTAACATTTGATAATCAACCCCCAATTTAGATTCTTGTGGCTAACAGCCGCATGGTTCGATCGATCAGGTTAAGCAACGCTTGCCGCGGTTGGTCTGTGGATGGGTGACCATCTTTACATACCGAGCCCCCTCCGTGCCTCAGAAACCACGTTAAGCCGTTGGTCCCGGCTGTCATTCGTGAATCTTTGATAGTCGTTATGGGTCGTCTGAAGCCCGAAAGTCTGACAACCAGTCTTACCAAGGGGTATCGTGATACTCAGTCACTGGATTGTGGAGGTCAGATAGGCAGTCGCTCCATGTAAAATACTGGTATTCAACCGCATCCGGTTAGACTGGAAGCCGACCCCAACATAGTTGGGAAAAGGCTAGGCAGATGATGATTTGATAATCAAGCCCTGCAGTATCAAGTTTCGTGATAATTTTCAACACCAATAGCTAGGGTTAACATAAATAAAACGCTCTATAAATATTGTGTACATATCGTATTTATTAGGTAGTGAAGCCCTAGGGCTCCAGGGCTCTAGGGCTCGTCCGAGGGCGCTAGCACGGCGCCGCTATACGCGAGGTCCCAGTAGTGTTCCACGCGGTGCTTCTGGAAGTGTTCGCGAGCCTGCTTCTCAGTTGGCATCACCTGAAGAAAGAAAAAAAGTATAAGTTTCGACTTAGTGCGCATACACACGAGTGACACGCGACGACACAGGCAACTGCAACCGCCGACGCGTGTCTGCGACAGTCGTCGACAACGTACGAGTACGGTGCTCGAAATAGACGAGCGGCATGTTGTCGTTGTCGCCAAAAACTGTCGCGTAGTTTAACTTAAATCTTCTTAAACTTAGAAACCAACCGGAAACAGCGTTCCTGACACCTGTCAGTTTCAAACAAACGAACACGTGTTAGTGTTTTTTGGAACGAAGTTCTCTAACGCTTCTTCCGGTAGGAGTAAATTGGTAGAAATCAATCACGTAACGAAATAGCGTTATTCCCCCTCGACGTGACTTTCTTTAATTTTGAGGGAGATACTTTTCATGGTTTTCGAGGGTGCCAAAGCCGACAGCAAAATCAAAATGAAAAACCACAACGCGTTTTAAATTCACACTTTCTATCTCTCTCTTTCTCTTATATATGAGTGTGTGTGCGTGCGAGTATCGCATAAGGAACTTTGTTCCTAAAGGAGACCCCCGACCGCACACTTTTTTTTAAAAACAGTTTCCTGTTTTTAAAGCGTGAAAATGTATCTAAACCATCATAACTTGGCCAGGCTGAAATGTTGGGCGCAATGTTATGCTATGCTACGCTACCTTAAACTTGATCTCTCCGAAGGCTCGCTGCTTGACCGTCCCCTCCCACACCAGGTTGCAGGTGTTGGGCACCTCGTTGCCGTCCGTGTCTTTGATTGTGTCTTCTTCCCATTTGATGCGGTGCAGCATTAACCTGTAAAGGTAAACATGTTTATATTAGGGTTATACAAACTATGCCTCTCCTAAGGTGGACCCACGACCTTTTGAAGGCCGCAGGAACCCGTTGGATGCGAGAAGCACAAAACCGGTCGAAGTGGTGGTGCTTGGGGGAGGCCTATATCCAGCAGCGGACGTCTTTCGGCCGAAATGATGACGATACAACTATAGGGGATCTACAATTGATGGCCACCTCACGAAACCGATTCTCCGATTAACTGAACCATCAGCTGCGTAAATACTTATTAGTGACGATGAATCCAGGCAGGCACTTTACTTTATGTAAATAATTGCATCACCACTGCTCTCAAAACGGTGAAGGAAAATATCGTGAGAAAACCGGCATGTCCTAGAAGCAAAAATTTGAAGACATGTGACATCTACCAATCCGCACTGACCCGCGTGGTAGATACAGCCCATTCCCTCTCACAAAGAGGAGGCCTGTGTCCCAGCAGTGGGGACATTATGGGCTGCTGATGATTATGCTGTGAGAATGGAAGCCGACCCCAACATAGTTGGGGGGCAGCGTGTGATGACGACTGACCTCTTGTACTTGGCGTGTTGTTTCGGTCCGCCCTCCACGACCACAATGCAGCACCCCCTGTGCAGCACGACGCTGCCTGTCATGTGGAGTTGTTGCGCGTTCGCTTCGACCTTGAACTTGGCTGAGGCGCACTCGAAGAGGTCTTTTACTCTGTAAAAGAATAATTAAAGTGTTAAGATATCGCATTCTGTTTGGCAACGTCGCAAAAACCTGTCAAATGTTTTGCTGTTTTCATTAATTTTGAAATATGGCTAGCGAAACTCCGCAGACGAGATGAGTATCGATATGTAAACATGATAAAACAAAAAAGTTAAAATAATTTTGATGTTTTTTTTTTATGGGATCGTCGACCGCGAGTAATGTAGTCACTTTGAAATATGGTAAAAAAACAGGGTTTTTTTTTGGGTAAACTTCACAGGCGTGATGGGTACTGATATCTAAATCTTATCCTTCAAATAATAAAACTATGAGCGGTCGTTGACCCCAAAAAAAAACTTCAAAACTTTATCATATTTTATGGCGCTTAGATGTCGATACCCATTACGTCTGCAGTTTCACTAGCTAATTTAATTTGATCCTGTATAGTGCACTAAAATATTAATTATGAATTTCAGTGATAACTCTGGATTATGTGTAAAAAAAGAGCATTTGGAAACATACAATTTAGAGATTATTTTTTACTAAATATAGAAGAATTTAAAGCGGATATTTTACCTGTAAACTGCAACGTGAACTCCCATCGTCGTATCTTCTCTGATTTTTCTGTCCACCTGAAATTAAACCAAGATAAATATTGAATTATTTGCAAAAAAAAAAAAAAACCCTAAAAAATTGCTGGCCAAATTTTATTATGTATGCATTTTAATGCGAGACGGGCAGACAACATTGTTGCCATCGCGGGCAAAACCTGGATGAGGCTGGCACAGGAGCGTGGGGATTGGCACAAGGACAGGGAGGCCCAGCAGTGGGTGAAGTCGGGCTGTGGGTGATGATGATGCATTTTAAAGGAGAAACGCACCTTCTCTCTCTTCTGGTCCTTGGTAAGGGCGCGCGCCTTGTTGGCTTCAAGATGCGTCTTCTGTCGCTTGGCGATCTGCTCGCGAACCTTGGCTTCAATGGCAGTGGGGTCCTGCACAGCCTCCGTGCCGAGAGCACGCATCAGGTTTGATATCCTGGGAAGAAGTAAGTAGTTAGAGTATGTCACGAGGTCGGTTTTGGAAACCTGTTTTTTTGTTTGTTTTATCGTCATTATATATCTATTCGCTTCAGCATAGCTGTTCACAGCCACTCGATACGCTTCCGTACCGTATCGGACATCCATCGATGTTATCGCAGGAGTCCTGTAAACGCTGTTCACAAGTCCAAAACTCGAAAATTTTTGTCAGTTTAAATGAAATAGACAACCGCTATTCTCTCAAAAGCTGTTTGCTGTGGGGGGAAAGGCAATCGAAATGTGTCATTTTCTATACGATAGCCTGTCGGATGGTTGTGAATTGCATCTCGCAGGTCAACTTAGGAGGTTGTCAGACGTCGCGGGGGAGTCTAACGAACTTCCACGATCCCCACTCAGGCCCCCCAGCGGGCCTGAGTGGGGATCGTGGAAGGCGGACAAGTTCTCATAATCCCCGGTCCAAATGTGAACACCGGGGTGTTTTTTAGTCGGTAAGAGTTTGACAGACCCGGAGGACATCCATGAGGATTTTCCAACCAGAAAAAAAAAACAAAACGAGATTGTCGGCTACTTCACCGGGCTATCCTATGGATACCCTTATAAATTTCGGCATCCAGACAGGGCGTGAAGTTTCCCTAGCTAACTAAGTTTACAAACATGTTCAAAAAAATCCTTAATATTATAGAAATTATTTTCATTCGCCATTTATATAATTTAATTTTGAATAACCTTCTATTAAATATTTTTAATACATTAGGTAATTGTGACGTCTACAAGGTCAGTTACGCAATCGCTGTATGTAAAATACTAGTATTCAGCTGCACCCAGTTAGACTGGAAGCTGACCCCTACATAGTTGGGAGTTGGCTCGGCAGATGTGAGTTACCTGAGCTTGGGTTCTGGCGGCGCTTCCAGCCCGAGTCTCACTTTCTCCTGTTCTTCCTTCCACGCCTCCCTGCGACTCTGACGGCGGAGCTTCTTCCTCTCCTTCTTCGTGAGGAACACTGGCATGTATGTCGGCTTCAGGGGCTCGGCTGAGGACAAACAGATATTAAATTAGACTAACGGACACGTTTGCCGAATGTCGAACGAGTCATGGAACAGCGCTGGGGCTCTGTCTCGCATAGGGGCGTAGCATTATGCTGAGCGATGGCCATTTTGAGTGGATGTGACGCATATTTTCCCCCCAACTAGTTATTTTTGTGTTTGTGTTATTCTCTGCGCCATTTTTATCTAAACTAATAGTATAAAGAGAAAAGATGTGATTTTTAGGGTTCTGTATCCAAAGGGAAAAAACGAAACCCTATTACTAAGACTCCACTGTCCGTCTATCTGTCTGTCTGTCTCCAGGCTATATGTCATGAACCGTGATAGCTAGACAGTTGAAATTTTCACAGATGATGTATTTCTGTTGCCGCTTATAACAACAAATACTAAAAACAGAATAAAATTAATATTTAAGTGGGGCTCCCATACAACAAACGTGGTACGAAACACTTCATGCGCGAGTCCGACTCGCACTTGGCTGGTTTTTTTTTGTGTTTGTTTGTTACGCTTTCACACTAAAACCGCTGAACGGATTTGAACAAAATTTGGCACATGGGTAGACCATGACCTGGGGGTCTACTACGAAGTGCAAAGTGCGAATGTTCGAATCGGACCGACACATGGCCGAACCGAATATTATTGAAATATGCGAAAAGTTCGGATCGGCTCAGTTGGGTCGGGACCATAGTCAATATTCGAAAGAGTGTAGGAGTGTAGGAGTGTAGGATCGAGACCGACCGAACCAAATAGTAACTTCGTAGCAGGAAACGGCCGAACATTCGGACGATACCACTTCGGAGTAGACCCCCTGGATTGGGACATAGGGTACTTTTTATCCCGATATTCCCACGGGCACGGCAGCTAGTCGCAACTAAGCGTATTTTCTTTCTCTCTTTTTTTATTAGTATCATCAAGTAGTTTTTTTTAAAGTATAAACTTAAAAAGAAAAAAAAAAATCTTATTTGACAGAATGGTGCGGTAATGACTAATTATTATGAATACGCTTCAGAAAGATAGCTGCTGCTCTGCACGTACTGATAACCTCTTAACTAACAAATTCAGTCAGAGTCAGACTAGGTATTCATTCGACTTCTCCTCACTTTTTATTTTATATCATTTACAGAACATACAGGCAGTGTATAGACACACCCCGGTCCCTGATACCATGGATTAAGCATCAGGATTGGTCATCGGTTATTTAAAAAAAAAATCGCTTTTCAGTTCATTTTTACAGCGTAGAATTGCACTTTTCTATAAAACAGCAATTTTTTTTTTGTTAACCGACCAACAATTTCTACGTTAGTCTAGAATCATATGCTGAATTCATGATTACAGTTTGCGCGTCGGTGTCCCTGCCACCCTGTATACAACAACCAGACAGCCAGGCTTACTGTGTGGTATCATGTTACCCAGTAACTGGGATGTGGAGGTCAGATTATAGTATATCAACTGCCATTAGCTGCCTGCCTTTTCCCAACTATGTTGGGGTCGGCTTCCAGTCTAACTGGAAGCAGCTGAGTGCCAGTAATTTACTTGGAGCGACTGCCTATCTGACCTCCACAACCCAGTTACTGGGTAATACGAAACCTCTTGGCTAGATTGGTTGTCAGACTTTCGGGCGGACGACCCGTAGCGACTGTCAAAGATCCACGAATGACAGTCGGCACCAACGGTTTAACGTCCTTCCGAGGCACGGAGGGGTCTTGGTGGTCACCCATCCACGGACCAACTGCGGCAAGCGTAGCTTAACCTGATCGATCGACCTGTGTGGCTGTTATTAGCCACAAGACAAATATAGAAAATCAGATATATTACCGGTGGTAAAAAACCCGTGGCAGTTAAGAGATGACCAGTCCCCACTGACGGCACCCGTTCACGAACATGACGCATGGATCATCACCATTCAGCTCAATCGACAGAAATAATAATAAATAAGAACCTCGTGAATGCCGAGAAAGATAAACAAATCAAGTATCTTGACTTGGCTCGCGAGGTTCTCGACATGTGGCATGTGAACTCAGCAACCATTGTGCCGATAGACGTGACAGCCAATGGGTTAATAGCCAAGAGCCTCGACCAACACCTGAGGAGGCGCTCGATGGGCAGCTGGATCAAGAGCTTGATTGAAAAAGCGGTACTTCTAGACACGGCTCGCATTGTCAGGAGGTTCCTATCTCTCTGGAGCCAAGATCGCCCGCCGGTAGCATGACCCTGTTCCCGGTACCGGTGGGCTACTATTTTTTTATATTTTTAAATGTGTTTTTGTTTATAAAAAAATTTAAAAATGTAATTAATAAGTACTTAGATGAAATAAAGGAGATAATAATAAAATTGTTTATTACCACAAAGGTCAAGTACTTTGCACCGTATACACATTAAAGTTCTTAATTTAGCATTAGGTAGATAAGTACAATAGGGTCAACCCTGTCCCCTAAACTAGGCCAGGCCTGTATCTCAGGGGGCAGTGCACGGCTATAGGGTATGCTTATATAATGCTACTAGCTGCGACCCCCCGGTTTCACCCGTATAAGTTTCGATCCCATGGGAATATCGGGATAAAAAGTACCCTATTGTTAATCCTGGTTATAAACCATCTGTGTGCCAAATTTCATCCAAATCCTTTCAGTAGTTTTTGCGTGAAAGAGTAACAAACATCCATTCATCAATCCATACAAACTTTCACGTTTATAATATTAGTAGGGTTGTGGCAGACGATGTGACAGACAAACTTATCTACATTTATAATAACGACTACTAAGAAATAATATCATTCAATACTCAAGTCAACATGCAGAGATAAACAGTGTTTATATATCGGACAGTAACTCATCAATCGTCTCTCAACTACTATTACAGTCGATATACTATCATAATAATAAAAATAACACAGTGTTCTAAGTGATAATAGTGAAAAAAAAGGAAGGTGGTCACAAAATACTACCGATATAACCTCAAAAATATTACGTCAAAAAAATGGAAAAAATACGCAGTGATTTTTCGTGAAGTATTTTCCAACAAAAAGATTTTTAATAACCTCAAAAATATTGAGTTAAGAAAAAGCAAACTAAAATAAAAATACAAGTGATATTTCATAAAATATTTCCATAAAAGTCTTCATTCAAAATGTTAATAATTTATATCCTACTGGGACTCAGTATGACAATAGCACACAGCGACTATGGAGTATCGTTTCGGGCACAAAATTTCGATGAAACAGTTCGAGATATAGACAAGGACGTGATTATAAACCATCGACGAGTAAAGAGGTTTGTCACGGGGTATGTTGCACCGCAAAACGTTACCAACAAACCAACATGGGGTAATTTGAATATCGCAAGAAATCATACAACATTTACTGAACCATCGAATAACAGAAAAAATTTTGAACGGAGTTTCTTAAATAACGATACTCGTTCGAGTAATCACGCAACAGGTATTTATCCAGGACAACCCGGGTATGTGGAACCGTTAAAAAATCCCACCGGAAATACTCTTGCCAAACTCGGACCATATGGAAATATGACAGATGTAACAGGGAAATACTTCGATCCGGGGCAGAAAAACAATACAAATGCGATTTGGCCCGTTAACCCTAACTCCATTACAGTAAGACCTGGATATAACAACAATGGTAAGAATACGTTTAACGCTACTGGGTATATCGTTCCGGTCAACCCTGCCACACCCGGGCATACGCGTTATCCAGGATATCCTGGGTACCCAGCACCAAATGCCGTTTATCCAGCACCAAATACCGGGTACCCAATTCCGAATACCGGGTATCCAGTGCCGAATACCGGGTACCCAGTACCGAATACCGGGTACCCAGCGTCAAGTACCGGTTACCCAGCGCCGAATACCTGGAATCCAGCACCGACTACCGGTTACCCAGCAACAAATAACCCGGGACAGAACTACAATGCTAATGTGACCAGACCCGTTTATCCCAACTACAACAACATCAACGTCATACCCGCAAATAAAAATAATTTTAGCAATAGCAACCCTTCTGGGTATAACATTCAGCCGGTCAACTCTGTTGCACCCGGGAATAGGCCTACCAATTACCCAGTACCAAACACCGGCTATCCTGTATCTAACACGAGTAATCTAGCACCTAACACGCGATATCCAGCACCGAATACCATATACCCAGGCCCAAATACCTGGTACCCACCACCGAATTCCGTGTACCCAGCACCGAATACCATGTACCCAGCCCCGAATACCTGGTACCCACCACCAAATACCGTGGACCCAGCACCAAATTCCGTGTACCCACCGCCGAATACCGGGTACCCAGTACCGAATACCGTGTACCCAGTACCCAATACCGGGTATCGAGCGCCGAATACCGGGTACCCAGCTCCCAGCGGTTATTTTAATAATACAGCAAGTTTGGAGAATTGTAAATGTAAGCTTCCTAGGGCAAATTCTACAATAACAAAGGAAGAGAGGAGTATGGACGCTTGTATGATCACCTGTAATAATTGTCCAGAGGGTATGAAGATGTCGAGTTTCGGTATGTGCGTCAAAGATTTGGATGATGATGAAGAATAGTCCTGCCAGCAACTTCGTCCGCCCCCTATTTCCTAACCGATGGAAAGGGGGTTTGAAGATTTGTATATGTAGTGTATACCTACTGTCGCGCCATTTTGAAAATGGCGGCCACGCATGATACCTATATAAATCGATAGCTGACATGCATTGATGTCATGATGAACAGAAAACAATAAGACCAAACCCCGTAAAGTGTCACGTTTCCGAGATAATGGCGCCGATTCCCATGTTCCCAAACTATACTAAATTTAAGTTCAGTGCATCTTTTTCTTTCTATTTCATTATGAAAAGGACAGAAGATAAATATTAGTTTAGTCCTGTCAAATTAAGATACTCCATAGACAAGTTTAGACATGATTAAAAAATTGTTTGCTACTAAAAATACGTCAATTTACGTCAGGCGCTGAGTAATTTAACAGGACTAAACTAATATTTATCTTCTGTCCTTTTAAAATGAATAAAAAATAAATGCGTACTTATTTGTCTAATATTTCTGTTTTATTTATTATATCTCTCTTGACTGCCTTGTTGTATGGGATCCTGGGTTCTGGGGGCCTTTAAAAGTCGCTTTCCGTGTCTGTCTCTGTGACCGTTTAGATCTTCTTAACTACACACTGGATTTTCATGTGGACTCTTTATTCCGAAAGGACAATGCTCATGGATGTATGGATTGTTTTTTATAGACTCCTCTTATCGTATATATTCTACAAGTTTTTTTTTTGTAAACAAAACCCGGGTTTCGGAGATTTTCAAAAAATCGAAAAAACCTGAAGACTTGGTACTTTATTTGGTTTAACATGTCATACACGAACGGCCATTATTGCTCTAAAAAAAAATGATAATCGTTTAAATAAAAATTCTATTCTATTTCATTCTTGAAATTTTCAATTTATTAATGTAGAATCGGCAAAGTATAATTTTTTTACATGTTTTTTGAAAGACGTGATCATGACACTTTCCAAGTTCAAATTAATCATATCATTTGAAACGAAACGTCATGTAAAGGGAATACAACAATATCAACACTTTTTTACCTTAAATTAAATTCCCTGTTCAAAAAACTAATCCCTGACGCGTAATTTCGTAAAAAAATATGAAAATAATTACTATAATATTTTGATCTTGATGCATGAAACTTTTTGGTACGACTTTTGGTCATTGTCTTTTATGTGTAAGTATAATAGACTATTAATTAACTCAGAAAAAGCACAGAAATCTTTGTTTTTATATGTTGCCACATAAGTAAATTGACCCGTGCGAAGCAAGGGCGGGTCACTAGTATTATTTTTAATACTGAATATTTAGTCTAGCGGTCGCAAGCGCCACTGCTGAGTTTACGATTCTGGGTTCAATGCCCGGGACGGGGAGTGAGTTGTCCAAAGTCTGAATTTGTGCCCGGTTGATGGCAATAGGCATTATTTCCGAAACCGGCATGTCTTAGAATCAATAATTCGAGGACATCTGCCATCTACCAACCCGCACTGGGACCGCGTGGTAAATTACTGCCCACTCAGCATGGAAGAGTTACTATCGTCATCGAACAATACATCTCACTATTTCTTATTTTGATTGTTGTTTTTTTTTATATATTATCGTATGCTGCACTGGTTGACGTCATCACGTCAACGTCGGCTGTCGCTGAAAACCAGGGGGTCTACTATGAAGTGCAAAGTACGAATGATCGGATCGGACCGACACATGGCCGAACCGAATATTATTGAAAAATGCGAAAAAAGTTCGGATCGGCTCAGTTGGGTCGGGACCATAGTCCACCAAACCAAACCACCACCAAACTACTGAACGGATTTGCATAAAATTTGGAACACAGATGGTTTATAACCAGGATTAACATATATGATACTTTTTCTCCCGATATTCCCACGGGATCGAAACTTATGCGGGTGACACCGCGGGGCGCAGCTAGTATAAGAATAAATATTGCGTTCCAAGCAATTTATAACAATAATAATATTCTGTGGAATTTAAGTTATTATTGTAGTCACACCTCGGTGATAACCCAAGTTCCAGATAAATGTGATTTAGTTTTATTTTACGACTGCGTGGATAACCGACATAAAGTCTATTCAAAGTAATGTTTCAAATTGATGATGTTATTTCAAGTTAAACCAATTTCAACTTTATTATAGTGGAAATTAAGTTGATTTCAGAGTGACTAGCACTATTGAAAAAATTATAAAAATGTTTGAAGTTGTAGCGTAAACTGAACTTTATTGTGTAAGAGTTAAAAGTTATTTTTCCATAAACTCATATTTGTTTACATTTTTGGCAAATACATCGCGAATACAGATGCATTTTTTTTTTTTAATTTGTTTGCCTACCATTTTTATCTATGTCTATACACTAGCTTCTGCCCGCTACTCCGTCCGCGTAAAATTTCTTATTCCCCTATCCCACCCTGTCGCATAGCATCACCTGCCCGCCCTATCACTTCGTTCCAGAGGTTAGCACGTTCAAACAAACAAACTCGTCAGTTTTATTAATTACTAGCTTTTGCCCGCGGCTTCGCTCGCGTTAATTTAGAATTTTATCATGATTCGAAAGACGCGTGGCGCCATCTATTATCATAATAACGTTATTGTTGTTTTCCTCGGGAACATCACTTTTTTTCGGGGATGAAATGTACAGACGCCAGCAGGTCAAGCTACCCGAAACTGTCAAATTTTCCCAATCAACCTTGAACCTTAATGCTTTAGCGATAAAGTTGAAAATCTATTAAAGACATTTGACAGATTGTACTTGATGTGCTGGCGTCCGTACCCTATGTCCGTTTCTGTACACCTGACAACGTATATATACAAAATTTCAGGATGATCGGTTCAGTGGTTTAGGCGTGAAAATGTAACAAACAAACTTACTTTCGCATTTATAATATCAGTTAGGATTAGTATAGATATAATAAAATATTACTATTTTATTATCGAAGTCAAAACTTCACGTTGAATAATTAAAAAAAAAAAAAAGTGCTACAATGTGTGGGAACGATTCTAATGCCAAAAACATATTTTTTTGTCCGTTTGTCTGGTTATACGAACGGTTCAACTCTATTAGTGGCTTTTTTGGACCGGATATTAATTCAGATTTGTTACAGTTGTAATGGGAATTGTCAAAATGTAGGGAAATTTGAAGAATTTTTGACAGATTGAGACTCGAGATCAGACTGTGAATGTTCTTAAAATTACGAGAATTGCCCCTCTGTCAACACTGTAATTTGAAAACATTTATTTTTAAAAGCCAATTATTTTTAAAAGAGTAACCGTGGAGTTTCTTGCCGGCTCTTCTCCATAGGAAACGAGCAAGCTAGCTTCTGACGTTTCATAAGTGCCCATGTAAATTCAAATTTTATTTGATTCAAATTGACGTTATTTCAAGTTAAACAAATATCAACTTTATTTTAATGACAATTAAGTTGATTTCAGAGCGACTAGCACTATTGAAAAAGTTATAAAAATGTTTGAAGTTGTAGCGTAAACTGAACTTTATTGTGTAGGGATTAAAGTTATTTTACCATCAACTCATATTTGTTTACATTTTTGGCGAATATATCGCGATATTAGATTAATTTAATGTGTTTTTATTTTATTTTATTTATTTGTTCGGATTTGTTTTTTCAGCATTATGCTAAGCCTCACCTTATTTAGCCCTCGCCAGTGCGCATGACTGTGATAGCTTATTTTTAACACCCACGTGGTATGAGTAACCATAAAATGAATTCCATTGTTTTATTTCTGCTTTTAAATGTCCAATGATACATCGATTTCTTGAAGTCGCAATAATAACATTATTTTCAGTTATAGAAGCGAACTTTAAACTTCCGTTACTGAGAATTTTACTTATCAGAAATGAAGAGCTCCGCAGGAGAACCAAGGTAACCGACATAGCCCGAAGAATTGCCAAACTTAAGTGACAGTGGGCAGGGCACATTGCTCGCAGAACAGATGGCTGCTGGGGCCGAAAGGTTCTGGAGTGGCGACCGCGTACCGAAATACGTAGCGTTGGAAGGCCCACAAGGTAGACCGACGACCTTCTGAAGGCCGCAGGAACCCGTTGGAAGCGAGAAGCACAGAACCGGTCAAAGTGGAGGTGTTTGGGGGAGGTCTATGTCCTGCAGTGGACGTCTTTCGGCTGAAATGATGATGATGGTGATCTGCCTAATCTTCTACGGTCAGCGAGAATCAATCTGCCTGCCTTTTCCCAACTATGTGGGGTTCAAATTCCAGTCTAACCAGATGCAGCTGAGTACCAGTATTTTTTTTACATCTAGCGACTGCCTATCTGACCTCCACAACTCAGTTACTGGGTAACACGATACCCCTTGCTAAGACTGGTTGACAGGCTTTTGGGCTTCTATCCGTAACGACTGTCAAAGATCCACGAATGACAGTCGGGACCAACGGCTTAACGTGTCACGGTCGGTCGGTAAGTAAACATGGTGACCCAACAAAGGACCAACCGCGGCAAGCGTAGCTTAACCTGATTGATCGACCCGTGCGAATGTTATTACTTAGCCACGAGCCCCTCTTTTATCCTAATCTATATCTTCTATACTAATAATAAAGCTGAAGAGTTTGTTTGTTTGTTTGAACGCGCTAATCTCTGGAACTACCAGTCGTATTCAAAAATTCTGGATTTGATAGCCCAATTCTTGAAGAAGGCTATAGACTATCTAACATCACGCTAGGACTTTTAGGAGCCAGCAAAAAAGAAGAGATAGAAAAATCAAAAAGAACTTTAAGCGAAAACGAAGTAATAGCGCGGACAGGCGATGCGATGCGATGCGATGCGACTGGGTGGGGTCGGGGGAGCAAGAAATTACACACGGTCGAAGTCGCTGGATGAGAGTTGCCGAATGTCGTGCAATAGGCTCTCCTATTGCACGACATGACGGAGCAAGCTTAGAAAAAAAATCGTACCTCTCACAACTATGAAAGACCAACTGCATCATCCAAGGACTCCATACCACTGACCTAAAGTATTATACAAGTACGCTGGAACAGTATAGCAGTCCACCGCTGGACATAGGCCTCTGCCCATGTCCAGCAGTGGACTGCTACAGGCTGATGATGACGATGAAGTCGCGGGCAGAAGCTATAAATAGATAAAGCATACCATTGAACACAATGACAAACAAACAATTTATATCTTAACAATTACTCAGAATTCATTAAACAGGCTTACGTCATTTTCAGTTAACTGATAAGACGGGTACCTCATCAAATATATATGTATAGGCATTCATATTCATCTCGTTAAAATACCAACCATTGTTATTATATACTGTAGGTATATATTTAATATTAGTAGTACGGCATAGATTTGTCTCTGTAACAGAACGTTTGACCAGAAATACAATTGTGTCCGGACAAAGTTTAAAATAAAATAGTGCTAAGTGAATATAGTCTTTTCTGAGGTCAATATGAGGTGAATTTTTAAACAAAACATTTTTGTGGAAGTTTAAAACTGTTTATATTTGTGTCGATAGTGATAAAGTGCTAGAGAGGAATAATTTAAGAATATTAAAAACTTATGAATAGTGTTTAATAGTGTTAAAATAAACTGTATCCTAAAAAGAAAACTGTGGACATTCTGTGACTTTTAAGAAAGTGAAGGAAACATTTGAGAATTATAAATAAAACATATGAAAAACGTTTAAAAGTGTCGAAAAACTATTTATGCTCAAATAAAAAATCTGTGGACATTAAAACTGACTTTTACAGCGCTTTTGTGAACAAAAATGACCATTACAGTGAATAATCATAATAAATAAACCTTTAGTTCAGTTACTGTAGTGAAGAAACTTCCCTCACAAAAAACGCCCGACTCAGGCCTAAAAGTATACCATCAATTTGGTTAAAACCATAAGTTAATAACTAAGAAGAATATACCACAACAGTAAAAAAAAACTTATTGATCCAGACTGTCCTGACCATCATTTTGAAGATCACCAACCCATCTAACTGGGTACCTTAACAAATCAAAAATGCTACCCATCTATTTCATAGTTGGTCTAATCAACATATTCTCTCAACACCACAACTATGGAATCAAAATTGAAGATCCCAACTTTGATGTAAGAGTCCGAAGAAGTGTGGGAGATACTGTAAAACCACTAGTTTTTAGTAATAACAATAATAATGTAAACAATTATTTAAAAACAGATGTTTTGAATGCTATAAAAGTGCGCAGAAATGTAGAAGATACTGCAAACCAACAAGATTTTAACATACATAATAATTTAAAAACTGACGTTTTGAAAAGGACAAAACGCTACGCTTATTACAAAAAAACTAGAATAACTATCAACGATTTATATAGATTTAATAATACTCAAGAAAATAAAAATAATGGAAGCCAAAATCGGAATAGAAGCCGATACGATATATTCAATCCGAATTGGAATTTCCTATTTAACACGACGGGAAATTACAGCAACAATTCTGGAGTAAACAACGGTATTATTAATAATAATAATAAACCAATAATAAGATCTTATCCATACGGATATCCTCCTGGGTATGGACCAAAAACCAATACAGCAACCGTCAGTAACGGAATACCCACTACACCCGGATATAGAAATCAAAATAACAATAACACACCATATTATTACAACTACCAAAATCCGGACGGACAAAACTTTGCCGGATATATCGGACATACTGAAAATACATCCGGATTCAACAACTTTACGCCCAGATATAGCAACATTCCCGTACCGTATGCTCCTGGGTATACTCCTAGACCCAACAACGCTGGTATCAACAACAATTGGACTAACCCTTTAGCGCCATATCCTCCTAACTACACCCAAAACCCACTACCAACAACAACCAACAACAATTTTCCTTTTGCCAACAACAACTCAGGAATCCACAACTTGCCTTACGCACCAGCCAACGGAGTATACAACAGCATACCAACACCATATAACAAAGACAATTTATATCCATATGCATATCCTAGTCCTAACTTTAACAACGGATCTGCCAATCCCAACAACACTTTTGTGCCATATTCTCCTGTCAACAACACTCATGTTACTCCTAGTAATTCAAACTCGACGGGGACGACAACGGAGAAAATTACCATATTGACTGGCTGTGTCATTTGTAATATTCCTTGCCCGCAATTCATGAGGAGATTCGGCAGATTCTGTATACCTGAATATGATGAATAGCTGAATGCCAAATATCGTTATTAAAAACGTTCAAAATCTAGTCGTAAACCCATCTTAGTGACAATCATTGCCAAAATTTGCTTTTTTGATTCGGTTTGATGCACGAAGCTCCAAGATCGTAATGGCAAAACCTAAGGGAGAGAGGAAAGGCAAATCTGCCATCAACGAAGCTGTAACTCATAAATACGGTTAATTTACACAAACGGCTTCATGGAGTAGGATTCAAGAAACGCGCTCCGCGTGCCATCAAGGAAATCCGTAAATTCGCAGAGAAATAAATGGGAACTCCCGATGTTCGTGTGGTCACTCGCCTAAACAAATTCTTTTGGTCAAAGGGAGTCAGAAATGTCCGATTCCGCGTGAGTCTGTCCCGCAGAAGTAATGACGATGAGGACTCTGCGCACAAACTGTTGACGCTCGGTACTTACGTACCAGTACCTTCCATCAAGGGCTTGCAGACAGAGAATGTGGACGCTAGCCAAGAATAAACACTACATTTAAGCTAAAAAAAATGTTTTATGAAAATTAGAGGTATTTTTTACAGGTTCAGACTGAGATGAGCAACGTTCTTAAAAGCCCGGGAATTGTCCCACAACGCCAACAAAATTATATGGGAATTAATGTTGCTGCGCTGCGTGTCGCGGGTTCGATTCCTGCACGGAACAAATATTTGTATTGCCTACAGGTAGTTGTTCCGGGTCTGGCTGTTTGTGTATGTGAGTTTAAATGTTTGTAAACGCACCCACGATACAGGAGTAATTCCTAGTATGGAGCAAGGTTTAAAAAAAAAATGTTCATCTGCTTTTCAGATCATTCCGATGTCAAAACATTAAGCAGTAAGGCCGCCCATTGTATATTTTTAGTGTTCGACCAATTTTTTTTTTTTGTTATGTATTACTAGCTGCGCCCCGCGGTTTCACCCGCATAAACGTGGGATTATCGGGATAAAAAGTGTCTTATATGTTAATCCTGGGTATCTACTCCGAAGTGGTAAATGTATTGTATCGGCCGTTTCCTGCTACGAAGTTACTATTTGGTTCGGTCGGTCCCGATCCTACACTCCTACACTCTTTCGAATATTGACTATGGTCCCGACCCAACTGAGCCGATCCGAACTTTTTTCGCATTTTTCAATAATATTCGGTACGGCCATGTGTCGGTCCGATCCGAACATTCGGCCGATACGATACATTTACCACTTCGGAGTAGACCCCCTGGTTATAAACCATCTGTGTGTCAAATTTATCCCGATATTCCCACGGGATCGAAACTTACGCGGGTGTAACCGCGGGGCTTTCATGCCTCGGAAAGCACGCTAAGCCGTTGGACCCGGCTGTCATTCGTAAATCTTTGACAGTCGTTACGGGTAGCAAGAAGCACCAAAATCTGACAACTGAAACTTCAACATAACTGGTGAAATGTGGGTGTCCTATAGGTATACCTCTACCCAACCCTATGTGTACAAACACGCTGTGAATGGGTGTGTAAGCGCAAGAGCTCTCGGTACCGTCCGAGACAACGGCGAAGTCTGAAGTGTGTGTGTGTGTGTGTGTTTGTGTGTGTGTGTGTGTGTTGTGTGTATTATGTGCTGACGCTACTCGTCTTCACGTACACACTCACTGCGTGTTTGTACACTTGAACACCACAAGTAAAACGCGCGTCGGTCCGTGGGATAAAAATGCTGTAGGTGCAGTAAAACTCTAAATTCTCATAATTATCAGGAATACTGGTCATGTTTTAATAAAACAATAATATCATTTGAATATTAATTAAAATAGTTTCCTGTTTGTCGAACAAATGTGTTTTAATTATAATTTTATTAGTTTTATCTTCATTTAAAGGAAATATGTAAGATATTAATTAAGCAATTGCGTTTAATGTAAATAAATTAATATAATATATAACTGTGGCATATTTTATTTTACTTATCATATTTTATTTTGGCAATTCTTCGGGCTATGTCGGTTACCTTGGTTCTCCTGCGGATCTCTTCATTTCTGATTCGATCACACAGAGAAACTCCAAGCATAGCCCTCTCTATTGCCCTTTGGGTGACTTTTAGCCTTCTAATAAGGCCCATTGTGAGCGACCATGTTTCAGTGCCATAGGTGGACCGACGTCCTTGTGAAGGCCGCGGGAACCTGTTGGATGCAGGAAGCACAAAACCGGTCGAAGTGGATGTGCTTGGGGGAGGCCATGTCCAACAGTGGACGTCTTTCGGCTGATGATTTTATATTGTCCCGTAAACATCCTTCGAATCGGTCTTTATGATAAATGGTGTTTATTTCTCAAAGTCAAAAACAAAAGTCAAAGCATTAATTTCAAATTGGCCATTGATGCTCGGTTCCTATAAACAAAAACGAATCGTTTTGCCTACTGTGCGTAGTGGCAGAATTTATTATTGCCAAACTGGGCATATGAATAGATTCGTAAGCTAACTTTACCTGTGATAGCTACTTCCATATGGGAGGGTCTACTATGCAAAGCTATGGGTCTTTGCTTCATTATTGGTAAAGAAACAAGAGTCTTAATTTTAACAAAAATCGGTCCGTAAATTATAGCAATCGGTCTTAAAAGGCACTTTTGAACGTCAAAATTTACAACAAGATAGAATTGATTCTAGGTGCCCCTAAGTAGAGTGGGGGCTCTGTCCGCCCACCAAGTGACCCCAGGGAAGACGGTGGCACAGTGGTCACGTGCTGCCGCGCATAGTGAGGCTTAGGGGAGGCCCCTTTACAGTCGCCCCAGGGATGTGCCTTACAGGCGTTGCGGAGGGGGGTTCCGGAATTGGTATTTTAAGAGAACCGGGACCACCCCTATGTGCTGATGGTGATCACCGGGGTGATTTTAGTGAGGTAAAAATTCCACACTTCCCGACCTCCCTCCCTGAAAGTCGGGTGCCTTTTGAAGGTTTACTCTAAAAACAAAAAAGTGCCCCAAATTAGGTTTATACAAACACTTTTACATTTCGATAATATTTAAAAAAACTACATGAGCTCGGTGTTTCGTATCTGACTGCTCTGAGAAGAAAGGCCGAAACAAACTCAGAGGTCACAGTCTCTTTTAAAGTCCAGACATAATCTTGGTCAGATCATCTGAGGACCATGTAGATTGGTGTCTGAAATGGTATTTTGACCTTGGGTGTTGTCATCATCATTTGAAAGACGTCCACTGCTGGACATAGGGCTCTCCCAAGCGTCCGCACATCAACCGGTTCTGTGCTTCTCGCATCCAGCGGATTACCTCGACCTTCAGTCAGACTATCAGCTGAGCTGATAGTCCATCAAGTCATTGTTATTTGTATTTATAGGCCTCCAAAGTACACAAAAAATACTACAGCCGTGTTCTTTGAAAAACTAGATTGTATACTTACTTATGTAACCGAAAAATTGGAAAAAAAGTTTTACTATGCGATGATTTCAATATTGATATACTCCAAAATACAAGATTATCTATAGAATTCCAGCATCTACTTTTAAACCACAACATAAAGCCAAGTATAAATAAATCTACACGTATATCCCGCGGAAAATGCATTGACAATATCATGGATAATGTCAAAGATGGTCGAGGAGAAATTTTAAGACTTAGCTTTGTCTGATCACACAGCCCAGCTATTTAATGTCCAGTCAAAAAGACTTGCACGATTGATCACTGGCATATAATTAGTCGAGGCTACAGCCCTGAAAACAAAGACAAGTTTGTAGATTGCATGCACAAACTTAGCTTTGATGAGGTATTTAATAGTGTCGATCCCGAAACCGCTTTCAATTCATTTCATGACTTATTTAAACCTTTCTATGACCTATGTTTCCCTACTGTAAAGAATAAGATCTTTAGTCTGCGAACTTCCAAATGGATTTCTAAAGGCATTCGAACTTGCAGTAAACGGAAAACAAAACCACCACTGTGAGAGGGAGTAGGTGTAATCCACCACACGGGACCAGTGCGGGTTCCTATAAAATAACAATAATTTATTTTAACCTTATTGGTGATGTTCTTCAGAAAGGTCAGGTGCGTAGTATCCACAAAAATCGTGCGTGTATGACCAGATGTATGAACGTAAACAGGTGCAGGTGGCGTTCTGTTCTTTCTGCCTCCCCCCCCCCATGGGAAGGCGTGACTTTTAAACAAAAACCTTCCGGGATAAATTCTCTAACTGATGGTAAAAAAAAAACTCATCAAAATCATTGAGAGTTTAGAAGAACTACGCAGTCAATCAAAATCAAAAGTCATTTATTCAAACTAGGCTGAGAATCAATACTTTTCGAACGTCAAAATGACATAAGACAGTCCCCCGGCACGCCCGCCCTTCACCACTTCCTAGTGCTGTCGCTGGGAAGAAGAAGTGGCGCGACAAACTCCCAGCAGCACAGCTGTCAGTTCAGTTAGAAGAACTTGATTCTATACAATAGTAGGTATGCAAAGTAATTAACATTACGAGACACAGAAAATCAAATTAAACTATCACTTAAATTATCAAAGTCACAAATGGCGTGCAATTGGAGAGACCTATGTCCAGCAGTGGACTGCTGTAAGTTGATCGTGATGATGACGAAGCGGTCACACAGGCAGACACGAGAAGGGACTTTGTGATCATAGATATGGATGTTATAAATAATCTTATAAATATAAAGTACAGACGCCAGCAGGTCAAGCTACCCGAAACTGTCAAATTTTCCCAATCAACCTTGAACCTTAATGCCTTAGTAGCTTGATGTGCTGGCGTCTGTACATAGTTTAAGTGGATTAAGGATTAATTATTTATTTTATTTGATAATATTTTACATAATTATAAAATATATGTGTATATAAATAATAAAATAGATTATTTATTTATTACTGTAATTCCCCGTGACATCACAGCGGGCCCTATCAGAATACCAGCGCTGCGACATTTATTTTTTAAATGTCGCAGCATCATGCTGAGGTAGGAGCCTTTTGGCCTCGTATAGGACTTTCTGTTTCATTTTTGTTTTTGTTACTTTTTTTAATATAATTTGTTTTTATTTTTTATTCTTGACTGTGTTTAGTTTAGTTTGTGATCTTCATTTACGAGTCGCAATAATTTTTCTTTCTTTCTTTCTAGTTACTTAATCCTACTAATCACACTAATATCACACATTGTGTGTGTGTGTGTTTGTAAGTTTGTTACTGCTTCACGCTCAAACGGCTGGACCAATTTTGATGAAATGTGGCATGGACGTAGCTGACACCCTGGATTAACACATAGGATACTTTTTACCCCGATATTCCTACGGGATCGAAACTTATGCGGGTGAAACCGCGGTGCGCATCTAGTAATATTATAAACGCGAAAGTTTGTCTAGATGGATGGATGGATATTTGTTACTGTTTCACGCTTAGAGCATTAAACCAGACCGGAGACGACACGCGCAACAATTCCCATGCAAAAAATTCTGCGGCTTTCAGCGGGGGGTGAGGTAACACACATAGATTTTTCTATCACGTCGCTATAAACGCACACAACATTATTATCGCACACAATCTTAAACTACACGCACACAATCGCATACTCACACAGTCGCACACGTAATGATGTCTGTCAGTATACAAAACAATTGCAGCGATAGTGAAATATGCTAGTGATTGACATTATCGATATTCGAATAACGATGAATTCTAAAGTTTACCAGAAACACTTGATTATTTTTACCCAATTGCCGAAAGAGCGGAGGGTAATAATTTCTGAATGTGTAAGTATCATTCATTGGTTTTACCTGTAGTGTCAGAATAAAGGGTTTTACCTAATAAAATAACAAATACACTAGATGTGGGTGATTCCATGTGACGGGTGTTACAGATCATTAATCATGCAACTCTGCTTGAGAAAAACTATTTATTTGTTCTCCTCGTTTTATAAAGCTTGAGATATTCTAAGATAACCCCTCATTAGCTATTAAAATTAATGTATTAGTTAATAGAAGATTGTTATGAATGCAAAACAAATTATTATAGAAACAAAATACATGGTTTAACAATTTTATTTGTCACGAAGTAGGTACATAAAATGTAAGGACTGTAGGGATCAAACAAGTAACAACAAGATTTTCAAGTAAGAAATAATGATTAGCATAAAAAAAGATACAATTCTATTGATTTTTGAAGTGAATCAGCTTTGTATATACATGCCTAATACAATTTTGAGGGTCACTTTTTTTAGACAAATAAGTAATTCTAACATTAGTATATTTTTGTGTTACAAGTTTTGCTAATTCGATATTGTGAACAATGAAATCGTTATCAAAGTAGTGACCCCCGATGTTAGGAAAGCATTGCTTGCCAATAAAGTATTCCATTACTTTATTTGTGACTTTCTGCGTCGAACAAGAGCGACTAACTTTTTTGTCAGGAGTTAAATGTTTCCGGATTTGCACTTCACAAAGACGACAAATTTCAATCACTTCCGTCGAAGCGTACTTCAGACCACCTCTACTTTTTTGATACGCTAAACTTTTCTCATTTGGTTGACCACATAGGCCTTTTAAACATGTGCTGCACTTAATTTTTTTAGTAATTGAAAATACTACAAAACCTGCAATATATTCAACAACTTTCTCGCCAAAAGGTGACAAGTATGTTTGTGCCTCTATTTCTGTAATCATGTCAGTCTCTTCTGAGGGATTGTCCGTTAAAGGTATTACTAATTCCTTTTGTTGCGAGCTAGAATTAATTTTTTCGATCGCGGACGTACAATTGAGAATTGAAATTTTTTCTAGTGGTATACAGTTTGTACCCCTTTCATTCCGAATTAATTCAGTATGGACTAACAATTTTTTATATATGGCTTCAAATTGACGAGCAGTTGGATTATGTGAATAACCGCCGTGGCTTCTAACAACCGAAAAAAAAATTTCTATATGATCCTGGCTTATTTTGTGCAGGGGTAAGTATGTCATTTGTGCATTAGGACCCAAAACTAAGTTTTCAAATAGGCGTTTTGCACTCTGTATGCACACAAGAAATCCAAGAAAACCTGTGTAACGAGGGGACTTCAATAGATTGACTCTCTTTGTGATTTTTTGACGGTTTTGAACGTCAGTCTCCAAATTCAAAAGAACTGCTTTTGCTTCGTCTAATTTTGCAAAAGCAGTTTCATAGTTTTTCGGATTTAAAGCTTGCTTAAGTCCATCGCCCCAAGTTTTACTATCAAGGATGTCAAATAAATCATTAATAAATTTTAAAAATTCTGCTGTCACAAGGACGTTGTCATTATCGAGCATGGGCAACTTCATCACATTTTTACAAAATATCAATGCATCGGCCACACTTGTGCTGAAAAGCTGGGCTGCTAGTCGAACGTTCATGATTTTTGTTTTAAAAAAAAATGTGGTTTGCTTTTAATTTGTTTGCCAAGTAAAATAGTTCCTGTTCCTGTGATTCGTGCAATCTTTGAATTATAGACCACTGAATATTATCTGCTGAGTTTGGTTTGGAAAAGAACTTGTAGTGCTCTAATGAATTTCGCACAAGCTTGAGCATATGGCAGGGATCTAAAAAGAAGAAGCATTGTTGTCCTGTTCGTGGATCCAGAATTGTGGTTTGTAAATTTTTAACGTCCAAACAGCAGCCTAGCTCTTCAGCCATAGCGAGATTCGCTTTAGTACCGTCGCAAGTCAAAGCTTTGATCTCTACACCAGTTTCATGGACTAAAAAGAAAGCTTGTGTCACAAGTCGCGCTTTCAGACTAGCATTCATGCCTTTTATTAAAAAGTACGCAATGGGTAATTTCCACGTAGTATTTATTCCAACTAACAAAAATACTAAAGCGTCAGTTGCCTCTTCAGAATTATCTGAAATAAAATCAAATCCAAGGTTAACGTAACCGTAATGTCTTTGAGTGCTTGATATATACTCAGCAGATTTTTTTATTTTCATTTCGTCAAAAACCAAACTACAATATATTTTCTTCTCAGGATTACACTCGGCTCTTAGTTTCAATGCAACCAACGCTTCTTTAGTAAAACCTGGCTGCCCGTCGATATAACTGTACCATCTTGTAAGGGTTCTTGGTGCAGGTAAACATGTCCCAAACGTTTTTCGCACGTACCTATAGGCTTTGGGCGAATAGAAATGTAGGGTTAAAGCGAAACATCTAAGTTCAGCAGAATATTTGGTTGTTGGGATTTTTCCTGTTTTGCTTTTAATTAGCTGTCTCTTAAGAAGTTCTCTCTCTTCTACACCAATCTTGTCTAAAACTTGACGCTCTTCTTTATCTATCAAAGATTTATCTGAAAGGGTGTTTAATATTTCTTGCAGTCCCGCAACTTTTTTTTTTAAATAACTTTTTTGCGACTGAAGTCTTTTTATTTGCTTATTTTTCATCTGTAGCTGTTTCTTTAATTTTATTTTTCTTGGCGTATCTTGTAATTGTGGATTGACAGTTGAAGTGGTTGCAATACAAATGTTGTGTTCCGGTAGTTGGGTCTTTAGCTGGCTAGTTTCACCTTCTTCAGTTTGAACTGGTTGAGGAGTTTTCAATTTTTTTCTTGTAGGTTCTTGTTCATCTTCGGATTTTTCGCAAGGTTGAGACTGAAACGAACGACAAAAATAGCCTGTAGACCCTCGCACTACTTTAAAATCAGCAGGTCATAATATATTTCATCCAGACATAGTCGTAAGCAAGTATATTAAAATTACCTCTGATAATAATTTCAAAGTTGGGATGGAGTCCTGTTTCAATCTTCTCTTGTTATTTGACTGTGTGATGAAACAGGAAGTTACGAAATGTGCGGAGCAAATTGTGCTCGTTCGTTTAGGAGTCCATGTTTCATGGTTCCTACATGCTTGAACCCACACAGATCGAATCCCAATATCCTTTGGAAATCTGTAAGAAAAAGAATAACGAAATTTTATTAAAACTGCTAATTTATCATGGTATGTCCAAAAATATTTTTCATATTTAAAAAAATATTTGTCATATTTCAACCTAAGTTTCTTGGTTTCAATTTCATGGATAGATTCATCTTACAAATTATCATCCACTAATAAAAATCACCCAGATAAGAAAATGATATCGATATTTGCGATTGTGCTGTCCCATCACTAAATTTGTTGAGGTGCTGCCAGATTCTTTAGGTTAAAACTGATATTTTTTGGTAAAGTGTCGACCGAAAATATAATTCAACTAAAAAGCACTAAAAAGTGTAATAATAATCTAAAACATGCATAATAAATTAACTAATAAAAGTATTTTCTAATAATCTTTGCTTTTTTGAAATGTACCCATATAAATGCGGTGATATTGCAGTATTTCCCTAAAAATCACACGAATCTATAACAATCATTATTGGTTCATTACAATAGGAAATATTTAATATTGATTGTAAAATAAAATATTCAGTTTTAGTATTAACTCAACTACGAAGTTTGCTCCAAAAATTCCAAAATATTATCACTGTATAACTTACTGGCAACACCTTAGTACAGACGAATATTTTTCTATTTTTGCTAAATAAGTGCATTTTTAAATAGAATTTGGACAAAATAATACTTACAGATGAAATGTAATATTATCCTTTTGTAGGTTTGAAGTTTGTGACCTATTTTTGCACCAAAAAACACTGCAACTCGGCATTTTCACCGGAGCTTATTCTGCGTACATTGCAATCTGACAACTGGCGGCCGACGCGCGGAAACTAGTTTTATATAACGGGTATGATCGCCGCTCTCGTACCTTTGGCAGAGGGGTACGCCTATGAGTGTCGCCTCCGGTCTGGTTTAATGCTCTAAGGTTTCACGCAAAAACTACTGAACGTATTTGGATGAAAGGCACACAGATAGTTTATAACCAGGATTATAACACATAGGATACTTTTTATCCCGGATACTTATTCCCACGGGATTAAAACTTCTGAGGGTGAAACTGCGGGGCGCAGCTAGTATATAAATAATTAAAGAAAAACGAATAAACTAGTGGACAGAGTGTGGGCGAGTTAGGAGACTAATAGTCAGTCCAACATTTACGTAGGGCAAAAACCATTTAAAAAAAAAAGTCGAATTTCTACGTCTAAAAAATCTTATTGATACAATAAAAACTAATAAACAACAAAATAACACGGACTCTGTAAAACATTGAAAAATAAACTACATAAAAGGCGAACTACATAAAAGACTACATAAATTGCTGCCATTTTTCAGCACAAAAAAATCCTTCAAAACCACCAAATTTACACAAAAAAAAAATCCCACAAACCAACCATAAATAACAAACAAAATCACACACGAATTTACCGAAAAAAACCCAAAAAGTAAACTCCAAAATTCTCCGCGAGTTGTCGCCTCGCTCGATAGATGGCGTTGGGATCGAATTAGATCTCGCTATGGTTTCGTTACCAGCGTTCGTATAAGTAGGCGCACTTCATAAATTACAAGTTGATAACAAAGATCATACTGCGATCACTAATCCACATTTTTGAAAAGGTTTCCGGGCACGAGAGTGCCTATTGCCTGTATATGTCTAAAATATTGCTAATAATATTTAGAGAAAAAAAAAATAAGATTAGAAAAACAAAAAAAAAAAAGCGAACATTTGCGGTAAACACAAAAAAAAGAACAAGTTGAGGGGCTCGTGGCTATTAACGGCCGATCTCGTTAAACATGGCGCAGAGAAAGAACACAAACAAAAAAAAACAACATTTCGTGGGGCTCGTGGCTAACAGTTGAACCCAATTCCCTAACTATCACCAGTTTTGGCATACTGGAAGGAAAACCCTAACTCTCTCTCGTTAACGTCGCGTCTCAATAATCTACATAATTATATCAATAGCAATCTGTATGATTATATTATACTGGCTACCATCAGTAGCGATATCTTTAACTGAACATAGGTTATTCAGCGGGATTGTCCGAAAGGGTTACCCCGCTACCCCGGAACATAAAGGGCGAAGGAAGGAACATGGTTGGGTTTTAGTCAGTAAGAGTCTGACACTCCCTTCCGCTCCACCCAGAGCGGGAGCGGTCATTTGATGATTTCCCACCAGAAAAAAAAAAAACAGGTTATTGGGTTCGGCCGTAAATGATACAGATAGCCGCAACCCACGATCGAAGGTTAGGCTACGCTAACTAATATTATAAATGCGAAATTAAGTTTGTTTGTTACCTTTTCACGCCTAATCCACTGAATCGATCATCATTCAATTTTGCATTTACGTTATCAGGGGTAAAAATTTTTATTTTTTGCAAAAAAAAAAAAAACAACCGACTTCCAAAAAAGAGACTACAAAGTGAAAAATAACTTTAATTTCAGAAGTCGGTGGCAAACAACGAAAATTCGAACTAAACGACGGAAGTCGTTGTCGTTGGCACTTTGCAGTGTCTTTTTTTATTACAAATGAAAAAAAATACAGTCGAATTGAGAACCTCCTCCTTTTTTAAAGTCGGTTAAAAAAGACATAAGGTGGATTTCATCCCGAAAAAAAATACGGTTCCCGAGGAAAAGAACAATAATTTTCGACGGTCACAATTACTTTAGGACGCTAGAAGGCGTTACGTGTCTTTCGAATCATGATTGAAATATGACCGGATTTTCTGAGCAGTTTTGTTAGAGACAAAAAGTACTAGGCTATCATGAATTCACGATAGTATCATAATGATACTATGGATCTGATCTGATCTGATGATTGATATTCCTTGATAGTATGTCAATCATTAGTATTATGCTGTTAATAGGATTTGTATGAAATATTTTCAATTTACAGCAGGTATGGGTGGACAGCGTATGAAACTTTTTAGCTTTATTAGTAGTACTTGCTGCGCCCCGCGGTTTCACCCGCATAAGTTTCGATCCCGTGGGAATATCAGGATAAAAAGTATCCTATATGTTAATCCTGGTTATAAACCATATGTGTGCCAAATTTCATCCAAATCCGTTCAGTAGTTTTGCGTGAAAGGGTAACAAACATCCATACAAACTTTTACGTTTATAATATTAATAATAATAGGAAATAGGATAGCCGACTTACTTGGCGGCCTCAACTGCTGGGGATGTTCGACTAGGTTGGTGATGGCTGCCTCGTTCAGGTTGTCCACGATGTCGTCGTCGCCCACGTGGCACGCGTCCACGCGCTGCGAGTGCGTGCGCGCGTCGGGCGCGGCGGGCGCGGCGGGCGCGGCGGGCGCGGCCGGCGCGGCTGGCGCGCGCGACGCCTGGCGCTCCTCAGGCGTCATGAGGATTACGCTGTCCCACCTGGAAATTGATAGTAATATTATATAACCACGCCTGTAATAAAGTGAAACATCATCATGGGCCGAGCCCTTAATTGAATAAAAGTATTTTACATGGAGTGACTGCCTACCTGACCTTCACAACCACTGGGTTGTCCAGTCTTACCAAGGAGTGTCGTATTAACCAGTAACTGTACTGGGTAATACGTCACTCCTTGGTAAGACTGGTTGTCAGACTTTCGGGCTTCTGACGACCTGTACTTTCCAAAGCACGGAGGGGCCTTGGTATGTAAGGATGGTCACCCATCCACAGACCAACTGCGGTAAGCGTAGCTTAACCTGATCGATCGACCTGTGCGGCTGTTATTACTTAGCTACAAGCCCCTCTCTCAACTAATAGCGAAGTATGGAGGAAAAACACATGTTGCGCCGACCATAAGTAAATTGGGATAAGGGCAGGAAATTGGCAGAATCGAATCTCAGTCTCAATCTGTCAAAATGCCTCTAATTTCCCTCCATTTTTGACAAGTATTTGACATTGATTGTCGCTGAGCTGAGATTGCGACTAGATTTTGAACGTTCTTAATTACGGGAATTGGCCTTCAGGTCTGTACAATATGCTCACCACTCAATATCTGGCACTCTGTCGGAGTCCGGTGTGTCTGCAGCCAACAGCGCTAGCTTGGTGGCCGACGAGATGCCAGTCTTGCGCGCGATCTGAGATATCTCGTTCTGTAGCTTTTCCAGTTGTGCCTGGAAACAAATGGAGGAATTTTAGTCATGAAGATAGAATACTTTCTTAAAAATTGGAAAGTTTATATTAATTATTATTATTATTATTATTCATCCTCACTCGATGGTTTTTTTCGCCACAGAGCAGGAAGAGATTGTAAGTATCATCCATGGTTTGAAGTCTGATTGTGCTGTTGGCTATGACAACATCTCTACCAGCATTGTGAAGAGATACAGACAGATCCTCGTGTCTCCAATCGTGTTTATCTGCAACCTTGCCATTGACTCCGGTAAATTCCCAAACGCCTGGAAAATAGCAGAGATCCGCCCCATCTTCAAAGGCGGCGACGGAGCCTGTGTCAACAACTATAGACCAATTTCCATTCTGCCAGCCTTATCTAAAGTACTGGAGAGGATCATGAAGAAGCGCTTGGTCGATTACCTGGAAGACAACTCACTACTATCTCCTTCTCAATACGGTTTCCGATCTGGCTTGTCGACCAGCGACGCCATTCACGGTTTAACTAAGTTTGTTTCTGAAAAACTCGACAAAAACAAAAAGGTTATAGTAATCTTTATGGACCTTGCCAAGGCTTTTGACACAGTCTCCGTCCCTCTGTTGGTGAGGAAACTGGAGAACATTGGTGTGAGGGATGCACAGCTCAATCTTTTTTCCGACTACCTCACCAACCGATTCCAGAGAGTTAGGGTGGACGAGTGGACTAGTAGTGATCTTCCTGTCATGCACGGTGTCCCACAGGGCAGTATCCTCGGTCCCCCTTTATTTTTGACGTTCATCAACGACCTCTGTGAGCTCAACATGCCCAGTGGAAGGATCATAACTTTCGCTGATGACACAGCGCTTTTGTTTGAAGCTGACACCTGGCCCGAGGTTTACAATTGTGCTCAGATGGGGTTGAACTTGGTGTTGTCATGGCTAGCTAATAATGGACTCGCTCTCAATGTTGATAAGACAAAGTATATTTCTTTCTACATAAAAAAACCTACTTATCCACTCCATAATCTCAAAATCACAGCTCATTCATCCTCGTGCCTTTTGTCTCATAATACTCATTGCTTATGTCCCCATCTTCATAAAATAGATTCAATAAAGTACTTGGGCGTCTTTCTAGATAGTACACTAAGTTTTCACCCGCACATAGATGCTCTTTCCACTAGAATCCGTAAGCTAATATTTGTATTTAAAAATCTTCGTCATGTTGCGGACACTGGCTTATTGCGATCCGTCTATTTTGCATTATGCCAATCGCTAATCTCTTACTGCATAACTGTATGGGGTGGTGCGACAAAAACATCAATGCTCCGGATCGAACGTGCACAAAGAGCCGTTCTAAAGGTTACAAATTTCCTGCCTTTCTTATTCCCCACCAGAGAACTTTATGAGCGAACCAGACTGTTAACTGTACGCCAACTTTTTATTCTAAATACGATCTTGCGCAAACACTCTCTTCTTACCTATAATTCTAATCTATTTGATGGTAAGCGACGTAAACACGCAGTTTGTCCCACAACTCGGTTCCATACTGCTTTCTCTCGTCGACATTTCGGGTTTCTTGGAAACTATTTGTATAACAAAATTAACGGAATTTTGTCTATATACGCCTTACCCAAACATCGTTGCAAAAAAACACTCTCTGCCTGGTTACAAAAATTGGACTATGATGCCACGGAGCAGCTACTCATAGTTCCTTCGTAATATTTTTATTAATCATTTCGGATACTGTAACTAACACCCTACACGCCCACATTAACTCCATCATTCAACATCTCTGCACACTTCACCAGCACACTACACACACATTACACTTTACCTTTTTTTTATTTTTTTAATGTTTTATTGTTCTATATTTTTTTTCCTTTGGAAATTTTTTTTTTTGGAAGTCAATAAGTACATGTTTTCTATGTTTTTCTTTTTTTCTTTTTCTTCATAATTTGTCTACAATTATAAATTTGACCGTTGTAATATGATTTTAATGTTTATTATGTTTAGTTCGGGGTGAGAGCCTGGTGATCCGTCACACAGGGTATCCTAGTATGGACGCCAGTCTCTCACAAAGGATCATATATTATGCATTTTTGTCAAAACGTGATATTTCTTGTCCCTGTTTATAGCTATGTGAACCTTTGTGAGGAGAGAAAATAAATAAAGTTATTATATTATTATTATATTAGTTTTAAAATAAACAAAGTATCTTCTGAAAATGGCTCAAATTGGCAACAAAGAGGATCACAAGAGGTATTGTCACTCACAAGTTTTTAAAGCTTTCGGGAATAGTTTAGAGTTGTTAATTTATAATTTTGTAAACATAGCAATACAAAATAGGCAAGTACTTTTATGGTTGCAACAACTCTCTATTAGACCCCATCGTCGCGCGTTCGTATTTCCGAAGATAGACGAAGATTCCCGAAGCGCATTGCTTCTTTGGAATGCTGTACATAGACGTAGGGAGAACGTAGAGACAGTGGAGCTCGAAGCCTACCTTCATCCGCAGCCGGTCGCCCATCTGCGTGAACTTGCCGGGCTCGTGGAAGCGCAGCGGGCGGCGCGCGCGCGCGGCCGGGCGCGCCGCCACGCGCGCGTCGTGCCACGGCGTGGGCGCCGGCTCGGCCGACGTCGTGCCCGACAGCTGCAGGCGGAACTCCTCGCGCCGCTTCGCGCGGATGTTGGCCTGGAAACATAACGTCAAAATCTAACAACTGGAAAGCAGGAAATAAACAATCAAAATCAAGTCATTTATTCAAATTAGGCTAATAATCAACCATTTTTGAACGTCAAAATGACATAAGACAGTCCCCCGGCACGCCCGCCCTTCACCACTTCCTAGTGCTGTAGCTGGGAAGAAGTGGCGCAACAAACTGTCCAGCAGCACAGCTGTCTGTTCAGTTAGAAGAACTTGATTCTATACAATAACCGTAAAACGTCTCTGATTTCACCAACACTCTGACGACAAACTGTACAGTCGCCTCAAATGCTATGGTGTCTTCTTAGATTCAACGAAGGCCTTTGATACAGTTTCTGCTCCCAGACTTTTGGCCAAAATAGAGCTTATAGGAACACGTGGTGTGGACATAAATATTACAAAGATCACCTCAGTGTGCGTAACAACTGTGTTAAAATTGACACCCTTTTTAATGTCGAAGATGTAATCAGCTACGGTATACTTCAAGGAAGTGTTTTGGGACCCACACTATTTCAAATTTATACAGGGTGTATTTTTGAGATGGGGCAGTAAGAGTCGGTACCTGCCCTCACCAGGGCTTGGAACCGGTACCATCAGTACATGTACTGTATAGGTACATAGCGATTCCTGCCATTTCGGTACCTGGGTACCTATTCCAGACAGTATAAATGACCTCTGTCAATTATCCCTCACTCATTGTGACATTTTTACCTACGCAAACGTACTTTTGATATATGACCACGTAAAATACTGGTATTCAGCTGCATCCGGTTAGACTGAAAGCCGACCCCGAAATTGTTGGGAAAAGGTTAGGCAGATGATTATGACGTCCTTACCTTAAGGGTGGGAGCGACATGTGTCAACTGCACTCGCTTGCCGCTTGTATCCACCGTCCGACCTTCTCGATCCAAGATCAGGGGCGCAGGCCCACTGCCTGCTGTACTCGTTAGGGCTCCACCTGGAGGATTGACATCAGCATTAAGATCGTGCATTCTAAAAGTTGGCAGTGTCGCAAATAGCTGTGAAATACTTACCTACTTACTTACTTTTTCTGTTTTGACTAATTTGTTAATATTACTGTATGGAGCTATGAATGATACAGCGATCATTGGTCATAGCGCACAATAATATTATTGATCAATGAAATTCAACTCTCTAATTCAAATACCAACATATATATATTGAATGACTATTTCATGAAATCATGAAGTCAATCGTAACTTAGAGAAAAATCAGCAGTTCCATACATTTTAGTGATGCAAACATGAATGTACAGAGCAACAGATTATTTTTTCGCAATTTCAGTGTACATACATTTGTATAGATTAGTATATATTTAGTCGACTAGAACTTACCAGCTAGTTTCCTCTGGATCCTCGCTTGCAGTTCCGCTATCTTGCGCTGCTTCTCCAATTCTTCCTGGGATATGGCATTGGCGCCAGCTGTGGAGAAGATTTTTTTTTAAAGCCATTACTTTTCTTGGTATTGTTCATCGATGTCCTACAAAACATAATATGTGCGGTGTGTACACTGCTGACTGGGTTGGTGGAACACGAAATGAAATACTTGCAGAGTTTTGACGTAGATTATTGATTCACACTATTAGTAGCATACATGGAGCACTTGAGAGTGATTGTAAACATTTTTAGAAGTTTAGCCTATATTACTACCCCAACTACGTGGGCGCACGTAGTGGGTACCCCTTTGTTGACTTATAATATATTGCCTATAAAAAAGCCTATTTCAGCTTACGTTCCCGACAGGTTTCGACTTCTATGAACCTGTCGGAGTCGTGACCCTGAGCTGTGATTGCGCCCAATCACAGCTTCGACACACATATAGGGTCACGACTACACAAACATAAGAATTTCACACACGTAAACGTAGTGACTGATTCTTACATAAAAAAGGTATGTGTGGTTTTATGATACCACGGTAAAAGTGAAACTAAAAAAAAAAAAAATAACAAAATTTACTTTAAACACTGACAAAAACAAACAAAATAGCGTGGAGCACTGGCACGAATGAGTAATAGTCTATACACCATAGAGAAAGTAAAATTATCCCTACTCCGCGGCCGACCGTCACGCGACATGCAACACACAGACGAAAAAGTGTGAGACGATGTAATAAAAGTTTCACTATAATAACTATAACTAATACTTATCTATCTTATATCTAACATATCTTACAGCTATATAGCATACCTAATCATTAGTACTGTTCTTATTATGGTCCCGCACATAATATGACGCGTTTTCCTCCAAGAGTAAGGTGACCTGTAGTACACCCACATTTCGCCAGTTCTGTTTAAGATCCATGTAATAGGGGGCGAGCTTAGTGCCATCAACGGGCACAGATCATGCCTCGGAAAGCAACTTAGGCAGTGGTCCCGGCTATCATTCGTAGATCTTTGAACAAAAGTTTGGCATTCAGTCTTACCAAGAGGTATCGTGTGATCCAGTAACTTGGTTGTGGACGTCAGTTGCTCCATGTAAAAAAAAACTGGTAATCAGCTGCTTCCGGTGAGACTGGAAGCCGACCCCAACATAGTTGGGAAAAGGATAGGCAGATTGATTGTTACTGACCGAACTCTAACTTAGTGACATAGCTTGCAGGGTAAGCAAGCTGAAGAGGCAGTGGGCTGGCCGTGTTTGTCGAAGGACCAATGGCTGGAGTCCTGGAGTGGATACCGCGTATCGGCAATCGTAGTGTGGGACGACCCCCAGAGACGATGGCCCGACAACCTCGAAAACCTTTTTGGCCACCTGGCTGGGACAGACTGAATGCGGAAGAGGCAGGACAGGGTGTTCTGACGCAGCATGGGAGAGGCTGATATCCAGCAGTGGACTGCGAGTTGATATAACTTACCAGGTTTAGAATACAGGACAGGTTTGATGACGCTGGGCGGTGCTATGGAGCTGGTCTGCTGCACCTGCATCTTGAGCTGCTGAGCGGCCGCGGCGGCTGCACTGACTCCACTCTTTGACTCGCCCTTCATAGCCAACAGGGCACGCTTCCGTTCTTCAATCTCTTTCTGAGCGTTTGCCATCATCAGCTGGAAAGATTAAAGTCTGTTCAAATATTTGTTTCCAATTTATGTTAACGAATAAGTAAGTAAAACTTTATGGTAGTGTAAATTAAGTTGATTTTAGAATGATTAGTGCTATTAAAAGCCTATGTGTATCTAGCGCAAATTGAACTTTGTTTTTGTGGGGATATAGTTGTTTTTCCAAATATGTACAACCACTCGATACGCTCCCGTACCGTATCGGACATCAATCAATGTTATCGTAGGACTCCTCCAAACGCTGTTCAGAAGTCCAAAACCCAAAATTTTGTCAGTTTAAGTCAAATAGACGACCACTATTCTTCCGACAGCTGTTTGCTGTCGGGGGCAAGGCAAATCAGGTTATCGAAAGGTGTCATTTTCGATACGATAGCCTGTCAGATGCTTGTGAATAGCTATGCAGGTGAAAATGTGAGTATAACGACTCATGTGCCGAAAAGCCTCGTATTCAATGACAAATGTCCCTAGTATAAAATGCAATCCCTAAACCCGCGACATGCATCGCTAGAGATTTCGTGCGAAGTCGACCAACGACGCTAGACATCTTGCGACATGACCATCATAGTTTTCGATGCCGCTGGACATGTCGTACGACGTCACGCGACATCACACAGCTTTCAAAGAAAAATGTTCAAACCATTATTTTGTCACCCAACTGCCGCTTTCATAAGTTCACAGTCATGATACAATTAAGTAAATTGACGCCCACATAAAAAAATCAATAAATATCATAAATAAATAGCATTGAAATGGCTACAACATGGAAATGTTGTAGCCATTTCAATGCTATTTTAGCTGTCAAAGAATGACGTGATTTGAATATATGGACAATAGAACTTGGTAGTCCATTTGCTTAACCTTTTTTTACTTTAAATTTTTAAAAGAAAAATAAATAGGTACCTTAATCCTGTCCGCACTTAGCACCGCCATCTTGGATCCAACTGTCTCTCCCTCCGACAACACCGAGGGCACCTCTACTCCATTCTTTTTCTCCTCTTTTTTATCTTCTTTTGCCTCCTTTTCCTCTTTAACCTAAAATGAAAAAAACATTATTATAAATAATAAATATGAAACACCTTTCATTTACAGGCTTTCGTGCCTATAGAACGTTAGTATTAGAATCCTACCGAATGTAGTTGGTAAACCAGTAATTAAATATTACAAACCTCATCATGTCGGGAACGCTTGACTTCCTTATCTCGGTCACTGGACTCGTGCTTCCGTTTCTGCGATTTCGAGCTGGAGACCAACTCTTGAGCCAACGCTATGACTTTGTCTGCGAGCTTGCTTGCTTTCTTCGAGTCAATGTGTGCCGAAATCTTGTCTATTATTTTTCTGCGTTCATAGCTGGAAAATTATAATTTTGAATGTCATTTTAGTTGCCATTTTAGTCATTTTAGTTGAGTAGGGGAAGAGCAAAGAAACAATGGATAGACTGTGTGAAAGATGACATAGTTAGAAAGGGGCTGACTACCGAGATGATAACTAATAGAGAAGTATGGGAGCAAAAGACATGTTGCGCCGACCCCAAATAAATTGGTATAACGGCAACAGAATGATGATGATTTTGGTTGAAACATAACACCACTCCTGTAATCCCCGAAGGGTTAGGCGTTAGGCAGAAGTATACCTAACCTATAGTACACCCACATTTCGCCAGTTATGTATAAGTCTCATGTAATACGGGACGAGCCTCTATTGCCAAAAAACGAGCACAAATCCAGACTCCGGGCTGTTGCTGAAAAATTCCTATTGGAAAAAGCCAATAACACTTTCTTTGGAATGGAACCCCCATGCTCAGCAGAAGTGCTTGCAACCACTAGACAAATGGGGCAATAATAAATTAAAGATAAATACTAAATAGACAATAAGAGTAGTGGAGTAAATATAGAGTGGCAGAGACATCGGCGCACAAACTATAACCATGAATTCGGCACATCATTCTAGACCCCCTAGCATAGAATTTTATTGCCCGTTATATACTCAGCCTATCGCAGTCCACTGCTGGCCTCTCCCAGGCCGGGCCACAACACCCTGTCCTCCGCCTTCCGCATCTAGTCTGTCCTAGCTACTTTCTTAAGGTCGTCCGTCCATCTACCCGGGGGGCGTCCCACACTACATTTGCCGATACGCAGTCTCCACTCCAGGACTCGTCTGCTCCACAGCTGTTTCATACTAAAGTGCAATATCGACGCGGTCAAACATTTCAACACCCTCGGGATACCCATATCTTACACAGATGTTCTCAACAGCCCAGGAGACCTAATCAACCTCTGGAGGGAGGTAGGCTGGTTGGAATAACCACTGACGGCCGTCATGGCCCACGCACAATGGTGTACTTGAAGGACTAACTGCGGAAACCAAGCCCATAACATAGAACATACTGTGCTCCATTGCATGTTGGCAAACCTTGAATTTGGACTTTTTAATGTTTGTCAAAGACCAAGTCTGGGATCCATAGGTCAATAGTATTATTTATCTATACAAATATAATAAAGCTGAAGGGTTTGTTTGTTTGAACGCGCTAATCTCTGGAACTACCAGTCGGCTTTGAAAAATTATAGCATTATTTGATAGCCCAACTCTTGGGGAAGTCTAAAATCTATTAAAGATCACGTCACGACTTAGGAGTTGAGCAAAAACTAAATAATTTATAAATAATCCGATTTCTTCTAAATTAAACACGGGGCACTGTAGGGTCTTGTAATGTTTGTGAATAGTTAATAAACATCGTTTTTGTGCCAATTCACTTACCCACTAGAAAGACAGGCTGAAACCGTGGATAGCAAAGAACTATCCGATTTTCCAATAGTTCTGTAAATTGCACGATCGAGGGAAGACCTCAGGTCCTCTACCTCCCGCCTTGACAACTGCAGAGCCATAGTTTAAAGAAATTCACGCAATTATTACGAATTATAGGTTATGTCACTAAAGTAATGTTTTAACGCGAAAACTATAAACTAACGTAAATGATTAATATTGTAATTATATTCGTCATTTATTTTTACATTTTAATTGGAATTTGTTGGAATATTTAGTAGTTGTATTTCTATTCAGCACTGACGTAAACAACGACTAGATAGCTTAGAGCACAGACTCCACCACAGACTCACAGAGTATATAATAAAATATAATTCATGTTGCTAAAGTTTCAAAGATCATTAGGCAGCAAGCATGTCGATTTTAGTTTGATGTAAGCCCATTTAATTATTTTAAACTTTAACTTTAAACATTTGCTTGATGCTCGAATCAAGCTGTGTTTGAGACGAGTTTGGTAAAGAGTTTCCAAGACAGCAGACTGACAACAACTCGCAACCTCTATGTGCTTGTGGAAATCTCTAAGGGTAATTACTTGCCAAAGATGCCTCACTGCGATACTTCGCGGTCGTGGTTTAGCTAGCTGCCTCGATGTCACCTTTATGTAAAACAAATGCATGCTAATAGACATGTATTGTAGGCACATGCCAGGCATCGAGGTACAAACCCCCAAGCAGCCCGCGATGTATGTACATTGCGGGAATGTATCATACTTGATGAATGAGTTTGGTTTTTTTTTCACTATTTCGTTATTTTTGGCGATTACAATATTTTAATATTTGTTTGGTTGATTGTCACGCTGCTTGACTGTCTCGGAATCGGAATAACAAGTTGAATAAAACCTTTTAAAAATGATTACTTCAGTCTGTGATCACTTCCTCTGACTAGTTTATAGTTATCTGTGATCACTCCTGTCAAAAATTGACGTTGACAACAAAAACGTTTTTGGTTATTGTTTGTGTTTACAGTTTATTTAAACTTCACAAAAGCCACTAATGAAGAGTTGAAGATATATAATTGAAGTCAAGTTAAATCTTCCCAAAACCAATTAATTTAAAGTACTAAGCAAGTGTTATCAAACTAGAAAATAAACATAACCTCAAAATGTCTGACGATGATGATGTTATTCTGGTGAAGAAGCCCAAAAATGTCCACTATGGGTCTTTGGAAGAGCAGGAGAAGGCCCGGCTGGCAGCCCTGGCCGCTGCTGCCAAGGAAGGCGCCGACGAACTCGGCGGTAAAGAATTGGGGGACATACAAATCTCCAGCGGTAAGGATTCTTTAAATTTAGTTTGCAGTGGTATTAAAATTCCATTTGGTGGGCCCCTAAGACGACCCTCTGACTGAGTTTTCTTTACTGAGAATTTCCTAAAGCACATTTAGGAAATTCTAAAAAATCAAACTTCTTAATATTTTGCAATTTGCAGGTCAGCGTCAGGGTGTTTGTTGATTAAAATATGGCTTTACAGAATTATAATCATTACTCAAACTCCTCGAGTTAGAATTGGCCTCAAATGTCATGAGTTCATGAAATAGAAATTCAATAGTTACCCTTTGAATGTCTATTGTATATGTCTATGAACTTGAGATGACTTGAGAGTTGTATTGGTGACCACAGGGCTGGCCTATTAGCCCAAAGAACCAGCATTGCCATCCAATGTGGTAATGCTGCCAGCCTTTTGGGCACTTATCCCATTGACAGCGATGCGGATAGATTTTTTGATCCCCAACAAACTCCAAATCAAAGCATTTATTTCAATTAAACTATTTACAGACACTTTTTAATTGTCAAAGGAGATGGTCAGTCAAAAAGATGGACCTAGTTGCCCATTCGAAAGTGTAGTAGGTTCCTATATATTTTCTCACTAATCAGTCATTCTCCTCTTTGTGCAGAATACATGGAACTCGAAGAAGAAATGTCCAGAGACAAGAAGGCTCTGCTTGAGGAGTTTGAAAGGAGACGGAAGGCTCGCCAGCTGAACGTGTCGACTGATGATGATGAGGTATGCCCATAGCTTCACTATGTCAAATTAAGTAGCTGTGATTTATATGGTGTACGTAATAAAGACTTAATATATAAATCTTAAGTTATACTTATATATTGCCACAAACTATTCATTTATATTATTTTAACATTGAATGTAAGAAATGCAATCTCTATTCGACGTTGCGCAAGAACTTCTTTTTTTTTTTTTTTTTAAATAGTCTTTTTTTTTTTGTTAATAAAATATTCTAATACTTATTGAAAATGAAAACTACATTTAGGGCTGATTTTTCCAACTCCAGATAATTTTATCTGAGGAATAATTTTGAATTTTTGACAGTTCTGCCATACAGAATCTGTCAGACGTTATTTTATTCCACAGATAAGCATTATCTGGCAATTTAAAAAATGTGCCCTTAGAGGTATGGGTGTTATACTTTATAGAAAAAACTAATCTTGGTTTACAATCCCCAGTTATATGAATGAGCAACAAACACAATAATACTGTATTAAAAACATGTGGCTTTGATATATTCAGCGACAAGCTACCGGTATTCAGAAAGAAAATCACGCTATCCTTGCCAAGTTGCTTTTCATTTCAATTTTTATATTATTATTATTTTTCATTAAGCTGCGCTTGCCGCGGTTGGTCCGTGGATGGGTGACCATCTTTACATACCAAGGCCTCATTTCAATTATTGTTTTTATTCTTAACATTTTGTTAATGTTTATTACCCATCTTATTTGCTTTAGTCTGTTTTAGTTTATATTAGTTTTAGTTTAGCTTAATATACTTTTCAAGGCAACATAATCAATGCTATGTACGCCGTATTTGTCTTGTGCATTAGTCCTTTATTAAAATGATTCTAGCATAAGTTTAATATATGTGATGTGGCTGTGAATAAATAAAACAATATTAACTGAATCTCCAAATAAAAAAAAAAGTTTATTTAACGCATAATCAACTGCATACACGCATCTTCCCTATACTATAAATACATTAATTATTATCTCCTTTATTTCATTTACATACTTACAAATTATATTTTTAAATATTTTTATAAACAAAAAGATAAAAAAAAACATTTAAAAATATAAAAAATAGTAGCCCACCAGTATCGGGAACAGGGTCCAAGCTACCGGCGGTCAGGGCTCCAGAGAGAGGAACCTCCTGACAATGCGAGCCGTGTCCAGAAGTACCGCTTTCTGAATCAAGCCCTTCATCCAGCTGCCCAACGAGAGCCTCCTCAGGTGTTGGTCGAGGCTCTTGGCTATTAACCCATTGGCTGGCACGACTATCAGCACAATGATTGCTGAGTCCACATGCCACATGTCGACAAACTCGCGAGCCAAGTCAAGATACTTGATTTGTTTATCTTTCTCGGCTTTCACGAGGTTCTCATCATGCGGGACGGTTATGTCAACAATCATTGCGCGCCGCTCTGATCGATCCACCACCACTATATCAGGCTTATTGGCAACAATAGTCCTGTCAGTGATGATGGATCGATCCCAGTACAATGTGATATTTCAATACATTATTACTTATATTAATTCTTATTATGAAAATGGCTTCTGTCGAACCATAGTGTGCTAAATCGCGCACGCTCAGTTTCGAAATCTCATTCGTAATCTCGACCACAGTCAAGTTCTCGAACGAAATTGTCTTTCGCACGAGATTGAATCTCTATAAATGACTCGAAGAATTGCCAAACTTAAGTGGCAGTGGGCAGGGCACAACAGATCGCCAATGGGGCCGAAAGAAGACGAAGAGTTGGAAGACCTCCACAAGGTGGACCGATGACCTTGTTAAAGTGGCAGAAACCCGTTGGATGCGAGGAGCACAGAACTGGTCGAAGTGGAGGTGCTTGGGGGAGGCCTATGTCCAGCAGTGGACGTCTTTCGGCTGAAATGATGATGATGAAATGACTTGATACCTCGCGCAATGTCGAATCGAGATTGCATTCCTTATGTTCAGTGTTAAAATAATATAAATTAATAGTTCATGGCAATATGAGAGTACACTTTGCCTCAACGACTTGGAACATCATCCACAGGTCCGCAGGAGTCTTCGTCAGCTGGGCGAGCCCGTGTGTCTGTTCGGGGAGGGCCCGGCAGAGAGGAGGGTGCGACTCAGAGATCTACTTAGCTAGTAAGTATATTAAAGTGTTCTGTTCTAAATATATTTAATGAAAATATGAACAAATGGATCAGAATACGTAACTGTGGATGCCAAGTGGTAGGGCCACTTACAAACTGAGTGCTTTGTTTAATTATATTTGAATACTTAAACCCCGAAATGCTAATTTGCATTTTATAATTGAGGTAAATTTTATAACCTTTGTCGATGATTTTTCAATTAATAATCAGAGGTCCCGTCGAGTAGGGAGGGGCTTGTGGCTTAGTAATAACAGCCGCACGGGTCAATCGATGGTTAAGCTAACTTCCGCGGTCAATTCGTGGATGGTTGACCAACTTTACATACCAAGACCCCTTCGTGCCTCGGAAAGCACGTTAAGCTCCCCCCAAAAGTCTGACACTGGTTGTGAGACTCGTTGATATCAGGTAAATATTAAGCTATTGTGTAAGAAGTGAAGGAAGGTGAAGGGGGCCCGTGGCTAAATAATAACAGCTGCACAGGTCGATCGATCAGGTTAAGCTACGCTTGCCGCGATTGGTCTGTGGATGGGTGACCATCTTTACATACCGAGACCCCTCCGTGCCTCGGAAAGCACGTTAAGCCGTTGGTCCCGGCTGCCAATCGTGGATCTTTGACAGTCGTTACGGGTCATCAGATGCCCGAAAGTCTGACAACCAGTCTTACCAATGGGTTTCGTATTGCCCAGTTACTGAGTTGTGGAGGTCAGATAGGCAGTCGCTCCATGTAAAATACTGGTACTCAGCTGCATCCGGTTACACTGGAAGCCGTCCCCAACATAGTTGGGAAAAGGCAGGCAGATGACGAGAGAGAGTCCCGTCAAATAGGTGTAGAAGTTTTGTATCGGACAGTTGATATTTTTTTCTCGATTACGATACAGGGGGGTCTACTCCGAAGTAGTATCATCGGAATGTTCGGCCGTTTCCTGCTACGAAGTTACTATTTGGTTCGGTCGGCCCCGATCCTACACTCCTACAGTCTTTCGAATATTGACTATGGTCCCGACCCAATTGAGCCGATCCGAACTTTTTTCGCATTTTTCAATAATATTCGGTTCGGCCATGTGTCGGTCCGATCCGATCATTCGCACTTTGCACTTCGTAGTAGACCCCCTGGTCCCATAGAGAAAGTTCAGTTTGATGGTCTGTACCACACCCTTGTACAGGTTGTCCCAGAAGTCGATGTCAAGCCGGAATCGGGTAATAGGCCAAGTCTTATAGTTATCAGAAAAATATAAAAAAAATAAGTTGCGTACTTTAAAAACTATTGCCATTAAAAAAAAAATCGAGAATATCAGAGGGACTCTCGTAATTTTAAGAACGGTCACAGTCTGATCTCAGTCTCTGAATCTGTCCAAAATGCCTCTAAAGTTCCTACATTTTGACAAGTTTTTGACATCGTGTGATGAGATTGTGACTAGATTTTGAACTTTTTTAATTACGGGAATGGGCCTTCTGTAAAATGTACTAAGCTAGTTTAACAAATAGTTTTTTTTCCGATAACTATTATGACTTGGCCGATTACCCGATTCCGGCTTGACGTCGACTTCTGGGACATCTTGTATACGATCACACATTTCTGATACATATTGTAGCTTGTAACCGCATTATAAATTCTAATTCTGTTTCCAGTCTAGGAGAAGACGCGATCCACAAGAAGTTAGAAGAGGAGGAGGCTAGGATAGAGAGAGACAGAGGACGGGAGGGCACGTGGTATCACGAAGGGCCACCCGACCTGAGGGAGGCGAGGCTGTGGATCGCGCGGTACTCGCTACCGAAGGCGAAGCTCAGGTGAGAGCTGGCTTACACGCCACATATGTTACTAGCTCATGTTCAGACAAAGCAGCGCGCAAAGACGAACAAATAACAAAAAGCAACGTTAAACTACGCTTGACGAGGTCGGTCCGTAGATGGATGACCATTCATTACATACCGAGACCGAGACCCCTCCGTGCCTCGAAAGCACTTAAGTAGTTGCTCCCGGCTGTCTTTCGTAGATATTTGGCAGTCGTCACGGGTAGTCAGAAGCCTGAAGCTCTGACAATCTGGCTTATCGCGTGATATCGTATTACCCAGTAACTGGGTTGTGGAGGTCAGATAGGCAGTCGCTCCATGTAAAATACTGATTAGCTGCATCCGGTTACACTGGAAGCCGACCACGAAGTAGTTGAAAAAAGGCAGGCAGGTGATGACGTGAGACCAGGCTTAGGACAAGTTTCACAGACCGCATTTTAGATTTAATTTGCTTAAATAAGCGTCGCATACGAACGTGAACCTCATTCTTAGGCATATATTTAAGAGACTCCAAATAATTCGCAATTTGGTTTCCTAAAAATACTAAATAGCCTGCAAGTCTGCGGAGTCTCGCTAGGTAATTTAATCTGACTCTGTACATGTCGCCACAGTGATGTTGTTTGTGCTCGCAGGTTGAGCAAGGCGCGCGAGGACTTGAAGCTACCTGGCAGTGTGCGTGCTGCCGCTAAGCAGGAGTCGCAGAGGAAGGCTTCTGCCATGTCCATATACTGCAGTCAGGTGAGGCACTCTCTATACTGCGTTCGCGAAATAGGTTCCAAACATGTAAACTGATATTCACCGTGTTCTTCACGTTAGTCATAAACATTGGCAAACGCTTCTATAGCTTTTACAAATCAAATCTAACAAAGGAAGTAGTACTTAAAAAGGCATCGTTACAAAGATATTTGTAATTTAATTTAATTGAGCTATGCAGTAAGAAAGGGTCTTAATTTGGCCTATGTTGCCGCTTAGTGCAATTAAAATGATAAATCTATCAAATGCTTCGGATAAAGAGATAAAGAGGCACGCATATCGGGTGATTTACGTCAAGGTATTTAATTTGTATGAAAATTAACAAAAAATAATAATTCATTATTGTTGTGTCCGTCTGTCCATAATGAAAAAAATGCTTATTTCCATGGTCTGAACATCTGGTCGAAGTTTATGTATCTCGTCCAGAACACGGTGTATATCCAGCGTTCTTGTTGAAAATACTAACTCCTTGGAGACTTGTTCATTGAAAGGAGAGAAAAACTTATACGAGTATGTGACATTCATTATAAAATAATAAATTAACGAATATGAAGCAAATATAGTATTTATTAACATAAAAAAATATGTGTTTTTGGGAAAACAACATAACATCACGCCTCATTTCTATTGCCATCAACCTGACACAAATCCAGACTCTGGGCTGCTACTAAGAAATAAAATAACTCAATAACACTGCTCGACCGGGGAATCGAACCCAGGGCCTCATGCTCAGCAGTGGCGCCTGCGACCACTAGACTAACGAGGCAGTCGAGGAGTTTTAGTTTTATCGTGTTTAAATATCGATACCCATCACCTCTATGGAGTTTTATAGCTAATTTAATTGGACCTTGTATTTTCTTCTTCGGACTAAATTTTATTTATTTATTTACTAAAACTTTATGCACTAGAAAAAAAGTACTGTACAAAGGCGGACTTAATGCCTGAAGCATTTTCTACCAGTCAACCTTAGGGTGATGCAGAGACAAAACATGGCTCGTGCAATATACGGGATAAATAGCTAGGAAATGGCGCCGATTCCCTTGTTCACAAACTAAACTAAATTTATGTTCAGTACATCTGTCTTTCTATTTCATCAAGAAAAGGACAGAAGACAAATATTAGTTTAGTCCTGTCAAATTAGTCAGCGCCTGACGTAAATTGACGTATTTTTAGTTGCCATGTTTTTAATCACGTCTAAACAGTTTATGGAGTATCTTATTTGAATAGAAATAAAAAGATGCACTAAACTTAAATTTAGTTTAGTTTGTGAACAAGGGAATCGGTGCCAATGACTATAAAAATGAATTTTATGTCTTGTTGGCCCAAAACTTCACTTCCACGGTGTCGTCAGTGGCAGCCTGGCAGCGCAGAGATCACTTTGACTGCACGTTTTGGGACACAGAGGACCTTGTATAAAAGCTACGTTTTTGACTTCCAGATCGGCGACACGCGCCCCATCAGCTTCTGCAGGTTTAGTAGTGATAGCAAGATGTTAATTACCGCGAGCTGGTGAGTCCAATGACCTTGTCTTACATAATACCTTCTATATCTACAGTTTATAAATTTAAGTCGCGTTTTGTGTCTGTGAGACCGCATAATCAGCCTACGTTCCCACTGCTGGGACACAGGTCTCCTCTCTGTGAGAGGGAGTGGGCTGTAATGTACCACGCGGGCCCAGTGCGGGTTTGTAGATGTCATGTCTACGATTACTTGGTTCTAGGACATGCCAAATGGCATGTCCTAGAACCAAAAGATTGAAGATCCTCACGATGTTTTCCTTAGAATAGAATACTCTTTATTGTACACCATACAAATTATAAAACATAAATATACAAAATTTTTACAAAGGGTGACACAATGGGCGGTCTTATCGCTTAGAGCGATCTTTTAAAGACAACCTTTGGATGGATTAAAATTAAAGAGAGGCAAAAATGGCCTTCACCGTTTTGAGAGCAGGGATGATGAAATTATTTACTCAAAGTTAAGCGCCTGTCTGGGTTCGAACCTACGATCTACGCGTAAGTCAAGGCCGTTACCACTAGGCCATAATTTTGCACATGAGTCACTTTTCAAAACGAAAGTAGAAGGGAAAAGAAGGTTTTTTTAAAACCCATCCCCAAAAGGGGTTAAATAAGGGATGGAAATCTGTATGGAAGCTTGTTTATGATAAAAGTATCGTTTTCAACAATTCCAGGTCAGGTCTATCCAAGGTGTGGTCGGTGCCGGAGTGCCGGGAGCTGCAGGTGCTGAAGGGTCACAAGTGCAACGTCAGCGGGGCCGCTTTCCACCCAAAGGCAGCCATGCCTGACCACTTCCTTAAGAAGGTTAGTTACAGGTATGAGGAAGAGGAACAGGGTAAAAATGTTCCTCGGTGAGATCTCGAATGACCAATCTCGACACCAGACTTAGTACGCATTGCCAATCTCGAATCGAGATTGCATTCCCTAATCGGAAGCGAAACAGAGACAACCATATGTTCTTGCGCGTCGTCCCTTATTGAGTCGGCGCCAAACAAACAAAATGGCGCTAGGAATTAGTTAGGGGTGAGTTTAGGAGCTTTAGTTAGACTGGCTTTTTTTCGCTTTTCATTTTCATTTTCAATATGTGAGCTGTAACGCTTTTTATGCCTGGAGGCTTTTATTTAGGTAGTAACTCTTTATTTACATTTTTTATTTTAATTAATTACTTTTTTTGATTGAGTACTTATAGTTTTTATTGTATTTGTTGATGTATTGGCGTGACTAGCTGACATATGGGAAATAATTTAATGTTCTGTGCCTTGTAATGTTAGTTACTTTACATAGTATTGTATACAATCAAGTAACGCCCGCCCTTTACCACTTCCAGCTACAGCACTAGGAAGTGGTGAAGGGCGGGCGTTTTTGGGGGACTGTCTTTTGTAATTTTGACGTTCAAAAAGTGCTGATTCTCAGCCTAGTTTGAATAAATTACTTTTGATTTTGATTTTCTTTTTACGTCAGTTCAAGTTTTTGTTTGAAAAGTTTTTTACTTGTAATATCATTGCTCACTTCTTCATCTAAATTATGTTCTCGCCGTAAACTTTCAGCTGAAAACAGAGAAAGAAGACGCGAATTCTGAGGACGCCCTGGCGCCCATGGACACGTCAGAAGGCACAGAAGGTTCAGAAGCGGTCACTATGGCTACATGCGCGTACGACGGGTCTGTTCATCTGTGGAACTTCAGCAGGTTCGTCCGTTCAGTAGTTTTTGCGAGAAAGAGTAACAAACATCCATCCATCCGCCCATCCATACATACAAACTTTCACGTTTATAATGTTAGTAGGAAGTAGGATTTTTTTTTTTTTCTGGTGGGAAATCATCATATGACCCCTCCCGCTCTGGGTGGAGCGGAAGGGAGTGTCAGACTCTTACTGACTAAAACCCACCCATGTTCCTTCCTTCGCCCTTTATGTTCCGAGGTAGCGGTAACCCTTTCGGACAATCCCGCTCATAGGAAGTAGGATTGAACAACTTTATAGAATAAAAAAAAAATGGCCCGTATTGTCCCACTGCAGGGCCTCCCTTTCCTCTCTCCACACAACTCGACCCTGAGTCAATATGGACCAATCCGTCAAGTTCGTCCTGCCATCTAACTTTACAAATATAGGTATTGTAATGATTTAAAAACAATGATTTTTTATTTTCAATATATTGCTGTGGTTTAACTTGTTTTTGTTAGCCTATACTGTCCCACTGCTGGGCAAAGACCTCCCCCAAGTCCTTCCAGCAACTCTTTCCCCGCGCCACCTCGAACCAGCCCTCGCAGTACGCGTCCAGGTCATCTTGGGACAAATGGTGCTGTGTGAAATGTCCAGGGATTTATTTATTTATTTATTTATTTATTTATTATTTATCTCTTCTTGAGCCACGGCAGCGCCTATATTTTTCTAGATATCATTGAATTTAATAACAAACTTTAAAACATGTTATATTCGTTTAGAGCATAACTTAAACAATGAGTAATCACGTTTTTTCAAAAGTCAAAAATCAGTCTAAAAGTTCTCATTCGCAGCCTAGTTTGGATAAATGAGTTTTGATTTTGTCTATAGCGAGGCACCCATGGCGTCGCTGGAGGGCCACGGTCCCTCTCGCGTGTCCCGCGTGGAGTTCCACCCGTCGGGGCGCTTCCTCGCCACCACAGTCTTCGACCACTCCTGGCGACTCTGGGATCTGGAAACAGGTATGTTTTGCGTTTTCCAAAGAAAGTAAAACCTCTCTCCTAACCAAATAAACTTCAAACCTCTGCCTAACCCTTCAGGGAATACAGGCGTGGTGTTGTGTGTGTTGGTCCGTGGATGAGTGACCATCTCTACATACGAAGACCCCTCCGTGCCTCGGAAAGCACGTTAAGCCGTTGGTCCCGGCTGTCATTCGTGGATCTTCAGTCCTTGCGGGTCGTCAGAAGCTCGGAAGTCTGTCTGTTATTATATTAATTAATTAAAACCACTGTATTAAAATATCATTAAATAAATAAGGTTTCCACTTTTGTTATTTGACTACGGAACCCTAAAAATACACGCAGATGAAGTCACGGGGGCTTGTCTCATATAATTCTTATGGTTGTGTTACAGCATCGGAGGTGTTGCATCAGGAAGGTCACGCCAAGCCGGTGTACAGCGTCGCCTTTCAGGGAGACGGCTCGCTCGCCGTCACCGGGTAAGCAGGAGAGTCCAACCGGAAATGGTTTTATTTTTCGACCCGAAATGAAAACGAAAACCGGGGTTTTCTTGGAAAAGGTGAAGGAAAACATCGTGAGGAAACCGGCATGTCCTAGAACCAAAAATTCGAAGACATGTGACATCTGCCAACCAGCACTGGGCTCGCGTGATGGACTAGAAACCACTCCCTCTCACAGAGAGGAGGCATGTGTCCCAGCAGTGGGAACATTATAGGCTGACCTGTGCGAGGTCATAAGGGCTTCTATCTCAGCATAATGCTAAAAAATAAATACCGCAGCGCTGGTTTAGATGTGCTGAACTGAGCAATGTTCAATTTTATTGGTGAACTTCGCCCTTAGTCTCTGGTATAGCCAATCGTCACCGTTTTGTTTTTGTTCCTCCAGCGGCATGGACGCGTTCGGGCGCGTGTGGGACCTGCGCACGGGCCGCTGCGTCATGTTCCTGGAGGGGCACCTGGGGCCCGTGCTGGGGGCCGACTGGGCCCCCGCCGGGCACCACCTCGCCACCGCGGCCGCAGACCATCAGGTAAGCACAGGACTACGCGCTGGTGGATGGTTTTTGATGCGAAAACTTTTAAAATAAGCATCACCTCTGTACCTATTTTTCTGTTCTGTTTTTTTTTGGCTGTTTACATATGTGTGAAAAAAAAAGTTTTTATTTAAAAAAAAATAACAACATTTACATTAAACACTGACAAAAACAAACAAAATAGCGTGGAGCACTGGTACAAATGAGTAATAGTCTATACACCATAGAGAAAGTAAAATTATCCCTACTCCGCGGCCGACCGTCACGCGACATGCAACACACAGACGAAAAAGTGTGAGACGATGTAATAAAAGTTTCACTTTAATAGGCTCCACACTGAAGCGCTCGTGGCTAAATAACAACGGACGCACGGGTTGATCGTTTAGAGTTTAAACCATCATCTGCCTAGTCTATTCCCAACAATGTTAGGGTCGGCTTTCAGTGTAACCGGATGCAGCTGAATACCATTACTATTTTTTCATCGACCGACTGCCTATCTGACCTCCACAACCCAGACACTCAGTAACACGATACCCCTTGGTAAGACTGGTTGACTGACTTTTGGGCTTATGAATACCCGTAACTGTCAAAGATCTACAAATGACAGCCGGGACCAACGGCTTAACGTGCTTTACGAGGGACGGAGGGGGTCTCGGCATTCACAAACCGACCATGGCAAGAGTAGCCTAACCTTTTAGCAACCAGTCATTACATTAATTAAATAATTTCTTCTTGTATAATTTCTCAATCACAGACTATTATAAGTTTCCTGTCGAAGTATTCCTGTTTATTAATTTTTTTTTTGTTTTTACAGGCTAAAATATGGGACCTGAGAAAACGTTCAGCGTTGTACACAATACCCTCACACACACATCTATTAAGTGGTAAGTCTAGTTAGTTAGTATTACTGCCTCGTGGGTCTAGTGGTCGCACGTGCTACTGCTGTGCATGAAGTCTTGGGTTCGATTCCCAGGTCGGGCAGTGTTATTGAGTTTTTCCATCTGGAATTTCCCAGTAGCAGCCCGGAATCTGGATGTGTGCCCGGTTGATGGCAATAGGCTCGCCCCCTGTTACATGGGACTTGAACAGAACTGGCGGAATGTGGGTGTACTATAGGTGTACCTCTGCCTAATCCGAGTAGATTCTTGTGAACTTTAAAATAGTAGTATTCCTTTTGAAACAGTCTTGATCTAATATTTTCATTGATCTCCTTCTCCCGTACCTTTGTTATGTTTACGTGAATCTTAAAACGCAATGTTGCAGACGTGCGCTACCAGAAGAGTCACGGGCACTTCCTGCTGACGTCGTCGTACGACAAGACCGCCAAGCTGTGGTCCAACCCCGCCTGGCACCCGCTGCGCACGCTCTCCGGGCACGACAACAAGGTAACCAGCTTATGTATCAACATCCATCATCTGCCTAGATTTCTGCACAACTGTGTATGGAGTCGGCTTCCAGTCTAACTGGATGCAACTAAATAAATGTATTTACCGTCTTCTTTGTAAATGTTGTAATTGCAATAAGAGAGGGCGCCTGATAGATTAAGGGCAAATTAAACTAGGATTGAATAGAGAACAGTCTATTTATTATACCGAAAAGCAAGAAGAAAAATACAGGCAGCCATTTTAGTATAGCATGACTAAGTAAAAGACATTGCAGGAGTGACGCCACCTAGCGGCTGATCGATACAACTTAAAATGACAATTTAAACTGTTTGGTTTATACTTAACAGCGCCCACGAGCGACTTTTGTCTCCGCAACTAATTTGTCTCTCACATCAAGTCTACGGGTTTGTATGAAAGTGCGCACATGTAGCGACGCGGCAGCTGGGAGACTATTTTGTCCGCGGGTTTGGACGTAACTGTCGCCCGTCTATTTGTAGCAACGCAAGTGCGCGCACGGCGATAAAAAAGTTGCCGGCTAGCGAGTTGCCGCTCAACCGAAAATTTAACAAGAAAAAAGTAGCGTTGCTGTCACTTCCGTGTGCTGTCGTCAAAATCTCGGCGAGGAGACAGCGACAGTTACATTAAAGTTGCTGGGCAACTAAGTTGCTCGCGCCCTCCCTAACTGATAACCCAAAAAAGCGCCATTTTTCACAATCATTAATAACAACTTTTTACTATGGAACGAGGGCGGAGTGATAAGTCTGGTAAAAATCTATTTTGGAATAAAATGATCGCAAATTGCATGGAACCCCCTTGTTCACAACTCTTTTGAAGGACTAAATTAAAATTTTCAGCCAGTAGTGTCGGTTAGTTTTTGCAAAGATGGAGAAAAGCCAATTTCGTGTCGTGACTAAACATTATTTTTTGCAAAAAAAAACCTATAACGGAAATGAAACAAAAACTTGATAAATATTATGGGGATTCTGCTCCGTCGATTAAAATGATTCATAAGTGGTTCAACGATTTTCGGTGTGGTCGTACAAGCACTAGTGATGCTGTGCGTCCAGGACGCCCAGTTGAGGTCACTACTCCAGAGATAATCGCTAAAATCCACGACATAGTGTTGAACGACCGAAGAGTAGAAGTGAGGGGGATAGTCGAGATAGTAGGCATCTCAGACGAACGTGTTCGCAATATCTTACACCAACATTTAGATATGAAGAAGCGATCCGCGCGGTGGGTGCCGCTTTTACTGACTGTTGATCAAAAACGCATGCGTGTGACCACTTCGGAGGCAGGTTTGGCGATGTTTCAACGGGATAAAACCGCGTCGTTTTATAAGTTACAAGGAAACTACGTTGAAAAATAAATAATAATCCTACTATCCTACTAATATTATAAACGCGAAAGTTTGTATGAATGGATGGATGGATGTTTGTTACTCTTTCACGCAAAAACTACTCAACGGATTTGGATGAAATTTGGCACACAGTTGGTTTATAACCAGGATTAACATATAGGATACTTTTTATCCCGATATTCCCACGGGATCGAAACTTATGCGGGTGAAACCGCGGGGCGCAGCTAGTAATTAAATAAAATTGTCTCCTTGTTTAATTTTTACCAGACTTGTCACTCCGCCCTCGTAGGTATAGTACATTTTACATGTTTGCGTAATTCAGCAAATGTAATGCAGCATGGTAAAAGTCGTTCATAATGATGTGTAGCAGGTTTACCAAGACGGTAAGGCTAACTGTCAGAGTTTATAGGTATGGTTTCCGAGGCACGGAGGGTTCTCAATAAGTAATGGATGGTCACCCATCCACGGACCGACCTCGTCAAGCGTAGCTTAACCATCGATCGACTCGTGCTCGGCTGTTATTACTGAGCCACGAGCCCCTTTGTTGAATATAGATGGGGGTGTTTTACAAAGCCCTATTATTACACTATTTAAAATATTTTTTTGATATTTTCCAGGTGATGAGCGCGGACATTTCGTTCGACAACAAGTTCATCGCGACGTGCTCGTACGACAGGACGTTCAAGCTGTGGGCGCCCGACCTCGCCTAGACTGTGATGATATATTTAACGATAAGGAATTGTAAAGAATAAAGCCATTTGGAAATATTTCAGTGATTTTATTAAGAGTCCCGTGTAATAGGGGGCGAGCCTATACAGGTATGAGGAACAGCGTGTAAAGTTCACTCATCATCCATAGTGCAGGGAGGATCCTCCGACCAGGCGGGTGTTGTGTCTGGTGGGCTACTGCCCGACGATTGACGTTGGGAAATTGTATCTATGCTAATTGCGCGGTAAACTCTGCTTGCGAGATGCAGGATTTGCGTGACGTCAGTATGACGCGTTGTTCGCATGTGGCGTTGTAGATACCGCCACACAATGTATGTGTGACGGTATCACAGCGTGTTTGTACACGTGTAAAGTGCGCGTAGCTTTGTAAGATAAAAATACTGTACCAGTATTTACATGGAGAGCCTACCTGGTCTCCATAACCCATTTATTGGGTAACAGGAAACGATTTCAGTGTCTGGTCGGGTAAAAATGATACTCAAGTAGAAAATTTTAATAATTTTATTTTGTACGGCATTCGTACAAACATTGCAATATTATTCTATATTTACAAATTGCGAAGACAATCATTATTCTAACGGGAACCATTTATTGTGAAACAACTTTTAGATTATTAAAACCACTTCCATCAGTTCCGGGTTCGATTCCTGGGTCGGGCAGTGTTATTGGGTTTTTCATTCTCAGTAACAGCCCGGAGGTGGCTCGCTCCCTATTACGTGGGACAGTCAGCACAGCCAGTGACCTGTGTACCCGCCGCGTCTTCCCGTCTTCTTCTCTTTAAGAAGCGTCAGATAATGCAGAGCGCTGACCGTACGACCCTACCCTACCCCCTCGTAGAATACATATATGCTTTGGTATTGAATACTACCGGGTCAAAGTAAATTAGCTAGCGAAACTCCACAGTCGTGATAGGCATCGATATCTGTAGAATCAGCCTATAATATTCCCACTCCTGGTACACAAGCTTCCTATCGGTGAGAGGGAGTGGGCCGTAATCCACCTCGCGGGTCCAGCGCGGATTGTTAGATATTGATATCTAAATATGATAAAACAAAAATAAATTAATTTCATGACTTTTTTGTGGGGTCATCGACCGCTGTTGGTGAATTTAGTTAAATATCAGTTTAAAAAATCTGTTTTTTGTGTATATACGAAACGATAACACACATTTAATTCAAGAAACAACACTACCAGCGGTCGTTCAACTTTAAGAAAAAAAAAATATATTTTACGGTGTCCTATCACGTCTGCAGATTTTCGCTAGCTAATTTAATGTGACCCTGTATATGGGGCAGATAAATTATAATGTCACCGATTTGAAGTGGTTTTGTTATCAAAAAGTTGTTTCAAACACATCTAAGTTACTTCAGGATTGGATTTAACAACAGATTGCTGGGATAGCTGACATCAATGCTAACAGAAAACATAATAAAACCGAACCTCGCAAAGCGTCACGTTGCCGAAATATTAACGTTCAAAGTTGATCACGTGACATCCGTATTTTTTTATATAGACTTCATGCGTGGCCGCCATTTTGATTTTTTCAAAATGGCGGCCACGCATAAAATCTCCACGTATAAGACAAGTATGCCAGGCTCCATATAAATATATTCCAAACCCCGTTTGGTTTTTACTACTAAAGAAAAATTTGGTTTCATAATGTGTTATTGCACACCCATCGTTATCCAAACCTTGAATCCTGAGGTCAGTTAGACGTTTAACAAGAAGAATGTATTTAAACTACAAATTCAGCTAATAGTTATAACACAATTTTATTATTTTACAGTTACAAGTGTGTAGTAATGTTAAATCGGATGTTGTGTTCATCTCAGAAACTGATTCGACAGATTTTGATAAAAAAAATCTAAGAAAATGATTGTTTTTTCTTCAATAACAACAAATTCACATGTATTTGTGTACTAACACCAACTGTTTGTTGTGAATGTTTAAAAAAAACAACTCTATAATAAAATCGAAATAATATTTTTTTTTATTACGTCGCTAGTGCCTGTAATCGTCGAAGTCGAAGTTTCGTAGATAAACACACACAAACAGAGAAACAACATAAACTCACTACCCACTCAAATAAAAACTTTGCAATATTAATAATAGCTATCGACAATTATTCTTTAATAATTACTTACAAACAAATATTTACAAAATTTTATCTTTTTTCATTTAGAAACAATATTTTAATTGTTCCCATAATTTTTTTCAATATAATTATAATAAATCATTCCCCGGAGATCATTTTGGTGGCTTTTGTAGTTCTTTTTGTTAAACTAGAGGTCTTCGTAGTTTCCTAGAAACATTTAGAGTCCACTAGAACCATTTAGACTCTCCTAGAACCATCGTAGTTCCCTAGAACCATTCAGACCTTCCTATAACCAATAATAGAGTAGCCTAAAACCATTTTAGTCTCCTAGAACCATTCTGACTCTCCTATAACCAATTTAGAGTCGTGTAGAACCATTTAGACTTTCCTAGGACCATTTTAGACTCGCCTAGGTACTTTTCGACGCATTCACTAGTCGTCTAGATCAATTTTAGACTGCTCTAGATTCAAGTAGAGTCCCCTACAACCATTTAAGTCTCCCAGATCTGTTATAGAATATCCTAGAACCATTTTTGTATTTCGTAGAGGCTCCTAGGGTTATAGGCCTATTTCTTAAGAGACAACATACGCGTCAGTATCTTTGACAATTTGAATTAGTCCTCTTGAACTCACTAATAATCCTTAGTCTCTTAGAGCTAAAGAGTAGAATCATACTTTAAAAATATAACAGTCGTATACAAAATTTATTACACAAGTCAAAAAAATTACCCAAAAAGACGGTATTTTCGTCAATTTTAACGATTTCCCCCATTTAAAGTGATTTTTTGACCTTCCAAGAACTCAAAGCCACCATTAAACTGTATATCACAAATAACCAAAGACTAGAAACTAATTTTTCGTTGTCGGTGTCCCTACGCCGAGGTTTAGAAGTCCTGGGTATCGGAATTGGTTGCTCATCAGGTCCCGGTACATAGCCAGCTGTCTCTGGTCCATCTGGCCGGCCAAACTGCTGTATAGAGCCACGTAAGGGTCCATGAAAGACGTCATAGGAACTGAGTTCTTCTGCAAATCCATTATTTGAGCTAGGTTCTGATTTTTCATTGCGTTCTGCAGAACCTGGCTTTGGGTAGGAGAGGAGTCTTCCCTGATTTGGTAATTGGGGATGTTAATAGGTGGTTTTTTCTGGGTTGTGGCGGTTGGAGAAGTGTACTTAGGGTAGGGTTCCTTAGGCGGGGTAGGAGTTTTTGCGGACATGAACTTCCCGTTGCTTGACCTCTTCTGGGGAGGCCGGTTCTTGCCAGGACTCATAGCTTTATTGACTAAAGTAATTTCTAAATTCGATCCGACGACTGCTTTTCCGTCGACTAAAGTGTAATTCTTTGTTAAATTCTGTGCCGTTGGGGAGGGGGAGGGGGGTACTCTTACTATTTCGACGGCTGGTTTCTGCGGAGGGGGGCTTGAAGACTTGCAGGTCAGGTCTAGTATATCCTGAGGAATGGTAGGAGGTGGGGCAGTCTTCAAAGGCTTGACTGGCACTCCGTGAAGAACATGAGGGGGCGGCATGAAGGGATCCTTAGGGTTGCCATAGACAGTCTTCTCAGGTCCTGTGTTACCGAAGATAGAAGACGCTTGGATGACTTTCGGAGGCTGTATCCCGTTGGCATAGTTCTGTGGGATGATGTTGTACATTTGGAAAAGCTGTGCTTGCGTCATGATCTGGTGCTGTACTGCTGGGTTGAGGAGCATGGGGGGGCCCATGATGTGGGGGCCCACGCCCTGCCAGGGGGCCGGCAGGGCGGTCACTTCGAGGCCTCGCTCCTTGAGGATGTCCAGTTTCTTCTTTTTTACTGCTTGGGGACTCTCCGGGTACTCGTCCAAATCGATAATTTCTGGGGTTTTCGGTTTGTAGGGGACCTGTGAGGGAGAAAGATTTTAATTAGTACATATTTTCGTTGATCGCAAGCGCTACTGCTAAGCATGAATTCCTGGATTCCCAGATCGAGCTATGGTAGTGGGTTTTTCCATCCGGAATTTCTTTCTCAGTAGCAGCCTTTTTTTTTTCCTGGTGGGAAATCATCAAATGACCCCTCCCGCTCTGGGTGGAGCGGAAGGGAGTGTCAGACTCTTACTGACTAAAACCCCACCCATGTTCCTTCCTTCGCCCTTTATGTTCCGGGGTAGCGGTAACCCTTTCGGACAATCCCGCTGATCAGTAGCAGCCCGGAGTCTGGATTTGTGCCCGGTTGATGGCAATAGACTCGCCCCCTATTACATGGGACTTAAACATGACTGGCGAAATGTGGGTGTACTACAGGTACAGCTCTACCTCACTGTGATGTGACTGTGTGCTCACCTCCACGATGTCGTCGTCGTGCTGCGCGTGCGCAGGCGGGTGGTGGATGCCAAAGTTCGTGACGGGCGGCGACACTGGGACCGACTCGGGCCGCAACGGGTGCGGGGCTGGAAAGATACCAAATATATTGTAAAATGTGGGGTAGGCATAATTTATTACATGCATTTTAAAAATATCTTTATATAGTACAGGCTTTAATGATAAATGATGTTATTTGGTAAGTAGGTTTGTACAAACATTTTTACACGTCCATCACATTTTAAAAACTAGATGAGGTCGGCGTTTCCTATCTGACTAGTCTGAGAAGAAAGGCCGAAACAAACTCAGAGGTCACAGTCTCTTTTAAAGTCCATCAGATCACATGAAGACCATATGGATCAATGTCCGAGATGGTATTTTGAGGAAAGAACCACACAGATTGAGTGGACATGTCCAGTCAGTGCACGCATTTGTCAGAAATCGTGCAGCTCAACTCAAAACTTAAGGAGCTCAACGATTCGACGAACAATTCCAAAGAAAGTTTTCGGGGTGCTGATACTGAAAATGAGGCAGTATCCAGTAGTACAGTAGTACAGTAACAACACAAGCGCCACTCACGCGTGCCGAGCTGCGCGTGCGGCCGCGCCGGCTTCACGCGCACGGCGCGCAGCGAGCTGCGGCCCGCCGGCGCCGGCCGGGACGGGTTCTGGAACAACACGTGCGTTACAGGCATGAGGACCGCACCGGGAACTTCCTCTCTACATTCTTTGATTAGCCTAACTGATACAGTTTCATTTTTAGTGTTCCGTACCCAAACGGTGTCTACCGACGGGACCCTAACCTACGTCTGTCTGTCAGCGGGCTGTATCTCATGAACGGTAATAGATAGACCGTTAAAATTTTCACAGAGTGTATTTCTATCGCCGCTTTAAAAACAAATAATAAAAATGAAATAAAGTTAAAAACTAAAGGGGATCTCGCCTTTATTTTTTAACTTTATACAAGAAAAGTGTTTTCTTCGGCAAATCAAATCAAATCACTTTTATTTGTTAACACAGGTAAAGAAATACAGATCTTGAGTTTGGTGTATAGAACGCTATGTTATGCCTGGAGGCGTACAAATATGGTGTGCATCTAGCTCAATATGACGAATTTGAATTTCAAAATAAAAAAAGATGTTTGAGACTCATGCATAATTAAAATTTCTGAATAAATTATAACAATTATATAATATTATTTAAAAAATTGAGTGATGTCAGATTTAAATGAGGAATTATTTAGTTGTTAAAATGCCAGAAAAAAAAAAGAAATTAAGAAGAAAGAAAAATCTAAACAAGTCAGAATAATTGAAAATGTCAAAAATGATTAAATGTCAATATCAATAATAAATTTCAACTCCAAATTAATTCATCATTTAAGTTTTTTTTTTTCCTATAACATAGATAGATATAGCTCAATTTAATATTGAGCCATCATTGAAAAATTCATCCAGTGTGTAGTAACATTTGTCACTAAGCAAGCTATTAAATCGGGCAGCGGGATTGTCCGAAAGGGTTACCGCTGCCCCGGAACATAAAGGGCGAAGGAAGGAACATGGGTGGGTTTTAGTCAGTAAGAGTCTGACACTCCCTTCCGCTCCACCCAGAGCGGGAGGAGTCATTTGATGATTTCCCATCCCAAAAAAAAAAAAAAAAAAGCAAGCTATTAAGTGCCTTTTTGAATTTTATTAATGGCATATTTTTAATGGCATCCGGTATTTTATTATAAATTTTTGGAGCGTTGCCGAAAAAGCTTTTACGCATTAAGGCTGTTTTACATTTAACGTTACATACTTTGTTACAGTATTGAGTACGCAATGGATTTCTTCTGACTGCCGATAAGCTGACAAATAAATACGGGTTTTTTTTTACAAACAATGCAGTTTACATTATATACATTGCTGGTAGTGTCAATATTTTTAGTTTTTTGAAATACGGAATGCAGCTATCTGTCGTTTTTAGACCACACATAGACGTCACACAGCGTTTCTGCATCCTAAATACAACCTCCGTATTAGCCGACTGCCCCCAGAAAATAATACCGTACCGTAAAACAGAAGTTACAAGTCCATGGTATGCTATTAGCAATGTCTCAATATTAACCTTTTTTGAAAGTTGGAATAGTGCATACGCAGATTTACTTAGTCGTTTACATATTATGTCAGTATGAGTGTTCCAAGTCAATTTATTATCAATAGTCATTCCCAATTTTGCACTATCAACTTCCTGAATTTTATGGTCTTTATAAGTGATATTAATGTTATTATTTTCACGACGCTGATGGTATTGCATGATGTTGGTTTTGCTTCGGTTAATTTTCAAATTATTACCACTAAGCCAGTTTATTATTTTAGTTAAAGATTCATTAATATCATTTTCATAATTATTTATGTCATTGCATTCTAATAAAGCTGTGCTGTCGTCTGCAAAAAGAACCATCTTATGTTGAATTATTTTTGGGAGATCATTGATGTAAATCAGAAATAGAAGTGGTGCCAACACGCTACCTTGTGGTACGCCATATTTTATGGCTCTTTGTTTTGAGTAGTAAACAGCTTCTAATTTTGTCTTGGGACATAATCGAGAAACTTCGGTGCATTGAACTCTAGCAGTTTTCACCTTCTGGTACGGAACCCTTCGTGTCTGACTCACACTTGATCGATTTTTTTTTAATTGTAAGAAATGTCGTCTACTATTGCAATCATCTATCAACATAATTAATTTATCTATTGTTGCTCAATTTTTAACGAAAGAGAAATTGTTATTTTTTTATTGCGATATGAGCCAACTGTTGACCTCGACCTCGTCTGATAGAAAGCGATTGCTGAGGTCTATTTAGCAGACATATCATTGTAATGCTGAAGTGACTACGTCAGTGAGCGGAGTTCATGATCATTTCAGCCGAAAGACGTCCACTGCTGGACATAGGCCTCCCCCAAGCACCTCCACTTCGACCGGTTCTGTGCTTCTCGTATCCAACGGATCCTGTGACCTTCACAAGGTCGTCGGTCCACCTTGTGGGAGGCCTTCCAACGCTACGTCTTCCGGTACGCAGTCGCCACTCCAGAACATTTCGGCCCCATCGGCCATCTGTTCTGCGAGCAATGTGCCCTGCCCACTGCCACTTCAGTTTGGCAGTGCCATGGATACGCAATGAAGAAGTGATACTATAGCTATAAAACTCACAAGGTCGGTGGGCGCAGGCGCAGCGTGACCGTTGAGAGGCGTCGCACGCGACGAGAGAGACTCCGGGCCTGAAATTATAATAATTAATTAAAAATTTCCATCTGTTACTAAAGCTCTGCAGTTCTGTAATAATCGACTCTAAAATATTCCGCTACGCTTGCCGCGGTTAGTCTGCGGATGGGTGATCATCTTTACATACCCAAACTCCTACATGCCTCGGAAAGCACGTTAGTCCGTTCCGGCTGTCATTGGTGGATCTTTGACAGTCGTTACGGGTCGTCAGAAGCCCGAAAGTCTGAAACCAGTCTTACCATGGGGTTACTTATTACCCAGTAACTGGGTTGTGGAGGTCAGATAGGCAGTCGCTCAATGTAAAATACTAGTATTCAGCTGCATTCTAGGCTGGAAGCCCACCCCGACATAGTAGGGTAAAGGCTAGACAGATGGCAGATGATAAACTATTAAAATAAAAAACTCACCCATACTAAATTTCTGCATATCATTCAAATAATTCTGACTAAAATCCCTCCCCTCCTCCTTCGGTCCCTCCAATTTGGATACATCCAAGCCCTCAAAAACCTTGACCGGTTCGATCAGACTCTCGACCGGCTTCACCGAGATCTTAACCGTCTTCTCCTCTTTCGCGAGAGAGTCTAAGAATTCTCTATTTAGCTCTTCGGCGTTTTTGACTATAATTTCATCTTTGGTGGTGATCTCTCCCGTCTCGCTGTCGATGCCCAGCTTGTCGAGGGCATCTCGCTTGTCTCGCTTGTCGTAGTGCGGCGCGGGGGAGGGGCTGTCGTCTCTCCGCGGCGAGTCGGTGACGTCGATGGTGGCGATGGTGCGCGGCTCCACGTCCAGCTTGCCGTTCAGCTTGAGCGAGGAGCCGTTGCGTCGCTCGTGGTTCTCGAAGGGGAGGAGGAATCTGGAACGAGAGAGTTGTTTGGTTATATTGGTCTTATGGAAGAAAAATCCATGTTGGGCAGGAAAATTATGAATGATGATGATGCCATACCTTTCATAGTGTCTCCGGGTCCTGGCGGGCTGGTCGCGGGCCAGCGCGCGCCACAGCTTGTGTCGGCACACCGCCTCGTAGCCGCCGCGCGACGCCACCGACACGTACAGCGCGCGGAGGGACACTGGGCGGAAGGAAATACTCATGTTATATATATATTTACTTTATATATAAAACATCTTAAGATCTAAACGTAGTAAGCTTAGTTTTGACAAATTATATCACGAACCAAATTTAAATACCGCTATGAACAATTTAATTAATATAATACAGCTATTAATTGCAAATAACTCAATTAAACGATTATTCCCTAGAAGTAAATGTATAATTAAACCTTGGATAACTATCGGTATGTTACGTTGTATCCGAATCAGGGACAGAATGCACAGGAAACTAAAAACTAATTAAAACTACGTCATATTAAAAATATCGTACTTAAAATAACGCAACTACTGCAATAACTTATTTAAAAAAAAAAACTGATTAAACAATTGGTCCCCAATTGATAATGTCGAAAAATAACTCTAAAAAGCTTTGGTCTACCATTAAAACCAAATTACCAACAACAATAATATAAAGCAGTTACCACTAAAAGTATTAACCAAAGATAAAACACCTATAGAGGCAATCAATAAAACAAATGAATACTTTTCAAATATACGAAAACGACTAGCAAACATGATTCCACAGAATATTCCTTGCTTCAAGAAAACCTCTGTACCGCCCCTAAATTCTTTCGTTCTCCTTCCTACTGACATCCAAGAAGTTGAAAGAACGATTCAACTATTGAAAAGTGACTGCTCTCCTGGTTGGAATCAAATTAGTGCTGAGGTATTGAAGCATACATATATTCGACTCTATAACACCTGTTCTTACCAATTTAATTAACCGCTGTTTTGTTTCTGGAATATTTCTCAACGCATTAAAAAGAGCTGTGGTGCACCCCATTTCGAGGAGGCGAATTATTCAATAAAATAAATAAGATCACATACACACACATAGCGAGCTGTCGTAAAATTGAATGCAAAAACAAAATAACCAAGTGGTTACTAAGTCGAAGCTACGCTGAAACGGAAAAAGTCCTTGAGATAGTAAAGTAACAAGGTGTATTTATTACAAATATTTTTTATTTTATTCTTGGGGTTTGTACAACGATGTTAGAATGGCTTTTACTAGCGGGAAGGTACTCGGAGATGGACAAATGCTTGGTAGTTTTCTACGTATAAAATAGTATTTGATTTGTCTATGCACATTTACATAATTAATCATATTATATGCAAATATTGTATGTACAATAAATGTAGGCATACACACACACACACACACCCTCTCACACCCTCATACACACACACACACACACCCTCTCACACCCTCATACACACCCACACACACCCTGACACAAGCATACACTCACACACACACACCATCAATCACTTGTAATTGTACCACGTTGACAACCTTTACTATGTGATATAATGGGGGGCCTGGAGTTCTAAAATACAGGCCTAGGCTTAGTTTAGACTCCAGATCTCCCACAAATTACAGAATTTTGTCGGAATACCTGTCAACTTAATATGTTTATGAATGTAATTTGTGGACATAAATAAACATAATTTTATTTTTATTATTTATTTATATACATCAATATTTACTTTGTAAAGTTTTATATTATTTTAATTATTGTGAATGTGAGGACTATGTGAATAATTGCTTTTTCCTGTTTTCTCTTTTTCCTTCTTGGTTAGTTTTAATCATGATCTGCCAATTTGTGCGGCCTACCCAAATGTCCCTTCTTTGGTAGTGTTCGTCGAATCGTTGAGCTCCTAAATTTCTGAACTGCACGATTACTGCCAAATGCGTGCACTGACTGGACAAGTCCACTCAAATCTATGTGGTTCTTTCCTCAAAAGACAATTTTAGACAATCTACATGGTCTTCACATGATCTGATCAAGTTTATGTCTGGACTTTAAAAGAGACTGTGTGTGTGTGTGTGTGTGAGTTGGTTTCGACCTTTCTTCTCAGAGTAGTCAGATAAGAAACCCCGACCTCATCTCTCATGGGGATGTGGGAGAGTGTGGGGGGAGTGTGTGTGGGTGTGTGTTTGTAGGTGCGGGTCTGTGTTTGTAGGTGCGCGTTTATGTGGGTGTAGGTGTGGGAGTGTGTCTGTGTGTCGGGGGTCTGTTCTATTCGCTTGTACTATGACGTATCTATGTACTCACAGTGTTTCAGAGTGTGTCCACTCTTGAAGGGCTCGCTCCGGCTCTTGTAGAACATCTTCAGTGCCTGGAGGAAGGCTCGGTCCTCGGGGGTCTGTTCTATCCTCTTGTACTCTTCCTCGTCGTCGTCGCTGGGAGGGGGGGCGCCGTTGCGGAGGGACAGGCGGCGGCGGGTCTGGGGAGACAGGATGAAGAACATGTTCATTATTTTTATTATTCGATACCCTTTGGTAAGACCGGTTGTCAGACTTTTGGGTTTCTGACGACCAGTAACGACCGTCAAAGATCCAAGAATGACAGCCGGGACCGACGGCTAACGTGCTTTCCAAAGCACCGCTCGACTGATAAAACCAATTTAAACGCACTAGAGTAACTCACCGGCGGGTCAGTGCCGTGCGCGGGCCCGGCGGCTGGCGGCTCGTCGGAGTCGGAGCGGTCGGAGCGGTCGGAGCGCTCGGAGCGCTCGGCGCGCGCGCGGCCCGCCGACTGCGCGCGGCGCCGGCGCCCGCGCGGCCGGCCCTTGAGGCGCGGCGCCAGGTGGTTGCACACGAACTCGTGCCCCTCCAGCTCGGGATACTCGAACGTGTCCTGGGGACGAAGGGCATTGGTGATCAACGATGTTACGAAATATCTGTATAGAAGGTGTAGCGGAAATCTTAACAGAAGCTCTGAAAAATGTTCATAATGATGAGTACAATGACTCCCATTGTAAACAAGTTATACTACGGAACCAACCTATTCGTGTACCGTAACCTGGTGTTACTAGTGGTGGCGACATACCCACCCAGAGCTGCCACCGAGGAGAGTCGCAGCCATTACACTTGTATGCTTTCGAGCCGATGCTCTACAATTCTACATCATCAGAACAACTCCTCACCTTGCAGTACAGTATCCTAGTGTTGCTAGTCGGGGCCGCGTACCCTCCCAGAGCTGCCACCAACGAGTCTCGCAGCCATGAGGCCTGGATGCCTTCGAGCCTGGCTATCAGGGCCCGGTAGCGACAGTACCTCGGGTAGGAGAAGACTACCACGCCTGGAGCATCTTCGTCCACCACTGTAAGAAAAAAGGTTTTATTAGTAACATAACCACTCCCGAGACACTCCTGAGACGGAGTACATCGTAATCCACCACGCGGGCCCAGTGCGGGTTGGTAAATGTTACATGTCTTCGAATTTTTGGTTCTAGGACATGCCGGTTTCCTCACGATGTTTTCCTTCACCGTTTTGAGGGGACTGGTGATGTAACAATAACAACAACTCGTAAGTCGCGGCCGCATGGTCACCACTGCCCCCTAAAACTCACAGGCACACTGACGCTGACGCTGACGCTGACCCAGAGGTTTAGACGCACTGACGCTTCACTGAAGTTTTCACGGTGAGATTTTTACAGAATAGATTGGCTGATCAAGGGGTATCGTATTACCCAGTAACTGGGTTGTGAAGGTCAGATAGGCAGTCGCTCTATGTAAAATACTGGTATTCAGCTGCATCCGGTTCTTACCTATAGCACTCTTCTCTGTATCAACGTCACTGAAATCCAGCTTGGTGTGCGTGAGCGGTGCATGGCGTGGCAGGTCGGCGGGAGGTGCGCAAGCGCCGCGCCACACAGCCCGCAGCCCCCAGCGCCACTCGGTGCCCACACACATCCAGGAGAGCAGGTCGTCTGCGCGGAGGACCACCTTGTCGTTGATGGCTAGTACTTCGTCCTGGAAAGAGAGAGAGATCTCATTTAAAATGGTCTCATTTACTTGTTTACAGTCAGGTAAAAATATTTGATCAACGGTGTTTTTATCTGGTAGTACAGACGCCAGCACGCGTCTTTACTAAATGTACCTTGTGGAAACTCCCCATAGGGTTTTGGTCGGGTATAGTTAACATGAGGCTTTCGAAATTTCTAACTACCTACTAAATATACCCGAGTAGGAGTATCATAATCGGGTATATTTAGGACCTAGCGTTGCGTGATTACGTACTACTAAATATACTCGGCCGAGTAATTCCAGACTGTATATTGCAGCAGACATCAATAGTGCTGTGCTGGATCGCTTTGTGCTCGTAAGTGTCGGTCCAAGAGCGAGCGAAGCGAGCTCGAGACTTGGGGCACTCCGACTTGGACAGGTTAGGTTCGAAGGGGATGACAGAGGGTCAAGTCTTAGTGAGCGAGCAAAGTGAGCAAACGAGCCCCCGTCATGTCCTTCGTGTTAGGTTCCTTTAAACCCTGTAGACAGAAATAGAGGCCGTCGGCTCCGTCGACTACGTCTTATTATTATTGCTTGTAAACCAACTTAGACCCGCCACGTGATCTGCCCCACCCTAAATACTCGCACTATGCACCAATCCCGCCATTTTTCAAGCAAGTTATTCTATTGAAAAAGGGTATATTTAGTAATGATTCATTTTAAACTGATGCTACTAAATATACCCGAGTAGCGGTGTCTTTGTAAGGTACATTTAGCGGTAGTCACTCGAAAATGTGATCTCCTAATTATACCCGAAGTCGGTCAGGTCCGTGACGTCACTGGCGTCCCCACAAGGTACATTTAGTAAAGACGCCGCAAGCACATCAAGCTACCCAAAACTGTCAAATTTTCCCAATCAACTTTGAACCTAAAGCTTTAGCGATAAAGTTGAAAATCTATTAAAGAAATTTGACAGATTGTAGTAGCTAGGTGTGCTGGCGTCTGTACTTTTAAAACCATTAATATGCAGAAAAAAAATGGGTTGTATAGGGAAAAAAAGGTGGGGCGAAGAACTAAATTAAAATATATATAACTAGGTTCTGCCCGCGACTTTGTCCGCGTGAGATCTCTTGTGCCCCCGACCCATCCCGTCACATCGGCTGCCCACACTTTTAATTCGTTTTCGCTTAGCGTTCTTTCTGGTTTTATCTTTTTGCTCGGCTCCTAAGCGTCCCAGCGCAATGTTATAATACCCTAGCTTTCTTCGAGAGTTAGGCTATCAAACGCAAAAAGATTTTTTCAAATCCGACTGGTAGAAATCAAGATACTCCATAGACAAATTAGACGTGATTAAAAAAATTGCTACTATAAATACGTCAATTTACGTCAGGCGCTGACTAATTTGACAGCACTAAACTAATATTTCTCTTCTGCCCTTTTCTTAATGAAATAGAAAGAAAAAGATCCATTGAACTTAAATTTAGTTTAGTTTGTAAACAAGAGAATCGGCGCCAATTCCGGTCATTAAAAACGTTCAAAATCTAGTCGCAATCTCATCTCGTCGCCAATCGCCAATCAATTTCAAAAACATGTCAAAAGTGTAGAAAAATGATTGTCCATTAGGTAAACTGTTTTTTGACAGATGGAACTAGTGATTGCAGCAACACACAATACATTGATTGATACACGTGCGGTATTATAATGTATGTAAGAAGCCATAAATAAGATAATTCCATAAAATAAGGCAGTTTATATATTTATTGTAACTTTTACGTAATCTGGATTATGTACGTTCTAAGACAGCTGTCAAAAAAACGGTTAATCTAATGGACAGGGTATAGAGGTATTTATGGCAGAATGACACAGATAAGACTGTGAACGTATCGTATTTGATTCAATAAATGATTACCTTATCTTACTTAGGTTCAGGCAATCTGTCTGCCTACCATTTCCCCACAATATAAAAACCATTGAGTAAAGCCCTTTCAATCCTTCCGGAGATGACAATCATAAAATATACCTATTTCTAAAGACCGTTATTCCCGCTAATGGTTTAATATCCGTTCTCAAACGTTTACAGAATAAACGGCTAGTTAGCGAGTTATTTTAAAACTTAGCTTTTGACCGCGGTTTCGTCTGCGTTTTTCTTGTTCCGCCCCCAAACCGCGTCGCATCGCATCGCCCCCCGCACTATTACTTCGTTTTCTCTTAAAGTTAGCGGGTCGTAGCATGATGTAACATAACCTTCCTCAAGAATAGAGCTATCAAATGCAAAAATATATCTTTTTATCCGACTGTTAGTTCCAGAGATTAGCGCGTTCAAACAGACAAACTCTTCAGCTTTATTATATTTCATGTACTCGTACTGCAGCGCCCCACGGTTTTACCCGCATAAGTGTTGATCTCATGAGAATATCGGGATAAAAAGTACCCTATGTGTTAATCCTGGTTATAAACCGTCTGTGTGCCAATTTTCATCCAAATCCGTTCAATAGTTTTGGCGTGACAGAGTAACAAACATCCATCCATCCATCCATCCATCTATCCTTACAAACTTTCGCATTTATAATATTATTAGTAGGAAGTAGGATTAGCAGGATTAGTTGGAATAGTAGGAATAGGAAAGTAGGATAAGATATGTCGCAGCCAACTAGCTTAATTAGCTTTTCAGTTAAATGCCTAGCCTTTGAAAGTAGCGCTCGCCGGCCGCTGTTGCGGCACCGCTCGCTTCGCTCGATCCGCTCGCGCGCGGTTGGTTAGTTTTAACCTAACCTGTTTGGTCGGGGTGGCCCTGCTTACTTACTGCGACCAAGTTTCTTCGTGGGTGGTTGGTTACAATTTCAACCTAACCTATAATGAATATAATTCAGGCCGCTAGATGAACAGAGCCGTTTAGTAAAAAGGCTAGGCTGATAACTGAAAGGTTTATTAAGCTAGTTGGCTGTGACATGTATACCCCGTGTTCTTCACGTTATCCATAAACTTTGGCAAACGCATATAGCTTTTATAAATCAAATCTAACAAAGGAAGTAGTGCTTAAAAAGGCTTCGTTACAAAGATATTTGTAATTTAATTTAATGAAATTTAATTGAGCTATGCAGTAAGAAAGGGTCTAATTTAGCCTACGTTGCCGCTTAGTGCAATTAAAATCATAAAGTTTTAGTAGGAGTTAAAAAACAAGGTCATAAGACAAGGTCAATCTTTTGCGAAATGAGTTTGTTTGTAATTACTTAATTACTATATGCAATCAAAGGATTACGTCATTATTTTCTGGTTAAAGTCAAATTAAAGACGTCTCCTGACACATAGTTAAGTGCAATAAACTGAAAGTCGAAAATGACAATGTGGTCATTCTTATCTCAATTTAATAGCGGTCAGGTGCGTATACACTACCACTGCTCTCAAAACGGTGAAGGAAAACATCGTGAGGAAACCGGCATGTCCTAGAACCAAAAATTCGAAGACATGTGACATCTACCAACCCGCACTGGGCCCGCGTTGTGGTTCACAGCCCACTCCCTCTCACAGAGAGGGGGCCTGTGTCCCAGCATTAGAAACATTATAGGCTGATTTTGACAAAGCCTATCTGACCTCCACAACATAGTCACTTGATAACACGATACTTTGATAAGACTGGTTGTCAGACTGCCGGGCTCCGGACTGCCAGTAAGGGACCGTTCAAGTATTACGTAAGCGCTATAGAGGGGCGGGGGGGTGTTTGCTTTGCTTATTTTTGATGACATGGGGGTGGGGGGATCTAGATGGTGATTACGTCAGCAGTAATTAATTACTTTTTTACACATATGGCAACCCACACGTTGTCTATGCTTGAAAACGAAATGCATTTTCGGGGATTCCTACAAATAATGAATACGTTTAGGTACTCGCTTAGAACTAAGTAGAGGAATTACCGCGCGCTATTCACTTGTCTAAATTTTTTCCGTGTTTTGTTTCGATACGATTGACGATTTGACGTGTTGTAAGAAAGCAAGTTTACCGTTGATCCACTTTCGCCAAAGTTGAATTGTTCAAGACGTCGTATCAAATAGACAAATCCGAGTTATACCAAATGTTGAATGGCTCGACGAGAACGACGTAGACATTCCAAAATCGGATAAAAGTGAGCAGACACACAACATTGAGCAGCAAATATCCAATGTCATCGAAAACTTAGTATCATGGATTCGGGTGTCGTGGACTGAAGACTGTTAATTGGAATTAATATGTATACCAAAATTTTAAAAGAAGTTTGTTTTGTTCGTAATATTACTTAAGATTATAATATTTGTAACTTACTCTATGTTGAATTCCGTGTCAGTAAAGTTTATTTAAATGGATATTATGTGCGTTACAGTCCTCTATTCCAAACCGATTCCTTATTTCTAGATTTGATAACTGCTGCTCATGAATCAATCAATTGTACTAATGTTTACGTAAGCATTGGTAAGAGCTTTGCTTATTTTTGCTGACGAGGGGGAGGGGTGGGTTAATAATTGCAAAAAATCTGCTTACGTAATACTTGAACGGCTCCTAACGACCTTCAAAGATCTACAAATGGCAGCCGGGACCAACAGCTTCACGTACTTTCCGAGGCACTGACGGGTCTCGGACTGTAATGGATCCATCGCCAGCTAACCTCTTAACCTTCGATCAATAAGTGCAAACATGCAGTCAAAGTGACCTCTGCGCTGCCACTGACGACGCCGTGGAAGTGGCAAAGTTTTGAGCCAACAAGATATAAAATTCAGTCGTGCCAGCGACACGAAGAAGGATAAGTGCAGTGTTAGTATGTTAGTGGCTAACCACGAGAAGAACTGCTTACCCCATAAAGTCAGTATCGTTGCTGACGCTACTTGGCGACTAGAATGCTGACGCTACCACAGTATGTGTACATAATTAAAGCAGGTACAAATAAATCGGAGGTAGGGGGCAGCTCCCCGAGTTACAGGCGGTGGGGGAGGTGGTCAGGGAACGGACTTAGGAGTTAGGGGTTTATTTAAATACTAGCTGCGCCCCGCGGTTTTAGCCGCATAAGACTCGATCCTGTGGGGTATCGGGATAAAAAGTATCCTATGTGTAACTATCTGTGTGCTAAATTTCATCCAAATACTTTCAGTAGTATTTGCGTGAAAGAGTACCAAGCATCCATCCATCCTCACAAACTTTCGCGTTTTTAATATTAATAGGATTAGCGACTTTCAACTGTTCATATTAAAAATGTGAGTCTTCTTGCAATTAGTTTTACGGGGTTTCGATTAAAAGAATTTATATTTCACTTAAATATGAGAACATTAACAACTAGCTGCGACCCGCGGTTTCACCCGCATAAGTCTCGATCCCGTGGGAATATCGGGATAAAAAGTACCCTATGACCTAATCCAGGTCATGATCTACCTATGTGACAAATTTCATCCAAATCCGTTCAGCCGTTTTAGCGTGAAAGCGTACGGCGAAAAGATCTGATTTTTAGTATGTTTGATACAAAACGTCTAATCTTTTTTTTAATATTACTAGCTTCTGCCCGGCTCTTCTGGCCGACTTCCAGTCTAACCGGATGCAGCTGTGTACTACAGTATCTTACATGGAGCGACTGCCTATCTGACCTCCACAACCCAGTTACTGGGTGATAATACGATACACCTTGGTAAGACTGGTTGTCGGACTTTCGGTCTTCTGCTGACGACTCGTAACGACGATATTAATACTCAAATCTTTATTGCATACCATATGTGTTACATAGATGGTATAACAAAGTAAAATATCAATATGGACCCTGTCGGGCACAGCTAAATTAGGAGAGGATTATGTTTTTTATGTTGATAACTACATTGTCACATGCCTGCAGTCCTGTAATGATAGTTGTAAGGATGATAAATAAATAAATAAAAAATGTTACATAATTTTATTATCAAAACTCAAAACCCTTTCCCAAATCCCTCCCTGCGTCATTCTAAATGAAGGTGGGTGGGGGTTGAACTAAAATTGCTTTCGAATAAGTAACCGACCCCCGGATATTTAGAGAGGGGTGAGCGATCGCGCTTCGATACCGAAACGGTATCACGCTGTATATGGGACAGCTGGTTTTGACAGTCAGCTGGTTTAGAACGGGATGGAGATATGCTTCAACTCAAAGCATTTATTTCAAACTAGCCTCTGCCCGGGACATCGTCCGCGTGACATTTCTAGTTCCCCGCCCCACCCCGTCGCATCGCATCACCTGCCTGCGCAATCACTTCGTTTTCGTTTAGCGTACTTTTTGACCTTTTTTTTCTACTAAGTACATAAAATTCTAGAAATCTACTAAATAAAATTTACTCCGCGTTCGTTTCGTGGATGGATGACCATCCATTACATATACCGAGACTCTTCGGTGTCTCGGAGAGCTCGATAATAAGCCGTTGGCCCCGGCTGTCATTCGTAGATATTTGACAGTCGTTACGGGTAGTCAAAAGCCGGAAAGTCTTACCAAGGGGTATCGTGTTACCCAGTAACTGTGTTGTGGAGATCAGATAGGCGACTGGCCCATGTAAAATACTGGTATTCAGCTGCATCTGGTTAGACTGGAAGTAAACCCCAACATGGTTGGGAAAAGGCAGACGGATGATGATTATGGACGAGTTAAATGTCAGGATTTCTTAATTTTATAAGTATCGTGTTGCGGGAGTTTGTACTCCTTTGATCCTACTCGTAGATAAGACAAATCTTCCATAGAACTTTCTAGAATCAAGCCACTTTAAATCTGTGAAATAAATTCGTCCTTCCAGAATAAGCCTTCGAATTATTTTAGCCCCTTCATAAGAATGTTTCGTAGTAATTCGCAATTTAGTTAATAACCTTTTTTCCTGCGGCTTTGCTTGCAGAGATTTTAAATTTTATATTGAGGTCAGTAAAGTACGCTGTCATACATTTATAAAGCAGGTCAACCATCATCATCTGTTTAGCGTTTTCCCAACTATGTTAGTGTCGGCTCCCAGTCTAACCAGATGCAGCCAATTCCAGTATTTTACATGGGGCAGTCGCCTATCTGACCTCCACAACACAGTTACTGGGTAACACGATATCCCTTGGTAACACTGTTTGTCAGACTTTCGGGCTTCTGACGACCTGTAACGACTGTCAAAGACTAGCGGTTTAACGTGATTTCCGAGGCACGGAGAGGTCTCGGTATGTCATGGACCGTCAGCCATCCAGGGACAGACCTCGGCAAACATTGCTCTGTTATTATTTAGCCATGAGCCCCGCAGGTCAATCTTAGATGAAAAGTGAAGTGTTATGCGATTTGGTAGCATGTACGGTGCAACTGCTAACTGTCACCTTGACCTACCCTCCACATCACCTGCCCAAATGATTACCCCGAAAGTTGATATGGTTAGAAGGAGTGTGACTACTGAGAAGACGGCTGATAGAGAAGTATGCATGAAGACATGCTGCTCCGATCACTAATCAATTGGGATGAGGACAAGGGACAAGAGACTGATGATATAAGAACATTTAATTTAATACCCCCCCCCCCCTCCGAACTTGTTTATAGCGTTCCGTCCCGAAAAGCTGCCAACAGTTCCTAAGCCTCCGCTGTCCGTCCGTCCGTCTGTCTGTCAGCGCGCTGTACGATTATCTCATGAACCGTAATAGATAGACAGTTCATTTTTTTACAGCGTGTGTATTTCTATTACCGCTATAAAAACGAATAATATAAATTAAATTAAATGGCGTCTCCGTGCAAGAAACGTTTTTTTTCGGCGTTCCCCCTGCCTTGTGGTACGGAACACTTTTATCCGACTTGTTTTTTTTTTTTTTTTATGATTGTGTTTTTCAATGTCATGTTTATTGTTTAGTGCAATTTTATTTCTTTCTATTTACTGGTAGATGTTTCGTTTGTGCCTGACTCGTTGGTGAACTCGACTGCTGAACTCAGGATCATGGGTTTGGTTCTAAGGTCGGCAGTGTTAATGTTAGGTGTTTTTTTCATTAGGAATTTCACAATAGCAGCCTGAAGTCTAGCTTTGTTCCTGTTAAAGGCCCTTATTACATTAAATTCAAACATAGCCGACGAAATGTGTTTGTACGAACCACTCTGCCTGCCCCATTGAGGAATACTGGCGCGATATTTTGTTAAGACAAAAATAAAAAAATCCTTATCTGCGGAACCCTAATCATCGTTTCAAAATGTGTACAGAACCCATTCCAACACGAGAACAGAACGCGGTGTACATTTACAATTAAATTTAACATAACCGTGTGTGTGTGTAAATACAGTGTCCGTGTTGTGTGTGTGTACAGGTTGTTGTTTAGAGGACATTCATTTGTTTTTAATAGGTGTTTGTGCTTAGAATGGTTTTTCTTAAAAAAAGGACCGTTAAACGCGAAGATTATTTTATAATAGGTAATCTTCACGTTTGGTTTATACCAACGTAAAGAAAAACAAAAGGAGTATATAACGATGATAGCAGGTGGCGTTCTGTTGTTTCTGCCTCCTCTCAAGGGAAAAGATGTAATTTTATGTATTAACTAGCTGCGCCCTGCTGTTTCACCCGCATAAGTTTCGATCCCGTGGGAATATCGGGATAAAAAGTATCATATCTGTTAATCCTGGTTATAAATTAGTGCGCCAAATTTCATCCAAATCCGTTCAGTAGTTTTTGCGTAAAAGAGTAATAAACATCCATTTATTCATCCATCCATACAAACTTTCATGTTTATAATATTAGTAGGATATCATTAGTCAGCCTTTAATGTTCCCACTGCTGGGACACACACGGTGAGAGGGAGTGGGCTGCCACGCGGGCCAAGTGTGGTAATAGATTTGGATGAAATTTCGCACTCGGATAGACCATGACCTGGCTTACGACCTTACGACATAGGATACTTTTTAAGTATGTTCCCGTGGGATAGTTTCCGACCTCCACGCGGACAAAGCCACGGGCAAAAACTAGTATTAAATAAAAAATCGAACCCCATACCTAAACTACAACAGACAAACATTTTGTCACCATACCATTACCTATGATCACCCCTCACAAACTATTCAACCATAAAAAAATCCATCGAAAAGTAAAAAGACTTCTTGTACTTACAAAATTCACTCGACCCCTTTCAATGGAAAATCAATCATTTTGCGTTGAACTAAGGTCCAAATTCAATAAGCAGTTGACAACTCTAAAAATAGATCGAAGGCCGCTGCTTGATACTTTACGAATATTACAATATTTTCATACTTAATTAAATTTTATATTTTTGAAGACAAAAGGAGTTACATAGTTCACTAGTTAAGACTAGAAGCTGACCACAGAGTATTTGGTAACCCAGTAACTGGGTTGTGGATGCTTCGAAAAGCACTTTGGTCCCGGGTGCCATTCGTAGATTTCTGACAATTGTTGCAGGTCAACAAGCCCGAAAGCCACGGGTCGAAAGGTCGGTCCGCGGATGGGTGAGCACCCATTACATACCGAACCCTCTTCCGTGCCTCGGAAAGTATGTTGAACCGTTGCTCCCGGCTGTTATTCGTAGATCTTTGACAGTCGTTACGGGTAGTCAAGAAGTTCGAATGTCTGACAAACAGTCCCACCAAGGGGTGCCGTGTTACCCATTGAGTAGTGGAGGTCAGATAGGCAGTCGCTCCATGTGAAATCAAAATCAAAAGTCATTTATTCAAATTAGGCTGAGAATCAGCACTTTTCGAATGTCAAAATCACAAAAGACAGTTCCCCAAAAACGCCCGCTCTTCACCACTTCCTAGTGCTATCGCTGGGAAGAAGAAGTGGCGCAACAAACTCCCCAGCAGCACAGCTGTCTGTTCTGTTAGAAAATTGATTGTATACAATACTAGGTACCTATGTTAAGTAATTAACATTACAAGACACAGAACATAAAATTAAATTATTTGCCATATATGTCAGCTAGTCACGCTAGCCAAATGCTGACAAACAGTTGTATCCGGTTATACTGGAAGTCGACCCCAACTTAGTTAGAAAAAAGTTAGGCGGATGATGAGAATGAAAACCGACCACAAACTAGTAGAGAAATATCTAGGATGGTCAGCAGATGACGATTGGTAACGAAAATATGTCAATGTCATGAACGATATCAGTGTAGTCTCTTATCACGAACTCATATCTGCAAATACCAACATATCTACTGCGATCACTCATCCGTCTGGCCATTCTGATAGTATGTTTTTTTATTCTTTTAACCATTAATTAGTTGACACATGTTTAAGGGGCTCGTGGTTAAATAATAACAGCCACACGGGTCGCAGGTTAAGCTACGATTGCTGCGGTCTGTTCGTGGATGTGCCTCGGAAAGTCCCGGCTGTTTTCGTATCTTTGACAGTCGTTACGAGTAGTCAGACGCCTATAAAGTCTGATTATTGGGAAAAGGAAGGATTGTTTTTTTTCATCTGACCCGTGTTTAGTTTGGGCATAAATTATTTATTTATTTAAACTTTTCGCACAAAAAAGTACAAAGGCGTTCTTAATGCCAAAGGCATTCTCTGCGAGACAACCAAGGGTGGCGAAGAGATTAGATAGCAAGTGCATTTGTTGAGAGGAACAATGAAGGGGAATAAATTAGTTTGAAAATTAATAAAAAATATGAAGAAATTGTCTTCGAATCCTAAATAAATAACTAACTTCCATTTCACGACACAGATTACACTAGCCTTCAAAATATACTATATGTACACCTCTGCCTCACCCTTTACGGAATACAAGCGTGACGTTATGTTAAAAATATTAATCATAAGGTTTGCAGGGTCAACATGGCCAGAGATCGCACTAGACAGGGAGGTTCGGAAGGAAAAAGAGGAGCCGATTGCCCAGCTGTGGGACACAATATAGTTCTCCTGCCCTTATCCCAATTTATTTAGGGGATATACTCCAAATGACACGAATGATGTAATCAATATTTTGTAACAATTTTATGATTCAAAAGATTGTCCGTGGTTCTTCTCCATAGGAACCTACCACGCTTTGGAATGGGCAACTAGCTTCATCTTTCTGACTGACCGACCCCTTGACAATTCAAAAGTGCCAGTAATTCGTTTATTTGTAATAAATGCTTTGAGTTTGAGTTTGACAAAACAAAACAACTACAAAACATATTTTGTCAATTCTAAACAAACTCCGAAAATAGTTCCCCAAAACTAAACGTTAACGAAAAATAAATAACATTGCACTTTAAAATCCAATATTTTGGACTAAACTACGACTCGATATTGTACATATACATGAACACGTAGGTACCTACGTAAGTATATAATACGAAGATTATGCGTGTGTGGAAACAAGGTGAACTTATACAGCGGGCTGCTTTTCTGGCTGTTTGTTTTATTTAAGTTGTCGGTAGTAGGAGGGTGTGTGTAGGTTATTTTAGTTCTAGAAGATAATTATATGTGTGTGTAATAAGTTATCACACAATGGCGCCGATTCCCTTGTTCACACACTAAACTAAATTTAATTCAGTGCATCTTTTTCTTTCTATTTCATTAAGAAAAGGACAGAAGATAATATCAGTTTAATCCTGTCAAATTAGTCAGCGCCTGACGTAAATTGATGTATTTTTAGTAGCCATGTTTTTAATCACGTCTAATTTGTCTATGGAGTGTCTTAATTTGACAGGACTAAACTAATATTTTATCTTCTGTCCTTTTGTTAATGAAATAGAAAGAAAAAACTGCACTGAACTTAAATTTAGTTTAGTGTGTGAACAAGGGAATCGGTGCCAATGTGTTTACACTAACATAACATTATTCCACTACAATTTTTTCTTATCAGTACCTATTCTTTCTAAAATGTTAACTACAAGAACAACGCACGTTATCAATGATAATCTAAATGACACACTAAATTCTTCATCAGTTTAAATTATATTTTGAATAAATGAGCTGTTCTTATGAAAAGCCTACAATTACACATTAGACTATTATTTACCATTTATTGATTTCAACTTAGCTACAGAAAAGACATTATTACATACTATCCTTCAGACAAAGAAAAAATTGCAGACATATTCTAACACGTTTCGGGACACTAAACGCCCTCACACGTATAAGCAATAAAACTTCAGTGTCTCGTTCAGCGTCCTTCAACCGATTAACAAATATTAAATATTTATTGGTGCCCATTGCCGTTGAGACCATGGGCAGTTGGGGCAATAAGGCCCAGAAGCTCATTACTGATAGGGCACAAGCTCCTTGACTAAAACGGGTGACTCCCGCTCCGGCTGGTTCTTGGTGCAAATGTTATCCATTGCCATCCAACGTGGCAATGCAGCAAGCGTTATGGGCACCTTTGCGCCGGGAATAGTCAGGGGCGGGACTATTATTATTGAATATTTTTGTGACTTAGATTATATTTATTTTCGTTTTGAATGTAAGTATATTGTTACTGTACGGTGCAACCGCACATTCTGCAATTCAGCAGTTCACGCCACACATTCATTTCAACTCATAATAATTAGCTCAGTTCGCGTTGGGCTATCAAGTCAGCCAGGCGTTCTCGTTGCAGCCAACAAGGGCCGCGTCACTAACTTCATTTCCACACCATCAGTCCATTAAGCTCATTTTACCTTTAAGTACCTTTGGAACAATACAGTAGTGTTTTAATACTTAACTTCTTTTATTCCATTCATCTCTCATCTAAAAGTAATGTATGGTCTAGCAAGGGATCATACAGTTACAAATAAATATTTTCACTTGATTTTATTAAATAAAAATTATACACTACCACATAAAACCAAATTTACAAAAACACACATTTTTCTTTCTCTCAAAAAAAAACACCTAACTAATATCCCTACAAAAAAGCAACACGCTGTACACAGCACATGTGACACACACATACAAACGCACACAACCACATGTACAATTGATAGCGTTCGTCGGATCTATTCGGTGCAACGCCCCGGCCTTAGGGTGCGTTCACACGCGCCGACGGACTTTTTTTGCAAATTATGCTAAATACGTTTTTTTTTGTGATTTGTTTGTGAGAGTGATACATTATCGTTTATAGTAGATTTATATGCAAAGAGAACAGTTTCTCCAAGACAAAATATGGGATAGTATAAAAAATAAACAGTGTTTTCATCAAATATAAAAAGAAATATTTTATTTTTATGTATTTGGGAAAACATTACAGTCTTACACAAAATTTTAGCTACACAGTGAGTATACCCACGGCATTTTCCAAATAATATTATAAAAAATATATGTATGTGTTAAGTATGTGTAAGTATTTGAAAATTGGATTTATCGAGGATTTGTATGTAAAGAAACCAGTATTTTTCGGGGCAAAAATGAGATACAATAAAAAATAAACTGTTTTTTTTTTAAATATAAAAAAAAATGTGTTAAGTGTAAACATTTGTTAACGGGATTTAAACCTCAATATCTACTTAAGAAAATAAATAGTATCATTAAGTGTGTGCGAATTATTCAAAATATAAATGTAATTACCCGTGACCTTAGTTTTACTCCAGTTTTTTTCTACAGATGAATTTATGCCTAAAACTACACTAAAAATTTCCTGTTAATCAAAAATCAACATAAAATACCAATTCTCAGTTTTAAAAAAAACTAGTTTATAAGGTCACACTGATTAAAAGAAATACTGGGGTAAAAAACTAGTTGAAATATTACCAAACTCACATTTTTATTAAGTACTAGCAACGCGCCGCGGTTTCACCCGCAAAACTTTCGATACCGTGGAAATATCGGGATAAAAAGTATCCTATATGTTAATCCTGGTTATAAACCATCCGTGAGCCAAACTTCATCCAAATCCGTTCAGTAGTGTTTGCGTGAAAGAGTAACAAACATCCAAACATCGATCCATCCATCCATACAAACTTTCACGTTTATAATATTAGCAGGATTATGTTTAAAATAAAGTATTTTTTACAATGAAAGCGGTATACATAATTATTTTCATGTTGTGGAGATCAGATAGGCAGTCGCTTCTAAATACTGGTATTCAGCTGTATCTGGTGAGACTGGAAGCCGACCCCAACATAGGTGGAAAAAGGCTAGGCAGATTGTCAATTATTTTCATAACTTGCGTTGCCGATTTTTCAAATTAATTCTATTTTCTTTAATCCTCATAATAGTGTTCAATTATTTTTACAGCATTAACATATATAACTAACATTTTTGTCCTGATGCTGGTGGATCTACGGGGTAGTTGCGGAACACACTAACAGTAGCAATGGCTTTCATTTTGATAGTTCAATAAGATTCATTGTGTTATTTACGTTGTTGAGCAGACAAATTTTTCGAAGCAATGGATTAGTAATATCCTTCAAAATGAGTCAGATTGAGATTGATAGTGTGGTACGCAATAAGGATGCAGCTCTATCAATTTTTATATCAATGAATTTAAAAAAAGCCAAAGCCATCCATGTATTGTAATAAATTTATATTTCTTACTGTCAACACAACTAATTTTCATAACTTTAACAATAAATCCAGATCAAATATGAATCAAATATTTTCTAATTATAATATTATAATTATTAGTCAAATTAATGTTTAAGGCTTAATATCGGCAGTGTGTAAGCGTCCTAAGCGACATAAATTCTCAATAACACGAAATGGCGGCGCGGGGCGCGGGGCGGGGGGGACACAGGGCCGCACTCAGCACGTACCAGTTTCATTATTTAAGTAGTCATTGTAATATTTTCTTATTTATAGTTTTTATTATTAGATCATGTTTGATATCATTGTTGTAAGTTAGTTAAATTGATGGATTTTAAATTTAGTTTAACAATTACTTATACACATAAATATTTATTGTTTACATATTTATTTTTTAAATATAAATGATAAATGATTTATTTTCTGTAAGTAGGTTTGTACAAACACTTTTAAAAGTCAGTCATATTTTTTTTAAACTAGATGAAGTCGGCGTTTCCTATCTGACTAGTCTGAGAAGAAAGGTCGAAACAAACTCAGAGGTCACAGTCTCTTTTAAAGTCCAGACATAATCTTGGTGTCTGAAATGGTCTTTTGAGGAAAGAACCACACAGATTGAGTGGATTTGTATTAAGAAATCTTATAATTATAATCTAACTAAAATATAATTATCATGTACAAGTACTTATATAAAATTCAGTAAAATATAAAAATTCAGTAAAGTTAGTTATTTCTTTAAGGAGCAGTTTTCTTGAGCAGGTTCTCAATTCGGTTGAATATTTTTTACATAATATTAAGATTTTTAATTTCTTATGAGTTTTTTTTTATTAAATTGACAGAATTAATTCTTTTTACATAAGTTGAATGAGGAAATTGCAGAAATAAAACTGTTTTTTTATCGTTTATGAAACCTAAATTCAGCTGATGCTACATAAAGCTAGGTATTGACTGGCATGGCTAAAAATAGAATTTTCCTTGAATATAAAGCGTTATATAGTAAGGAATAAAATGTCCAACATTGTTAAACAATTATCGTTTTTGGAGGTCTGTCTTATGTAATTTTGCCGTTCGAAAAGTAGTAAAGAAATAAATAACTGTTGATTTGATTTGATTAAAATCGATTCCTTGAAATATTTTAGTATATTTTAAGTACTAGCAGCGCCCCGCGGTTTCACTCGCATAAGTTTCGATCCCGTGGTAATATCGGGATAAAAATTATCGTATGTGTTAATCCTGGTTATAAATCATACGTGTGTCAAATTTCATCCAAATCCGTTCAGTAGTTTTTGCGTGAAAGAGTAAGAAACATCCATCCAGCCATACAAACATTCACGTTTATAATATTAGTAGGAGTAGGTTAGGAATAGAGTAGTAAATATAAATTATGATTAGTATACATATTGAAAGAAAGAAAGAAAGAAAATAAGTTTATTTGACCCAGGTTAAGCAAGGCGCACAATATTCACACGAAAAAAAAAAAAACTTAAAACAGTATTGTGTGCCTCACGGCTGCGCCAAATAGGCCCATATTGGATGAGACTGGCACTGGAGCGTGGTGATAGGCACAAGAAAAGAGATGCCTAACTCAGCAGTGGGTGAAGTCGGGCTATGATATGTGTATATTTGAACAACAAATTCTTACTTCGCAATATCTTATAGATAAAGTCTGTCATAAATTCATACATTATGTATAAACTTAAACAGGTTTCTTCAAGGTCAAACAAAGCATCATTTTGTAGACAACTTTATCTTTTAATTACCTGTGGGACTGTGTGTGATCAATACATCGGTGTAATTCGCTTTTATCAACAATTTAATTAACACACACACTTTTGTATATTATGCCTAGCTATAAGTTTTAAAAAAATAATAAAATAAATAAAATTGAAGTGTCTGTTTGTAATGTCAAAATAACGGCTTTTTACAGTGTGAATATATGAGAAAAAGGGAGATCCGTTTGGTTAAATAAATTACTGTAAATTAACGATTTAGAATATCTTGCATAATGCTTTCATTGGGTTGATAACGGATTCATGATCTTCTTCGTTCGTTCTTCTATAGGTCATCGTTATCAAAGAACCTCTAAACTCACAGGTTCTTTGATCCTTATGGGCCTCTCCACCTTGCTTTATCCAACCACCAGCACTGGGGCTCCGTCTCGTATAGGGTCTTAGCATTATGCTGAGCGATTGCCGTTTTGCGTGGATGTGACGCACATTTTCCCCCAACTGTTTCTTTTTTGGGTTTCTGTTCTTTCTCTGCGTCATGTTTGCCGCAAATAGACGTATTTTCTTTGTTTGTACAAGTTTTTATTTAACTTGCACTGTTCGTATGTATGGTTGCAAGTTGTCCGTCTCCCCATTTTTCCAACCATCTTTTTTTTTATCCTTATGCAATAGTTATTTTTTGCGACAAAAACACGTTCAAACCGGTACCCGTATTTATATATCAAACGTATTTAATTAGTGACGTAGAGAAGCAGTTTGACAAAATAGATAAATTTAAGTTTTCACAAATTAGTCTGCAGTCGCATGGAAACAAGAAAAAATATTTTTATCAATGTTACGAATGTTATTTGAATTTTAATTAAAAACTTATATGTTCTCTGAATATAAATTGAAGGTTATGTAACAACTTGCGACTTATTTCTAACTTATTTACCATTTTTGTAAAAAAAAGTAAGTCAAAACAAAGTCAGAATAAAAATATCATACTTAATCTAATCTGACTAGCCTGTATTGTTGCTCTGCAGGGCAAAGGCCTCCCTGTCCCATTTCCACACAATTCTGTCTTTTGCGAGTGGCCAGTCCCAGGAGTCAAGCTCGACCCGCCATCTCCTCGGCCTACCGCGATGGCGTCGTACGTTTAGTGGGACCCAATCGGTGGTTCTTTTAGCCCAATTGTCATCTGACATGCGGCAGACATGTCCGGCCATTTTGGTTTTGATTTTTAATTATAACAGTGAAACAGTTCAACTAGTATATTGTGATCGTAGCCAATAGGTACTTAACCACATGCATAAATAAGTATTGCATATATTTAAGTTTATTAGTCACAAAAGTAAAACAATCGATTTTACTAAAAAAAAATATGTAAAACATATTTTGTGGAATGTATGTACAGACGCCAGCACATCAAGCTACTACAATCTGTCAAATTTCTTTAATAGATTTTCAACTTTATCGCTAAAATATTAAGGTTTAAGTTTGATTGGGAAAAATTTACAGTTTAGAGTAGCTTGACCTGCTGGCGTCTGTACGAGTAAATCTAGTTTCCTAAAAAAAATATGTTAAATACACACAGCTTTATGTTGTTGTTACTCAATAGCAGCAGTGAAGTCTGGATTTGTGTCGGTTGATGGCAATAGGCTCGATATTACATGGGGCTTCAACATAGCTGGCGAAATGTTTATGTACTATTATAGATACACCTCTGCCAACCCCTTCGGGGAAACAAGGCGTGATTTTATGTGTCTCGCTAAACTAATAACGTCTAGATTACGCATTACTTATCTCGCATATTAAACAAGATTTGCGTATTTGCATTTTTTAACCGACTTCAATAAAGGAAGAGGTTCTCAATTCGACTGTAGGTATTTTTTATTTTATTTTTATATTTGTTACCTCAGAACTACCTTATTTATAAGCCGATTTGCAAAATTCTATTTTTATTTGTAAGTTTATACTTTCAGATTGGTCCCATATAAATTTCATCAAAACACACAAACAAATTTTTCTAAAATATGAAGCAATGGATAGCAATATCTTTCAAAATTATTCTGATTGAGACGGATAGTGTGTTACGCAATTAGGGTACTGTTGGCTGCGACATATATGTATACCAAAACAAATCCAAAACTCCAATTTTCGCAACGTAGTCTAAAATCCTACCAAAAAAACAATATAAAACCGCTCGCCTAAGTCCGTCCCCGAAGGAAAGCAGTGAAAGATGAGAGTCGGGTCGCAGACTGCGCCGCGACAGTCTTGATACTTGCCTCTATTACGTAACTCTTTCATTTGTGAGCATCCCCGTGCGAAAGGAGATTACAATTCTATGATACGTTGAAATGGCAGTGTTTGCAATCATTTGTGTAGGTTTGATATAACTCTTGTGTAATTAATATTGTACTAGCTTTTGCCCGCGGCTTTGCCCGCGTGGAGGTTGGAACGTATCCCACGGGAACGTACTATGTACCAGTACGTTCCCGTGGTCACGGTCACGGGAACGTAATATCTATCATATTTAGTATAGGGATTTTTCAACAGTAATAAAATTGATACCTAAATTATGAATAAAATAACTATTTCACTAAGAAAAACCAACCTTCATAAAATTATATGACATAATTTATTATTAAGTTTTCTTAACATTGTTTATTATAAAATAATAATATAAACCTAAAATAATTTTATGGTTCTACATAACATAATATCACGCCTTGTTTCCCCAAAGGGTTAGGCAGAGGTCTAACAATAGTAGGTACACCGACACTTCAAAGTTATGTTTAAGTCCAATGTAATAGAGGGCGAGCCTATTGCCATCAACCGGGCACACATCTAGACTCCGGGGTACTACTGAGAAATTCCGGATGGAAAACCTCAATAACACTGCCGTACCTAGGAATCAGGGTACTACTGAGCATGATTATGACGTCCTAGGAACCCAGGACGTCGCGCTCAGCTGTAGCGCTTTCCTAGGAAAGAAAAAAAAATAAAGAAAATAAGTTTATATTTTTTGTTTTAAGTTTAGTTTTTCAAGGCAGTTCATCGTTCGAATAAAATGAATACTAAAATGTGTAGTTAGTATTTAACCTACTTAAAATAACATCGTATTCATCCACAGAGATAATAAAGAAATTAACAATTATTTATGCTTAGCAGTCTTAACACGCGAAGATAATTCATTTGAATAATAATATGCTTTTTGTTAAAGATTTTTCAAGGATGTATGTAAAAGTCAAAGTCTACTTTAAACCTGATTATTATTTTAAGACAAAAATAGACATAGTTATGCTTTTCTTTAACTTTTATGTAGGTAACTGATAATAAGATTTCATAATTAAAATCCATAATAAATAAATAAGTTATCGTCACAATTTCACAAAAGTAACTGTTACTGTTAGCCTGCATCATCCCACTGCTGGGCAAAGGCATTCTTCCCGTGACTTACAGAAGTAATTAAAATAAAAACATATATTTTTACGTACGACCACATCCAGAAACAAAACAAATCAAAATGTACTTTAAAAAACCAACAATTCCCTAAAATAATCAAGAAAATACACCCAAATACTTAACACAAATATTTTCCCCATTTTTTTCATAATACAAATAAAAGTATCAAAACTCCCCGAGCTGAGTAAACAACTGCTCACGAAGTTTCAATCGCTACTCTCAAAATGGCGTATGTACCGAATACTACACTAATTGCCAATTGATTTTGAACCCTAACTTAGGGACGAGAAGGTCTTAATTACTGAAGTTGTTTGTTTAACTTATTAATAAAACCTAGCTTACATAGATTAGGGAAACGTATTTTTTGTTCCGTTTTTTTTCTGAAATTTGTATTGAGTTAGGTTCTTATAGTTTGTGTTCACAAATAATGTCCCCATTTTTGGAATAATATTTGGTACCTGTTATTGTCCTTCTGAAGGACAAAGACCTCTTCTCGTACAGAGAAGGCACGACCATTGATCACCACGCTTGCGCACTGCGTGTTGAAAACAGTGTCCGTGGAGTTTCTTGCCCGTTCTTCTCCATAGGAACCTACTACGCTTTGGAATGGGCAACTGGCTTCATCTTTCTGACTGACCGCCCCCTTGACCATTCAAAAGTGCCTGTTTGGTTTATTTAAAATAAATGCTTTGAGTTTGAGGTTAGAGCCAGCACCCTAATTGCGTAACACACTATCATAATCTGAATCATTTTGACGGATATTGCTAATCCATTGCTTCATATGTTCGAAAAATGTGTCTGCTCAACAACGTAAATAACGCAATGAATGTTGTTGAACTGTCAAAATGAAACCCATTGCTACTGTTAGTGTATTACGCAGTTACCCCGCAGGGTTCCTCTAGACGTTAGCCGTTACGATTGTAATAGATAAAATAATCAATTCTTCCATGCGTTATCTATTTCTTGTAAAAAATTTGGTCTTTATCGGTGTTCGACATGCATTCATAAATTCTTTTAAAATGATTTTATTTTTTCAAGACGACATCGCGGCAGACGTGGTGCTGTTCCACAAACGACGAGACACCTAATATCGTGTCCTGTGTGTCCTGTCAGCTGCACGTTACCTACAGGAACTGATGGACGCTGGTGATGGCGCCAAACACGTAGGTGAACGAGTCCATTTAGATTACTATCGACACGCTAAGAAAAAAACGATGATGTTTCTACAAGGCAGCTGTCAGTGGAAACGCCGCCGGGTGAAAATCATGCATCTCGCAAGCAGAGTTTACCGAGCAACTAGCATATATACAACGGCCCGACATGAATCATTGGGTAGTTGGCACCGCCAGACACGACACCTGTCTGGTCGCAGGATCTTCTCTCCTCTATAGGCGATTCCGGGCAGAAAAGATGATAATGACGACGATCCTGGATATTTTTATAAAAAAATTATGAAATACAAAATACGCGCAGAGGAAGTCGCGAGTATTCCCCAGCAACACGGTAAGTTATAAGAACATCTGCCATAAAACTTTTTATTAAAAAAAAAAATGTGTACGAAATCGCTTCCGCTCCTGCCTGGCACCACCCGTCTAGCAGTTCTATTATTAGTGCCCCAATCGATATACGGAGTTTAAATGTGACAGTACGTACTTGTGTACTGCTCGGTTGGCTAACCGACTTCCCAGAGGTGGGTTGTGTGTTTACACTTTGATTTTGTAACTGTTTTGTGATGGGATGTGGATGCTCTGCCTTACCCTTTAGGGGATAATGGCGTAATGTTATGTTAATTAAGAGCTGGCTTTTCTATAGCCAACACCCTAATTGCGTTAATTGCGTAAAACACTATCAATCACAATGTGAATCATTTTGAAATATATTGCTGAACCATTGCTTTATTGTTCGCAAAATTTGTCTGCTCAACAACGTAAACCGCCTTTTTCCAACTATGTGTCGGCTTCCAGTCTAAGCAGAGGAGCTCAATACCAGTATTTTACATGGAGCGACTGCCTATCTGACCTCCACAACCCAGTTACTGGGTATCTCGATACTTTGGTTAGACTGGTTGTCAGACTTTAGGGCTTCTGACTACCCGTAACGACTGCCGAAGATTTACAAATGACAGCCAGGACCAACGGCTTAACGTGGTTTCCAAGGGGTCTCGGTTTGTAATGGATGGTAACCCATCCATGGACCGACCTCGGCGAGCGTTGCTTAACCTTGAAGATCGACCTTTGCGGCTGTAATTAATTATCCACGAGCGAATTGTATGACTAGAGAAATAAATATGCTCCCATTATAACAGAACTTTCTAGATTCTAACTGCCTGTTACGTCTGACGTATAAGTGAGGGAATGAATAATATATGAATCTTGTATCGTGAACTAGGTTACATAAATGGTGGATACAATAGGATTACGGAGGGATAATAACTAAAGGCCAATTCTCGTAATTTAAAACGTTCAAAATCTATTCAGAATTTCATCTCGGCGACAAAGAAATGTCCAAAATGTAGAGAAATTAGAGGTATTTTTGACAGATTGAAACTGAGATCAGACTGTGAACGATCTTAAATTTACGATAATTGCTCCTCTGATAAAAGTTCGCGCTTTCTCCCCATGGGGGGTAGGCAGAAACTACAGAACGCCAACTGCTACGATCCTTACAGACTCCTTTAGCCTCGTTTACGTTCGTTCATACATCCATCTAGAACCAAACATTCGGAGACATGTGACATCTACCAACCCGCACTGGGCCCGCGTGGTGGATAGAGCCCACTCCCTCTGACAGGAAGGAGGCCTGTGTCCCAGCAGTGGGAACATTATAGGCTAACTACGCGTTATTTACGTTACTATGCAGACGAATTCTCCGAAGCAATGGATTAAGAAAGAAAGTGTGTTCCGCAATGAATGCTGGATTTTCCTTTAAAATAACTTAATTTTTACAAAAGTCAGACTACGATTTCGAAACAACAAAAAAAGCAACATCCTGTATTATTGCACAGATCGATAATGTAACACAACAAAGTAATATTTTGTTGAAATTCAAAGAAAACGGCTGCGTTTTCGCAATTTCCTCTAAAGTTACACAGTCGTTGTTAATTATCAATTATTTTAATGATTTAACTAGCAGCGCCCCGCGGTCTCACTCTCACCCGCATAAGTATCGATCACGTGGTAGTATCGGGATAAAAAGTATCCTATATGTTATTCTAATGTATAAGCTATATTACTATAAAGTTTCATTAAAATCCGTTCTGTAGTTTTTGCGTGAAAGAGTAACAAACATACATCCATCCATCCATCCTTACAAACTTTCGCGTTTATAATATTAGTAGGATAGTAGGACCTTTAAGCTCGTTTTCTCCTATAGAGGAGTGAGGATCAGGGTGCGAACCCCCGACCAGACGGTTGCCGTGTCTGGTGGGCTACTGCCCAACAATTGATGTCTATTTTATTTTATTTCATGTTTTGATTGTGGTTGTTTTTATTTATTTATTTATGTCTAATTGCATGCTGCACTGGTTGACGTCATCACGTCAACGCCGGCTGCCGCTGAAAACCAGCGCTGGGGCTCTGTCTTGTATAGGGTCTTAGCATTATGCTGAGCGATGGCCGTTTTGCGTGAATGTGACGCATGTTTACCCCTAACTTGTTATTTTTTTGTGCGTCATATTTGCCGCAAATAAATGTATTTTCTTTCTTCCTTCTTTCGATGTCGGGACGTATATGCTAGGTGGGCGGTAAACTCTGCTTGCGCGATGCAGGATTTCGCGTGACGTCAGTACGTACGATGCGTAGTTCGCATGTGGTGTTGTAGATGTCGTCACAGTCCTTTCACCCAACAACAGATCAACGTGAAAAAGAACCAGAAACAATTTTTCATTTAACTGTACTTCTGGTATATTGCGAATCTGGTATTTAGATAATCTGTTATATTGCGAATCTAGTATTTTGAGAATCTGGTATTCTGAGATCGAGCCATAGTTTATCAACCGGAGAGTGACGTAAAGTATTTTAATTTCTTGACAAATGTACAGTATCTCTGAGATCAACCTCAGCAGTGAAGCCGGTAAAAGCTTGTGTGTGGACTTCGTGGTATTAATCATACCGGGATGAATATCAGTGCTAAACAGTCGACAGAGCCCACCCGTGGTGAAGTAGGGGGGAGGGGGAGTGGGGAGGTAATATTATACTGTGTATTGACTAATTAGGAGTACCTAGAATCAGCCGTTTGTGCTAAATTAGCAATATTATTAAAGCTTTTGATAGAAACAACTCGTCACTGCGAGAAATACCCTGCACACTACACCGTTTTTTGACAACTGTCTTAAAACGTATCTCTCTGTGAGAGGGACTGGGCCATAATCCACCACGCGGGCCCAGTGCGGGTTTTTGGATGTCACATGTCTTCAAATTTTTGGTTTTGGGACATGCTGGTTGCCTCCCGATGTTTTCCTTCACCGTTTTGAGAGCAGTGGTGATGAAAGCTTTAGCTCCCTTCAAAATGGTTGAGCTGAATGGTGCTAATTTATGCGTCATGTTCGTGAACGGACGCCGTCAGTAGGGACTGGTCAACTCTTTGGTTCCATGGCTTATTTTAATTTTAATTAATATTTGAATTGTTTTTTTTTATCTTTTCATTAGGGATGCTTTTAGCGTTCTGCATCGTTCTCACATGCATAATTTTTAACATGAATGATGTCACCAATACTTTGTAACAATATTATTGTGATTTAAAAGAGTGTACATGGAGTTTCTTGCCCGTTCTTCTCCATAGGTACTCGTACCTACTACGCTTTGGAATGGGCAACCAGCTTCATCTTTTTGACTGACCGACCCTTGACAATTCAAAAGTACCTGTAATTGGTTTATTTGAAATAAATAGATTGAGTTTGAGTTTGAAATACTACAACTCGTAAGTCGGGGCCGGTACCACTAGGTCACCACTCGCTAACCCTCTATAAGTTTTGTATAATCAAAGACGCTTACCATCAGGTGGGATCTTTATTTGACGATATAAACCAATTGTATCACATGGAGACTGAACTAGCCCACATCCCACACGATCCTCAAGTGGTCAATTTCCTTTAATTATGACGTGGCTATGCTCTAAGAGACATTTCATTGTAAGTGGGTTAAATCAGAACACACTCATTAACAATGAGGAGTCGGTGTTGGCTACTGTCATATTGGCGAACAGCAGTGCGATTCTGTAACCATCTCACCGTGAAAACTTAGGTGGAGTGAGCTGTCATTCCAACTAATGCTAGGGATTGACACTATTGACAGCTCAATCTAAGCTCAATTCACCTAACTTTTCACGGTGAGATTTTTACATTTTTAGTTCATAACATTGACAACCATAGGAATTTCTGACATCTATGTTGACAACCGACTGAATCACACATACTCCTTTAAAATTCATTTACTGTTGTCATAGACTTTTACATCACATTCGCTCTGACTAATGGCGTCGCTTTTCAAATATTTGAATTTCCCAGTTTTATTACGCACTTTAAAAAATCTTGCTCGTAATGAAATTATAATAAAAAATATTGATGGAGGCATAATTCTGAAGAAATGCAGTTTATTAATAAAAATATTTCACCCTTATTTAATCACATGCATATTCCCTATTCCGTAACACACTAACAGTAGCAATGGCTTTCAGTTTGACAGTTCAACAACATTCATTGCATTATTTATGTTGTTGAGCAGACAAATTTTTCCAACATATGATGCAATGGATTAGCAATATCCCTCAAAACTCTCGGATTGTGAAGAACTGAAAGTGTGTTTACGCACTTCGCAGACATCCAGTAATAATCACTGTTGTAACAATGTTTTAATTCAAGTGAGAAATGTTTTATAAGTATCAAGAGCGCGCGGTCGCAGTACACTTGATGTAATGTCGTGTCGAGGTTGCGGCGAAGGACGTAACTGCACATTTTTATGTGCTAACTAAAATGCTGAGTTTTGTGTTATACATGTATCTTAACTAATATTATAAAGAGTAATAATTTGATTTTTTGTATGTATATTTGTTACGTTTTCACGCTAAAACGGCTGAACGGATTTGGATGAAATTTTGCACATGGGTAGACCACAATCAGGATGTTTGTCCCGATATTTCTACGGGATCGAGAATAATTCGGGTAAGAAATATATTAGTAGGTAGTGAAATTTTGGTAACATTTTACTATTTTTGCTTCTCGATATGACTAGATTTTTTAGATTTTCGTTTTTATTTTTAAAGAAAATAAAAAGATTTGGAATTTGGGTGCTCTATCGATTCAGTGAGCTTCATAATCATAATCAGCCTATAATGTTCCCACTGCTGGAACTCAGGCCTCCTCTAGGAGAGAGGGAGTGGGAGTTCATTTTAGGCTATCGTTTCTAAGTAGAAGTTTCAAACAGCTTAAGACTAAAATTATGATTTAGGTACGAGTATTGTTTAATATTACAAAAATAAAAAAATGAGTAGAGATAAATGAGGCTGCGGTTTTAGGTGGGTTTAGTATCAATATGCATATTACGGGACAAAAATAAACCAATTTTTGTAATAAGATACTTCCTTTACACAATAATTATGCAAAAAATATATGAGTCATGTTTGACATTGAATTTGTGCAAAAAACTGCAATTACTAAAACTAAATCAATGACGGTACATGAAAAAACTCAAACTCAAAGCATTTATTTGAAATAAATTAATTACAGACACTTTTGAATTGTCAAGGTTGCTTTGAATTGTCAAAAAAAGGAGTATGTAATGATCGTAGCACGTGGCGCTCTGTAGCTTCTGCCTACCCCCGTGGGATGAAGGCGTAAGCTTACGTATGTGTGTAAATCAATTACACGTATTAGAAGTTGCATAGTAATAGGATACATACAGGGTGGAAGGGACACGCAACCTGTTACCAAGGATTCAGTGCATGGCTCTGAACCTAAAATTTTTCGCCAGTTATTAGAAAAAATATTGCGGTCCCATGCATTTTGACCGCGTATTGCACTTTTCTATGAAATAGCTGATTTTTATTTTGATATCCGACGAAAAATTTCTATGTTACGGGGTCTGGAATCTTGTGCTGAATTCATGGTTATAGTTTGCGCGTAGGTGTCCCTGTCTCTCCTTTCCTTAAAGACATGCTCTAAATTTACTTTATAACACGTTCAATTAGATATTCTAATTTGGCGCACCTACTTAATTTTATCCTGTATAATATTGAGCATAGGAGTAAGTTTTGTGTAAAAATAAAGCAAGTATCAAGAACAGTTGCAGTACACGCCGGAATGTGACGTCGCGCAGCTTACGAAACGTTTGCAGCGGAAGTGAGGAACAGCGTAACGGCAAAATTTATATCTAGGTACAACTATTTTATACAGTACTCACTTTAACTATGATGTGAAGCCTGTGAGGTGTACGTGTGAAGCTGTCGCTGTATTACTTGCTGTTTTGTAATATTACTAGTGACTCGCTCCTTCTTCGCACGGTTTTTACATCATGACAAAACATCGAGATTTATTTATTTTAGTAGCTGCGCCCCGCGGTTTCACCCGCATAAGTTTCGATCCCGTGGGAATAATGGAATAAAAAGTATCCTATATGTTAATCCCGGTTATAAACCATCTGCGTGCCGAATTTCATCCAAATCAGTTTAGTAGTTTTTGCGTGAAAGAGTAACAAACATCCATCCATTTATCCTTACAAACTTTCGCATTTATAATGTTAGTAGGATAGGATGTAGATTTAATCACATGTTTTACACCTATAAACCTTCCGGAATAAATTGTCTAAATGACGATGAAAACCGCTTCAAAATATGTTGCGTAGTTTAGAAGAATAACGCAGCCACACAGTCAGACACGAAAAACGACTTTTATTTATAAATGTACAGTTTGTTTATATGAAGGTATCTTAATCAGCCTATACTGTTCCCACTACTGGGACACAGGCCTCCTCTCTGTGAGAGGGAGTGGGTCGTAATCCACCTCGCGGGCCCAGTGCGGGTTGGTAGATGTCACAGGTCTTCGAATTTTTGGTTCTAGGATATGCCGGTTTCCTCACGATGTTTTCGTTCACCGTTTTGAAGGTATGCAATTAATTTGAAGCGTATTTTCCATAAGTTCTTATTATCAAACCTATGACTTTTTATTTTCTAACCATCAAACATAGTACCTTTTGTACTGTTTGATGGTTGGATGTGTCACTAAATCTGTCAAGTATTTATCGACAATAGAATATTTGTCAGAATCCGTCGCTTCATCGTACGCACGGCTACACATCAAGCTATACTTAACTATTATAAGCTGACTTTATTGACTGATTGCACGAAAAACCTATGAACTGCGAGGTCAGCTAAAACTGGAAATGATGTTTGATATGTAGCCGTGTGTACTACATGAATGCGCCAGTACCTCCTATTTCAAAGATAAAAGCAGAAAAATGTTCAATCAATTAATTACGTTAAAAAAAACAGGTTCACAATTACTCTTGCTAACTTAAAACTTCAAATGCTACAAAAAGAAGAAAGTGACAAAAAACTATAAAAATTAACGTAACACAAATATGCATTAGCGCACTTTTGCGGCTACAGCGCTCAGTAGCAAGCGAACATTTGAGGACATAGGGCTGGCAGAACTTGAAAAACATAATATTATCTATTTTAAAAAAAAGGCGGAGGTTATGCATTCGAGGACTTTTATTTTTTACACATAACATCATCACACATGTTTTTCCCCGAAGGATTAGGCAGAGCTGTACCTTAGTACACCCATATTTTGTCAGTTACGTTTAAGTCCCATGTAATAGGGGCCGAGCCTATTGCCATCAACCGGGCACTTATCAAGACTCTGACAGTTTGTCGCGCCACTTCTTGTTCCCAGCTACAGCACTAGGGAGTGGTGAAGGGCGATCGTGCCGGGGGACTGTCTTATGTAATTTTGACGTTCAAAAAGTGCTGATTCTCAGCCTAGTTTGAATAAATGACTTTGATTTTTTTGTAGTTAAATACGGTTCCTCCAAGCACAGCGTCTAACCAGCGCTGGGGCTGTCTCGCATAAGGTCTTAGCAATATGCTGAGCGATGGCCGTTTTGCGTGGATGTAACGCATATTTTCCTCCACTAGTTATTTTTTTGTGTTTCTGTGCTTTTTAAGCCCCAACAAAACAGAGGGGTGTAATAAATTTAACGTGTGTATCTGTGTGTCTGTCTGCGCCATCGTAGCTCCCAACCGGCTGAACAGATTCCGATTTTTCTGCGTCATGTTTAATAAACGTATTTTCTTTCTTTCACAGAACCCTAAAAAAATGCCATTTTCGGTAAGTCATCGGGTAATAAGCATGATTGCGGTTATCAGTGTCATCGTGGAATTCGTGGAGCGTCGTTATGATACGACGACCTTATCAGTTATCACTCGTTCATTTAGTGATGACGTAAGCTTCAGATAGTATGAATGTCGATGGCTATAAGAGTAGGGGAAGATCTAAGATACGATGGATGGAATGTGTGAATGATGATACGGTTAGAAAGGGGGTGACTACCGAGGTGACGACTAATAGAGAAGTCATCATCGGCAAGCGTTGCTTAACCTGATCGATCGACCCGTGCAGCTGTCATTACTTAGCCACGAGCCTCTCAAAGAAATATGAACTACATAAAACATAAAATTGAAAGTAATAATAATAATAACTTCGGCGCGACACCCCTGAAGCCGCAGCAAGTATGCGCCCGATATTTTTTCACTGCTAGAACAAATGCCCAATGGAGTCGACTTAGCACTGTTTTTTCTTTTTTAATATTTTTTTGTTCAATGTTTTTGAAAGATTAGGTTTTTAATTGAAACTAATAATTAATATTGTAGGTGTTTATTGTTGGGGAAGTCTGCAGAGGTGCTGTGTTTTCGACACAGGAAATACTGTTATAAGCGTTTACTAAGATGGTATAAAGGTTTATCTAAGAACAACGTGGAAAAATGGTGTATCGTACAAAAACTATATTATGGAGACAGTTTCTATCTAGCCAGTGTTAGTTACATGGAGGTGATATACCTTAAATATTCATAAGAGCTTGATTACTATTAATTAACTTCGTTATTTTGAGTCGAACTTGAATAAATGATGAGAAAAATTATACATGTAATATTGCGTAATTAAAAATTTTTTTTTAGCGTTTACTCAAGATTTTCCGTCGTACTGGTTTGGGAGCTGTAAGTACATTACGTACGAAAAAATAGACAACATTTTTGTGTTCAATCAAAGGTTGGAAATGACTTTCATATTTTGACAAATGTTTTCAAGATTTTTATTTTAAGCGCCATTTATTTAACACACCTGAATTAACGTCATATTTAAGAATAAAATAATTTTAAACAACCTTATGTTATTCAAACATGAACAAAAATCACTTTCACAAAAAATGTAATCAACAAGGTAACAAGCATCCGTCGTCTCCACTCCTTCACGGGGACATCTTCCATCTCGCTCGCACACTCGCGAAGGGTTTAAAGTAGCGTTTATGTAAGTAGCTGACTGTAGAGTATTTTATTTTTATTTGTTTTATTATTTGATAAATGTCAATTGGTGCTTTTTGTGGGCGTCATCGATTATTTGGAAAATTGGGGGTTTTTGTAAATGTCCCTATAGATGGTACTACATTAACTGGGTATATTTAGTACTAGCTGCGTCCCGCGGTTTCACCTGCGTAAGTTTCGATCCCGCGAGAATGTCGGCATAAAAAGTATAGTGAAAGAGTAACAAACATCCATCCATCCATCCATACAAACTTTCGCGTTTATATTATTAGTAGGAAGTAGGATCCATACTGGTTACGGGTCGTCAGAAGCCCGAAAGTTTGACAACCAGTCTTACCAAGGGGTATCGTATTACCCAATAACTGGGTTGTGGAGGTCGGATAGGCAGTCGCTCCATGTAAAATACTGGTATCCAGCTGCATCCGGTTAGACTGGAAGCCGACCCTATCATAGTTGGGACAAGGCAAGGCAGATTGATTGATTTAGTATCCTTGAATCTGCCTCAGTCTAACCGGATGCAGCTGAATACCAGCTCACCCAAAGGGTAATGTAGAGGACTATGCAAGGAGTTTCCCTATGTGATCGAATCAGGAACGAAGAGATCCACAAAAGAACCAATGTAATCGACATAGCCCGAAGAATTGCCAAACTTACGTGGCAGTGGGCAGGGCACATTGCTCGCAGAACAGACAGCCGATAGGTCCGTAAGGTTCTGGAGTGGTGATCGCGTACTGGAGAACGTAGCGTTGGAAGGCCTCCCACAAGGTGGACCGTTTACCTTGTGAAGGCCGCAGGAATCTGCTGGATACGGTAAGCACAGAACCGGTCGAAGTGGAGGTGCTTGGGGGAGAGCTATGTCCAGCGGTGGACGTCTATTCTGTAGTAATCTCAGCGTGAAAACTTTGGTGAAGTGAGCTCCACCTGATGATAGGGTTGATTGACACGGTTATGTTTAAGTCCCACGTAATAGTGTGCGAGCCTATTGCCATCAACCGGGCATAAATCTAGCCTCCGGGCTGCTAGTGCTGCTAAAAACCCAATAACACTGCCTGACCTGGGTATCGAAATGAGCCGGTCGATTCTGTAAAAATCTCACCGTGAAAACTCAAGTGAAGTGAGCTTGATGTGAGCTGTCAATAGTGTCAATCCCTAGCATTAGCTGGAATGACAGCTCACTCCACGCTCACTTCACCTAAGTTTTCACGGTGAGATGGTTACAGAATCGCACTGCAGGACCTCATGCCTGAGTCCACTAGACTAACGAGGCGTTGAAAAAAACAGCCATCAAAAGTTTAAACAAAACACAGTCACTGCTGCGTTTCTGCTTGTCCCCCAAACGACACAGCAATGAACCCTCACAAACGCGGATAGAATAGCAACGAGCTATCACAAATAAAGTTATGTTTATATATTCAAACATTATTTAGAGGAAGCACATAATACATATAATATGCATGGTCGCACTGCAATTTTTGCTGGAGAGGGTTTTCTTTCAAGGGTCGTCATCTTCATATGCTTCGCCGTTTCCAACTATGCTGGGTTCGCCTTTCAGTCTAACAGGATGCAGCTGAATATAGCAGTATGTTACATGGAGCGACTGCCCATCTAATCTCGATAACCCGGTAACTGGGTAATACACCCGGCTGTAACTCATTTAGATGTTTGACAGTCGTTACGGGTAGTCAGAAATCAGAAAGTCTCAAACCCAGCCACACCAAGGGGTATCGTGTATCCAGTAATTAGTTTGTAGAGGTCAGAAGGCTAATTCTCGTAATTTAAAACGTTCAAAATCTAGTCGCAGTCTCATCTCGGCGACAAACAAATGTCAGAAACTTGTCAAAATGTAGGGAAATTAGACGTAGTTTTGACAGATTGAGATTAAGATCAGATTGTGAACGTTCTTGAAATTACGAGAATTGCCACTGAGATTGGCAGTCGCTCCATGTAAAATACTGCCGACCTATTCTGTAAAAATCTCACCGTGAAAATTTAGGTGAAATGAGCTGTCAATAGTGGCAATCCCTGGCATCAGATGGAATAACAGCTCACTTGAAGCTCGCTTCACCAAACTTATCAAGGGCAAACCAGGCTGAGAATCAGCACTGATCGAACGTCAAAATTACATAAGGCAGTCCCCCGGTACACCCGCCCACTTCTTAGTGCTTTTTCTGGGAAGAAGCTGACTGGTAGCCGACCCTAATATAGTTGGAGTCAGGCCAGGCTGATGGATTAATGTCCAGCAAACCTTAAGAAACATACAACAATGGCCACGTAGGTTTGAGACAATGAGTACGAGCCGCGCGTTATCAGCGCTCGAATATAAAACCTTATCAATGAGGCTAGCGAGTCGTATGTGGTACAAGAGGTGTGTGGCGCAGAGAGAGCGGCATATAGCTTTGGGATATATCTAAATAGGAGGTGCAGTAACTGCTACATAACCAGTAAGCAAGCACAAACAAGCATAAGCATAAGCAAGCAATGCTGCTGCTGCTGCTAAGCATATACATTGTGGAATGCAATAAATGATTGAGTATAAATTGTCGATTTCCAAACCTAAATTCTTGAAAAAAATCGTGTAATTATTTATCGTCTTAGATAGTGCAAACTAAGTTATTGCATTCAAGTAGAAACGAATGATCTTTTTCCAGATTCCAGATTTTTGATATTCCAGATTTCCGATAAGCAATCTATTCATCGCAGAATTCATTTACCTAATTTTGACAGTTCCTAAAAAAAAAGGCGCGTTACGATGTTGTCAAATCGCTTGCCTACGCGCACGTATGTCATCCCTTTCCGTAATGACATGCTCGAAGTTTACTTTATAACACGTTGAATTAGATGTTTCAATTTGTCGTACCTATTCAATTTCATCCTGTATATAATAATCCTCCAGGCTAAATTTCGGCAATGGCAGCCAATCTCATCGGAGACTAGCATATCCATGCTGTAGATATTATAGTGCAGGCGTGTGTGCGTAGACACAGGTGCACTCTCTCTTCCCTCACCCTCATAGTCCGATGGGACGGCAATCCGACATGATCGGAGAGAGATCAGGCGCAGGACCAAGAGCTTCACGTGGTTTCCGAGGCACGGGGGTATCACACCGCCAACTTTCAAACTCCGGGCTGCTATTGAGAAATTACTAATGGAAAAATACTTTGCCCGACCTTGGAATCGAATCCAAGACCTCAGCTCAGCTGTCACGCTGGCGACTACGAGACCAACGGAGCAATTGCCTTCAAAGTGATACCCTCCTTCCTGTGTAGACCTACAGTTTTTTTTTTTGACGTTTCGGAAACCTTGAATTTTCGAAGCCACACGATTTCAGAATTAAATAAATCAAGTCAAAAGTTAGTTCTCGATACTGTTGCACAGTTATTCTTTTCGACGGTGATTAATGGAACTGCGGAATTCTACATAACTATTACAAAATGAATAACTTATAATATTTTATAAGATTTTCGCTTACAAAACTGTTAATTTGTCGTATACGTTAAGCCCTTCACTGAGTTCAAAGTTTAAGGTTTCTGTGACCCTTGTAGAAGTCTTATTTTGTCATAACATCACACCTGTATGTACTTTGACATCTGATATGCACACTCCATTATCTGCCTGGCTTTTCCCAACTATAACCCCCCACAAACCCCCCACGGGTTTGTGGGGGGTTCTAGTGTAATCCGATGCAGATATCTACCAGTATTTTACATGGAGCGACTGCCTATCTGACCTCCAGAACCCACTTACTGGGTAATACGATACCCCTTGGTAAGACTGGTTGTCAGAATTTCGGGCTTCTGACGACCCGTAACGACTGTCAAAGATACTCGAATGACACCCGGGACCACGGGCTTAACTTGCATTCCGAGGCACGGAGGAGTCTTGGTATGTAAATATCATAGCGGTAAATATGGTCGCCCATCCACGGACCAACCGCGGCAAGCGTAGCTTAACCTGATCGATCGACCCATGCAGCTGTTATTACTTAGCCACAAACCCCTCAATGCCCCCAATATGTATACTATATTTTTTTATTGCCGACTAGGCCAGCTCTTAACCTCGATCTCGCCTGATGGAAACCGATGGATGAGGGCAGAGAGTTCCACACTTTGACTATGCGTATAATAAATGTGGAGGAGAAGCGCTGAGGACGACTGGTCGGGAATTCGGGATATCAACCAGCATATCGTCAGTCATGTTGTAAGTCCCTATAGAGCTATGAGGAACAGGACGAAAAGTTCCTCAATCTCCATTGAAGAAGGGTATCCTCCGACCAGACGGATCTTGTATATGGTGGGCTACTGCATGTCTGGTCAGAGGATCCCCCCTTTTCTATTGAGGATGAGAAACTACAACCTGTTCCTCATTTACTTCTATACTGGACACCTCGAAGTGATGATGAGAACGTCACGCTGAAGTAGTTGCACAAATGATGCATGAACCATGACCCATGAATGCTACTACAATCTGTTAAATTTCTTTAACAGATTTTCAACTTTATCGCTAAAGCATTAAGGTTCATGGTTGATTGGGAAAATTTGACAATTTCAGGTAGCTTGACCTGCTGGCGTCTGTACCAGTTTCTCTAGGATGCGAGGGAAACCGCGGGCAATAGCTAGATTACATCACCAGCTGCCTAGCCTTTTCCCAACTATGCTTGGGCCGGCTTCCAGTCTAACCGGATGCAGCTGAATACCAAGTATTGTACATGGAGTGACTGCCTATCTGACCTCCACGGTAAATTATATCTCTCGTGATATTTTAGCTTGTCGTGTGCCACAAGTATGGTTGTTCTAACTATAAAACATACTAACGTACCTCTAGAGGCAGTTTCAATCATCATAATACAAATGTTCACGACTTTAGATGGAGGGTTAGCAGATATGTAGGTAATTACTGACCGCTTGAAAATCGCCAATACTTTCAGGCGTGCTTAAAATATTAAATACTTGGGGGAGGCCTATTTCCAGTAGTGGACGTATTTCGGCTACCGCCGGGCCCATGGACATCATCCGGGCTGCTTCTGAGAAATTCCTGTTGGAAAACCCAATAAAACTTTGTCCGACCTGGGAATTGAACCCAGGAGCTTGCGACCACTAGACGACGGCAGTTACCTTGGTAATTGGTACGTGCTGGTAATCGGAAAGTCTTAAAAGGTTATATTTAAGTAGTGGCAGGTTCTTAACGGATGGAAAGTTTTGCATTGCACTGCAACGATAAATGTATCTTGAATGGTAGAGGTTACGAGGCGTTACATCATAATCAGCCTATACTGTTCCCACTGCTGGGACACAGGCCTCCTCTCTGTGAGAGGGAGTGGGCTGTTATCTTCCACGCGGGCCAAGTGCGGGTTGGTGGATGTCACATGCCTTTGAAGTTTTGTTTCTAGGACATGCCGGTTCACAGTCTCCCCAGCGATGTGCCTTACAGGCGTTGCACAAAGGAGATTCCGGAATTGGTATTTTAAGAGGAACCGGGACCACCTATAAGTGCTAATGGTGATCATCGGGGTGGTTTTAGTGAGGTAAAAATCCCAGACTCCACTTCCCCGACCTCCCCTTCGTCTCCGGAGGTCGGGTGCCCTTTGAAGGTTTCCGCAGTAACCAAAAATAAACATGCCGGTTTCCTCACGATGTTTTCCTTCACCGTTTTGAGAGCAGTGGTGGTTACATTTAATACATGGCGTGGACCTACAGCTCGTAAGTCGTGGTCAATACCACTGCCCTATACGTACACCTCTGCCTATCCCTTCGCGGATTACAGTCGTTATGTTACCAATGGTGAGTGGTAAGTAGAACAGTTCGTCTGTGTAGGTATTAGCCGTTGCCATGACAACGCGGAGAAGAAGGGATAGGCTATATTTAGAAAAGGATCTCTCGCTGAGGCGACCTCCTTTACTTGATAAAATACTAATGGCTCCGACGAGAAATAGAACGTGATTAACATACATCACGCTAGTATTCCCCGAGGGGTTAGGCAGAAGTGTGACGTCTTCAGGTCCAGTTGAAAACCAACGTCAGGCACTAGTTGTCTGTCATTTTTGCTGAACTGGGCCTTTTTGGCGCAGCCGTGAGGCACACTTTCCTATGAATCATGTATTGATCTATACAACTTAATATTTTTAGTTATTTTACAAAATTCGTGCGGATGTTGGAGAAAAAACAGCCAAGATGAAGTGGGAATGGCCGGACACGTCGCGCGAGTGCACCCGGAGAGATGGGCAAAGATCGTCACTCACTGGACGCCTGAAGGAGGACATCGCCGTCGAGGTAGACCACGGCGAAGGTGGTGTGACGATCTCACGAGGTTTGCAGGGCCAACATGGCCAGAGCTCGCTCAAGACAGGGAGGTTTGGAAGGAAAAAGGGGAGGGCATTTCCCAGGAGTGGGACACAAAAAAGGCTAATGAAAGAAAAAAATCCTACTAATATTATAAACGTGAAAGTATGGATGGATGGATGGATGTTTGTTACTCTTTCACGAAAAAACTACTGAACGGATTTGGATGAAATTTGGCACACGGATAGTTAATAACCACGATTAACATATAGGATACTATTTATCCCGATATTCCCACGGGATCGAAACTTATGCGGGTGAAACTGCGGGCGCAGCTAGTACAACAATATTTCTGCCGACCTATTCTGTAAAAATCTCACCGTGAAAACCTAGATGAGACGAACTTGAAGTGAGCTGTGACCACCTGATGCTAGGGATTCTAACCAGTGACCCTTTTGTTATGCAATTGGGGTGCAGGTCGCGCCCTACTTTTACCCGACAGAGGCAAAGCCAAAGGAGGGTTATGAGTTTAATCTAATACAGCCACGTGTTGGCAATGTTAGCATTTTAACGCAAAGTTGGCAGTAGATTTAGAATAGAATAGAATAGAATAGAATATTTTTAATTCAGACCAGAGTCCATAGGGTTAGTAACAATTTTGATTTGCCCTGGAATAAAACATAACTGGAAAAATGTGGGTATAAGTAGGATTAATGATAATTGATAATTTTCAGCCTATAATGTTCCCACTGCTGGGACACAGGCCTCCTCTCTGTGAGAGGGAGTGGGCTGTAATCCACCACGCGGGCCCAGTGCGGGTTGGATCTTTGAATTTTCGGTTCTAGGAAACGCCGGTTTCCTCAAGATGTTTTCCTTCACCGTTTCGAGCTAATTATTAGTTAAGTATTTTTTAAGCATTATGTACAGACGCCACAGCAGGTCAAGCTACCCGAAACTGTCAAATTTTCCCAATCAACCTAGAACTTTAATGCTTTAACAATAAAGTTGAAAATATATTAAAGAAATTTGACAGACTGTAGTAGCTGTGCTGGCATCTGTACGACTATTAAAAAATCTTGTCTCCAATACAATAAAACAACAATTCACAGTTAACCTATTAACTTTAAAACAAAAAATAATATAGATACTATTCAAGTAAACCATTTAATATTTAAACCGCGGGCGAACCCTGCGTCTGAACATATAGCAGAGCAGAGAAATTACCTCGATTGTACATTGATATTTATGCGGCTGAGCGACCAAGCGTTGTAACTCTGATAGTGAAAGATAAATAATAATAGTGTAGACGATACTGTTTATTTCTTTGTGATAATGTTGTGTTTAGATAGAGGGGCTTGTGGCTAAGTAATAACAGCGGCACGGCTCGATCGATCAGGTTAAGCTACGTTTGCCGCGGTTGGTCCGTGGATGGGTGACCATCTTCACATACCAAAATCCCTCCGTGCCTCAGAAAGCGTGGTCTCGTGGTCGCAAGCGCGTGGGATCCTGGGTTCGATCTCGGGTCGGGCAAAGGGTTAATAGATTTAATTTCCTAGTAACAGCCCGGAGTTTGAAAGTTGGCGGTGTGATATCCCCATGCCTTGGAAAGCACGTGAAAGCGCCAGGCTCTAGTTGTCCGGCATTTTTTGCTGAACTGGGCCTTTTTGGCGCAGCCGTGAGGCACACTTTTCCTGCTAATTTCTTACATCGGACTTCACACTTTTTATTTAATCTTTTATTGTATTTTTTATTTTAATTTTTTTTTTTATTGTGTGTGTTTACTTGATGTATGTATCTGGTGTATTGTGTGTCTTTTAGTTTGTGCCAAATAAATGCATTTTCTTTCTTTCTTTCTTTCTTTCTTTCTTTCTTTCTTTCTTTCACGTAATAAAGCCGTTGGTCCGGCGCCTGATCTCTCTCCGGTTGTGTCGGATTACTTGCCGTCCTATCAGACTATAAGAATGAGGAAAAAGTTTACCTGTGTGCGCACACACTTGTGCACTACAATTTATAATATCTTCCGCGCCGAAGGTTAGTCTCTGCAGAGATTGGCCACCATGGCTGAAATACCGTCCGGAGAACTTTATATAATAGGGGGCGAGCCTAACTACATATAACTATTTATAGATATCATTAAATAAAATAATAAGCACATCACATAAATAACTATGTAAATCAGTTAGTTAATTAATTACTATTGTTTATAAATACTTTTGAGTCACAAAGCCATTTATATACATATGTAGATCATTATGCCCTTGCGTAATACAATTAAGTGGAATTCCTGCGGTTGTTTCACAATCTATTGTGTCCATAGTTATTAAAACTAAGCATTTTATTATAATTTATGAGAATCATCATTATAATCATTCTCCTGCCCTTATGACAATTTATTTGGGGTCAGTTCAACATGTCTTTTTTAACCCCCGACAAAAACAGTGTTATAAGTTTAACGCATGTATCTGTGTGTCTCTCTGCGCCATCGTAACTCCCAAACGGCTGAACCGATTTTGATTATTTTTTTCTTCCATACTTCTCTAGTATTCATCATCTCGGTAGTCACCCCTTTTCTGGCCATATCATCTTTCTCACAGTCCATCCATCGTTTCTTTGGTCTAACGTTAATTACTTAACATAGGTAGATAGGTACCTAGTATTGTATACAATCAATTTTCTAACTGAACAGACAGCTGTGCTGCTGGGGAGTTTGTTGCGCCACATCTTCTTCCCAGCGATAGAACTCCTAGTTCTATCGCTGGGAAGAAGATGTGTGAGAGTGGTGAAGGGCGAGCGTTTTTGGGGGACTGTCTTTTGTAATTTTGACGTTCGAAAAGTGCTGATTCTCAGCCTAATTTGAATAAATGACTTTTGAATATGAATTGTATATTTAATTTTATTTGTATTCTTAATTTGTCACTTTCTTCTCTACTGCGGTTTATGCAGCAGAGTATCTACAATTAAGTATCAAGTAATTTTATATAAACGTAAGACGCCATCGCGGCAGGCCAGGACGAAGATGGCGGGACGAGCTTGACTCTTACCGTAGGGACTGCCAAAAGACAGAATTGTGTGGAAAAGGGAGAGGGAGGCCGTTGCCATGCAGTGGGACAATACAGGCTGTTAGATAGATAGATTTTTATCTTTAGCATAAAACGAGTTTGTATTTGATGAGGAACAATACAACTGAAACACAGCAATTAAGTATGTTATTAAGTCAAAAATTGCATCCTTCATTCAATATCAAATCAGTTTTCTAGTATTATTACTTACTGTTAGCCCATATCAGCCTTTAATTACCTAGTAAATCAATTAGGCAAACCATGTAAGTGCTGTGCACACCTTTAAGTGACAAGTTCACTGTATTTTATGTCATAAGACTAAGTTCTCTGTTAATAAATCATCCCACTGTTGGACAAAGGCCTCTCCATGACTTCCAGCTCTTTCAATCCATGACTAAAGTGGACCACTGGTCGTTTGTTTAGGATTATTGGCCAAAATAAACACGTACTTTGTTCTTTAATAATAATTATAAAGTTATGAACTTATGATAAACACAAATAGACAACATTAAATTATTGAACAAACAAAGCCATTATCAAATTACAAACCGAGTTGCAATTCTATTCCGCTCAGCTTTCCATGTTTAATATACACACACATGGCCAGATAATTTTACGGTCACAACTACATCGACGACACGTACACATGATTTGCAACCTTATTCCGTAGCAGCAAGGTTGATATTACGGTGGATAGCGAGTTTGTTACGTCATAATGTTTTCGATACGGCGAGTAGGGACGGCACACGTTCGGTTTTTTATAGATTTTTTTGAAAATGTATAATGTTCGAGTTTTATAAAAACGTTTTTTTTTTTGCTGGTAAATAGACAGCGGGTCGATCGGAGGTTAAGTTACGCTTTCCGCGGTCTGTTCGTGGATGGGTGACCATCCGTTTCATATCGAGACCTCTCCATAACTCGGAAAGCACTTTAAACTGCTGTTATTCGTGATTCGGATGTTTGACATTCGTTACAGGTAGTCAGAAGCCTAAAAATCTGACAATAAGTCTTACCAAGGGGTTGCGTGTTACCAAGTAAATGGGTTGTGGCGGTCAGATAGGCAGTCGCTCCGTGTAAAATACTGGTATTCAACTCCATCCGGTTATATTGGCAAAAGGCTAGGCAGATTATGTAGACCATAACAAAAATAACTGATGTCACTTGGAAAGCTTCCACGCTAAAATGGAATTGGGCTGGACACCTCTGCCGCATGTCAGACGACCAATGGGCCAAACTTACGACCCAATGGGTCCCTCTTAATGGTAAACGACATCGTGGCAGGCCCAGACGGAGATGGCGGGATGAGCTGAACTCCTACAACAAGACCCGGCCCTAGCTTTGGAGAGAGAGATGTGGAAAGAGAGTAGGGAGGCCTTTGCCCAGCAGTGGGACATCACAGGCAAATAATACTGTGAAGATTGATTGATTTTCGAATCAGAAATGAGGGAGAACCAAGGTAACCGACATAGCCCGAAGAATTGCCAAACTTAAGTGACAGTGGGCAGGGCACATTGCTCGCAGATCAGATGGTCGATGGGGCAGAAAAGTTCTGGAGTGGTGACCGCGTACTGGAGAACGTAGCGTTGGAAGGCCTCCCACAAGGTGGACCGACGACTTTGTGAAGGAACCCGTTGGATGCGAGAAACACAGAACCGGTCGAAGTGGAGGTGCTTGGGGGAGGTATATGTCCAGCAGTGGACATCTTTCGGCTGAAACGATTATGATGATTGATTTGTAGGTAAATAGAATCTTGCTAAAGAACAATAATGGTGAAATTGGCGTAACAATGCGCCATGGTATAATTGATTATGTAGTTGGTAGTTGTAAGTCATGTACAAAAAATGTTAAATACCATTGCTTTGTCCTAAAAAATACTAGTTTAATTAAATACTAGCTTCTGCTCACGACTGCGTTCGCGTGGAAATAGTATGATACACAATATAGTCAAATACCAGTCACTGCGTCGCATCGCGTCGTACCGCCCACCTGCGCTTTTCGTTTTCGCTAAGCGTTCTTTCTGACTATTAAATATCCTATAATGTTCCTCAGGACTTGGGCTATCAAAAACAAAAATATTTTTTCAAATCGGACTGGTAATTCAAGAGATTCAGTTTTATTATATTAATATAAATTTTATTACTATATTTATTGTATGTGTGGATAATAATCAGCCTACAATGTTCCCACTGCTGGGACACAGGCCTCCTGTGAGAGGGAGTGGGCCGTAATCCAGCACGCGCGCACAGTGCCGGTTGGTAGCTAACTATTTACACTAGGTACTAAATTAAATAACTAACTAACTATACAAATAAATATAAAAACAAAAGGACATTTAGGCGTCGAAGTACTCGTCCGCATCGCTGTCATCCGGAAACGTGGCCAGAAGACTGACAGCATTTATTACTAGGTACTAAAATGAAAGGATTTTTCTGAATTAATAAAGCTATGATGATTGATAAAACTGTTAAATCAGTAAATTCATTTCGACTAAAATTAGGTACCAACTAAACAAAGTATAGGATTAAAATACGATTCGATTTAGCCTTGAAACGGGTCGTATAGGTCGTACTTACGTAACAATGATAAAAAAATCATCATTAACATTTGATTGCAAAAAGTGGGTCTGTCTGTCAGTATTGACTTGTAAACCATTAAAGCGTTCGCATACGGCATACAATTGTTGGTCGATGTTTTGTAGGAGCTAATTGAAACAGTAAATTTTTGTAGGAGCTAAATGAAACAGTACATTTTTTGTAGGAGCTAAATGAAACAGTGAATTTTTGTAGGAGCTACATGAAACAGTAAATTTTTGTAAGAGCTAAATGAAACAGTACATTTTTTGTAGAAGCTAAATGAAACAGTGAATTTTTATAATATTTTTTTTTTTGGAGCTAGATGAAACAGTACATTTTTGTGGGAGCTAGATGAAACAGTACATCTTCTGTAGGAGCTAAATGAAACGGTCGTTTTTTTTTGGAGGATATTGAAATAGATTTTTTATAGGAGCTAAATGAAACAGCAGATTTTCTGTAGAATTTAAATGAAACAGTACTGATCAAATGTATGAACGTAAACGTCCTACAAAAAATGGGCCACCATCTGAATGTCGTCTGGGAACCCTGAGAAAAGAAACAGAATAAAAATAATCCTTCTTTGAAGTTAGATAAAAACTAACCTTTAACGGATGAAATGGGGTGTGAGGTTTTTTGTTAATGTCCTCGCGGTCCACGTAGCTAACTAATCACCACTATGCTATTCTTTGTATTATTCCTTCCTTGACTTAAGACGAAAACAAGCATAATCAGCCTATAACGTTCCCACTGCTGGCTACTGGGCCGTAATCCACTTCCCACACTGGGCCGTAATCCGCGGGCCCAGTGCGGGATAGTAGATGTCACATGTCTTGAATTTTTTGGTTCTAGGACGATCATGCCGGTTTCCTCACGATGTTTTCCTTCAACGTTTTGAGAGCAGTGGTGATGAAATAATTTATACAAAGTATAACGCCTGACTGGGTTCGAACCTACGACCTACAACTCGTAAGTCACGGCTGTTATCATTTAATTAATTAAGCTGGTATTGATACTTTTGAAGGTCGAAAGTTACAAAAGACAGTCCCCCAACGTCAAACTTCCGAGTGTTTGGGAAGAAGTATTGAAACAAACTCTGCAGAAGTAAGTATCTCTACTTTTCTTCAATCAATCCGCGTTGCCGTTTCCCAACTATGTTGGGGTCAGCTTCCAGTTTAACCGGATGCAGCTGAATACCAGTATTTTACATGGCGCGACTGCCTATCTGACCTCCACAACTCAGTTACTGGGTAAGGGCCGGCGCACACTGGCGGTATGGCACGGCAATAGATTTTTATGCGACGAATAGAACTTAAATATGTATGACAATAAAATTGAAATTTCAATGATGATGCCAAAGGACGTCGCGGCATGCCTAAGGAGACTGCGGCATCATTGCCGTTGAAATTTCAATATTAATGTCATACTTTTAAAATATATTTTCTAGTTGTCTGAGTTTCGGGCTTCTGACTATCCGGTTTTGTAAATGTTACTTATAGACCTACATCAACTAGGTATATTGATTGTCCTTTACTTATCAAATGACTTAAAAGACAAAGCTGCACCCTAATTACGTAACACACTATTAATCTCAATCTGAATCATTTTGATGGATATTGCTAATCCATTGCTTCACATGTTCGGAAAATGTGTCTGGTCAACAACGTAAATAACGCAATGAACGTTGTTGAACTATCAAAATATAAGCCATTGCTACTGTTAGTGTGTTACGCAACTACCCTTCTGAAATGCCTCATGTGCCTGTAACAAAACCGACTACGCGCTGACTACCCGTTTCGACTGCCAAAAATCTACAAATGACAGCCGGGACCAACAGCTTACCTACCGACTTTGTTATTCAATAAGGACAAATATTGATAATATCTAGACCACCTACTAAAGTTATTGAGAGGACGTTGAACTCCTAATAATTTCGTTATCAAATCATAATCAGTTGAAATCCTACACGATCAGGTGAGCATGGCGCGCGGACTGTAATTTGTAACATAAACATATTTAGCTTAGTAAGCTCATAGGAATTAACTATGTACTAGGCTGTTTAATTATGTGCTGAGTTTAGTATGTATTACTTTGTTTATCCACTGTGGTAATCATTTGTAGATGGGTGAGACCACTCCATGCCTCAGTAATTTTGTTTGTATGTTTTTTTTTTATCGTTGCCCCCCACTAAGAATAGCTCCTGTATCGTGGATGCTTTGACAAACATTTAAACTCACAAACACAAACAGCCAGACCCGAAACAACTACCTGTAGGCAATACAAATATTTGTTCCGTGCGGGAATCGAACCCGCGACACGCAGCGCAGGCGCGCAGCAGTCGATCGCTCAGCCACTGCGCCAACCGTGTCGTCAAAGCCGTTGGTCGCCGTTTTTTTGTTGTAATGCCATTAAGCGCATTTTTCTTTCTTTTCTTTCTTTGTATGCACAAATATTATAATGTAACATTAATACTAGCGGAGCAATAATAATAGCCGCAAGGGTTGATCTTCAAGATTAAGCAAAGCTTACCGCTGTGCATCCATTGCATATCAAGACCCCTCCGTGCTTCCGAAAGCACATTAAGTCGTTGCTCCCGGCTGTCAGCCGTAGATCATTGACAGTCGTTACGGGTAGTCAGAAGCCCGAAAGTCTGACAACCAGTCATACCAAGGGGTTTCGCGTTATCCAAAAAAGTTTTTGAGCAGATACATTTTTCGAACATATGAGGCAATGGATTAGCAATATTCTTCAAAATGATTCAGATTGTAATTGAAAATGTGTTACGTTATTAGCCTGCTGGCAGGCCGCATGTTTTTTTACCAACAGATCCAAAAAATAAAGAATTATCTACTATTTTGAGAAAGAATACATTCCCGAAAACCAAAAACTCATGGTATCCCCCCTTGCCAATGATAAAAACAGTCGAACCATGATCTGAATCAACATTACATATTTATTAGAAATTCAACTTTATCCCTATGTGCATACAGTGGAATTCACATTACTGAAACACCTGTATTATTTATTCTGAACTTTATAGTTTTGGAGTTAAGGTTGAAAATCGCGTGCAGAGGTAAAGTTTGACGCAAGTAGTCAATTACCATGTTTGAGATGTTTTTCCTTTTGTTCATTTTTAGTAAATTTTCTTTTTAATAAGTGATTATTGTCTTTGTTAAACGGTTTTTCTTGTAACGTGGTTATCGCTGATATTTCACCCTTCATATCTGTGTCGGCATGGCATGGACTAACGGCCGAACCCAATTCCCAATATATCACCAGTTTTAGCATGCCGGAGGTAGAAAAACCTATCTATCTCTGGTTTTAACGTCCCAATAATCTATATCAGTAGCGATCTATCAACAGATTATAGGGTCCAGCCGTAAGTTAAGTCAGATCATGTGCCAATCGCCACCGAGGTCGATCCAGAAAGCGGTGGCGAGATGACGGGTACCGCGAGGGCTGGTTCAAGGTGGCGCAGGAAAAGAGTTCCTGGAAGGAATCGGGGGAGGTCTATGCCCAGCAGCGGGACAGTACAGGCTAAACAAAAAAAAAAAAAGCAATTTGACCCTTCCACCTAACCTTGTCCCAACCATGTTGGAGACTGCTTCCAGCCAAACCAGTTGAATACTGAATACCCGTATTTTACTTGGAGAAAAATAAAAAAAAAAAAACTAAAATTGTCAGTATATTAAATGGCTGCAACACGATAAATTGACGTCAGGTGTCAATTTCATAACGCCTGTAATCCCCGAAGCGTCAGGTAGAGGTGTACCTTATATTAATGTTCTTGACTGTAATTATGGTGTAAGACATCCACCAACCCGCACTGGGAACGCGTGGTGGTATGGTCCACTCCCTCTCTCGGAGACGAGGCCTGTGTCCCAGCAGTGGGAACATTTTAGGATGATGATGCTATAGTATAATATATCGACACGACACGGTTGGCGCAGTGTCTGAGCGATCGCCTGCTGCGCTGCGTGTCGCGGGTTCGATTCCCACACGGAACAAATATTTGTATTGCCTACAGGTAGTTGTTCTGGGTCTGGCTGTTTGTGTATCTGAGTTTAAATGTTTGTAAACGCATCCACGATACAGGAGTAGTTCCTAGTGTGGGGCAACGGTTTAAAAAAAAATTATCAAACCTCGTTTCATTAGTCAGTGGACAGTTCCGTGCAGTCGGCAGCGCATCAGGACCTTGACACCAATACATTATGTATTTATGTATACATGCCGCTGAGTTGAACTTATTGACATATTTGTGTGTTTTTGTTTGTTTGTACTCTGTATGTCTGCAACGTTCTTGGTAGGTAGGAGTCTTACCGACCCAGGGATGTGTCTTACAGGCGTTGCACAAGGAGGGTCCCCGAATTGGTCTTTTAAAACGAACCGGGACCACCCCTATGTGCTGGTGGTGATCACCGGGGTGGTTTTAGTGAGGTAAAAATCCCACACTCCCCGACCTCCCTCCGTCCCCGGAGGTCGGGTGCCTTTTGAAGGCTTAACATCGAAAAAAAAAAGGAGTCATACCGACTTTGAAAAGGTCGTTTGCCGATCATCTATCTTACCTTTTCCCAACTATGTTGGGTTCGGCTTCCAGTCTAACTGGACGTAACGACTGTCAAATATCTATGAACTAGTAGCGCCCCGCGGTTTCACCCGCATAAGTGTCGACTCCGTGGGAATATCGGAATAAAAAGCATGCTATGTGTTATTCTGATGTATAAGCTATATTACTGTAAAGTTTCATCAAAATCCGTTCAGTAGTTTTCCATCCATCCAACCATACAAACTTTCGCGTTTATAATATTAGTAGGATTATTAGGACTTATTATAACAACTGGCGAAATGAACGAATGAGAGGTATACACCTCTCTCCCTCTCTCTCTCTACTATTCACCTCTGCCTACCTTTTCGGTGAAGAGGCGTGATTTTATGTTAATTTCAAATGTATTATACTAAAGAAAAAAGAAAGAAAGAAAAATATTTTATTCTGCACAAACAAAACGTACAATAACAAATAAAAAAAAAAAATAATAATAAAAAAAAGAAAAGACATAAGATACACATAGTCAAAAGACTCGTACTCAAGCATAAAAATGTTGACACTCTTGTCTATTGCTCGCTGTCAAGGCCATGGACCAATGACAACTCACATTAATTGACATTGACGATACAGATATTGGCAGATGACCACAAAACAATAACAATCACAATAAAAACACAAATGCCAATTGCAGAGTGGCGAAATAACTAGTATAACTACTTTTGTAACAAAACAAACAACAAATTAGCCGTGCGTCGCATCTGTGCAAGAACAGGTCGTTGCTCAGCAAAAATGCTGTGACTTTGGATGAACCTAGATTTTCAGCAACTACCTCTCGAATGACGTAATAACGTCCCACCACGTGACTTACTAAATCAGGTAAGTCTAACTTTCCGCTGAAATAAGCGATATTCTAGCTGAACATAGTGTGTGCATATAAATAAAATAAAGAAAAATATATATCTGTATTCATGCGTTAAAACGAATACATAAACTAAAACCATAATACAAAATCTATTTATAACAAAAATGTTAAGTAAGCAACAACTACACACTAAAACCTAAACACTTTTGTGCTCAAGTGTATAGTTTGAGTCAGCAAAGTTATTCTGATGTACCTAGCGGAGGAAGGTGGTAGCGATGGCAAAAACATGCGACAGAAATATAATGGTGTGTGAAATTTTTGAGGTCAACTTAAAAATGAAGACAAGTATATAATCTGCGTTCGCGATTTATTTGCCAAAAATGTAAACAAATATGAGTTGATGGAAAAATAACTTTAATTCCTACACAATAAAGTTCAGTTTACGCTACAACTTCAAACATTTTTATTACTTTTTCAATAGTGCTAGACACTCTGAAATCAACTTAATTACCATCAAAATAAAGTTTAAAAAAAAAAAAAAAAAGTTGCCCCACACTAGGAATTTCTCCTGTATCGTAGGTGCGTTTACTAACATTTAAACTCACATACACAAACAGCCAGACCCGGAACAACTACTTATAGGTCATACAAATATTTGTTCCGTGCGGGAATTGAAACCGCGACACGCAGCGCAGCAGTAAATCGCTTAACCACTGCGCCAACCGTGCCGTCAAGTTGATAATTGTTTAAGTTGAAATTACATCAATTTGAATAGGCTTCACATATCTCACGGTTTTACAAAATAAATAACAAAATATGTTAAAAAGACAGTCTGTTGGCGATGAACGATTTTAAAGCATATGTAATTTTACAACACCAATAAGCTCGTCCCCTATTTCATGGGACTTATACAATCCTGGCGAAATGTGGGTGTACTATTAGGTTCACATTTGCCTAACTCTTCCAGGACTACAGGCGTGACGTTATGTATTTAGTGTTTTGTGGTGAAACTCAAACTCAAAGCATTTATTTCAAATAAACCAATTACAGGCACTTATGAATTGTCAAGGAGGTCTTAAGCTGGCATATCAAACCAAATTTAATTTGCGGCAAACATGACGCTTATAAAAGAACATCAAAAACAAATCAAAATCAAAAATAACTAATTTCACAAACAAAAAGACTTACTCAAACAAAAATGATTTAAACACAAAAAGAAAATAACAAGTTGGGGGAAAACATGCGTCACATTCATGCAAAACGGCCATCGCTCAGCATAATGCAAAGACCATATACGAGACAGAGCCCCAACGCTGGTTAAAAAAAAAAAAAAGCAAGAGGCAAAAAACGAGCAAAAGATTATTTTCAAAACTTTTTTGCCGTCAGTACAGCTACGAATACAGCTGACTTCGATTCGGATGGCTCACGGACGCAAATAATAAAAAAACTTGGTATAGTCCTTGCCAACGATGTTCTACGAAATATTATTAATTATTATGTTCTACATTTGTAAAGTCCTTGGCTAAATAATAGCAGCTGCACAAGGCGATCGATCAGGTTAAGCTACGTTTGCCGCGGTTGGTCTGTGGATGGGTGACCATCTTTACATACCGAGACCGGTTGGTCCCGGCTGTCATTCGTGGATCTTTGACTCGTTACGGGTAGTCAGAAGCCCGAAAGTCTCACAACCAGTCTTACCAAGGGGTATCGTATTACCCAGTACGACTAGAATCAATTATATGTATTTTAATGTAATTTTTGACGTTCAAAAGTGGCTTTGACCAATAACTGGGTTGTGGAGGTCAGATCAGCAGTCGCTCCATTTAAAATACCGGTATTCAGCTGCATCCGGTTAGACTGGTAGCCAACCCCGACATAGTTGGGAAAAGGCAGGCAGATGATGATGATTTGTAAAGTCAGAGGAATCAATCGTTATCACACTGACTACATAAATTGTCATATGGGTGTGAGCCTGGAGATCTGTCATACAGGTCCCGAACCCAGTATAGACTCCAGCTCTCACAAAGGATAAACTTTATAATGTAACTCGATCCTACCAATCAAAACTTTACCTTTTTGAGAAAAATAAATTACTATTATTATTATATTATTATTATTATATGACAACACAGCCTTCTTTGACAATTGTATGCTATGGTTATAACACGCATTACAATTTACATACCTAGTATTGTATACAATCAAGTATTTTTTAACTGAACAGACAGCTGTGCTGAACAGTTGCTGCTGCTGAACAGTTTGTTGCGCCACTTCTTCTTCCCAGCGACAGCACTAGGAAGTGGTGAAGGGCGGGCATTTTGACGTCCGAAAAGTGCTGATTCTCAGCCTAGTTTGAATAAATGACTTTTGATTTGGTAAATTGACGTACTTCATTGAAAAATGACTGTCACTAAGCTGAAAATGTAATAAATGAGTGTTAATTAATCCTTTTGGCTGATACTTGCACAGTCCATGGCGGTCCCCCTGCCAGCGGGGTAATTTCGTAACACACTAACAGTATCAATGGCTTTCATTTTGACAGTTCAACAACATTCATTGCGTTATTTTCGTTGTTGAGCAGACACATTTTTCGAACATATAAAGCAATGGATTAGCAATATCCTTCAAAATGATTCAGATTGAGATTGATAGTGTGTTACACATTATTAGGGTGTAGGTATTGACCCGCACAACTTACATGCGGACTCCGGCATCCTCAACAGTTCTGATGCTGTGGGCATTTGTAGTTCTTGAGAAACTCGTGCTAACACTGGAGAGGACTGAACGTGTATTGCATACCAAAGGTATGAGAAACAGGGTGTCAAAAAAGTCCACTCATTCTCCATAGAAAAGGGAGGTTCCTGGTTAGCGAAATGGGTGTTGTCTGGTTGACTAACCCATGATGTCAGGACATACAGGATGGCAGGGACATCGACGCGCAACCTGTGACAGTTTTTTCAGTTTCCTGCCACCCTGTATATGCTAGTCGCGCGGTAAATTCTGCTTGCGCGATGCAGGATTTTGCGTGACGTCAGTGTGACGCGTAGTTCGTATGTAGCGATGTAGATGCCGCCACACGTTTGGAATATAACTAATGAAGAATAGTGCCAAAATCATTTGGCAGACAGATCGGATTTCGAAGTATGTTACATGTAGTTGAGGTAGTTAGCAGACAGGAGGACGCCTCTGCTTATCTGACTGGAAGATCTTTAGTTACCTTTTGGAATATACCGAATTACTGACATGTGCTGACGCACATCAAGCTACTACAATCTTTCAATTTTTCAACTTTATTGCTAAAGCATTAAGGTTCAAGGTTGATTGGGATAATTTTACAGTTTCACAGCTTGACCTGCTGGCGTCAGTACTACTGATTACTATAACAGGCCTGAGGTACCGAACTATTTATGGACCACGGCAATGGACTCAGCAAGTATCGAATAGGCTTCTTTATGTATACATAATCAGCCTATAATATTCCCACTGCTGGGACACAGGCCTCCTCTCAGTGAGAGGGAGTCGGCTGTAATCCACCACGCGGGCACAGTGTGGGTTGGTGAATGTCACCGTTTTGAGAGCAGTGGTGATGAAATAATTTACACAAAGTAAAGCGCCTGTCTGGGTTCGAACCTACGACCTACAATTCGTAAGTCCCAGCCGTTTCCACTGGGCCACCACTGCTCTGGAGGTGAATAATAATAAACAAAATATCTTAGTTTGTTTATAACAATAATCACAGCTTAACCACTCAATCGATTTTCATGACTTTTGACACAAAGCCAACCTTGTTTGGTACCGGAGTACCTGTTCGTAAAATACCTATTACCCTGTCCATTAGGTTAACGGTTTTTTGACAGCTGTCTTAGAACGTACATATACCAGATTACGTAAAAGTATTTTTAAAATGCAATAAAATAAATATGTAAACTGCCTTATCTTAATGGATTATCTTATTTACGGCTTCTTACAGACATTACCTATAATACCGCACGTGTATCAATCAATGTATTGTGTGTTGCTGAAATCACTAGTTTCATCTGTCAAAAAACGGTTTACCTAATGGACAGGGTATACTTACTTTTATCATGGAACAATTAAAAACTTCACTCAACTGAAACCCTGGTTACTTATTAGACAATATATCATTTCTGCAGCGAGTGCTACTGCCCTGCCTACCCCTCCACCAGTGAAGCGTGAAGGTAACGTATGAAAGTTCTATGTAACAGCGTCGGTATCGGAAACAGTCGTTTTGTAGTAAAAACGCTAAAAAACAAAGAAACACTTTCTCTTTTGCCATTAATATTTACAAGAAAAATCGCTCGAAGATTAAGCTACGCTTGCCGCGGTCGGTTCGTGGATGGGTGACCATTACATACCGAGATCCCTCCCCCGTGCCTCGGAAAGCACGTTAAGCTGTTGGTCCCGGCTGTCATTTATAGGTCTTTTACAGTCGTTACGGGTCTTCAGAAGCTCGAAAGTCTGAAAAACCTTACCAAGAGGTATCATGTTGATGTTACCCAGTAACTGGGTTGTGGAGGTCAGAAAGGCAGTCGCTCCATGTACAATACTGGAATTCAGCTGCATCCGGTTAGACTAGAAGGCGACCACAACATAGCAGATATTTCCAACAAAAACAAAATCTGTTTCGATTTGGTTTCGAGATCGGAACTAGTTTGACAAACCCTAAAAATCTAGTATCTACTTGAGTAAAATCGTTAACATTTTTTTTTAAATCATCGAATGCATACTCTTTTTGTTTGCAATTCGGTTAAAAATATATACCTCTATTATTCTACAGTGCACGTTAGAATTTTGGGCGCGAAAACATTGACAGCGTTGTAATATTTATGAAATGCTTTTGCGAAATCGTACCTACTGAAAAAATAAGATGGCGTCGTTAGTTCCAATTTTGGCCACGCGCCAAAAGATCGAAGATGCAAGAAGTATACACAATCAGCCTATAACGTTCGCACTGCTGGGACACAGGCCTCCTCTCTGTGAGATGGAGTGGGCTGTAACCATAGATATCCGTGGCTGTAACCCACAACGCAGGCCCAGTGCGAGTTCGTGGATGACACATGTCATCGAATTTTCGGTTCTAGGACCTGCCGGTTTCCTTACGATGTTTTCCTTCACCGTTTTGAGAGCAGTGGTGATGAAATAATATACCCAAAGTAAAGTGCCTGTCAGGGTTCGAACTCACGAATGTACAACTATACTTTGTTTCCTGTCAATACAAAGAGAGGATTCTTAGCAAGTGCAAGACTGTCAAGGAAGCAAGTGAACCTGGGTAACGTGGCACATACTACTTTATACAAAATTCAAATGTTGGCATCATTAAAAAATATAATCTGTTGGTTGGCAGCCCTGCCCGAGCGCCGCGTCACTGGTAAATAATTGCTTAACTGAGAATCTATGGAGAGGAGTGCGGGCTAAAGATATTTGGATGTAACAAAGGATTTTTATTATTAGATTCTCATAATTTGTGTAACATATTTATTTATCACGTCCAAAGGCATCGTGGATGACTCAGGGGTAGGTGGCGGGACGAACTTGACGCGCATATGAGAGATTGGTCCATATTGGCTCAGGATCGAGTTGAGTAGAAAAAGGAATGGAGGCTGAATATTATTATTATTCATCATTTAAGCTGAAAAACGTCCACTACTGGACATATACCTCCTCCACGCATCGCCACATCGACCAGTTCTGTACTTTCCGCATCCAGCGGATTCCTTTGGCCTTCACAAGGTCATCCAGCGAATTCCAGCGGCCCTCATAAGGCCATAAAAATATTGTGTAATGTTAATTACTTTGCAAGTTCTTCTAACTAAACAGACAGCTGTGCTGCTGAGGAGTTTGTTGTGCCACTTCTTCCCAGCTATAGCACTAGGAAATGGTGAAGGGCGTTTTGGGGGACAGTCTTATGTAATTTAGATGTTCAAAAAGTGCTTTCTCAGCCTAGTTTGAATAAATGAGTTTTTATTTTGTTTATTATGGATTATTTATTTACTATTTATTTTTAGCCGGGCAGGGCAAAGGCCTCCTATCCTCCTCCCGGCTCCCCTCAGTCGTAAGCTAGTGTGGACCAATATGGATAAGTATGTCAACTAATATCACGTTTTTATCCCTGAATGTACACATTTCGCCAGTAATGTTATAATACAATGTAATGTGTCCAGCTGCATTTGGTTAGACTGGAAGCCGACCCGAATAGAATAGAATACTCTTTCTTATGTACACCATATAAATTACAGATATAAATATAGAATTTTTGCAAAGGGTGACACAATGGGACATATGTAAAGGCTAGGCAGATGATGGAGACTATGTAATAAAGGGTACCCTGTTGCTGCTAGCCGGACATAAAATAAGTCTCCTGTCTAAGCTGAGTATTTGTGAAAGACCGACAAGCATCGGAGTGCATGCAGTCACAAAGATATACGAGTAAATTGCAGGTATAAAAAAAAAATGTAAAAGTGCGTTATCTGAGTCAGGCGCTCAGGCCATAAAACGAGAGCCATGTTAATATTAGTGCTTTCAATTCTGTAATCTGAAGAGCTAACTAGATGCACTAATTAAGAAAATAACGACAGTAGAATAATAATAAACTGTTTACATGTCGTTGTGAGCCCAGCAAAATAAAAAGTTATAGTAATTCAAATTCAAATTCTTTATTTCAGACCTGGGTCCATATTCATAGTAACAACAAAATAACTTAATAACTAGTGTTAGTAATAAGAGATACAAATAAAATTTCAGCTGGTATGGATTCTTACCCAGTGACGCAGCAGAGGGGATACCCACCGATCTGAGAACACGCTCAGGAGACCGTTGGTGGTGGCGCGTAGCCGGCCGGCTATGGAGACGGTCCTTTTTCTTAATACAGCGTAAAAATCGTCTGTGTGTGTCTCCAACAGTATCCTAAACGCGTTATTATATTGGACACGCAGATCGCTGTATGTCCTCTGCGTAAAACGGGTCCAAGGACTATTTTGACCATGTTTAAAGTATTTATTTATATTTACCAAATAAGTAATAACCATTGATCTAGGTAAAAAACAGAAACATTTAGAAATGGAAAAAGGAGAGATGTCGTAGGACGTAAGTTTTAACAAAGATTTTTTCATTGTGGACACTGTCAAAATGGTTGGAAAAGTGTCATGAATGTCAGTGTTAAACTTTTTTCGGTCTAGCTCTCATTCACCAATTGTGCAGAGTACAACGTGCAATAAGGCACTTCGTTCCAAAACTAGGTAATTGAGGAAAGAATCTATAAACGGTATAAAAACAGCAGCTGACGCTTATTTGTTACGCTACTCAGTAATAGGTCATCTTGAATGAAAACAAACGTTCAAATTGACCTACAAAAGAAACTTTGAGAATCAGTTACTTTTGTTATCTTGTCACTAAAAAGTTATTTCAGTTTTGAAAGATATATAAAACTCATATCATATCAACGCAAATATTACTTGTACACACGACAACATATAACGCTATTTTTATTTCCAGTTTAACCACCTTAATTGCGTAATACACTATCAATCACAATCTGAATAATTTTGAAGGATATTGCTAAACCATTGCTTCGTATGTTCGAAGAATTTGTCTGCTCAACAACGTAAATAAAGCAATGAATGTTGTTGAACTGTCAAAACGAAAGCCATTCCTAATGTTAGTGTGCTACGCAATTACCCCACTGACCACGCACTGTATAGGCTTTTCGTACAGTGAGAACTCAGCTTATTCTGGAAATGTTAGCTTGAAACGTACAGCCAAATGGTAAAAGATCTGTGTTAGCTCTTTTAGCTGATAAACAATATTAAAGGTATGTTAGATTTCTAGAATAATCTAGTTGCTAGGTGGTCAAAATGTTATAGATCTAAAAATAAGATCATATCAAATTGAAAATTCGATGTTTCGATAATCTATTTATTTTATTAATTTCTAGCATTGTTCTTTTATATGGATGTGGCGCATATTTTCCCCCAACTTGTTCTTTTTTGTGTTCTTTCTCTGCGTCATGTTTACCGCAAATGAACGTATTTTCCTTCTTTCTTTATTTCAGTACTGTAGTTTTATGATAAAATATAAATATAGTATTTTTCCCTGTGTGGTCCCACTTTTAGATATATCCTTAAAACTCCTTGTATTACTATTTTAATGATAAAACAATTCGTTTCAGGCTCCCAATTCACAAATTAATTCAAAAACTAAAAATATTGCTTAAGCGCCAGGGTGCCCGCGAAATTTTACTTGTCTAACGTTTTTTTGCAATTTGCAGGTGAGTGTCAGGTTGTATGTGAAACAAATATGATTCCTGATCGTAACAAGTATGTATTTACAGAATTAAAATCATCAATACAACCCTCTCAAGTTCATATAATCCTATTGAATAATTATTTCCATGAAATATCAATCGCCCTTAAGTGACAGATTGTCGACCCAGATGATTCCATACGTTTCCGTTTTTACCAATTTAGTCGACGAATTTACTCGCCCGAAAAGTGCGAATCGTCACTTTTAAATAATATAATTTTGTCTATAGGCAACTCACACGAAGTTAGAAGTTTAGCCACGAAACACCAAAAACAAATAGGCACAAAACAATGAAATGTGTTCCCACTTAATCACTCGTCTGTACCTAACGGCCAGTGTTATCAGTTATTTACACAGCGTATGAACTCAAAGATAAGATAAACGTTATACCTAGGGACACTCGAAACTCGCGATTATCACCAAACTGTACATTTTTTTATTATTTTTTAATCCTTTTAAATAAATCCGCTGGATGCGGGAAGCACAGAACCGGTCAAGTGGCGGCGCTTGGGGAGGCTTATGTCCAGCAGTGGACGTCTTTCGGCTGAAATGATCATGTTTAAACTAAGATGACGCCTGTATTCCCCGAAGGGTTTAGGCAGAGGTGTGTCTATAGATACTATAGTACACCCACATTTCGCCAGTCATTTTTAAGACCCATGTAATAGGGGGCGTGCCTATTGCCATTAACCAGGCACAAATCCCTCAGGACTGCTACTGAGAAATTCCAGATAGAAAAACCTAATAAAACTGCCCGACCCGGAAATCGAACCCGTTCTGGGTGCGATCATGCTCAGACGTAAAGTTATTTTAAATTACAAAATCTTTCTCATTAGATATTTGAATACAATACCTGGTTACCTAAACATCCTAATACTATTTTATCAACAATTTAAATTGTGTATGTTTTGCTCTTAGGGAAAATAAGTATATATATAAGTATATATATATAATAATATATGCTATCAACATTGACCACGTTTTTAAGCTACATAATTTAAATATTCGTAATCATTTTCCTGTACACTTTCTTTTTACACTTTCATTTGCCAGTGAAGTTTTTAGAGCTTCTTCGAAGTCGGTCCAGACCTTTCGGAGATTATCCGGAAGAAACAGACAGACAAAAATGTTAAAATTGTTTTTTTTTTTTTGTTATACGCATTGATACTTTAATATGCATTTAGTAAAAAACTGTTATTTTGTCATTACAGATAGACACTTCAATAATATTTATTTGCATATATGTAATGTTGCTGTATTTTCATGCAAGGACACAAAAGTTAGGTCCATACATCAGAGTTGCACTTCGGATACCCGTCCAAAGTATTAGCTTAACTTCGTGCTTGTAAAGTTGTAACTTTCAGTTTTGTTTTCGTACGCACGGCTACACATCAAGCTATACATAACTAGTATAAGCTGACTTCTGATTGTACGAAAAACCTATACAGTGCGAGGTCAGCTAAAAGTGGAAATGTATAGCTTGATGTGTAGCCATGTGTACACTACATTATAACATTTAAAAACAGGAACCTTTTTGGCCTCGCACAGGTCTTTTATTTTTGATTTGTCAACTCAAAACAGCAGTTTTTATTTATTAGTTTTAAATGTTCCTTTTTACTGTTTGTATTTATGTGCGTGTCCTAATTCTTTCTTTCTTTCTGTAAATTTAAAAAAAAATTAACGTCACGTTACATTGTAATCGACACTGATAGGTACTTATAAATTTAAAATGATTAATTACTTTAATTCTATTTTATTTTTATTAGCCATTAAATATCCCACTGTTGGGCAAAGGCGTCCCTACTCTCCTTCCACCTCTCTCTGTCCAGAGCTGCCAAGGACCAATTTTTATCTTAATATCTATTAATGATTGAAAATAAATTTAAAATATTTAATAGGATAATTTATAGCCCCTAGCATTACAAATAATCATGAATAAAAAGCAAATATAAGTAGGTATAGTAGTCACACTAATCTTGAATCGCATCAAACAACGTCGACTTATAATGATAAATATGTACGATTATAACACACAAGTACACAACACCTAATTTATAAATGTAATTACTCCTTACATTTGTCCCTTTACATCACGAATAACTAAAGAAAATATTCAGTGGTTTTTTCCCATATTTATAACCTTTAACATTACCTAATTCATTTTCCATTTAATCTATTTTCCAAGAAAAAAAGATTAGCACAAAACAAATAAAAAATATTTTTAGTATCATTTCGACTCCACCGCATCTCTAGCTCTAAAGTCGTCACATGGCGCGTCGCAGTTCTAGTGTATTGTGTACTGCACCGACCACGCTTGATATTTGCAGTTATTATTATTATTACTCCACTTTTCATTTGGAATTTCTGAGTAATCTGGATTTGTGTCTGGTGGATGTTAACAGGCTTGCCGTCTATTAAATGGCACTTATAACATAACTGGCAGAATAGTGGTAGAGCAATAAATATATCTCTGCCTTCCACTAAGGAGAATAAAGGGGCAACAGTATGACATATGTATGTATTTGGATTTGTGTGTTTTGTTACTTCATTTTTAATTTTAATTGGTGATCTTCTTAATGGAATCCTTTATTATGAAAAATGTTTAATGTTATTAAGACTATACTCTTGTTATAAATTGTAATAATATTAATCAAAAAACATAACCCTTCCGCTAAGATTCTCCGCAGTCGGATAAAAAGGGAAGATTTTGATTTTACATACATAAACGCACACTTTTTAGTTTTAATTTTGCTTAAAAATATTTTCGATTAGTATCAGGGATACATAGCAGTTGTTAAATGATTTGTCTTTAATATCCTTCCACTTCTTTAAATTGCCAGTACTGTAAATTGAAACGCAATTCATTATAATATATTATTTGTAACTGTACAAATAATGTTTTATGAATATGATGTTTTATGTTTTACAATGTTAATTTATTACTACATACTTACCATAATTTTAATAAACACTTAATAAACTATGACGAGTGCATATGAATGTTTTAATTATTTGTAAATGTAAATTAATGGATAAATTAAACTTTCTCAAAAAAAAAAAAACATTTTGCATTTAAAAAAAGGTAATGCTTGATTTTGCTTGAAGATTCTTAATTTACACTAAAAGTTTTATAACAGGAAAAATAATTGTATACTTAGTTAAAAATAATTGAATAGTGTAGTGTTAATAGTCAGTTGTAAAATGTTATTAGTGACATTGAAAACCTTTTTATTTTGTTTAGAATACTACATAAGCTAATAACTCCAGAAACTTTGTTAAAACCTGAAAAATATTTAACAAATCATCATTTTTCTAGACAGCCCCCTTAGCATGTCAAACAACGCTTAAAAATATTTTTATTACACTCATAAACCATAATTAATTACAGCACAAAGGCAATCTAAACAGCAAACAGCCTTTATTTAGACAAAAAATTACAACCAAGACCAAAACTATTTGATCCTAGTACAAAAATCCCCATAACGTACTACAAAATTACTCCACGTCCATACAAGGTAATCTCGCGGTTAAGCCCTAAGCATAAGAGCGAAGATCGCTTGCGTATGTCCGGCAATAGGTATGGCTGTGTGGTACAAGCGAAAACAAATATATAGGTATTTTTTTCTTTGTCTTTTTGAAGTTTCATGTTTAGCTACGAATTGACTTATTTTTTTTTTTAATGGGTTTCGTGTAATTTATGGATATACAAGGTTTTGTTTTGCATCCTCGTCAAATTCAAGGAGGTAACTATGCTACTAATTCTCGACACGAATCAATAATAAAATAAGAAGCAAAGGCCGAATTTTATACCAAAATCATAGTTTACAATTACATCTTTTGGCAAATCCTCGGGAATGACTTAATCATAATATATCAATAGTACATATTGGCACTATTGATAACACGCTCGTTAGGCATGATTGATAAGAGTTGACTTAATTAATTATTATTATATTGTATACTAGCGGCGCCCCGCGGTTTCACCCGCATAAGTTCCAATCCCGTGGGAATATCGGGATAAAAAGTATCCTATGAGTTATTCTGATGTATAAGCTATATTACTGTAGTTTCATCAAAATCCGTTCAGTAGTTTTGCGTAAAAGAGTAACAAACTTCCATCATCCATCCCCACAAACTTTAACGTTTAAAATATTGTTAGTAGGATAGGATTTAATAATTTTATATAAAATCAAAATCAAAAATCATTTATTCAAATTAGGCTGAGAATCAGCACTTTTCGAACGTCAAAATTACAAAAGACAGTCCCCCAAAATGCCCGCCCTTCACCACTTCCTAGTGCTTTCGCTGAAAAAATTTGCTAAATAATTTGCAGTGCCTTTATAGGGTACACACGACTACACATCAAGCTATACTTTTCCAGTTTTAGCTGACCTCGCATTGTACAGGTTTTTCGTACAATCAAAAGTCAGCTTATACTGGTTATGTATAGCTTAATGTGTGGCCGTGCGTACATGTCTTAATACTTTGAAATTTTAATGCATGCCTACTAACCAGTGTTTTACATGTTAGCAAATAAGTAAATTGTTCGTTTTCTTTTTTAATACCTACTATTTATTAAAAAAAAACGATTTTTCATACTCAACATTAATATTCATATAATTCAACAAATTAGCAGCAGTATTTCCGCATTTATACAAGGTTGGTCCTTGGTCCCATAGCTAAAATTGAATGACCCCTTTTTCAATCATTTCAATTACACCTTGCATAGAATAAGGCTTCAGAGGGGCAATTCTCGTAATTATAAGAACGTTCAGTCAGATCTCAGTCTCAATCTGTCAAAAAACTTCTAAAATCTCGACATTTTTGACATTGATTGTCGCTGAGATAAGATTGCGACTAGAATTTGAACGTTTTTAATTAGGTACAAGAATTGGCCTTCAGGTCTCTGTTAAAATCAAGCGTTTAAATTAAATAGCATAGATAACTAATTGATTTTTTTGATAAAGATTTCTTGTTTTAAAACCTCATACTTACCGAAATTTTTAACAAAAAAAATTAAAATACACAGAGCTGTGTTTTATTTGTGAGTGTAGTAGGATTGAAAAATGGAAAATATTTTAACAGTTCCGTGATTATAACTGTGTAAAACAACGAAATAAATCGAAGATATCGTTTAGAATCGTAAAAATCTTGTTAAAATAACTTTTTAATATTTCTATTTTTGATATTTTGATGGAGGAACTCGAAACCACTTATTTTTCTTTGACTCAAATTTTTTGTAGAAATAAACGGTCTACGTCGATTCCCGTTTTGTTGATTATAAATGACTAGCTTCTGCCCGCAGTTCGTCTGCGTTAAATTTTGTCAGCCCTGCTTTTTTGTTGTTACCCATGTACAATTTTTTGCATGCCAAATGGTAAAATTTACAGTACAATCACACTAATATTATAAAGGCGAAAGTTTGTGAGCGTGTGTGTGTGTGTGTTTGTTACTTCTTCACACTCAAACGGCTGGACCAATTTTGATGAAATATGGTATGGACGTAGCTGACACCCTGGATTTACACATAGGCTTTTTATCCCGATGTTCCCACGGGATCGAAACTTACGCGGGTGAAACCGCGTGGCGCAGCTAGTAAGGGAATAAAAATAATAAGCACATTATGGGCATTTTTAGATGCATTATTTTACTGACTATGTATTGCCAACATTTGGAAAGAACTTGATAGTTCGGAAAGGTGACACACGCCTGGCATTTTTGTGCAAGGAGTGTGCTTCATGGCCGTACTCGGAGGCAAATATTGTTTTACCCACAGAACAGATAAAAGTAGTTAGAAGGGCCTTGTGGGCGGGGCAGGCGCGCCGCACTTTTGAGCAGACGCTCAAAAGTCAACCGAAATTTGAATCACCGGTCAACAATCGCGCTCTTGTTGTGACAGCGTTCGGAGCTCCGCGGAAAAAAAGAATTATGCCGTCTTGCGCTATTATAACGTGTCGGAAAAGAAGTCAGGAGTGTAATGTGGCCTGAGGAGGGATTTCTTTTCACCGGTTAGTCCAAAAACCTTAAAATACGAGTGATATTTGTAATTATTTCAAAAGTATTATGTAGTTTGTAGACAAAAACGATAAAATCGCATTCAGATGCAAAATTATACATTGCTTGCAATACATGGGTACGATCTTGTACGACATGAGCGGTCGCGCAATGTATTGCGTTCACTGCGAACGTCGCGTGCGTCGAGCCAAAATGCGCGTCGATAGTGTTGTACCAAATTGTAAACAATGTCGATATTAAGTAAGTGTATACGAATTATGTTCAGAAATTTGTATTATAATTAAAATAACTTTGTTTTTATTAACACCAATTATTGTGTAATGTGAATTATTAATTTAATTTCTTAGTTGGTTTTTCGTCTAAAATTTCGTTTGAGGTTAGTAATTTACGATGAAAATTTTTTTTTTTTAGTTTTCCAAGATATAAGAAGAGACAAGAAAACTGTGGATTGAGGCAACTGGTAGAATTGAATGGATACCTACTAAATGTAGCACAATTTGTTCGCAACATTTTTCAGAAAATGATTATGTAATTAAAAAGTTGAAATTGAGTCTAAATTATTGTTGAATATTAAAATATTCTTGTATTTTTACTTGTGTTTGTATTTGCTTATGTACTTACTTTAGCCCATGTCTTTGTACGCTTGAATGACGTTAATCACGGACACAGACAGCCCAGAAGGCCAATTCTTGTAATTAAAAAAATTCAAAATCTAGTCGCAGTTTCATCTCAGCGCCAAAAAGCAATGTCCAAAACTGGTCAGAAATGTAGGGAAATTAAAGGTGTTTTTGACAGATTGAGACTGAGTTAAGACTGTGAACGTTCTTAAAATAAAGAGAATTGCCCCTCTTAATTAATCCTTACCGAATAAATACGTTACTCATCACAAGTATTTAATTTTGAACAAAATTGCCCTTGTCGTCATTGGATTTCAATGAATATCTTAGGAGATGTCATGGTTTTAAAATAACTCCGCAAGGCGGCCGGTCATTAGCTTCCTATAGTAATGTACTAACTAAGTGATAATCGTAAGTAATACTCTTAAAGTAATGGAATATATATATGTGTCAGCGGGATTGTCCGAAAGGGTTACCGCTACCCCGGAACATAAAGGGCGAAGGAAGGAACATGGGTGGGTTTTAGTCAGTAAGAGTCTGACACTCCCTTCCGCTCCACCCAGAGCGGGAGCGGTCATTTGATGATTTCCCACCAGAAAAAAAAAATGGAATATATGTATTATTTTAATAGGATTTTTCCTAAAATTAACGCGAGTGAAACCGGCGGGCATAGCTATTATTCATAAATTAACACGATGAAGTTAATAAATACATTTTTCACAGAGTAATTGACAATAAATTAATTAGATTATATTATGTTAATTCGACTTAGCATTCGAAATGGCCGTGAAATTTAAAATTTCTTTTTAGTTTTTTTGCAAATTGTAGCTTTGTTTTACATTTTATGTTATTCAAAATATTATTTTTCTTTCTTTCTATTATTATGACGTAAAACAGAGCTGCAACTAGCATAAAACGAAAGAAAATTTAAATTTCGCGGCAGTATTGGATGTTCCCCCTTAATTTCACTTCGATTTAATTTTATTTATATTTAATTAGGAAGTCCACATTATTCGTACCGTACCCGCAACTTAAAAAATTGCAAAACTTTAATTAACAAAATTATAGTAATTTTATCGATATGATTAATCGACCTTTTGGTCGCCGTAAAATATTTGAGAAACAAAATTGCTTTTACACGTGTGTGAGTGTACGTCCAGAGCAGAATTTGCGTTAGTGTGACAACCAATAGCAAACACGCGATCTAAGTGCATGTGGTTTATTTGTGTGCGTAATGCGCGTACGTATTGATCTCTTGCTTGTAGTGGAGAGTCAGAGTGGGAGACATGCGGCGACACGCGTTCTAATACAAATCAGGAACTATTTCCATTCTATCCTCTTTTATCTGTTCTGTGGTTTTACCTGTAAACTTACACTCTATGCAAATAAATTCTGTTCATTATTTTCAAATCCATTGCCAAGGATAAAAAAAATCTCCCTCAGTCAATCAATCTAGGTACCGAACTTTTTCCTAACTATGTTGGGGTCGGCTTAGAGTCTAACCTGATGCAGCTGAATACCAGTTTTTAATTATAAATACTACGTCAAAACCCTAAAAACAGTTTCCATTTTCCCTTTTTTCTTCAAAAATCCATTCTTCTAACAATACAAATCGCTACCGCTCTTGACCAACACCACACACGAACAGTAATTTCATCCATGAAATAGTTGGTGTTACCAAATAGGGATTAGAGCAAGACAGCACTATGGCAACGTAGGCGAGCGACGGAGACAGCACACAGCCGCGTTTGCAGCGCTCTCTCGATTTCTGAGCTTCGCTTATTTTAAACGAATCTTTTAGGGTTAGTGGTGCTTTTGTCAAGGGTTCCGTAGTTAAAATTAGGTTATTTTTGAGAGCAGTGGTGGTCCAGTGGTAACAGCCCGGACTTACTGAGTTGTAGGTCGTGGGTTGCCCAGGCAGGTGCATTACTTTGTGTAAATAACTTCATCACCAACCTATAATGTTCCCACTGCTCGGACAGGCCTTCTCTGTGTGAAAGGGAGTGCGCCGGATCCTACCCGACGCATCGCATCGCATCGCCTGCTCGGGCTATTACTTCGTTTTCGTTTAGCGTTCTTTCTGTATTATCTTTATGCTCGGCTCCTAAGGGTGCTAGCATGATGTTATCCTACTAATATTATAAATGTGAAAGTTTGTATGGATGGATGGATAGATGGATGTTTGTTACTCCTTCACGCAAAAACTACTGAACGGATTTAGATGAAATTTGGCACACATACGGTTTATAATCAGGATTAAGATATAGGATACTTTTTATCCCGATATTTCCACGGGTTCGAAACGTATGCGGGTGAAACCGCGGGGCGCAGCTAGTTAGTACATAAATGTCTTTCTCGAGAATTGGGTTATCAAACGCAAAAATATTTTTACATACAAACTTACAAACAAACCAATTTTATCTCTTTATTATACAGGGTCCCAGAAGTCGACGTTCAGCCGGAATCGGGCCAAGTCATAATAGTTATCAGAAAAATATTTTAAAAAATCTAAGTTGTGTGCATTTTTTTTTTTAGTACATTCAGTCAAAGTTAGGCGAAGTATGTATTAATTTTGAATATTTTGTTGGGCAAAAAGTGACATTTTCTTCAAAGCTTAAGCAGTTGGCTTTTATTAGGCAAGAGTTTACAGAAACATTATTCAGGATCCCGTAACATTTTTTATTTTTTTTATTTAAGATTTTTAGCAACTTTAGTGAAAATACTGTCAAAGGGTACATTGATTTTCTCGATTTTTTTCTAAATGCCAATAATGTTTTAAATACATCTTAGATTTTTTTTTATATTTAAGGCTAGCTTAAAATGGGCCTTCTGTGAACTAAATTTTCAGTGGCCGTTGACGGACGATAACCTAGGTATTGATTAAATTTGTATATGTGTGCATCTGACCCAGCGGCAGGAGTGGGTCATCTGCCTCTGCCTGCTTGGCCCAGGGTTGGAGAATCGATTGGGTCGTGTCTATTTCTATTATAGTCTGGGTTTCTGATTTATTAATTACTAATTGCGCCCGCGGTTTCACTCGCATAAGCTTCGATGCCGTGGGAATATCTGGATGAAAAGCATCATATGTGTTAATCCTGGTTATAAAGTATCTGTGTGCCAAATTTCAAATTGGTCCCGCCGTTTGGGCGTGAAGAAGTAACATACATACAAACAGATACACTCACAAACTTTCGCCTTTATAATTTATTAGTGTGATAGTAGGATTAATTGGTTTCTGAGTTTGTCTTAACTGGAGTTTATATGTATAGGCTATTTGGTAGAACTGTGGGTAGAAGGATCGACACAATTTTTCGAGGGATTGGGGGTGTCATTTGCTCGCACATTTTTTTTCATGTTTATTAAAATTGAAATTTTTAGTGTCTTAAGTAACACAATTTTACGACTTTGGAAACACCTAAATCATTTTCTAGAACCAGTTGTACTCACGCTTTTCTTTGCACGTTGTAAAAATGTGTGCTTAGCTTTAAACAGCACGTATCGCGAAAATAATGTGTAATGTGTGTGTTGTGTAATTTTTAGGGTTCTCCCAAAGGGTGCCAACGGAACCCTATTGCTGAGCTTCCGGCGGCTGTCCGTCCGTCTGTATCTCATGAACCGCAATAGGTAGACAGTAGAAAATTTAACAGCTTGTAAAGGTAACTATTGCCGCTATACCAACAAATAATAAAAATAAAATAAAGTTAAAAATGAAAGGGTACGGTAAGTGGTACGGAACCCTTTTGTTTCTTTTTTGACAAATAATGGCGCCGATTGCCTGGTTCACAAACTAAACTAAATTTAAGTTCAGTGCATCTTTTTCTTTCTATTTCATTAAGAAAAGGACAAAAGATAAATATTAGTTTAGTCCTGACAAATTAAGATACTCCATAGACAAGTTTAGACGTGATTAAAAACATGGCTATTAAAAATACGTCAATTTACGTCAGGCGCTGACTAATTTGACAGGACTCAACTAATATTTATCTTCTGTCCTTTTCTTAATAAAATAGAAAGAAAAAGATGCACTGAACTTAAATTTGGTTTAGTTTGTGGTCAAGGGAATCGGCGCCATTGTGTCATTAAACAGGGTCCTGGTAGTAAGACTTTCAATTACTTGATACTGCTTGACACATAATACCACATAAAACCTTTCTGAAGAGTTTTCAACAAGTCTCGTGTCTAACTTCTTAGTCTTATCTTAGGGTCTAAGACTCACCTCCCCATGCTGGTTCCTCCCCTCTGGCGTGTTTTCTGGCAGGAAATACAGACGGAGACTGACCAAGGTCTGGTCTGACACCCGGTCTGTCCATAGCAGTTGGAGTTCTCCTGTTGACAACACAATTTTGTTAAGGAACCAGCTTCCATGAGAATAGAACAGACATTTATTTTGCAAATATATGCTGCCCAAGCTGGCACTTTACTTTGTGTACATTATTTCATCACCACTGCTCTCAAAACGGCGAAGGAAAACATCGTGAGGAAACCGGCATGTCCTAGAACCAAAAATTCGAAGCGAAGTCATGTGACATTTTTGGTAGATGTCACATGACTTCGAATTTTTGGTTATAATTTTAGGCTATAATGTTCCCACTGCTGGGACACAGGCCTCCTTCCTCTCTGTGAGAGGAAGCGAGCCGTAATCCACCACGCGGGCCCAGTGCGGTTGGTGGATGTCACATGCCTTCGAATTGTTGGTTCTAGGATATGCCTGTGTCCTCACGATGTTTTCCTTCAGCGGTTTGAGAGCAGTGGTGATGAAATTATTTACACAAAGTAAAGCGCCTGCCTGGGTTCGAACCCACGCCCTACAACTAGTAAGGCGCGGCCGATACTACTGCGCCACCACTGCTCTACCACTCGGCCACCGCTGCTTCTCAGCAAAGATAAACCAATGGAGAGTACACCATACATCTTCCCCACAATGAACATCACTGATGCTAGTTTCACAGTCTTACCTATGGACACCAGCTCGGAATCCTGCCAGACCTTGACGAAGAAGAAGTCCCCGATGGCTATGATCTTCTCTGAGGGTCCTGTGAGCCGCAGGGCCTTGTAGAAGGTGTACTGGCCATGCTGGCCGCAGGGGGCGCCCACCAGCTGTAACAAGGATAAGTAGGTTGGAGACATGGTCTAACAATTTGTTAGTTTTTGTGTTTCAAACTCAAAGCATATCATCTGCCTTTTCCCAACTAAGTTGGGGTCGGCTTCCAGTTTAACCGGATGCAGCTGAATACCAGCATTTCACATGGAGCGACTGCCTCCACAACCCAGTTACTGGATAATACGATACCCCTTAGTAAGACTGGTTGTCAGACTTTCGGGCTTCTGACGACACGTAACGACTGTCAAAGATCCACGAATGACAGCCGGGACCAACGGCTTAACGTGCTTTCCGAGGGACGGAGAGGTTTTGGTATGTGAAGATGGTCACCCATCCACGGACCAACCGCGGCAAGCGTAGCTTCACCAGATGGATCGACCCGTGCGGCTGTTATTACTTAGCCACAAGCCCCTCCTTATATAAACAAAATATTTATAAACACAATATTACTTAATAAAATGGTAACATTCCGGGCAACGACACACGCGTCCTTAATGATCTGTGTGCTTTAAGCACTTAATTCAATTATCCTCAACATAAGGTTGATTTTTCAATCGACAGATAATTTTTATTCGTCGAACAAAACTGACGACTGACAGTTTTTGTATGGAAGAACTGTCAAAATCAAAAATCAAGACCAAAATCAAAAGTCATTTATTCAAATTAGGCTGAGAATCAGCACTTTTCGAATGTCAAAATTACAAAAGACAGTCCCCCAAAAACGCCCGCCCTTCACCACTTCCTAGTGCTTACGCTGGGAAGAAGTGGCGCAACAAAATCCCCAGCAGCACAGCTGTCTGTTCAGTTAGAAAATACTTGATTGTATACAATACTAGGTATGTAAAGTAATTAACATTACAAGACAATTAAATGATTTGCCATATGACAGATAGCCACGTCAATATACCAACAAATATAATAAAAACTATTATAAGTAAAAACTCAAAATTATTCCTCGGATACAGCTATCTGGCGTTGGAAAAACATCCCTTACTGACTTACATAATTATTCCTTGAATTTGCATTGCCGTTACAACCTTACCTTAAAATTAAGTTTACGAACAGCGAACCTGTTAAACCTGTAGAGAGACTACAATGATTTTAAGGTCAGATAGGCAGTCGTTTCATGTTATCCCCTGTTTCATCATAATCAGCCTACCCGCTGCTGGGACACAGGCTTCCTCTCTGTGAGAGTGGGCCATAATCCACCACGCGTGCCCAGTGCAGTATAGAATATCCTCTGACAACGACTTCCGCGTGAAACCTTTTGCCTAAGCCCCCAAGCCACCCTGTCGCATCGCATCGCCTGCCTGCGCTATTTGTTTGTTTTCACTTAGCGTTATTCAGACTCTTTTTCTTTTTGCTCGGCTCCGAAGAGTCGCAGCGTGATGTTAAATAGCCTATAGCCTTCCTCAAGAATTGGGCTATCAATTGCAAAAAGATTGTTCAAATCCGACCTGTAGTTCCAGCGATTAGCGCCTTTGACAGATTGTAGTAGCTTGATGTGCTGGCGTCTGTACATAATGCTGGCCCAGGGTCCATATATTACTGAAACATCTCCTTTCTTTAATAGATTTTCAACTTTATCGCTAAATCATTAAGGTTCAAGGTTGATTGGGAAAATTTGACAGTTTCGGGTAGCTTGACCTGCTGGCGCTGTACCTTGCCGTTAAAACCTTACCTCAAAATTGAGTTTACGAACAGCAAACCTTTTAAACCCTCAGAGAGACTGCGCTTGTCAGCCATATTCGTTGTTAGAGATACCAACCAGCTAATCGAGTGCAGTGCTTTCATGAATGCCTGCATATTGCTTTGATCGAAGTTATCTGTGCCAGGACTGAAAACCGAATGGCTATAGGATGAAACATCTATTCTAATACAGCGAGGTAATTGCGTAACAGTAGGAATGGCTTTCATTTTGACAGTTCAACAATATTCATTGCGTTATTTACGTTGTTGAGCAGACTTTCGAACATATGAAGCAATGGATTAGCAATATCTTACAAAATGATTCAGATTCTGATTGAAAGTGTGTTACGAAATTAGGGTGCAGGATAGCAGGGACATCGATACGCAAACTGTACCAATGAGTTATAGTATATAGCGTAGAAGATTTTAGTCTATTAAAAAAAAAAAACCGGTCAAGTGCGAGTCGGACACGCGCACCGAGGATTCCGTACAAAACTGTAATTATCTAGTCTTCATTTATTTTCGTTGCTTATAATATATTTATTTATTTACTCAAACCAAAGGATTGTAGTACACGTTAAAAATACATTTTTACAAAATAAGTACCTACTACTTCTACGAACATGTGGGTGAGCACTGCTCTCCTAGCTGGTTATGGAAATCTGTGTTAAGGAGGATAATTCCCCACTGCTAGGACACAGGCCTCCTTTCAGTGACATGGAGTGGGCCGTCTCCCACTCCCTCTCAATGAGAGGAGGCCTCCACAATGAAAAAAAATCAGGAAGATCGCTAAGCGAATAGTATGGGCGGAGGATGCGTCGAACGTATACAAATTTACAATGGAATAAGTGTATATTATGTATTTGTATTTATTTGTCAAAAAACAGCTTTTTCCTAAATGCGTATCAAAGAATATCATCAGTGTAGATTCCTGTTGATTCCGTATTTATGTTGAATATATCACTTCACTGGCTCACTACCACACCCAGCGCCATCGTCTAAAGCTTGCTTCACTTTGCCTGTTTCCCGCCATTCCTTGTGACTGACAGATGACAAGTGACAGGAGCTAACCCGCTTGTGTGGATGAGACAGTGTTTACAGATCTATTTAATAGATACACTACAATCATCATTCTCCTGCCCTTATTCCTATTTATTCGTGGTCGGCGCAACATGTCTTTTTCTTCCATACTCTCATCTATTAGTCGTCATCTCGGTAGTCACCCTCTTTCTAACCACATTCACACAGTCCATCCATCGTTTCTTTGGTCTTCCCCTACTCGTATATGAAAGAATTATACGGTTTTATAACAATAAAAACAATTTTTTAAACTGATTATTTGAAATATATGCTTTGAGATTGACTTTGAGTTCGGGGCTTCTGACTGTTCGTCATGTCTGAGGATCGTGGTCAGCTTCGGAGTTGCATCTGGAGCGGATGATCCGCTTCCACCGGTTTCTGTCCAGCGCATCCCTTACTACCGTGTGGAATTTAGAGGATGATGATTCCTTCACCTGCTCGGTCCACCGTGTTGGTGAACGACCGCGCGCTCGCTTGCCTTCCCTACCCGTAACGACTGTCAAATATCTAGGAATGACAACCGCTGGTTATAGCTACCCAATATAGCAAATGCTGGAGTTCATCCAAGAAATCAACAAGAATGATTGTCATTTATCATCGTAATAATTCACGATCTATCTAAATATAACATTTAAATACCGTAAAGTCATCATGAGACATACACACACACACACATAAATAACAATACGCCTATATTCCTCGAAAGGTAGGCAGAGGTCATCATCACCTGCCTAGCCTTTTCCCAACTATGTTGGGGTCGGCTTCCAGTCTAACCGGATGCAGCTGAATATCAGTATTTTACATGGGGCGACTGCCTATCTGACCTCCACAACCCAGTTACTGGGTAATACGATACCCCTTGGTAAGACTGGTTGTCAGACTTTCGGGCTCCTGACTACCCGTAACGACTGTCAAAGATCGGAAATGATAGCCAGGACCAACGGCTTAACGTGCTGTCCGAGGCACGGAGGGTTCTTGGTATGTAAAGATGGTCACCCATCAACAGACCGACCGCGGCAAGCGTAGCTGAACCTGATCGATCGACCTGTGCGGCTGTCATTACTTAACCATAAGCCCCTCTCCCTAAAGGTAGACAGAGGTAACCACTGAATCTCTGAAAATCAGCGCTGTGCTGTGGGTCCCTTTAGCACAGCATCATGCAGAGTCTTCTTGTCACAGTCATGACGTGCAGCCGTCGACTATTTCTGCTTTGTGCTCGTGATTGTAGATCTATTTTGTTTTTATTTTTCCTTTATTTCAATATAAATACATATACAATATTTTTAAACATAAAAAAGTATAAAAACATTTAAAAATAGAAAAAATAGTAGCCAACCGGTAACGGGAACAGGGTCCAAGCTACCGGCGGTCAGGGCTCCAGAGAGAGGAACCTCCTGACAATGCGAGCCGTGTGCAGAAGTACCGCTTTCGAAATCAAGCCTTTGATCCAGCTGTCCAACGAGAGCCTCCTCGGTGTTGGTCGAGGCTCTTGGCTATTAAGACATTGGCTGTTATTTTTCCTTATTATTACAATTAATTAAGAATCTTTTTTTATGCACGTGTTTCTGTGACAAATAAACCTATTTTTCCTACTTTCTTTTTAATAGTAATTTATTTCCAAAACTGGAGTAGGTACCTACTCGCTACATTAGTGAGGTCTCGACCCCTGAACTAGAACACCCTGTATGACAGGGGTCGAGGATTCTACAGTTACATGGATCAGCATAAGAAGGCTTAGACTAAATACAATGAAGGGCGCATTCCACCGAACTCATAAACATACAAAGAATAAGTATTACTGAGAATAAATTTTGAATTTTTGACAGTTTTTCCATAATAGAACTTTCAGATATCCGCGGATAAAAGATATCTGGTAAACTCAACCCAAAGTTATTTTAAAAAAAACTGAAAAGAAAAATTGAATGAAATAAATGTACCTACCTATAGTATGTCTACTAGGTACATTTCAGATGATGATGATGTTCAAGTCCCATGTAACAGGGGACGAGCCTATTGCCATCAACCGGGCACAAATCCAGACTCCGGCCTGCTACTGGGAAATTCCAGATGGAAAAACTCAAGAACACTATGGCCGACGCGGGAATCGGACCCAGCACCCTAATTGCGTAATACGCTACCAATCACAATCCGAATCATTTTGACGGCTATTGCTAATCCATTGCTTCATATGTTCGAAAATGTGTCTGCTCAACAACGTAAATAACGCAAAGAATGTTTTTGAACTGTCAAAATGAAAGCCATTGCTACTGTTAGTGTTACGCAACTACCCCGCAGGTCCTCGATCGTGCTTAGCAGTTGCGCTGGTCACCACTACACCAACGAGGTAGACTGAATCTGTTTTATTGACTTGTGGCATACCATCACGCCTGTTTTCCCCGAAGAGGTAGGCAGAGTCACTATACATACATAAACCTCTCATAATTCTCATTTTTCACCCCTAAAAATATTATTCAACGCTCTAATATAATGATTGCGCCTCTTCTTAAACCTCTAATAATTCCTATTTTAGGGCCATAAAAATACTAAGTAAATACACAAGTAACTGCGACCAACTTGGTTGTAGTGCTCGCTCGGCTCGCACGCATGTAATCAGTTCCACCCTAGCTTACATAGTTACTGCGACCAACTGTGAGAAAAGACCAGAAAGTTAAGAACCGCAATTATTTTAGATAGGTAAGTCTGCAGCATTAGAAGCACAATCAATCTATAATTTTTTTTTTTTTTTTTTTCCCACTGCTGGGACACGGGCCACCTCTCAGTGAGAGGGAAGTAGCCCATAATCCACCACGCGGGTCCAGTGCGGGTTGGTAGATGTCACATGTCTTCGAATTTTTGATTCTAGGACATGCCGGTTTCCTCACGATGTTTTCCTTCGCCGTTTTGAGAGCAGTGGTGATGAAATTATTTACACAAAGTAAAGCGCCTGGTTCGAACCTACGACCTACAACTCGTAAGTCGCGGCCGTTACCACTGGGCCACCAGTGCTCTTTACACAATACACCACACCCACATTTCGCCAAAGTGACAAAGTTCGATAGCGAAACTCGGAAAATTTCCATTCGTTCGCCACAAATGGAAATTTTCATTTTCGTTTCACCCCAATTTCTGAGGAATTGAGCCGCCCAATACAATATGTTTTTGAACCTCATGTGAACTGTTTGGTTGGTGTTCAGCGGTTCAGAAAATAAAACATCTAATTTATTTATTTTTTGCTTCTACGGTTTTAGACATTTATTTTCTCAAAAGATTTACAATCACTTACAGAGAAAATACAATATTATAATTAAAAACACTTATAGCCGATTGGCGCAGTGGGTTAGTACACACGGCTACACATCAAGCTATACATTTCCAGTTTTAGCTGACCTCGCATTGTATAGGTTTTTCGTACAATCAGAAGTCAGCTTATACTGGTTATGTATAGCTTGATGTGTAGCCGTGCGTACTGTAGAAGTTTGTCTGCCGAAGGCAACCTCATATAGTACAGGCCGGCTATAGTTTAGCGTGGGTTACATTCGAACGTTCAGGCTTATGTCAAATATTTTTATTAGGATTTTTGTTTAGAACAGGGAGTGATAATTTAGTCAGAATATGTAAAGACGTGTTTACAATATAATCTTAAAGGAGTCTTATAGTTGTTTGGTTCCTCCCGTTACCTCAGAGGGTTCTTCAAACACCTACTATGACAAAATTACATTAATATTTCTTAATATGTAGTTAAAGTACCTGGTAGTAAAAGGGTAGTTGCAAAGAAGTTCACACGAAACTAAGTGCAGGACGTCGTATGCGTATCGCCACTGCGGGTGTGCATGAGTTGAGGGATACAATACATGTTTATTAAGGCCCATAACACAGTGATTGTTTCACTGCGTTTAAAATACTAAGATGGTTGTTATAACTTACTGTAGTCATGCCATGACACAAAACCACATGGAATTTATTTATTATTATTACTTGAGTTAGTTTATATAGTAGGTAGTGTCAAATACGTTTGTTAAAATATTTAAATTATTATTATTTGTAAATAATATACATAATATATATTCATTTAAAAATGATTTTATGTAATTTTTATCATGTTTAGATATCGTTACCCGTCACGCATGCGGAGTTTCGCTAGCTATGTAATTTAATTTGACCCTGTAACCCGTTAATACATACATATTATAATAAAATAGTAACAAAGTCAAACCTGTACATTGAATTATTTAACCTGAACAGGAGTGGCTTCTGGCTAAGTAATGACAGCCGCACGGTTCGATCGCTTGCCGCGGTTGGTCCGTGGATGTGTGACCATCTTTACTTACCGAGACCCCTTCATGCCTCGGAAAGCACGTTAAGCCGTTGGTCCCGGCTGTCATTCGTGGATCTTTGACAGTCGTTACGGGTAGTCACAAGCCCGAAAGTCTCCACAACCCAGTCATCCAGTAACTGGCTTGTGGAGATCAGATAGGTAGTCACTCCATGTAAAATACTGGTATACAGCTACATCCGGTTAGACTGGAAGCCGACCCCAACATAGTTGGGAAAAGTCTAGGCAGATGATGACATCTACATATATATACTAAAATTATAAAGAGGCAAAATTTGTTTGTTTGTTTGTATGTATGTAGGGGGTAATCTCCGGAACAACCAGTCATATTTAAAAAAATCTTATTGCATTTGATAGCCCAATTCTTGAGGAAGGTTACAGGCTATCTAACATCACGCTAAGGCACTTAGCGAACAAACCTGTACATTTTTTTTTTTTTCCGGATGGGAAATCATCAAATGACCCCTCCCGCTCTGGGTGGAGCGGAAGGGAGTGTCAGACTCTTACTGACTAAAACCCACCCATGTTCCTTCCTTCGCCCTTTATGTTCCGGGGTAGCGGTAACCCTTTCGGACAATCCCGTTGAAAACCTGTACATTGAATTATAATCTGAACAGGGTTTGTTTACCCTCCCATCAGATACTTTTGGATCAAGGTATAGGAACGTGATGAGACTCACTGATTCCTGAAACTCTGAACATTGGTACTTGTTGGGCCCGAAACTCAGCGACATGTCGCAACATATTCCCGAGTTTGAAACAACTTCGTTATACAGGATGAAATTGAAAACTTGCGCCATATCGAAATAAGAGGTGCAGTAACTGTTACATAATTATTATAAATTGTCTTTTCCCAAATCTGAATGTTTGAAAAAAGTCGTGTAATTACTGTCTTAGATAGTGCAAACTAAGTTATTGCCTTCAAGTAGACACGAATTATCGTAGTTCCATTCTTTTCCTAAGACTGCACTCTCCGTCTGTCTGTCACCAGGCTGTATCTCATGAACCGTGATAGGTAGACAGTTCAAATTTTCACAGATGATGTAAATACATATTTCTGTTGCCGCTATAACAACAAATACTAAAAACAGAATAAAATAAATATTTAAGTGGGGCTCAAATCCCATACAACAAACGTGATTTTTTCTGCCGTTTTTTGCTCAATATTAATAAAAATATTAACAGCAACAGGTAGACGCTGGAAATATTCACAGAATATTTAGTTGTATATTCACTTTAAAAATAAATAATTAAAATAAAATAAATATTTAAGGGGGGCTCCCATACAACAAAGGTGATTTTTATAGATAATGGTACGGAACCCTTCGTGCGCGAGTCCGACTCGCACTTGCTGGGGTTTTTTTTTTCTGAATTATCAAAACAAATAAGAAAATTAAAGTATCAACTCTAGCGCGCGCCCGATAAGTAATCGATTTGGTGTCGTTGGTTCCGCGTTTTAGTTTTTTGACACAGACTTCCGAAATTACGTAAATACCGCTACTAAGTTCAACGCGTTGCCAGAATGCCAGCTTGCTTCATGTTTTGAACTCTGCGATGAATCGAATCGAAAGTTTTTATTTTTCACTTTTTAGTTGTGCCTATATTCATTTAATACTACTTGCTATGTAAATATCAGTGACAGGAAGTTATTAAAACATCATCAATATAAACTAAGTGTGAAAAAAAACTTGTCGGTGTCAAAAAACGAAAATACGGAACCACTGGCTTCCGAAATGAAAGTTATTTTTCAATTTGTAGGGTTTTTTGGGAAGTCGTCGTCGTAGTTGTTTTTTTCTTTTTTTTGGAAAAAAGTTTTTATTTTTCACTTTTTAGTTGTACAGACGCCAGCACATCAAGCTACTACAATCTGTCAAATTTCTTTAATGGATTTTCAACTTTATCGCTAAAGCATTAAGGTTCAAGGTTGATTGGGAAAATTTGACAGTTTCGGGTAGCTTGACCTGCTGGCGTCTGTACCTACCTATCCCACACAAAATCATTTATATACTTTACTTGCTAGATTAGATGTACCCCAAAAATGAATTAAGTCCAAACAAAAGGTAGTTACTGTAAACTGGTGAGGAGTTCCCGTAACTGTCCTTTGTCTTCATCATCAGACCCCTAATGACAGTCACAACCTATCTAGGTGTAAAGTTCTCATCAATACAAATGAATCAAGCCCAAACACAAGGTACCTTCTGTAAATCGTTGAGGAGTCCCCACGACTGTATTTCGACTCCATCATCAGATCGACTCCAGACCTTCATTAAGTTGTAGTGCTTTAAAACACCTACTTAATGAAAAAATTAACAAACGCACTAGTTGCGTTTATTCCCCTCGATTTCTCTGGGATGCCATCATCAGATCCTGGTTTCCTTATCACGGGACCACCCTTAGGATATCTACTTTCCAACAAAAAAAGAATCATCAAAATCGGTTCATATACGACGAAGTTATCCGCGAACACACATAAAAAAAAAATATAAAGTCGAATTGAGAAACCTCGTTTTATTGAAGTCGGTTAAAAATGGGAGAAAAACCATGCAAGTACAAGATGAGTAGTAATTGGTGGTTCTCTTGCAGCATAACCAGCCTATAATGTTCCCACTGCTGGGACACAGGCGTCCTCTGTGTGAGAGAGAGAGGGCTGTATCTACTCTACCACGCGGGCCCAGTGCGAGTTCGTGCCGGTTTCCTAACGAGGTTTTCCTTCACCGTTTTGAGAGCAGTGATGATAAAATAATTTACTCAAAGTCTGCCTGTCTGGATTCGAAGCTACGACCTACAACTCGCAAGTCGCGGCCGTTACCAAAGGCCACCACACAGGCACAGCTAGTCTATATTTACTAATAATAAAGCTGAAGAGTTTGTTCGTTCGCGCTAATCTATGAAACCAGCAGGATTTACTCGCATTGCTCGCAGATCAGGTGGCCGATGGGGCCGAAAGGTTCCGGAGTGGTGACCACGTACCGGAAGACGTAGCGTTAGAAGGCCTCCCACAAGGTGGTGCTGGTAAAACACAGAACCGGTCGAAGTGGCGGTGCTTGCGGGACGCCTATGTCCAGCAGTGGACGTCTTTCGACTGAAATGATGATCATGAAAGTGTCTGGGTTCGAACCTACGACCTACAACTCGTAAGTCGCGGCCATTTCTACTGGGCTGCCGCTGTTCTCTTGTACCAACACCATTTAATTTAATTCATATTTATGATTTATCTGATCTACTTATATATTTTAAATCATTTTAGTTTTATTTTAACAGCCGGACGAGTCAATCGATGGTTAAGCTAACGTCCCGCGGTCGGTTCGTGGATGGGTGACCAACTTTACATACCAAGAACCCTCCGTGCCTCGGAAAGTACGCCCAGTTGTCATTCGTAGATCTTTGACAATCGTTACGGGTAGTCAGAAGCCCGAAAATCTGACAACCAGTCTAACCAAGGAGTGTTACCCAGTAAGTGGGTTGTGTAGGGTCAGATAGGCAGTCCCAACATAGTTGTGAAAATGCTAGGCTGATTGGTTATGTGTACTGGAGGCAAAATGAAGTAAAAAACCTTACAAGAACTGCGTGTAAAATCGTGGACAACGATAACCTCCAACGGAGATTCGTTTGACAAAGCACCGTTGGCATAAAAATGTGTAATTAAAAAAGTGGCCTTTACTTTTCTTTTGTTTAAGTATTTGTTATTATTTCCTATCTTCTGCAGACCAAAGTTGTCGACATAGCTCACAGGACAAGCAAGCTGAAGTGGCAATGGACTGGCCATATTAGCCGTAGAACCGTTGACCGTTGGGGTAGACGTGTTCTAGAGTGGAGACCACGAATGGGTAAACGTAAGGTAGGACGCCCTCAGGCTAGGTGGAGCGACGATCTTACCAGGGTGGCTGGTAGCAGCTGGATGAGAGTTGCCGAAAATCGAGTTGAATGGAGTGTAATAGGAGAGCCCTATGTCCAGCAGTGGACTGCTATAGGCTGATGATGATGATGATCTTCAGCCTGCGACTTCGTCCGCGTGAAATTTCTTGTCCTCTCGTAATATCAAGTGGCCTATAGCCTTCCTTAAAAATAGGCTATGAAATGCAAAAAGATTTTTTGTAATCTGACGGCTAGTTCCAGAGATTAGCGCGTTCATACAAACAAACAAACTCTTCGGCTTCATTAATAGTATTAGAGTATAGATTAATCAATAAAGTAACTAAGTCTATAGATGTTTGAATTCTACAACATTCCGACCTCATGTTAAATAACTAACTCATCGTCTGCCTGCCTTTTTCCAACTATGTTGGGTCGGCTTCCAGTCTAGCCGGATGTAGGTGAATACCAGTATATTGCATGGAGCGACTGCCTATCTGACCTCCACAACCCAGTTACTGGGTAATACGAAACCCCTTGGTAAGGCTGGTTGTCAGACTTTCGGGCTTCTGACTATCTGTAACGACTGTCAAATATTCACGAATGACAGCCGGGACCACCGGCTTAACGCTTAACCCAGGCACGGAGGGGTCTCGGTATGTAAAGATGGTCACCCAGCCACAGACCGACCGCGGCAAGCGTAGCTTAACCTGATCGATCGACCTGTGCGGCTGCTATTATTGAGCCACGGGCCCCTCCTAACTATACAAATACATAAATTCAAAAACAAAAGGTCACTAAGGCACGGTAATTAGATAACATTACCGTTACTTATGTGTTGAAGTCCGCATTGCTATCATTCGGAGACGTGTCTAGAAGAGCGAGCGAGGTCCATGAGGGTTCGATTCCCAGGTCGGGCAAAGTGTTACTGAGTTTTCCATTACGAGTTTCTTAGTAACAGTCCAGAGTTTGGAACTTGCCGGTCCCCGTGCCTCGGAAAGAACGTAAAGCCTTTGGCCCTGCGCCTGATCTCTCCCCGCTCGTGTCGGATTGCCATCCCATAGGACGATGACAGTAAAAGCATAGAGAGTGCACCTGTGTTTGCGCACAAACTTGTGCAATATAATATCTCCTCCGTACCTGGCTAATCTCCGTTGAGATTGGCCACCGTGACCGAAATCGGTCGGGAGGGTCTATTTATTGGCTTCTAACTGAACAGACTGCTGTGCTGCTGGGTGTTTGTTGCACCCCATCTTCTTGCCGGCGGAAGCACTAGGAAGTGGTGGAGGGCGGGCGTTTTGGGGGACTTTCTTTTGTAATTTTGACGTTCGAAAAGTGCTGATTCTCAGCCTAAGTCGAATAAAGGACTTTTGATTTTGATGTTTATGATTTTGATTTGGGTTTTTCATCAGGAATTTCTTAGTAGCAGCCAGAAGTCTACATTTGTGGCCGTTTCATGACAGTAGACTCGCCCCCTATGACATTGAACTTAAAAATAACTGGCGAAATGTGGGAGTACCAGTTACCTACACCTCTGACTAACTCCTCGAAGATTACAGGCAGAAATTATTACCAGGCAAAACCGTAGCAAAAAACCTGGTTTTAGAAATGTCCACAGGAAGGTACTTGCAACGTACTGTTTACCTTATAAGTATAACAATATAACTTTATTAAATGAATCAACCTTGCTGGGGGAATCTGATGACCTATTTATATATGCCTGTAGATTCAGTATTAAGAATCACTTGTTGGTTGTAATTAATTCATTATCTATGTAACAAGTGGTTATGCACTTATACGGGGTCAAATTAAATTAGCTAGCGAAACTCTGCAGACGTGATGGGTATCGATACTTGCCCCAAAAATTACGAGAATTGTCCCTCTGATCATAGCAATGAAAATTACACTTTGTCTATACACCGGCTGTCGTTATAGCAACTAAAGGATATATATTTTTTTCGAGATATCGCTAAGCGGTTAGTCGACTCTTCACGTGACCAGAGGGCTGGCCTGTTCCTTGGCCAAAGAATTAGCATCGCCATACAACGTGGCAATGCTGCCAGCCTTTTGGGCACTGTTCCTGTTGACAGTGATGCAGATGAATTTTTTGATGACCTATGATTCTTTTGCTTAATTTTTCCACGTGTACATATTATTTTTTTAAATGTATAATATAAATATTACTTACCTTGATTAAGTAAATAAATATCCTAAATATGCATCAGCGTTCTCCTGCCTACTATTTTTTTTTTGTATTTTTATTTTACGAAATAAAATAAAATAAAAATACAAAAAAAAAATACTAATAAAAATAATAATGCTGGTGCTGCTATTTAAGTATTTTTAATATCATCATTCTCCTGCCCTTGTCCCAATTTATTTCGGCGCAACATGTCTCTTGCTCCCATACTTCTCTCTAGTCATCATCTCGGTAGTCACCCCCATTCTAACCATATCATCTTTCACACAGTCCATCCATCCTTTCCTTCTTCATCTTTTTTGCGAATCACAGTAATATAATAGCAATGATCACAGTTATAAAAAATGACACGTTCTTTACACATGGTTGACGTTAAAACCAGTACTGCGTCCTAATCTCGTAACACACTATCGACCACAAGCTGAATCATTTTAAAGGATAATCCATGGCTTCATATGTTCGAAAAATGAAAGCCATTGCTACTGTTAGTGTGTTACGCAATCACCCCGCAGGATTCTTCAAAATCTCTAGTCAGCTAATAACAAATTAAAATCACAACTTTAAAACAGACACACTCAAACCCAGTCATTTTTAACAACCACAACTAAATTGCAATAAAAAAAAACGAGCTGCAATAAAAATTCAAAAAACCGAAAAAAAAAACAACACTTAACATGCTAACGGTACTTTCAAAGAGTTTCAACTCTGAATCAATAAGTATAAAATTGAGGCAGCCTGGTTAGAGGGAGACGGCGAGGTACGAATGAGGGAGACGGGTATACGTGTCGGTTCCGCCTTGTTTGTTAGTTGAGCGATGGTTTTGATAAAATATGGTAAGTCTATTGTCGAATATGGCCTTTCAGGTAACGTCAGCATATTAGTGTCACGTGTGTTGCAGGATCAGCAAATTTGTCGCGTTATTTTTTAGGAGCAATTCAGCGTTGTCAGACGTTCCGGTTTTTAGTCCGAAATTAAATGTCCTGCGCGGGACAGGCTCAGTCCCGCTTTTCGGAGATAAAAACTAAATAAGTAATGTACTATAACTTATTTATATTATATTCCTCTGAAGATTTAGAACTTCCGCACGGGTCGATCGAAGGTTAAACTACGATTGCCGAGGTCGGTCCATGGATGGGTGACCATCCATTACATAACGAGACCCCTTCGTGCCTCGAAAAGCCACTGGTCCCGGCTGTCATTCATAGATCTTTGACAGTCGTTACAGGTAGTCTTGGCCGAAAGTCTGACAATCAGTTTTACCTAGGTGTATCGTGTTAGCCAGTAACTGGGTTGTGCTGGTCAGATAGGCAGTCGCTCCATGTAAAATGCTATTCAGCTGCATCAGGTTAGACTGGAAGCCGACCCCAATGTAGTTGACTTACAGAGTAAACCAGGTAGTTACTGTTATTCGTATAGTAAAGTAACGTATTTTCATTAAAATACATTTTCATAAGTTCGTAAACTTAATTTGAATCTCAAATAAATGATTAATGTATTTATTTCCACATTTTCATTTTGTTTTATTTATTTTGTATTACTTTCAATATGTCCCCTTTCGCCAAAAAAATCCTGCTATTTCTTACTCAACGAATGTGATGATTTACATTCATTCTTAGTGAGGCAGGCTTGTCCCATAAATAAAGGAACTCTATATACCAGTTACAGTACTACTACACTGAACTGGGACCACAGCGGTTTCTTCAATGATTGTCTTAATTGATAGATCAAGGGCCAAGATGGAAGTCGCAGAGTATCTCTCGGTTGGTTATTAAATAAAATAAAACAAATGAAAAAAGGACATGAACAATAAAAATACTGATTTCCTTAAACTTATTCAGAAACTATTTTTTTTTTTTAAGAAAAGTAATCGCGTTCAAAATACACAAACTCAAAAGTGAAAAATAATATTTGATTCACACATACAATATTTTAGGATCTAATTACAAAACCCACATAATAGCTATTACATATGTTTTGAAGAGCAGTGGTGGCCCAGGGGTAACAGCCGCGACTTACGAGTTGTAGGTCGCGGGTCCGAACCCAAGCAGAGACTTTACTTTGTGTAAAATATTTCATCACCGCTGCTCTCAAAACGGTGAAGGAAAACATCGTGAGGAAACCGCCATGTCCTAGAAGCAAAAATTCGAAGACTTGTGACATCTACCAACCCGCACTGGGCCCGCGTGTTGGATTACGGCCCACTCCCTCTCACCGAGAGGAGGCCTGTGTCCCAGCAGTGGGGACATTATAGGCTGATTGTGCTATGCTATATATATATATATATTGTGAAATCGGCGTCAAATCCCAACTACACTTATGTCCTAAGTATTATTTATGTAAATTAGGGTGTTGCCATTGTAAATATTTCGTGATTATTTAGGTTTTAAATGGGATTCGAATAAAGAACCTCCTTTTTTGAAGTCGATTAAAAAATAGCTGTTCCATAGATTTTATGATGAAATGTATTTGTGATACAGGCCGCGTAGGTATTGCATTTTTCTATAAAAAAGCCGTTTTTTTTTCTACGCTAGGGGGTCTAGAATCGTGTGCTGAATTCATGTTTACAGTCTGCGAGCCGACATCCCTGCCACCCCATACTCGAGCCGTTCGTGGTTGAGTACCTGCTACCACGTATAAACCCCAAATCCTAATCTAACCTAAAAAAATATATTACTCACAAAAAAGTTTTTATTTAAAACATATTTTCGGTAACCTCTGGCATATACAACGCTAGGTAAAGTACAAGGAGGACGGAGGATGTGTCCTCTCTGTCGCTCGTAGCGCTTTCACAATGTACGACCGTGAACTACGGTCTGGTTCAGGGCTGTCAGGGATTTAACCGACTGCGGGAGAGTAAAGGTGTGTTGTGTTGTTACGTGAGTTTATCTAGTTGTTTGATAGGATTGAACATTTTAGAAGGTTTTTAAGTGCCTACTGTTGTCGTATCCAGGATTTTTCATTGATAGTTTCTATCTAGCAATCACAACGGAGACTAGCCATCGACGCGAGAGATATAGTCCAGAACCCTAACTGCGTAGCGCAATATCAACCACAATCTGAATAATTTTGAAGGATATTGCAAATCCATTGCTTCGTGTGTTCGAAAAATTCGTCTGCTCAATAAGGTAAATAACGCAATGAATGTTGTTGAACTGTCAAAATAAAAGCCTTTGCTCTGATAGTAGGTTACGCAATTAGCGTGCAGACACAGGTGCACTCTCTCTGCCCTCACCCTCATAGATGGGACGGCAATCTGACACGACCGGAGAGAAATCAGGCGCAGGACCAACGGCTTTACGTGCTTTCCGAGGTACGGGAGACCACAGCGCAAATTTCCAAAAGAAGAAGAGAGAAGAGGTAGGTGAGGGAAAAAAGAGTGCACCTGTGTCTTCGCACACACTTGTGCACTATAATATCTCCCGCGCCGAAGGCTGGTCTCCGCTGAGATTGGTCGCCCTGGCCAACAAAAAAATGCGAAATGCGGTCTGGAGGACTATAGGTAATATTCATCATCTGCCTGCCTTTTCCCAACTATGTTAGGGTCGGCTTCCAGTCTAACCGGATGCAGCTGAATACCAGTATTTTACATAAAGCGACTGCGTATCTGCCCTCCACAACACAGTTATTGGGTAATACGAAACTGCTTGGTAAGACTGGTTGTCAGACTTTCGGGCTTCTGACGACCCGTAACGACTGACAGAGTTCCGCGAATGACAGCCGGGACCAACGGTTTAACTTGCTTTCCGAGGTACGGAGGGGTCTTGGTATCTGAAGATGGTCACCCATCCACAGACCAACCGCGGCAAGCGGACTATAATATTATTGTTTCCTATTTTTTTTTTCTACTGTAAAAATAATCCTTAAGTACTCCTGACGTGGCAGCCCTACCGCGGAACCCTATTCTCTAATGTAACACCCGTATATTGGTTTAGGGATCGCTTGCCAGCGGTTTTCAAACTTTACCCAGATTATTTCTAAAAATATAAACAAGGCATTGATTTTAGAGCAGGGGTGGTCCAGTGGTAACGGCCGCGACTTATGAGTTGCAGGTCGTGGGTTCAAGCAGACGGACACTGAATTGTTTGTTTTTGCTCGGCTCCTCAGGGTCCTGGCGTGATGTTAAGTAGCCTTTCTCAAGAATTGAACTATCAAATGCAAAACGATTTTTTCAAATCCGACCGGTAGTTTCAGTGATTACCGCGTTCACACAAACTCTTCAGCTGTATTATTAGGAAATATAGACTAGCTGTGCCTGTGTGCTGGCCCAGTGGTAGCGGCCGCGACTTGCGAGTTGTAGGTCGTAGCTTCGAACCCAGACAGGCGCTTTACTTTGTGTAAATTATTTCATCACCACTGCTCTCAAAACGGTGAAGGCAAACATCGTGAGGAAACCGGCATGTCCTAGAACCAAACATTCGAAGACGTGACTACCAACCCGCACTGGGCCCGCGTGGTGGATTACGGCCCACTCCCTTTCGAAGCGAGGAGGCCTGCGTCCCAGCAGTGGGAACAATGTAGGCTGATTATGATGTGCCCGTGTGTGATTTCATGGATTAAAACATTTTGCGCGGAATCCTTTTTCTTTTTCTAAATACATGTATTAATATAGCCAGTGAAAGTCCCGTCAAAATCGATTCAGCCGTTTCGGAGACTAGCCACAAAAAGACAGACGGACAAACATTTAATAAAATGTTTTTTTTAATAATTACCGTATATACTTTCATATGCATTTAGTAAACAGCTGTTTTTGACATTACAAACAGACACTTCAATTATATAATTTATTTGTATCTAGATAGATTGAAGAACTTTATTAGCCTTAAAGCTTAGTTCACAGATTGAGCAACTCTGCCGACCCCTGAACGTTTCATTTGTGTACAAAATAATGACGCTTGGGATCTCGAGGCAATAGTACTCAAAGTTTGCAAAAAATACTTTTTAACTATTTTTTTTTTTTAAAGATGGCGGGACGATCTTGAGGTAACGAACGACTAGTGGTTCACCTTAACCCTGGATCGAAAGAGCTGGTAGTCATGGGGCTTTGCCCAGCAGTGGGAACATTATAGGCTGATTATACTAACATCTGAAATGTTGACTGATGTAGGTATGTTTAGATACATAACATAATGCCACGCCTTGTTCCCACAAGGGTTAGGCAGAGGTGTACCTACAGTACACCCACATTTCGCTAGTCATGTTTAAGTCCCATGTAATAGGGGGCGAGCCTATTGCCATCAACCGGGCGCAAAACCGAACTGCTACTGAGATATCTCATACAGAGAAACCTAATATCACTTTGCCCGACCTGGGAATCGAATCCAGGACCTCATGCTCAGCAGTAACGCTAGCAATCACTAGACCCACGAGGCTCGACATTTAGACATCAATCGCAATGATAATAAAAATGGTCAATATATACCTAAATTACACGGAACCCATTAAAAAAATAATAAATATATATGTACAGACGCCAGCAGGTCAAGCTACCCGAAACTGTCAAATTTTCCCAATCAACCTTGAACCTTAATGCTTTAGCGATAAAGTTGAAAATCTATTAAAGAAATTTGACAGATTGTAGTAACTTGATGTGCTGGCGTCCGTACCTAACTATACCCTATCCATTAGGTAAACTGTTTTTTGACAGATGGAACTAGTGATTGCAGCAACACACAATACATTGATTGATACACGTACGGTATTATAATGTCTGTAAGAAGCCATAAATAAGATAATTCAATAAGATAAGGCAGTTTATACATTTATTTTATTACGCATTTTAAAGTTAACTTTTACGTAATCTGGAATATGTAAATTCTAAGACAGCTGTCAAAAATGGTTAACTTAATGGACGGTAACATGAAATCAGAAAAATCACTTTATATATTTTTTTTAACGAGGCTAATATTTAATCCATACTTAATATTATAAATGCGAAAGTAACTGTGTCTGTGTGTTACGCAATCACGCCTAAACTACTGAATCGATTTAAATGAAATTTGGTACACAGATAGTCTAGAGCCTGAGAAAGGACAAAAGCTACTTTTTAATGCGAAAAAAGGGCTTTAAGAGGTTGAAATAGGGGATGAAAGTTAGTATGGAAATTAGGTCATTTTTAAAGCTAGAAGCTTGAAACTTATTCTTTAGGCTTTTGATTAGATATAAATAAATACGACATTCAAAGTTTGTAAAAATTTTACCCTAAAGGAGGTAAAAATAGGGGATGAAAGTTTTAGTGTGATGACGTCGGCAAAAAAGCCCTCTTTTCTTAGCCCTGCAAATAAAAATATAGAAGAAAATACAGAGGATTAAATTACGGAGTTATTACAACATGTGAACTATTACAAAACTGAAATTAATATAAATAATTAGCCTAAAAAATTAAAAATGCTTCCGAGTCACTATTCCACACGGACGAAGTCGCGGGCACAACTAGTTCGATATAATTGTTCACTGTGTCGACTTTCAAGCATATAATATGCAGTACCTACCTAGTTATGTATTTATCCCTGTACGCCGCCATCATATTGATTATATAATATCTAGGTAAATTGTCCTTGAGAATGCTAGCTTCCTTCCCTTTAAGGAAAATATGAAGAAATGAAAAGCCGGACAAGTGCGAGTCGGACTCGCACACGAAGGGTTAATACTTAACACTTTTTTGGTAAATTCGTCGAATCGTTAAGCTCCTGCGGTTCTGAGTTGAGCTGCATAGCATATCGTTCATTTGCCTAACCTTTTTCCCAACTATGTTGTGGTCGGCTTCCAGTCTAACCGGTTGCAGCTGAATACCAGTATTTTACATAAAGCGACTGCGAATCTGACCTCCACAACACAGTTATTGGGTAATACGAAACCCCTTGGTAAGACTGGTTGTCAGACTTTCGGGCTTCTGACGATGCGTAACGATTGTCAAAGATCCACGAATGACAGCCGGGACCAACGGCTTAACGTGCTTTCCGAGACACGGAGAGGTCTTGATATGTAAAGATGGTCACCCATCCACGGACCAACCGCGGCAAGCGTACCTGATCGATTGAGCAGCATAGCATAGCTGCTGGGACACAGGCCTCTCTGTGAGAAGGAGCGGGCTGTAATCCACCACGAATCCACCACGCGGGCACAGTGCGGGTTGGTAGAATATCACATGACTTAAAATATAGTTTTTACGGTCGCCTACTGGGTACGGATTTGTATTGATGATTTTTATGATTATAATTCTATATGTTAATTACTTTGCATACCTACTATTGTATAGAATCAAGTTCTTCTAACAGACTCTGTGCACAGACAGCTGTGCTGCTGGGGAGTTTGTTGCGCCACTTCTTGTTCCCAGCTACAGCACTAGGAAGTGGTGACGGGCGGGCGTGCCGGGGGACTGTCTTATGTCATTTTGACGTTCGAAAAGTGCTGATTCTTAGCCTAATTTGAATAAACGACTTTTGATTTCATTGATTTTGACATAAATAAATATTTGTGACGGGCGCGCATCATATTTAGAAAATCAACGTAAGAAAATTTGAATTTCGCGGGCTACTCTAACGCTTTCGCCAAGTATGTCTGATTACCAGCGGGGTAATTGCGTAACACACTATCAGTAGCAATCGCTTTCATTTTGACAGTTCAACAACATTAATTTGTTTAACAGATTGTTAAACTGTTTTTTTTTAGAACATAAATGGAGCAATGGATTAGCAATATCGTTCAAAATGATTCAGATTGTTATTGATAGTGTGTTAAGTAATTGGGGTGCAGGTTCTTTTAAAAAAAATTAAAAATGGTTTTGATCATTTTGAAAGATGTTATCTATCTATCTATTGCCTGAATATACCAAAACAAGTCTGGGCTAAGGCCTCTCTCGATTTCCATAAACGAGAATTAACGGAAGAGGATTACGACTCGAAAATTAACCCCAATATTGTTATTATTTGGAGATGAGAGGGGCAGAGGGGCTTGTGGCTAAGTAGTAACAGCTGCACGGGTCGATCGATCAGGTTAAGCTACGCTTGGCGCGGTTGGTCCGTGGATAGGTCACCATCTTTACATACCAAGACCCCTCCGTGCCTCGGAAAGCACGTTAAGCCGTTGGTCCCGGCTGTCATTCGAGGACCTTTGACAGTCGCTACGGGTCGTCAGAAGCCCGAGTCTGACAACCAGTCTTACCAAGGGGTATCGTATTACCCAGAAACTTGGTATGTAATGAATATTCACCCATCCACAAACCGACCGCGGCAAGCGCAGCTTAACCTTCGAGCGACCCATGTGGCTGTTATCATTTAACTACGAATCCCTTTTACAATAACATACAGTATTGTAACAAAATTATCTTTTTTTCTGATCATTTGCCTTTGTAAGAAAAAAAAATGGCACCAAATTTTTTGCACCATAAACAAACTAAACTTTTTTTTCACGTAAAATTCGTCACCATTATCGGCAGAATGCGCAGAACCGTCTTCGCTATTGAGAAAAAAAAAATGGAATAAAATGGCTCTTAATGCCAAAGGATGGCCCCGAGATAGTGCGCTGTGGCGTAAAATATATCGATATAGTCAATGTCGATAGTTTAGGGAAAGGGTATTTATTTGAGAAACGTGGCAAGGCAATGCTGGCATTCTCCTGGCCATGTTTCCAGATGACAGCGACGCGGACGAGTACTTCGACGCCTGAAGGTACAAGTCCAAGATGGCTGCAGACCGCAAACTGCAAGCGCCACCACTGGTTTCTATGAATCTCTATGAAATTGATTCCGAGCGCGGCAACACTGCGGCCTGCAGCCGCGGCGCACAGTAACCGCAGACTGCAGCGCCAGTGGTGTCGCGAACCGCAGAGAGTTCGAGGCTTATAGTAACAACAAGTCGTCATCATCTTCCTCTTCTAACAAAAGACATTAGTAAACTATCGGTAGCGTTTTTCGACATTCTGCCTTGCACGAAGGACTGGAGTGACTAAGGCATGGTTCTATGCAGTGTGCAGCCGTGGCATGCCGACGTGCTTGGAATATAAGCAACCTCGACCGCACGCAGCACTGCGATCAACCGCAGCCGCTAGCCGCAGTGTCGCCTGCGGTTGCAGTTTGCAGCCCAACTCGGACTTGTACCTTATCTTTTGTATTTTTTTGTATAGTTAGTCATTTAATGTAGTATCTAGTGTAAATAGTTCGTTATCTTTAAATACAATAAACACCTAAGCTGTTGCTTCCAATTTTGAGAATCAATTATGTAGTGCGGAGGAATGAGGAAAATGTCGTGAGGAAAGTTTTGAGTATTAACGTGGGTGGCTGTAAGTGTAGGGGAACACCAAAGAAACGATGGATGGAATGTGTGAATGATGATATGGCTAAAAAGGGGGTGACTACCGAGATGACGACTAATAGAGAAGTATAGAAGAAGAAGACATGTCGCGCCGACCCCAAATAAATTGGCACAAGGGCAGAAGAATGATGGTGTAAGTAGTTAACAGATAATTGACCAGATTGAAATGTTAAAATCCTACTAATATTATAAACGTGAAAGTTTGTAGGTATGGATGGATGGATGGACGTTTGTTACTCTTTTACGCAAAAACTTGTGAACGGATTTGGATGAAATTTGGCACACAGATGGTTTATAACCAGGATTCACATATAGGACTTTTTATCCCGATATTTCCACGGGATCGAAATTTATGCGGGTGAAACCGCGGGGCGCAGCTAGTTTTACCCATAATTATGCAATGCTTTAGTAGATAATTAGCTTAATTATAAAATAAATTAAACATCATTATCGCAGTTACTTATATTTTTGTAATAAAAACATGAAGTTCTTGTAAAAGAATAAAAAGGCAGTGGTATGTATTTGAATACACAATTACTTCTTGCAGATTATTTTATGTAAAATATCAAACAAAAACAATCATTAGCTTACTTCCAAAATGATTTATTGAGGTATTGTTTTTTTACATTAAAATGATTTCCGCTATTAAGAACCTACTTAAGTTAAACTGATAAGTAATGCGTCAATATATTTTCATCTTTATTCGTTTGCAGTTAAAGATAAAATTAGATTGTCACGATTCGAATCGTGAGTCGTTACGTAAATAAACAGATAGAACAGTTTCTATTTTGTTGCTAAGGTTAAATTTAACTGTTACTGCGACGCGGCTTCACCTGCACTGCACTACATTTTTGTTCACAAACCAGCCGATGAGTAATTAGGACACAGTTTATATGATTATGCTGTCATATGTCTATTTTCACTTAACATAATACGTTCGCGTAGTACACACAACGACATATTAAGCTATACATAACCAGTATAAGCTGACTTCTGATTGTGCGAAAAGCCTATACAATGCGAGGTCAGCTAAAACTGGGAAAGTATAGCTTGATACGTCGTCACGCGTACCACGAAATGACAGTTATCAATTTAATCACATAAAATCACATTAATATTGCACTGTAAGGCTGATAAGATTCCTTCAAAGATAACAAAGACGAATAGTAATGACAAATTACTTTAATTATGCCAAACAGTAAAAGAAAGAGAATCATCAAAACTGCCACATGGCCACAATTAAATAAGAACAAAATGGTTTCTACACTCAGCGGTTTATTTAAACTAACTAAACAATAGCTCAATAAATTAAACTAAACGGCAATAAACCAGTCCTAGAGTGAGACACGATGCATTTTATAAATAGATGTTCTAATTTAGAGTTTATGGGTCGTCGATTACCCGAAGTGTTCACGCGCTGCGTTGGCGGATGCTTTCAAAATGGACAAAAATGTTGCTGGACAGCCAGTACTGTTGATTTTGATTTGGAGAAACAAAGTCAAGGATGAAATGTTCAAAAATTCTTATGAATTTTCTTAATTTTTATTTTTGCATGTTGAGCAATGACAGATTTAAGAATAATCAAATCAGACACAGACACACACAAGGTTATGTACTCAACTTTTCGCCTAGTCATAGTCTGTAACAGTGTACATTATGCAAAAAATAAAATGCAACAGAGATTGGGCGACTAAGGGACCTTTGCCCACCAGTGGGAAAGATAAAGTTAAAACCGTTTACCAAAATGGAAGTCGAAAACTGTGTCGCTTAACTTTATTTAGACAACGATTTAAATATTTAGTACCGAGATGACCTACTCAAGCGTCGCCGTACAAAAATATACTCGCGTCGTCCGTTCAAAAATAACCTTTAGTAGAATTATACAAAATAAAATAATACCTTGTAATTAGGCAGTGTGTCATCTACGGACAAACCTGCTGTCGTTAATTAGTTAATAATATAATGTGGAAATAGTCATTTAAATTTCTAAATTAATCGTGTCTCATTAAAATATTGAAATGAATGTCGATCTTGGTTATTTAAATAGCTGTTATTAAAAATTGATCGTGTTTAAAAAACGTCACTTTCGATTAAAAAATCAACCAAATAATACCGGATTTTTTAATTAAATTCGGCCAATGTCCCAAAAAAAGGAAGTGCCAACCATAACAGACATCGATAAATCATCCAATGACTAATCGACTATACAAAACCCCTAAACTCAAACACAAAGTGAATAAAAATCATAAAAATGTTGAAACATAATTGAAGTTCCGAAACATCGATATCGATTATTTTATTATTGCGCCACAACACTAGTGCTTGCTGATATGGCGGACAGAGGCAAGGTAGGGGACTAACAATGATAACATTTTCTTAACTTTTAAAAGTCTAAAACCGATAATCAACCGTCAATTATCAAAATAAACAAGTAATATTTAAAAATTCGTTCAGCGTTAAGTTTTTGTTTCAAAACAATAAATGGAAGAAATCCGCGCATTGAGAAGTCGTCCTAAGAACTAGAGACAATGGGTGACGTCACTCGTTTGACTCAAGTATTTTGACTGCCAATAATTATCTGACCACTCTAAGCAGATCGTTAGAATTATAAACTTATTCATCTAGCCACCCATTCATAAATTTATATCGATCTATTATCAAATTATACATAATTGATTAAATATGCAAATTATGTAAACAAAAGTACTTGTATTGACTACTCTTGTTGAATTATTCATAGATTAGGATTATCTGAGGAAAAGGTAAAAAAATCTGCCATACCTTGAATGAGGGTTTATCCATTTCTACAATCCGAAACACAAAGGATAATCCATATCACTGCACAAACACATCCATTTTCGCTAAATAACAATTTTAAAAGAATGGCAACAATAAATGCATTCTTATTTTAACGTTCACCGTAGACATTGCACTAAAATTAACACAACACCGAGTACAAAACAGTTATTTTTCAACGTAATATTTTTAGAAACAACACTCACGCACACGTATACCTATATATTTAATTATAAAACATAATTTCCGATTTTTAAATTACACACGTCCGTAACGAATCGCCAATCGTGATAAAACGAGATAAATACTTCTGTATTCTGAGGATAAATATTACAATTATCAATAAAGTAATGATGACATTATCGTTTGACATAATCCGTTAAGTTGGTATTTTGACGTGAAAATCACTTTGAATATTTGTAAAATGTTTTGGTTATTATAAATAATAGTGAACAATAAAACAATATGGCGTATTTCGACAGATATGAGGGAAAACACGAGAGCGCGCTATGTTGGAAACGCGCGCGGCCATATCGGCACGCGGCCAGTCCGTATCTGTGTTGGTTTCGTATTCTCTTACCCGCTCACACGCTGACTTGGCAGGGCTGCTTTTTGATTTTGAATTTAATTTTGAATTTATTTTCTTACTATTTTGGCTATAAATGCTAAATTACTACCGTTTTTAGTTTAAAAGATAACTAGTAGTGTCTTGAACGTTTATTTTAAAAGAAGACTTTTTTTAAATTGGTTTTTTAATTGCCAAGCTATGGTAAAGATTTAATTTACATAAGAGTTGCATAAATGTACATATTGTGTCGTCATGTTACCCTTGAACGAAGTAAAAATTTAAATTCTCCATTATCCTCTTCTTAACATGTTTGTAATGCAGCTACGTTGTCTTCTAACGTCTAATATTATTCTTTATATATGTTCATTATACGTCTTTCGATACTCAAACGTATATTTAAATCACCCTTTACTGCGTGAAGTTTAGACATTTTTAAATCATTCACCAACAAAATCATTGCTCAAGCGACCTCAAGCAAAGTCAACCAAACTAAATACATTTTCAAAAGTCAAATCATTATTTAAATCAAGAAAAACATAAAACTAATAATAAATATAAAAAATTAAAACTACGCCAAAACGCGCGTGACAGCCCTAACACTCACACAAAGATTTGCACGCACACAAACGATACGTTTTCTATACATATTTTTTACGTAAATAAAGATTGTCATAGTACACGGAAAAGAAAGAGATTATTAGGTAATTCTTTTTAGTACTTTTCTTTTAACTTTAAAGAAAAAAATAATTTAAAGTTCTATTCTTTGTTTTTTTTACTAAGGGCTAATTTTTCAATCATCTGATAACTTAATTCGAGGAATAATTTTGAAATTTTGACAGTTATTTCATGTAAAAACTGTCAAACGTCAATTTTATTCCTCGAATAAAAGTTATCTGGCGATGGAAAGATCAGCCCTTAATCTATTATAAATAAAACAAAGTCGGGTTAGTTACAGCATTTACAACTCGAGAACGGTTGTACCGATTTTTATGATTTTGTTTTTATCTTTAATACCTAGTATTGTATACAATCAAGTATTTGCTAACTGAACAGACAGCTGTGCTGCTGGGGAGTTTGTTGCGCCACTTCTTCTTCCCAGCGAAAGCACTAGGGAATGGTGAAGGGCAGGCGTTTTGTGTGACTGACTTTTATAACTTTGACTTTCGAAAAGTGCTGATTCTCAGCCTAATTTGAATAAATTACTTTCGATTTCGATTTGTTGCATTTGTCTCCGCCCCAAATAGCAAATTAAAATATGGCAAATTCCCAAAAAATAATAAAGAAGTACTTAAATTAATTTTCTTATAAAATTTGTATGGCTTATTGATTCTGTGGCGGTACGAAGGTCGGTCAGCTAGTAGATAAATAAAAACATTTTTGATTGTGATGATCAGTAAGAGTTTCTTGCCCGTTCTTCTCTACAGGATACATTTTTAACCACTGCGTAAACCGTAACCATGAATTCAGTATATGTTTCTGAACCCCCCCGTGTTGAAACTTTTTGTCGGTTATTTGAAAAAAAATTTTTCTGCCATATATTTTGATCGCGTAGGTATTGCTCTTTTCTATGAAACAGCCGATTTTTTTTGATATCTGACGTAAAATTTTTACTCTAGGGGGTCTAGGATCACGTGCTGAATTAATGGTCTCAGTTTGCGGATTAGTTAAACATTTATCTGGTATAGGTACCTACTACGCTTTGGAATGCTTCATCTTTCTGACTGACCGACCCCTTGATTATTTATTCAGAAGTGCATGTAATTGGTTTATTTGAAATAAATGCTTTGAGTTTGAACATTCATTGCGTTAATTACGTTGTTGAGCAGACAAATTTTTCGAATAAATGAAGCAATGGATTAGTAATATCCTTTAAAATGATTCAGAATAATATGATTAATCGTGCGTTACGCTATTAAGGTGCTGATTTACAGGCAATATTACTATTTTGCGTATTGACCGACTCGATTCGTATATTTAAACTTTTTACGCCAAATGAGTCCATCGGCAGGGATTTCAGATTATTGTCAATACTTTTCTATACCATAAGGACTATTTCGTGTATTTTACTTATCTCTAACAACATAATTTTCGAAATCAACCGTATTAATTCAAGAAAATATTCTTGAAGAAGGTTCTGCAAGTCAAGCATATACTACATTCTCATATTATAGACTGTCCGGTATTTTAGTTAATTTATTTTTAGCTTAGCCTATGGATTTCCGCAAAATGCTATTGAAATGCACACGAGTTACGATTTCTAATCGATTTACTATCGATACTCGTTAGAGATTGGAATCGATTCCATTACTAAATTAATTTTGAAGTAAGTTTGGCGACTTGATTTAAAAATCCAAAATGGCTGACGAATTTGAATGTTCTGTCGCTCGAATATTTTTGTCTTTGATTTAATATTAATTGAAGGTTATCGGTTCAAAAATGTAAAAATCAAGTCAAGTTAGTTACTTAATCGTGTTTTTAACGTGAATGTAGCGGTTTTTAAACAAGATTATTTTTTTTACGAGTTATGTACCGAATCTAACCGAGTTTGTCGAAGGTTTACGGAAATTTGGCCTCTAACTTAAAAATTCTGCGTCTGCAGTCAATGAAACTACAAAGAACATGTCATAAAAACCAAGCGGGGTAATTGCGTAACAAAGTAACAGTAGGAATAGCTTTCAGTTTGACAGTTCAACAACATTCATTGCGTTATTTACGTTGTTGAGCAGATACATTTTTCGAACATAAGAAACAATGGATTAGCAATATCCTTCAAAATGATTCAGATTGTGAGTGATAGTGTGTTACGCGATAATTTAATTAAGAAAAACATCACGCCTTGTTCCCCCGAAGGGTTAGGCAGAGGTGTACCTATATTACACCAAAATTTCGCCAGTTATGTTTAAATCCCATGTAAGAGAGGGCAAGAGTAAAGTCGACTGCATAACTTATATCATTGCATGAGTCAAGTGATGGTGATGAGTAAAATAACAAAATGTCTGCCTGTCTGCTCGCTTGTTTGTGAAAAAATGTAAACAATCTTGGTTTAACAATACCTAGCTAGTTATTCGATGATCTGTACGACACATTTGGAAGGGAGGTAAGCAGGGCAGATGGAATAGGACGAAGAATCACATGGAACGTTTTTAAATGGGCGTGGTGGGGAAAAAATAAGTAAGTATATGGGTGAATAGGGAAATTTCTCAGGTCAGAGTCTGGATTTGTGCGCGGTTGATGGCAATAGGCTCGCCCCCTGTTACATGGGACTTGAACAGAACTGGCGAAATGTGGGAGTACTACAGTTACACCTCTGCCTAACCCTTCGGTGACTACAGGCGTGATGAAATAGGGAAAATTCAAAAGTAAATCATTAACATTTTGACTAAATTATTTTTACAGTATTATCCTGTAAATCCTACTATCCTATCCTACTAATATTATAAACGCGAAAGTTTGTGAGGATGGATGTTTGTTACTCTTTCACGTAAAAACTACTGAACGGATTTTAATGAAATTTGACACACATATACCTAGTTTATAACCAGGATTAATACATATGGCACTTTTTATCCCGATATTCCCATGTAATTGAAACTTATGCGGGTAAAACCGCGGGGCGCTGCTCATAATCTCTGTTTTCATTTTTAATTACCGGCCTGACTAATGAATTCTATTTTTTTTTTAACTTTTTCTGTCTATGGTTTCGAGTTTCGACTCACAGCAATGCAATTTGGGTTATCGATAGATCTTATCGGCTAAGTACCTACTAAAAAAAATACATAAATAAATAAATACATATATGTATGTTTAAAACTTAACACATTAATAATTTGTACAGCGCACATGTTTACTCAGATGCAGCAATAAATACTTATAACATGTCGACCTTTGGAAGGAAAAATATACCACCTACGTTACACAACAATTCAATTTATTATGTTCAATTGTATTATTGTATATGTTATCATTGGCGGAATCTCTCATACCTACCTGCATACAATAAGATAAAAAAAAATGTTGACAGTGCCAGCTGTCAAAATATTGGCGCCAATTATTAAAAAAAATGTTGACAGTGACAGCTGTCAAAAAGTTGGCGGTAATTATTTTATGGCTGTCATTGAATGGAACTAGATTTAAATCAAGGTTTTTAGGCAAATGAAAGCCATGGCTTCTTTTGGACGATATTTCAGGTTGAGTTGTATTATTTTATGCCACTTCAAACTTAAAATCGTTCTACGAAACGGCCCAAGAGTTGTATTAAAATTTGGACACATATATTTTTAATAAAAAGTAAGGTATGTTGCCATGGCTACGGATAAACAAACAAAAGTCATTTTTCATTATAAGTCATTAATTAAGATACAAGTAGTAAGGAAAATGTCATGAAGGCAACATTGTACCTGTAGATAGATAATTGGTTAAACCTGCCTTTACATAGTAATAAAAACACTTAGAACTTACACGTGAGTCTGCAATAATTATTCTAGGTTAATAAAAACTCGTCGAATGTTTCAAGTCGGTTAAAAAAAAGCTATTCAAAATTTTGCGCGCGCAGCACAGTACACGTGATAGAAGTAAAACTTCTTAAAAAATAAAGAATAAGAAAGATGTAGCGTGAGAGACAGAGAGAGTCATATCTTTCTTCTCTGTCATGTAACGAAATGTGTGTCCACGGAATAGAAAAAACAGTTTGTCCCACTTATCCCACAAAAGAACTGCCGTATAATTATATAACAATTAAATAATTGAATTATGAAGTAATATACTTAACTAACTAAATAATTATATCGTAAAAAAACTTAACTATAAAAATTACTAGTTTTTTTTATCAAAAATAATATTTAAATTGTACAACAAAAGCGTACGCAGTGTGTACGATGTCTGTACACATTCATTTGCTGAAGCAAGCGGCGTACGGGTCAGTGTATTCGCACGGGGGGAAAACTTCACCTTGTTTTTATATTTTATTGTTGTATTTTATTTAATATTTCACACTAAAGTTGTTATTTTTGTTCAAGTTTGTGTGTAATGTCTTTGCCTATGTGTATTTTTGGAAGATTAATCGAATTTGAAAATAAATATATTTGTTTTATGAAGGTAAGGTCGAAAATGTGAGTATTCTTTTGTTTAGGAGCCAGTTGTTTTATTTAAACGTGTAAATGTTGCTTAGTTCAAAGCATACGAACCTAACAGATGAAATGTCATAAGATTTATGACCGAAAATCAAACTCGATAATTTTCGCGCATTTAGTTCAAAACTGGTCAGAAAAAAACATACGCTCCCAATTCAACAGTCGTACCTTTGAATAATTTCAATTAAAAACACGAAAAAATACAAGTTAATATAAAATTAAAGCCGAAACAAAAGTTGAACAAAGTAATAATAATAATTACGTTATCATCGACAATATTTCGCGTAGTGTGTTCGCACCGCGTGTCGTATCCATTTGGTTGAAATTGCTGTTTAGTCATCGTACATTGCACGTTACTTACATTTGTATAAATATTTTATTTACTTTTATGATTATTTATAGAAAAATTTGGATTTTCTTATTTTGCTTTATATACTTAACACATAACATGACGCCTGTATTTCCCCGAAGGGTTAGGCAGAGGTGTACCTTTAGTATACCCATATTTCGCCAGTTATGTTTATCTTCCATGTAATAGGGGGCGAAGGGAAGTGTATTTATGAAGATTAATTAATTAAAGACAGAAATATACCTAAATATGCTTTGTTTTTCGCATATAATGGTTGTTTTAACTTATATTTCATGTTTTTTTTTATTATTTACCTGTTAAGCAAAGCCAGGATATAAAAATAATTATTTTAATTTACAGTCCATTACGATTTACCGCCAAAAATATCTGAAATTAACCCCGAAACAATGTTTTAATAATTATATTAAACTAGCTTCAGTCCGCGACATCGTCCACGTGGACTTCAGACAAGTATCCTATGTGTTAATCCAGGTTATAAGCTATCTGTGTGTCAAATCAAATCAATTGAGTAGTTTTCGGTGATTGAGTAACGAACAAACAAACTTTCACATTTATAATATTATTAGTAGGAAGGAAACGTTAAAATTTAGTATTTTCATACAAAATCCCTTTGCCTTGTAATATTCTTCCATTTGCAATATCTAACCCTTTCTATTCCCATATATCGATTCGATTCCAACAGCACCCCGATTTCGTAACACACCACCAATCGCAATCTGAATCATTTTGAAGGATATTGCTAATCCATTGCTTCATATGTTCGAAAAAATAGTCTGCTCAACAACGTAAATAACGCAATGAATGTTGTTGAACTGTCAAAATTAAAGCCATTGCTAGTGACAGTGTGTTACGCAAATACCTCGCCGGTTCTAGCATTCTTTGCTGAGAGTCATGTTTGTTTTTGTTTTTTAGCCAATCGTTCACCGTGTGTGCTATGACGTACACTAATGACTGCCAGGTACACGGACACAGCTTTTAAAAAACCAAGGCTTTGAACACACAGAGAAATAGAAATATCTAAACGAATCCGACTATCGTATTATAAACGCGAAAGTTTGTGAGGATAGAATGATAGATAGATGTTTGTTACTCTTTCACGCAAAAACTACTGAACGGATTTTGATGAAATTTTACAGTAATATAGCTTATACATCAGAATAACACATAGGATATTCTTTATCCCGATATTCCCACGGGACCGAAACTTATGCAAGTGAAACCGCGGGTTGCTGCTAGTAATATAAGAAAGAGAAAATATTTGATTTTTTTGTATGTTTGTTACGCTTTCACGCTAAACGGCTGAACGGATTTGGATGAAATTTGGCACATGGATAGAACATGACCTGGATAAGGATATAAGCTTTTCATCCTGGATCGCAGACGAAGTTGTGGGCAACAGCTAGTAGAAAAGTAAAATTATCCGAAATAATAATGCAAACTTGAACAATAAAACCAATTACAGGCACTTTTGAAGGGCTCGGTCAGTCAGAAAGATGAAGCTAGTTGCCCATTCCAAAGCGTAGTAGGTACCTATGGAGAAGAACGGGCGAGAAACTCCACGGACACTCTTTTAAATCAAAATATTGGTCAAAAATATTACATTACACGATAAACAAAGCTATATTGAAATCCTAAATGTGTTTGGATATCTGTTACGAGTTAATTGACAGCTAAGTAAATTAACAGGAAATAACAAACAAACACAACACCTCCCAGTTCGCAGTCGGTTGAGGAGGGTATAAACGGAACTCATCGGAATATATTCTGTAAAAACTGGACAGGGGAATCTGTGGAGTGGGGAATCAGGTTGTAGTTTTTTTCGAACATGCGAGGTATTGTGTTAGCCATTGCTACTGATAGTGTGTTACGCACTGCGGGGCAATTGCGTAACACACTATCAGTAGCAATGGCTTTCATTTTGACAGTTCAACAACATTCATTGCGTTATTTACGTTGTTGAGCAGACTATTTTTTCGAACATATGAAGCAATGGATTAGCAATATCTTTCAAAATTATTCATATTGTGATTGATAGCATGTTGTGTAATTAGGGTGCAGGACTAATCGTTCAGCATGAAATAACTACGACAATAATAATACCAATTAAACATTAAATCAATTATCGTTTATTATAACTTATCATCAAGTAAGATCAGTTGGCAAGGCCTGTCTTTCATTGTTCCAAAAATGTATATTATTAAGTCAAACATGTATTTTCCGTGACTGATTTTATGTATTAAGGTACAACAACAACTTTTATGTATAATTATATTAAGTACTTTAAATCACAATAGCCTCGGTCTTACACAGCATTATTTTCCAATTTATTTAGGGTCAGCGCAACATAATTATTTTCCTTCCATACTTCTCTGATAGTCGTTATCTCAGTAGTCACCCCCTTTCTAGCCACACCATCTTTCACACAGTCCATCCACAGTTTCTTTGATAACAAATAGGTATGGTGTATGTTATAAGGGAAAAAAAGATATTTTATCCATGCTTAATTTCAGAAATAATTAAAGATTCAAAGATTCTATTAACATAACGATAAAAATAACTACAGAAAAAAATGATGCCTCTCCATAGTTATCTTTGTCCTACTCGAGCGTACCCTCGGAAAGCCGCTGCGACAAAACTTTTAATTATATATCCGTCTCGCTCGCACACCTTTGTCTGACTATTGCCGTCCCTCTCGCTCGCTCTCAGTCTATCCTGTTCGTTCATTTTGCATACAAAAACATATCATAGACTAGTTTTGTCGTGTGGGTTCGCCTTTTTTTCTGTGTTATTTTTTGCTACTATGTTTGGGGTGGGCAGATTAGATAGATAGCGTGTATAAATGTAGTTTTTTGTATTTTCGTTGATGGATTTATTTTTCAAATGCGTTAGATAGATAAATAAGATAAATAAAAAAACTTTTTATAGGAATTAGTTACAGAAAAACCGATACCTACTTATTTTAAATATAAAACAGTATCCTATCCTACTTCCTACTAATATTATAAACGCGAAAGTTTGTATGGATGGATGGATGTTTGTTACTCTTTCACTCAAAAACTACTGAACGGATTTAGATGAAATTTGGCACACAAATAGTTTTTAATCAGTATTAACACATAGGATACTTTTTATCCCGATATTCTCAGGGGATTGAAACTTACGCGCAGCTAGTCAGTTATATATTATAAAAAAAAATATTTAAAAAAATAACTCAACCCTTTAACTTCCGACTTTGACAACTCACAAGATCGTAAAAATAATATAAAATTCAAAATCTATTAAAACATCACAATATTTTAAATATTCCTTAATTCTCAACTAATTTCAGCAATTTTTATCCTTTAAGGTTGAAACTGACTTAATACGCGAGATATGTGCACTCAACCTTATTTTACCGTCACAAAAAAAACTACATAACCTCTATCTCGTTAGTATAAAGTTCTAAATCGTATTAAAACTATTATATCAACAGCAAAAACATTTGCCAAGACTGTAACACATTCAATTTTGTTTTTATGTGTGTTAGGGTGTGTATGTGTGCGTGAAAACCGGAATGTCTTCCCATTTTGTTAGCATAGTGTGGATACGACGTATTTTTTTACATTTTTTTTTTTGTAACATTATTTTTATTGTGTAAGGTCGTGATAGACAAGTCTTTAATTTAAGGAGAACCTGATTCAAGGAAACATGGTTAAATTATAAAATGTCTTTGATTTTGTCTTACTTTTAAGTTGTTAATTCTCATTGTATTTTATTCAAAATTATGCAAAATAAACTATTCCCTATTTATTCACTTCAAATATTAAATGAAGTACTGTTAAATTTCTTTAATAGATTTTCAGCTTTATCGATAAAACATTAAGGTTCAAGGTTGATTACGATTAGGAAATTTTGACAGTTTTGGCTAGCTTGACCTGCTGGTTTTGTTAAGAACCCAATTATACTCAAAATCCCAGACAATGAAATAATAAGGTTTTAAATTATTTACGTCGCTAAATAATAACAGCCACACAGCTCGATCAATCGGGTAAGCTATGCTCGCCGCGGTTGGTCCGTGGATGGGTCACCACACTTTATATCAAGACCCTTCCATGCCTCGGCGTTGGTCCCGGCTGTCATTCGTGGATCTTTGACACAGTCAGAAGCCTTAAACTCTGACAACCAATCTTACCAAGAGGTATCGTACTACCCAGTAAATGGGTTGTGGAGGTCAGATAGGCAGTCACTCCGTGTAAAATACTTGTATTCAGCTGCATCCGGTTAGACTGGAAACCGACCCAGGAAAAGGCAGACAGATGAGGATGATGATGGATGATTTATAATAATAATTATAAAATTATTTAAATTTCTACCATCCACATACTACGAACGAAAACATAGCATGTTGACAAACACACACAAATACACCTCCGCGTGTGTGTGTGTGTGTGTGTGTCAGACACACGGAATAGAGCGTAGAGTTATTAATAGTTTAGATTGCACAGATATAATATTTTGGGAAATGTTTTTATTATACCTGCAGTGATACATAGACTACCTATTTTAAGATAGCAAATAGGGTTACGAGTTCGTTTTTTTTTGTTTTAACGGTAGTCATCTTTGTTTTTAGGTAATTAGTTTCATTACTTCCATTGGAGGGGCTTGTGGCTAAGTAAAAACAGCCGCACTGGTCAATGGATCAGGTTAAGCTACGCTTGCCGCGTTTGGTCCGTGAATGGGTGAGCAATGTGACCATCTTGACATACGAAAGCACGTTAAGCCGTTGGTCCCGACTGTCATTCGTAAATCTTTGACAGTTGTTACAGGTAGTCAGAAGCCCGAAAGTCTGACAACCAGTCTTACCAAGGGGTATCGTATTACCCAGTAACTGAGTTGTGGAGGTCAGATAGGCAGTCGATCCATGTAAAATACTGGTATTCAGCTGTATACGGTTAGACTAGAAGCCGACCCCAGCATAGTTGGGAAAAGACAGGCAGATGATGAGTTTCATTAGGTACTATCATTGAAGCATAGATTTAAGTCGAACAAAACCAAAAATTCTCGTACATGCGACATCTACCAACCCGCACTGCGCCCGCGTGGTGGGTTACAGCCCACTCCCTCTCACAGAGAGGAGTCCAAAAAAAAAAATGTTCTTTATAATAAAGTGCAATACATACGCGGTCATAATTTATGGAACAGTTTTTTTTTTTAATGACCGACGTAAAATTTTATCGCGTTAGGGTGGCATGTAACATGAAGTTGTTCTGGAAGCTCTATGTGATGAATATGTCTATTCGCACTCATAGGACTTGTGACAGTGTTCTCAATGTTAAAAATGCGATAATTCGATACGACCGACGGAGACTCGTATTGGACGATAACCGCGTGCGCAGAATAATAATAACCATAGTTATTGGGTTACTTTCTTAATAGTATCGTAATATCATTTCATAATGTCAATAGGTAGTTAATACTAGCGGACCCGGCAGACGTCTTCCTGCCCGAAAAAGCAGCGCCACCTACCGGGTCCATTTGTATATACAAACCTTGTCCTGACAATAACAAACACAAAAAAGAAAGAATTATCCAATTCGGTGCAGTCGATCGGAAGTTATGCGCGTCCATACATTTTTATTTATATAGATTTTGATGAAGGGCGAATTTCATCAAACTTTTATACCTAGAAATCTAGAATAAGTCTTATCCTGAGAATACATTTTTAATTTTTGACAGTTTTTCCACACTAGAACCGTCAGAGACGTCAATTTTCCACGGACTAAAAATTTCTGCCTTTGGTAAAATCAGCCCTAAGTAGTTTACTTTTTTATTTGGGTTTTTTCGTCTGCAATTTCTCAGTAGACTGGACTCTACACCCTGATTGCGTATCACACTATAAATCGCGATCTGAATCATTTTGAAGGATATTGCTAATCCATTGCTTCATATGTTCGAAAAATTTGTCTGCTCAACAACGTAAAGAACGCAATGAATGTTGTTGAACTGTCAAAATGGAAGCCATTGCTACTGATAGTGTGTTACGCAGTTACCCCGCTGGAGTCAGGATTTATGCCCGGTTGATGGCGTAAAGCTCGCCCCCTATTACATGTGACTTAAACATAACTGGTGGAATGTGGGTGTAGTGTAGGTACACCTCTGCCTAACCCTTCAAGTAATACTGGCTTGATGTTATGTTATTAACCGACTTCAAAAAAAGGTTCTCAATTCGGTTGAATACATTTTTTGATGCCCTATGATTCTTTTGATATTGATTTAGACTTCAAAATGACACCTGGGTTAAGGCGCCAAAAGGTCTGCCTAACCTTTTGGTGGAAGCAGGTGTGATGATACGTCGCGATTGTTATTGATAACGCTTGTTTTTGCAAGCGACGCTCTCGTTAGTCGAGTCATGTTGGATAAGATGGACGACACGTGGTCTGACGTGGCCTTCGATATTATATTTATATTTATACATCTGTACATACATATACCATAAATACTTCAAACAAATAAATAAAATTAAAGTGTATGTTTGTAAGCTTTTTACTAAATGCCTAATTATGAAAGTGTACGGGGTCAAATTAAATTAGCTAGCAAAACTCTGCAGACGTGACGGATATCGTATATCTCTAAATAAAAATATAAATTTAATTTTTTTTTTTTTTTGTTTTTGGTACAGTGACCGCTGTCAGTGTTGTTATTGAAGTATGAGTTGAGAAAATCTGTTATCCTTTGTTTTACCTATCATTTTTAGATATCGATACTTCTGTGAAGTATACAATACACAAAAACAATTTTTGTTTTAAATATTTGTATGTCTGTCTGTCGGTTGGGCCGATTTTGACAAGACTTTCACTGGACAGCTGATGTTATAAGGAGTAACTTGCTCTCCTTTTATTTTAGAAAAATGATTAGGGTTCCGCGCAAAAAAATTAAATCAATAAAGTTCAATTTATTAACCGACATGCAATCGAACGAAGTCGCGAGCACAGCTAGTATTACCTATATTAAACATGACCATCACGCTATGACCCTTGGGAGCCGAAAAAAGAAAAAAATGCCTAAGAAAAAACTCTAAACGTAAACAAAGTATGTATTACCGCGGGCATGCGCAGCGATGCGGCGGGGTGCGTCGGGGGAACAAGAAGTGTCACGCGGACAAAGTCGCGGGCAGAAGCTAGTATTGAGTCATTCTGTACGCATAACTTTGACTGCCCCTTTGGTCTCGCGGCTGCAAGCGCGACTGCTGAGCGTGGGGTCCTGGCTTCGATTTCCAGGTCGGACAAAATGTTACTGGGTTTTCCATTAGGATTTTCGTAGTAACACCCCGGAGTATGTATTAATACCCCCGTGCCTCGGAAAGCACATACAGCCGTTGGTTCTGCTCCTGATCCCTCCTCGGTCGTGTCGGATTGCCGTCCCATCGGACTATGAGAGTAAAGGAACAGAGAGTGCACCTGTGTTTGCGCACACACTTATGCACTATAATATCTCCCGCGTACCTCCGTTGAGATTGGCCACCGAAATCGAACAGAGGGCTATTATTATTACGCATAACTTGAAGAATATCATAATCTCCGTAGTAAAAATATAGAATATCGAAGGTCTTCAGAGATAAGACAAGAAACACATGTATACGATACGTGCAGATATTCCAAACAAACCATATAAAAGTACAACACCCTATCTGCGTAACACTATCAATCTCAATCTGAATCATTTTGAAGGATATTGCTAATCCATTGCTTCATATGTTCGAAAAATTTGTCTGCTCAACAACGTATGTACGTAACGCAATTAATGTCGCTGAACTGTCAAAATGAAAGCCATTGCTACTGTTAGTGTGTTACGCAATTACGCGTTGGTTGTCAGACTTTTGGGCTTCTGACTACCCGTTACGACTCTCAAAGATCTATGAATGACAGCCGGGACAAACGGCTTAACGTGATTTCCGAGGCACGGAGAAAGAAAGAAAATATATTTATTGCGACTCGTACAGGATCATAAACTAAACTAAACTAAACACAGTTAAAAATAAAAATAAAACAAATTATATTACAAAAAAAAGTAAGAAAAGGAAAAATGAAACATGACATACGAGACCAAAAGGCTCCTATCTCAGCATGATGCTTCGACATTTAAAAAATAAACGTCGCAGCGCTGGTATTCTGATAGGGCCCGCTGTGATGACACGGAGGAGTCAGATGAGACCAAAGAAACAATGGATGGACTGTGTGAATGATGGTATCGTTAGAAAGGGGGTGACTGCTGTGATGACGACTGATGTATGGAAGAAGAAGACATGTTGCGCCGACCGCGAATAAATTGGGATGAGGGCAGGAAAATGATGATGATGATGGAGGAGTCTCGGTCACCCATCCACGGACTGACCGCGGCAAGCATAGCTTAACCTTTGACCGACCCGAGCGACTGTTATTATTAGCCACGAGTTCCTATACAAGCTCGGTAAAAGATGAATAATAAATGAGATGGCTCATCTACTCGATTTCAATGCTTACGTAGACTAAAAGTATAACCTTTCAGTTTCGATTTGAAACTAAGTAAGGGCTCGTGGTTAAATGATAACAGCCGCACGGATCGATCGGAGGTTAAGCTACCCCTTACCGCGGTCGGTTCGTGGATGGGTGACCATTTTTACGTTCTGGCGCCGGCTGTCATTCGTAGAAAAAAAAGGAAAGCAAAAAAGAAAAAGGCTTTTAATGGCATTACAGCAAAATAAACACACCTTAAATTTATAAAAACAGAAAACAAAGATTCAAATGCCAAAAGGGCCTCAGCTCAGCATAATGTCAGATGTCGTAGATCTTTGACAGACATTACTGGTAGTCAGAAGCCCGATAGTCTGACCACTCTTACCAAGAGGTTTCGTGTTACCCAGTAACTGAGTTGTGGAGGTCAGATAGGCAGTCGCTCCATGTAAATTACTGGCATCCAGCTGCATCTGGTTAGACTGGAAGCGGACACAAACATAGTTGGGAAAAGGCAGGCAGATGAGATGATGATATACAAGCTGTCGTTTTGCATCCTCGTCAAAGGACAATGCTCGTGGATGTATGGAATCTCGTACCATGCTGCATCAAAGTCAAACTTTGTTTTTTATAGAATACTCTTATCATATTAACTCCTACAAAAGTTTTTTTTTTCACAAAACCCGGGTTTCGGAAATTTTCAAAAAAAATATAGTGACAAAATGTATTTTTTATATTATGTAGGTGGTACGGAACTCTTCGTGTGCGAGTCCGATTCGCAATTCGCCGGTTTTTCCAGGGTTTTCCAATCTTGCTGAGGTCGGTTCTCATTATAATCTGCAACTGAATTTCAACATGGAGCGACTGACCATCTGACCTCCACAACCCCGGGAATATCATATGCTAGCATTATTTTGTAATTATTTTTTGCGTGAGTAGATATAGTTTTTATTGTATTTGTTGGTATATTGGCGTGGCTAGCTGACATATGGCAAATAATTTAATTTAATGTTCTATGTCTCATACCTACTATTGTATAGAATCAAGTTCTTCTAACTGAACAGACAGCTGTGCTGCTGGGGAGTTTGTTGCGCCACTTCTTCCCAGCTACAGCACTAGGAAGTGGTGAAGGGCGGGCGTGCCGGGGGACTGTCTTATGTCATTTTGACGTTCGAAAAGTGTTGATTCTCAGCCTAGTTTTGAATGAATGACTTTTGATTTTAACATGCTTTTATTAGCTTCACTTGTAATTAACTAACAAACAATGTAATACAATCTTAGAAGGCAATTTTAACTTCCTTCTAAGTGTCGTATCGAAATGAAACTTTGTATGTATAAGTAGTTTGGATGACAAAACTATAATTTGGTATCTTGGAGCGGATCTGATGATGGAGCCAGGAGGTGGATGGTGGAACTCTTCAGTGGCTACTAGTAAACCCCTCGAGTTTGGGCTCATATGATTTGTTTTGATGAGTCCAATAGACTGGATAAGCGTGTTATTTTGATTCTTACCACCAGCTGATTCTCTTCTGTAACAGCTCACTTGAATCTCAAATAAGTTTTTACGGTGACATTTTTACTGAAGTGATCGGCAGGTTCTGCATCTTAATTGTAGCACACTATCAATTCTCAATCTGAATCATTTTGAAGGATATTGCTAATCCACTGCTGCAAAGTTTGTTTGCTCAACAACGTAAATAACGCAATGAATATTGTTGAACGGTCAAAATGAAAGCCATTGCTACTGTTGGTGTGTCACGCCTACCTGCTGGTCTAACATCATCATTAGCCTACAGCAGCCACACACATAGGTCTCTCCAATTGCTCGATTCTCGGTAACTCTCATCCAACTGCTACCAGTCATCCTGCGAAGATCGTCGCTCCACCTAGCCTGAGGGCGTCCTACCTTACGTTTACCGATTTGCAATCTCCACTCAAGAACACGTCTACCCCAACGGTCATCGGTTCTACGGCTAAAATGGCCCGTCAATTGCCACTTCAGCTTGCTTATTCTGTGAGCTATGTCGACAGCTTTGGTTCTCTGCCGGACCTCCTCATTCCGAAGTCTATCCTTCAGAGAGACTCCAAGCATAGCTCGTTCCACAGCTCGCTGATCTACGCTGCAACACGAGTCTATAAAACTAAATAAAAAGAAGCCCCAGTGTCACTCTCCTAAAACTCAAATAAAAAACCTGCTTTAAATCCGTCGATATCAAACGAATCGTTTACTAAACACATGTTTACCCAGTTTGCCCATCGCTGGGCTAAATACTAATTTAATAAGACCTTGGTACCGGAGTTTAGCCACATCGCAATGACACATGGTAAGGGCGTGGCCACATGGGCCAGAGATGTGCATTGTGTTTGAAACTACGAGGAAAGGGTTCAATAAATGCTGTTCAATTTTTTTTCAATCATTAATTTATATGGTTTTCTTACTTATTGAATATAATGGAATGTATTTATTTTATACTAGCTGCTGTCCGCGATTTCCTTGTGCATGTCGGAAAAGAAATGAATGAATGAATGAAAGATCCCAGCGTGGTTTGACCAGACTAGATTAATCGTATGAACCCCAAGATGCACACTAGCCCCTGTAGCCTCATGTTTCATGGTGCTATTAATGAGGCCATGGCATATCCAGCAGTAGACCGGGGGGCGCCGCCGTAATGGTAGGGAAGACGTGCCCTTAGGATAGGAAAGGATTTAAGAGCAATACCAGATATGCATCCTAGAGTAGCAAAACCGCGCGGAACCCATTTTTTTTTAAATAAAAGAAGGCTAAGTTACTCCTTAAAATATCAGTTATTTGCACGTGAACAATCGGTCCAGCCGTTTCGGAGATTAACTAAGACAAACAGACAGACACTTTTTTTTAAATTGTTTTTTTGTTGTAACTTTATAAGTACCGAATATACTTTGGTTTTTTTTTTAATTTTGTTTTTGTTTTATGTACGGACGCCAGCACATCAAGTTATTACAATCTGTCAAATTTCTTTAATAGATTTTCAACTTTATCGCTAAAGCATTAAGCTTCAAGGTTGATTGGGAAAATTTGACAGTTTCGGGTAGCTTGACCTGCTGGCGTCTGTACCTACCGTAAATACATTCGTTTATAAATAAATGCTGGAAAACTAAATGCATTGCAGCATGCATTAAAAAATACATTTTCCAGTGTGTAATGTCAAGTAAGTATGTACAGTATATTTAATAACTTCCTGAATTAATGATAATGATTTTGAAGCGTATGTTAAATGTCTATTGTTTTTACTTAGTATCCAGAGTCTAAGCATTGTTTCACCCGCATAAGTTTCGATCCCGTTGGAATATCGGGATATAAAGTATCCTACGAGTATGTGTTATTCTGATGTATAAGCAAAGCTATATTACTGTAAAGTTTCATCAAAATCCGTTCTGTAGTTTTTGCGTGAAAGAGTAACAAACATCCATCCGTCCATTCTCACAAACTTTCGCGTTTATAATATTAGTAGGATAGTAGTGGGATTAAAGGACAGGGTACCTAAGTCATCAATAAACTGACAGGTTGCTAGCCTAGACTATAACAGAGATTACACTCATAATATTTCAAAATAGTCCTCCGTGTGTACGCGCCTTATCGCTGCTAATAATAATATATGATCAAACGAACTTACACAAGTGAAGTTCGATCGATATTATATGAGTACGTTTCATTCGAAGATATAATAACAACAATGTAGTAATTTTTATCCTACTGGCAACTTCGCACGGGTATAGAGTAATTCAGTTACTTTTTTTTTTTTCTATCTCCGGGTAGGCACTATGGCCGGAACGTCATTATTTTTAGAGATATTTTTAAAAATTTTCATGTTTGGGTATTGGGAGGGTGGGAGTTTATATCTTCGAATGAAACGTACTCATATAATATCGATCGAACTTCACTTGTGTAAGTTCGTTTGATCATATATTATATTTCGTCGTTTCATTCTTCAGATATAATAACAACAATGTAGATGTTCAGAGATGAAAATTTTGTGCAATAAAATAAACAGATTTACGAGAGGAAAAAAAAAGATCTTCTTTTATTTTCTGTAGATAATGAAACAAAGTTCTTAATGATTACACGTTAAAAAACAAAAAATATTACAACATATTTTTATAAGTAAATAATTTTAACAATATTCTGTTCTAACTTATCTACTTAAATTTGTTCTAACAAAATCACAACGTATTATTGTTTGTTCTGTAATACTGACCGAGCAAAGTGACCCTCGTCAACTACTTGGCGGTGGTAGTATTTTGCGAAGGTTTGAGAAGTACTGGTCCAGCCAGCTGCTTTCCTAATGGTATCTAACGAGAGCCCACTGGCGGACGCCGCCGAAGTGGCTGCGTGCCGCGTGCTGTGCGCGCTGAACGCAGACACGTCCACGCCGCTCGCACACAGCACCTGCTTGATCCATCTGCTGATGGTTTGTGCAGTTGCTGGCTTGTGCGGACGCTTATAAGTTAATATAAGACTGCTTGTCGCTTCAGGTCTTATATCTTTTGTGGCGAACATATAATCTTCTAAAATGGTGGCGGGGCAAATTGCTCTTTTTTCATTAAAATACGGTAATACGAGTACAGGTTGTTCGTGTCCAGCTGCGGACGTTTTGATGACATCAGAAATACCTATCTTAATACCAGATGGACATATCACAATGTTTTCTAATTTTATTAGAGAAAACGTCTGTACTCTATGCGCTGTACATAATGCTAGGAGAACCACAAGCTTCTTGGTGATTTTTTCAATTGACAACGCTCTGTTGGGAATCCATTCTGCCACAAAATTTAGAACTACTTGTGGATCCCAGGTACAAGTATACTTTGGAGTGGCAGGTCTTAGTTTATAAACCCCTTTTAGAAGCCTTTTGACTTGGTCGTTAGAAGTTACAATACTGCCTAACAGCAAGGAAAGAGCTGAGCGATGAGAATTCAGAGAGCCGTAAGTGGCACCATTGTTAAATAGTTTGGTTAAAAATAACATAACATCTGATGGTGAACCGGTGTAAGGGTTAACACGGTTTGCTTCACAGTACTGCCACCATAGTTTATAGGTACCGTTGTACTGGGACAGTGTATTCTGGGATAGTGAGGCCATCATTAAGTCGAGCGCTAGGCAAGGTGTTCCTCTGGACTCGAAGGCAGACCTGAGAGCACCGCTGCAGCCAGGGTAAACTGTTTCAAACTGAGTGGAGGAGTCCTGGAAGAGGACAAGGAAATATTTGGATCAGGCGTTAAGTATAAAATATCAGACTGACGTATTTTGTTAAGTATTGGAAACCAAGGCTGTGACGGCCAATAAGGGAAAATAAATATACCTCTTGCTTCGTCTTTAATAATTTTTTGTATGCATTTCAAAATCAAAGAACAGGGCGGAAATGCGTAGAAGTACCCTGCGTGTTTCCAATTTATTGTAAATGCATCTACTGTCATGGCGTCAGGGTCTGGTTTCCATGAGACATACGTTTTGCATTTTGAATTGGTGCGAGAAGCAAAGAGATCTATTGCTGGTTCGCCAAAAACTGCTAATACCTGCTGATATTCCGGATCAGACAGGTTCCATTCGATATCGGGGTTGATTTTTCTCGACTCTTGATCTGCTTCTATGTTGTCTTTTGTATTTATATAAGACGCGAACAGCCAAATATTTCGTTTCTCACACCACTGCCAAATAGTTTTAGTTAAGTTGGTTAAATGAGGGAATTGAATCCCTCCCATTTTATTTATGTAACTAATAGCAGTAGTGTTATCAACGCGTAGCAAAATATTGCAGTCATTGTACTTTGGGTCTCGAGCGAAGCATTTCAGACCAAGAAAGACAGCAAGCAACTCTAAATAATTTATATGAAAGTTGCGCTCGCTGTCTTTCCAACCACCATTGACACGTTCGTTGTTACAATATGCACCCCAACCTGTTTTAGAAGCGTCCGTAAAGATTTCTAAAACAAAATTCTGAGATTCGAGAGGATTTGATGTGAAATTAATATTTTTTATCCACCATTCTAAGTCGGGTAAGATTATAGCAGAAGGCCTAAATTTTGCTTCGTATGTTTGATATTTTTTTAGGGCTAAATACTTTTGTCTCTCTAGTTCTTTTGTATAGAGCCAGCCATATCTTACGGCTGGGCAAGCTGCAGTCAGAACCCCTAACAAGCGAGAAAATTCCCTAATAGTACAAATCGGCAAATATTGCAATTTGTACAATAATTTTACATATTTTTGTACAAATTGCAATATTTTTTGTCGCTTTTCCATCGGCAATGTTATTGACATGTCTATAGAGTTGTACATAAATCCTAGGAATTTGCAACATTGTTGTGGGTTCAGACTACTTTTGTCGAAGTTAACTACAAAACCTAAGCATTTCAATAATTTAATAGTTTCGGTTACATTTTTATGACACTCGTCGTAGGTGTCTCCTATACATAATAAATCGTCAAGATATATAACAGACTTAAATCCACGATGCCTTAAGTAACCGACAACTTCTTTCATGATTTTTGTGAAAGTTCGAGGTGCGGAGGATAGTCCGTAAGGCAAAGCGTTAAATTCATACGTGTGATTGCTTAATGTTTCGTCTTCAAATTGGAATCTTAAAAACTTGCGATGAGATCTAGCTACAGGGACCAGTAAGTATGATTCTTTAAGATCTATGGTTGCCATGAAGCCCTGCCTTGGTATCATTTTTGATGCAGTTCTATGGTCTTCCATCTTAAAATGCTCATTTGAAACGAACTTATTCAATTGCTTAAGGTTTAATATAAATCTATAGCCACCATTCGACTTTGGTGTCAAAAAAATGCTAGATATAAATTGATCAAATCTAGGTTTTCGTTCGACAATCGCGCCTAAATCTATTAAGTTATGAATAGCTTCTTTCATATCCCGTTTTTCCTTGACGGAAAAGGAATTTTGGGGCACAGTACTCTGTACAACTTTACCCGCAAAAGGTATGTGGTAACCATGATAAATCCAACTCAAAATAACAGTGTTCTTTGTAATGCCAAGCCAACAATCATAGTAAAATTGTAGTCTACCAGCATGTACCTGAGTTATTGCCTCGTGGGGGCACGCTTGTTGGAGCTCGCGGCTGCATTCGCTCGCACTGACGTAGTTGTCGACGCTGCAGGCGGCGCCCGGCGGTAAGGTTGGTGTGCTGGTGCCCGGTAAGTGGATGTCCGCCCCCCCCTTCTCGATGATGGGAAGCGAGGAGGCCCTGACCAGTTTCCCTGGTTCTGGTAACGAGCACTCGACGTCGAAGTATTGGATGTTAACAACGGCTTCGGAATAGTTACTTTTTTTATTTGCAGTCCTTGTTTTTCGATCGCCTTTGAGGCCTTGATTTTTTCCGGTAATTTACTTCCGAACAGGCTTTCATCTCTGTCTTGATCCTGTATTAAGGTTAAGAACGACTTGTCTAAACCTGGCGTCATAAGTTTTGTTCTTACCTGCGTCTCGGTATAGTGGAGATCAGTAAGTATTCGGCAGCTGTCTGACAAAATTTTAACAGCTTGTACCTTGTCATCACCGGTTAGCAGCAGGGGCATTGCCTTGTTGATGGCCGCTATGCCCAGGCCGAGTTGGTCCTGTTTGGTTTGCAGCTTTTTGTCTCTGTTTCTTACTAAATCAGTGACAGCAGCTGATATTTCCACGTTCAAAGTAGGTGCTTTGAGTAGCTTGCAATTGTTAGGAATCGTATATCCTTTGAGAAGCGTTTCCTTGGCTTCGCCTTGTATACCTTTCTTAAGAATTGGTAGCCAACGTTGAGCCAGCTTGTCGTGTATGTCCGGTCCGTAAACTGGAATATCGACTACAGCATCACCCAAAGCTTCTAGAAGCTGTGGGTCAAGTTCAGGCTCATTAATTACTCGTTCAGATTCTGGTGTCTGATCGGGTGATTTAGAACATGGGGGCACATCTGGTGGGGTTTCATCGACATCAATGTGTTCCTCTACGTTTAGCGTTCCGTTATCTGAAAAGATTATTTTTTTTGAGGGTAGGTGACAAAATAAAATTAAGACGATTCTAAGATCGTATGTTTTTTCTTTAGATATGAATATTTCGATGTTTAATCGTGGTATTCTATAGGGATCTTTGCCCCAGGGTCCAAAAGGTACCCTATTTTTGTGGTTTTGTGCCACATCAAAGCCTTTGTGTTAACCCGCAGTTGAACCTCCAGGCTGATTTTTCCTAGCGTCATGCTAACCCATCGTGATAACCCGCAGTTGATCCTCCAGGGAAGCTTATAGACGCTGAACACGTAAATAGGTCAATTCCATTTTTGAATTAACAATCTTATCACTTCACTTTGTAATGGAAAAATTTTACTCACCATGTGTTTTCTCGGAATCGGATGATGAAGAGTACACTATTAAGCGATTATGCCTTTTTTCCTTGCCTTGCTTTTTCAACTTTTTTATTTTTGCACTATAGTATTGTATTCTTTCGTCAGCACTACGTTTAGGCATTTTATTTTATTTAACTTTTAATTTTATTCCGGAGATCAACGTGCTTGTTGCCGCGCACGAAAAAATAATGACGTTCCGGCCATAGTGCCTACCCGGAGATAGAAAAAAAAAAAAGTAACTGAATTACTCTATACCCGTGCGAAGTTGCCAGTAGGATAAAAATTACTACATTGTTGTTATTATATCTGAAGAATGAAACGACGAAATATAATACTAGCGCAAGCTCTCCGAGTGAAGTGCCCGCGCCGGGGACTTGTCGATGTTTTCGCGAAACTATCGATATGCGAGATTAAAAATTTCATTGGTTGGTTGTGGAGGTCAGCGGGGTAAATGCGTAACACACTAACAGTAGCAATGGCTTTCAATTTGACAGTTCATTCATTGCGATAATTACGTTGATGAGCAGAAAAAAAATTCGAACATAATTATGAAGTAATGGATTGGCAATATGCTTCAAAATGATTCAGATTGTGATTGATAGTGTGTTAAGCAATTAGGGCGCAGCTAGACCGTCGCGTTATGATGTCTAGCTCCAAGGGTTGAGCTGAATACCAGCCGGTATTCAGCTCAACCCTTGGACCTAGAAAGTTGAAATTTTGCACAGAGGTTTCTTTTATGATGACGACAAGGAATAAGGCCGGATTTCTCTCGGCATAGAGAATATAGGCGGAAGAAAACGCTAGCTAAGTAGTCACTCAGAACCGCCTGAAGACGAGCGTCGTCACCGAGGCAGGCCTAAGAAATGCTGGCATGACGATTTGAAACAAAGAAAGAAAATGCATTTATTTGCGGCAAACATGACGCATAGAAAAGAATATAAACACACGAAAAAAAAATTACAAGTTCGGGGTAAACATTTGGTCTCGTCCATTTTTAAAAGAGTAACCGTGGAGCTTCTTGCCAGCTCTTCTCCATCGGTCGTTCAACCAATTGGAACCGTGCACCTAGCTACTGACGTTCTATAAGTGCCCGTGAAGGTTAATGTGAAAACAAATATTTTGATTTTGACAAAGAGTTGAAAAACATGGAGGAGACCTTGGCCCGGCAGGACAATATAGGTTAAAGGAAAAAAAGTCAAAAATAATCCTATATCGATATTTAACTTCACCCGCACAGCCCTATTCACCGTATCCATTTAGTTTGACAAGCATTCGGTTTCATATGGCCGTGCTGTGTGTGTGTGCACACAGGGTGTGCGTGTGTGTCAGGGCTGCGGATTATAATAATGAATGTTAATAACTTCTGTGCCATGTTACTGTTAGTGATGCTTAGCTGGATGTGTTTTATTGTTCAAGATTAGGATTTATTTGTTTTGGCCAGGATGTTCGTTTGATTTGTTTTTGCACCTATTGAAATATATTGCCAAATTAGGGTGCGTAGGTAGGTACCTATAAAACCAAAACAAACAATAATACTCAATACTCAAATCTTTATTGCATAGGTACCATATGTGTTACATAGATGGTATGACAAAGTAAAAGATCGATATGGACCCCGTCGGGCACAGATAAATTAGGAGGACTTAGCCCTAAAGTATCAATTCAAGCAATTATTGAGTGCACTAGTCACCCGCTGCCATTTTATCCGTGTTGTATATATAAAACATTGATCAGGCAGGGGCCATAGTTCTTGGTAACCAGCCCTCTTTAGCCACCCAAACCAATATATTTTGTTTCCATATCCTACAATAGTCCTACACCAACCGGGGGTTGTCCTTGGGTGCACTTACATTAGTCATTAGTCATTAGTCATTTATTCATGAACAATAAATTGTATCTGAAATTACATAGAAAATTAAAATTACAATTAAAATACATAGTGCATACAGGGAGAGAATCATCGGTTGGTATCACCTCATCGTTTAAAATTGTCTAAGGGGCCTCTGCGAGTTGGCCCCTGGTACGCCTTCCAAAGGTCCGGGACAGGGTCCCGAGAGACCTATGTCAAAGAATTAAATTGCAATAATAATATAACAAATAGGTACAGACGCCAGCACATCAAGCTACCCGAAACTGTCTTTCCCAATCAACCTTGAATCTAATACTTTAGCGATCAAGCTACTACAATCTGTCAAATTTCTTTAATAGATTTTCAAGTTTATCGCTAAAGCATTAAGGTTCAAGGTTGATTGGGAAAATTTGACAGTTTCGGGTAGATTGACGTGCTGGCGTGTGTACCTAAGATGATGAATTGATGATTGTGTCTTGTCTTTGGTCCCTGACTTCTAGTAATGGACAAAATTGTCAACCGTTTATTGTTTGAGTACGAGGCGTTTCGCTAATTTGTGCGTTTGTGTTTATTTTATAACTTTTTTGTAATGTTCGTTGTGTTTGTGCAAAATAAACAATTTTTCTTTTTTTTCTTTTGTTTTTTAGGCTAAGAGCAGAATATAAGTTCAGGAGCTAACACCATCGATATAATGTTGCTTAGTTTCAATCCGCACCGTAATTGCGTAACACACTATCAATCTCAATTTGAATCATTTTGAAGGATATTGCTAATCCATTGCTTCATATGTTCGAACAATTTGACTGCTCAACAACGTAAATAACGCAAAGAAATATAATTGGCTTTTACAATGTTTTCAAATTGCAGTAGGTATGGGAGGACAGCGTAGGCCTGTCACTTGATAATTGATAAAATTAAAAAATGGTCTACACATCTAAAGTCCAAGGCCTACGAAGTCCCCACATTTACAAAATATAAAATAATCTAACAAAAAGATAAATAAAATATAAAAACCTAGTTATTACGACAACCCTGAGTTTAAGACCAACAAATTACCTTTGTGTGTGTGGGCGTTGCGTAGCGACAAACACACACACACCCCCGCACATACACACACATCAATGAAAAGCGATAATTTTTATGGTTTAGTTACAAATTTTCAATATACGCTGAGTTTTGTCTTGCAATAGTTCAAGTGTATGTTAGGATGGTGTAAAATGCTGTTTGTCATAGGTTGCCATTTTTTACAATGATATATAAAGTCCTTCAGACCGAATTTCGGCCATGGTGAGCAATTTCAGCGGAGACTAGCTATTAGCGCGATATTCTAGTGCAGGCGTGTGCGCAGATACAGGTGCACTCCCTCTTGCCTCACTCTCATAGTCCGATGGGACGGCAACCCGATAGGCTTCGCCCGCGTGGATGTCGGAAATTTCATGGGTTTTAATTTTTTTTGCGCAGAAATGTTACTTATCAATTTTCTAAAATAAAATAAAATCAAATGATTCCTTAGTCCTTATATCATCAACTATCTGCCAGTGAAAATCCCGTCGAAATCGGTCTGGACAGACTGACTGACAAAAATATATAAATGTTTTTTTTTACTAAGTATCACATGCATTTAGTAAAAAGCTGTTATTTTGACATTACAAACGGATACTTCAATTTTATTTATTTATATAGATAGATATTATAGTAAATGCAGAATATTATCCTGTAAATGAATTCATATTCCAGCACAATGTGTTTATTTACCTAATCAATATACTAAACATGCTCTTGACAAACTCCCTGAGTCACCTTCCACGACACACACCCCTTTTAGGACAGAGGGTGGCCCTTTCTCCGCCGAGGATTCCGGAAGTGAGAATCAGATCAATAACCTTTTTTTTTTCCAGATCTATATGAATACAAATAAATAAAATTGAAATGTCTGTTTGTAATGTCAAAATAATAGCTTTTTACTAAATGCATATGAAAAAATTATTAAAAATAAAACATTTAAAAAAAAAATTGTTTTTCTGTCTGTTCCGCCACGCCACGCACGCGAGCGATGTCGCGGGCACAGCTAGTACATTAATAAATTGATAAGGACTGGAGATTTTTGCTGTCCGCATCAAATGTGCTGCCAAGTCCCACAAAATAACAGAGAACTAACCTATTTTTTTTAATTTAATTATTTTTTGGCCAAGGAATCTGCATTGCCATACAACGTGGCAATGCTGCCAGCCTTTTGGGCACTTTTTCTATTGACAGTGATGCGAACGAAATTTTTGGTGCCCTTTGATTTATTTCCCCTCTTTTTCATATACGTATTATTTTAGGACTGTTAGCTTTTTAAATTAACTACCTATGTAAATAAACTTGAAATTTATATTTAAAAAAATAATAACCTCAAAATTTAATCCCACGTGACTTTAACCACATTTTTCTACAATTGTACCTAATAGTAATTGTAGGTCTAAAGATGTTCAAAACATAACTCTAACTTACCTAGGTATCTATGTTTTTATTTTGCAAAAGATCAACAAACACACATATTATGAATAAGGTGAAGTGTTTTTACGAAGATTTTTTTGGTAAAATTCGTACAAAAAATATAATAATCTAAACAATGTAGTATATGTAAGGACATCTAGCTAGCGTAATAAAAAACGGGCTACGGCTGGCTGGGAAAGCGGCGTAAGTATGAAATATTAAAATTCTAGGTTTTAGTATCATTTTTAGCAAAGTTTTCAGACAATATCGGTAGAAGATAGTTTTAAAATTTTCAAAGATCAACAAGTTTGATTAAATATCTACATTATTTAAAATACGTATAATAATTACCCTATAAATTAAGCAAATGTATTAAATACACCAAATACATACAAGCGAAAGTAGATGGCATTTTGGAATAAATAATTAAATAACTTGAACAAGTTTCTCTCTATTAAGTAGATACAAAATATGATCTCAAAAGTCGCACCCAATTATAGTTTTTTTTTTAATAAACATAGCATCACGCCTGTAATCCCCAAAGGGTAAGGTAGAGGTACATCCACATTTCGCCAGTTCTGTTCAAGTCCCATGTAATAGGGGGCGAGCCTATTGCCATCAACCGTACACAAATCCAGACTTCAGCTACTGAGAAATTCCTAAGTAATTCCTAGTTAATATATAATAATCCTAAATAACACAACCCGACTTGGGAATCAAACCCAGGGCCTCATACTCAGCAGTAGCGCATGCGACCACTAGAACAACGACGCAGTATTTTTTTAAATAAAATACTCAAAAATTCACTTAACCAACTTTCCCAGCACACCGAAACACAACGACCCTAATTCGTGTGGTGTGGGTGTGTGTGTGTGTGTCCGGACGTCGCGGGGCGTGTGTGCGTGCGTGCGGACAGCGCCCTGTGTGTGTGCGCACTAATATAACCGTAGGGTTGCTCTGCGGAACAATTTATTATTTTGAGCGCAAGTTACTAGGGTGCAGAGTTAGTTCAGGTTTTGTTTGGGTGAGTTAAGCATGTATTTGATTACTTAGTATGGTTTTCAGTATATTTTTGACGCGAAAACGTCTTTTCGCTCGGTAAAACAAAGAAAGAAAATACATTTATTTCCGGCAAACATGACGCAACATATGTATTTTTAGACAATATACTACCTATCTGTAACCATACCTATGTTTAACAAAGTAAATGATGACCCGAAACTGTAAAATTTTCCCAATCAGCCTTGAACCTTAATTCTTTAGTATTGAAGTTGAAAATCGATTAAAGAAATTTGTCAGATTGTAGTAGCTTGACCTGCTGGCGTTTGTACATATAAAGAAAACACAAACAAAAAACAAACTTTTAAGAGTGAGATCAAAAAAACTAGTTTAAAAAAAATAAAAGCTACAGTTTATCCTGCAAATATTCAGATACACTGTAATATGCTTTATTCAAATTTAACAAAACACTTCTTAGTTTTTTTTAACATAATAGGCGATGATGTCTGTGTGATTTTTTTTTAATTAACCATTTATGTATAAATATATAAAAGGACAAGAAAAAAACAGAACAGACAAATAGATACAAAGGTGATGCTTATTTCATAAGAAATCTCTTACAGCATACTTGCGATAGGACAATAGATAGAGAGATGTAGACAGCGTGTGAAAGAGTAAGGGAGACAGAAAAAAATACATAAAATCATATACAATTCACTTAATAAAACTAATCAAATATATTTTTTATTACATTATTATTTTTCTAATTTTCTATCACACACCATACAAGCCTTCATGACTTGAACATAGTTTTAAAACCCTGTTTCCCAAAAAACTTTCAAAATCCACAACAAATGCTAGATAATAATAATAATAACATTTGTTGGCAACCCTGAACAGTTTAGTTTGCATTCCGCTCGCCGACACTCGCGCTACAATCAAGTACAATACCCGAGCAGGCGCTAGCGCAGGGTGGACGGACCCTTCACATGTTTTATTTTACAGGTGTAATCGGTAAATAGTTTTTAAGATTAAAATAGGTACGTACGATAATATCTAGATTTTGTAAAAGTGGTTTTAGGGCTGATTTTTCCAATGCCAGATAACTTTATCCGAGGAATAATTTTGAATTTTTGACAGTTCTTCCATACAAAAACAAAGACGTCAATTTTATTCCACGAATAAAAAATATATGTCGACTGTAAAATCAGCCCTTAATAGTCGTGAATATATTCATCACTTTTCTTAAAAATATACATAGTTACTAGTATTTCAGAAGACCAATTACCGTAATTAAAAACGTTCAAAATAAATCGCAGTCCCATCTCGGCGACAATCAATGTCAAAAACTTGTCAAAAATGTAGGGAAATTAGAGATATTTTTGACAGATTGAGACTGAGACCAGACTGTGAACGTTCTTAAAATTACGAGAATTACCCCTCTGGTAAAAATATTTTAATGTTTGCTTATTGGCAGTTGTGCATACTGTTTTGTGCCAGATTCATTCTAAGTAACAAATATTGGTTTTACAAACGATGTGAAATGGATACGTAATTATTAATTTTCGGTTAGAAAAATCAGGTTTTCGGTACAAATAAGCATTGGTTAGGGTTGCAAGCAAGTACAGTCATATCCAAAAATCTGACTATGAATGGTGGTCACCAACAAATCCTAGATGAAGACTGAGAGGTAAGTATAAAATAATAACATCACATCATGCCTGTAATCTCTCATCACATTACGCCAGGGGCCCAATTCTGTAAAATAACCAACTTGTCAATAGTGTGTCGGTAGTGTCTCAATAGAATAGTCATTGACATTTGGTATTCTACAAATTATTTATGTTCATTGACTTGCCACTGTAGTGCTATTGAAACGCCATAGTAAGACTATTGTAATAGTTGGTATTCTGGTCCACTATAATGTGTCAATGTCATCGTGATGGCCAAAGTTACGGTAGCAGTTATGTCTAAGCCCCATGTAATAGGGGGCGAGCCTACTGCCATCAACCGGGCACAAATTCAGAGAAATTCCTGATGGGAACACTACTGTCAGTAGCAATGGGTTTCATTTTATTGATTTATTTATTTATTTAATCTTGTTGCACAAAAAAAAGGTACAAAGGCGGACTTAATGCCTTAGGCATTCTCTACCAGTCAACCAAGGGTGGTGAAGAGATTAGATGGCAGGTGCTTTGGTTGAGAGGGACAATGATAAAAAAAAACTCTTAGAACTAGGTAAACAAATACATAAATAGGTTATATACATACACATACATACTATTACTATAATACAAACTTATAATATATATAAATATATATATATATATATATACAAAATCAAGGAAGAGAGATATTGAGATGACTCTCCGCTATTTGTTTTTTGACAGTTCAACAACATTCATTGCGTTATTTACGTTGTTGAGCAGACAAATCTTCGAACATATGAAGCAATGGATTAGCAATTTCCTTCAAAATGATTCAGATTGAGATAGTGTGTTACGCAATTAGGGTACAGTTTAATTTAACTATAATTTACAGAAGATAAATCTTGCAATTTTTCGTCTAAAAATACTTCATATAATATCATACCTATTGAGTAACGAAATATACTCCCAATTTATCTAACTAACATAACTACCAACAGTAAAACTAAACAATTTTAAAACTAATCCACATTTTTCCCACCTCACCCACTACATTCTTTCCCTGACACACACAGCCACACCTTCGCGCACAAACACACCCCCACATAAACTGACAGCTTATATATTATGTAAGCATTACGCACACACACAAGCCCACTCACACACACACATACATTAAAGTTTTTAATTTTAAAATCGTACTGCACGTTAAGTAGCCAAGTTGTTATAAAAATGAATGGAGTCATCATTTGTTTGTTTATTTTTGGTTATTGATGAGACAGAGGAGTTGTTAGGCGTTTGGCCGGCGATTGAAATGATGGGAGTTCGAATCTGATTTTGGTTAAAAAAAATGTGTTTTGGGGCAGTCGGGTAAAAAGTAGATTATTAAGGGCGGTAGATAGCCCGCGAAATTCAAATTTTCTTACAGGTTTTGCATTTTGCATGTCAGTAAAAACATTGAAAGATGTGAAAATCCAAGATGGCGGCTGAAAATGTCAAAATGACGAAGAATAATTTAGCTGCCATCTTGGATTTTTGTTTTGCACCCACTATTGGCTTCAGTACCCTCAAAACCACGAAAACTATCTCTCTATTTCTTTGTCTCTTTCTATCACATAATAATAAAAGTCGCATTGAGGTAACCCGACCAGCAGTGCGAGTCTGTAACCATCTCACCGTGAAAACTTAGGTGAAGTGAGCGTGGTGTGAGCTGTCATTCCAACTAATGCTAGGGATTGACACTACTGACAACTCACATCAAGCTCACTTCACTTAAGTTTTCACGGTGAGATTTTTACAGAATCGACCGTCTGTTTACTCCTAAAGCAAGCTACGTAAGAGAACTTCGTTCTAAAAAAAATTGCATGTTATTTCAAAGTTTTTTTTTTTTAATGAATTATGGTACTTCTATTCTTTCCATGTTCTCATGAAATCCATCACGATAAATATTACATACGCACATAATCATCGGGTATTTGTGTCAAATTCACATTTATCAGAACAACTCATATGAGGAATTCCGGGTACACTTCCCCCTCCTACTTACTATCTACCACCAAAGGAGTATCTCCCTGCAGGGTGTAACTTGTCGTGGTGCACTTGGAAGTCCCTGAACCGTCTCAAGACACAAGTGGGAAGATGTAACTCCAACCAACAGGATAATTACGTAACACACTATCAGTAGCAATGGCTTTCATTTTGACAGTTCGACAGCTGTCAAATTCTTGGACACCGGACAGTAGCGACATCTGAAGTGAGCAAGTGACAGTTTTTATCCCCATTTCACTTTTTTTTACCACAGATGTTTACCAACACCGCCCTGTCAACGTCATTTATGTAGCGTTGCTGTGTTCTGATTTGAAGGGTATGGATGTTGGTATAGTTACAGGCACATCAGATATTTCAGCTTGGTCTCCGATATCGCTGATGTCCACAGTGCCAGTTAATAGTGAAAGATTCTTAATCCTACGTAACGAGTTTCTGGCATATATAAACTACTTTGACTTTGATTTCTGACTTTGACTTTGACTTTTGACTAAGTATGTCTTTTGACTCTAACTGTTGACGTCATTACTATCAAGCGAGCTTGTCAAATACCAAAAATAGGTATATTTGAAAATATGATTTTTGGCATTTTCAATCTCATGAACCAAAGAAAAAACGCTCAAGATGTTAATTCCCGTAAGAAAATAGTACTTTTTTTCTGACTTAAATTTTTGGGTACAAAATGTTCGACACTTGAATGTCCTTTGAATTCGTTTATAATTATAACAGACAGACGGACAACACAATCTGCTTTAGTGTAGCGATGAGAATAAACTTGTATGTAGGGAGGCGCATAGGTAGATTTTGTACCAGTGTGGAGGTGGAATTATACGTTATATCAAGTTTTATGTATAGTTACGGTGGCAGGTAGTTCTGTAATATCGACGTTTCGGATTATGACCTGCAGTGCGATTCTGTAACCATTTCACGGTGAAAACTTAGGTGAAGTGAGCGTGGAGTGAGCTGTCATTCCAAATAACGCTAGAGATTGACACTACTGACAACTCACATCAAGCTCACTTCACTTGAGTTTTCACGGTGAAATTTTTACAGAATCGACCGGCTGCACTGCGATTCTGTAACCATCTCACCGTGAAAACTTAGGTGAAGTGAGCGTGGAGTGAGCTGTCATTCCAACTAATGCTAGGGATTGACACTACTGACAACTCACATCGAGCTCACTTCACTTGAGTTTTCACGGTGAAATTTTTACAGAATCGACCGGCTGCACTGCGATTCTGTAACCATCTCACGGTGAAAACTTAGGTGAAGTGAGCGTGGAGTGAGCTGTCATTCCAACTAATGCTAGGGATTGACACTACTGACAACTCACACCAAGCTCACTTCACTTGAGTTTTCACGGTGAAATTTTTACAGAATCGACCGGCTGTATTAACTTAGCATCGTCAATCATTGAAGGAATTCTGCTACGTACAGACGCCAGCACATCAAGCTACTACAATCTGTCAAATTTCTTTAATAGATTTTCAACTTTATTGCTAAACCATTAAGGTTCAAGGTTGATTGGGAAAATTTGACAGTTTGGGGTAGCTTGACCTGCTGGCATCTACAGGGTGGCCGGAACATTGACGTCCAAAAATAAAATTTAGGTCCCTCGTATCGTGGGGTATCCGAATCACCCCCATGTATGTTCCGCGACTTTTCATAGTTTTCGAGTTACGAATTTTTTTCTGATTTTTTGAGAATGATCGACCTGACCAATCTAAAAAATGGCTTTGTCGAGATTTTTTTTTGCAACTGAATCTTCGTGAGTAGTACTTTTATGCATAAAATAATCAGCTTCGTAACTGTGATGAAAGCTATGAAAAAGTTGGTCTAAAGTGAAAAAATTACGTTCGGTAAATTATGGCTTAGCATTTTAACTTTAAATAAAAAATTTAAACAGGAAACTTCATGGTTCCTAAGTAGGCTTCAAGAATGCGCCAGACTCTCAGCTTTCATAATCATAAAAAAATTAGCACTTTAGACCAACTTTTTCATAACTTTCATCGCAGTTACGAAGCTGATTATTTTATGCATAAAAGTACTACTCAGGAAGATTCAGTTGCAAAAAAAAAATCTCGACAAAGCCATTTTTTAGATTGGTCAGGTCGATCATTCTCAAAAAATCAGAAAAAAATTCGTAACTCGAAAACTATGAAAAGTCGCGGAACATACATGGGGGTGATTCGGATACCCCACGATACGAGGGACCTAAATTTTATTTTTGGACGTCAATGTTCCGGCCACCCTGTATACATAACCCTTGATGCCACAAGAGACCAAGAATTATAAAACTTATTAATTACCTATGTATAAACATTACCTAAGTATGTCACACGATGAAGTTAGAAAATGTTAACTTATAACTCTGACTGTCTTTAATATTTTTACTGCATTACATAACAGCCTATAATGTTCCCACTGCTGGGACACAGACCTCCACTCTTCGAGAGGGAGTGCGCTGTAATCCACCACGCGGGCCCTGTGCGGGTTGGTAGGTGTCACATGTCTTCGAATCCTCACGATGTTATTCTTCACCATTTTGAGAGCAGTGGCGATGAAATAATTTAAGTGGTGATGAGTAATTAAATAATTTACACAAAGTAAAGCGCCTGACGATTTGGACTCGTTCCTAAACGATTGGATGGAGAAGGCACAGCGCAAGGAAACGTGGAAGAATACGGGGGAGGCCTTTGCCCAGCAGTGGGACAATATAGGCTAACAGAAAAAAAAGCGCCTGCCTGGGTTCGAACCCATGACCTACAACTCGCTGTCGTTATCACTGAGCCACCACTGCTCTTAATTTTTTTATTATTGCGAGTTAAAAATTACCCCAGTTAATCGCCAACAAGTCTGGTTTCCGATGTACGTCGGCAACCTCACAAAACATAACATCTATTCTGCTGATAAAGTATTCACAACACTATTTATACTTGTATGTTGGTATTACGTTTGACGTCGGCTCACATGGAGGGAAACCAATCGATTTAAGAACTATTGTACTTGGTTAACAATCGTTTTTGGACCAATCATTTGAATAATCGTCTACAAGTGTCGTATGGGTCGATCGAAGGTTAAGCTACGCTTGTCGAGGTCGGTTCGTGGATGGGTGACTATGCATTACATGTCGAAACGCCTCCGTGCCTCGGAAAGCACGTTAAACCGTTGGTCCAGGCTGTCATTTCTAGATCTTTGACAATCGTTACTGGTAGTCAGATGCCCGATACTGACAACCAGTCTTACCAAGGGGTATGGAATTACCCAGTAACTGGGTTGTGGAGGTCAGATCTAGCAGTCACTCCATGTAAAATACTGGTATTCAGCTGCATCCGATTAAATTGGAAGCCGACCCCAACATAGTTCTGGCCAATAATCCATTTTGAAAGTTCAATAACAAAGTACATAGGTAGGTAAGTCTAAATAAATAATATTTTCTTATCAAAATAAAAACACTTTTTACTCCCTGGCCGTCATGTAAGCCGCTCCCAAGCGAGCGATATCCGAGTCTGTCAACATTTGATGGTCGGCTTCCAAGAATTTGTACCAAATCAATAAAAACTACCGAGACACGTGGCTTTCCTTTGATTTGATGGTTATTTTATTAGAATTTTATCATAGTACCTACCTACCGATAGATATAGGGAACAGTTTTGGGTAAATAAAAAAAAGTAGTTTGGTTAGGTAAAGGCAGTAGTTAGTAGGAAAATGTTATTACTTTCCCCTACTGTTACAACGAATCGGGTACCTATTTGATGATATTTTTATTCAAATTAATGAGGAAGCTTCGTCATAAAAATGCAATCGCATAAAAAATCTAACACTAGCAGCTGGGTGGCGTCGTGGTTCAGTTTATCTTGCTCTGAGGTCAAGGTTCTTCCTATGTAAGCAAATTACCAAAAAACAGGCCGAACGAAAAAAAATCGAATAATAACTTGTGATGAAATCTCTTACTTGTTGTCTATACTGCCATCTATGGTACAACTGGTTAAACTAGTTACATTCGTTTAAACTACTTTGCGGCTAGATGTCGCTACGAGGATGTAAACACTATTAAGTGACCAACTTACGATGTCTCAATCTCAATTTCATGTAAATCTTCTGTAATCTTTCAATTGTAGGACCATGTGTTTGTAGTGTTATAGGATTATAATATAGACGATTGATTAAAATTTCCTAAAATATTCTTGACTTTTCGTGGTCCAAAATAAATAAATTCAAAAAAACCTTATTTTTCCAAAATATAATCCTACTAAATTCAGAAGTCCTAGTGTGTTCTGAAACCATATTGATAATATATTTTTTTAACTGCAGGTCTTCATTTACTATAATATAAAATAAAACTTTTACAGAAAAACATAACGATCAATGGACTAATCTTATAAGTTATATTAATCCTCATCTTTCATTTTATTCCGTGCACATTTAACATGATAAGGCATTTGTTCCAGTCTTCAGAACGCAACCCAACGGCCTAATTTTAATTTGTCAAACTCATCCGGCCATTATTGAAAACTGAAAGTTGCAAATATATTTTTGCAATAAAACTAAAGAATAATTGAATACTGTAGTGCTAGTGTTAGATAAGTAATACGCTTTCGCGTGTGTTTACATAGTTGTCTAGTACACCGCCACCGTGGAGCCTCACATAACCGGTGAGTCTAATTGTTTGTTATTGTTGTGATTACCGATTTTTCCGAATAATCGTCGCATATTTTGTATTTTTCTCAACACATACATGGAAAAAATGGAAAACGTGTTTCTACAGTGAATTAGATATTTATTGCAAGTTTTAAAGGCTTCGGAGAGGATTTTTGGCGTATTTTTATCAAATGCGCAACTTGCATACGCCGAGCGAAAAATGTTTTCATTTTCGCTTAAAATTATGGTGTTCTAATGATTGTACATTGACCTTAAGTATATTATTTTGTTTAAAAAACTATATGTGTGTGTGTAAATATTTACCGGCACAAGAATGAGAATGTTAGAACTTTCTCTGCATCTGTTTGGCCCACATGTTACATCACAATAAAAATATAAATTATTCGTAAACAGACTTTAAAAGGACTGCTAAAACAATATTTGCGGCTTGTCAATTCAGTATTCGAAGGACCAAAATGAAAAGTTATGAAATACATTTTTAAATCTTAAGAAAACACAGATTATTTTAATTGCCCCTGACAATTTTTTGTAAAGTTACTACAGACCCGTAAAACAATAACAACTACAAGTGTAAGGTAAGGGTATAAAATAAATTCTATATCTATACTAATAATAAAGAGGGAGAGTTAGTTTGAACCTACCGGTCGGATTTGAAAAATTCTTTCTATCAAATATAGCTCAATTCTTGAGGCAGGCTGTATGCTACCTAACATCACTCTAGGACCCTTAGAAGCTGGGCAAAAACTAAAAAAGTCAGAAGAACGCCAAGTGAAAATGAGACCCACTCGGTTACCGCCAGAAATTAAGCAATTGAATGGAAATATGTTTAAAAATAAATTGAAAAAAATGTTAATTGATAATGTAGGTATTTTATAATCTCATTGAGTTTTTTGATAAAAAATAATATTTGTATGTACCTAATGTCTTAAAATACTATTGCATGTCCAACTTAGGTAGACTTGAAACTAAAATGCATTACATTTTAGTTTCAAAAGTCTACCTAAGTCTATTAATAAGAACGAAGTCTATGAATAAGTTTATTAATAAGAACTTAATGTACACAGTTATGCAATAAATATATCTTTATTGGTGGTTCAATTGTTACGAAAAAATGTTCCTTTAATGAAATAACGATGATTCGTGTTATCTTCCAGTGGACATGTGCACGCCGGAGGCGTGGCGCGGCGGGGTGGCGCGCTCGCCGTCGCACGAGTCGGTCACGACTGACCTGTCGCTGTTCAGCGTGTCATCGGCCGCCTCCGACGCCAGGGTGCTAAGGCTGCTGGCTTGCAAGGTATACAGAAATAGTGTATATATGTCGCAGCCATCTGGTTTAATTAGCCGTTTAGTTAACTGCCTAGCCTTTTAACTAAACGGCGGCCGCTCAACTAACGGCCTGAATGTTATTCAATAAATTATAATTTGGGTAGGAACTGTAACCAATCACGTGCGAGCCGAATTGATCTGGTTTAATTAGCCGTTTAGTTAACTGCCTAGCCTTTTAACTAAACGGCGGCCGTTCAACTAACGGCCTGAATTTTATTCAATAAATTATAGTTTAGGTTGGAACTGTAACCAATTACGTGCGAGCCGAATTGATCTGGTTTAATTAGCCGTTTAGTTAACTGCCTAGCCTTTTAACTAAACGGCGGCCGTTCAACTAACGGCCTGAGTGTTATTCAATAAATTATAGTTTAGGGTGGAACTGTAACCAATCACGTGCGAGCCGAATTGGTCGCAGTAACTAAGCCAGGACACCCCGACCGAATGGGTTAGGTTAGAACTGTGATCAACCGCGTGCGAGCCGAGAGAGCGAAGCGAGGCAAGCACTACTTGGAGGAGTGGTTGGCTTGAGGAGTGGCTGGAGAGGCGCCACGGCGCCCTCACCTTCCGCCTGACGCAGGTCCTCACCGGACACGGTTGTTTCGGGAGGTTCCTGTTCAGGATAAGGCGGGAGGAAACGCCAGGGTGTCACCACTGTGTGGATCGCCCGGAGGACACGGTGGAGCATACGGTGGAGGTCTGCCCGACTTGGGCGGAGCACCGCCGCGTCCTCGTGGCGGCGATCGGCGGCGGCGATCTCTCGCGTCCGGCCCTGGTCCAGGCCATGGTACGGAGCGAGAGTGCATGGGAAGCCGTCACCTCCTTCTGCGAAGCAGTAATGCTCGCAAAGGAGGAGGCGGAACGCGTGAGGGAGACGCAATCTCTGCGCCCTCACGCCCCTAGTCGCCGCAGGAGACGCCTTGGACGTCGGGAGTCACCAGCCGACTCCCGGCCACCGTAGTCGCGGGCTTGCGGGCGGCGAGCTATGGGCAGCTCGCCGCCCGGCAAGGACCAGGCCCGAGTCGACGGCGCGTTGTGTTCCACGCGCGCCTCAAAGAGATGTCAGCACGAAGTGACGGGGTCCGTTAAGGCCGATGCCTGCCAGGGCCGCGGGTTGTTCGAAAGAGATACCGTGGTCCCTGGCATAGGCAACTGAAGGAACACGGGTGAGTTTTGTCAGTAAAAGTCTGACACGCCCTCCTGCTCCGCCCAGAGCGGGAGAAGTCATATGATGAATTCCCACCCAGAAAAAAAAAAAAAAAAAGCACTACTTTCAAAGGCCAGGCGGTTGACTAAACGGCTAATTTAACCAGTTCGCTGCGACATACAATACAGGGTGGCAGGGACATCGGCGCACAAAGTGAAACCATGGGTTCAGCACATGATTCTAGACCCCTTAGGGTAGGGTTTTTTCATTGGTTACCAAAACAGCTGTGTCATAGAAACGTGCACTTACGCAGTCAAAATACAGGGTGGCAGGGACATCGACGCACAAACGTCGTGGAAAGGTTACACCAGATGCCATAAATAAAATTACGAAAGTCATTCATCTCGGAAATGACCGGTTAAACAAATTGTCATTTTTGAGTGCGCAATGTATTGCAAACAACGCGATCAAAACGCTCCGCGGATGGCGCGCGCGCGCTACCTACCGCGATACCGCGCGCTGCCCTTTCGAGTGTTATTTACATTGCTGTTTTAAGTGAAAAAAGTGAATTTACTATTTTTTAATTAAAAATCTCATTGGGTTAGATAGAAATAATGATTTTATACAGTTTACAGTAAAAAAAATTGCTGAAAAAAACGTAAAAATTAAGAAAAAGCCGACGAAAAATTTCAACACAGGGGGGTCCAGAATCATAGTAAGCGGTTGCGCGTCGAGGTCCCTGCCACCCTGTATAGTTGCTCGTTTTACAGCACCTAAGTATTATATAGTAATCCGTTTTTTTTTGTTTTGGTTTTGTATTATTGTAATTATCCGTTTTTTTTATACCTTTTAACTTCTTCTTCGTTTTTTATACGCCTACGGCTCAAGAAGTTTTAAGGTTCATATAGAATTATAGATAAATCATACAGGCTTATGAATAATTTCGGGAGCGCGCCTGATTCATCTGTTGGTTGGTTTCCAGGCAGGTCAGGGGCCCGACCCATCGCTGCGAGTGGCCAGTCCCAACCCAGACAGCAAAGCTTTAAAGTGAGTGTTTTATTTATTTAAAACGGTATAGAAAAACATTGTAAGGAAACCAACATGTCCTAGAACCAAAAATTCGACGTGGTGGATTACGGCCCACTCCCTCTCATAGAGAGGAGGCCTGTGTCCCAGCAGACAGAACGTTATAGGCTGACTAGCACTTTGCTGAAGACTTTAGTGTCAAATAATTTTAAACTTTATCTTCATTACTGAATTACATAATATCATTGGCGAGACCCCTTGGGACGCCCCCCAGTTAGATGGACCGAAGACTTTAAGAATCTGGGACAGGCAGATGCGGAAAGCGGAGAACAGGGTGTTGTGGCGCTGCCTGGGAGAGGCCTGTGTCCAGCAGTGGACTGCGATAGGCTGAGTTGACTGGAGAGACCCGAAAGAGGCGCGCGGCCTAGCGACCACATGCAGCGGCGGCGTGCGACTGCACGCATTAGCGCAAGATCGCGGCCGCGCTCAGCCTGGCTTTCTCTTGACACTTGGTACACCACTTGCCGAGCTCGTCTTCAGTCAGAGCCTTAAACCCGTATGTGTGGTTACAGAAGACCATCCTCCTCCCTGCCGCTGCAGTCGACGGACAACTGCCGCGAGCTGCTGGCGGGCTGCGCGGCGCTGTGCGCGCAGCTGGGCCTGCGCCGCTCCTTCAGCGCGGCCGACGTGGCGCACTGTCGCGACTCGTGCCAGCCGCTGCGGAGGTACGTAGCTATGTGTGTGCACTCTGCACGCGTCGCGAATGCCGCGAGCTGCTGGCGGGCTGCGCGGCAGTCCTGGTGTAGTCCTGAACACCACATTCCTTACGTTTTTTTTGCAATTTGCAGGTGTGCACCCTAATTGCGTAAAACACTCTCAATCTCAATCTGAATTATTTTGAAGGATATTGCTAATCCATTGCTTCATATGTTGGAAAAATGTGTCTGCTCAACAACGTAAATAACGCAATGAATGTTGTTACTGATAGTGTGTTACGTAATTACCCTGCTGTTTCATGTTATATGTCGAACAAAATAGGATTCGTGAGCGTAATATTGGTACAACAAAGCTTGCTTGTTTGGCTGCAGCTCGTCATATTTTCTTAAAATACAGTATTTTTATCTCACGTTACGACGCGTGCTTTACTTGTGGTAACGAAATGTACAAACAGTGCGTGATTGTGTGGTAATGTGTGCGTGGAGACGAGTAGCGTCAGCACATAACACACACACTTCCAACTTCGTCATTGTCTCGGACGGTACCGAGAGCTCCTGCATACACACACATTCACAGCGTGTTTGTACACTTGGTAACCACAAGCAAAGCGCGCGTCGCTACGTGGGATAAAAATACTACACCACCTAAGTACACATTGTGGAATTCAATAATTGATTTATTAAAACTATATTCATATTTATTTACTTCATGTAATTAATTTCAGTGCGACTTCGGAAGTTGGTTTATGCGCGGCTTTGGAAGCCCTAACTCTAAGCGCAGCTTCGCGGTCCTGCAGCACTTGGGTTGCTGGTAAGTGGAACACGTCATCTTATCATGGCCATTTTTTTTTTTTGTTTAGCCTATTCTGTCCCACTGCTGGGCAAAGGCCTCCCTCCCTCAAATCCTTCCAGGAACTCCTTTCCCGCGCCACCTCGAACCAGCCCTCGCGGTACGCGTTATGGGAAATAAATAAATGCACGTCAAAAAAAAAATCCCTTCTAATGATGTACACTTTTTATAATAATTGATCCTCGTTTTAACTTTTTGACCTTTTTCAAAGGTGGTCGCATTAACTAAGCTAGGGCACCTCGACCAAACGGTTTAGGCTGAGTTAGAACCGTGACCGGGAAAGGCGCTTTTCGTATTTCAAGTGCTACTATAGAGTCGAGTGACGACTCCTGGCCACCGTAGGCGCGGGCCTGCGGGCGGAGAGCAATGGGTAGCTCACCGTCCGATCAGGACCAGGCCCGTGCCGGACGGCGCGTAAGTGTTCCACGCGCGCCTCAAAGAGATGTCAGCATAACGAGGGGCCCCTCAGGGCCGAAGCCTGCCGGGTCAGCGGGATTGTCCGAAAGGGTTACCGCTACCCCGGAACATAAAGGGCGAAGGAAGGAACATGGGTGGGTTTTAGTCAGTAAGAGTCTGACACTCCCTTCCGCTCCACCCAGAGCGGGAGGGGTCAAAAAAAAAAAAAAAAGAGTGCTACTATAGACTTTACGCACGGTTACGCCTCTATTATTTGAATTGTTTGTTCTGCTTAATAATAATTTTAATTTCACTGACGGACAACGCACAGCCTAAACCGCTGGCTCTAGAACCTTGAAATTTTCCTTATACAGGATTATTGGTAAAACATAACAACCTCTCGACTTTTGTTCTATGACTTTTAATTATTCATCAGATTTAAATTCATCAGACTTTCATACAAAAATAAAAATATTTCAATTCATCGAATTGAAGTATGTCTTCAATTTTCTGTTAAAAACTATACGCGAAGCAAATGAAAGCCCTAGTTAGGTAAACAAACTGCCGTGTCTAGTACAAAATTCAGTGGAGGGGAGCGGGGGTTAGATAGAACGAAATCTTAAAGGTTTGTTTTTGGTAAATGTTTTGTAAAAAGTCATAGAACAAAAGTTGTTCTTTATGATGTTAGTAATCCAGTCCTGGAAGGTTGTTACTGTTTTACCAATAACCCTGTATACCGAAAGTAACCACTAGGGACGGATTTTTGAAAATTCATCCCCGAAAGGGGTTAAATAAGAGATGAAAGTAACTACTGCAGCTCTACCCACTATATATGATTGCAGTGGGCGGGTCTCAGCTGCCGTCTCCCCAGCGCTCGCAGCCCGCACAGCCGACGCAAAGACCGCTACCCGCCGACAATAAGAAGGTATGTATCGTATGCAGTACTTTGTTATAACGTCTAACAATATATACAGGATGTAACAAAACACATCACATAGCCCTCAAATACGCGTTCTGTGCAACAAACTAAGTAACATTGCGTAAAAATAAATGCTAGGAAACGACTATTATTTTTGGTGTGAAAATTTACTTTCTATAAATTATTTCACCATCACTGCTCTCAAAACAGTGAAGGAAAACATCGTGAGGAAAGCGGCATGTCCTAGAAGCAAAAATTCGAAGACATGTGACATCTATCAACCCGCACTGTGCCCGTGTGGTAGATTATAGCCCACTCCCTCTCGAAGAGAAGAGGCCTTGTCCCAGCACTGGGAACAATATAGGCTGGTTATGTGAAAATTTGCGGTTTGCGCAATGAAACGCACGCGAAACATTGTCCTTATGGTGCATGCAACGGTACAGGGGTCGTGGGGGTGTTTAAGTTGTGTTATAATATTAAAAATTGGTTTTCGTAAATTAACGTCAGAAATTTTGACCTTCAATATCTCCGTAACCAGAAGGTTCCCAAGTATGGTCCCGTACAAAAAAAATATTACAGTGACGGGGAGTACAAGTGACTCTCCGCTTCGTTAAATTCTTTTTACACCCGTTATGTATATATTATATGGGCCTGTGGCTAAGTAATAACAGCCGTACAGGTCGATCGAACAGGTTAAGCTACGCTTACCGTGGTTGGTCTGTGGATGGGTGACCATCTTTACATACCGAGACCCCTCCGTGTCTCGGAAAGCACGTTAAGCCGTTGACTCCGGCTGTCATTCGTGGATCTTTTGCAGTCGTTACTGGTCGTCAGAAGCCCGTAAGTCTGACAACCAGTCTTACCAAGGGTATTACCCAGTAACTGGGTTGTGGAGGTCAGATAGGCAGTCGCTCTATGTAAAATACTGGTATTCAGCGGCATCCGGTTAGACATAGTTGGGAAAAGGCTAGGCAGGTGAGATGATGATGTTTATCATATAATAAAATAGTAACGAACCCTGTATACCAAACGTTTTAATTCCTCTGACACTGTTCGCAGGTCAGACAGAGCTACATCAAGCGTCGACTGCTCACCACGTACAGAGCGCTGGAGAGAATGTCGCAGTCGGACTTCAACCTCGACAGGCTAGAGGTAAGACGACATTTTAGATACTACCGAACTTTCAGGTACTTTTTAACCGACTTCAAAAAAAGGAAGAGGTTACCAATACGGTTGTTTTGTTTTTAAGTGTTTGTTACCTCAGAATTCATTTATAAGCCGATTTGCAAAATTATTTTTTAATCGAATGGATATACTTCACATTGGTCCCATAGAAATTTCATCAAAATCGGTTCAGTACTTTGGCTTTTAAACCAAAATTTAAGGAGATTTTGGTGTGGATTAAGTAGAACTTAAAAGTGAAAAATAAAAACCTTTTTTATAAAAAAACTTCCGACTTCCAAAAATGACACTAGAAAGTGAAAAATAACTTTAATTTCGTAAGTCGAAGTCAAACAACGAACCCAACGACACCGACTTCCGAAATTAAAGTTATTTTTCACTTTGTAGTGTCTTTTTTGGAAGTCGGTAGTTTTTTTTTTTATAAAAAAGTTTTTAAAGTTCCCTATCCATTTGCATAAAATTGTAAGACATAATATAACTTTGCATACTCTTGTTTATCCTAATTATATTTACGCATAATTTTTTTAAGCACATTTTCTCTAATCATAATAATGTTTAAGCGTATCATAAATTACATTTATTCATTCATAACATTCTAAGGCACACATTTATTTACGCATTATGATATTAAAACATATTTTTATAGGCATAACAAATACGCATAATACTCCTAAAATGTTAGACAACAATACACATTTTTATACAATATTGTTCTAATGAAATTTGTTGGCACTTTACATTGTAGGTAGAACAATTTTTTTTTAATATGGTCTGTCAATTTGACGCCTAGAATACTGTGCTCCATTGCACGTTGGCAAACCCTGAGTTTGGACTTTTGAATGTTTGTCAAAGATCAAGTCTGGGATCCATAGGTCAGAATGGGAAGGATGCACATGTCCATGATTTTTGATACACTATTATGAGGTATGAGGAACAGGGTGTAAAGTTCACTCATCCTCCATAGAAAAGGGAGGATCCTCCTACCAGACGGGTGTTGTGACTGGCGGGCAATTGCCCAAAGTTTGATTTTGGGAAATTGTATCTATGCTAATTGCGCGGTAAACTCTGCTTGCGAGATGCAGGATTTGCGTGACGTCAGTATGACGCGTTGTTCGCATGTGGCGTTGTAGAAACCGCTACAACTACATCACATAAATTGTTAATTATTCCTTTTAATTTGTATGCCTTAATAGTTAATACTATTGAGCTAATAGTTATTATACCAAAGTATCATCATCATCATTGTCCTGCCCTTACCCCAATTTATCAGTGGTCAGCGCAACATGTCTTTTTCTTCCATACTTCTCTATTAGTCGTCATCTCGGTAGTCACCCCCTTTCCAACTATATCAAAATTCATACAACCCTTCCATCGTTTCTTTGGTCTTCCCCTACTTTTATAGCCATCCTGTATTCATACTCAAAACTCCCCTCGTGACGTTTTCCTCATTCCTCCGCATCACATGTCCATACCATGACAACCGATGTCCACACAACGTTTCAGTGACTGGTGCCACTTGCAGTTTTCGTTTTATGTACTCATTTCTTATTATATCCGTTCTTGTAACACCGCACATACCTCTTAGCATTCTCAGTTATGCCAAAGTATATTAGGAAAAAAAACATTATGCGAAAAGAAGGGATCTCTACTTTTAGACGGGTATTATATCCCCGCCGCGAAACCATAGCAGCGAAATCGCACTAGTTCCGCCATCACTTGTCCGTTGTACGACAAGCGAAACTGTACCCTGCCCGTTAAGTTAACCGTTTTTTGACAGCTTTCTTAGAACGTAACTATTCCAGATTAGGTAAAAGTTAACTTTAAAATGCGTAATAAAATAAATGTATAAACTGCCTTATCTTATTTATGGCTTCTTACACACATTATGATACCGCACGTGTATCAACCAATGTATTGTGTGTTGCTGCAATCACTAGTTCCATCCGTCAAAAAACGGTTTAGCTAATGGACAAGGTATACCTGTTCTAACGCACAGATTTGATTATCATTCTATGTCGCGTTTGTTAAAAACATGCGAATGGTTTGCGCAGGCGGCCGCGGCTCGCGCGCCCGGCCGCGCGCCGCGCACGCTGGCCGTGCCGCCGCGCCCGCCGGCGCGCTTCGTGCACCCCGGTATGTACAGCTGGTATTTATTCAACCGCGTGCATGTTACCGCGCCACATGTGTGTGCGCACGACGAATTAGGACAGCGAACAACGTTCTAGACGCCTGCGCGACAAGATGCGAGCACCACATGCGCGCAATCTTCAGATTTTCACATACTTTATAAAAGAGGACGCCAGTGGACGCAAGCCCTTAGACATTCTCTACTAGTCAACCAAGGGTAGTCAAGAGGGTTGAATATGACACGTCAATTAAAAATTCGTATGAAAAAAATCCTACGTCAAATTGCATTTTACTACCTCACAGCAGATCTGGAAATTAGAGTTTCTCCTCAGGGATAAAGGTGTCTTTTTCTTAGTTGAGCTGGAATCCGTCACTCCTCTTAAGATTCTAGTCTCAACTCCCTCGTTTCGATCAGTAGTTGACTCAAAACGCCCTCAACGCGCTCGGGAGCACTAGAATCCTCCTTCACTCTCGAGATTCAATATAGAGCCCGTGACAGAAGACAATACTTTATCCCCTCGGTGAATAATATTCTACTAGTATTGTGATGAAGTAATTTGCTAGTTTCAGAATCTTTATTTAAGCTTGGCATGTAACTGTTTTTTGTCCCTAACAAATAAAATAAAATAAAATAAAAATGACACGACTACTGTTGCAGAAGCCGCGCACCTCGCGCTCACGGCCGCGGACCTGGAGCGCGAGCGCGGCCGGCCGCTGTCCAAGTACGAGCGCAACATGATGATCTTCAACTGGCTGCACACGCTGGACGATGCCGCGCCCTTCTAGACCACAGCACCACACGCAGCGGGCCGCCTCCGGCTACAGGCTGGATTTCTAACGCAGTTCTGACGTCAGAATACGGTTTGCAATTACTCAAAAAGTTAAGAAGAGTCTTAAGAACGATTTCCTGTACAGTATTTTTATCTCACGCGCTTTACTTGTGGTAGACAAGTGTGCATACACGCTGTGAATGTGTGTGTGAGCGCAGGAGCTTTTGGTACTGTCAGAGACAATGCCGAAGTCGGAAGTGTTTGTGTGTGTTATGTGCTGACGCTACTCGTCTTCACGTAAACACTCACCGCGTATTTTTACACTTGGTTACCACAAGTGCACGTGAGATAAAAAATACTATAGCTACAACGGTTAAGGTACCTGCTCTTACTGCTTCGTCTCAAAAATCCATCCTGTATAGGAGTCAGCTTCTAATCTAACCGATGCAGCTATACCAGTATGTTACATGGAGCGACTCTTCAAAAATCACTTACACACACATTTAAAGTATTCTTTGTATGTACGCAATACACAGATGGGTTGCCATCATTGCTCCCTCAGTCAGACTACACAATAATATGGAATTGTAAAATAATTGCATAAAATACTAATTTGGTGTATTGACAATGAACTCTAAGTATAGAGGGCGCGCAAGTTTAGTTTAGACGACTCTACCTTGCCGTGAATATGTCGCGTGGAGTAATAGGAAGAAAAAAGAGGGGAAGTGAAAACTTACGACTGGAGCCCAGTATACGTATACGCGATTCAGTGTCACCGACTGACTGGAGCCGAGTATACCCGATTCAGCGTCACCTACCCGAGCGTGACGGTTCAGTTTCGTTCACTGTTCGCCTATATGAGTTTTCACGTCAAAGGTTCGTCTTGTAGAGCGCCGTCTCTCTCACACCTGTGTGATTGTCTCTCTCTAACGCTCGATGTGACATGTTCAGGGGGTCTACTACGAAGTGCAAAGTGCTAATGATCAGATCGGACCGACACATGACCGAACCGAATATTAAGAAAGAAAAAAAAAAAGTATTGCGACTCGTACAGGATTATAAACTAAACTAAACACAGTAAAAAATAAAAATCGAACAAATTATATTTAAAAAAAAAAGTAATAAAAGTATTATTCAAAAATGCGAAAAAAGGGTCGGTTCGGCTCAGTTGGGTCGGGACCATAGTCAATATTCGAAAGAGTGTAGGAGTGTAGGATCGGGACCGACCGAAACAAATAGTAACTTTGTAGCAGAAAACAGCCGAACATTCGGCCGATACCACTTCGGAGTAGACCCCCAGGCTTGAGTACAGTCTAAGATATATATAAGAGGTATATGACGCTAGCTGTGTAATGTCGAAGTATATATTGATAGCGGTGTGCTAGTCACAAGTTAACTTTAGCAGCGGTATGTTCACCAGTGTCCAGTGCACAGGGTCGAATGAAATTAGCTAGCGAAACTCTGCTGACGTGATACCCATCACGTCTATCATCGATATCTAAACATGATAAGACAAAAAAGGAATTATTTTGGTGATTTTTTTGTGGGGTCATCGACCGCGGTTTGTATTTTCACTTAAATATAAGTTTTTTTTTGTGTAAACTTTACAAACCTTATTGGTTTCGAAATCTTAACATGTCTTACGCAGAGGACATAGAGCGATCTGCGTGTCCAATATAATAACGCGTTTAGGATACTGTTGGGGTTGTCGTGGCGTTGTAGTGCGTTCACAATGTTTGCGGAGGCGCGCACAGACGATTTTTACGCCATAATAAGAAAAAGGACCGCCTCCATAGTTAAGTTCGTCGTTGACCCCTAAAAAAAACATCAAGTCTTTTTAATTTTATCTTGTTTAGATATCAACACCCATCACGTCTGCGGAGTTTCGCTAGCTAATTAAATTTGACCCTGTATACTGAAATATTGTAATTAAGAAGTTTAAGTAATAGTTTTACCGCTAATAGTGGCTGCGGTATCACACACAGGTATATTTATTCCATAGCGGTATTATTGAGATGGGTGGGCAAAAGGTACATAAAACAGTATTTAAAGAATCTAGGCAAGGGCAAGTCAATAAGTCCGTGACTTTTTTAATGAAACACAGGTTTTTGGATATTTTATTTTTTTATTTTTCAACGTACTCTCCTTTGAGCTCTATACGCTTTGTCCAACGTTTCTCTAATTTTTTTTATCCCATCCAAAAAATAAGATTGTCGGGGTCATCAAAATAGGTATTTGTTTGTGAGATGATTTCATCATTGGAGTCAAATCTCTTTCCACCAAGCCATTTCTTCAAGTTTGGGAACAAGAAATAGTCACTCGGGGCTAAATCCGGAGAATAGGGCGGATGAGGGAGCAATTCGTAGCCCAATTCATGAATTTTGACATGGAATCTGCACATGCGTGCACCCTTGCATTGTCGTGGTGGAAAAGAACTTTCTTCTTGGCCAAATGCGGTCGGTTTTTTTATTAAATTCGCATTAAATTGACCCAATAAGTTTGCATAATATTCACCATTGATTGTTTTACCCTTTTGAAGGTAGTCAATATGGATAATACCGCGTGCATCCCAAAAAACGGTCGCCATGACTTTATTGGCTGACAAACCCACCTTGGCCTTCTTTGGCGCCGATTCACCCCGAGAAACCCACTGTTTTGAAACGGCGCAAAAGCTCGTCCATATTGCGGTTGAACAACGCCAAACACTCTTGCGAAGTTGTCACACGATTGCGTTTGTGGTCGATTGTGAGCAACCGCGGCACCCATCTTGCGGAAAGCTTTCTCATACCCAAGTGATCATTTAAAATTGTAACCACTGAGCCATGTGAGATGCCTATGGCTTCCACAATCTCTCTCACTTTCAATCTCCGATCGGCCAACATCATATCGTGAATTTTTTCAATTGTTTCGGGTGTAGAGACTTCAACTGGGCGTCCAGAACGTTCGGCATCTTCCGTTCTTGTACGGCCACAACGAAATTCTGTGAACCACTTCTTTACCGTTGAAATTGATGGTGCAGAGTCCCCATAATATTTATCAAGCTTAGCCTTGGTATGAGTGATGTTTTTTTTCTTCAAAAAACATTGCTTAATGAGCACATGAAATTCACTGTTTTCCATTTTCTTCTCAAAATACGCGGCAGTCTGCTATCAATGGCTGTCAAAGACAAACCTAAAGACGCAGCTTGTTCAAATTTTGACAGAAGCCAACTGATAGTTGCCTGTTGACAGGAGCAGTGTTGCCCTTTCAGTTAAAAGACAAAAAATTAAAAAGTCACGGACTTATTGACCCGCCCTCATATCATTGAAAATGAAATTAACTCCGACTCCGCCTGCCCCTCGCTGCCCCCCCTAGCGCCGCCCTACGGAGCTCCGCACCCCACGGGGGGGCGCAGGGTGTAGTCGCGCGGGTTTTAAGTTTTTTAACCCCTGGCTGGAGGATTTAATTTATTGAGGCATCCACAGGCAAGCCCGGTTAAGCAGACAACCACCTCATAGGTTGAACTGAGACATGCAATTCCCAAAAAAAAAAAATTGAAAATGAAATAACTTAATTTATACATATATAGAATCGAAACTCCCGCGCAGTGTCGGGCACTCGGGGCGTATGATACGCAGAGTTTCGATTTTATACAAAGCAATATTTTATTTTCTATGACGATTCCCACATAAAAAATCTAAACCTAAAGAAATAATAAAAGGTCAAGTTATATTAGCTAGGACACTCCACAGATGTGTTGGTGTCGATATCTCAACATAAACTCAAACTCAATTTATTTCAAATACTTAAACCAATAATTACAGACACTTTTGAATTGTCAAGGGTCGGTCAGTCAGAAAGATGAAGTTAGTCGCCCATTCCAAAGCGTAGTACCTAAAGAAATTGGATGCCGCCGCACCGCTGGTACAGTAACGTTATCTCACGAAGCGACGCGTGCTTTACTTGTGGTTACCAAGTGGTTACACGATGTGAATGTGAGTTTAAGCGCAGGAGCTCTCGGTACCGTCCGAGATAATGGCGAAGTCGGAAGTGTGCGTGCGTTATGTGCTGACGCTACTAGTCTTCACGTACACATTCACAGCGTGTTTGTACACTTGGTTACCACAAATAAAGCGCGCCTCGCTTCTTGAGATAAAAATACTATAGTGTAGTTACTTTTATTGCATATTTTAGTGTTCAGATATCGGTGCCCATCACGCCGGCGGAGTTTCGCTAGCGGATCTAATTTGTCCTCGTATAAGAAAAAGACAATTGCTTACACACACTAGAATAAAACTAAATTGTAAATGTCATTAAAACACAAATCAAGTACACTTCCATAAAAATATAGATTTAGAACAAAAATATCTGAATGTTCACGAGTTCTATCTAATTTATGCTATTTGTTTCTCAAGTTTTAATATCCGCCTTCCATTCCCATCTCTCACAACACGCTGTGTTTATTAATGATAAAATAAATAAAAACCATTGTACATAATAAAGTTTGTATGTAAATGAGAAATTAATGTTCTGTATCGTGTTATACATATCTGATACATAGACATACATAATGTAAAGAGGAAGGTGTGTGCGTTTGACCACACGGTATCTACTAGTGAACACTTACGACTGGAGCCGAATATATGCGATTCAGTATCACCGGCCGACTGGAGCCGAGTATACCCGATTCAGCGTCACTGACCGACTGGAGCCGAGTATACCCGATTCAGCGTCACTGACCGACTGGAGCCGAGTATACCCGATTCAGCGTCACTGACCGACTGGAGGCGAGTATACCCGATTCAGCGTCACTGACCGACTGGAGCCGAGTATACCCGATTCAGCGTCACTGACCGACTGGAGCCGAGTATACCCGATTCAGCGTCACTGACCGACTGGAGGCGAGTATACCCGATTCAGCGTCACTGACCGACTGGAGCCGAGTATACCCGATTCAGCGTCACTGACCGACTGGAGCCGAGTATACCCGATTCAGCGTCACTGACCGACTGGAGGCGAGTATTCCCGATTCAGCGTCACTGACCGTCTGGAGCCGAGTATACCCGATTCAGCGTCACTGACCGACTGGAGGCGAGTATACCCGATTCAGCGTCACTGACCGACTGGAGGCGAGTATTCCCGATTCAGCGTCACTGACCGACTGGAGCCGAGTATACCCGATTCAGCGTCACTGACCGACTGGAGGCGAGTATACCCGATTCAGCGTCACTGACCGACTGGAGGCGAGTATACCCGATTCAGCGTCACTGACCGACTGGAGGCGAGTATACCCGATTCAGCGTCACCGGTTCAGTTTTGTTCACTGTTCAGAAAAGAAGGGCCGCAAAGTTGAGAACGCGTGCTCATAACTGCAGCACCTAACTCTATAATTTGTTAAGAGAATATTATAAAGCCTTCTTCAAAGTTAAGTAAAAGAGAATAAGCCTCCGACTCAGAACCTTACGATAGCTTATTTTTACTTTTAAATTGCTAACACCATAACTTGACGCCTTTACTCTCAGAAGGGTTAGGCAGAGGTGTACCTGTAGTACAGCCACATGTCGCCAGTTATGTTCAAGTCACATGTAATATGTGGCGAGCGTATTGCCATCAACCAGGCACAAATCCACACTCCGGGCGCTATAGAGGTATTCCATATGGAAAGGCCCAATAACTGTGCCCGACGGGAATGAGACCCAGGACCTCATGCTCAGCAGTAGCGATTGCGACTACTAGCGCAAGGCAGTCAGTTCCGTTTGTTGGTGTTGCTAAAGAAACGTTCTGAATCGTGTGGCTAAATGGATGATATAAATATCAGTATTTAACAACAAAAATATTAAAAAAAAAACTATAGTTGCTTCCAAGTTCCTAAAATAATGTATTTATTTAATTTATATTTTAAATTTTTATTTATATTTTTAAATGAATTTTATTTTGTATTGAATCTCAATTTGGTGTTACTTTTAATGATTATGTTCTGGCTGTAGATCCGTGGCATACCTACCGTGTCCGCCAAGTTGAGTTTTTTTTTCAAAATGGCGGCTACACATGTAACCTATATAAATCAATAGCTGACATCAATGCAAACGGAAAACATAGAAGATCAAACCCCGTAAAGCGTCATGTTACCGAGATATTAACGTTCAAAGTTGATCACGCACATTGATGTCAGCTATCGATTTATATAGGTTTAAAGAGTAGCCCCCATTTTGAAAAAAAAAAAATGGCGTGGCTGTAGGTAAGCCAGAACCTTATGTGACGCGAATAATGTTCATATTCGTATAACCGAATGTGAGCGAGCGTTTCGTACTATTTTTTTTCGAAATTAAGGTTCATATTCATTTGTATATGTAAGGTAAATACATGGCATTCGCCTCAGTTTGAGCGAGCAGAGCTTTACTGATGACTCGACCCTAGCTTTTACAAATGGTGGACTATGATTGATATTATTATTTGTAAGTCTTTGAAATGTATGAAGTTTTTCATCATCTGCCTGCCTTTTCCCAACTGTTGGCGTCGGCTTCCAGTCTAACCAGATGCAGCTGAGTACCAGTACTTTTTATGGAGCGACTGCCTATCTGACCTCCACACCCCAGTTACTGGGTAATACGATACTTCTTGGTTAGACTGGTTGTCAGACTTTCGGGCTTCTGACTACCCGTAACTACTGCCAAAGATCCATGAATGACAGCTGAGAGCAACGGCTTAACGTGGTTTCCAAGGCACGGAGGGGTCTTGGTATGTAAAGATTCACCCATCCACGGACAAACCGTGGCAAGTCTAGCTTAACCTGATCGATCGACCCGTGCGGCTGTTATTACTGAGCCACAAGCACAAGAAATATTGGGTTACGATTGATATTATTATTTGTAAGTGTTTGAAATGTATGAAGATCTCGGTTCTAATTTATTAAAAAAAAAACATTTAGCTTATGTTTTTGTAAATGTGATTGAAGAGTGAGTATAAGACTTATCGCTGTTTGAATTAGACTAGATTCTATTGTGTTGCTCGGGCGACAATAGGTGATGTTCCAATGTTCTTGATGCTGTAGTTAGGGAGAACATTATTGTTTACATGTTCAGTGACGACAGTGGCGCCGATTCCCTTGTTCACCAACTAAAAGTTCAGTGCATCGTTTTCTTTCTATTTCATTAAGAAAAGGACAGAAGATAAATATTCGTTTAGTCCTGTCAAATTAGTCAGCGCCCGACGTAAATTGATGTATTTTTAGTTGCCAAGTTTTTAATCACGTCTAAACTTGTCTATGGAGTATCTTAATTTGACAGGAATATTACACAAGTGAAGAAATTCTTATCCCATCAGACATATTCGTAATAGAACACAATAAGTACACTCTAAATAAAAGTACATTTTGCGAATTGATGATTTTGTGAAACCAATATTTTTTTTTTACATGCTTCTTTGACATAATCTTTTATTATTTGACATTATATACAGGCAATTCTAATTTGAAATCTTTATTAGTGGTTGTAATGGCAACCATATCACTTTTTAATAGGTTTTTATATTTTATTTATCCTTCTGATAGATTCCTTTATATTTTGTAAATGTGAGGACTTTGTAGGCCTTATAGACTTTAGATCTGTAGACTATTTTTTATTTTATCAATTACTTGGGGATCTACTACGAAGTGCAAAGTGCGAATGATCGGATCGGACCGACACATGGCCGAACCGAATATTATTCAAAATGCGAAAAAAGTTCGGATCGGCTCGTTGAGTCGGGACCATAGTCAATATTCGAAAGAGTGTAGGAGTGTAGGATCGGAACCGACCGAACCAAATAGTAACTTCGTAGCAGGAAACGGCCGATACCACTTCGGAGTAGACCCCCCTGGTACTTGTTGACAGGCCTACGCTGTCCTTCCATACCTACTGTAATTTGAAAACATTGTAAAAGCCAATTATTTTTAAAAGAGTAATCGTGGAGTTTCTTGCCGGCTCTTCTCCATAGGAAACGACCAATTGGAACCGTGCACCTAGCTTCTGACGTTTCATAAGTGCCCATGTAGGTTTATGTGAAGTAAAATATTTTGATTTTGAAAGAAATTTTAAAATAGAATTTAAAAAAAAGTCTTTGGTTTTATCTGATTGTCCTGCATATACTACGCACTGCACTTGACGTCGAGTAGGTACCGAGTTTGGTTGCACGTGTCGTCACGCCACCCGTGGTTGATATTCGCACTAATGCGGGTGTTGCGAGACGCGTGGGTTAAATCAGATTTTATCCTGGCATTAGCCCTGCTCTTAAGGACTTTACGTTGCTCGTAACTAAGTTCAAAATAGAATAACAGTCTCGATGGTTTAAGCTTGGACTGAAATTATAATTAATTTTGTAATAAGACTGCAAGCATTTATTTCAATGGCAGGAGCTTATGAACAGTCAAGAAGTCGGTCAGTCAGAAAGATGAAGCTAGTTGCCCATTCCAAAGAGTAGCAGGTTCCTATGGAAAATAACGAGCAAGAAACTCCACGGACACTCTTTTAAATCACAATATTGGTTACATCATCCACATTGTATTTAAGGAAATTAGTTAGGTACAGCACAGAATGATATTCTAATAGTTTCTTCAAACTCTCTGAACAGACAGAATGTTGTCTATTGTTGCCCTGGTATCACATAGTTAAATTGATAACAATTTACTTAATGGCGTCATCAATAAAGAATACTCAATGTTATATTATATTTATGTAAAATATTGTGAGTTTCATGACACAAACAGAACGCTTGTCCCTAACTGACACATTCCATCACTAAGACTTGTGTTGTAAATGTAATGTTCAATAAGAAATAAATGTAAATTATGACATCACTTGTTATTATTTGCGATCATGCATCCGACTTCATAGTGGCAGTGTACTGGCGGTGTTTGTCGAAGGACCGATGGCCGGTGGAGCAGACGAGTCCTGGAGTGGAGACCGCGTATAGCGCGTATCGGTAAGAGTAGTGTGGGACGCCCCCCAGCTAGATGGACGGACACCAAAAGTATGTGTCTGGGACAGACTGGATGTGGAAGGCGGAGGACAGGGTGTTGTGGCGCAGCCTGGGAGAGGCCTGTGTCCAGCAGTGGACTGCAATAGGCCGAGTATATTGGTTGAACCGACTTCCTAGGACGCCCTAGCACAATCGCGCGCGAGTAGTTTTCCTCTCGTCCTATTAAAGAATCACCACAAGCTTTTGATGTGAGGAAATAAGAATGTTCCTGCTAGTGGCGGCAGTCAGGGAGAGCCGAGCGAGTGTTGTGCTCGCTAAGCGCTTACTTTAGATACGGTTGCTCTCGCCGCTGCGACGAACGAGAGCTCGGAACAAGAAGTGGCGTGGCGCAACAAACTGTCCAGCAGCGCTTAACATACTTAGTACCAACGATAAGTATAGAGGTCGCCACCAGCGGAGAGGCAAAGGAAATGCTAACTGCTGCAGGTGAAAGACAGGTCCTTGAGTCAAGATGGATTCCGGGTATTGATACAAAACAAATAATAGTTGTTTGGGGATGCGCTAAGGTAGCTCGCGAAATTTAATGTTTCTTACGTTTTTTGCAATGTGCAGGTCAGTTTTATATTGATTAAAGGTCAGGCTGTATGTTAATTAAAATATGATCCGCGGCTGTAATAAATATGTACTTATTTATCCTACTAATATTATAAACGTGAAAGTTTGTATGGATGGGATGGATGGATGTTTGTTACTCTGTCACGCAAAAACTACTGAACGGATTTGGATGTTTGGCACACAGATGGTTTATAACCAGGATTAACATATAGGATACTTTTTATCCCGATATTCCCACGGGATCGAAACTTATGCGGGTGAAACCGCGGGGCGCAGCTAGTAGAATTATAATCATTAGAATCGGTAATGAATTGGTCTCTTTCATGAAATAGTCATTGAATAGGTAGTGTGAACTTCGAGAGATGTATTAATGATATTTACGATTGTAATTTTATAAATAAATTTGTTTTTACACGGCCGCGAATCATATTTAGATACAACAATTATTTACATCCAACCTGATACTGTATAATAATAAATTCTTTATTGAGAGTGAGATGAGACTCTTAGAGCGTTAGTAACAATACAATACACTTACAATTACTATGTTAGTGATACAATTACACAACAAAACAATCACTGCTTCCGCATTCCAGCCGAGATACTGGAGCAACGACTTACAACAGAGCAGTCCAACCTGTCCGCAATATCTCCCAGGATGCTGTTGGAACTGGCTCGCACCCTGCTCAGCAAGGACGCACAAAAGCATTTTAATGCATAAAAGCAATCAACACGCAATTCCGCAAACATCCCAGATGCGCTGCAGAAGCGAGGCAGCCCCATCAACACTCTGAAGGCATTATTGTACTGCACGCGAAGGGCACTGTACGATCTCTGCGTAAAATGTACCCACAGGCCGCAGGTGTTTTTTTAACCTCCGTAGAAGCACGCTTAAACCTGCGGGCAATCATATTCGCTCTGACCGACAGCGCCCTCCGCTCTCTCTCAAAATCGTCATCATCCTTAATAGATTTTCAACTTTATCGCTAAAGCATTAAGGTTCAAGGTTGATTGGGAAAATTTGACAGTTTCGGGTAGCTTGACCTGCTGGCGTCTGTACCTGCTGTGCTACTAAAAGCAAACATCTTACGTATTTTGGGGAGAAAATGATGTAAAATAAAATAAAGAGTTTATTTCCAAAATGATTTATTCATTTTGAATCCTTGGTTAACAAAAATTAAATCAATTTTACAGAAAACAAAATACTATACAATGTCAATACAGTCGACCAAAAAATAAAAGAATATGACATTTGTGAACTTAAACGTCGACACCATTTACAATTTTTTTTAAATAAACTAAGTATTTCCGATATAATATTCATAATATTATAGCTAACACTACATTTTTAATAATTTTGAATTTTTTAAGTATTATAATCCAAAATATTATATTTCCTAGGAGTAAAGATGACAATACTGGCATACATTATTAGTTTACACATTATAACCCGCAAGAGTACTCGGGGTACTGAGCTGTCGATGACGAGAGCGGACAGCGCGGAGGTCGGGGGGCAAGTTAACTCTTGCGGGTTGTACAAGAGAATTCACTACTACACAAAATCTGTGAGCACGTCAAAATATTTACTTTTTAAGATCAATTCGACGATTAGACAATGAGTATGTATGCTCAGTGCACAGGGTCAAATTAAATTAGCTAGCGAAACTCCGTAGACGTGATGGGTATCGGTATCTAAACAACAACAAAAAATGATGTATTTTTTGGGGTTCAACGACCGCTATGTTTTGTTACTTGAAATATGAGTAAAGAAAATCTGTTTTCTTTAGTATTAAAAGTTGATTTATAAACTGATATTTAAAGTGACCACAATAACTGCGGTCGTCGCTCTAAAAAACTCATCAAATTAATTAATGTTTTGTTTGACCCTATTTAGATACCCATACCCATCACGTCTGCGGAGTTTCGCTAGCTAATTCAATTTGACCTTGTATACAGGAATTAATACATGTATCTAGTGAAGACATCGACTCCCGAAAAGTACCAAGGATATACAATTTAGTACACACTATTCTAGGTAGAACTAAAATTTGAAAACACCGAAATATTACAATACCTCGCATTTTGCGAAATCAGCATAGAAAAGGAATCATGACTAGTAAATTTTTCAAATCAATTGAATATTGATTTTCTGAAGAAAACACGAAATTTTCGAATAACTTTTTTTTTTGTCTGAAAAGTGGGTAGGTATTGGATTGATCAATCATAGATTTACGCTCTTTGGCACTTATAGGGTTTAAGGATTGATAAATCACAAAACTAAATTAATTTTTAAAGTTCTAAATGGTACTTCTGTAGTATTTTCAATGCTGATTTGCAACGGAGTCAAATTTAATTTAAAAGTTACATATATTTTTATTTTAAATAAGTATAAATAATTCGTGGTATGTACATTGGGAATGACTCCTTTCAGTTTTCATTACTGCAAATATTTCAGTAATAATATAGATGTTGTTATAGATTTCTTTGACAAAAATTAGGATTTTCATACATAGGTTTACTAACAGCCTGAACCCAAAACCTTTCAGTTAAAGACAGATTGCTACTAATATAGATTATTGGATGTTAAAACCAGAGATAGATAGGTTTTTCTACCTCCGGCATGCTAAAACTGGTGATAGATTGGGAATTGGGTTCGGGCATAAATCTTATTTTAAACAAATCAAACCGTTCAAACAAATTAAGATTAAGAAAAAATTTTTTTTTTAGTCATACAATTAATATCAGGAAAACATAAAACCCTATTACCTTTCTATGTAAGTAGTGATTTTTCAAAACATTTGTGATTACAATAAAAATGTTTGAACATTTACAACCTGTAAAGTATAAATTGATCTGTGTAATTATGGCGCCTGACAATCGAAAGTGGCGCCAAAAAGTACCTTGACAGTAAGATTTTTCGGTACTTTCATTTTTACAATTTAAGTAAGTATAAAAAACATGTTTTTCTGCAAATTTTCCACTAAAACGAATGCTTGGTAATTAAAATTCGTATTTACGAGCATTGATTTCAGTGACTGACAATTTATTTTTTTCGTTTTATTTGTGCGAAAGTGTGCTGTGAAGTTTATATGTTTTGGAGATTCATTCAAAAGGGCAGATGTATTGACAAACTGCTTGCAATGCGAACGGGGACGATAGATCGCTTCCCGCACCCGCACGGCGCGTGCGTTAATAATATACATAAAAAATATATTTAACCATTGTATATTATTGTATATCGGAGACCAGGACGGCAGAATGCAATATTATTAGTAAATGGAATACGGTGATAGATTTTAAAGTTGATGATTATTTTGTTTAATTTCCTCAAAATTGTTTGAGGAATACGGAGACCAAAATGTAATTGAAATAAATTGGCAACACGAATCCAAAAACGAATTGGTGTTGCCAATATTTTATTCTAAATTAAAATTTGACAACTACATTCAAATACAGCCTGTAATGACTGTATTAGATATCTTCATCGCCAAAAAATCCTTCTTCACCTTAGATTTTACTAAGAACATAACATTCTGACGTTAAAATCTTAACTATTGTACATTGTGGAGGATAAGGGGTTCAATCTGGGGGGAGGGTGTGTATATGTGTGTGTATAAATATATCTTCTACTAACTAGAGGTGCGCCGTGAGGATAACTTACAACTATTGCGGTTCGCTTCAGTCTTATAGTTCAATCTGTCGGAGAGAGTTGCATCGGGAATGGCTCAGCAATTTCGGGTGTATAGTGAGCTGTATAAAGTATTGCCTAAAAGTTTTGAGTGTATAGAATCGTGCGGAGAATTTTGTAGTTTATACGACTCACTATAGAATAGATTTAAGGCTATTTTCATCCGTTTTTGTAACATTTTTTGTAAATGACAGGTACAAGAACAGATAGAAACCTTCAAGTTGTCCAAAAAAAAAACGAATCTATGCCATTTTTCTTCAACTAAACCCCGACAGACCACAAAAATTATGTCGTCACAACCCGTGCTCATTGCAAACGGTTTCTTGGGTGCGCCAGGGCGCATGACTGGGCCCGCGCGGGCGGGGGCTGCGCGCGGGAACTGCGGTAACGGACTAAACCTAACTTACAACTAGTAGTCTTGACTAGAAACTTCAGAAAAAAATAAACTTGTTACTTTTGAGCGATTTTAAGTTGTTCATTTTGTTCGGTATAATCCCAAATGAAACTTAGTTTAAAACTAAGCCTTATACCCAAGAGTGACTAGCCAAAATAGATACTTTATGTATAAGGATTGACATCATCAAAAAAAAATAAAACAGTACCGGTTTTAGGACTGGCGTGGGCACAAAATCATATTTTTAGTAACTAGGCCATCTGCGAGGACCTAAGATTATCTTAAACAACGCTGGCTATGATTACTGGTATTGGAAACCTGTACGACAGCCAGGTAGAAGTCCATAGATGGTTTGTTCAAAAATATCCTTTTTCAAGTTTGTATAACGTATTTCTGAAGTTTAGCATCAAGACGTCGGAATTACTAAGAGGTATGGCTGCATAACAAAATCGAAAACTGACTTATTATTCTTAAAGATTTCCGAGTGTATATGTGGACAATGCAAAATGAACTCTGCACTTTCATAAATACTTGGGAGTTTTACAGTATGCAAGAATATAAGAAACATTATTATTAAAAAAAACTACCAATTTTATAAATTATCGCCATTGATCATATGCTAATGAGACACAACACTGAAATAATTTTCATAATGAGAAGGATTTTATTAACATTTAGACTTATATTTCCCTGAACAAAGTAAAGTGGTCTTATATCAGCGACGAGAAAGATTTTCAAACAAAGTAAAATGAACTATATTATCACAGCCATATCTCTCAAATCTATGTGAGATTGAAACAATTGTTTAACACTTAATTCTATGTAAAAAAGTTGATAGGGAAGCTTGGTTTTATATGAACATTCTAAGATATTAGCAGTCGTAAAGTGTGTAAAGAAAAATGTGTAGAAAAGTGAATAAAGTTTATGTTTTTGCTTTTGTAAACAGACAATGGTCCAAATGATATGGTTTAATTCATTGTTGTGCAGATACCACAACATAATGCTTAGCCATTAACATATAAACTTATTTTCCCAGAATTCCTGTCAAGAAGCTGGCAAGCAGGCCGAAAGCTCATCCTATGATCTCATTGGATTTTGTTGACTTAGGGAAATAAAGCCGCTGTTAAAAAACAACCAGTAATTTTTCTGACAACCATTTCCTGGTAAGGATAAAATTCTCAGCAACTGTGTTTTTTATTTTTTGTGAAAATGCGTGTTCAACTGAGTTGTTGAATTGAATATTCTCTCAGTCTTCTAAAACTCAAGTTTGGTATGAATATGAGTCTTTATTAGTAAGTGTAATTCCTATTATTTAAAAACCTGGTGCAAACATTATTTACCCTGTTTCCCTAACATGAAAGTAATTCCCACACTATTTCTTAAACAAGAATAAATGGAATTCGCAGGAAGCATTTTTGTCAAGACAAAAAATCTTCACTTATTTCTTTTTAAATTTCAAAATGTCTGCCAAAATTGTAAGAGTAGAAATTCGCCAGAAAACCAGTTTTAAAAACTTGAATCCCTTTGTGGCGAGTCTGAAGAACTTTCTTTTCTGTTACTATCACGATCAAGGACTCACAACAAAGCTAGTTTTGAATAAAAACGAGTTTGGGACCAAATTCATTGCCAAGGGGAGTCATGGGAGAGTTTTTAACATAATACAACAGGTGACCGGACGGCCATTATGGACCGTATAGGAAGTTGTTTCTTTAGAAACTGAAATGTTATCATAAAAGTTCCCATGAATGTTTTTAATGATCTATTAGTGTCCTACGTGAATGTTTAAAAAATATTGAATGGTAAGTAAATAAGTAAAAAATGTAGTAAAAATATTCTTGTTAGTATATAAATAAAAAAGAAAATGTAATAAAGATTTTATGTAAATACTAGCTGATCCGGCGAACATGGTACCGCCTCAGAATCAATAAGAATCAATATAAAAGAGAAAAAGAAATTATCTTCATTTTTTTTTGTGAATTTTTCCCTTGTTTTTTTAATAGTTATTCTACTTTTCGGGCAGAGATAAATCCAACAAATCAAATATCATAAAAATCAGTCTAGCTGTTCTTGATGGTCTAGCTTCGTTCGTTTGTTCTTGAATTATAAATTGTGTAACTAACCCGACACATAGCCACACCTGTTTAGTAATGAAAACAGACACTTTTACATGATACAATACAATATCAATAGTTGGCACATAACAACACAACCGCTAATATAGCTAGCTGTATTGAAAGTAGAAAATTAATTTTCTTATGCCACAAGCCTGATCATGCGAGCAATACTGCTAAATTGTAGAGATATTTTGAAGATTCAATTCTTTTTAGTAACTGATTCTAATCAGTAGATATGACTGATTACCGACTGTGAATATGGCATCAGGCCGAGTAGGCCCACATTTAATGCTGAATAGGCTTGCATCGGACCACTAACTCGGTAAGTGGAAAAAATAATGCATGCCTATAGATGCCCATTAACTTGCCCGAAGAACTCGGGGCAGGTTACAAATAACAGTGTAAATAACGTTCATATAAAACCAAGCTATCAAAAATATCACATATCAGCCTTACAACTAAAACAGACCAACACGGTAGAAACGCTGGAGACTCGCTGTGCGTTGACCGAGGAATCATGCTACGAAGTCTAGAGGCCTGTTGAACCCGCCCTTCCTGTTCATATACTGTCTATACTTACGTTTTAACACAACGTGGACGTCTCCTTCAACATTGTCGTCCACTTTCTTTCCTTTGGTAGTGTCGAAGCCACAAAATCCCATTACTTTTAGCATTTCCTGTTCTTCAGGAGTTTTACCTTCTAGATCCGCGGGGGTGACTATTGGACGCTCGCTGAAGGTCTTCTTCGGCTTTACGAATGATGTGGAGGGTCCTGGAGACGCGCTGCGGGAGCGGCGGCGGCGCGGCGAGGGGCTGCGCCGGCGGTCCGGGGAGCGCCGCCGGCGGTCCAGAGAGCGCGAACGGGACCGGGTGCGAGGCCGCCGCCTCTCGCGGTCCCTATCTCGGTCTCTATCTCTCTCTCGGTCGCGGCGCCTGTCATCGCGCCGCCGCGGGCTGGGCGAACGACCCATGTTAACCTGTTGAAACATATTTAAAAAATTAATACAAAATATAATTTGTTGATTACATAGATAACAACGTAAAAGGTACAGAAGACAAATATTTACCTCAGTTTAAGTCAACAGTTTTAAAATTTTACAAAAACAAAAAGTAACAATAACGCACAGCTTAGTCCAACGCCATTTTGATAGTGAATGAATGAAAATAAAAAACCGTTCGGTCCTTCGATTTTCAACGACGTTATACGTTTTGTTAATCTCTGACCATTTAACATTTTGTAGATAGATTTTATTTCTGTGATATTTTCGTAAGCCAACGCATAAAAATAAAAATATAACATTAATCGTTAAAAAAAAAAAAAAAAAAATTAAAGTAAAAAGCTCAATATAATTGAAAATAAATAAAACGTTCTTTCGAAAAAAATATTGTAAACGGATGTGAACAAAACGCAAACTCCGTTTCTTTATACGAATGCATGATTTTAATTTGAACCATCACTTGTTGATGCAATATAAAAGTAAAATATGCCTATAAATCACATTTAATGATAGAGAAGTATAAAATGAATATAATCGATACCCCTCGAACAACTTAGTATATATTATTTTCTTATAGTTATTCGTTCTGGAATTATATTACTGCTTGTAATGAAATTACGATCGTCAGTGATGTCGTACTATAAGTGGTACCCCAAGTTCAAGTAATTCAAATAATTTAAAGATATGCATGTTATATTAACTTTTTTGTAATTTTGACCATATTTATAAATTTGTTAATTCATTTGACCACACTTGATACTTCATATAGTCTATTCTAAGACAAAGACATTTATTCGTCGGATATGGTAGGTACAGACGCCAGCACATCAAGCTACTACAATCTGTCAAATTTCTTTAAGGGGCCTTTTACAGTCCACTAGCGCCGCCAATCGAAAAAATGTCATAACTCGTAAATAGAATCAAAAATACAAAATGTGGTCTATTATTACTGTAGAAAAGGCAATAACGTAATTTTGTAACACATTGTCAACACTTGAAATATAGCTGTTTAGCTAAATCGTGCATTTGTAACAAAAACGGCCGTTTATGTTTTGAATGCACGATTTAGCTAAACAGCTATATTTCAAGTGTTGATAAGGTGTTACACAATTACGTTATTGCCTTTTTCACAGTAATAATAAAACATATTTTGTATTTTTGATTCTATTTACGAGTTATGACATTTTTTCGAATGGCGGCGCTAGTGGACTGTAAGAGGCCTCTTAATAGATTTTCAACTTTATCGCTAAAGCATTAAGGTTCAAGGATGATTGAGAAAATTTGACAGTTTCGGGTAGCTTGACCTGCTGGCGTCTGTACAAAGATGGTTGGTATGTACATATGAATAAGTTCAACACATCCGCCGCCACTAGCGGCATACGAATATTTACAATGTGAACCTAATGTACACGTGGGTATAAAACCTAACTTATATACTACATATTGACAAGCTGGAACGTATTGGTGTGCGTGGATTGCCACTTGAAATTATTAAAAGTTAGTATCAATAAAAAAATATTAAAAGAGTTTGCTATTTGACTCGGATTGTTTAAAATAACATCATAATTCTTTTACCGTTATCCCTATTAATTTAGGGTCTGCACACCATTTCTTTGTCTTCCATACTTCTCTTTTAGTCTTCATCTCAGTCGTCATCCTCATTCTAGCGAAATAGACTTCCATGATTCATCCCTTTAGTGGCACAACGTTCTGATCCATACAAGTTAGCAGGTCTGTCATGGTCAGATCTATTGTTTGCGTTGCCATTATATATTGTTAAGCAGACGAATTTTGCGAACATAAGAAGCAATGGATCTTATATTTCCTAGAAAATCCTTCAGCGATGCTATTCTGTAAAAATATCACCGTGAAAACTTAGATGAAGTGATCTTAAAGTGAGCTGTCATTCCACCTAATACTGGGGATTGACACTATTGACAGCTCCCTTTACCTAAGTTTTCACGGTGTAATTTTTACAGAATAGACCGGCTGATTGTGAAGCAGTTCAGTTTCTTCTTTGGTTTAGATGCACCGGGGCCCAATCACTTTTAAATAAGATTAATTCGCAAAGAGCCGTCTCTATCGATAGATATAACTCAAGACGCCACTAAATATTATTGAAGATTCTGCATTGGTAAGACACAAAAAAAGTTGATTATAAAAATAATCTAGGGTAATTTCATTTCGAAGGTTTGCAACACAGAAGACGACAGCGCCATCTGAAGCGTGGCTTCCTATGTCAGTCGACAGCAGCGACGCTACGGCGAAAAAACGAAACTCGCGCCGACATCGATCTTCTGCGGTGGCGTGTTACAGATATTCTTTTTTTACGAACGAATTATTGAAATAAACGCTCTACGCGTAATGTCGGTAGTGCTGGTGCTTTGAAAATTAACGAACAACGTTTTGTGCATGTTATTTTATATAATGTTACCTCGTTTATGTGCTTAGTGTAAGTTACAATCGCTATCCGATAAGTGTGTGAAGTGACTCAAAAATCGAGTTTTTAACGCGTCTTGGAGATCTGCCGGTGAGTATTGCGTGTGTTCAGCTTTCTTTTGTACATATTTGTTTACATTATCGTTAGGAACGCGGTAGTTTTATGTCGGTATGCGTTTTTTTCGACACCCGCGCTATAGGGTGTGTCAGATAGTACTAATAGGAATTGGGTCGGATTTTTTTTAGTTCGTTCTGTCTTTTATGTATCGTTATCGCCGATTTTGGCGTATTGCCGTGTTCTGTGATAATTTTGACGTATTCTGCACAAAACTTGTCAACTTCCAACAGGTAAATCCCTTAAATATTCGAAGTTGTAAAATTCGTTAGTAACACAAATGATCTAGCGTAAAAATATAGCGTCATAACGCGTTTGTATACCTGAAAAGTAAGTTTTATCCATTCTTTTTGGGCGTGACACTAATCAATTACATATTATCTCTTCAATAATGTGAGCTGATGTCACCGCGTAAGATCGGTACTTTATAACCCGAACGAATTGGATACACCGTACTTCCAACGTCTTAAATACACACCTCAGATGTTTTTAATTTAGTAGGATAACACGGCGAGTGTACTGGGCCAAATTGCTGGGCGATTGGTGGCCGCTAGAGATTTGATGAAGTGATTTGATCGCAAGTACGCTTTTATTCGCCTTTGATTCATTCATGTATCACCGCGCTATTTATTTCGCTCGTTGTGAAGGCAGCAACGTGTTAATAATTAAATCTTTAGCGCTAATTAGTTGAGTAATGTAGGGGTCTAAAGGTTGAAATGTTGCTACAGGTCACCTAGCTTGTCTACTGTGGGAACTTATGCTTATGATTTCAAGAGGTTTTACTATAACTTTATCAGCGTATAATGTTCCCACTGCTGGGACACGCGTCCTGTTAGTCATAGGCAATGGGCCGTAATCCACCACGCGGGCCGAGTGCGGGTTGGTAGATGTCACACGCCTTCGAATTTTTGGTTCTAGGACATGCCGGTTTTCTCACGATTTTTTATTTGATGAAATAATTTACACAAAGTAAAGCGCCTGACTGAGTTCGAACCTACGACGTACAACTCCGTAAGTCGCGGCTGTTGCCACTGGGCCGCCACTACTCTTGTTTCATTTTACTATTGAAAAGTAAAATACATTTCTTTACATCACTATACTGCTATTGCATTAAAAAATGAGCTTATGGTTTTATAATAGTTGAGTAATAGGTGCACATAGAACAATGAGCAAGGTGCAGTTGCTAGGGTCATTCTGAGGATGGGTAACCACTGTTAGGGCTGATTTTTAAATCAACAGATAATTTTTATTCTTGGAATAAAATTGACATCTAACAGATCTTGTTTGGAAGAACTAGCTGCACACCGCGGTTTTACCTGCATAAGTTTCGATCCTGTCGGAATATCGGGATAAGAAGTATCCTGTGTTAATCCTGGTTATAAACTATCTGTGTGCCAAATTTCATCCAAATTTGTTCAGTAGTTTTTGTGTGAAAGAGGAACAAACATCCATCCATCCATACAAACTAGGTAGGAAGTAGGATTGGAAGGATTATCAAAAATTCAAAATTATTCCTCCGATAAAATTATCTGGCATTGGAAAAATCAGCCCTTAAGAAAAGGCTACAATTATGAAGCATCTAAACAAAGCTAGATATAAAAGTTAAGATAGTATTTGATAAATCATATAGCTTAGTTGGTCATATAAATGAATGCTGTTCTGACAACTAACTCACCAAATCACTTTAAAGATAAACTTGATAACTTACGCATACATTATTATACTTCACCATCATCTGCCTGCCTTTTCCCAATTATGTTGGAGTCGACATCTAGTCTAACCGGATGCAGCTAGATACCAGTATTTTACATGGAACAACAGCCTATCTGACCTCCACAACCCAGTTACTGGGTAATACAATACCCCTTGGTAAGACTGTCAGATATTATTATATTATACTTAAAATTAAATATAATGTTTCTCCTCACTAATCCTTAAGTGGCTTAAACAAACTTCACCCAGTTTATAAGATTAGATAACAAATATACAGACAAATGTTTGATAACATCAATTTACTTCAAATATTAAATGTACTTGATGTAGAAGTCAGATAGGCAGTTGCTCCATCTAAAATACTGGTATTCAGCTGCTTAGCCTGGAAGCCGTCTCCGACATAATTGCAAAAGGCTGGGCAGATGATGTTATATACCTGCATTTCAAGAGGCAGGACAAAAAAAATGATGGATGGATTATATGAAAGTCTAGCTTCTGCCCGGGACTTCTTCTGCGTATAATTCGGCCCCCGACTCATCGCGTCACATCTTATCGCCCGCCTGCGCTATACCATTGTTTTCAATTAGCGTTCTCTCTGACCTATTTTTCTTTTTGCTCAACTCCCAATAGTCGTAGCGTGATGGTAAATAGCCTATAACCTTCCTCAAAAATTGAGCTATTAAAAGCAAACATATTTTTTCAAATCCGACTGCTAGTTCCAGAGATTAGTGCGTTCAAACAAACAAACTCTTCAGCTTTATTACTAGCTATAAAACAATTACATATTCGGTATTTACCTATTTCTAAAATCATTGTTGATTATAAATACTAACCATTTTCCTTTCCAACTTTCCCTATGTTAAAATCAGGTATTTGATGCTGATAAGATTTTCCTTAACATCTCGGGGAAAGGCTATTTATAATTTCATTAGGATGAGCAGGTACAAATGTGGAGCACAAACGGTACCAATTCGGTATGGCCCCAGACACATCTGCCTAGCCTTTTTCCAACTATGTTGGGGTCGGCTTCCAGTCTAACCGGATGCAGCTCAGTACAGTATTTTACATGGAGCAACTACCTATCTGACCTCCACAACCCAGTTACTGGGTAATACGAAACCCCTTGGTAAGACTGGTTGTCAGACTTTCGGCTTTCTGACGACCCGTAACGACTGTCAAAGATCCACGAATGACAGCCGGGACCAACGGCTTAACATGCTTTCCGAGGCATAGAGGGGTCTTTGTATGTAAAGATGGTCACCCATCCACGGAACAACCGCTGCAAGCGTAGCTTAACCTGATCGATCGACCCGTGCGGCTGTTATTACTTAGCCACAAGCCCCTCCGGTATGTCCCCAGAAATGTTAAAAAAATATTGAAATGGTAACATACATATTATATGTGCATAAAGAATGATATCATACTGTGGTACGCACCTACTCTTGCCATATTTTTTATTGTTACTATTGGATGTGACCTCATGGTTTGATTATCCTTAATAGTGTTGATATAACTAGATTATATTTGTTAGATATACTAGCTTTTATCTACAGCTTTGCTCCCGTGGTCTATCCTATAGAAATCACAAATTTTCAGGGTTCCGTCCCCTCATAGAGTCACTTCGTTGTCTGTCTGTCAAGATACTCACAAATAAATCAAAACCTTATAGGGTGGGGTGGAACTGTAGTGGCCAACGGAAACGGCCGGGACTTACGAGTTGTAAGTCGTAGGTTTGAACTCAGGCAGGTAAATTATATTTCATCGCTCACTGCTCTCAAAACGTTGAAGGAAAACATCGTGAGGAAACCGGCATGTCCTAGTACCAAAAATTCGAAGACATGTGACATCCACCGACCTGCTGCTCTGAGCCCGCGTGGTGGATTACGGCCCACTCCTTCTCACAGAGAGGAGGCAGTGGGAATATTATAGGCTGATTGCTGCTCCAACTAACTAATTTCGTAACACATTAGCAATTACAATTTTAATTATTTTTAATCAACATTAATTTATTTTTAATATTACTTACTAGATTTTCCCTTAGAGTGACTAAGTGCAAGCAAATGATATGTCATCAAAGTAGTAGTAATAAGCCTCAGTTCATTGACCTCATTTAACAGAGGTAAGTAGGTAGTTGTTATGATAAATATTATTTTTAATAATACATTGCACTGTTCTAGTTCAGGACAAACACTGAATGAAACACTGAAAATAGGACACGCACTGGGCCCGCGTGGTGGATTATGGCCCAATCCCTTCCGTAGAGAAAAATACCGTTTCGTAGAAAAGTGCGATACCTACGCGTTCTAAATGTATGGACAGCATTTTTTTTAAAACAACCAACGAAAAATTTCGACGCAGATGATTCAGAATCATGTACTGAATCCCTGGTAACAGGTTGCACGTCGATGTCTCTGCCATCCTGTATAAAATCCACCCTGTATAAAAACTGTATAACTATCTAAACAGCAAAGTACTTTCTAGACTAAAATAATGATAAATCATAATCTGTGTCCGATTACATGCATGTCTGAATGTGGGTTAATTATTTACGACACACACTCATAAGATACATATAGGTTTTATTTATAACACATACAATTATTATTATGTGATTCATACATAATCTATTGGGTGATATTTCTGTTTAAATCATACACTTACCTTGCTTTTGTTTATCATACTACGAAGCTAGCGTAGCGTAGCTGCTGCGTAGCTTCTGCCCGAAATCTGCCCGAAGAAATTTCTAATGGAGATACTCAATAATACTGCCCGACCTGGGAATCGAACCCAGGACACCACGCTCAGCGACCACGACACCAACGGGATAGTCAAATCAGAATGCGTTATAAGGGCGTGACGTCATAGTAACAACCGTATTTCGAGAAACAATTACTAGTGGTGTCATTCACAGACATGTAGCGGGTTGAGTTACAACGTTTATCAGACTACGCCTCGGTCATATCAGTGGCTTTTTTATGTATAAAGTACGTTATCTAACTGTCGCGTAGACTCGGTGAAAAAACTTGTTTGATAACTTGCTATTTAAAGTGGTTTGAGCCTTTTTCTGATGCCCGTATCGCCGTGACTAAATGTGGCTGTTCCTAAATTACCCTAGGCTGATAACATTTTAGTTTTTCCTTAATATTTGCATTATAGTGTTTTTCTTCTTCGTGTCGCTGGCACGACTGAATTTTATATCTTGTTGGCCCAAAACTTTGCCTCTACCACGGCGTCGTTAGTGGCAGCGCAGAGGTCACTTTGACTGCATTTTGGGACAGAGGGCAGGATAGGAGGTGGAGCATGGTTTGCGAAATAGCTCCATAATCACACCCTACTGCCGTGCCGTCAAGGTAGCCCCACTTTAGGATAGAATATTCTTTATTATATACTCCATATAAGTTACAGACAAAGAAAAATAGAAATTTTACAAAGGGTGCCACAATGGGCGGTCTTATCGCTAAGAGCGATCTTTTAAATACAACCTTTGGATGGTTTAAAAAGGAGAAGGATAGAAAAATACTGTACCAGTATTACCAGTATTTACTTTTATTTTAGTGTTAAGATCGGCTTTTCCCTGTGGGAAAGCGAACGCGCCGAGCGAAAAAGCCAAGGAAGACACCCAAATCGTCCCGCCATCACCTCCATGTGAACTCAGCTGTTACTTATGGGACAATTACTGTTTCTATTGTTACCGAACTTAATAAGCTTGCCTAACAGACGAGGGGATACACAAATTGAACGTCTGAAGCCAATTTATTATTAATTTTAAATACATTAGAATGATATCAATAAAAATGGTCTGATCACCAATCCTGTGCTCTCTGAGCGCACAACTCGTTCATAATGCGGCAGACATCATGTCCAGCTCAGTCCCATTTAATCTGGACAGTTTTTTTTTTGCTGAACATCGAACACTTTAAACAGACAGATTCTTCTTCCCAGCTGAAGCGGTGAAGGGTGGGCGTTTGCGGACTGTATGTAATTTTGACGTTCAAAAAGTGTTGATTCACAGCCTAGTTTGAATGAATGACTTTTAATTTTGATTTGATTTAAACTCATCTGCGTAGTAGACTTCTAGTCTAACTAGATGCAGCTTAATACATGTATTTTACATGGAGTGACTATTTTACCTCTACAACTGAGATATTGGGTAATACGATACCCCTTGGCAAGACTGGTTGTCAGAATTTCGGGCTTCTAAGCCTTCTTATTACCCGTGACGACTGTCGAAAGATTTCGAACAGCGGACAACTATCGCATAAAAGTTTCGTTGAATGTATCCGCCGTCTCGGCATATCGAAAAGGTAAAACAAAGCCTGGTCCCGCCCGCCAGCCGTTAAGTATGCACCGTCCGTCCAAAACGGACCGGTTTTGACAAACGATGTGTCCGACAATTTGTCCGATGTCTACGCAACAGCGCGTGTGGCGTGCGGTAAAGTGGTATGCATCTAAGTTGTAGTGAGAAATATTTTAAGTTTACTATGACACTTGAGCAGTGGTGGCCCAGTGGTTACAGCCGCGACTTACCGAGTTGTAGGTCGTAGTTCGAACCCAGACAGGCGCTTTAGTTTGTGGAAATTCTTCACCACTATTCTCAAAACGGTGAAGGAAAATATCGTGAGGAAACCGGCATGTCCTAGAAACAAGCATTCGAAGAATGTGACATTACCAACCCGCACTGTGCCCGCCTGGTGTATTACAGCCCAGTCCCTCTCACAGAGAGGAGACCTGTGTCCCAGTGGGACCATTATAGGCTGATTGTGTAAGAGATGTATACCCGTTTTCGGTAACACTAGACGACAATAAAATGATTTCCTGTTGAAGTTTCGACATCGCGCGAGGAGGAGTTAGTATAGTTTTTATTGTATTTGTTGGTATATCGGCATGGCTAGCTGACATATGGCAAATAATTCAATATACGGTTCTGTGCCTTGTAATGTTAGTTACTTTATATACCTAGTATTGTATACCATCAAGTATTTTCTAACTGAACAGACAGCTGTGCTGCTGGGGAGTTTGTTGCGCTACTTCTTCCCAACGAAAAGCACTAGGAAGTGGTGAAGGGCGGGCGTTTTTGGGGACTGTCTTTTGTAATTTTGACGTTCGAAAAGTGCTGATTCTCAGCCTAATTTGAATAAATGACTTTTGATTTTGAGATGGAACGGAAAAGGAACGGTCAAAACTACGGATTTTGTTTCAACCGTTTGCTACCTTGTATCATCTACGGAAAGACGATTAGTTCGATAATCTAGGTCAAAATCCGGACGCTCTATATATCCTTGCCAGCCATATTGCAGCCATATCTGGAACTCTGAGACCGGAAGCCAATGCATTATTGGGAAAATACAAAACGGTTTTTGAAGAAACGCCAAAAATAAACATGTCATTTTTAAACCCAACTCGGAATAAAATTAAAAAACGTTGAATGTCAGTGTTAAAAAAAAACTAAAGTCACTGACCTTCAACTGTAACGCATGTCACTCTAATGACAGGTTAGACTTAGACTCGAATCTTTCACAATGGTTCGCGAACAATGGCCGGGAAAAAAATTACCTATCAAAAAAGTGCGTTAGGTTTTTGTAGCTTTTGGGTGTTGAGTTGTAATACTTGTTTGAGTTGTTGATGGTAGGTACTCGAAAGAAAGAAAGAAAGAAAAAATATTTATTGCGACTCGTACAGGAAGATCACAAATTAAACTAAACACACACACAAAAATAAAAAACAATTTATATGAAAAAAATGTAACAAAAAGAATAATGAAACAGAAAGTCCTATACGAGGCCAATTTCGCCCGTTATGTTTAAGTCCCATGTAATAGGGGGCGAGCAGCAAAACCGCGGGAACTTAGCACGTGCAACGGTGCGATATCGACGTGCAGGAAAATGCACATGTACTTCCTGTTGCCGGCGCCCGTATCCTGCAAACCGGAACACAGCGACTGCTTGTCGGTAAATAGGTACAGTACGCTACCTTCAATACGGCACATCGATTTTTTAAAGAGTGTCGTCCCTATCATTTCTACCTGTGTCACTGTGTGATCAACTCTTTCTACCGCTCGATGTCATCATCATCTGCCTGCCTTTTCCCAACTATGTTGGGGTCGGCTTCCAGTCTAACCGGATGCAGCTGAATACCAGTATTTTATATGGAGCGACTGCCTATCTGACCTCCATAACCCAATTACCGTTCAGAACGGTTCGGCGTTTTACCGTTCGATGTGTCATAATAATCATAATAGTCCTCCAGACCGAATTTCGGCCATGACGACCAATCTTAGCGGTGACCAGCCTTCTGCGCGGGAGATATTATAGTGCAGGCGTGTGTGCGTAGACACAGGTGCACTCTTCTGTTTCCTTACTCTCATAGTCCGATGGGACGGCAATCCGACATGATCGGAGAGAGATCAGGCGCAGGACCGACAGCTTAAGGTACTTTCCGAGACTCGGGGAAACTTCCAAACTCCGAGCTGTTACTAGGAAATTCCTAATGAAAAAAACCAATAACACTTTGCCCGACCTGGGAATCGAAACCACGACCGGTCCGGACCGCGCGATCACGACAGCGCAAACTCTTTAGCTTTATTATTAGTAGATACATAGAGTACAAACATGAGTTTGCTACTTCTCCACTGCTAAATAATCGAAGCAGTTTTGATGCTGAAGTAGTTAAAAATCTCTCCCCTAGCTCAAAAACTAATGTACTAAAATAAATCTCAAACGAAATAACAATTTATTAATGGAATAACTCCATGTGTACTTTTATTTGACAAGTCTAGACATTTATAGTATTCTTGGCTGCGTTCCAGGCTGAAACGCAGGCAGAAATATAGCCATATACGACAATGGGCGCGCCTTAAATTGTTTCTAGACAATGTGTTAGTTTCTAGTTTTCGAATCTGCATTTGGCAGGCGGATTTAGTGTTCAAAAGATGAGTCAATCATATTAGAAAGTGCATTGCGACGATGATATTTAAAAGTCATGTTGTCCTTTACAATTTTTGAAGTGAAAACTTCTTTATCTGAATATCTGAATCGGGTATACTCGGCTCCAGCCGGTCGATGACGCTGAATCGTGTATACTCGGCTCCAGTTGGTCGGTGACGCTGAATCGCGTATAGTCGGCTCCAGTCTTAAGTTTTCACTTCTATCGTGTCCTCATAAGCACAGACCCGCTTTTTTATTAGTACAGTCAGTTGAAGACACTTTAAATATCAATATTTGGATGTTTTGATAAACAACTGACGTGCCATACCCCTCGGCTAGACCGTCGACCTTAAAAAGGCGGCTGGGACAGACGGAAGGCAGAAAACTGGACGTTGTGGCGCATCTTGAGAGAGTCATATGCCCAGCACTGGACTGCTAAGTTGATGAATCACCAGTGGGGTAACTGCATAACACACTATTAGTAGGGTTTAATTTTGACAGTTCCACAACATTCATTGAGTAATTTACGTTGTTGAGGAGACAAATTTTTCGAACATATGAAGCAATGGATTAGCAATATCCTTCAAAATTAATTACATTGATAGTATGTCACGCAATTAAGGTGCAGATGTCATTAAGTTTTTAACCCGTTAAGCGTTACATTTTGACCTGAGGGCCTACGCAAGAGGCGATCGCTTTCAAAGCTTTTCATATTCCCACAAACAGGATTGACATAAGCATTTCGGTAACTTATCTGTCTAATATAACCAGCCTGTATAGTCCCACTGCAGGGCAAAGACCTCCCTCTCCCTTTTCCACACAATTCTGTCTTTTGCGAGTGCCGCACAGTCCTTTCGGTAGGAGTCAAGCTCGTACCGCCATCTTCGCCTTGACCTACCACGATGTCAGATGTCGGTAGCTTATGTCAATTCAATACACTTTGACGTTACTATCATAGTTATTGCAAAAAAAAAAAAACACTCCTGCTAGGTCCAAATATCTTCAAAGTTCACTTGCTCCTCTAAAAACGTTTCGATTCATTTAAAGTATGTAGTAGTATTCACAGATGTGAATAAGCTAGGCTGCGCATACGCCGGTGACGTCATTGGCGCGTTGCCAGACCGCCGCGGAAACAGCGCTGCTCTAGTCATCGAGTGTGTTTACGTGTTGCATTCTACCGAACCGAGCCGGGTTCATTAAAAACGTGGGTTTTTGTTATGATTTTTTTTTCTGGAGTGCAGGAGAGGTTTTTTAAAAGTTTTCGTTTAGTTTTAATTGAAAACATGTGCCTTCCTCTTTGAATTAGCGCCCGGCTTAACTGATTTCCGGCTGAAATTTAGGTATTGGTACTTTCCGAGACGAACTGTTACACAAGGAGCTATATGTATAACAACTTCATCTCACAGAGAGGAGGCTTGTGAGAACGTAATAGCTGATTATGCACCTTCCTGCTTATACTACAACTAATACATGTCCGGACCATCAGTGCGTGCCCTATCTATCTCCACAGTGATTTTCAATTGTTTACCAATGATTCTATACTAAGTATTGCACTATATGTATGTAGTTTTAAATATTTGTAATTAATTCTCTCCTGTTGGTTCTGTGGCTGACATTCGTAAATTTTTGACAGTCGATACGGGTAGTCTGAAGTCCAAAATCAAAAGTCATTTATTTAAATTAGGCTGAGAATCAGCGCTTTTCGAACGTCAAAATTACAAAAGACAATCGCACAAAACGCTCACCCTTCACCACTTTCTAGTGCTTTCGCTGGGAAGAAGAAGTCTGACAATCAGTCTTACTAAGGGGTATCGTTTTACCCAGTAACTAGGTTGTGGAGGTCAGATAGACAGTTGCTCCATGTAAAATACAGGTATTCAGCTGTATCGGCGGGGTAATTGCGTAACACACTAACAGTAGCAATGGCTTTCATTTTGACAGTTCAATAAGATTCATTGTTATTTACGTTGTTGAACAGTCAAATTTTTTCGAACATATGAAGCAATGGATTAGCAATATCCTTCAAAATGATTCAAATTGTGATTCATAGTGTTACTCAATTAGGGTGCGGATTAGTCTGGAAGCCGACCTCAACATAGTTGGGAATAAGCTAGGTAGATTGAAGAGAGAAGCTACACATTTTTCCGCCATTACCCACTAATACAACTCCCAAGTTACGCCACGAAAGGTCACAGGGTCTATTCCTATCGCTGACTGGCGAATTTAATTCTTACTCAACTCGTAATAAGTACCGTTGCGCAAGTAAGCTCTTAAAGAGTCGGTATGACGGAGACACGCCGTACCGGTTTTGTAAAGATCGGGGGCTGTGCATGCGACGATATGTATGTGGTGAAGCTATGGTTTGTGAGTCCACGGAAGAGATTGGGCCATTGTTAGTATAATTTCAACATCAATGATGTAACCAATATTTTGATTTTAAAGTTTCTCGCCCGTTCTTCTCCATAGGAACCTACTACGCTTTGGAATGGGCAACTAGCTTCATCTTTCTGACTGACCGGCTCTTTGACAATTTAAAAGTGCCTGTAATTGGTTTATTTTAAATAAATGCTTTGAGTTTCGAGTTTATGGTTTTGTAAGAGAATTTTAATTACTGAAGAGATTGGTCTATTGTTGGCTAGTAGTGCAGTGTCTAAAAATAAAGCTGTATGTTCTTATATTAGCGCAGTAGACCCACAACTATTTCAAGCTTCTTTCTGGATTTATTTGCAAGCAAATTCAAATGGTATCATGCATCATCATCAGTAACCGGATGCAGGTAAATATCAGTATTTTACATGAAGCGACTGCCTATCTGACCTCCGAAACCCAGTTACTGGATGCCACGATACCCCTTGGTAAGACTGGTTGTCAGACTTTTATGCTTCTGATCACCCGTAACGCCTGTCAAAGATCTACGAATGAGAGCCGGGACCAACGGCTTAACGTGCTTTCCGAGACACGGAGGGCATGGCACGGGGCATGTAAAGATGGTCACCCATCCACAGGCCAAGAATCTTATGACCATATGGACGACCCAGAATTATTTCTAGCTTCCGAATTTATTTGCAAGCTCGTTTTAATGGTGTCTGGGCAAGCAGAAGATCCGTTTTTCTATGGAGCCGGCAGTAGTCAACTTGCCGGGCATTCTTTGGGTTATTTTTCAATAAAACACCAATTTAAATACTTTTGTTATAGCTAAGTTGGATAGGTTATCTGTCACATTGATAGTATGTATTTCATATTTATTTTGTAAACAATTCATGCCTAATTTGTTCGAATCACCGGAATGATTGCGTAACACACTATCAGTAGCAATGGCTTTCATTTTGACAGTTCAACAACATTCATTGCGTTATTTACGTTGTTGAGCAGACCATTGTTTCGAACATATGAATTTGTATCTTTTTTTGCTAAAATGGCTGATCGGTTTTGGATAAAATTTCGCAGATGGGTAGACCATGACCTGCGGGGCAATTGCGTAACACATTATCAATCGTAATCGGTTTCATTCTGACAGTTCAACAACATTCATTGCGCTATTTACGTGTTGAGCAGACAAATTTTTCGAACATATGAAGCAATGTATTAGAAATTTGCTTCAAAATGTTTCAGATTCCGATTGATAGTGTGTTATGCATTTAGGGTGCTGGACATATGATACTTATTACTCCGATATTCCCACGGGATCGAGAGTTCTGCAGGTGAAACCGTGGGGCGCAGCTAGTAAATAGCTGTTAGTGGAGAGCGTACTTTAGATTGAGGTCCGTCTGTTACACAAATACGTTTCTGTTAGCTCTTACATAACTTGTTTAATGTTTTGCTAAATATTACCGTTATTTGTCTAAAATGTTGGCAGAATGGTTATCTAATCCTTAGTACCTGATACTTGTTGACAGGCCTACGCTGTCCTTCCATACCTACTGTAGATCGAAAACATTGTAAAAGCCAATTATTTTTAAAAGAGTGACCGTGGAGTTTCTTGCCAGCTCTTCTCCATAGGAAAGGACCAATTGGAACCGTGCACCTAGCTTCTCACGTTTCATAAGTGCCCATGTTGGTTTATGAATTTTATGTGAAATAAAATATTTTGATTTTGAATCTTGAAAGCTGCCCCAGCAGAGTAGTATGTAAGGGTCGTAACAGGTAGCGTTCTGCAGTTTCTGCCCTACTCTATCTTGACTACCCGTAACGACTGTCAAAGATCCAAGAATTGCAGCCGGGACCAACGGCTTAACGTTCTTTCCGAGACACGGAGGGGTCTCGGTATTTAAAGATGGTCACCCATCCACGGACCGACCGCGGCAAGCGTAACTTAACCTGATCGATCGACCCGTGCGGTTGGTATTACTTAGCCACGAGCTCCTCCGAGCTCTATCATAGTATCCTGTATTAAAAAAATGCTATCTCGACATGTCTTAAAGCATGACTAATAGATAGCTGTCAGTGGTGAACGAACCTTAAACGAAACGGGTTTCATATCAATATCGTTGAACTTTTAGCTTTCTTGCTTAACGGCCAGTCACGTTGCAAAAAATATTGTTTGGAAGAGGGTAGGCAGAGGAGACTCGTTGTGAGTTGTGACTCTTCTTTAATTGGTGTTACTTGTTTTATTACTGAACTAGCTGCTCCCCGCTGTTTCACCCGCATAAGTTTCGATCCCGTGGGAATACCGGGATAAAAAGTATCCTATATGTTAATCCTGGTTATAAACCATCTGTGTGCCAAATTTAATCCAAATCCGTTCAGTAGTTTTTGCGTGAAAGAGTAACAAACATCCATCCATACAAACTTTCACGTTTATAATATAAGTAGGAAGTAGGATTACGGAACGGCAGTAGGGTGTGATTGTAGAGTTGTCCCAAACCATGCAGTCCAAGTGAGCTGGGCACGCTCGTTCCATCATAGACCTGATCCATCGCTTTCCATCAGGTGTGATCGAGGTCAAGAGCAGGCCCAGTCAGTAATCTTCTCCTTCGTGTGCTGGCACGACTGTATTTTAAATCTTGTTTTTCCAAAACTTTGCCACTTCCACCGACTTCCGGCGTCGGTGGCAGCGCAGAGGTCACTTTGACTGCATGGTTTGAGACACAGAGGGCAGGATAGGAGGTGGAGGATGGTTTGTGACATAGCTCCACAATCGCACCCTACTGCCGTCCCATCAGGGTGACCCCACTTTACCAGCACCCTAATTGCGTAACGCGCTATCAATCACAAACTGAATCATTTTGAAGGATATACAGGATACACTTTTAACCAATGCGCAAACTGAAACCTTGAATTCAGTACATGGTTCTCAAATTTTTCGTTAGTTATTAAAAACGTTTTTTCAAGAGTCTCATGTCCAAAATGCTATCTTAAATCAAGGAGACACAATGCACCAACGGCCATTCTTCCTTCTCCCTCACTCTCATCAAAAACTACATCTGTCTCGCTCCAGCCAGGATTTCGGATACCGGTTTTGGTTCATGTAAAAAAGTACCCGGCGAGTTTCTTGTATCCTTAATAAGGCTTACTATAGTATAGTTAGATGTTCAACTAGTTTTTTTGTACAGCTAGATTTCAAAAAGGATTTCGGTAACTGCCGTTTTAAACGAACCCGCGGGGTAATTGCGAAACACACTATCAGTAGCAATGGCTTTCATTTTGACAGTTCAACAACATTCATTGCGTTATTTACGTTGTTGAGCAGACAATTTTTTCGAATATATGAAGCAAAGGATTAGCAATCATCATCATCTCATCCGCCTAGTCTTTTCCCAACTATGTTCAAGTCTAACCGGATGCAGCTGAACACCAGTATTTTACATGGAGCGACTGCCTATCTGACCTCCATAACCCAGTTACTGGGTAATACGATACCCCTTGGTAAGACTAGTTGTCAGACTTTCGGGCTTCTGACGACCCGTAACGACTGTCAAAGAGCCACGAATGACAGCCAAGGAAAGGATTAGCAATATCCTTCAAAATTATTCAGATGGTGATTAATAGTGGGTTACGCTATTAGGGTGCTGGAGATGAACCCAATACCCCAAGCTCAGCAGGCGCTCTTGCGATCACTGAACCAACGAGTCAGTCGGACGGAAATTTTAGTAAAATCGCATATAAGCAATTCACACTGAGTTTATAAAATAAATCTTATCTTTAACATTATGAATCAAACTAGAATGAATCGAGTATTATTACCTAATATCAAACTCATAAGTCATGTACTCTAACTAGGCTGAGAATCTACAAGTGAACGTCAAAATGACATAAAACAGTCGCCCGGCACCCCCTCCTTCATCACTTCCTAGTGCTGTAGCTGGGAACAAGAAGTGGTGCCACAAACTGTCCAGCAGCACAGCTGTCTGATCAGTTCAACTTGATTCTATAAAATTTTGTGCAATTTACATGACGGAACACAAAATATTAAATTAAATTATTTGCCATATTTCAGCGAGCACCCACCAATGTACCAACAAAATCATTGATACATCACACTAATTTTATAAGGGCGATAGTTTTTGAGTGTGTGTGTGTGTGTGTGTGTGTGTGTGTGTGTGTTTGTATGTTTGTATGTTTGTTACTTCTTCATACTCAAACGGCTGGAGCAATTTTGATGAAATTTGGTATGGACGTAGCTGACACCCTTTTTTTTTTTTTTTTGTTCCGGGGTGGAAAATCCTCATGGATGTCCGCCGCCCTGGGGCGGGCGACGGGGTCTGTCAGACTCTTACTGACTAAAAACCACCCCAGTGTTCCATCTCTCACCTACGCCGGGGGTCGCGGGAACGTAAGATCCTTCCGCAACCGTAGCTGACACCCTGGATTAACATATATGATACTTTTTATCCCGATATTACCATAGGATCGAAACTTAAGCGGGTGAAACCGCGGGGCGCAATTAGTTGCTTCATATTTTTGAAAAATTTCGACTGCTTGAAAACGTGAATAATGCAATGAAAATCGGTTCTGCTGTCTAGTTCGCCGTTTAGTTGTGAACACGTTACAGACATACAGAATCACTCTAGCATTTATAATGAAAAAGGATGGATATTCTAGCTCTCCAAAACTGCTACACATCTAACCGCTATCCCTGCCTTCCTGCTTCCCAAAAGCGTGAACATACCGATTCCGGTTACAACAACAGTGAACTCGGTTACCTACATAACGCCAGCTATTTATAAACTCCATGTATTGTATGGGGTTCCCTCAGGATGGTATAATGGCTGTTCTTCGAGTTTAGCGACTGTAACATTGTAAAGGGGAAAAGAGACTATTTGAAACGTTTTTAAAAGTATTCCTTTGGAGCGATTTTGATGTTTTTTGGTTGGATCCTTTGGTATTAAAGAGAAAGAAGCTATCCTAGTTAATATTGTAACAGTGAAAGTATTTGAAGATTTTTGATACTCAATAACGGTAACACGACTGATGGATGTCCTGGATTAACAAAAAAGATACTGTTCATCCGCGTACGGACGCCAGCACATCAAGTTACTACAATCTGTCAAATTTCTTTAATAGATTTTCAACTTTATCGCTACAGCATTAAGGTTCAAGGTTGATTGGGAAAATTTGACAGTTTCGGGTAGCTTGACCTGCTGGCGTCTGTACATAAAGTTTATCTAGCTTGCGAGCGAAACCGAAGGCAACAGCTAGTGTATAGTTACTATTGTAAAAATCTCATTATTATATGAATTTACAGAGCTATTTTTATGTGCGTGCTTCTTAAAGCAGTTTAAGCCGCTAATCCCTGGCTCCCGGCTGTCATTTGTAATTTTTTTACAATAGCTATGTGTTGCCAGAAGCCCGAAAGTGTGACAACTGCTGGTAGTTGTCAGACTTTCGGGTTTTAGCAAGGGGTATCGTGTTATCAAGTAACTGGGTTGTGGAATTCATCTAGACAGTCGCTCCATGTAAAATACTGGTATTCAGCTTCATCTGGCTAGACAGGAAGCCATCCCCAACATAGTTAGGAAGAGGCTAGACAGTTGATTTTGTGTTCCTTTTCGATCCTTCTCGGATTATCCGTCGTCCTACTGCGCTCACAAACAACAGCTCAAATGAGCACATGCCCACGGCACTCGTCATGTCATAACTCGTGGAATGGTGGCTCTCAATTGACCACAGGGTCACTGCCATTAGGATTGCCGGATCACATTCGGAGATACAGTCATTTTGTGCGTCTGGGATCTGGAGATGATATGTATAATGTTTAGACTGGGGCTAACGGGGTAATTGCGTACTATTTGAAATACATGATTTGACTTTGCGAGGTTATTTATTTAACCATTAATGTGTGTACAGTGTACATACACACATATATAAACAGACAAATAAAATAGGAACAAAGATGATGCGATGCGACGGTTATTGCGTAACTCACAAGGGCGCCGATTCCCTTGTTCACAAAATAAACTAAATTTAAGTTCAGTGCATCTTTTTCTTTCTATTTCATCGAGAAAAGGACAGAAGATAATATTATTATATTAGTTTAGTAGTTACTTTTTTTTGTAGCCAATTTTTTAATCACGTCTGAACTTCGTCTATGGAGTACCTTAATTTGACCGGACTAAACTAATATTTATCTTCTGTCCTTTTCTTAATGAATTAGAAAGAAAAAGGCACTGAACTTAAATTTAGTTTAGTTTGTGCACAAGGGAATCGACGCCAATGCCTTTCATTGTGACAGGTCAACAACATTCATGGCGTGATTTACGTTACAGCCAGAAAAAGTGACGCACGAACATAATTAATGTAAAGTATCAATTGATTCCCTTCGTTAACGATGATTTATAAGAATTTGACCTTCAGGTCACCCGCGATAACGACTGAGGACGACTGTCGCTCAGTATTTATTGACAAATTGTACTGAATGGATGCCTGACAATTTTGATTGATCAGTTGTGTGTTATGTCATAAATTACATAAAGTAAAGCGCCTGGCTGGGTTCGAACCCACGACCTACAACTTGTAAGTCGGGGTCGCTACCACTGGGCCACCACTGCTCCCACAGCGCTTTGTTGAGTTTAAATCATAATTTCAAAAACCTATGTATTTCAACACGATTCCACGATGACATACTGTAGAAAATACTTGAGTGATTCTTTGAAACTCATATTATCAGCAGTTCTCAAAGAAAATAACTCCGAAGTGGAGCGGACACTCCGAGATAAGATACCGAATCACTTGTAGATAGTGACTTATTGGAGGGTGGGTGCACCGGTTGTCGCTTGTGCTCGCAGATTTGTGATTTTTATCCGGCCCGTATGCAGACGACAGGCTATCTAAAATCCACTGTTAACTTGGTCACCATAATCTAAACCTGATCTAATATTGTAAAAAGAAAAAAAATGATTTTTTGTATGTTTGTAAAAAAAGTCATGTATCAATCTTCTCTCTTCTGCAATCGAATGGCATTAACTTCTTACCATGCGAGAATATTTACTCTTTACAGTACTATAGTACTGATATTTTAAATCCTACTAACATTATAAACGCGAAAGTTTGTGAGGATGGAATGATGGATGTTTGTTACTCTTTCACGCAAAAACTACTGAGCGATTTATGGCACACAGATAGCTTATAACCTGGATTAACACGTCGGTACTTTTCATCCCGGAGGTATGTTCCCGTGGGATAATTTCCGAAGGCCCACGCGGGCGAAGCCGCTGACAAAAGCTAGTAAATCAATAATTGCGTGTCCGACAACAGGGTGCTCCACCCTACAACATTATCAATTATTTTATTTATCAGTGTGAATGTTTTTCGTTACGTTTCGTGTTCTAGTGCAGCTTTCTTTTGTTTTGTACGAGTTCCATAGATAAGATACTCTAGCTCAGTTCACAGGAATTCCATGTAGGTACCTACAGTCATTTTACAATTATTTATTATACACTAGCTTCTGCCCGTGAATTCGTTCGCATGGAAGTCGTAAGATACATATTTACGTACTAAAATAACGGTTACATTTTATAAACATCGTCTCTCGTCCCTCGACCTGCCGCGTCGCATCGCACCACTCGAGCGGTTACTTGGTTTTCGCTCAGCGTTCTTTTTTTTCCTTTTTTGTTTTTGCTCGGCTCCTAATGGTCATGGCGTGATGTTCAATTTCTTATAATATTCCGTAAGAATTGAGCTATCAAATTAAAAAAAAAAAAGTCATATCCGACTGGTAGTTCCAGATTAGCGCGTTCAAACAAAACAATCAATTATATTAGTATCAGGGTGGCAGGGACAGCGACGCGCAACCTGTTACCGTGGATTCTGAACCCCGATGCGTTGAAAAGTTCGCTAGATGTTACCAGGGCAAACTCGCTGGCTACAGCCAATGATATCATAAATGTAATGGCCGGTGACCGCTAATATTCTCTGACTCAATATCTGCTACACCATATAGGGACGACCTTGTAATCCATTTCGGTTCTATTTATATACTGCAGCTATGAAGGAGTTTAGACACCCAGAGGGGCTTGTGGATAAGTAATAACAGCGCACGGGTCGATCGATCAGGTTAAGCTACGCTTGCCGCGGTTGGTCCGTGGATGGGTGACCATCTTTACATGCCAAGACCCCTCCGTGCCTCGGCAAGCATCTTAAGCCGTAGGTCCAGGCTGTCATTCGTGGATCTTTGACAGTCGTTACAGGTCGCCAGAAGCCCGAAAGTCTGACAACCAGTCTTACCAACTGGGTTTTGGAGGTCAGATAGGCAGTCGCTTCATGTAAAATACTGGTTCCATCCGGTTAGACTGGAAGCCGACCCTAACATAGTTGGGGAAAGGCAGGCAGGTGATGATGAGGCAGTAGGCATCCCGACAAGGTAGCATAGGCATAATCAGCCTATAATGTTCCCACTGCTGGGACATAGGCTTCCTCTCGGTGAGATGGAGTGGGCTGTAATATGCGGGCCCAGTTCGGGTTGGCCACCTTGCGGACAGACTAATTACCAAGGCAAGACACGGAAAAAAAAAATAAGTACACCCAAAATTCAAAGAAACGCATCTTGTGAACCACAATAAAAAAGCCGTACGATAACAATCGCAAGCGCAGTCCGACAACGTCCGATTGTTGGCGAAGTGTGCCGATCGCGTCACGGTTCGGCTGAGCCCTGACGTCACGAGAGCATTCAGAGCAGAACGGATGACTTCGGTACAAAAAGTTCGGACCAATGAGTCATCATTACTCATTATTGTAGTTTTAATTGGACCTTGAAACGGGTGTATAAATGACAACAGTGTGTTGTGGTGTCGATACGCCATTGTTGCACGTTTTGGCATAGATTGGGTGTTTAGGAGGTTGACCCCGGTTGACGGCGGTCAGACACCCTGCTAATTAACTTGGTAAAATTTGGCAGCAACCAATCATGTTGTCAGATGTAAAGATGGTCATCCATCTATGGACCAACCGCGGTAAGCGTAGCGTAACTTGATCGATCGACCCATGCGGCTGTTATTACTTAGCCACAAGTCCGAGACTCACCCAGTTGTAGGTCGTAAGTTCTAACCCAGACAGGCGCTTTACTATTACTGTTAGCCTGCATCATCCCACTGCTGGGCAAAGGCCTCTCCCCATGACTTCCAGCTCTTTCGATCTAGGGCTAAAGTGGACCACTGCTCGTTTGTTTTCTCCAACTCGTCCCGCCATCTTCTACGGGGTCTGCCGCGACGCCTTCTAGCCGTCTCAGGGCTCCACGTATTGGTTGTTTTGGCCCACAGCTCATTGGGCATACGGCAAACGTGGGCAGCCCAGTCCCACTACAGCTTAGCGGCTTTTTAAGGAACGTCAGTAAGTTGTTGTGAATATGGTCTGTCAATTTGACGCCTAGAATACACAGGGGTTTTACTTTTTGTAAATTATTTCATCACCACTGCTCTCAACGGTGAAGGAAAACATCGTGAGGAAACCGGCATGTCCTAGAACCAATTCGAAGACACGTGACATCTACCAACCCGCACAGGGCCCGCGTGTCTCGTCTGCGAGAGGGAGTGGGCTATAAAGGCTACGCCGGTTTCCTCACGATGTTTTCCTTCACCGTTTTGAGAGCTCAAGGCAAAAAGCTCGGCCCTGTTATATGGGACATCTCTGCATTTCTCTTCGGGGAATGCAGGCGTGATGTTATGTGAATGAACACAAAATCGTTCTAATGTAATTCGTTTAGCCTTGTACAAAACATAGCAACTATATGTTGTCATTATGTGTTGTGTTATATACAATGGGGCCGTTATTATTGCTTTGGTCATGTTGTCCGAGATAAACTGTATTTTATAATATGTTGAAGTTTCGGGGTAGATAGGAAATGTTAGTTACAAGAAGAGTGAAATTTTTATATTTTGTGAATGTGAGAACGTTGTAGGCCTTGTACACTGTAGATTTGTAGACCATTTTTAGGGTTCCGTACCTCAGAAGGAAAAACGGAACCCTTATAAGATCACTTCGCTGTCCGTCTGTCTGTCCGTCCGTCTGTTAACACCAATTTTCTCAGGAACGCGTGGAGCTATCAAGTTAAAATTAATACCAAATACTCAGGGCTGCAATCCTTTTTTATTTTTTAAAGTATCTGGTACTTGTTGACAGGCCAATCAATCTGCCTAGCCTTTCCCAACTATGTTGGGGTCGGCTTCCAGTCTAACAGGATGCAGCTGAATACCAGTATTCTATATGGAGCGACTGCCTATCTGACTTCCACAACCCAGTTACTGGGTAACACTATACCACGCGATAAGGTTGGTTGTCAGGCGTTTTGGCTTCTGACACCCGTAACGACTGTCAAAGATCTACGAATGACAGCTGGTACCAACGGCTTAACATGCTTTCTGAGGCACGGAGGGGCTTCAATATCCATGAGCCGACCGCGGGAAACGTAGCCTAACCTTCCATCGAACCGTGCGGCTGTTATCATTTAGCCACGAGCCCCCTTAGCCAGGGGCCGTATTCTCTATGACACAATGAACAAAAACGCGCGAAATGAACGCGAGATTGGCGTGACTAAGGAGTTGACGTAGTTTCGAAGTAAGGAATCATTCAGAGGTCATAGTGAATTAGGGCCCTGCAGTGGTGATGAAACGAACTGCTCAATTTAATGAGTGATTTGCGATGGTTGGTCACGTCTTTGGAGAAATCGGTGACGTTTCTCAAAGCGTCAGTAGTTACTAATTGTCTAGCCTCGATGTAGCACCTAATTGATTTGCTAATTAGACTCTGTTTTTAGCACTGATTCATTCGTCACAAGATAAAAATACGAAGAAGCCGTTGTAACAATAAATCTTCTATCGTGGCTCGTTTACTGCGCCGGAACCTGTTAATAAATTACTTACTAATGTAGGCGGCCTAGTGGTAACGGCCGCCACTTGCGAGTTGTAGGTCGTAGGTTCGTACCCAGACAGGCGCTTTGCTTGTAAATTATTTCATCACCACTGCTCTCGAAACGGTGAAGGATAACGTCGTGAGGAAACCGGCATGTCCTAGAACCAAAAATTCAAAGACGTTATATCTACCGTCCCGCTCTGTGCCCGCGTGGTAGATTATTGCCCATCCCTCTAACCACGGAATAGAAAAAACAGTGGAAGTGCCACGCAGCTATCGCGCGTGTGTCACAATTATGCGGAGCTCCGCAACACCAGCTCAGTCGGGATTAGCTACTTGCTGTGATATGACGTCTAGAACGTAACGAAAAATATTACAAATATGCCTTATTGTGCAATTTTTACATGCAAAAACGATAGCAGGACAAAAAATGTATCTTGCGGAGGTGTATCGTATCACCGGTTATTATAAAACTATGATATATTTCAATATAATCGTTTTTATTGACAAAACCATATTTATTACTTTGTTGCGAACTAAAAACTACCTTATGTCCATTGTTCAAAGTCTAAATCAACTTGCTCGCTGTCTTGAATATCATCGTATACATTCTAGAAACTTCGACGCTACTCGATTAGGGATGGGACACATTCAAATAGTTCGGTATCGATAAAATAATAAAATGTGTATTTATATAGTGAAACTTACACGTTACCATGACATATTATATGCTCGTTGTCGTTCTTCTCGATTAATTGAAATAAATGGTTGGAGTTTGAGTACTCTTATTCTGACAAATAAACCAATCATTCATTCATAGCTGGACGTAGGCCTCAAAAGTAACTAATACTAATAAAGTATGTAAATATTTCAGTTTTCCCTAAGATCCTTTTACCAAGGAGAAATGGATAGAAGCTACGAGAAGACGGAACTGGATGCCGTCAAAATCAAGTACATAGAATCTGTTCAGAGCATTTTTATGAAAACAATTTAAAAACTTCAAAAAAAGGCTACATATTTTTAAAAAAGATAACGCAATTCCGACAATTATTAAACAAATATGTTTTATTTCAAGTACAATAAATAGTTTAAATTCACTATTTATCGTTTCATTTAACCATTTTACCTTTTATACTAATCGGACTTTGGTCCGTTACATAAGATAAAAGATTTTAATTACAATTGTACAAACATCGATATTAAATTATCGATATCTTGTCCTCATCTCTAGCTGAGTAGAAAAATAGATAACAAGTGCATACGAATATGACATCTATTTCAATGACGTTAGGGTGCTAAATAGAGTAAATTGGTTACAGCGCCCTCTAGCGTTGAGTAGCTGAACTCGTTGTGGATTGCTCGAATTTGATTGTTACATGGAAAAATGGACTTCATTGATTTTGACATGTAAAATAAAAACAACACTCAGGAGTTGTAATAAGATTTAATTTTGAACAGCAATAAATAAATTTTTCGCCAAAGTTGCATTTATAATTAGTAGCCAATTATATCATCGTTTTCTGTGTATTGAAATGTTCATTTTAATTTGCCAGTGTGTGAGTTTGGCGACACTGGTTCCCGTACTAAGGGAGTCTAAGGGCACTTCCACTGTTTTTTTCTATTCCGTGCCTCTAACAGACGGGAGACCTGTATCCCAGCTGTGGAAACATTATAAGTTGATTATGTGTTGTTATGTCATCTGCCCGTCCCAACTATGTTGGGGTCGGCTTCCAGTCTAACCGGATGCGGCTGAATACCAGTATTTTACATGGAGTGAATGCCTATCTGACCTCCACAACCCAATTACTGGGTAATATGATACCCCTTGGTAAGACTGGTTGTCAGATTTTCGGGCTTCTGACGACCTGTAACGACTGTAAAATATCCACGAATGACACCCGGGGCCAACGGCTTAACGTGCTTTCTGAGGCACGGAGGGGTCTTGGTATGTAAAGATTCACCCATCCACGGACAAACTGTGGCAAGTGTAGCTTGACCTGATCGCTCGACCCGTGCGGCTGTTATTACTGAGCCACAAGCACAAGAAATATTGGGTTACGATTGATATTATTATTTGTAAGTGTTTGAAATGTATGAAGATCTCGGTTCTAATTTATTAAAAAAAAAAAAAAAAACGTTTAGTTTATGTTTTTGTAAATGTGATTGAAGAGTGAAGTGTAGGACTAATCGCTGTTTGAACTAGATTCTATTGTGTTGCTCGGAACAGCCGCGGCAAGCTTAACCTGATCGGTCGACCTGTGCGGCTAAATGACTAATAATATCTTCTCTTTTGTTGCAGTGTTGTGCATGATTTCAAGAAGAGTGCTGAGCTAGATTACGTGACGATCTTTTAAGTAAGTACCACTGTTCTGACATTACAATTTACATAGCTAAAGTCTACTCAAGACATTTTCAATTTGATGCTATTTCTCCAAACTACAATAATATCAACTTTATGTTGGTGTGAATTAAGTTGATTTTAGAAACTACATAGTAGGTACTTTTGAAAAACTCATCACAGTTCCACTGTTTACAATTTTATGATATTTCTACTTAAACAAATATCAACTTTAGCAAGCAAAATGATTTTTTAAGTTGTAGTGTAAACTGAACTTTATGTGGTGAACGTTAAAGTAGTTTTTCCAAAACCATAGATTTGTTTACGTTTTTGGAAAGGATATTGCAAACGCAGGATAGAAGAGCTCTTTGTGAGTTGTTAGTAGATCGTTGGGGACGCACTACCACGCGCCGCGCGGTGTAATTACAGGCTCATGACACCTTTCAGTGTTGTTTCTGGGATAGCAACGAATGAGACAGTTACGTTGCTTACGGCATTGATGCAGTACGGTTCCGGTTCATGGCAGTATCTCCAAGTAAAACTCCTGGCATTCATTCGCCTCTAGTCAGCCTGGAAGCCGACCACAACAAAGCTAGACAAACGAAGATAAACTCGAAAGTTTATTGGCAATCGATACATCATTTGGACGCGTGGCGTGCGAGCTCGCGTGACATAATGTTCTAATTCCGAGGCGCTACAGCGTAGTGCTATAAAACATAGCGTAGATTGCCACACAGCGACACGGGGGCGTCTATATAAGCTGACTAGCTTCTGCCCGCGACTCCTTCCGGGTGAAAGGGCTTTGAAGATCAGTAGCATACCTACTGTCGCGCTATTTTGATTTTTTTTTTCAAAATGGCTGCCACGCATGAAACTTATATGTATAAATCGATTGCTGAGATCAATGCAAACAAAACATACTAAGACTAAACCCCGTAAAGTGTAACGTTTCCGAGATATTGACGTTCGCAATAATGACAGCTCACTTCACCTAAGTGATTAGGTACGGTGAGATTTTTACAGAATAGACCGGCAGATGTATGGACGTAAATGAAGCAAAAGGAATATGTAAGGATCGTAGCAGGGGACGTCCTGCAGTTTGCCTACCCCCACGGGAAGAGGGCGTGAACTTATGTATGTAGCGTTGTTTTTATGTCATACGTACACAACCTGAAGTTAATATACAGCATGAAATTGAATAGGAGCGCCAAATTAAAATATCTAATTCAACGTGTTATAAAGTAAATTTAGAGCATGCCATTATGGAAAGGGAAGCACATACGTGGGCGTAGGCAAGCGATTTGGCAACGTCGTCGCGCGCCCTTTTTTTCGGAGGAACTGTCAAAATTAGGTAAATACCGCTAGTTCACGCGTTGCTAACTTGCCACATGTTGTGAACTTGCTTACATTTTGTTGCATAGATGTTTGAAATAATCACTTTGAAAGTTTAAAGTAATCAAACATTTAAGCAACAAGATGTAAGCAAGTAAAAAAAAATATGGATTTCACGTGATCAACTTTCAAATCTCAAATCGTTTATTGCAATCCATAAAGTACAATTACAGGTGGTAAATAATAGAAACAATTATGGACCTTGTCGGGCACAGCACATTTTTAAATAATTAGAGAGAATAAGAGCGATTTATAAACTTGAACGTTAATATCTCGGAAACATGACACTACGGGGTTTGGTCCCATTATATTTTCCGTTTGCATTGATGTCGGCTATCGATTTTCATAGGTTTCAAGTGTGGCCGAAATTTTGAAAAAAATAGTCACAATGGCGACAATAGGTATGCAAGGTTCCATAAAAATATCTTCAATTCCCTTCGTTCAAAGACTAGAAAAAAGATCTGCAATAGCTACAAAAGTGCACAAGCAATAAACATAATATTGATTGCGACAGGTCGGCGTCGGTTCAAACGTAGACTAGCAATAGAACTGTAGACGCGACACTTTGTGCAATGTTATTCATAGCTCGCATGATGTTGGGGCATTACGACTTGATGTTATCGTGCCTTAGTCGACGGATTTGGTTATAGTAGTGGTTTGTAAGCGTATTATGAAGCAAATATCAACATTAAGCTTTTCTTTTGGTGTATCATAAAATAAAATAAAAATAAACGCCCGAATTGAGAACCTCCTCCTTTTTTGGAATAGGTTAAAAATCAATCTGTCTAGCCTTTTCCCCACTATGTTAGGATCGGCTTAGTCTAACCGGATGCAGCTGACTACCAGTATTTAAACATGGAGCGACTGCCTATCTGCCTTCCACAACCCAGTTACTGGGTAACACGGTACCGCTTTATAAGATTGGCTGTTAGACTTCTGATTACCCGTGACGACTGTCAAGCATGATCGAATGACAGCCGGGACCAAGGCCGCTTAACGTGCTTTCTTAGTATAATAGATTGAGTTTTGTTAAAGCTGAACTGTGTGCAGAATTTGAACTTTTTTACTTACTCTTCAATTAAAATGTAATAGGGGGCGAGCCTATTGCCATCACCGGGCACACATCTAGACTCCTAACTGCTGAGAAATAGGTAACAGACGGGAAACCCTATAACACTTTGCTCGACTCAAGAATCGGTCTTAACCAGGAAATCATGCTCACTAGTTTCGCTTGCGACCAACGAACTACGTGTCACATCTTTAACCAAAATAATCTTTGATGTTTCCCCCTTCGTTTCCTAACGAGGCTTGAAAGTCAGCGAGTTTTATTGCAGCTAGGGTGAGGGTAGGAATAACATTTATATACCGCGCCACCGAGTTGTAACTACCCTCGTTTAGTATCGCAGAAGTGGGTAGTGCGACGCAATTAGTGGGTTTGAAGTCTGTCTGAAGTGAGAGAAGTGTGGAAATACTACGGCTGGTTTTTATGAATGGACTAGTTTAAGATTAAAGGTGTCTATTTCTTTCTTGGTGGTGGCCAAGGGCCGCGACTGTGTGTACTTTATTTCATCAGCACGGTAAAGGAAAACATCATGAGGAAACCGGCATATCCTAAAACCAATAAATCGAAGACATGTTACATCTACCAACCCGCACTGAGCCCGCGTGGTGGATTACAGCCTTCTCCCTGTCACCGAGAGGAGGCCTGTATCCCAGCAGTGAGAGCATTATAGGCAGATTGTGATGATTTGTTCCTTGAGTTGTATGACGTAAAGGCGCTTATGCAAGCTAGAATTATTTAGCAATATCTTCAGCGTGGTTTGTCTTCTGGGTATAGTCCATAGCTGAGCTGAGTCTCTTAGAGACCAGTCTGCTTTATTGGCCAGTTGTGATATAACAATATTATGAATTCGCATAATCACCACATCGAGGCAGACCCAGGAGAAGATGGTGGGATGAGCTTGACTCCTACAGGATTGGTCCACACTAGCTCAAGAAAGGGAGGAGTGGAAAGGAGAAAGCGAGGCCTTTACTCTGCAGTAGGACAGCATAGCGCTAAAAATAAATAATAATGGTCACCACATGCAGATATATCAGCTGTGCCTCCCCTTGACACGACTACAATCAATTAAGTAAGTCAGTAAGTTCAATATAATAAATTAAACAATAATAAATAATGTATCAATTAACTTACATAACACAATCACCGCCGTACATAATAATGTAATAATCATAAAATTAATTACAGTCGTTAAACGGTTTTAATTAGCGCTCTACAACCGCATTTAAATTTAATTGCGGACATAAAGACGGAAGACGTCCGCTCGGAGCGGAGAGCGATCGATGAATGTCGAATTGTGTTCGGAATTCAAAATTCGTACTACAAATTACCCATTTAAATCGTAAATAGAACACACCATGTTCTATTTATGAGTTTTATGCGTTGTTATGTGATGGCGGCTTTTAAGAATTCGGTTTTTGTGCGTAGTCATGAGATTTCTTGCTATGTTTTAGCAGATAAAATGTCTTCCATTAGTGTAGAATTTGGGATACTAAAATGTACGTGTGGGGCGTACCCTGGACAGTCAGCACCACTCTCTCTCTCTCTTCCTCTAAAATCAAAATCAGCTTAGACTTGTATGAGTTTGCTATATGAGTTATTGAAATTTGGTCAGCTAGTACACAATAGAGATGTATGGAAGACTTGCTACAAGTGCGTAAGTATAATCGGCCTATAACGTGCCCACTGTTGGGACACAGGGATGATTGACATTCTGATATGTATTGTATAAATCATTCGAACATTAACATCCGGCGCATCACTCAGTCTTGAACTGAATTCATGAAACGATTTTAGGAACAATATAACAAGTATATTATTTAAGATTTTTACTAATCTCCGGTTTCATTCTCGAGTATTTTAATGGCATAGCATTACGCCTGTGTTCCTTGAATGGGTCGGCAGAGGTGCGTTCTTAGAGCACGCCATCAACGTGCCAGCAGACACTAGATACTGACAAATGCGTGCACTGACTGGACAGATCCGCTCAATCCGTCTGGTTCTTTCCTCAAAACACTATTTCATACACCAATCTACATGATCTGCGTAACGTGCTTTCCGAGGCACGAAGGGGTCCCGACATGTACCTCATATATGACCGTCCATTTCGTGGATGGGTGATCACCCATCCACGAAACGACCGCGGCAAGCATAGCTTAACCTTCGATCGACCTGTCCGGCTATCTATTTAGCCATGAGCCCCCCACACCTTCAAGAAATACAGGCACCAATTAGATTTTGATTTTACTTTCACGGCAAAGAAATAAACTCTCGAATGCTAATGAAGGAAGTAACAGCAATCAATTAATTTTAAAAACATGTTAAAAAACGGATCCATTTATAACAAGTCTTTATAATTATATAAATGTGCGAGGAAGCGTGAATCCTTCCTGCTTTCAGATCAACGGATAAAATAAATAAATTATAACACCAGGAGTACAGTCCGATTCAAACTTTATGGCGGCTCTGAAGTGCGCTACTCGCTGCGCAGTACCTCACCCCGCACCCCCGCTGTCAGGTGAATTTGTTACTGCGCAGCGACTCGCCTCATGTTCCGAGCTGTCATAAAGTTTGAATCGGGTTGTATGCGTATATGGTTTGGTTGGTTGGTTGAGGGGATGAATGGAAGGCGACTAGCAAACAGTATTTACAAGGCAGATATGAGTGGAAACGCAGGAAGGGGACGCCTTAGGAGGATATATAGTGACCTTATTGGTGATGTTCTCCAGAAAGGTCAGGTGCGCAGTACTCGCAACCGGCGTGCGTGTAAGACCCGAGTGTGTGAGGATCATAGCAGGTGGCATTCTGTAGTTTCTGCCCCACCGTTTTTTGACTACTCGTAATGACTGTCAAAGATCTACAAATGATAGCCGGGACCAATGGCTTAACGTGCTTTACGGGATATGGAAAGGTCCCGGTATGTAAAGCATGTTCACCCATCCACCGACCGACCTCGGCAAGCGTTGCTTAACCTTGATGATCGACCCGTGCTGCTGTTTTTACTCAGCTACGAGCCCCTCTCACGAAAAATGTCACATTACGATCCTAACCTGCGCCAGAGCACCTATATATTCTATCAGTCTACCCTACATTCCGTGCCGCGCGGATACTCCCCGCGCGCCTCATATCCGCGCGTAATTGACCACGTCCTGCCGACAGAGCTTCCTGCCCACCGCTCGAGCGCTACGCGTGAATATATGGGTGTGATGCATAATGTCATCGTGTACTTACGGTATTTAGAGCAGGAGAGGTGCTAATAACGGTTTAATCAGCATAATGTTCCCACTGCTGGGATACAGGCCTCCTCTCTGTGACAGAGAGTGGGCCGTACGTAATATACGACGCGGGCCCAGTGCGGTTGGGTAGATGTCAAATATCTTTGAATTTTTGGTTCTAGGACATGCCGGTTTCCTCACGATGTTTTTCTTCACCGTTTTGAAAGCAGTGGGAAATTTCGCCTAAAGACCCCGTAATAAAATCAAATCATTTATTTCAAATAGCCACATTAAAGGCACCTTTGAACGTCAACTTCTACAAGACATTGAATTGATTTTAGTCGCCCCTTCCAAAAGGTAGTTTCGTATGGAGAAGAATGGGCATGAAACTCCACCTTTACTCTTTTAAATGTTTTACAATTAAATTAGCAACCAGTTTGAATTTGTCTAGACTCTAGATTGTCCTATGGAGTAGGATACAGGCGTGGAGTTACATTAGGTAAGCACGAAGTCCTCAAAAAAAGGTTTGTTTACCTTTCAAAGGAAAAGGGTGCACATATAGAAAGTGCTATAAATAAATTAGAATAGATTATGGGCAGCCCTACCCGTGTGTGTCTGTTACTTGTTATCTCATGAATATGTTAATAAATTGTCACTTGACGGGGCAGTGGGCTCGGTGTGAGCGGTCGGTGAGCGGGCAGTATAGTTTTTTTTAGACCGGGTGGTAGCGTCGCACGACCTGTTACCATGGATGCAGAACATGATTCTGAACTCCTGGCGTTGAAATTTTTCATGGCTTATTACACTCTACTGTGGTGCCAGTATTTTGACCGGGTAGGTACTGCACTTTTCTATGGAACAGCTGTTTTTTTTTTTGATAACCGGCGAAAAATTTCTACGCTAGGGAGTCCAGAATCATGTGCTGTATTCATGGTTACATTTTGGGCGTCGATGTCCCTGCCGTTTAGCAGTTTCTTCATAATTCAATCTCAGACACATTTAAAACACTTTAACCGAGCGCTTTATCATGATCTACTTCTCGTGGCGCCGGCCATCGTTCGATCACTCTCCATACTCATTGAAGATAAGATATTATTGAAGAGAGACCTTAGTTCGGAGTGGTTCCACGGAGCAAGGAGACGCCTTGGCAGCTGCTGCGGAGGCGGTTTTGTCAACACTTTTCATACAAACTAAGCGTGTCACCGTTCACACCGAGTTTCAATTAGTAAAGTCCTCCACACCGAAGTTCGGCCATGGCGACCAAAATGTGCCACTGCTGGGCAAAGGCCTCCCCATCTCTCCTTCCACCTCTCTGTCCAAAGCTACCAAGGACCAATCTTTATTAACGGAGTCCAGCTCATCCCGCCATCTCCATCGGGGTCTGCCGCGATGTGTTTTAATGGCAAACGACCCACTGGGCCCATTGAGCGACTGACATGCAGCAGATGTGTTCAGCCCAATTCCATATAAGCGTAGCGCTGCCAGCGCGGCGCTGACGTGGCATGTGCGGTTTACCGTACAAAAGACCTCTGATCGAGGAACCGGTCGTATCTCAAGTTACTACGCTCATCGAGACACGTGTGCTCTCAAATGTCAGTGTCTCCAAACATCCGCTCACCGCTGCCGCTGACACCGCGCCCCACGCTCTGTTAAACCTGACATTGACTTAATTCCGCTATGACATCACTCTGACATAAGACCAGTCAACATTGTCACTGTGAATCCGCCACACAGTGAAGAAGGATAATATCTTATTTTTATGTCCACTGCTGATAGCTAAACATATTGCATGCAGAATTGGCTAAATGTAGGTGTGTCAGTGTCTATACACCTCTGGCTACCTTTTCGAGGAATGTAGGCGCGATGACATGTCGCCGGATATCTTACCTGAACAGATGATCCTGGTTACCCCTAGAAAAAGGCACGTTATAATGTATAACATAATCAGCCTATAATGTTCCCACTGCTGGGATACAGGCCTCGTCTCTATGAGAGGGAGTGTGCTGTAATCTACCACGCGGGCCTAGTGCGGGTTGGTAGATGTCACATGTCTTCGAATTTTTGATTCTAAGACATGCCGGTTTCCTCACGATGTTTTCCTTCACCGTTTTTGAGAGAAGTGCTCGAAAACGCTAGGTAGATTGGTTTATTTATATGGTAACGTACTACCCTGCTGTGATTGTGTAGATGGCGGGACGAGTTTGACTCCTACTCAAAGGACTGGCTGCCACTAGAAAAATCCAGAATTAATAATAATAATAATAATAATAAAATAATAATAATAATAATAATAATTGTGTGGAAAAGGGAGAGGGAGGCCTTTGCCCTGGAGTGGGACAATACAGGCTGTTAGATTAGATTAGAACGTACAGACGCCAGCACATCAAGCTACTACATTCTGTCAAATTTCTTTAATAGATTTTCAACATTATTGCTTAAGTATTACGTTCAAGGTTGATTGGGAAAATTGGACAATTTCGGGTAGCTTGATCTGCTGGCGTCTGTACCTGCGATGTCTTTTGGCATTGCAGATGTCATAGACGGAGTTAATCACTAACCATGTTATCTCCTTTAAATTCTTCCACTTATTCTTCCTACGTGACATTATCCCTGACTCCGCATTACGTGTGATGTCAATTAGTGTCAATGTCGTTGTAATCAGCTGTCTGCCCCCGCCACTAGGTCATCCTGTAACTTTTATCTACTACTAGCTGACCCGACAGAAAATGGCCTGTGCAAATTACAATACAAATATCCCATAGGAAAATAGGCGTTCAGTATTACCCGAAATTCAAAAGTCCAATTTGTCTAACCTAATACAAAAATGGCAAAGAAACAAATTAAAACGAAAACAACAAGAACTGTCTCAGTAAAACCTGTTCCTAAGAACGATTAGCCACATTGATCAGTGCACGATGCACTCACAAAGCACTACAGGTACACTAGCTGTCGAGCCGAGTCGAGCCACGAGGCCCTCCACACATGAAGCATGCCATCATGTGCAAAGTGTGAATTAATGTCAATGCCGTTACATTCGATCACCCGATTATACGGACGAGGTGGAAAAATAATACATTCAGCCCAATACATACATAATTACGAGAGCGATGGTGGCCAAATGGTAATGGCCCCGACATACGAGTTGTAGGTCGTAAGTTCGAACCCAGACAGGCGCTTTACTTTCTATAAATTATTTCATTACCACTGCTCTCAAAACGGTGAAAGGAAACATCGTGGGGAAACCGGCATGTCCTAGGTCCAAAAATTCGAAGACATGTGACGTCTACGCACCCACACTGGGCCCTCGTGGTGGATTACAGACCGCTCCCTCTCGAAGAGAAGAGGCTTGTGTACCAGCAGTGGGAACATTATCGGCTGATTATTCTAAGGAAACGCTTATGTTCAGCAGTGGGTGAACTCGGGTTATAGATTATGATGGTAACAGTACCTTCTTTTCAAATAAGCAGTTCTATTCAATCAGGAATTTCTAAGTAGCATCTCGGAGTCCAGATTTGTGCCCGGTTGATGGCAATAGGCTCGCTCCCTATTACATGGGACTTAAACATAACTGGCGAAAAAAAAAAAACTTTTATTTGCGGTAAACTTGACGCAAAGAAAGAACACAAACGCAAAAAAAGAAAAAGTTTGGGGAAAATATGCGACATGCGTCACATCCACAGAGAACCCCTGCGCTGATTTTCAGCGAAAGCCGGCGTTGACGTGATGGCTTCAGTCAAATAACTGGCGAAATGTGGGTGTACAGACGCCAGCACATCAAGCTACTACAATCTGTCAAATTTCTTTAATATATTTTCGTCTTTATCGCTAAGGCATTATGGTTCAAGGTTGATTGGGAAAATTTGACGGTTTCGGGTAGCTGGACCTACTAGCGTCTACAATAGGGTACATCTCTGCCTAACCCTTCGGGGATTACAGGCGTGTTGTGTAGTTCTACAACAACTCAAATAGCAGTACTATTGTGGTCTAGTCCGTAAATTTTTCCATCAAAAACATCGTGATAGGTCCCTTTGAATTCAACAACAATTTAGCCTCGAATATTCGTACGTGTGGCTCAAATGCTCAATATTGCAACACACTGATTCATACGTTAATAGTTGCCAAGGTCTGTTATGATTGCTTACGGAAACGCAGGTTAGTGTGTGTGCTTAGACAGATTTAGTCCTTTAGCGAGCGGTATCAAATTGGACAACATTATCGTTATGTGGAAATTAATCCTGGATTTTCATCTCTTGTGCTAGTTATTTTTATTTATTGCTGAATGGGCCTGCTCTTGACCTCGGATCACGCCTGATGGAAAGCGATGGATGAGGTCTACGATGGTACGAGCGTGCCCAGAAGATGTCTGTTAGCTCTTGCTTTGAAGGCAGACGGGTTAAATGTGGAAGGGAACACAGACTCCGGCAGAGAGTTCCACAATTTGGCTGTGCGCATAATAAACGTGGAGGAGAAGCGCTGAGTACGACTGGTCGGGATATCAACCAAGTGTGGATGGTACGCTGCAGTACGTCTGGTGGTCCGGTAGTAAAAGGGCGATGATGAGATCAGGTCGCGGAGCTCCTGCTCTAGTAGAGGTCCTCTAGGACCTTGTATGGACTACTGTAGGAATCGTTGTAAATAAAAAGCGAAGGGGATTGAAGATTTTTATATGGAGCCTGGCAAACCCACCTGTCCGTCATTTTGTTTGATTTTTCAAAATGGCGACCACGCATGGTATCCTAAAAAAATATGGATTTCACATGATCAACTTTGAACGATAATAATAATTACGAACTACGCATCACGCTGACCTCACGCAAAATCCTGCATCGCGCAAGCAGAGTTTGCCGCGCAACTAGGATATATACAACGTTCCGTCGGTCCATCAATCGTCGGGTAGTTGCCCACCAGACGCGACACCCGTCTGGTCGGAGGATCCTCCCTTTTCTATAGAGGATGAGTGAACTTAACACCCAGTTCCTCATACCTTTATAAACTTAAATAATCAACATTATATTCTTGTATTTACGATACAACTTACTACATAACCAGTTTACCCACCAAAATTAGGGAATGCTCGATCAGAAAAGTATACTTAATAATATTACCTCACCATAGCCGTCGCCATTAGATTTAATGGCAAATTCGTTCATTCTGCTAGTTGTTGCGTGGTACCATTTCACAATGCGCATTGGTACAAGTTGGAAACTCCTGGATGTTACTTATTTGCCTCTAAAGATAGCTCGACGAGCTGATGTTAAGTCTGTAATTTGAAAACGATTGTAAAAGCCAATTATTTTTAAAAGAGTTACCGTCGAGTTTCTTGCCGACTCTTCTCCATAGGAAACGACCAATTTTAACCGTGCACCTAGCTTCTGACGTTTCATAAGGGCCCATGTAGGTTTATGTGAAAAATATATTTTAATTGGATTTGATAAGGAAATATATTGAATGGTCACCCATTCACGAACCTACCGCGGCAAGCGTAGCTTGTACCTTTCGATCGACTCGTGCGGCTGTTATTATTTAGTCAGGAGCCCCCTATAAGCCATAATCAGCCTATAATGTTCCCACTGCTGGGACACAGGCTTCCTCTCTGTGAGAGGGCCGTAATCCACCACGCGGGCACAGTACGGGTTGGTCGATGCGTTTAAAAGAGAAAAAAATGAACACAGAGAGGTGTCACATGTCTTCGAACTTTTGGATCTAGGGCATGCCGGTTTCTACATAAAAAATTCTTTACCGTTTTGAGAGCAACACTAAGTTAGTCTGCCTGGGTGCAAACTCACGACATACAACTCGTAAGTCGGCGCCAATAACTCTGGGCCACACATTTTTTCTATTCAGTAAATATTTGTCTAAACTCGCAGTCGCCGATATCTTTCGCCACCTTCTCACGCTCCATTCTTCAAGCAACACTCTTGTGAAAACGAGATACCATCATTACGTCTTTTGTATTAAAACGAACTCTTCTAAATGTACACTTTTGTTGGTCGACCTACTTTTGTGATTAGTCTGCGGTGGCAGCTTTCGTTTTTGGGCATAAGTGACTAAGAGCAAGATGTTGTGGAAGGAGATACAATTTGTTTGTTTGTTTGTATGTAAACTAACCTCAGAGCATTTATTTCAAATAAGTAAACCAATTACTTTTGAATTGTCAAGGGGTCGGTCAGTCAGAAAGATGAAGCTATTTGCCCATTCCAAAGCGTAGTAAGTACCTATGGAAAAGAACGGGCAAGAAACTCCAAGGACACTCTTTTAAATCATAAAATTGTTACAAAATATTGGTTACATCATTCAGGTTGAAATTATACATGTGAGAACAACGTAGAAAGACGTGCCCGTTAAAAGCGTCCGTACTAAGAAAGATAAAGGGGTTAATCTCCACAACTATCAGTCGGATTTGAAAATCTCTTTTTGCATTTGGTAGCCCAATTCTTGAGGAATCCTTTCCTATCCTAAGAGCACGTCTTCCCTACCATTACGGCGCCCTCCGGTCTACTTGATGTGCAATGGCCTCTGTAGCATCATGAATAATAAGGCTTCAGGGGCTAGTGCGAATCTTGGGATTCATTCGATTAATCGAGTCTAGTCAAACAACGCTGAGGTCGGTGCATTTCATTCATTCATGGCCTAATTCTTGAGGAAGGTTATAGGCTATTTAACATCACGCTACGACGCTTAGGAGCCGAGCAAAACGAAAAAAGGCAGAAAAAAAGCTAAGAGAAAACGAAGTAGTAGTACGGGCGAGTGATGGGGCGGAGGCCGAAATACGCGGACGAAGTCGCGGGCAGAAACCAGTGTAATGGAAAGCAAAACGTGTGAACTGGATTTTTGTAACGTTTAGTTTTTACCTGGCCTCGAAATAATTCTCGACTGTATTCAAAGTTGACAAAAAAAAGCGTTTAAGTGCGAGTCAGACTTATATCGTTTCTTTGGTCTTCCCTTACCAGAAGAATGCGTTTAATAAAACATCAGTACTTGGTAAACACGCCGTAGGTATGCAGATCTCATAATATTAGAGCATCAATTGTATAACGATACGTCGTCGCAGGCGCAACGTGACCAGACACCATATGACCGGCCACGGAATAAGCAGTGAATGGAGTGTTCATATACTCGTCTGCAGACGTTATGGGTATCGATATGTAAACACAATAGACCAAAAAAAGAATTAATTGGATGGTTTTTTTTGTGGAGTCATCATCTACTGCAGTTTGTTTAACTTGAGATATCAGTTTGAAATGTCTGTTTTTCGTAAACTTTACAGACAACAGATTTTTTAACTCAAACTTCAAGCTATCAAATCTACCAGCGGGGTCGGTGGTCAAAATAAAACATGAAATCATTTGTTATTTTTATTTTACCATGATTACATATCCATCCTGTCTGCAGAGTTTCGCTGGCTAATTTAATTTGACCCTGTATTGAGTCGGCCCAGAACTTTACTACTACTTCTACTTTACTTTTCTAATTATTGGTTGAAAGTAATTAATTAGAAAAGCACTAGAAGAAACAATGAATTCCGAGTTGTGGTTGTATTTAAACGCAGTTATCACGTCTAATTCCGATCCAGCCTGTCCCTTGGTGCACTCTCCCAGCGACGCCCTAAGCCGAGGTCGGTAGCCCACAGGGGGTGCCCGCAGTGTGTAGTCGCTTAGTTTTAAAGTTTTTTAAGCTCTGGCTGGACGCCTTAATTTATTGAAGCATCCACGGGCAAGCCCGGTTAAGCAGACAACAACCCCATAGGTTGAACTGAGAGATGCCATTTATAAAAATATAATAAAAGTTATCACGTCATATTTCGTACTTCTGATTGTCGAACAGCTCCATTTCCTAAATACTCCGCGACAGTGAGCCTCGTTTGTTGAAACAAGTATAGTATTTACGCGATGACGGCATGTTATGGACGTTTATGTGACTCCATGTGTTTTTAATGACATAAAATTGCATATGGCCGCTTGCGAAAAGATAAATGATATCTAATGAACATTAGTTGGGCTAGAAACTACTTACGGTCGTAGTAAGTCTAACTCAATTCAGCACCCTAATTCCGTAACACACTATCAATCTCAATCTGAACCATTTTGAAGGATATTGCTAATCCATTGCTTCATATGTTGGAAAATTGTGTCTGCTCGACAACGTAAATAACGCAATGAATGTTGTTGAACTGTCAAAATGAAAGCCATTGCTACTGTTAGTGTGTTACGCAATTACCCCGCATTGGGCCTACTCTCTTTGTCCGTCAACGGAGATACAAAGGGGCAAATTTAATTTTTCGGACAGGCAAATGCACAAATATGTAGGTAAAATTTCCCGGATTTTTTTCAAATTCGGGAAAAACTGATCGTTATTTTTTTTTGGGATTTCTTTATGAGTTATTGATTGGATCGGATAACATTGGTCGGGTCAGCTGGTACCACTGACCTCTAATAAATAAGTACGCTGGACTAAATATACTATACGAAATGACAGTTGTTTTTTGTGCTAATTCAAAACGACCGTCTCAGGAACTAAGATTGACACACTGTTGCAAATGGTCGTCGTGTTGTTTTGGTACGCCTCTGATTATGTAGGTCTAAATCGTGGAATAAGACTTTTTTGTATCTTGTGTATTTTGTGTTTACTACGAGATATTTAGAACATTTTTATCCTGAGAGTATGCGCATTTTGTAAAACTCACTATTAAAAATATTAGTTCCACGGACGCTCACGTTGTCATCAGCGCCAAAATGGCGAAAATCAAAGGGAAATGCCCGTTTTCGGCCACGGAACGCCCAACAATTTGCTTTTGTTAGAAAAAAACGTCTTTTTTTATGGTTATTAATCGTGGTATTCATTTATCCAAACAAGATAGCAACATTTTTGCACAAATAAAAAGTAACGAAATGATAATTAGTGAAACAAGGTAAATCCGTATGTTATGGAAAAAATAAAAGTGTTGCCAATTACTAATCACGTTAAAAAAGAATCGATTCTCTTTTTGTTAATCGGTTTTTATGGTGTTATTATTTTAATTAAAGCTTTTATTATTTTTCGGTAATTGATATTGATAATTGATGTTATGATAATAATAAAACAAGTGAATTGCTAGTTGATTTACCATGAATTCTTTAGATCATAACAGAAATGCACAATTATCTGTTTTTTGTTGCGTTTGATTCTAATCTGTTCTTTAAAACATCTAAACTACATTTTAAATAAGTAAAAGAAAATACATTTTACAAGGCGTGCAGAACTTAAAGCGGTTCAAAGACTTTATTTATTGAAATTAAAAATCAAATAAAAAATCGATATCGATTAATCGATTTTATGTCTGTTAAGTGGCAACATTGAATCTGACAGTTGTCAAGCGAATTACAAGTAATCACAAGTTCACAACTAAATAATAACCACAGGTCGAAATCGTTTGCCTTTGTGTTATTTTGTTTGTTTTCTTGCGGATTTGTTATTAGCAACGACTAAGCTTCCTAAATGGACTCCGACAATTCGTCTCACCCTACTGACCACGGCCTGAACATGGATTCCGCTCCCGCCTCTCACGACAACCCCTGCACTAACTTGGACTCGATATCCGCTGATTACGATGACCCCAGCATTCACACCGGCCAGAGTTCTTCTCAGACCCCAGTTGCTCATTCAAGAGGACGTTTATGCTGTGTCAATTGTGGTTTAAATGTCACGAAAATACGAAGACATTTGTTGGAAATTGCAGAAGTGCGAAATCTTATACAACAATGGGTTCGACCACAGCAGGTAATTAGTTGATCCATGACACCATGTCATGTGTCTTTTAACTCTGAGAAATTATTTTTAACTGAGTTGACAAATAATAATATCAATATAATTATTATGGCATCTTTTAGGTACAAGTTTCGAGTGACAGTGTAGTGTGCCACTCGTGTTGGACTGCAGCCTGGAATCAAATACGACATCCAACAAGTGAACAGCAGAATGCACCAACTGTTGGTCATGGACATGTGTGCATCAGCTGTGGCAAGTCACTTTTAAGAATAAGATCACACACATTGTTCGGGTCCAATTCTCCACGTGAGGAACTCATAAGGAATGAAATTGCCCATCAGATTGCACCACGTGAGGTAAGTTCGCAACAGTTTTTAATTTATTAAGTGTGGTGCTGATATCTGATAGTGATTCCAGAACTATTACGTTTACTATCACGTTTTTACTATGTTTGTATATCAACCCAAGAAGTTATTTTATTTTTTCACATCTGTAAAAGCTATATTTAACATACATACTAGCTTATTATTACCATGCTGATAAGATAAACTGGCCAGCACCAGGTAGTTGCAAGGTTGCTTCGATTTTTAACTTATCAACTACCGAGAAATGAGATAGTCCTTCAGTCCTTAATTATTAATTAATTATTATACAAGGCATTAAGTCCGCCTTTGTGCAGTATTGTTTTACTTGATAAGCATTTTATTTACATTCGAATTTAAGCTAAACAAATCTATTTTATTTTTATTTTGTTCACTTGGCCTTCATTTTAATTTTTAATATTGTTTCAGTTGCCTTCATCATCTCGTGTGTGTCATAATTGCTGGCGAAGGACTGATAGAGCTGTATCACGTTCAACTGCAGAACGGGAACCATCTAGTCTGAATGACTCATCTAGTCTGTCCTCGTTGCAATCGGATGTGAGCAGTGTATTGCATCCAGAGCAAAGCTTAGATACACCAGACAGTATACTGCTACCTAATTATATAAGAGCACCAATAACACAAAATCAATGTTTTTTTCCTGGTTGTAATGATTCCAATCGACTCACTGTTCCATCAGCATTGCGGGTACGTCTTTTTTGCGAGTATAACTATTATGTACCGGCAGAATGTAGAATCTGTAGCTACCATTTAAATAGTAACTCTTGGGATTTACTTTTAGCATCAACATATAATCCTATAAAAACATTTAGTGCAGCTGACATTGAAGAGTTTGCTACATTGTTGAAAGATAATATGCACCATCATATAGACTTTGAAAATATTCACAGTATGCCTGATCATACTGTACATTATTATCTAGGCTTAACAAAGGCACAATATCAACAAATACTCTCTGAAGTTCCAAGACTGTCAGGTAAACATAGGGGTTCTTTTGCACTTGCTGCATATTTAATGAAGTTGAGAACAGGAGATAGTGACGAACGCATGTCGGCATTATTGCAAGTGCCTAGAAGCACGTTAGAGCGGCTCATGAATATGGCCCGCGAAATATTACATCAGGATTTTGTTCCTTTAAATGTGGGCATAAGGCATATATCCCGAGCAGAAATAGCTCAAAGAAATCTCCTCATTCCAAATGGACTTTATGGGGGAGAAGATAGGAGGCCCATCATAATTGCCGATGGTACTTATATATACATAGAAAAAAGTTCCAATTACTTATATCAGAAAAAATCTTACTCATTACACAAATATCGTAATCTTGTAAAGCCTTTCCTTTTTGTGTGTAGTGATGGTTACATCATAGATATTCTGGGCCCTTATCCTGCAACAACTTCAGATGCGGATATAATAAATAATGAATTCGGTGATGAATCCAGTTCATTGAGGCAATTTTTTGAATCTGGAGATGTATTCATCCTAGATAGAGGCTTTAGGGATTCATTGCCTCTATTAGAACGTTGTGGTTATCAGGTTCATGTCCCTTTGTCTCCAGCTGATGGTGAATCTCAGTTAACCACAAGAGAAGCTAATAAGTCCAGAGCCGTGACTATGTGTCGATGGGTAGTAGAGGTGGTGAATGGCATATTTAAAACCAGATTTAAAATATTTCGCCAAAATTATTTTAACAGGGCTTCTACCCATTTAATGATAGACTTTTCTGTGGCTGCTGCTCTAATTAATAAATTCCACACAAAAATAAGGGATAGGGATGATGCGGCTCAAATACTAGAAATAGTTCATCAAAATATGGAAACAAATAACAATTTATCTGAGTATGTTAGGGAACGCAATCTAAATAGAGCTAGGGCAGACTTCAGAAACATAAATGTAGACTCAGAAAACGTTAGGGAATTTCCTGTTTTAACTTATAGCGACTTAATATTAATTGCTTGTGGCACATACCAGTTAAAGCAAGCTCGCTCCTATTATGGTGAGCATATAAGATTTAATGGTTGCTACCGGATAGAAATATGTAATGACCACAGGAGCAGCATTATGGAAGGAATTAATTTAAGTCCTAACTGCTCTTTACTTAGGGCTAAAATCGCAAGTCGACACATCAGTCGTAAAGTATATTTTATATATATTTTAATAAGTGGCAATGATTCTGGTAGAAGTGCAATCAAAATGTATTGTTGCAATTGTATTGTCGGCCGTCGAACGGTAGGATGCTGTGCCCATGTTATGACGGTAATATGGTATTTGGGTTGGGCACGGCATCAGACTAATATTTTGCCTCCTGCTCAATTCCTTGATGATGTATTAATTGTGTATGATACAAATGATGTATAAGATCATAAAATACCGTGTTGGTAAAAACTGTATATGTGAAAATAAAAACCTTTATATCTTAAAAATCCGGACTTTTTTTAAACCAATTCCTTAACCAGTTCATTCTTTTTATAGCATATTATCATTTCCATATGCTTTTATAGGTGGGCACCCGTGGCCGAAGTGTCTATGAACGGTGGGCATTCCCCTTTCTTTGTTTTGTCATCGATAGTATGATGTCCAGCATACTTGTGTAAATGGCCGGTTCGCAATAGAGATGTATGGAAGACTTGCTGCAAGAAATTGTCATAACAGCAGAGCCCTAATTCACCATGACCACTCAATGTTCCTTACTTCGAAACCACGTCAATTCCTTCGTTAATCTCACGTTCATTTGCGCGGTTTCGTTCATTGTGTCATAGAGAATACGGCCCCACGAAGATATGAAATCCACTTCTAAAAATTAAAAATGATTGTCGAATTTTCTGGCGTCTGACTCACCGTAACGACAGTTATGGGAAGCTCAATTTTAGGTCGCTGATTAAGTCTCATGCTATCTCTGACAATTTTAGGTATATTGCTGCGACAGGAAGACTTATGAAGGTGTTAAAGTTATGTGGCATTGTAGTATTCGAGGGACGGGCTCGCAAAGGTCTCTTAAAGTGCATACACACGAACGACACGAGTCAACGGCAGATGTGACTGCAGCCAGCCGCCGATAAGTGTCGACGGTAGCCGTCGGTGCCCGCCTTCGATACACGTCGATGGCTGCAGTTGACGCGTGTCCCTCGTGCTGACGTGACGCAGACAATTTTCAATTTGCTGCCAAATCGTAAACAAATGAAAAATGAATAAAATACATACACAATAATATTGGCAGACTTCCATTTTCAAAATTTGAACTTATTTTTTTATTATATCGTTTACAAGTGGCCAGTTCTAAAAACTGTCAGTGTCGCCCTCGTATCCGACAACCCTGCATACTTATCTCTTTTGTTGACTGTATATGAGCACTTCATGTGACAATACTGGCCACCTATCCTCAGACATTCCGTTGCAAGCGCAGCTTAACCTCAAAAATCTTTCGACTCACAGTTATCTCCTCGCCATTTCTATTACAAGTCCAATAAACAAAACTACCCACATATCAAAAACTCGTAAACCTACATATTGGCAGTAATATAGAAAGGTAATTTGAATTTTACGACCTATAATTTACGAGCGAGGATTGCGTGGTGGTTTGTCAGGATACAATTTATTCTACTTGATTTGCCTTTGAATTTGTGGTAGGTATTTTATGAGTCCTTTCAGGAAGATGCGGTTCTATTTGGAGATCTTTGTTCTAATGGATTTAGTGTTGGGGTTTCTGCGTCAGGTCGTCGTCGTGGGCTGAAATCAGGCACAAGGCTCCTTTTGATGACGTGTAATATAGTTTTTATTTGCATTTCTTTTTCACAATTTATTAATTCAGCGGTTATAATTTGCGTTAGCTTGTTGGCGTGTCACTAAGACATTGAAAATCCGTAGCGTGTCGCTAGTGTCGCGACCCTCCTCCAGGAGAGCAGTAAACCTTTGCTGGAGCCAGCCCGCGCCGCAGAGCCTGTAGCTTTAAATTCCTCCCTAAATAATTCCGATCCAGTCTGTCCCTTGCTGCCCTCTCCCAGCGACGCCCTAAGTCGAGATTCGAACTCTACAGGGGGTGCCCTTAGCGTGTAGTCGCTTAGTTTTTTTAAGTTTTTAAAGCCCTGGGTGGAGGCCTTAATTTATTGAGGCATCCACAGGCAAGCCCGGTTAAGCAGACGACAACCTCATAGGTTGAAACGCGAGATGCTATCTCCAAAAAACAAGCTAGTGTCCCAGCGTTGTTTTTACCCTCCTCTCCGCGCGCTGCCTTCGTCTCATCGATAGATATCGTTTGTCGCCAGTAGATAGAGCACAGTCGTCAATACTTAGTTCTATATAAATTGGGAGGATAGTGTTTGGTATCCATCGCTGATAAAAATGCTTGGCTAAACGCTGGTCCTGCTCCACAGGACGCATAAATAAATTGATTAGCATTTGAAAGTACTGTTGGAGCCGCTGAAGATTGTAAAATACTATTTTTGCATTATATAAATTCAATCTCCTAGTATTGTATAATTGTATAGCTCATGTGTGAGTACTATGTAGGTACATACTATAAAGCTACCATTTACTGGGTACGTCTTTCATTGACTTGAATGTGCCCTGGCGGCTGAGAGTATGTCATGCTCACTCAAATGTCTCGCTGATGGTGGCACATGTGTTGGATCATTTAGCTCCCTTCAAAATGGTTGAGCTGAATGGTGCTAATCCGTGCGTCATGTTCGTGAACGGGCGCCGTCAGTGGGGACTGGTCATCTCTTTGCTGCCATGGCTTATTTTAATTTAATTTAATATTTGGATTGTTTTAGGCTTTTCATTACGGATGCTTTTAACGTTCTGCATCGTTCTCACATGCATAATTTTTAACATGAATGATGTAACTAATACTTTGTAACCATATTTTGATTTAAAAGAGTGTCCATGGAGTTTCTTGCCCGTTCTTCTCCATAGGTACCTACTACGCTTTGGAATGGGCAACTAGCTTCATTTCTCTGACTGACCGACCCCTTGACAATTCAAAAGTGCCTGTAATTGGTTTAATTGAAATAAATACTTTGAGTTTGAGTTTGAGTTTGAGTTTATCCTTGTTTATTAATAGTACTAGCTTTTTCCCGCGACTTCTCTCGCCTGGAAGTCGTGGGATACACAGTATACTAAAATAACAGCCATATTTTTACTAATCTACCTCGGCCCGCGACCCACCGCGTCGCATGACGTCGCCTACTCGCGCTGTTACTTAATTTTTGCTTAGCGTTATTTCTGTCTTTTCATTTTGCTCGGCTCCTAAGGGTCGTAGCGTGACCTTACTCGAGAATTGGCCTATCAAATGAGAAAATATATGGTTCAAATCCGACTGGTGGTTCCAGAGATTAACGCGTACAAACAAAGAAACAAACCCTTCAGCTATAGATTCGTATAGATAGATTTCTGACGGTTTTACTCACATATTCATTTCAAGTTTTCCTGTCAAGTTTCCCATTTACCATAAAATAAATTTGTACATACCAAGGATGTATCTATGAGGCTTTCATCTCGCAAATTTAAACTCTTTCCATGGTTAATCTATATAGGATAGGCTCAACCCTTTTACATTACATGGGACTTAAACATAGCTGATGAAATGTGGGTGTACTATAGCTACACCTTTGCCTAACCCTTCAGGGAATACAGGCGTGATGTTATGCGTGTTCTTTGGGATAAGCCGTGTGTATTTTGAAATGGCAATGCGACCTCTGTAATCCCTAAAAAAAGGTCAGGAGTAAACCACAACGCAATTTGCATATTATTTTACATGACAGCGCCGAACCGCGACTACCCAGTCCACCCACCCAGTTTGAGGCGTGAACCGGAAGCTCCCCTTATTACGACATCCTGTCATGCAATAATATATATTTATACCTGTAAAAGAGCGTTTTGGCTGTGCTTGTTACTTTTGACATTTTTATAAAGGTGTAATCTTCACTCATCTTCCGTAGATAAGAGCGGACCCTCTGATCCGACGGGTGTCGTGTCTGGTGGGCAACTGCCTAATTATTGATGTCGGGAAGTTGTTTATATGCTAGTGGCGCGGTAAACTCTGCTTGCGCCATGCAGGATTTAGCGTGACGTCATTGTGATGCGTAGTTCGCATGTGACGACATAGATGCCGCCACATGTTATAACGATGTCGTGTTTGCGTGGTTTTGCGACTTTATGCAAAAGACTAGCTTCTGCTCGCGACTTCTTCTGCGTGAAATTTCTTGTTCCCCCGACCCACCCGTCGCATCGCATCGCCTGCCCGCGGAAATTTCTTATGACCGTACAAATTCATAGTAAATACTTGTGACATGCTCCTCATCCCTTTGTGCATCACATATCCATACCATGACAACATCATTCAGTTCTCCGTCACCGGTGCTAATTTCAAACTCTCATCATCATCTGCATAGCCTTTTCCCAACTATGTTGGGGTCGGCTTCCAGCCTAACTGTATGCAGCTGGATGCCAGTATTTTACATGGAGTGACTGCCTATCTGACCTCCATAACCCAGTTACTTGGTAATACGATACCCCTTGGTAAGACTGGTTTCTGACGATCAGTTACTACTGTCAAAGATCTACGAATACAGCCAGGACCAACTGCTTAACGTGCTTTCGGAAACACGGAGGGTTCTTGGTATGTAAAGATGGTCACCTATCCGCGGCAAACGTAGCTTAACCTGATCGATCGATCCGTGCAGCTGTTATTACTTAGCCAGAAGCTCCTCGCTACTTCCAAACTCCCGTAGACGGAAATATTGAGAGGTCACCAAAGTACTTGGGCGGGTAGTAACACAGGAGTACATCTACCCTCACGTAGACACTGCGTACTGACCTATATCCCGGCGCACCGAATTGGGGTGAACGTGCCGTATCAGACAAAGCCTTTGTTGTACTACCCGCTTCTGAGATTAAAAGAGGGATTGTGCCAATTTTATGGTTGTTTTATTTGATACATTTATGAGGGTAGTTTGATAGGAGATGATAATGAAGCAATTACATTATAGATAAGGTACGTTTCGTGGTTTCTGCAATTTTTTTTGGTCATCATCATCTTTCTACCCTTTTCCCAACTATGTTGGGGTCGGCTTCCAGTCTAACCGAATGAAGCTGAATAATAGTATTTTGCATGGAGCGACTCAATTATTTTTGGTATCAAAATCAAAAGTCTGTTCAGTTAGAAGAACTTGATACTGAACTTATAATTAACCTTATCAGCTATTCGCACCTATACATTATATGGACGCTGGCAATAATTGGAAGTGCCTTTTAAGCCTTTTGAGCTTCATTGGTAAAGTTGAACTTCTTTATTTACATAGTAACGAAGCACGTAGCGTTCTGTAGTTTGTACCTCCCACAAACCTATCTATAATGATTCCAACGTAATTGAACTCTACATCAGACCAACAGAATCCAATTAGAGACACCACCTATCTAACAATACAACTTTATATAGCGTAGGAACAAAAGAGTGATCGCAAACGGCAATAAAGCGGGGCCCAAGCGGGCGCCACTAGCCTGGCGCGGCCCAAGCGGGCGCCACTAGCCCGCGCCGGGAAATCAATACCGCACGCACGCGTTCACTCGCCTCCAATCGCCGTGGTACGCCCACAATGAACGTTCCTTTGTTTGTCCTTTTACTAGCTTTTTACATATCGATACTCCTCCGTGCTTCGGAAAGCACGTTAAGCCGTTGGTCCCGGCTGTCATTCATAGATCATTGACAGTCGTTACGGGTAGTCAGAAGCCCGAATAGTCTTGACAGCCAATCTTGCCATGGGGTATCGTATTACCCATCGTGTAACTGGATTGTGGTCGCTCCATGTAAAATACTGGTATTCAGCTGTATGCGGTTAGACTGGAAGCCGACCGCAACATATGTAGTTGGGAAAAGGCTAGGCAGATTGATTGATTGATTTTAGAGAAAAAGAAAAAGAATACGTTTATTTACGTTGAAAATGAAGCAGAGAAAGAACACAAAACACAAAAAAAATCAAGTCCCGGGGAACATAAATATGCGTCACATTCACGCAAAACAGCCATCGCTCAGCATAATGCTAAGAACCTATACGAGACAGATTGTATAGATACACTCAGCCTTTTCACGTCCAAACCAAGTAAAAAATCCATTTATTCCAACATAAAGAAACGGTAAAAAGTTTCCGAGAAACGCTCCCCAAAAGGCGATGACGTCACGAACGCGAACTACCCCCTTCATGAAGGTCGGTCGATGAAAGGTCGCTGTACGATGTGCCCATACATTTTGTATCATTTGTTGTTCTACGAACTGATGATTGGAACTATGGAGTCTATTTATAGTGGAAAATCATTGTTATTGAAGCTCCTACGTAATTTATTAATTTAACACACACATTGTACACATAATAGCAGACAAGAAGAAAGGACCAGTGGGGTACTTGCGTAACACACTAACAGTAGCAATGGCTTTCATTTTGACAGGTCAACAACATTCATTGCGTTATTTACGTTGTTCAGCGAATTGTTCGAACATATGAAGCAATGGATTAGCAATATCCTTCAAAATTGATTCAGATTAATTGTGTTTTACGCAATTAGGGTGCTGGTTGCAACAGAAATATAAGAGGAGCTTGTGGCTAAGTAATATCAGACGCAGGGGTTGAAAAAAAAAACATATCTTAACATCACGCCTGCTTTCCCCGAAGGTTTAGGCAGAGGTAGAGGTGAAATAAAAAAACAAACTTAAACTCTTTGCCCAACCCGGGTATCGACCTACAACGCTCAGCAGTCACGCTTACTGCCACCAAACTGAAAAGACGCTTGTGAATAACACAGTTTCAATTCAGGAGGCCGAACCCCATAGCAACACAATGTATACGTTGAATGGCGACGGGCGAGCCCATCGTATCAATACGCACCCGTGGAAGGTGACCTCATCGCACACCGGCAGGTCGCAGGCCGACCGACACCATTGAACGCTGAAATTAATGGACGGCCAGCTGTACCTGGCATGGAGGATGTAATCAATTATCATAGACATACTCGTACTATCTTACTAATATCAAAATCAAAAGTCATCATCATCTGCCTAACCTTTTCCCAACTATGTTGGGGTCGGCTTCCAGTCTTAACCGGATGCAGCTGAATACCATTTGTCCATTTTCATGGAGCGACTGCCTACTCTCCACTACCCAGATACTGGGTAATACGATATCCCTTGGTAAGGCTGGTTGTCAGACTCAAAAGTCATTTATTCAAATTAGGCTGAGAATTAGCACTTTTCGAATGTTAAAATTACAAAAGACAGTCCCCCGGCACGCCCGCCCTTCACCACTCCCTAGTGCTTTTGCTGGGAAGAAGAAGAAGAAGCACAACCAACTCCCCAGTGGCACAGCTGTCTGTTCAGTTAGAAAATACTTGATTGTATACAATACTAGGTATGTAAAGTAATTAACATTACAAGACACAGGCTATTTTTTTTTTAATTTGCTATGTCAGCTAGCCACGCCATCATCATCATCATCAGCCTAGAGCAGTCCACTGCTGGACATAGGTATCTGCTGTTGCACGCCATTCAACTCCATTTTCGGCAACTCTCATCCAGCTGCTACCAGCCACCCTGCGAAGATTGTCGGTTCACCTAGCCTGAGGGCGTTCTACCATACCTTTATTATTTATTTATTTATTCATCTATTCCAGGCGACGCAGGCCCATAGATAAATACCTTAACCTAAACATACATATTTTTATTTTTAATTAGAACGATATGAAAAAAATGAATGAATGATATTTCTAGTAAAACTACACTATATGTATACGAACAAAAAAAAAATGTCGTGATTAGTTACCGATACCCACGTCAAGTCTGGGGAGTTTAATCTTATAGTTTGAATTGTTTCTTAATTTTTTTTTACATTGTTGTCACATATAGAAGCAACAAGAATAATGTACCCAGGGTTTTGTAATATCTTGATTTAAAAGAGTGTCCTTGGAGTTTCTTGCCCGTTCTCCTCCATAGAGATCTACGTTTTGGAATGGGCAACTAGCTCCAACTTTCTGAGTAACAGACCGACTATTTAATTTTGCAATTCAAAAGTGCCTGTAAATGGTTTAATTTAAATAAATGCTTTCAGTTTGTGTTGTGTATTTCGCAAGCTTTGCACCTTGTTGTATTCCGCCATCTTTCACAGAGTAACTCGCGAAGTAACACTAGTTAGTTCTGCCAACATGGCTCCATCGACGAATGAATGCTCTATTCACTACTGAGTCATATGGCATGCAGCCAAATATCAAACTTATTATACTAATTAACGCGATGAAACGGCCATTGTGGCGGGGTCGTGAACCCTGCGTGTAGCTAGAGGATAACGCCTTGGGTACACTCTTAAGCTGTACTAGTGCGCCTGCGTGGAGGTTGGAAATTACCCCACGGAAACGTACGTTACGTTGAATATATCTTTTTGAGGGGGAAACGCCAGGCTGGCCCTAGTAGGTCAGTGTCAGGTTGTATATTGAACAGACTGTGATTCGCGATCGTAACAAGCATGTTTTTACAGAATTATTATCATTACAATCATCAATACAACCCTCTTAGTTCATATAATCCTATTGATTGATATTTCATGAAATCATTAAGCCACACTTTCAGGTTTAATCTGACGAACCGTAGCGAATGTCAAAGGTCCACGAATGACAGCCGGGACCAACGGCTTAACGTACTTTCGGAGGCACGGAGGGGTCTTGGTAAATGTAAATATGGTCACCCATCCACGGACCAACCGCGGTAAGCGTAGCTTAGCTTTGAATTTTTCAAATCCGACTGGTAATTCCAGAGATTCCCCCCCTACATACAAACAAACACACAAATTTTACCTATTTATGTTAATAAGTATAGATTAATCCTACAGTTAGGCCGTTCATATGTCAAATCGAGCTTTAGAAAGAGACACATAGGTGTGAGTGACAGAGACGGCGCTCTACAACGCTAAACTTTCCTCTCAATGTACGTACCACAGCAGCGTTGCAAAAATTACATAAACCGTTCAGACTTCCTCACTTCTTATTTCTTAAGCAAATGTACTTTACTCCTACTCAAGTAAGGGCCCGTGACTCATAGGGCGATGACCCGGCGTAGGCGCAAGCCGGCCAGCCTTCACTCACTCCACAAGATGGCGCAGAAGTACCATTCGTTTCCACTTTAAGAAGACGGGTCTTAGTGTCGTCCTGTCTGCTTCCCTTTCATGTGGGGTTTGCACAGGCACAGGCAGGCTCGATTGTCTAATGGCATCTCGACTAGACGCAGGTGACTAAAATCGCAAGTACCAAACTAGAGTAGGGTTCGACTGTGGTCGTGCGGCTACAGGACGCTTGCGGCGACGGGTGACTAAAATCAACCGTGTAAATCCCCCCGCCCATTACTGAGAGGAGGCCAGCGGGGTAATTGCGTAACACACTATCAATAGCAATGGATTTCATTCTGACAGTTCAACAATATTCATTGCGTTATTTACGTTGTTGAGCAGACACATCTTTCGAACATATGAAGCAATGGATTAGCAATATCCTTTAAAATGATTCAAATTGAGATTGACAGTGTGTTACGCAATTACCCCGCTGGCCTCCTCTCAGTAATGGGGGGGGGGGGATTTATACGGTTGCTGGTGGTTGCTGATTGAGCCTCAGCAGTGGGAACCGCTATCATTGTGGTCCCCTCGGTAAACATATGTGTGTGCTCATTACAAAGCATTAGCTACTCTAACACTCGCTGTGCCATATTGACGGTAGTAGCTATTTCAATCAGTTATCTACTTTAGTGAAATGTATTCTAATTTCTAAGTAGATTTTTGAGTGAGCATTTGTAACAAAAATGTCCTAATAAGTTTTTGGTTGCAATGAAATTGGAACTTTGTTCAGCACGACATTCAGTTTGTTGTTCCATCACTTGAAAATTATCTCAAATTCTTCATTCAAATATACTTAGCTTGGACAAACCTAGTTTGACGATGTGGAGTGGGTCTACTGTACTCTCCATGTCCTGTGGTCTGATATCGAAATGTTGGCCGATCGCTTATAGTTAAGGAATAAGGTGCTCTGGGGTAGGCAGTGTTCTTGCTTCCGATTGCTAAACAATTGACTGTTGGCTGAAAGTATCCCGTTATTGATACAAGTCTCTTACGTAGAATTATGGCGAAGTTTTTGTTTTTATGTTGTTGGTACGTTGGCGTGTACTAGCTGACATATTGTAAACTAGCTGTGCCCGCGACTTCGTTCGCGATGTTCGAAAACAATAATGTGTCTTTTTACTAATTCTTTTTCTAAAATAAAAGTCTAGCATAATCAGCCCATAATGTTCCCAATGCTGGGACACAGGCCTCCTCCCGGTGAGAGGGAGTGGGCCGTAATCCACCACGAGGGCCCAGTGCGGGTTGGTACATGTCACAGGTCTTCGAATTTTTGATTCTAGAACATGCCGGTTTCCTCACCATGTTTTTCTTCACCATTAAATACAAGTCTAATCTATCCTAATTATATTAATTATAAAATCTGTCAGTGAAAGTCCCGTCAAATTCGGTTCAGCTGTTTCGGAGATTAGCCGGAACAAACAAATGCGCCGGGGTACGTGGGGGAACAATAAATTTCACGCAGACGATGTTGCGGGCACAAGCTAGTTATTACATAAGATCAAATGATTTTACTGAACTTATAGTAGAAGCTACGAAGGACCATGGAAACAAACTCGCAGTAACACATCAACGCTTTCATAAGCCCGATGAGCCTCACGCGATGAAACCATGTTATTACAGCAACAGCACACATTAACAGCTGTCAAAATAAAAACCTACACCCGATCCCTAAAAGGAAAGTTTATAATTAAACAAAAAAAAGAATTTTATTAGGGCTAACCGTAGACACGACCGAAATAGACGGCTGGCGGGCGAGGAATGCGCTTCCGCCAGTTCCAAATTTAAAATTTTCACCAATACTTCTTTTTGTTTACTTTTTTTTTATAAAGGGCGGCGCGTCGGCGCTTATTTTTAGGGCTTAGGGTTGACAGTTGATAAAATTGTGGATTATCGATTGGGCATGAAATATGATATTCTTTTTCATGTTGTAATTTTAGATAGATAGAATTTTTTCTTTGAGGGGCTTGTGGCTAAGTAATAACAGCCGCACGGTTCGATCGATCAGGTTAAGCTACGCTTGCCGAGGTCGGTCCAAGGTACCAAGAACCCTCCGTGGCTCGGAAAGTACCTACGTTAAGCCATTGGTTCCGGCTGTCATTCGTAGATCTTTGACAGTCGTTACGGGTCGCCTCATGGAGGATGTAATCATTTATCATAGACATACTATCCTACCTAATATCTATGTATATCAAAATCAAAAGACATTTATTCAAACCGGCTGAGAATCAGCACTTTTCGAACGTCAAAATTACATAAGACAGTCCCTCAGCACGCCCGCCCGCACCACTTCCTAGTGTTGCAGCTGGGAAGAAGTGGCGCAACAAACTCCCCAGCAGCACAGCTGTGGTTAGTTAGAAAAAATGCAAATAAATAAAACAAATTTGTTCAAAGAAATCTGTCACATACGCTATATATTATCAAGTGTCAATAAGTCCTAATACATAGCACTCATCGAACGACGTCCATCATCAAATAATGACAGTCACGGCCGCCATGAGGTCACTGACCCGGCGGACATGTTTCATTTCACTCCCAATTGTCATGTGACGCGCGACGCATTCATTTGTTCAGTTTGGGCACCCATGAGTAGGTCGCCGTATGAACCTGGATGCCTAGTAACATTCTATCACAGACTAGCTTTTGCCCGCGAGGGGCCCGTGGCTAAATACAAGGCGCGGGACTTGACAGACGGACAGACAGATGGATAACGAAGTGATCTTATAAGGGTTCCGTTTTTCCTTCTGAGGTACGGAACCCTAAAAATAAAAAAAAATACAGTCTAATTGAGACTCTTTGAAGTTCGTTAAAAATACACCTGGTTTCCAATTTTGATCTATCTAGTGCTAGAGTGCTAGTCTCCAAGTAAAATGGCTGTATCACATCCGCGGGGTAATTGTGTAACACACTATCAGTAGCTATGGCTTTCATTTTGACAGTTCAACAACGTTCATTGCGTTATTTACGTTGTTGTGCAGACATTTTTTACGAACATAATGAAGTAATGGTTTAGCAATATTCTTCAAAATGATTAAGATTTAAATTGATAGTGTGTTACAAAATTACGGTGCCGGAGAGACTGACAGACGGCAATAACGAAATTATAAAGGTTTCGGTTTTGCCATTTGGCTACGGAACCCTAATAATGGTTCTGCGACAGGCATAGGATCGATAAGAGATTACAGTGGCTATGTGGGACACGCGGGGCTTCCCAATCGGACGTGGGGTCACGGCCGGGGGCTGCGCGCGGTACATGGACATCAGCCAACTTGTAATTACAGGGAACTCGACGATTCCTCCTCGTTGGTCGTTAGCGATAAAGCTGAGCATGAAGTCCTGGATTTGATTCTCATGTCGGGCCAATTGCTTATTTATTCATTTTACCATTTATGTACACACATATGTATATAAATAGCAAAAGCAGAAAAATAGGTACAGAGGTGAAAAACAAAAATATGTTATTGGGGTTTTTTCATCAGGAATTTGTCAGTAGCAACACGGAGTTTGGATTTGTGCTCGGTATGGCAATTACGGCCTCGACTTACCGAGTTGTAGGTCGTGGGTTCGAACCCAGGCCGGCGTTTTACTCTGCGTAATTTATATCATCACCACTGCTCTCGAAACGGTGAAGGAAACCGGCATGTCCTAGAACCAACAATTCAATTTACTTTTATTTTGGTGGTACTCTTCGTTGTAACTAACATCTAAGGCATCGTTGTTTTGAACCTTACTTGTTGCCGCGTTGCGCTAGTGTCGTTTACCTTAAAAATGGCTTCGTACCGCGTCTTAAGGTATTTCCGGAGGGTATTACTCCACTGTTTGACATTGTACATACAAACTTAAACATGATGTCGTTTTGTCTTATTATTAATTTGGTCTGTACGGAAACAGAATAGCAAAATAAGACGCCATTAAAAAGTTATGAACCAACAAAGATTCGTTTTTCTTGAAAATTTTATTTTAACGTAAATTTGGGTGTAAATAAGTAATAAAATAAGTGTAAAATCATCAAAACAGAGTCGGCACCGACAAAGCTCAATTATCAAAGAGTTCAATGAACTTATATGTATGTAATTGATTTATGCAGTCGTTTTTTCACTCAACTCGATTTTCCAAAGAACTTTTCGTATTTTCATACACGCCTTTCAGTTCGGAACGGTGTTTGTGTGCGTGCGAACTACACGTTGTGCGTGTAGACTAGTATCTAACTGCTCATCACTGATACTATCTCTGTCGGACACGGTGCCAGGTGAGACAGCGTGCTTTTTGGCCATGCCCACCAATGAGTTCGAGTTCGCGACTAAAGTCTTTGTAGGCGTAATAGAAGTTTTTTGTCTCGCCATGTTCAAGGGTATCTGAACCCTATAATTATGGAGTATTATAATCTTGTTTATGAGTATGATACCTACACCGGTTTGAATAATAGTTTCCGTATGTCATCCTCTGGAGGGAGGTGAGCTGGTTGGAATAACCACCGACGGCCGCCGACGGACGGACTAAGTGCGGAAACCAAACCCATATCATAGAACATGGATCTGCCTAGCTTTTTCCCAACTAAATTGGGGTCGACTTCCAGTCTTAACCGGATGGAGCTGAATACCAATATTTTACATGGAGCGACTGCCTATCTGACCTCCACAACCCAGTTAGTTACCGGCAAAGGGGTGCTTCACGTGCTTTCCGAGGCACGAATGGTCTTGTTACGTACAGATGGGCACCCATCCACGGACCAACCGCGGCTTGATCCCGGCTGTCAGTCGTGGATCTTTGACAGTCGTTACGGGTCGCTGCTGGATATCGGTAACTGGGTTGTGGAGGTCAGATAGGCAGTCGCTCTATGTAAAATACTGGTATTCATCTGCATCCTGTTAGACTGGAAGCCGACCCCAACATAGTTGGGAAAAGGCTAGATTGATGATGTTGTCTCTAATTGTAAAAAAACTCGATGCACCGTTTTCACGGCCGCGCACTGTAGCCTGGTCCGGTCTGGGCGACTGTTGCATGTAAATGCTCCGTAATCATTACATTTAAGAGCGCTATCGGTCTAGATTGGGAGGAAGTTCAATGAATCGCCCCGTCCTAGCCTATTGTTACTGCAGTCTGTATGTAATAGGCAATTTGTGTCCGTTTGAGAGCACCTACGGCAGCGAGACAGAATCGAATAGGGTCAACGTCTTGGTTTTTAGGGTTCCGTACCAAAATGGTAAAGAGGAATCTTTATGGTGCGATACAGTCTGTCTGTCTGTCCGTCTGTCACAGCTGGATATCTCAAGACCTACTAATACTATCAACTTTAAATTTGGAGTAGTTTTAGATGACGTTTGGCCAACTACTTTATAAATAAGAAATTAAATATATATATTTTTTTGCTACAGGGAGTCAAAGGGAAGGGGGTCTTAAAAATTCGAAGCGGGTCTACTAGGGCATGTTGCGTATCATATTGAAAGAGCGCTGTTTGCACGTTCTCAAATATTTTTTTATAGGCCGCATAATTTTCGACTTTTGAAAAATATAAAAAAAATACCGTCCCCCCTCCCCCCTTAGCTCCGAAGTTTGCATGGACAAAAATCTGAAATTTCAGGAAAAATAAAGCGATGTCCCTAAATAGCACACTTTATTATTTTTATTAGCCATTAATGTCCCACTGCTGGCCAAAGGCCTACATGCCCATTTCCTCAGTTTTCCTCCACCGTTTTGAGAGCAGTGGTGATGAAATTACCTATACAAAGTAAAGCGCCTGTCTGTGTTCGAACCCACGACCTACAACTCGTAAATCGGGGCCGTTACCACGAGGCCACCACTGCTCTCGTTGGTCGACTGACCACTTATAATTCAGTCCATTCAACTAAGTGGTCCCTACATTTGGTTTCAATAGCTATTACAATACTAGGTACAGCACAATGACTAATGCCTAACCAATTCGGACGAAGCTATCGCACATTTGGGCCGGGCGATGCGTTTTGTCATTCAAATTACGTCATAAAGTTTATTTGGCGAGGTTACGCTTCTTTAAAAATGATGTCAATCTGCAACTAAACCCAAAGCGTATATTTCATTTAAATCTATTCCAAGCATTTTTGTATTCTCAAGGGGTCGGTCAGGAGGGTGAACGAAAACATCATGAGGAAACCGGCATGTCCTAGAACTGAAATTCGAAGACATGTGACATCTACCAACCCGCACTAGGCCCACGTGGTGGATTACAGCCCTCTCTCTCTCTCTCTCACAGAGAGGAGGCCTGTCTCCCAGCAGTGGGAACATTATAGACTGACTATGCGGTCGGTCAGAAAGATGAAGCTAGTTGCCCATTTAGAAGAGAGAGTCTTGGAGTTTCTTGCCAGTTCTTCTCCATAGAGATCTACGTATTGGAATAGGCAACTAGCTTCAACTTTCTGACTAACTGACAGACTCTTTGACAATTCAAAAGTGCTTGTAAATGGTTTAATTGAAATAAATGCTTTGAGTTTGAGTTTTTATCTGTCTATCATGCTTTTAATCACTAAGGTCAGGTTTCCCCACAATGTTTTCTTGCATCGCGGTTTCTGGTGCATTGAATTGGCAACGTGGATTGTAAATTCTTTTATAAAAGCTTGGCAGTCGTCAGTTCGGGCAGTAAGATATTTCTCGGTACAGCAGATGTCCACAGGCGACTTTAACACCATCAGGTGGACCGTCCGCTTGTTCGCCTTCCAAAAATACACGTTCTATGTTCTCCATGTAACCGTTGTTTTCTTTTCTCTTTCAGAAGTCCTCGCCGTGCCGCCCACAATGGCAGACACAGACACGGAGCCGCTGCCCAACGGCACGGGAGCGCTGTCCACTGAGGAGGAGGAAGAGAGGATGAAGCAGCGCCCTGCGGACATTGATGCGGTGAGTACACGCTTTTGATCCTCAGCACGCACACGGTAAAGCATTTAGCATCGTCCAGTCTACCCGCGCGTGCATGGTAACAGCACTATCATCTCGGTAGTTTTTTCCAATTATGTTTTGGACGGCTTCCAGTCTAATCGGATGCAGTTGAATACCAGTATTTTTACATGGAGCGACTGTCTATCTGACCTAATGTTATGAAATATTGTCCCCACTGCTGGGACACAGGCAGAGGGACGGCAGTAATAGACTACGCGTTCCTCTGTTTGTTATTTGACCAGGAATTGTGTTTACAACTTACTCGTCACATTCCAGGTTTTGGTTTTGTGACGGTATCTACAACGCCACATACGAACAACGCGTCATACTGACGTTACGCAAATCCTGCATCTCGCAAGCAGAGTTTACCGCGCAATCAGCATAGATACAATTTCCCAACATCAATCGTTGGGCAGTTGCCTGCCAGACACAACACCCGTCTGGTCGGAGGATCCTCCCTTTTCTATAGAGTATAAGTGAACTTTACACCTTGTTCCTCATACCTCTAAAGTTTTTTTTTGTTTTTTTTTTTATTAGGCTCCTTTTTTTATTATCTGTGGGTGTCCCTAATAAAATATTCTTCTTCTTCAGGATGTCCGCGAGATGGAGCGGCGCAAGCGTGTGGAGGCGCTGATGTCTTCCAAGCTGTTCCGCGAGGAGCTAGAGCGCGTGCTGGACCAGCAGATGCACGAGGGCAACGACGCGCCGCTGCTACAGCGCATCCGCGAGATGGTAGGCGGCCGGTTGCACACCGGCAGTATGAGGGTGAGTCCAGGCTCTATCTCAAGAGTTATCATCATCTTTCTTATGCCCTTATCTACCCATGGATTGTGATCGAGATTGACTATGTTATGACGGCCATATTGACTGATAGGATTGAATATATAATGTCACATCATTTGGTTATTTTCCTTTCAAAATGGCGGCCACGCATGGAAGCTATATAAATCGATAGCTGACATCAATGCTAACGAAAAATATAATGAGACCAAACCCCGTGAAGCGTCACAATATATGAGTTTGAACTATCAATATATAAGAAGTTGTCCGTACGGTTGACATTTTGATTCCTTGCCGTTACAGGGGTTTCTACAAGACATGATATTGACGTGGTTTGCACGTGGTAAGATTACGCGGGGAATAATAATTACCATACAGAATTGGGGCCCAGGTAATTTAATCTGAATCTACTCTGATCTTCCCCAGGGTCCCGCCTGCGTGCTTCCCATCAACGACATCCGCGGTATCGAGGGCGTCGGATACGAGAAGGGGGAGAAGATCCTGCGCTGCAAGTTGGCGGCCGTGTACCGACTGGTAGACCTGTTTGGGTGGACCCAGAGTGAGTAGCATAAAGATCATCATCTGCCCAACCTTCTTCCAACTACAATCTATATCATAATCATCGTCATTTCAGCCGAAAGATGTTCATTGCTGGACATAGTCCCCAAAGCACCTCCATTTCGACCGGTTCTGTGCTTCTTGCATCCAACGGGTTCCTACTGCCTTCACAAGGTCGTCGGTCCACCTTGTGGGAGGTCTTTCAACGCTACTTCACAATCTTCATCTATACAAATAATTAAAATAATAATAAAAAACCCTTTGCTTCCAGCGGGCAACCACGGGCAGATAACAGCTCGCCTGAACACGGCCGTGGAGTCCGTGCTGACCACGCCGCGCGGCCTGCTGCCGCACGAGGTGACGGCCTCCTCGCTCGTCAAGGTGGACATGCAGGGCGCCGTGCAGGACCAGGGGACCACCAACTTCCCCGTCAACGTCGAAGGTAACCACTGAACACCTTGTTGGCCTCGCACAGGTCTTTTTTCTGTTATTTTGGTTATTAATGAATATTTTCGTGTCAGGTTTCTCGCTGCACGCGTCCGTGCACGCGGCGCGGCCGGACGTGCGCTGCGTGCTGCACGTGCGCTCGCCGCCCGCGCTGGCCGTGTCGGCCATGCGGCGCGGCCTGCTGCCGCTGTGCCACGAGGCCGCGCTGCTGGGCGACATCGCCTACCATCGCGTGCCGCACGGTCAGTATCCTACGTAGTGCCCGTGGGGATCTACGATGAACACGTCTTTGTACAACCTACAAGTTGTACTAACGTAAGACTGCTTGTCAGACTCTCGGGCTTCTGACTATCCGTAACTACTGTCAAAGATCTGCGAATAATAGCCGCATCAAGCATTGAACAAAATTGACGAATTTTATATGCTTGAGTACGAGGTTTTTGACTGCTTTGCATGTGTATATTTTGTCTTTTTTTTTAATGTGCGTTTTGTTTGTGCAGAATTAACTATTTTTCTGTATTTTTTAATGAATGAGTGCTCCCTCGCAGGTATCCTGGACAACGAGGAGCGCGACAAGCTGGTGCGAGCGCTAGGCCCGCACGCAAAGGTGCTCATGCTGAGCTGTGGGGGAGCGCTGTGCTGCGGGGCCACGCTGGAGGAGGCCTTCTACCAAGCCAGGTATGTGTGGACCTGCAAGTGTCGCTGGCCAACCAATCTGTAGAGGTGTGAGGAACAGGGTGTGTGTTCACTCATCCTCCATAGTGCAGGGAGATAGTGAGAATCCTCCGACCAGGCGGGTGTTATGTCTGGTGAGCTACTGCCCGACGATTCATGTCGGGATGTTGTATATATATATATATTAGTTGCGCGGTAAACTCTGCTTACGCAGAATTTTGCGTGGCGTCAGTATAATGCGTAGTTCACATGGGGCGATGTAGATGCCGCCGCTCAGCAATCGACTCAACCTATCGCAGTCCGCTGCTGCACACAGCCCCCCTGCGCCCTTCTACAGCTCGTGGCTCCACCGTCGCTGGGGGGCTCCCACACTACGCTTGCGATACCCGTTTCCACCCCAGGACTCGTCTGCTCCACCGGCCATTAGTCCTTCGACAGACATGGCCAGCATACTGCCACTTCAGTTTGCAAATCCGACTGGAAGTTCCAGAGATAAGCGTGGTTAAGCAAACGAACAAACTGTTCAGCTTTATTATTAGTATAGATTCACTGTCGAAATGGAAGACCTCTTTATATATTTAAGAAAAGCACAGCCACTTCTTATCAAAGTGGCGCCAACTGGTAGCGTAAATATTCATGAAACCCCTCCCTGACCGCTGGCTCGTGTCCGCAGGAACCTCACGGCGGCGTGCGAGATCCAGCTGCGCGTGGCGTCCGTGCCGGTGGACGAGCTGTCGCTGTTCGACGACGAGGCGCGGCGACAGGTATCATTCTTTCCTTTTATTATTTTGCTTGATAAAAATATACGCCCCTGCCTAACCCTTCTGGGATTCCAGGCGTGATGCCGTATGTGTACTTACAGAAATAAAATGCTTGTCCCACAGATCTACGAGTCGTCCCGCAAGCCGCCGGCCGACGCCAACAAGTGGCGCGTGGGCGGCGAGGAGTTCGAGGCGCTCATGCGCATGCTGGACAACGCCGGCTTCCGCACCGGCTACATCTACAGGCACCCGCTGATCAAGGTACAGCACACACTGCCCGCGGCATTCCACTTACACTGCAAATCACTAAATATATAAAACCTGCTGTCTTGTATGGATCAGGATGTTGGGCCACAAAAGGGATGAATGAAAGGCAATTGCATGCAGCTGAGATGAGAATGCTAAAAGGGATGTGTGGAGTTACACGAACGGATAGAATAAGAAATGAGTACAGTACAGAGGAGGTTTGAAAGTAGCACCAGTCACTGAAAAGTTGTCAACCAATGCACTACAACCAAAAATTCGAAGACATGTGACATCTACTGGCCCGCACTGGGCCCGCGTGATGGATTATGGCCCGCTCCCTCTCACAGAGACGAGGCCTGTGTCCCAGCAGTGGGACGTTATAGACTGATTTTTGGTTCTAGGACATGTCGGTTTCCCTACGAAGTTTTCCTTCACCGTTTTGAGACTGGTGATGAAATAGTTTACACCAAGTAAACTGCCTACGACCTACAACTTGTAAAATGGGGCCATTACCAATGGGCCTTCACTGCTTTCAGCCACGAGTAGGGTCAGTACCCTATTCGTGTCTGAGAGCAGTTTTTAAAGGGGCTCGTGGCTCAGTAGCCGCGAGCCCCTTTATTATTTGAAAATATGTGGCTAATATAATACTGTTGTGTCCAGAACGACGTCCCGCGGCCTAAGAACGACGTGGAGGTGCCGCCGGCCGTGTCGTCGCTCGGCTATCTGCTGGAGGAAGAGGAGCTCTACAAGCAAGGGTGAGATACTGTTATTAGGTCATCTGTGCCCGACGCCTGTTGCCGATGGGGCCGAAAGGTTCTGGTGTGGCGACCGCGTACCGGAATACGTAGCGTTGGAAGGCCTTTTTTTTTTTTTGTTCCGGGGTGGAAAATCCTCATGGATGTCCGCCGCCCTGGGGCGGGCGACGGGGTCTGTCAGACTCTTACTGACTAAAAACCACCCCAGTGTTCCATCTCTCACCTACGCCGGGGGTCGCGGGAACGTAAGATCCTTCCGCAACCCCCGACTGGTGCCGGCCCGCCGCAGCGGGCCTCCTCGGGTCAGGGGGGGAGTGAGGTGTTTGACTCCCCCCGCGACGTCTAAGAGAGGCGCGCGTGGAACACTACGCGCCGCCATCTCGGGTCCTGATGTGTGGGGGGCGACGGGCGTCCCCAAGTCCGTCGCCCCTGGACCCATTTAGGGGGGCTGGAAGAGGGCGTTATCCGCCCTCCGCCGACGCCCGGTGCGCCTGCTGCGGGCCGGGTGAGAGGACGAGATCTCCCTCTCCCTTTCCGCAGCCTCCTTCTGCGAGACGACCGTTTCGCAGAAGGAAACCACCGCGTCCCAGGACTCTTCGCTGCCGACCATCGACTCGACCACGGCCGGCAGCGACAGGTCACTGCCTACTTCTGAGATGAGGGCACGGCGCGGCTCCTCCCAAGCGGCACACTCTGCCAGCGTATGCCGCGCCGTGTCCTCCCGACAGTCGACGCAGTGGTGACACCGGGCGTCCGGCTCCCTGTTTATGCGACACAGGTACTTCCCGAAGCAACCATGCCCCGAGAGCACCTGCGTCACCCGAAACGACAGGGAGCCGTGCCTCCTCCCGAGCCAGCGCTCGAGCACCGGCCGGACCGCCTCGATGGTGACGAGGCCGGCGGTAGGGCGTGTGAGCCTGTCCCGCCACTCCGCCACCAGGACCTCGCGAAGCTGAGACCGACGCAGCTCCATGTGTCGCTGCATCGGTCGCTCGCCCCGCGCCCTCGCTTCCTCGCGCCACCGAAACAGTGACGCGAGTACTTTCGCCTCTAGGTCCCAGGGCGGGGATCCGGCCAGTGCGCAGGCCGCCTCGTAGGAGATCGTGCGATATCCTCTGATGACTCTGACGGCCATCGCTCTCTGCGGTTTCCGCAGTACCGCGATACTGCCGGCCGTCAGGTCAGAGGCCCACACCGGGGCCCCATACAGGGCCATCGATCGCACGACCCCCACGTAGAGCCGCCTACAGGCGGCGCTCGGGCCCCCCAGATTGGGAAGCAGCGTTGACAGCGCCCCAGCCGCGCCCAACAACTTGGGCGCCAGCCGCCGGAAGTGGGGGCCAAAATCCCACCGGCTGTCGAGCACCAATCCTAGGTACTTCATGGTAGACTCGACAGCGATCCGAGCCCCCCCGACCACGATGTGTGAACCGGGCGGCGGCGCCCGCCGGGGGCCATGAAACACCATGGCCTCCGACTTGCTGAGGGCCACCTCCAGGCCTAGGCGACGTATGCGGCCCACCACCTGTGAGACCGCAGCCGTCGCCAGCAACGCTGCTTCCCTGTGCGAGCTCCCCCGGGCAGTGACCAGCGTGTCATCCGCGTAACACGTCAGGTCTACCCCCGGTCGGAGCTCGCCCCTCAGCACCCAGTCGTACCCGATGTTCCACAGGAGCGGTCCTAGGACCGAGCCCTGGGGAACGCCGCACGACATGCGGCGCTGGTTTCCGCCATCGCGTCCCATGTAGGTGACACACCTCTCCGACAGATAAGCCCCAACGATGTGGCGGAGGTAGGGAGGCACCCGATGATACCGCAGTGCCTCCCGAATGCAACTCCAGGGCAGGGTGTTGAAGGCGTTGGAGATGTCCAAGGACACCGCCAACATCACCCCGCCCCGGGACACCGCTTCCTCCGCCAGGACTCTTACCCGCGACACAGCGTGTACGGTGGAGCGCCCATGCCGAAACCCAAACTGACTGTCGTCCAGGTCCGGCCCCTCTCTGCACAAGTGGCCGACGAGGCGGGCTGCGATTACTCGCTCAAAAAGCTTACCCACCTCGTCTAGCAGCACTATGGGCCGGTACGCGGACGACGAGTCCGCAGGGCGCCCCGCCTTCCTGAGCAGGACCAGACGACCAGATTAGCGTTGGAAGGCCTGCCACAAGGTAGACCGACGACCTTGTGAAGGTCACAGGATCCGTTGGATACGAGAAGCACAGAACCGTTCAAAGTGGAGGTGCTTGGGGGAGGTCTAAATCCAGCAGTGGACGTGTTTCGGCTGAAATGATGACTGATGAACTGTACCCGCGACATCGCTCGCGTGCATGTAGGCATGGACATTGTCTTTAGGAAAGTTGTTTAATATGAGATGATGTACGGACGCCAGCACATCAAGTTACTACAATCTGTCAAAGGAAACTGCCAAAATTGGGCTAAAGTATGTACAGAATCGATATGTATATAAAAAAAAAATAGATTTTTTACTGATTAAAAAGAACATGTAACAATAATAACTTTCTATCGGAATGAGCTAAAAATTATGATTTTAAATATGGTTTATAATTGAACGTAGTTCTAAAACTAGCTCTGTAAACAAGCTGTCAGGTCATTTTAAGTTCGTTCTAAAACTAGTAGGTCTAAAGAAGTTATTAAAAAAACACTATCTATTTTGTTTTAGCATTTTTGACATGAACATTATAATCGTTTATAAAAGAAAAAAGGACATTAGATGAATTATTGTTGTTTTAGTAAGTTATTTATTTATTTAACAATAACATCTTTCAAAATCGTGTATCAGCGACTGTTTCAAAACGAAAACATATCAAAACGTCAATGTCACGTAATAAAATAAGACGTGACATTGACATTTTTATTTAACCTACCTAATTCCTTTTTTGTGCTATGCAATAATATGCTAATAGTAACATACAAATATGTTTTCAAATAATTAAATCAATATTTCTATTTGACAGTTTGTATTTACAATACATTTTGGCATTATAAATACAATTCTTACCATTTGCCGCATAACCTAACCTAGTGACCCAAAAACATATTTTCTTCCTAATTCCCATAGATTTTTGAAAAAAATCTTTCTGATATTGATATGTACGTGTTTTATCTATTAAATAACACATAAATGATTCCTGTTCACATTTGGCCCAACGATATATGGATTTCTGGCGGTCTCCTTTCTTTAATAGATTTTCAACTTTATCGCTAAAGCATTAAGGTTCAAGGTTGATTGGGAAAATTTGACAGTTTCGGGTAGCTTAACCTGCTGGCGTCTGTACAATCGTGTTTTTAAGTATCGGTCACTAATTACCAGTCACGATATACACATACGTAAACTCATACCTTCCCACGGGGGCAGAAACTACAGAACGCCCTCTGCTACGATCCTTACATATTCCTTTTGGTTCGTTTACGATCATACATCTGAAGGACAATTCTCGTAATTTAAAACGTTCAAAATCTAGTCGCAGTCTCATCTCAGCGACAAACAAATGTCAAAAACTTGTCAAAAATGTGGGGAAATTTGTGACAGATTGAGACAGATCAGACTGTGAACATTCTTAAAATTATAAGAATTGCCCCTCTGGTCATACACGCACCTGACATTTCTGAAGAACATCACCAATAAGGTCCTCCTAGGATGTTCCTGCCCAGAGTTTCCACTCACATCTGCCTATCTAAATACCTTTTGTTATTTTTTTTTTTTTTGATATGGCAACTCTCAGTTGAACCTATGAGGTTGTCGTCTGCTTAACCGGGTTTGCCTGTGGATGCCTCAATAAATGAAGGCCTCCAGCCATCAGCGGGATTGTCCGAAAGCGTTTCCGCTACCCCGGAACATAAAGGGCGAAGGAAGGAACATGGGTGGGTTTTAATCAGCAAGAGTCTGACACTCCCTTCCGCTCCACCCAGAGCGGGAGCGGTCATTTGATGATTTCCCACCAGAAAAACTTAAAACCCGCGCGACTACACCCTGCGCCCCCCCGTGGGGTGCGGGGGGCAGGCGGAGTCGGTTAACTAGGGACGGATTTAAAGCTACGGGCTCAGGGGCGGGGGGGTTTTGTTAATGATAATATACTGCTGCTATTTTTGCTGTACCCGACCACTAATCTCTTTTTCTCATCTCCAGGATATGGAAGAAGGGCCAGGGCAAGACGGGCGAGCGCACCCGCTGGCTGAACTCTCCCAACGTTTACCAAAAGGTGGAAGTTCTGGAGACCGGCACTTCTGATCCCAAGAAGATCACTAAGGTAGAATATCTGAGGGTTGAGGCCGAGTAGACTGGCTGCAGGCGGTACCAACGGACGGGAATTGAGGAGCTCAATATAAGTCGCTGAGATTCGGTCAATCAATAATACGTGGTCAAATTAATTTTGCTAGCGAAACTCCGCTGACGGATGATTTTGACATTACCGTGTCAAAAAACTAGGTAGTATCAAAGAAGGGATGGATTTAAATATTTTTTAAGAGACACTTATTTCCAATATGCTATAGTAACTGCAGGAGAGCAGTGCTGGCCCAGTGGTGACGGCCGCGACTTACAGTTGTAGGTCGTATGTCCGTACCCAGGCAGGCGCTTTACTTTGTGTAAATTATTTCATCACCACTGCTCTCAAAACGGTAAAGGAAAATATCGTGAAGAAACCGGCATGTCCTAGAACCAAAAAAATCGAAGACATGTGACATCTACCAACCCGCACTGGGCCCGCGTGGTGGATTATAGCCCACTCTCTCTCACAGAGAGGACGCCCGTGTCCCAGCAGTGGGAACGTTGTAGGCTGATTATGATGATGATAGTAACTTCGCTCTGCGTTTGTTTCTTTGCAATCATATAAAATTCTTGTACATTTGAGCCCCTGTGGAGTTTTAGCGACGTTAAAAACGTTGTTTAACGTAAATTCGGCGACTTATTTTGAGCGACTCAAGTTACGCGGCTCATCTGACCTTAACTGAAAGTCAGTCGAGTTCGTTCCCTACCCGTTGGGTTAATTTGAAGCCACTCCTAAGACATAGCTGGAGGGGTAAGCAGGGATGCTAGTTACGTGTGACAAATATTGCTGGTAATGTAAAAACAAGTGTTGGTGCATCCACTCTAGTACTGAGAATTGGTGTTGCCACCTTATTAGGAGAGATGGGATATTATTGGTGATTAAGTAGGTAGGCAGTTGGCTGATTTTTTTTTTGTTAGTAAGACAAGAATTTTGAAAATATTATTTTTGTAACATTTTTGCTATTCATTTAAGTTTTTTTAAAGCTGAAACCTCTTCTGCCTTTTAGACTCTGAACCGAGGTAATAAAATTCAATGCAATTTTCTGTTAGAGCAGTGGTGGCCCAGTGGTAACGGCTGCGACTTACGAGTTGTAGGTCGTAGGTTCTAACCCAGACAGGCGCTTTACTTTGTGAAAACAATTTTATCACCGCTGCTCTCAACACGGTGAAGGAAAACATGGTGAGGAAACCGGCATGTCCTAGAACCAACAATTCTCGTACATGTGACATCTACCAGCCCGCACTGGGCCCGCGTGGTGGAGCACGGCCCACCAACTCTCACAGAGAGCAGGCCGCAGTCCCAGCAGTGGGAACAAGGCTGATTATGCAATTTTATCTAAATTAGTCAACTGCCTAAGAGAAAATTAATAATAGATAGTTAGTTTGGCGAAACAATAAAAATGTCGCCTTTAAAAAATATAGGTGGTCTGTGTTTATACTATACCCTGTCCATTAGGTAAACCGTTTTTTGACAGATGGAACTAGTGATTGCAGAAACACACAATACATTGATTGATACACGTACGGTATTATAATGTCTGTCAGAAGCCATAAATAAGATCATTCAATAAGATAAGGCAGGTTATATATTTATTTTAACTTTTACGTAATGTGGAATATGTACGTTCTAAGACAGCTGTCAAACAACGGTTGACCTAATGGACAGGGTGTATCATTAACCGGCTCTCAGAATCCTTGTATTTCACTTACATCACAAATCACCGAAATAAAAAATCGTAATTCGATCCTTTATATTAAAAATAGCGATTTTCTCTTCAAAGTATTGGTATGTAACAGTTTCATACAATTTTAACGTCATATAATAACTTTTCTTCACATTATTTTCTTCGTTCAATAATAGTACTAGATTTTCGAAGAGCGCATCAAAATCGTCTCTTATTTTGCAATATAGGTTTTCAACCGTATTGCTTAGAAATTATGGTTAATTTTTCTATACATAGGTATTTTTGTTGTTATTTCTAAAAATACGTTTTCTTTTCAATCAAAGTAGTAAATGTAAATTTCAAACGATAATAAACTTTATGTTTTTGTGTTAAGGTTGCGATGAGCGATGTGTTTTCGTTCCTAATCCTTAATCTATCTAGTACTATTGTTGTTTGAAGTTAAATATACATTCTTTTCTTATTAGTTTACCGACTTCGCAAAGGAGACTCTGGAAAAAGTCTACGAAAAGAAAGAGATATATGTCTTTGCATTATCTTTGAAGCGAAAACTTGTAGGCGGTAGTGGCCCAGTGGTAACGGCCGCGACTTCGAGTTGTAGGTCGTACGTTCGAACCCAGGCAGGCGCTTTACTTTGTGTAAATAATTTCATCACCACTGCTCTCAAAACGGTGGAGGCAAACATCGTGAAGCAACCGGCATGTCATAGAACCAACAATTCGAAGACATGTTACATCTACCAGCCCGCTCGGGCCCGCGTGGTGGATTACGGCCGATGTTGAAAACTTCACTAGGCGCTGATCGCGACGATAGGTCGTGGTGGAGTAAAATGAACGGAGAGCAGACTGTATAACATGAATAAAAGAAAAGAAATAACATCGGTCGGTTAAATAATGTAAATACGAGATTAAGTGGTAATTAAAACGCGCAAGCTCAGCCGTGCATGAAGGCGAGCGACAGCCGAGTGTCGGCTGACTCCCTTGTCCCCGCAGCCCGAGCTCACTGCCGTGCTGAGTGGAGCGGTCAGTCTCGGGCACACTGAATCGGGTATACTCGGCTCCGGTCGTAAGTTTTCGCTTCTATAGTGCCGCTATAAGCACACGCACACTTTTTCCATCAACATTACATGAAAATCTTATCTTTTTGAGAAAACGATAAAAAATGTCGATGTTTGTCCCGTTGGGAAGTCGGTAAACTAGAATTTAAATAATAATATAATACAATCATCGTCATCACAATGATATAGTCACAATATTATTAATAGGTGAATGTACGGACACCGCCGGCACATCAAGCTACTACAATCTGTCAAATTTCATTAATACATTTTCAACTTTATCGCTAAATCATTAAGGTTCAAGGTTGATTGTGAAAATTTGACAGTTTCGAGTAGCTTCATGTGCTGGCATGGCGTCTGTACATACTTTTAAAGTCAACAAGAAGTTGTGTTCAAGTCACATTTAACCCTTCTCCGATAATTTAGAACATTCCATTTTTACTATATTTTTTTTTTTCTATACTTTTATTATACTTTTACTCTCGTTTTGGTCGTGGTGTTTATATTTTTATTTTTCTATTTTGAACTCTATATCTCTACACAATGATATAAGTAGAATGAGGTAAAGTCTCTTCAAACTAATGTTTCAAATTGATGTTATTTCAACTTAAACAAATTTCAACTTTATTTCGGTTACAGTTAAGTTGATTTCAGAGTAATAAAAATTATTTAAAAAGTCTTAAAAATGTTTGAAGTTGTAGCGTAAACTGAACTTTATTGTGTAGAAATTAAAGTTATTTTTCCAATAAGTCATGTTTGTTTATATGTTTGGCAAGTTAATCGCGAACGTTCCTTACGTCTTTCTACTTATAATATCGTTGTATGTATAATTTTAAGGGTAATATTGGGAGTTTTTAATATTTTGAATAGTTAAAGCTATAATAGAGAAACTAGAAATTATGTTAACCATATTACAGATAGTCTATGGATGTATAGTTTTAAGATTTCGTGCAAAAATGCAGGGTCAAAATTTAGCTAAACTCCGCAGACGTGATAGATATCGATACCCATCATGTCTGCGAAGTTTCGCTAACTAATTTAATTTGACCTCGTATAATAACATTCAGAGCATTTTTTTGGTCTATGCTGCGCTCAAAATGGCTCAAAAGTTCATTTTTTTTTCTATGTTTTGGTTTTTAATTTATTTTATTTACAAAGTGAAATCATCGAAGATTTAGAAATTATAATAAGATAATGTTTTATTCAGATTTTAATATATGATCCGTTTTTACTGTGTACTTGCTTGATGCTAACGTGTGTACGATTTGAGGTTCTCTCTTGTCCCGAGTTGATTTTCAGCAAAAACTTTTTGATTTACGTAACGTACCTGTGAATGAGGGTTTTTTTTTAAATGACGTTCACTAGATGGCAGCACTGATCCGTCAGGTCCGGGCATCTGTCACAAGTGTCAAAGTGTCTATAGTTTCCTTAGTCGTCACTGAATTATGAACGAATGAATGAAACGAACAGTGGGAATGTCATAGGCTGATTATAAATTAAACGAATGATGAACTTCATCATATATTTTATATTGATTGTCGAAATGGAAGACCTCTCGTCAAAGTGGCGCCAACTGGTGTCGTGAACTTTCATGAGAACCCTCATTAAAATGCGTAATTATTAGAAAACTATTTTAACCAAATATAAGTTATATGTGTGCGTTATTTTTGAATAATAATTTACTACAATATATTAAATTTACAGGGTCAAATAAAATTGGCTAGCGAAACTAAACACTATGAAATAAAAACAAAAAATATTTGATGGTTTTTTCACGGTTCAACGACCGCTGGATATTTTGTTACTTGAAGTATGAGTTTAGAAAGTCTGTTTTCTTTTGCTTTGTCGTGTCGAGATGACATCTGTGAAGTTTACACAGTAAACAGCTGATTTTTAAACTGATATTTCAAGTGACTACACCAACTGGGGTCGGTGACCCAACAAAAAAATCGTCAAATTTTTTTTTTTTTTTGTTTTCTCGTGTTTGTATATTGATACTCACCACGTCTGCGGAGTTTCGCTAGCTAATTTCATTTGACCCTGTATTTATTGGTTATTTTAGTTAAAAAAGTTTTTGCTTCGACGGGACTGCGTAACAGCTTTCATATAATTATTGTGCTTTTTCAAATATGTTACGAATCAATTAAAAAATTATAAATGAAAAATAACCATTTCTATTTTTCACGCTTCTCACAACACAATAATGAAATGCTTTTGACAATTTTAATTTTTCGTGTTTTTACTAAAGTTTTTTTTTTGTATTTTTGTTTTTTTACTAATATAATAATGTTTTACAGTGGGTGGATGCTAACAACGAAGAGGTAATTTCGACGATATTTTTTTTTAATAATAAAAACACTTTTTTTTTGACGTAATTCTATGACTGAAGCTGGAACGTCGAGTATTTATTCAAATGTCAAAGTCAATGTTTTTTTTTTGTTAAATATAGGTGTCAAATCAAAAGTCATTTATTCAAACTAGGTTGAGAATCAGCAATTTTCGAACGTCAAAATTACAAAAGACAGTCCCCCGGCACGCCCGCCCTTCACCACTCCCTAGTGCTGTCGCTGGGAACAAGAAGTGGCGCAACAAACTGTCCAGCAGCACAGCTGTCTGTTCAGTTAGAAAATAATTGATTGTATACAATAGTAGGTATGCAACGTAATTAACATAGGTAGTGGCAAGAGGTAAATAAATAAACTATGTTTTGCTATTACCGGCGTACAAATATCAAAAAGGTTACAAAATTGCAATTTAGTAAGTTCAACTTTAAAAATAAAAGAACAAAATTGAAGTTACATCATCAACTATTGAGAAAATAACTCAACCTTTCAGCTAAATCTTAACTTTCTGTGGTATTCAACAATGTATTTTCGGCATTTCCAATCAAAGTATTTTATTTCACATAAATCTACATGGGCACTTATGAAACGTCAGAAGCTAGGTGCACGGTTCCAATTGCTCGTTTTCTATGGAGAAGAGCCGGCAAGAAACTCCACGATTACTCTTTTAATCAGCTTTATAAACCGTTTATTTTATACGGCATGTCCTAGAACGAAAAAATCGAAGACATGTGACATCTACCAACCCGCACTGGGCCCGCTCCCTCTCACAGAGAGGAGGCCTGTGTCCCAGCAGTGGGAACATTATAGGCTGACTATGATATTGTAAACCGTTTAACACAAATATTTTAAAAATATGAAAGTGAGTCTCCTTACGACGAACGACTAAAAAAATCAGCTCTCATTGCGTAACATACTTTCAATCACAATCCGAATCATTTTGAAGGATATTGCTAATCCATTGCTTCATATGTTCGAGAAATTTGTCTGCTCTACAACGTAAATAACGCAATGAATGTTGTTGAACTGTCAAAACGGAAGCCAGTGCTACTGCTACTGTGTTACACAACTAGCCCGCATTTCTGCTGTTACTAATTAATTGTGTTCACGAAATCTTGACAGCAGCGAAAGTCATAAGAATTACGTCATCATCTCTTCTTTCTCTCTCTTCTCATCTTTTCCAAGCTTTTTCTAACTTTTTTTGGGATATCTGGATATTATCGTCTATCGTGTAGTCCGAATTGCCGGTGTTTTGTTAAAATTTTAGGACAATATTTTTTATGAATCAACAGCATTTCATTATTTATCCCTGGTCGAATGAATAAAGTTTTGAATAACTATTATTCATAACATCGAGTTTGTACAGTGTTTTGAGGTCAAAAAATTGGTAGGAATGTTGCCACTTGTTAAAACTAAGTACCTTTTCCTTGCACGACCTGTTTATGTTCTTCCTCATTTTCCTTAATGTCCGTGAAACCTGGAAGACGCAAAAAAATGGTAGAAAATGGTAGAAAATTCACAAAGACGCGATAACTCTAGGTTTCGTGTAATTTCACTGTTTTGTTTGTGGTTTCGTATCTCTTTGTTTTTGTATAAATGTTCAAAAAAAAAGATCAACCATAAATAAAATGCTGTTTTTTTAGCATTTTTTTTAAATTTCATTCGAGTCGCTTTTCGTTAGTCATGTCCTTTTATTTTCGTTTGTTTTTGTTTTCATTTTCTTTTTAAAAGCTTGACCTTTTCGGGGTAAGCAGAACCCTTGACAGTCGAAATGGAATGATGTAAAATGCTTGTAAAAAAATACGATAAAAAAACTGTTATCTCGCTTAATTCGAATGCTTTGCATGGGATGACCTGTTGTCTGCTTATGCCCGAATCGCGTAAATCTGTACTGTACATGCTCGATGTTTCACCAGGATTTGAGAAAAATTTGAGCCATTTTTTTTCCTAATTTTTTCTTTTCTTCTACGCACAAATCTTATTTTTTTTTCTTTTTTTTTTTCTTAAATGTAAATGCCACCTTACCACATCCTTTTTTACTAACCCGTTTTAAGCGGAAGTTGATTGATATTTTTTTGCGAAATATTCATTGATTTTTGCGATACATGTTGGCAACATTTTTACTAATTTTTCTTTTTTCTCTTTTTTTTTCTATCACGAATGGTGAACCGGAACCGGAATTGGAAACTGAACCTGAAATATTTATGAAACAAAAACACTTTACAAATTATTTGAAAAACTGGAATATCTTCCGGAAAACGGAATCTTGGTCACGCTGACTCTGGTGATCAAAATATGATTATTAAACCTTACCGTGGTTATATTGACTATAACCAAATGTACTCGGGGTGCACGACATGTCACAAACACGGGGTGATAACATCACGCACTGGTAACCAATGACTACGAAATATCTAACAAACATGGTTACTCCTAAAAACCTGTTCGGTTGCCATGACTACGGTAACAATATCTCTACAAAATAACAAAAATGGCTACCATCAACCTTTTACTGTGAATAAAATGGTTGCAACGAACCATGATCTCCGGCAACCGCTGTCTTTTATGGGCCAACATGGGCCACAGTGGGTGCAGGATGGCTCGCCAGCGCACACCGGCACGCCGGTCAAGATCGACACACTCCAGTTTGTCCCCAAGAACACCAACCCCAAGGAGTTCAAGGCGCTACAGCAACAGGTAAGAAAACTAAATAATTCAGCCATGCAAGGATCTTTGAACACGTTTTTCATCTTAGCGTGTCGATGGCAAAGATCGTCGTGTCGTGGTCGTTTTTTAGGGTTCCGTACCTGATAAGGAAAAACGGAAAAAAGATCACTTCGTTGTCCGTCTGTCAAGACCCTTTCTCTCAGGAACGCATGGAGTTATCAAGTTGAAATTAATATCAAATACTAAGGGCTGCAATCCCTTGAAGCAGTGAAAAAATCAAATTTCTAAGTCAACGCAATCAAAAGATACGGACGTTTATATTCTGTTTATGCCGCATATTTTGACTCTCGCAAGGGCCTCAAAACCGGATAGGTAGTTGCTCCATATAAATACTGGTACTAGCTGCATCCGGTTAGACTGGAAACCGACTCCAACATGGTTGGGAAAAGGCTAGGTGGATGATGATGACTTTGCCTGACCTGGGAATCGAACCCAGAACCTTATGCTCAGCTGCGGTGGCACTACGGCACGGCGCAACCATATCATATACTAGGTCACAGAATTTTTCTACAGCGAGGTTAACACGCCGTACCGCAAAGAAACCGTGCCGTGTACAGACGGCAGCACATCAAGCTACTACAATCTGTCAAATTTCTTTAATAGATTTTCAACTTAATCGCTAAAGCATTGAGGTTCAAGGTTGATTGGGAAAATTTTACAGTTTCGGGTAGCTTGATGTGCTGGCGTCTGTACAATGGGTCTTTTATTATACTATACTCGTAACTCCTAACCTTTGCCAAATCAGCAGAGGTTCACGCTCGGGGTTTGCCAGAGGGCTATGGAACGGAGTATTGGATATAAAACTAACAGACCGGTTTAGGAATACGACCATCCGTTCCATCACAAAGATAACTGATGTCACTTGGAAAGCTGCCACTGAAATAGAACTGGGCTGGACACATCTGCCGCATGTCAGACGAACAATGGGCCAAACTTACGACCCAATATCCCTCTTAATGGCAAGACGGAGATGGTGGGATGAGCTGGAGTCCTTTAGCAGGAACTGTTCCTTAGCAGCTTTGTACAGAGAGAGGTGGAAAGAGTAGGCCTTTGCCCTGCAGTGGGACATCACAGGCAAATAATAATAATATTCCTACGTGCGCAGATAAAGGAGAACCGCCGCGCAGACAAGATCAGCGCCGGGCCGCAGTCGCACATCCTGGAGGGCGTGACGTGGGACGAGGCCAACAAGCTCATCGGCGAGGACGCCGCCAACACGCACACCGGCGACCATGTGGTGAGTGCCACCGGCTTACTCAGATACACTAGCTTTGTAAAAGTATATATTTTGACTATGTAGGTCATTTTATTTATTTTTTTATTTGTATTTTCTCTCTGTTCTGTTAGTTTTTGTCATGTTCTGGCAGTTTGTGTAATTTATGTGGACTACCCAAATGTCCTTTCTTTGGTATTGTTCGTCGAATCGTTGAGCTTCTTAAGTTTTGAATTGAGCTGCACGATTTTTGACAAATGTGTACATTGACTGGGCAGGTCCTCTTAATCTGTGTGGTTCTTTCCTTAAAAGACCATCTCAGACATCGATCTACGATTGACGTGTAAAAGCGTTTGTGCAAACAAACCTACTTACAAAATAAAATCATTTATCATTTAGCTTCTGCCTGCGGAAATAGGGAAGATGATTTTTTTTTAAACTCGTCTGCTCCCTCGCTCTCATGCTCCTATATTTTTTTGTTTTTGTTCTTTTGACGCGTCATGTCGTCGCAAATCTGTTCCTTCTTTCTTTAAAAATAATATTTGTTTGCATATAGTGCAAGCAAATATTATTTGATCCGCGACTGTCGCGCACGCGCCCCTCACGCGCCCGTCCGCCCGCAGCAGGTGCTCATGGGCGCGGCGTCCAAGGGCATCATCCAGCGCGGCTACCAGCACAACGCCACCATGTACAGCGCGCCCTACGCGCGCAACCCCTTCGACCACGTCACCGACACCGACATCGACGAGTACCGGCGCGTCGTCGAGCGCAAGCAGCGCAGCGACTGTGAGTACCACGCGCGACTCTTTAACTACCGCTAGCCGGACCAGACAAGTACCATGATGTTTTAACTTGCCAGATGTAGAACTAAATCCCCACTGCTAAACTTGGCGCTGAACAGCAACAATGCCAATAACCAATATAATCTGCATTCGCCATTTATTTGCCAAAAATGTAAACTAATATGAGTTTATGAAAAAATAACTTAAGTCCTACACCATAAAATTCAGTTTACCCTTTAACTTGAAACATTTTTATAACTTTTTTTAATAGTCACTCTGAAATAAACTTAATTAAACTTACTTTTTTTAACTTTTTTTTAAATTATCATTAAAATAAAGCTGATATTTGTTTAACTTGAAATAAAAGACCAGTAATTTGTTATGATGAGGGGACTTGTGGCTATGTAATAACAGCCACATGGGTCGATCGATCAGGTTAAGCTACGCTTGCCGCGGTTGGTCCGTGGATAGGTGACCATCTTAATATACCAGAACCTCTCCGTGCCTCGGAAAGCACGTTGAGCCATTGGTCCCGGCTGTCATTCGAGGATCTTTGATAGTCGTTACGGGTCGTCAGGAGCCCGAAAGTGACAATCTATCTTACCAGGGGGTATCGTATTACCCAGTAACTGGGTTGTGGATGTCAGATAGGCAGTCGCTCCATGTAAAATACTGGTATTTAGCTGCATCCGGTTAGACTGGATACCAACCCCAACATAGTTGGGAAAAGGCAGGCAGGTGATGATGTTATGGTGATACAATGGTTGGGTTCGATTCCCAACAACCATCAAGAGTATACATCTATCTAGCTACACTGAAAAGTACCATCTATATAGAGTACTATAGCCTGATGTGGCACTAGAAATACCAACACTACGCCAGACTTGGCACTAAAAGTACCATACTGAACTAAGACGAGATTTGTGTGTTTGCAGACGACACGGACCTGTCGGAGTCAGAGGCGATCAGCGCCGCGCAGATCACGTCGCCGGCGAGCGCGCCGTCCGAGACGGAGGACGAGTCCCGCGACGGTACGTGCGCCGGCGCAAGCAAAGCGTTTATTTCAATTAAACCATTTACAGGCACTTTTGCACTGTCAAAGTCTACAAAGTTGAAGCTAGTTGACCATTCCAAGGACACTCTTTTAAATCAAGATATTACAAAGTCCTGGGTACATTACTCGTGTTGCTTCTATATGGTAGAACAATGTAAAACATTTTTTTTTAAATTATAGTTCACTAAACTGATGTATGTACCATTAAAGCAACTTTAGTGACTACAACACAATATTTCTGATTGACGTCTAATATATGTAAATGGAGCATGCACAATTGAAGTAAAACAATTAGTACCTATTTAAAAAACAAAAATTAAACTAAACTTACAAAATGTGAACTATTCCATAGATACTGAAAATGTTTTGGGCAAGAGAACAATTAAATATAAAAACATTAAGATTTTTTTTTATACAATTAAGGGCTTATTGTTCCAACGCCAGATAAATTTATCGGAGGAATTATTTTGAAATTTCGACAGTTATTTCATACACAAACTGTCAGACGTCAATTCTATTCCACGAATAAAAATCATCTGGAGTTGGAAAAATCAACCCTGACTCTAAGTTTAGTCCTAACTGAGGCTACAGAACCAGCAAAGACATCTATTTTACCACGAATGGAATTGGAGTTGAAAATGACGAAACAATTCAAAATATAAGATTAAAAACAAACCCGGGCAGTTCAGAGATGACCAGTCTGAACCGACGGCGCCGTTCACGAACATTCTAACTTTGGTAAAATCAGCCCTTAGAGAGCTTTTTTACCCTTTCTCATAGTAAAAGTTAATGCTAGAATTATCGTTTACAGAGCACCGTGTACTGAGAATAGAAACAAAGCAGGCGCCTGTCCGCAGCCAACCAGAGGTCGTCCTCAGCGATGGTAAGCACCTACTAGCTGTCCAGCACAATTCTTAAAACTAGATGTACGGTCACCAAAGGAGATAAGTGACCAGGGTCGTCGGATATAGTTGAAGTTTTGTAAGAAACCGATGGATGTTTTCGAATAAAATTTAATTTAATTAATAGAAAACCAACAGTTAATTTATTCAATTAAATTATATTCGAGAACATCCATCGGTTTCTTACTAAACTTCAACTATATCCGAGGACCCTGGTTAATTATCTTCTTTGGTGACTGTACCATATTAGCGGCTGCGTATATTATCATAGTCAATGAAAAGACCAATTCTCATAATTTAAAGCGTTCAAAATCGTCGCAATCTCATGTCAGTGACAATCAATGCAAAAAACTTGTGAAAAATGTAGGAAAATTATAATAGACTGTGAACATTCTTAAAATAACGAGAATTTGATGTAATGACTGCGCATGATAATTTTATATTGATAAGGGTTGTTTGTGGACAAATTTGTATGTGTAGTTTACTCAGAGGACAAATATACATATTTAACGATCCTACTTTATTAGTAATAGTTTCAAAGCTAGAATATAATTGCCAATGTATTTAAAAAACATGGGTTTTTTTTTTTAATTAATTCTAGAAAAACATCACCAAGCGTGTTGAAAATTTTAGAAATATTTTATTTTTTTAAGGGATGATTTTTCCAACGCCAGATAACTTTATCGGAGTAATAATTTTGACATTTTGACATTTATTTCATACAAAAACTGTCAGACGTCAAATTTATTCTATGAATAAAAGTCATCCGAAGTTAGAAAAATCAGCCCTTAATTGTAGGATACGAAAAATCTAATAAATTAGGACATTAATATTTTGAGCACGTTTTTTTTTTCCATTTTTGCTCGTTTTCCTGTACAGGCATGTTGATTTCAATCGGTTTTCAACTAATTTCATAATACAAGGTCAAATTAAATTCGCTGGCGAAACTTCACAGACAACTCAAGAAAACTAAATGAAAGACTAAAAATAAAAATAAAATACCCTACTGGGTCAACGGTCGCTTCCTACAGTATTTTTATCTCATTAAGCGATGTGTGTGTAAGCGCAGGAGCTCTCGGTACCGGCCAAGACAATGGTGAAGTCGGTGGTCGGTGTGTGTCGCTTCTGAACACACTACACACAGACAACTCTTTAACGCGGTCATAATGACGTCGATACTCTATGAAGTTTCTCTAGCCAATAAAATTCTACCTTATATACTTAGACTGTCAGAATCCTCTTAGTTTTTTTTATGCATGTGTATGTGTGTATGTAAATGCGATGTACCTTTTTAGTTGACACAACTGATTTCTTGGCCGCCGAGCGCGCACACGCCGACCGGACGAAAGGTACGTGACTACTTGGGCTACCTGCGGGGTAATTGCGTAACACACTAACAGTAGCAGTGGGTTTCATTTTGACAGTTCAACAACATTCATTGCGTTTTTTACGTTGTTGAGCAGACACATTTTTCGAACATATGAAGCAATGGATTAGCAATATCCTTCAAAATGATTCAAATTGAGATCGACTGTGTGTTTCGCAATTAGCGTGCTGGACGTGACGCTGGACGGTGTATACTTATGAATATCACGTGTACATCGCATTGATGCTGATTTAAATATTAACGATGTCAGTTCTGTAAAGCATTGCCAACGGCACTGCGAAGACGTCTGCTTTTCATATTAATATTGATATACCTTATGATGTTAACTTTAAATTGTATTTTTAATAATTGTAATAAGATTAAATGCGTAACACGTCTTCACTGTTTGAAAGCTCAACAACATTCATTGCGTTATTTACGTTGTTGAGCAGACACATTTTTTGAACATATGAAGCAATGGAGTAGCAATATCCGTAATTAGGGTGCAGTACAAGCGCCGGATACTGAGCATCGTGTGATAAACACAAAATGGCGGCGCATGCGCGATGTTCATTCATGTACACAAACATGCCGTTGCCGGCGCGGCTCCGGCGTTACGCACAGGAAGCCTGGCAGAGACAGACACAAAAGTTTTTAAAACTTAATGTGTAAAGACTGACCTGCACGTTTTCTTGTAGTTAACTAATCCCCGAATTCTCAGACGACACTTTATTCAAGTCCTTCTGTCGCTGCGATACATTTTAAAGTCTGATTTCCACCAAACGGATGCGGTGACAGCCGATCGCGTTCGGCAGGATGCCGACGCATACGATCGGCTCCATACCGTCGCTTGCGAACGTATCCGTTTCTGCGCCTAGTCAAATAGTTTCATTCCTACCGTGTTGACGTTTTCTAAACAAGTCGCGTCGCGAAGTGACTTAAATTAAGTCGCGTTTATGAATTCGGCTATAACTTTGTGTGCCTTGATTCTTTTATTTACATTGATTTGTAGACAATTTTGTTTGTTCTAAATGTAAAGAAATATCTCACCGGTATTGGCCCACTCTCAAAGTCAGTCAACAAAGATACGGGCTCGTACGAGAGAGAGCTTCGCCAACACCCGAGGAGGTTGTTGGCGAACTTCTAGAGCTAGACTATCCTTACAGAATCGTCTATAAACCAATCTATATCTTGTCCAATAAGTAAACTGTTTTTTGACAGATGGAACTAGTGATTGCAGCAACACACAATACATTGATTGATACACGTACGGTATTATAATGTCTGTAAGAAACCATAAATAAGATAATTCAATAAGATAAGGCAGTTTATTATTTTAATTTTTACGTAATCTGAAATATGTACGTTCTAAGACAGCTGTCAAACAACGGTTAACCTAATGGACTTATGTGACTTCTTTTGCATGTATTTAGTTTTAGATCTTGCAATGTTTCTAATACTTTTTATCTATACTAATGCTTTTATTTTAGTCATTTTCCTTGCGCACTAACAAATTGAAGACTCAATATTTACTTTAAAATACGATAAGAATTTGTTTTTTTACCTTTGAATCAGGTTAAAAGAAATTGAACGGCGAAATGTTATAATAAACTATATTGCCTCAACATACGTAATTGTATGTACTTCTCTTTCTAATTTTAACTGCGAGTAAGAGATAGTTATAGTGTAAATGTTCACATAGTCCGATCTTCCTTTATTCGTCGGAGTCACAGAAATCATTTGCCTTCTTTCACGAGTAGTGTCGACCCGGGACCCGAACCTATTGTCCGACGACGAAGTGTTTTACGACTCGCCCGTCTCGCCCGTGACGTCGTCCGTGACGTCAGGTATGACGTCGCCGGTTCCACACGTCGTTATCAGAGGTGAGGCTCCACTGATTCGGGATTGTTCGCAGGTGCCTGAGTGACTGAAACGTTTGAACGAATGGGCTCTTTGACTGATTGAGTGAATGATAATTAATTATTGAAATTTTGAAGTGATTTCGATTCGATAGGCAGTCGCTCTATGTAAAATAATATTCAGCTGCATCCGGTTAGACCGGAAGTCGACCCCAACTTAGTTGGGAAAAAGCAGGCAGATTTTGAATGTTTTTTGTTCATGTTTTATGTATGATTGAATAGTAGTCGTTGATTGATTGAATATTTGATTGTATTGTTTGGTACTCAATAATTGATAATATTTGATTGATTAGTAAGTTTTATTGATTGAATTATTGAAATCGTTTGATTGTTGCTACTTAAGTGATTTGATGATCGATAATGGTAGATTGATTAACAGTCTATGATTGATTGATTCGTAGTCTATGATCGATAATGTGTGATTGATTAGTAGCCTAGGATCGATATGATTGATAATGTGTGATTGATTAGTAGCCTTGTAGATTGATAACTTTTCGATTGTTTGGTACCGCATAATTGATCGAATTATTTTCGCGTATTGTATGTTCGTAACTGACATTGGGTATGTCCCGCCACAGCGGCGGCGCGCCAGACGGCCGCGCCGGCGGCCGGCGACGAGCTCGTGACGTCACGCGCGCCCGTCGTGGTGCGCGCGCACGTGGCGCCGCTGCCGCAGAGCGTCGTCAGAGGTGCGTTAGGTCGGACACTCACGGTCCGCGTCACGCCATTCATTAGTCATGGCTATTTGCTGCTGGGCAGTTTGTCGCGCCACTTCTTGTTCCCAGCTAAAGTACTACGAACTGGTGAAGGGCGGTCGTGCCGGGGGACGGTCTTATGTCATTTTGACGTTCGAATAGTGCTGATTCACAACCTAGTTTGAATTGATTTGAATTCTAACTTTTAATAGCGTTTGTGAGGAGTTTCAATGTCGTTTTCTTGTGTCGTCTGCCATGCCATTGTCATCGCTAGGTCATCAGCCGTTATTGATGTAAGGTTCTTTCATTAGTTCATCGTCATTCAAAGCTATGTGTTTCGTCTCGTACCGGGATTGCTAGTCTGTACAACTAGGTCAGATTACCTCCACACCACGCTGGAATGCGATGCCCCTCCCGCTACCTCGCTACCTGGCGCGCTCTCCTCGTCGCGTCAGTAGCATCCAGCAGTTAGCGCCGATGTTAAATGATAAATGATTTTATTTCTGCAAGTAGGTTTGTACAAACACTTTTACACGTCAATCATATTTTGTTTAAACTAGATGAGGTCGGCGTTTCCTATCTGTCTGCTCTAAGAAAAAAAGAAAGAAAAAGTATTTATTCCGGCTCGTACAAGAAAATCACAAAATAAACTAAACACGGTCAAAAATAAAAAACCAAATTATATATAAAAACGGTGGTTAGTCGTCTTCTAGTTCTATCTCCCTCTATCTATGTAATAGTTATCTCTTTCTACTTCGTCCCAATACTTTTGTAGCAGTTGACTATAGTATTAGTCTTCAGTAGGTAGTCTACCTATAGCTTTATGAAACTCTAGCCCAATTCACATTTTGAGGGGTGATGCGGTTTCAAATCTATGCATTTACTAAGGAACACTCACTGTTCTTGTGTAACTCGCCAAATGTATAGATTTACCTAGCCGATCGAGAACTGGCAACTGTGCCGCAGGTCCCGCGGAACTTAGTACCATTCAAATTCGTCAAACATTCGCAAATCACGTCACGACTGACAGTTGTCAAATTGTCGGTCGGCTATTACGCGTCACACCACAAAATCGTGAATGTACCACCCCGTTGCAGGTAAATTCGGTGAAAAAGAAGCTCTCTCGACTAACAAACGTTCCAAACACGAATACTCCCGCAGTACGAACTTCGAGCATATCGTGAAAACGTACGACACCCCGCACAGAGCACCCAAATGTAAAGTGAACCTCACCCCTCGCCTCTCTCACGCGGCGCACACTGCGCACGAGCCAGGCAACGAGAGCAGTCGCTCCAGCTTGTATTCCATCCCCTCCATAGAGTGGGATGGACGCTGCAAGTCGGACTTCGGCCTTAGGAGCAAATCCCTCCCCCGCTGTTCAACTAACAAACTCTTTAGAACACAGTCTCACAGCGGCTTCATCAACTCTTACATGAGAGATCCCGAACCTATGCATTACCACGTGCCCCGGTGCCGCTCGTGCGGTGCTACCAACGTCTCGTACGCCTTTGAGCTCACCAAAGACGAGAAACTTAAAAAACCTAAGAATCATAACTCTATTTACTTGTCCGGCGATAACATTCCACAAAAGTGTTCAGAAGAAGCAGACAGCGATCCTACCTACGTTAAAGTACAAGAGAAATTCGTTCCCGTCTTCAAGGTTGAAAAGAAAGATATCGAGTTCGTTGAGAGTCAAGAATTTAATGAAGATAATTACATAGGAGACATTGGTAACAGTTTCTCTTCAGAAAATCAGACTATCATCGAGAAATCTGATGCTATTGATGAAACGGTTGTTGTTAGTGAGAATAATGCTGACATGTGTACAAAATCTACTGACAGGGAAAACATAGAGGTTTACACCACAGACTTGGTCTCTGTAGACTCTATGGATGACGTGAATAAAACTCTTGAATCTATAGAAGGTGAATATCATAGCTTCACAGACTTGGAAGACTCTTATGAAAGTCCCGTTAAAGAATTAGTAGGGAAAGACATTAGGGACTACTCTGTACCTATTGATTTTTATTGCGATGATTTTAAAAGTAGAGACGACGCAAAGAAATCTCCTTTAAAAATCAAGAATATCCTCGAACCTATTTTGGAAGAATCCAAAAGTTCTTACGGGGATGATTCAAATCTGTCACAAAATGACAAGAAGGAGGAACTGATGGAGAACATAGTCGGTGACGCTGTCAACACAGCTGTCTTAGCGAGCCAGCTGAAACTAGAGATAGCAAGCAACACTACTCAGAAAGTTACCACAGAATCACTCGTCGCTGAGTGTACTAAGCTGGAGAGCTACTCGGTCAACGAAGAAGGCTCTGATGTTACAGCCAATGACGTGGAGAGCTTCACCACCAACACTATACAGACAGCAATCGATGTGTACGAGAACGAAGCGACTGAGCAAGCCATGATAGACTGCGTCTATGAGAACGTCTTCGATATATTGTCAACCGAAAATGAGTCTGATGCTAATATTGTTAAGAGACAGAATTCTTTGGCCAGTACTCTCAGTTCGAATGAAAGAAATAGCTTCGATTCGACTGCTGAGTTTGAGAAATATGAGGTTGTTGCAGAAGTTTTGTCCGCCATTATAAATAGAATAGATATCGTTGACTTAGTAGTGAAGGTCGAGGTCGCTCCTAACAATATCACTGAACAAGAGGTCGCCACTGACGAATGTAACGAGACGTTCTCGATAGCGAAGCTTATCGAGGATATAGAACAGAACGTGTGTCTGAATGAAACAGTACTCACTGAAGTGAGCGAGACAGACATAGGTCTAGCAAACAAAGTCATTGAAGGCATACTATATTATATTTTCGATAGAGCCATGTTTATCAACCATCAGAAGCAAAAAGGCAATAAAAGGACAGTCAAGAGAGTTGTTACTGTCGCTGAGTTTGAGGATATACTGTTCACAGCTCGACCTATTTGGATAGAATCCGAGGGTAATGAAGACATACATGTCGAAGAAAAACACAGTGAAGAGAAATATTTTTATGCAATCAAGGATTTTTTTAACGCGAAATGTCTTATGAATGCGGAAGAAAAATATACAAGTATTTTAAAGGAAAATGTTGAATCTAAAAGCAAAGATAAAGTTCTAAAGTCAAAAGAAACCGATAGAGAAATTAAAACAATTTACTCTAATATCGAAGTTGAGGAAAGTTATAAAGATTATCCTCAACACAAGAAGAATACCTCGGACCAAGTAGAAACAGGACATTATATTCACTCTCTCGTTAATAATATTGATGATCAGGAAAACACGCCCCACTGCAAACATATTGAAGTTGATCAGAAATGTATACCAGATCTGACATACGCAGTAACTGACAAATCAATTCCTAATAATAACTTAGATAAAGCCGTTAGAAATACTACGGAAGAAGTATCATCTCTTATAGCCGATGAGTTATCAGGGCCCGCCGAAGGGAACGTCCTTAATGAAACATTTGTGGACTCCAGTGACATGAACAACGCTTTCCATGAAGATTTCAGCCAGTCAGAAGACCCTACAATGTCATCACATACAGAAGAACTGTTCGCAACTCCTGACGTTGACCTCACTTCAGAAATGAAGGAAAATATTAGCCTCGAACCCGAAGCGTTTACAGTAGGAAACATTACAGATGCGTCCCATGAAGAATATTATTCCAGTGTCAATGATGAATTCAAAGATATCTCCGACCGGACAGAGGAGTTCGCCAGCTTCTCCGCCCAATCACCTGCCAGAAGTATCGAAGAATATTTAAGTCCGATCAACGAACCTTCTTCTCCAAACGAAGAACCAATTTTTTCTCCAGAATATCGTGATATATCCCACAAGAGTGTAACAGAAGTGTCGCACTCGCGCCCGGAGAAACCCGACCCTTCCCGGAAGAGGAAACATTCAACCGTTAAAGAAGCGTTGAGTCGATCTTCGTCCCCCAATAGGAAAACGACGAAGAAATTCGAACTGACGGAGTCACCGATCAAAAGCGTGCCGAAAGACTCTCCGATCAAGAAGCAATCAAGACACAGAGCTCAGTCAGACATGACTTCTCCTTTCACTAGGAAGGCAAACGTGTTAGCGATGTCGCAAACGGAACACTCTGGCGGCGTCAAGTACTGGCTCTCCTTCGACGAGCATCTGCCTGTCGACCACGACAAGCACGTCGTGCGGACCGTCAAGAGCGTCGATGACACGCTCCCCAGCTTCATATCAATCGATTTAGACGACGACATCGATGGGAAATCGAATAAATTTTGCCAAAATGAAACTAATAAGAATACTAAACGAACCAGCGTACTCATGAATGAATTTTCGGATAAGGAAGTCAGTTTTCCATCTCCCAGTACGTCTAACATGGAGTACGCGGCGCGGGACAACGTCGAGCTGGTCAGTGATCCCGGACTCGACGAGTCCGACTCGAGCGTCCCGCGCAAACGGCTGCTTTACGAGCTCCACAGCCGCCCGTCCAGGAGACTTTACTCGAGTTGGCCGCCATTCGAAGATACATTGTTTTATAGGATCATCTCGAAGTTTAGAATGTCCGAGAGTTTCGATCCGAACGATTTAGACGACCCGAATTTCGACACTAGTTCTTAGGGTGTGAAATAGTTATCCTTATGGAAAGCAAGGGTTTTATTAATGTGACTAGTCCCCACAGTTCGTATGAAGTCGCGCTCTACTTGACGAGGATCGTGTCGTTACATGGCAACGCGATATCTCACACGTGAAGTCGTGCGTACCGAAGTTTTTCTGTTAACTGTGGAACATTTTAGACCACGACAAAAAAAAAAAACTAATGCTACGCGGTAAGTGGTTAAACCAATGATACCAATTAATTTATAGTTTTTATTAACTTATGCGTCCTAGGAACGCCCATTGCGAGCATAAATAATATAGAAATATTAATAAAAACGTATTTCAAAATATTTGAAGCTCATTTGCTTGTATTGGCGCTCTCCGATAGAGTTATTAATTTAGGTTCCGTCGAAATAAACACGTTAGGGCAAGGCTGTAGTTCTTCCCGCATTGAAAATAATATTTTAATGAAACAACAATGTATTTTTATAGAAGCATGTTTTTTTATTGTGAATGTAGTTTTTATTGAGCGTTTTTTTTTTTTAATTTTAAGTGTTTTTAAAAAGAAAAGTTTTCCGAATGATTGGAATTAGTTCGGATGTGTTTGTTCTAATGTTAAAACATGTATTGTGTGCATCGATTTTTTTGTTAGGAAAGTTTTTCTCTTAAAAATAAACAACTTTGTAGATGTTACTTCTGTTTCGTTAGGAATGACGGAATATCACGAGTTTTGTTGTTTGAGATGCAGTGTTGCCGCAGTAGAAAACAGTAAATACTAATTTCAGAACGGTAATTCTACTGTCTAGCATAAGATATAGGATAGAAAAGTTTGAAAATCCGCAAATGTATACCTTCAGTCCTTACTTTTAGGGTTAAACACTACAATCAGTGGACGATAGACCTTGTCTGTGCCCACACGGGAAGCAAGAAAAAACCATTTTAGATATTTTACTTCAGATGCACCTAAAGTACAAAAAACAGTAGACATATGGACTAAAACACAAAACGAAAACAAGTAGATCTACTGTTAAGACAGTAGGATTGGCAACACTGATGAGCTGTGACAATACTCCTGACATTGTGTCGTCTCGCGCTCAAACCGTAAATATTGTAACTCGTCATATCGCCTCTGTACTATTCACTGTCACTTCAACTCATTTTTCTACGCTTGTGTACTTTGTCCGCTATTAAAGTATGTGTAATTCTTTGTGTTGTTTCTGTGTAGTGCTAGTGCCTCGACTGCGACGCTATAGTACCGATATACACCAATATTTAGTTCGGATATACACAGATATTTAGTTCCGATATACACCGATATTTTTTAGTTCCGTTATACACCGATATTTAGTTCCGATATACACAGATATTTAGTTCCGATATACACAGATATTTAGTTCCGATATACACAGATATTTTTTAGTTCCGTTATACACCGATATTTAGTTTCAATATACACAGATATTTAGTTCCGATATACACCGATATTTTTTAGTTCCGTTATACACCGATATTTAGTTTCAATATACATCGATATTTAGTACTGAAATATACAGATACTTAGTTCTGATATACACAGATATTTAGTTCCGATATACACCGATGTTGATTAATAAGGACTCGGATGATTTAGTCCCGAGTTCTTTTGAAAAGTCTCAGTCTCGAGTTCTTTTAGACAAGACTCGCGCCTTCAAAAATAACTGTGTCTTTAAAGAGAACTAAGTCTTATTACTAAAAGACTTAAATCATGTTGACGATTTAAAAAGTAATTGTTTTTATTTAAAATATTTTGCAATTTTTTTTTAACGGTGGGTAGTGTAAGTTTCGTTTAAAAAATAATAATTATCTAAATGAGTTTTTTATTTGCAAGATATTTTCCTTATGTTGGCAAATTGCTTTTGTTCTGACACTGCGCTTCGCATGCCACTAGCGTTCACTTGGTTTCGGGGACGGCGGTTCGAAGTACTAACGCATACAGGTAAGTGGCAATAACACTTTTCTAATCAGCACGTTTTCTAATGAGCACTTTTTCTAAAGAGCACTTTTATGGTTTAAGGGCATGGGAATGTTAGTCTTTAATAATTTTAAATGTTTATTCTTTTTTTTTTTGCGATATTTTACTTTTTTTGCAAGTTGAACTACAGACTTATTTAGATAATGATATATTTTGTGACGTAAATTTTATTGGTCCCATTTAAATAATTACGAGAAAGTTATTTGCTCCATTTAAGGCAGTAAATAGATATAAGTTATTTGCGATATTGGTTTAGACCCGCTTGCATCACAAAACATTGAATACATTTGCATCTAAAGAATTTAAAACAACGTTATACATATTATTATTTTTTCTGTCAATCATATTAGCAATAAATGTACAAAACAGGGCATCATATTTCTTTTACAAGTACATACTAATTCCGTGGTCATTCGGAATAAGAATGACTATGGAATTAGTATGTACTATATTTTTGGAATCACGGACGAAACTACGACGAACTGTTTCTAAATTTTATTATATTTAGTTATTTTTGGTGCAAGCGGTATGTTCAATCATTATATACTTTTGTTTAATTATGTTTTTTTGTACGTTTCAGGCGAGCACACGGTGAACGGGGACCATTCGGATGCGCACCAGAGCACCTTCTCGCACAGCAGTAAAGAGGTGTGTCTTGTAAATATTGTAGTGAATTATAATCCAATATATTGTTTACAAAAAACAAAACTGACTTCCGAAGTCGATTACGATGTTGATCCCATGGAGAAAATTATTCAGTCTGATGGTCGGTACTACACCCTTAAATTGGGCTGGTCTTTGAACACTAACCCTGTAGAAATGATCATATGAAGTAAAGTCTCAGCCTGTAACATTGATATTATATAATCAGTCTATAATGTTCCCACTGTTGGGACGCAGGTGTCTTCTCGGTAAGAACGTGTGGGCCGTAATCCACCACACGGGCCCAGTGCGGGTTGGTAGATGCATTGTGCAATAAATAAATATTGTGTGGTCCCCAGGGCTCTCCCTCCAAGGAGGTGTCCACCGAGGACTCGCCCAAGAAGGACAAGAAGAAGAAGAAAGGGCTTCGGACGCCGTCGTTCCTGAAGAAGAAGAAAGAGAAGAAGAAGTCCACCACGCCGCAACCCGCCTAGAGGTAAGCACAGCCCTTCTCACACCACGCGCCACTTAACATTCAAACGAAGTCAATAGAAGTGTACGTTGCTGTTCTGGGTTAGTGTGCATACACACGAGCGACACGCGTCGACGAGAGAGACAACTGCAACCGTCGGCGCGTGTCGGTGGCTGCCGGCGACAACATCCGCTCGTGTTTTTTGAGCACCGTATTCAAATACACGAGCGACACGTAGCCGACGGTTGCAGTTGCCTCTGTAGTGGACGCGTGTCGCTCGTATGTGCACACTTAGGCACACACTTAGGTTCAAACTGTGACTAACTGCGGCGGCGGCCGGCGAGCGCTACTTCGAAGTTGGTGCATTTAATTGGCTATTTAGTATTTTTAGGACCCCAAACTAGGAATTATTTGAGGCATACAAAAACAGGTGCAATCATTATATTATTAGATTGTTCAATAATATTTTTAGGAGCGCCAAATAGAAATGATGAGGTGTACAAAGAGAGTCGCAATCATTATATTAGATTGTTCATTAATATTTTTAGGAACGCAAAATAGGAATGATTTGAGGTTCACAAAATAGGTGCAATCATTATATTAGATTGTCCAATAATATTTTTAGGAGCGCCAAATAGGAATTATAAGAGATTCGATGAAACACTCACATGTCTGTTTTCCTGTTCCAGATAATCCCACGGATCAACACTGCCATCTCGCTTTCAGATACTTGTAATTTTTTTAATAATTGTAAGGATTTATCCTGGACCTACGTGCGTAATCAAACGTTCAGCTTATACAGCGTGTAGCGGTGGGGTGTACATATAATTGTTGTGACTAAAGGAACATGCTGTATATGAGGCGGGTTCGTTTTTTAGGTTTAATGCGAACGGGATTTTTCCTATTACATCATGAGAAGAATATTTAGATTTTTTCCAAGTTTTAATTGTTGTAACCTGTTTTCCAAAAAAAATATCTTCCAGTGTTGTTTCAATACACGATCAATTATACATTTTTATATTCTTGTGCGAGTAAATGATGAAAATTTATAAATAACGAACTCGTCTCTAGATTTTAAGACAAACTCTCGATTCTTTAAGGTCGCTTACAACCGATACTTTTGACAAATGAAAACCGGTTTGCACCGGTTATACCCCTTCTAGTACAAGCAAATTTAGTTGGAGGGGTACAGTATTCTTTTTAACACTTTTTTTTTTTAAACTTGTGATAACAAATTAGATTCTGAACCACTTCCAAGTGACGGATTTTATGTTATTTCTGCACAATGCCAGAACAGAAAGTACCAGATAAATTACAAATTATTATATATATATTTTTTCTTTTTTGAGTGTTGAGTACTCAAGGTTCGAAGCGGCTTATAAATGTAACTTTGTACAATTGTTGAAAGACCCACCCACCGGCTAGCCAAGGTGTTCGGCTCAAATATTAAGTGCTAAACGCCTGAAGCAGTGCTGCTACCTTCACGTTAGTTGGCGCTCGTGCTCGCTCCTATTGAACCAACTTGAGCATTTTCGGCACGACTTGAGCATTTTTTTTTTGTGAATTTTGCACTTCTGAGCTCGGAGAGTAACTTTGAGTGGGAAAAATGAGCATTAGCTCGAATTCGAGCAGCACGAGCGTTTTAGGATTTAGACGCTATAAAATAGTTGTAAACGGCGGATTTTTCATTCTAATTTATTTTTTTGACAATAATTTGACGAAATTCATATTCGATTTAAACAAATCAAGTTCTTATGCCTTGCCAACCAAGTTCTTATGTCGGAAATTATGAGTTTAATTTTATTATTTTATTAATTTTAGTTTGTCTGACTGTATATGCGGGTTCAACTGGAAACGTTGGTCTTACTTCGGCAGCTGGTCACTGCGTGCTTCAGAGGTTTATATTGCCACTGCAGTGCTAAGGCCTCTTCTCGTATAGAGAAGTCACGTTTAAACTTATGCTCACTGCATGTGGTCGATTTCATATAATCATTGCAACTTTTGACAATAAAGAATCCAGTAACTATTAAAATCAGTGCGGGCACTCGGTGTCTTGAAGGCGCAAACACACGATTTCTTAAAGGCTGCAGGTAGCGTAAACTGAACTTTATTGTGTAGGTATTAAAGCTACTTTTCCAATAACTCATATTTGTTTAAATTGCGAATGCATATTACACGTCATCTGCCTTCGTAAGCTGATTTTAAAACACGTATTGACATTTAGTTAACCGACATTTTCAGTTGAACTCTATCACAAACTGGTGCATTGTTTTACAAGTTTTATTTTCTCTAGATGGCATATAATGCTTTCATGTTTACAGGGGGCGTTGTCAAAGAAAACCGGTTACTCTGCCCGTACCTTGAACAATTCATCGGATGATGTGGGTTTTCTTATTAATTCACGACACCAGTTGGCGCCACTTTGACAAGAGGTCTTCCATTTCTACAATGAATATATAAAATATATGATGATGTTCATGATTCAGTCCCGATTAAAGAAAAATATAGGCGCTTTGACACTTGTGACAGGTGCCCGGATCTGAAGTCTCAGTGCTGCCATCTAGTGAACGTTATTTCAGAAAACCCTCATTGGTCACTTTTTTTTGTGCCAACCAACCATTTATGAAATTTGTCTATTCGATTCGGGGGATATAATGATATAGGCTTAAAAGGACTCGATAAAACATCGTCATCGTTGTAATGAGACACCCGTTCTGTCTCTAGGAGGGCCGCGCCAGCGTTGCCTCTGGGATTGTTGATGTCCACAGGCGACACTGGCCTCTTACCATCAGGAGGGCTGGACCCTGTACCGCAAAACTTTACAAGTCATCTGAATATGAACCGGCCTAACAGCGGTCGATGACCCCACAAAAAGACCATCAAATTAATTTCTTTTTGCTTCTTCTCCTTCGTGTCGCTGGTACACGGCTGTATTTCCAATGTTATTTTCCCAAAACTTTGCCACTTCCACGGCGTCGTCGGTTCTTTTTGTTTTATCATGTTTAGATATCCATACCCATCACGTCTGCGGGGTTTCGCTAGCTAATTCAATTTGACCCTGTATAGGAGTTACAATTTATAATATCCAAGTTACAACGTTACAATTATGTGGCTTAGAGTTTTGTGGTACAGACTTTAAGGATATGCAAATTATGTAAAGTTTTGTGGTAAAGGGCCCTGCGCCGCTGCTCTCAAAACGGTGAAGGAAAACATCGTGACATCGTGCATGACCGAGAAAAAAAGTCGAAGACATGTGACATCTACCAACGCGCACAGTGCACGCGTGGTAGATTACAGCCCTCCACAGCCTCCTACAGAGTCAGCATAATCCAGTGGGATTAATTCGTCAATTAGCATAATCCCACTGGATTATGTTAATTGACAAATTAAGTTAGCAGTGGTTGGTTGGCCGGGGAATGTAATCGGTTGACTGCAGACACCCCTCGCCATTTGTGCTTTTATATAAGAATAATATTGAAATAGATATATCGGTAAATAGGAAGGTCTTTCATTTTCATCAGAAAATATGTGGGTATCACAGTTATTGTAACATCCGTATGCAGGATATTCTGAATCAGAAACTATAATCTGGCTACAATAAAGGGGAGCCTGGCATACCTACTGCCGCGTACATCTCGGAAACGTGACACTACGGGGTTTGGTCCTATTACATTTTCCATTTGCATTGATGTCAGCTATCGATTTATATAGGAGTCATGCGTGGCCGCCATTTTGAAAAAAAAAAAACAAAATGGCGGACCGGTAGGTATGCCGCGGATCGATAAAGCCTGATTTATTAGCCCTTTAAAAAATTCGTTGTTTTTATTTAATGTTAAAAATACCGTGCTGATTCTAGTTTTAATCATCATAAACAAATAAATTCTAAATTGTGAATATTCTTTAGGTTTAATTAAAAAAAACATCTTTTTTTGACAGATCTTCCTATACAATTGATATTATATTAAATATAAAACAAAAAATATAATATATGTTAGCATTTTATGTATATGTAATAAGGCTAGCCTACTTTCTGTAGTTTGTAAATTATTTTTCTGTTTTACTATTCAGACGTCACCATTGCATGGTTGGAACAACTCGACCGTCAGTAGGTACTTTATTATGGATATAACAATCTCGCAAATTACAAAAAAAAAAACTTGGACGTTGGAGTTGGACAAACACTTTTACACATCAATCATATTCATATTTTGAAAACTAAATGAGGTCGGCGATTCCTATCCAGCTACTCTGAGAAGAAATCAAACTCAGAGGTCACAGTCTCTTTTGAAAGTCCAGTAATCTTGGTCAGGCCATGTGAGGACCGTTGCAGGTTAATGCCTGAGACGGTCTTTTGAGGAAAGAACCACACAGAGTTCAGTGGGTCTGTCCAGTCAGTACAAGCAACTCAACTCAGAACTTGAGGATCTCAACGGTTGAAACAAAACAATAATCCACGGTTAGGTTTACTGTGTTAAGGTACTTATTAGTGATATTCTGCACGAGTTGTACCAACCATACTCTGGAAACCAGTACATTTCATGTTGTTAACTTTAAATTGTCTTATTTTTTTTTAATAAACAGTAAAGTATATTTTTTTATTTTCTCCCCCTTTTAAAGAACATATTCTTTTCAATTTGACATTACCTAGAGTTCGTCTAGCGTTGTTAAAATGACAAGTTGAATCGTTGCCTTACATGTGCGTGGTGGTTGCCCGGTAACCTTTTACTACAATTCTGTAATTCACCAATTGGCGCTCATGTTATGACTTTCAAATTCTGTTGGTCCTAATAACAGTTATGCAACTAACATACATTGGAATCTTATGCGATAAAATAAGATTTCTTTTGGTGTTATATTGGTCATTCAGTGTACCTTCCAGGACTCGGGTGGACCTCCAGTAGTGCAAGGTTACCGGCAGCCATTCCACTGGGTGTGACCACACAAAAATGATAATTATTACATCCAACACCCAAAAAACGTATAGTTTTTGTATTATCTAAAGTAACATATTTTTTTTAGTTTTTAATATATTTTTTCTTTGTTCCCGTCACAAATCTTCGGGCGAATAGTTTTAAGAATAGCTTAAATACGTTACGTTACTATGTATGTGTATTTTTTATTTCGTAAAAATATATGCTATTTGAAAAAAAAAGTTTATTATGAAATTCTGTGTTGTTTTATTTATTTATACTTTTCGCACAAAAAGAGGTACAGACGCCAGCACACGAAGCTAGTACAATCTGTCAAATTTCTTGAATAGATTTTCAACTTTATCGCTAAAGCATTAGGTTCAAGGTTGATTGGGAAAATTTGACAGTTTCGGTTAGCTTGATGTTCTGGCGTCTGTATAAAGGCGTACTTAATGCCTTAGGCATTCTCTACCAGTCAACCAAGGGTGGTGAAGAGATTAGATTTTATTTTTGTTTTCTTCACGTCCTCGGGTATCGTACTACCCAGTAATTGGGTTGTGGAGGTCAGGCAGTCGCTTCATGTAAAAATACTAATTCAGCTGCATCCGGTAAGACTGGAAGCCGTCACCAACTTAGTTTGGAAAAGGCTAGGCAGGTGATGATGTTGAGTGCGTCCACGTCTAAAGAAGAGTAACATCACGCGTGCGCCCTGGTGACGGAAGCCGTAGCGTTGGAACGCCTCTAAAATCAAAAGACATTTCAAACTAAGCTGTGAAGATGCACTTATCGAATGTCAAAAGTCGGGCTCGCTATTGTATATTATTGTTAGCCTGTGATGTGATGTCCCACTACTGGGCAAAGGCCTCCCAACTCTCTTTCCACTTCTCTCTGTTCAAAGCTGCTAAGGACCAGGGGGTCCACTACGAAGTGCAAAGTGCGAATGATCGGATCGGACCGACACATGGCCGAACCGAATATTATTGAAAAATGCGAAAAAAGTTCGGATCGGCTCAATTGTGTCGGGACCATAGTCAATATTCGAAAGAGTGTAGGAGTGTAGGATCGGGACCGACCGAACCAAATAGTAATTTCGTAGCAGGAGACGGCCGATACTACTTCGGAGTAGGCCCCCAGTTCTTGTTGAAGGAGTCCAGCTCATCCCGCCATCTCCGTCTGGGCCTGCCGCGATATCGCTTGCCATTGACACGCGGTAGATGTGTCCAGCCCAGTTCCAGTTTAGCGTGGCAGCTTTCCAAGTGACATCAGTTATCTTTGTATTCCTAACCCGGTCTGTTAGTTTGATACCCAGAATACTCCGTTCCATAGCCCTCTGGGAAACCTCGAGCGTAAACCTCTGCTGATCATGTCAAAGACTATGTTGGACCACCGTATGTGAGGATGGGAAGTATGCACACGTTAATGAGTCTTCTCTTAAGGGACTAAGGAAGAACACTCTTCATTAGGTCTTTCATGGCCCAATAGCTCCATGCATTTTCGGTGCGTCTTGCAACTTCTTTGTTTTGTCTTGTATTACCTCATCATTCTCCTGCCCTTATCCCAATTTATTTGGGGTCGGCGCTACATGTCTTTTTCTTCCATACTTCTCTATTAGTCGTCATCTCGGTAGTCACCCCCTTTCTCTAACCATATCATCATTCACACATTCCATCCATCGTTTCTTTGGTCTTCCCCTACTCTTATACTTATCGACATTCATACTCAAAACTCTCCTCACGACATTTTCCTCATTTCTCCGTAACACATGCCCATACCACGACAACCGATTTCCACACAACTTTTCAGTTATCGGTGCCACTTTCAGACTTCCTCTTATGTACTCATTTCTTATTCTATCCATTCGTGTAACACCACACATCCCTCTTAGCATTCTCATCTCAGCTGCATGCAATTGCCTTTCATTCATCCCTTTTGTGGCCCAACATTCTGATCCATTGTCTTGTATTACCTACATTAAGTAATTGTATTACCACTTTCGACAACAATCTCAGTAAATTTAAACTTTACTAAAGCTACGGTTGCCTAGTAGAGCGGTGACCGCCACATAGCGTCCTCAATTTACCGGTGAATGACGTCACTGAAATGTTATTTATGAAAGGGTATACATACATCGGGTGTTTTCCTCGAGAGCTTTTTTAACACCGTAAAGTCAAACCGGGTTGCCCAATGAATTAAATCACTACAGCTGAAGATTCTTTCTGAAGACCTTCCTAGTCTTAAGATCAGACCAGAATAGCAGGTCCTTCCGGTAGTGGCTCGTTGGCAATGCCCAAGTAGCACATGACAGCCGCACAGTGACTTGATTATAGAATTAGTGACTACTCAAGGCTGTTTTAGTTTCCTGCATAAGGGCTGTGTAGTTAGCTACGCAACCTTTGTAATTCCAATTTGGGCCCCAAATTAACCAGCCTTGAGCATTACAGTGGCTGGTTAACGGCAGTATAATCATTGAAACTGCTGTACAAGGCCTGTACATTGGCTTATACAGCTATAAAACAGTCATTGCAGTCTAAGATTCAGCTTCTTTAATTCTTTTTAACAGCTTTTAGATGTTTTGAGGCTTGGCAACAGCTTTTATTAAAGTATAAATAACCAAAATTTTTTTTTAAATATTTATTTTGTGTATTTGTGACAGACGACAGTTATTATTTGTTAAAGTGGGCGGGGCGGACAATATTTAAGGTAAGATATTTTTAATAGTTTTCACGTTGATTTTCAGTGTCCTTGTATGTAAATTGAGTTGCGAGTACCATTTTACTGTAAATGTGTATAGGTAATTACATCAAATATTTCACGCGCCATCAGAATAATATCGCTTTAACGAAAATATTTTACAAGATAAATGATTTACGAATACTTAATAAATTTATCACTCAAATTATTGCTTTCTAACTTGTTGTGTCCCATTAGGAAACAAGTGGAAAACATATTGTTTGAATTAAAAGCTATCAAATATCCTTAAAATCTATAAAAAAAAACATCTGGATATTTAGTAACAAATCGTTTTTGTAATGCTAAAATGGCGTCCATTGATAACCAGCACAAATTCTCCATAAATGCTTTTGAAAAGTTATTTACTGTAACAGTGGTGTTGCCAAGTCTATGTACCAGCTTATAGCATTATGCTGGCTGGACAAAGGATTTTAATTAGCTTTCTTACTGTATATTGGTATAAAGAGAGAGCATACAATAGGTTTTCAGGGATAAAGAAATCTCGACAGAAAACCATTTCATTATGTACAATGTTTAGCTTTCGAAATACCCTTGCAGGCCCAAAAATACCCTTGCAGGCCCAAAAGATATGATTTAAGTTTTTTAAATAACACATTAAGAGACGGCTTGGCTCGCTCAACAGTCAATAGCTCTTTGGAAATACAGTAAATACACTACAGGTACTTTGCTAATTACATTAATATTGTTTTCAGGTACATTATTGCAGTTTAAAATAATCTTAATCGTTGAAAAAGATTTGCAAGACAGTGTTGAAAAATTCAGGGAAAAGATTAGAAATTAAAAACCTAAGAACTTCCACAAAACGCACACGCAAAGATTCAAAACGAACAAAAACAGCAGACGTGAAGGAAACCGTCGGAGATGAAATTAAAGAAGCGATCGGTGAGAAAATCTCTGAAAATAACAATCAAGAACCCGAAAGCGATATTATACCAAACTCAGATGTTCAAGAACAAATTATCGGAAATGTAGACGTATTATAAGATTTTTCTCAATTTTATATGTATAAGTAGTTTACCGGTGTGTATATCAACAAAAGTATCTTGTTTCTGTACTATTTTGTATATGACGTTTTTTTTGTTTCAAACTTTTCGCAATCGCCTTACTAAATTGATGTACAGACGCCAGCAGGTCAAGCTACCCGAAACTGTCAAATTTTCCCAATCAACCTTGAACCTTAATGCTTTAGCAATAAAGTTGAAAATCAATTAAAGAAATTTGACAGATTGTAGTAACTTGATGTGCTGGCGTCCGTACAGACGCCAGCACATCAACCTACCCGAAACCGACAAATTTCCCCAATTAATTTTGAACCTTATGCTCTACCATGCTGTGATAGCATATATTATTTTGTGTCAAGGCTAAATATAATAATGACTGAGACTATTTTATTATAGGTACCTAATAGCGTACCTAATCCGGTGTTAGTGATTAAAAAATAATTCAGATTATGAAAAGTAACATTTATTTTCTTAATTATATTACATATTTCCAAAAAAAAAAAAAAAAATTCATATAATGATGTGATCACCATACAAACAAAGTTGAGGTAGTATCCATCAGCAGAGTTGTGCTGGCCTATTATTTTTTTTGTGTTAAGACTAATAATGGCATAAGGTTTTTTTATTTTAATTTCGATACCAAATCTGGTGGCTGTGATTAAAAAATAATTCAGATTATGAAAAGTAGCATTTGTTCGTAGTTATGTTGTATTTCCACAAATTATATTTCATATTGATTAAAAAACAGTACGTACAAATGTATAAAACGATTTTTATTTTTCTTATTATCCTTATTAAGATTGTATAAGGCTCAGCAGAATTACATACACTTTACTTGAAATAATAGTATTTCAAATAAACTATTTCCATAATTAATTACAAAGTATGTAAAAGGGGTATGAAATACAAGTAGTTTTTATGTTCAATACATATAAATTTAAAATTCATATCCAGAAAGTGTATTTTCACTTCAATACATTCTGCGTTAGGCCATTTTGCTTTAAATATGTTAAAAGTGACTGTGAGTGAAGTGATGACTTTACTGGGTAGCCAAAAATGTCTATTAAACCTGTTATTTTGTAGCCTATAATTACATTTTCTGTATCAATTGACTTGACTTCAATGATTTCACGATTACTAGTCATGAAATATTTATCTTTAAATCTCATTGTAAGTATAAAATCCTAAAAATTAATTTTGGGGAAACTTTTATTATCCTTGGTAACGAAAGGCATCTCAAACTTCTTTTCATCTTTTCAATCAGTAGCACAACATTCACTGAGTCTTTTTGCTACCAGCGAAAGTGGTTTGTTACCACTTTGCAACATTATTTTAATCAAATGCAATTTATTTTCAAAAGGATAGGCACTGAAGTGACCCAAATCTTAATTGAACCTCATCATTGACATGAAGTAGATTATGCACATTGCTGGTCACGTAATCTGCACCACAAACATCCTTGTAATGCTCTACAAAGTATTGAAGCAGCTCTTCTGACAGTGGTAATAATGGATTATAGTTATCACTTAAACAAATTTTAATGGCACAATATAAAAACATAAAATGAATTAAAGCCTTTTTTGCTAACACATCAATATTTTGATCAGTCTGTTGGTCCGGAACCCTCACTATACGAAAACGACACTGGCTTGTAAACATCAACTGCATCAATATTTTGATCAAAATCTTTTTGTGCGGAACCCTCACTACGCGTAAACGTCACTGGCGTGTAAATATCAACTGCATCAGCACTGCTCCTTTGCAATTCGTCCATAGAAGTCTTAGCGTATTCTTTTGACAGTTTTCTTTTTACTCAACCAGTTCTTTTTCTTTTATTCCATGGTTTTAAGTTGTTCATTTTTTATTTAAAGTGTATTAAAATATATACGTAGTAACTCTTGAAGTCGCGTCAGACGTCATGCAAAAAAAATCAAATCTGACGTAATTTAAACACCAATAATCTAGATTTACTCTTAAATAACGCCGAAAGCTGTAAAATAGCTGTCAGCTACACTTTATGCATTGGCATTAGGATGGAGTACACCTACTCCAATTTACAACTCAGGGTGAATTAATGATTCTCTTATAAATGTAACGGCATTTGTAGAGACTACATATCCACTTTTAATCAGCCATTAACAAGCTCGTTGAAGTAGAATTATAATAGAATTAATGTACACCAATTAAAAGCCAGTGGCATTATTCGATACTTTAATGCAGTCCGCACCGTTACAAGAGAGTTGAATTTTTCGTATTAAGCAGTCGTTAACAAGCTTTGGACTTCTAAACCAGCCAGTAGTATCACATGCAGCCAAAAGCTGGACTAGATCATTTTCAAATTCTACTTAAATGCTTTTAGTATACTTTTTCGCCATCATAAAGTCATTAGTCAGCTATGCTGTTTAATAGTGTATAATCTTTCCTTAATACAGTCTAAAGACTCGTCCTATCCTTTAGTACATCTGCATAAAAGCTGTAGACTGTAATGTCGCTTGTTTATGACCTAATTCATCGCTAATGTGCTACTTGGGTGGACCCGGGCGCGCGGCCGGTCAGGTCCATGCGCAGCACGGCGCCCGCGCTGCTGAAAGGAGAATGGGTAAGACCGTACCCAAACACAAAGTTAATTGTAGCATTAATGGCAAATACTGGAAATTGTCGAGTTAACACAACTGTCTAGTCGGTAAAACTGACGAATCAGTGAAAATGACTAATCAATGAAACTGGCGAATTAAATAAACTGACGACTGAGGGAAACTGACCAGTGATACGCGGACTCTATACTAGGTACAGGATTTCCATATTGTGTGACTGTTCGTTTGTTAAAATAATTTTTAGGTTAGAGTTCAGCAATAAGCTTAGGCAAGCGAGGCGATGCAGAGAACAAATGATTCTGTTCTTCAGTCGGCAAAACCCTACAATGTCAATCTCATTGGACTTGAGACAAGATTCTACATTGATTTGCACCCTGTTTCTATGGACAGAATAAATGTTTGTCTTTATTAGAACCTTGAGCCTACGGGTCGACCTGTGCTCGGGCAAAAGAGATGTCCAGTTGGATAGAAAGAATTTTGTCTATTCTTGGTAGAATAGAGTTAGAATTGCTCATGCTACGCGAGCTGTTCTTCCCGCCATCTTCTTCGTGACATAGGTACTGACATGCCGCGCCCCGACTGTCTCACCGTCTCCTGATGGGCTCTGTGCTATTTATACCCAACCTCTTTGAGGTCTATTCCTTTTTCACAATTCGCACGAAATCGTTAAGAAAGAATTTTTTGACCATTCGAACTGTCATTTTGTGTAAATTGAACACGAATCTATTGAAAAATTTAAAGTAATTTTATTATGCAGCGGTGACTGTCATTGGAAAACCGTAAAATGAGCAAAATATAGTCGTTGGCCATGGATGTTTCTACGGAGACTTGGAGGGTTCAGGTATGCTTCGTTTTGTTGTAGTAGCACACCCAGACCTGCCCCTTTTTTTTCCGGATGGGAAATCATCAAATGACCCCTCCCGCTCTGGGTGGAGCGGAAGGGAGTATTAGACTCTTACTGACTAAAATCCACCCATGTTCCTTCCTTTGCCCTTTATGTTCCGGGGTAGCGGTAACCCTTTCGGACAATCCCGCTGACCCGGACCCAGCCCTACCCTTAATTACAAGTTGTGAAGCAAGATGGGAGTACACAGGATTCAAATCACAATCTGAATCATTTTGAAGGATATTGCTAATCCAATTCCTCATATGATCGAAAAATTTGTCTGCTCAACAACGTAAATAGAGCTAAGCGATTAGTAGCACGTGTGTCGAAGCGTTGCTAGTAATGACCATGCGTATTTCGAGCATGCTTGAAAATCATCAGTAGTTTGATGTTCGCATGCTACCTAAGGTGCGGGTAGAAGGGGGAGTGCTCCGAGCGGGTCTGCACACGTTTATTTAGGAGTACGTTTTAAACTAGCATGCTTATTTCTATCAAAATCAAGATATTTTACTTCACATAAACCTACATAAATGGGCACTTATGAAACGTCAAAAGCCAGGTGCACGGTTCCCATTGGTCGTTTCCTATGGAGAAGAGCCGGCAAGAAACTTCACGGTTATTCGTTTAAAAATAATTGGCGATGTCGTCTGTTGGTGCGGCGAATGTTTGCATGTGGCGTAAGTATGCGGATACGCGAGTCCCACAAAGTTATCTCGACAAATAACTACCGGAGACATATGTATATTATGAAGGACGGGTCGGTTGACGTGTGTCGGGCATGCCACCGTTCGGGTGAGTCCATGAGACATATTATCTCTGGTTGAGCTGGCAGAACCTTTCGGCCCTATCGGCCATCCGTTCTGCGAGCAATGTCCCGTGTGCCCTGCCCACTGCCATTTAAGTTTGGCAGTTCTTCGGGCTATGTCGGTTACATTGGTTCGCCAGCGGATCTCTTCATTTCTGATACGATCACGTAGGGAAACTCCAAGCATAGCCCTCTCCATTGCCCTATTATATGAGTGACTTTTAGACCTTCTAAGGAGGCCTATTGTGAGCGACCATATTTCAGTGCCTCAGGTCATCACGGGCCACAAAGACTTTCGTCTTGAGACATAGCGGTATGTGGGACGAGAAGATATTGCATAGCTTTGACGACACGGTTGGCGCAGTGGCTGAGCAATCGACTGCTGCGCTGCGTGTCGCGGGTTCGATTCCCGCACGGTACAAATATTTGTATTACCTACAAGTAGTTGTTCTGGGTCTGGCTGTTTGTGTATGTGAGTTTAAATGTTTAAGCGCACCCACGATACATACACCCAGTAATACCTAGTGGGGACAACGTTTTTAAAAAAAAATAATTAATAAAAAAGCTTCCCGAACGCTGCGCACTAAGCCTCTTTGTAAAATTATTATTATTTTTTCATTTTAAAGCAAACTGCAATTTTCTTTTCTATTCACATATTTTTATTTTTATTTTAATTTATATTTATTCGGAAGAACAAACAACAAACATTATATTTTACAAGGAAATAGAACATAAGGATTTATACAAATGTGCAACCAACAACGTTCTCCACAATTCTTTTACAGCATCGTAAGAACTGGCAGCAACGGAGAAACGACAGAGGTGACGAAAATAACGCCAAAGTAAGTCCCGAAGGGTGAGGAACACTCCACAATGCGGTGGAAAAACCAACAGTTTAATCGGCTTTTATCCGCTCTTCATTCAAAGCGAGGGAGAGGAGGTACCCTCTGAACGAATAGTGGAAACAAGCCTGGATGCGATTAACCGTCTTATTTATAAAAATCTCGCTAATTACTAATTAGCCTCTGTTATTTTCGTGCCAAAGTGACTGTACTTTGGCCGATACGACAATCTCGTGGATCTTTGACAGTCGTTACAGGAAGCCCAAAAGTCGAACAACCAGTCTTACCAAGGGGTTTCGTATTAACCAGTAACTGAGTTGTGGAGGTCAGTCGCCCCATTTAAAATACTGGTACTCAGCTGCATCCGGTTAGACTGGAAGCCGATCCCAACATGTTGGGAAAAGGCTAGGCAGATGATGATTGTTAATTTTTTTAAATATTTCCCGAATGATAACTTCCTCCTTCTTTTTTTTGTAGTCGTTGAGGTATTAAACGGATCCTGTTTTGTTAATTTAAAGTAACGGTTCTGGTTCATTTTGATCCGTTTCGCCTCGAGCCTTATCGTACACTCTTATTATTAGTAATCGTGCGGCTGCTAATTCATTTTTAGGGTTCCGTACCTCAGAAGGAAAAACAGAACTTTTATAAGATCACTTTGTTGTCCGTCTGTCTGTCCGTCCGTCTGTCAAGACCCTTTTTCTCAGGAACGCGTGCAGTTATCAAGTTGAAATTAATAGCAAATACTCAAGGCTGCAATCCTTTGGAGCAGTGAAAAAAATCAAAGTTCTAAGTAAACACAATCAAAAGATACGGGCGTCTATGCCGCATATTTTGACACTCGCAAAGGAATCAAAACCTATAGGGTACTTCCCGTTGACCTAGAATCATGAAATTTGGCAAGAAGCAATGTCATGTAGCACAAGTAAAGAATAAAATCCGAAAACCGTAAATTTGTAGTTACATACCTACAAATTTGTACGGAACCCTCGGTGCGCGAGTCCGACTCGCACTTGACCGGTTTTTGATACCCATCACGTCTGCGGAGTTTCGCTAGCTAATTCAATTTGTATACTATTCTTCTACATATTAACAGGAAGATGAGCCAAAGAGGAAGAAGGAACCAACTTACATCTTTTGCTATAAAAAGCGTAAAGATCGTTCGGGCCGGAACCCCTCCGTCCAGTCTCTCGCCAAGTCGTTGAACGAGAACTGCTGCATCTGCGTCGGCGCCTTCGCTAGATACCTGAAGGCAGTGATCAAATGCTTGTGCTGCGTGGCGTGCTGCCACCTACCCAAGATGGAGTTCGAGCAGCTGTTCTGCGAGTGGCTGGAGGCCACTGGCGATGTATATCGCGATGTAGTGTGTTTCGTAAAAACATTTTTCAAATTTATCACCCCTAAATAATAGTAAATCATTTTTTACGTATTTTGTGTTTTATTCTGGTCGATCAATCAATCAATCAACTCAGTCTATCACAGTCCACTGCTGGCCTCTCCCAGGCTGCGCCACAACACCCTGTTCTCCGCCTTCCGCATCTAGTCTGTCCCAGCCACCTTCTTTAGGTCGTTCATCCATCTAGCTTGGGGCTTCTGGTCAGCATATTTATGAACCGTAACAAGCTGCATGGTTCCAATTGGTCGTTTCCTATATGAGACGAGCCGGTAAGAAACTCCATCTTATAAAAGTTACAGTCTGCAAACGTTGCTGGTTGGTGGTGCTGGAAGCAGTACTACTTGTCGATGTGTTTGAGACGAGAGGACATACTGGCACCACCAGGCTCCGGCGCAGCGGGGTAATTGCGTAACACACTACCAGTGCACTAGCAATGGGTTTCATTTTGACAGTTCAACAACATTTATTTACGTTGTTGCGCAGACAAATTTTTAGAATATATGAAGCAATGATGATGATGATGATAATGGATGGCCAATATCATTCAAAATTATTCGGATTGTGGTGATAGTGTGTGACGTAGTTAAGGGGCTGGAGGAGGCCTGCACAGGAGCGTGAGGGATAGGCACAGGAGCGTGGGGGATAGGCACAGGAGCGTGGGGGATAGGCACAGGAGCGTGGGGGATAGGCACAGGAGCGTGGGGGATAGACATAGGAGCGTGGGAGATAGGCACAGGAGCGTGGGGGATAGGCACAGGAGTGTGGGAGATAGGCACAGGAGCGTGGGGGATAGGCACAGGAGCGTGGGGGATAGACATAGGAGCGTGGGAGATAGGCACAGGAGCGTGGGGGATAGGCACAGGAGTGTGGGAGATAGGCACAGGAGCGTGGGGGATAGGCACAGGAGCATAGGGGATAGGCACAGGAGCGTGGGGGATAGGCACAGGAGCGTGGGGGATAGGCACAAGGAAAAAAGGCGTACAGGCGACGAGACATTGGTGACTAGGCTTCACAGTCGGGCTCATCGGCACAATGATGCTTCTTGCCTGTCTGACTGACTGTATGTGAAAGTGTGCGCGAGCTTGACGACCTGATCCCATTATCTCCCTTTTTTACTACCGGACTACCAGACGAACTGCAGCGTAACTTCCACACTTGGTTGATATCTCGACCAGTCATACTCGGCGCTTCTCCTCCACGTCTATTAGGCTCACAGCCAAAGTGTGGAACTCTGCCGGCGTCTGTGTTCCCTTCCACATGTAAGCCTGCCTTCAAAGCAAGAGTGAACAGGCATCTCTTTTGGGCACGCTTATACTATCATAGACCTCACAGATTTATAAACTAAAGGGAGATATGCCAAGGGGGCGTGGCGCGTGCGAACAATGTATGCACAAAACAGAAACAAACGCGGGCGCCGTTGATTTGTCAATAAGAATTGTCAATGTAGTTGTGTGTCTCAACGTTGCGATCCGCGTTACGCGATTGGCTCGCGTTGAGTGTGGTGACTGTTATAGTGTGAGTGAGCGCGTGTTCGTATTGTAGTGCATATGTAGTTGAAGGCGACAGCCGGACTCGAACAGTTGGGCAGTCACACCATATCTCCCTTTAGTTTATAAATCTGTGATAAACCTCATCCATCGCTTTCCATCTGGTGGGATAGAGGTAAAGAGCAGGCCCATTCAGAAATTAAAAAAGGCTTATGTACAGCAGTGAGTGAAGTCAGGCTGTGGATGACGATGATGAGGTCCCGAGGGAAACCGATGACTGGTGAAGGGGGCTCATGCTGACGTGCGCGTCGTGACAAAGACAAAGACGATTCGTCGGATATGGTAGGTACAAAGTTGGTTGGTATATGTATATGGATAAGTTCAGGACACATCCGCCACGAAAAAGGGCATGGCATACGAATATTTACAATGTGAACCTAATGTACCTACACGTGGGTATAAAACCTAACATATATACTACTTATACTCTAGTAAACAATACAAAACACTTATACTATGGACATTTGTACTCTAATCCAGTGTTTCCCAAACATTGTTCTGCCATAGCCCGGTAATTTTCATACTGCCCCTTCGTGAGCCACTCAATAGTTTTTACACAATACACATTTATTATTATTGGAAGTATGTAGGTACTCGTATATATTACGACATATGTAATTCAATTAAAAATGTTTTAATTATAACTTCTCCAACTATATTTCGGTATCGGCTATTTAGTGCGAAGTATGGAGCTGCTTATGTTTTACAAACGAATCCAAGTTCACCGCAAATGATGAAAGTGTAGCGGTATCTACAACGCCACATGCGAACAGCGCGTCATACTGACGTCACGCAAAATCCTTCATCTGGCAAGCAGAGTTTACCGCAACACTAGTATATAAAAACTACTGCAGTGCAAAATGTTGCAAGTCGGTCAGCGACGGCGGCGGCGCTTACGATACATGGATCGATAGTATTATTTAAAACAAGGCGGTAATGCTGCGACCCGGTATTTTATTTTGCACGGCCCGGTACCGGGTCGCGACCCACCAAATGGGAAACGCTGCTCTAATCTATCTAAAATAAAATATAAATAGAAATGAATCACCGAAATGTATGTACGCGCATAACTTCCGATCGACTGCACCAAATTGGATAATTCTTTTTTGGAGATACATTTCCGCAACCGCAGCAAGCGTAGCTTAACCTGTTCGATTGACCCATGCCCTCCCGCTCCGAGCAGAGCGGGAGAAGTTATTTGATGATTTCCCAAACAAAAAAAAAACCCCGTACGGCTGTATAAAATTAAATAAGTAATTGTCAAAAATATCTTCTTTATTTAAAGGAATCAAAAGAATGCACTTATTCTAAAAAAGAAGAGCCCATTGTGTCACCCTATGGAACATTACCCTGTCCATTAGGTTAACCATTTTTTGACAGCTGTCTTAGAACGTACATTTTCCAGATTACGTATAAGTTAACTTTAAAATGCGTAATGAAATAAATATATAAACTGCCGTATCTTATTTATGGCTTCTTACATACATTATAATACCGTACGTGTAACAATCAACGTATTGTGTGTTGCTGCAATCACAATTTCCAACTGTCAAAAAACGGTTTCTCTAATGGGCAGGGTATAGTGGCCAGTAATCTTGCATTAAATTAATGTCGCCATTATAGCAGCACGTTGTATGTAGGTATCGATCTACAATATAATAATACAGGTACTCGTATTTACATACGAATCAAAGGAATGCGCTTAGTCTAAAGAGATGTGCCCATTATGGCACCCTATGGAACATTTGTATTAGTAATTTATGTGGTTTACAGACGCCAGCACATCAAGCTACTACAATCTGTCAAATTTCTTTAATAGATTTTCAACTTTATCGCTGAAGTATTAGGTTCAATGTTGATTGGGAAAATTTTACAGTTTCGGGTAGCTTGTTGTGCTGGCGTCTGTACACAGGTACAGGTTGTAAAAAGACACATCACATAGCCGTCAGCTAGGCATACAGAATGCCGCTGACATCAAAGTAAGTAACATTGCACAAAAATAATTACGAGGAAACTTTTATTTTTGGTGTGAAAATTTGCTGTTTGCAGTAGTGCGCGATGTAACGCACGCAAAATATTGTGCTTATGGGTGCATGCAACGGTACAGGGGTGAAAAATTTGTATTCGTTAAAAAACGTTAGTAAACGTTGGAATTTTGATCTTCAATATCTCCGTAACCAGAAGGTTCCCAGGTATCAAAGTCAAACTCAAACACAGAGCACTTTGAACTCAAATCATTTATTTCATTAAACCATTTACAGGTACTTTTGAATTGTCAAAATTAAATAGTCTGTCAGTTAGTCAGAAAGTTGAAGCTCTATGGAGAAGAACGGGCAAGAAACTCCACGGACACTCTTTTAAATCGAGATATTATTACAAAATCCTGGGAACATTATTCTTATTGCTTCTATATCTGAGAACAATGTAAAAAAAAACAAATAAAGAAACAATTTAAAATATAAAATTAAAAACAAGCCCTGGTAGTTAAGAGATGACCAGTCTCAACCGACGGCGCCCGTTCACGAACATGACGCGTGGATCAGCACCACCCAGCTTAACCGTTATAATATAACCCCAAAAAGGTTCAAGGTCCTCGGATTTGTCTTGCGTAATAGCAAAGAGTTTTCTAAAGCCTCGACTAGAATTAAATTATATATCACATTGGTTCGCCCATTGCTTGAATACAATAGCACCGTATGGAATCCTCACTATGATATTTATACCAAACGTTTGGAAAGTGTACAAAAACCTTTTCTGCACCATCTTTGCTATAAAGATCGTCTGACAAAAAAAAAAAAATAGAAGCTATGACCTAAGACTACAACATTATAAAATGTCCTCGTTGGTAGATAGACGAAAAGTTCTAGATCTCACATTTCTTCACAAACTGTTCAATGGGGTTGTTGACTGTAGCGAGCTCCTTGGAAAGCTGCATATAAGTGCACCATCTCGCTTGCTGCGGAAATGTTACTTCAACCTTTTCTATGTGCCGGGATCCAAAACAAACCTCGGCCACTTCGCCGTTTTGCCAAGGCTCTGTAGGCAGTATAAATAACGACGTATCGAAGCATAACGAAATGGATATTACATGCAAACTACTAGTATCTAACTATTATTATTATATATTTTTTTTGTTTTTGGAATTTGTTTGAAATTAGTTTGTATTATTTTTTTAAAATTATTTTGTACCCATACTGTATTGCAGGTTTTGCTTTAGCTTTTAAATTTGTTGGCCCTTCTTCTGTAATTTTCGTGTATTGTATTGTGATTTATTTCAATGTGTTCGTCCTTGTCAAACTTGCTGTACCTAGTGAATGATGTGGTCGTCTGTGGAGGCGCACACTTGTATTTGTCCTTGTTCATGTTTACATGCATGTAACTGTGTAGCCTCTGTTGGCGATCCAATAAATAAATAAATAAAGAATATCGAGTGGTATTTTATTTTAACATTTTACACAGTAACCCTTAAAAGAAGTTTTTACTTTAGACAATCTGAAGCGCGGCTGATCTAGTTTGTTCCTATTCCTAGTGTTAAAATTATTCCTGTCACTTATCTTACTAAAAAGATGTAGATTTTTTCGAACGTACATATTGTTTTCGTATATAGTATATATTGACAAGGAACCGTCATGATGTTAATTTTTTTAAACAGTTCCCTTAGAGATTCGCGTCTGCTGAGATTGTAGATGGCTCTGACAGCCCTCTTTTGCAGAATGAAGATAGAATCAATATCTGCAGCCCGTCCCCACAGCAAAATACCGTATGACATGATAAAATCTCAAATCTGAGAGAGATTTGAGATTTTATCATGTCATAGCGGTCTCAGCAGATTTTTAAATAAGTAGAGAGAGGAAGAGCGCTTTATTAATTTTCTTTGTTATTCAGTTACAGTTATTTTATATCGTATTAATTATGTTATACCTATGTATTTATATTTCCATTCATTCCCTATTCTACTAATATTTTTATGCTGGTCTATCTATTCATTTATTATTTATTTAATTTTATTTAATATTGCTTATTTCTTTACTCGCTTAAACATTTTTCATTATTATAAATATAGTAGAATTATTAAGTATTATAGTATAATTTATTTTTGTTATTTTACTTATTAAAATATATCTATTTTTCACAGTTACCTACGTATTATTATTATTGAATTTATCCGTTAGATATTCTTGTACTGTGTAATAACTTTTTTAAATTAAGTACTGCTTTAGTTTATTTAAAAATATACTGGTTTTATTTTGTTGTTTTAAGTCATCTGGTAATTTATTATATATTTTTATTGACATTTAATATGGACTAGATGAATGTAGTCTAAGGCGGGAGGGGGGCAAATTTAGTCTATTTTTATGGCGAAACGAATAATTTGATTGTATGTCTCCCCGTGTGCTGTAAGAATCTGGATATTTACGAACTAATTTACATAATTCTAAGATATAAATACCAACTAAGGTGAGAATCTTGTGTTTTTGAAAGTAAGGCTTGCAACTATCTGTTGGTAATAATATTGGTAATTATTCGTATTAGCTTTTTTTGGAGGGTAAATAAGGAGGGAGCGTCTGTGCTATTTCCCCATAAGATGATGCCATAGTTAAACCAAGCGTGGGCATACGCGTAGTATATGACTAGTGCGGTTTATATGTATGTTTGTAGTCTTTTTTATTTCGCGGAGAGCATATGAAAACTTTGAAATTTTTGATTTTACTGTCTGTATATGTGTTTTTCAGTTTATATGAGTGTCTAATTGTTAAACCTAAGCGAATGAAGTTATTAACTGTTTCTAATTTATGTTGATTACAAGTAAAATCTATATTTATATTCTTTTTCTGCCAGGGGTGAAACGCTATTAATTTGGTTTTTGTAAAATTTATTTCGAGATTATGGTCGCTCATCCAGTTTGCAGTTTTTTCAAGAATAGTCGTAAGTTTTTCATTTAAATTAGTATTTGTTTGGCATGAAGTCTGGATCGAGATATCATCCGCAAAAAGTACACATGGCCCGTCTATGGTTTTGGGGAGGTCATTTATATATATTAGGAAAAGGAGGCAACCTATAACACTTCCCTGGGGAATTGAGGCATGTATTGATTTAACATCAGATCTAATGAGCTGTGCTTCTTTTGTTTTTTGATTGTAATATTCAATCTCAACTATTTGTTCTCTATCTTTTAAATATGATGCGAACCAGTCATGGGCTTTTCCGCTTATTCCTATTCCGTATAGCTTATTTAATAATATTTTAAATTGCACTTTGTCGTAGGCCTTGGTCATGTCCAGTAATATCCCTATTGCATATTGTTTATTATTTATAATATTTAATGCTTTTTGGATGTATTTAAAAACAGCTAACGTCGTAGATCTGTTTTTGCGAAATCCATTTTGGCAGTCATCGAAAATCTTATATTTTCACAAAAGGAATATACACGATCACACATTGCTCTTTCGAAGACTTTGGAGGCTGTAGAAAGAAGGGAAATTGGTCTATAGTTACTTGGGTCTGTTTTTGCGTTCTTTTTATGGATAGGTTTTATTAAAGCTTTTTTTAGTTGATTGGGGAAAGAGCCCTCTTCGAAGGATTGATTTATTAATTTATAGAACGGTAAGGTAAGTTCATCAGCGCACTGTCTGAACAGAGTCGGTGGGAGTTCGTCTATGCCGTGACTATTTTTATTTTTAAGGTTCTTTAAGATCTGGTTTACTTCGTATCCGTTGACTGGGGGTAAGAAACATGGTATTTTCAGTAGGGTTAATCACTGATATTTCTCTCTGTACACTGCCGGATGTGTGGGTGGTATTTTCCCCAATGGACGCGAAAAAGTTATTGAAAACGTTAGCTACTTGTTTTGGTTCACTTAGTTTGAAGTGTTATATTCAATTTCTCTTTTCTAGTTTTTTTTTTTGTTTGTCCGTTCTTTAGTAATCTTTTATTTTTACAAGATTGTTTAATTCCAACGGTTAGCCAGAAATGATTACGTTTTGTTTTTAGTTTAAGTCTACGTTTAGGGATACAGTTTTATGGAACGACTGATAGTTATCATCGATATTTTTATTCGGCTGTATAATATCGTTTCAGTTTAGTGTCTTTAGTTTGGATTTGATTTTTTGAATGTTACTTCTATTAAATAGTCTTATAATAGCAAACCAAATGCATTGTTTACTTTGTTGTTCCAGTATCATTTGTAGGTATTATTGTTCCGCAGTGGTCTGAAAAACCCAATTATTCACGTCAACGTCGACGTCGTCGTCGTTCATTGTTGACGTCAACATGCTTTGATTTGCTTATCACAAATTTTAATGATAACAAAATGTACACGATGGTAGAATAATTGGGTTTTTTTATTTGGTTTGTGAGATACGCGTAGGTTCTTTTACATGTTGTTCTCTAGCATGAGATCGATCAATTGGTTGGTTTTTACGCTATTTTCTAAGGTATTTATGTTAAAATCTCCTCCTATGATTACGTTAAGTTTTTGGTATTTATTGTTTAAATATTGCAATATTTGTTTTAGCTGACTAATAAAAATTACTTCCTCTCTTCTATTCCAGTACATGGTGACTATTAACAAATTTTGCTTTGGTAGCTTACATGCACATACTTCCATTCAATATTCAATAGACATATCTCTAATATCACAACACTCTATACATTCTACACTATCCTCTAAAATAATACATATTCCGCCACCACTTCGAGAGCGGCGACAATACGATGTTGCAGTTTTATATCCACTAAATTGGATAGTTTCTAATTTATCTTTGGTGAGCCAGGTCTCGCACATGCATATTGCTTTATAGGTGGGTTGATCGTTGATGAAAGCCTCTAGAAGGCGTTGCATGTTATAAATGCTTTGAATATTTTGGAACAGAATTTTAAATCTGGGGTTAATCTGGGGTTTCCAAAAGTACGATCGTCGCTATCTTCATTTATAAAAATGTTGGGTTTGGTTCTGTTCATTATTTGCTTGTTGATTTATAGTGTATATGTCCGATTGCTCCTTCTGTATTTCTTAAGCTTTTAATCTCATTCCTCAATTTCTCGTTTTCTGTGTTTATTTTTTCAATTTTCTTGTTTATTGTTTCTATACCTTCTAGCCTTTGCTTCCTTAAAAAGTGACTCTGTTTTCCTTTCAATATCTTCTCTCATTTTATTAATCGCCTTATTAATTTCTATTTGAATAGTGTTTTGTATCTCCGCTATTATAGACTGATTTTTTTCTCGTAAACAAAGAATTATCATTTCGCTCATGATGCTATGGAAGTAACAAAATAGACCAGTCTCGCGGTATCCACGTCTGTTAATTGACGGATTTTCCAAACAGCGTAAGCGGCTGAACTTAGCCGCCCTGCAAGTGATGTTAGGTGAAGACCACACTGCAGTTTTGAGTCAAGCGTGATCCCCAAGAAAACCATATTTTCGAAGAATTCAAGTATTTTCTTATTCAATACAACGTGACATTCACTACTTCTAACATTCGGTAAAGCGAATCTAATGCATTTAGTTTTTTTTCTCATTTAATACTAAATTATTTACAGTAAACCAAATATGGACCATAAGCATAGCATTATTTACGTCGTCAAGCTCCTGTGCACGCCTGCCTACTTTATAATTATCAGTGATGTGTCATCAGCAAATAACACCATTTTTGGTCGGGTTTTTAGTAAATGAGGTAAATCATTTATGTATACTAAAAATAGGAAAGGCCCCAATATTGAGCCCTGCGGTACACCCATTTTGACTTCTAAACCCAATGAATTCACACCGTTTAAAATTGAACTTGCCGAAATCTATCATTTAAATATGATTTTATTAAGCTAAGAGCCAGTTTACCCAGTCCGTAATGCTCAACAAGAGCGGTGTTTTTGGTGTGTATAACTCCAGTTTCCTCATATGTGATAGAATAATTCTACCTATGCCAATATTTAGGGCATAATAGCTGCAATCAAAGTTCCCAGTCTTAATTTAGCTGCCACAAAAACTTCGTTAATATGAGTCGTTTAGTGTGTGTTAGCTGGAGTGACGTCACCCCAGCTTCCTCATTCAATACAGACAAACCAGTGAGGTTAGGTTGGGTTATTTGGACTATAGTCAGAAAAATAAGGCTTAAAGAAGGCACAAAGAAGGAAAAAACTGAACGATAATACTTAAAAAGTGTTGAAACTACGATCAAAAACGTGTGTGTAAACTGTAAAGTTTATATAGGTATTGTATAAAGTTTATTGGTTCATGGAATCGTGACATTTGAGAACAATTCTATAGCAAATCTTAAGTAACACCGAATCAGAAAAAATGTCATTAATTAAAGAGATGGCTGAAAGACCAATGCCCCAATGCCTAAAAAACGGTTACATTTATCTGAACAATATTTTACCTTTTGAATGTATCCATTAATTTGAACAACTCAAAATGTGATTTATGATAAAAATATACGAAATCGTTACACTTAGTTTTTTTCTTTAATCTTATGTTTATTTAAACACACAATACGACTATAAAAACTTAAATACTTACATAGTACGATTTAAGTGTGTAGTCGGCTCCCTGTCTATAATCTAGTTGAAACTACTTCAAACTGATAATGTAGCGCACGGAACGGCAACGCCGCTCCTTACCTTCTCCGAAGTAATAATTTGCCTATTATGCCAAAATTTTTGCTATAATACATAATCATATCTTCTTTCGCATGGAAGATATGACATGAGCAGCTGGGGTGCCGTCACTACATATTTATCGTTTTAATAACTCATCGAGTATTTTGAACAGAGATTTGAAAATTTTGCTGCCAATGGCAGCTATTACGCCTTATTTTTTAGCTCTATTACATAGTCATATCTTCTTTCGTTTGGAAGATATGACATGAGCAGCTGGGCTGACGTCACTCCAGCTTATACACAGGTTTTTGATCGTAGTTTCAACACTTTTTAAGTATTATCGTTCAGTTTTTTCCTTGCTTATTTATAGTCCAAAACCCTAACCTCACTGGTTTGTCTGTATTGAATGGGATAACACACACTAAACGACTCATATTAACGAAGGTTTTGTGGCAGCTAAATTAAGACTGGGAACTTTGATTGCAGCTATTATGCCTTAAATATTGGCATAGGTAGAATTATTCTATCACATATGAGGAAGCTGGAGTTATACACACATACTAAGCGTAAAACGTAAATTTTCGTACGAGAAATTAGCCTTAAGGTCTCAACTTTCTTTTGCCCATCGCCCACTTTGAGTTGAGTGTATGGACTGTTGTTTGAACAAATTGGATGTTGAGGACCTTTAGGGCAGACTGTGTGTGGACTTATGTCTGGACAAATTGGATGTTGAGGACCCTGAGGGCAAACTGTGTATGGACTGATGTCTGCACAGATTGGGTGTTGAGGACCCTGAGGGCAGACTGTGTGTGGACTGATGTCTGCACAGATTTGATGTTGAGGACCCTGAGGGCAGACTGTGTGTGGACTCATGTCTCGACAAATTGGATGTTGAGGACCCTGAGGGCAGACTGGGTGGGTATCGCCGCTTGGACATACCGTATATAGAAATATGCCAATCTGAATTACTAGTCGACTCTGGAGGTTGGGAGTCAAATGGTTCTGAATATTCTTCACGTACGAGCAAAAGCTGAACTATTTCTAGACTACTCAATTCGATACAGCGAGATAACGCAGAATCAGATAGAAAGCTGAAATTGTCGTGCAGCACAGCAGTCAGCTTTGATTCATCAAGTCTTCTAACAGTATCAATTACAAACGTAATCATTACATCGCTTTTACTCTTTGTTAACAATTCGGAGCCTTTCACAATGTCAAGAAAATCATTCAGGTTGCTTTTGTTCAAGTATTCTTCGAGTACTATAAGGAAAAATAATTTGAAGTTATGTAACTCTTGTTGCAACGCGTCTGACAATGCCCAATAGTATCCGACCGCGTCACGATACGGGCTCAATTTCATGCTCATGACAATGTCTGAATAAACTCGCCCCTGCTCCATAATCAAATTGAAAATCACTTCTTTATTATTCTCCAAAATTCTCATCAATCTCGCGTCGATAGTTATTCTGTAATCGAAAATGTTCCGTATATACATTAAGCTGTCCATTGAAAACATCACGTTTATTATGAAATCCATCCATGATGTTAGCTTTTCGCTATCATTTTCGTTTTTCAAACAATCACAAACATATTCGACGGCAAAATACTCAGTGAATGTCATGTGGATGAATATTGGGATGTCGTTTACCACTCTGTATATGAGGCCCGTCTTCTCTCCTCCCTTCTCAATGAATTTTAACGTATCCTTGATCTCTACCAAGTCTTCCATACTGAACAATATATCACTTTGCAAATTGAAAATGGCGTAAGCCGCCAACTTTTTATGCTTTAAAATAAAATCAGCAAGCTCCTTGTCGTATGTCATCATAATATCAGGGTTAAATATGTTCATTTCGTTTTTCTCTTGAAACCGTATTGTTTTCATCTTCTTCTCCATAAATCGTTCGTAAAAGGTAAAAGCATTGACTTCTAGATTCCATTCATTAGCGTTTATGTTAACACTTTTGATATTGTGTTCAAAGTAAACAGCTGCCAGGTACAGATGTAAGGGGTTCCCGTGACTGTGATCCTCGTCATATGTTAATATAACCATATCATCCTTTGCTTGAATAAATTTTGAATCATCAAAAATTTTCCTGTATGTCCATAAAGGAATATTCTTGTACTTAATTTCGTTGATCAAATAATAGGCTGCGTTGATATATACTTGGTGGAGTGGCATTGCAAAATTATGTAGCCCTCGGTTCCCCGAATCCAACATCATGTATTGAATAAAGCTGTTCACATTTTCGAGCTGTGCGTTATTAAGGTCTTCTAATTTTAAATGAAAATTCCAGAATGTTTCTAAATATCTTTCCATTTCTTCGTTAGAGAAGAAATCTATTTCATACGATGACCCGAACTCTCGCTGTAAAATGGTTTTTACTTCGTTGTACGACCTACTTGTGATCCAGTTTCTATGATTTCTGGGATGAATGCTGACATTATTTATACATTTTATGACCTCATTTGCATAATGAGGACAGATTTCGTCAAAACCATCGAACAGAAATATCACCATACCTTTATTGTAAAGGTGTAGAAATATATTCAACTCAAACTCAGTCCACTGATCGCCTGTCCAATGTTTCAGATACACTGCACCGTTTTTTTCTTCCAGTGCAATTTCTACATTATTATCTTCGCTGCCAAGTTTCTCTCGAAGTACAACTTGGCACATAAAGTTTAAAGTCTCTAGTGTGTCGATGGCTGTTTCCTCTTCCTTCCACTTGCTGAATTCCTTCGAGTATTCTAATAAGTTAATTCTTACAATCCAATTTTCTGGCTTGCTCTCCTTTGTTTTAAGTGATAAGTGACTGAGTAGAGTCGACTTGCCCATCCCGGGTTCTGCTGTTACAAGTACTACGTCGTCGTCGTCGTCGTCGTCGTCGTCGTCGTCGTCTGGTATGTTGATAAGAGTCATAACTACTTTATCTACTCTAGCTCCCGTCTTCTTAAGGCGTCTATCAATATACAAGTGTTTAATTTCATTATAATTTCTATTGACAGTTAATTTGCCAACTGCAATTGTTTCTCCACTGATTATTTCATTCAAAACGTCTCCTTTCACATATGCCTTTGATTCATCATCGACTATAGATTTTAATTTTACTTCTATGTCTTGAAACATCACTCTAGCGTTCTCCAAGATAATGTCCTGCGACTCTCCACTCATGTCTTTGAGACTACTTTTTTCGTCGTATACTATATTATCTGGGTTTGGGAAACATTCATTTATTATTGCAAGTGACATGTTGTTCGTAATAACAATTGATTGTTTTTTCTTATTTTTATTTTGAACAGCTTCAGCAATGTTTTCTAAAGTTTTCTTTCCGTGTCTGGTATTTAGTATTTTATCGCATACTAAAATTAAATATTTGGTTTCGTTTGTATTTTCCAACTCTGTACGTAGTGTGTTACGATCATTCGTTGGTAATGTTGCTATATATTCTAGATCTAACACTACATGTTCTCTGTTCTTCAAATGTTGCATCACTTTAACAATAGTCAGTACGCTATTCTCCGCAACGATGACAGTACTCGAGTGCTGATCCTGCAAGTTCAAGGACCTCACCGCGGCTTCAGTGAATGTGTAATTATTATTTTTTATTTTGCGCATAAACGTCTCGTTTATTGAGTTCATCAGAGGGTCTTTAATAATGTTGTTTATTGCATTTTGGAATAAGTCACTTTCTCTTGTGAGATAGGATGCTTCCTTTGGTTTCATCCACCAGTCTTGTATTTCATGGTGATATTTTACAAATATCGCGTCCGTTTTGACTTGAAAGTAGTTTGGGTGATCATGCTGGTAATCTTCTATATCGTTTTTTAAACTTTCCTCGACGCCTTTCTCATCAGCTTGACCACTGAAAAATAGCAGTTTCTTTAAGAAATCTCTCGCGAGATTCTTTTCATGTTCATTACTGTCAAATGAAAGTTTCGGAAACTTGTTAACGTTTACACAAAATTTGTACTCGTCCAAGTTGTGTTTTTCACTTAATTTCTTATAAAACTTTTGAGCAAGATTTTCTAGTAATTTCCAGTTATCTGTAATCTTCATCTGTTTGTTGTGGTCATCGAGCACGAGTATATTTCCAATAGCACCAGCTATACCTCCATTGAGCTGCAGGAGTCCATCTTCCAAAGATTCATCTATAGTTACCATCTTACTGGCTTTACAATTGTCTAATAATTTGTTGATTTTCGACGCTAAATGATTAATTCGACTCTCTATATTCTTCTCACTGCCGCTTATTGTTAAGTCTTTGTTACCAAATGCAACCGGCACTTTAAAATTCCTATCTGTTAATATTTCACGTGCAGCCAGTTCAACAGCTTTATTAACAGTAGTTCGAGAACCGTACATTGGTTTCATACCTGGCCTGAAATCTTTTGTTAATTTTGTATCAAATTCTAACCGACCATTGTTGTATGTTATAACGGTCCCTATCAGCTTGCTCAGCCGTCCAGCGTCAGTGGGATCACCCAAGAATTCAGAGAGAAACAGCCTTATATTAGCGGGTTTTATTTTTCGTCGTTTAATAATCGCTAAGTAGAGTGTATCTTTGAATATAGTGATGTATTCTTCATTGTTATCAAATAAATCTTTCCGAAACGTAGCGATTCGGTACCGAGGGGCATCCTTACTCTGAACAGGTTGAATTTCAGAAACGTCGAAAACTTTTTGCGCTAACATCACGTGATAGCGTAACACGAGGTCGTCACAAACCATCATTTGAAAGTTCCGTTCATCGTAAACAAACCTAACTATTCGTTGAGCCAGTGAGGTTATTTGATCTTTTATTACTATTTTGCAAAGAAATTCTACATCCTCTTCTCGGTTGTACGGCTGCTTGGCCGTGCCGCCTATATCGTGGCCTGTTTCAATTAGGTCATACAGCTTGGAGCAAAATCCACTTTCAGCCGAGTTAGTATCGAAGTTGTCTATTGCGGTTGTGTATATAACGAATAAACATTCTGTTTCATCAAATGCACCTCTAAAAAACATATCATTATTATTCGGATCAAAATGTTGTCTTATTTTCATGTAACTATCAAAGTATATTGCTAAATCGTTTTTAAGTGCTATTTTCTCGTTTTCCCTGTGCTTAGCCTGTATGAACACAGCGAAGGGTTTATCAAACCCCTTCACTTTAGCTTTGAAACAAATGTCGTCGAAAGCCCCAATGTTGTCGATGTTTGAAGCTAATTGAAACTCTTCAATATCATTGTCGTGAATCGCTCTAAAATATAATAAGCTAAGTAACTTCGTTTCATACAGCTGACCGCGAATGCCAGACGTTTCTGAACGCTTACTAAACATGGTGCAGCTCCTCGTTAGTCCCGGGGGTACTTCTCTTGGCACACGCAACACCAGCACAGAGGCAGGCGGCACTCACAGTCACGGGGAGCACTCAGCAGCACCAGCACAGAGGCAGGCGGCGCTCACAGTCACGGGGAGCACTGAGCAGCACCAGTACAGAGGCAGGCGGCACTCACAGTCACGGGGAGCACTCAGCAGCACCAGCACAGAGGCAGGCGGCGCTCACAGTCACGGGGAGCACTGAGCAGCACCAGTACAGAGGCAGGCGGCACTCACAGTCACGGGGAGCACTCAGCAGCACCAGCACAGAGGCAGGCGGCGCTCACAGTCACGGGGAGCACTGAGCAGCACCAGCACAGAGGCAGGGGGCACTCACAGTCACGAGGAGCACTCAGTACCACCAAACTGAGTCGATGTCTGGCCAACTGTACCTGCAAACAAAGAGAACAAGTTCTGTGACTGAAATTTTCGAAGCAGAAGAAAAAAGAAAGCGTTGCAGAAAGTTCCATAAAACTAGGTTTATAACTAGCAGGGACATTTTTAGTGGGACTCCGCTGGGCTAGCTCACGTGAGTCCGCTGGGCTAGCTCACGTGAGTCCGCTGGGCTAGCTCACGTGAGTCCCCTGGGCTAGCTCACGTGACTGCGCTGGCTAGCTCACGTGACTGCGCTGGGCTAGCTCACATGAGTTCGCTGGGCTAGCTCACGTGACTGCGCTGGGCTAGCTCACGTTAGTGCGCTGGGCTAGCTCGCGTAATTTAAATTTTCTTACGTTTTTTGCCATTTGCAGGTCAGCGTCAGATTGTTTGTTGATTAAAATCACCGGCTTCTTATGGTTCATCATAACTCATTTGTTGGGCTTGGTACAACCTTTTATAACAAGCTACCCTATTCTTTGCTAGATTTGCCTTTTAATGCGTTTAAATCTCAAGTAAAATCAAATCTATGTTCAAAGGCAATATTATTTCATCAACGACTACCTTACCGATAAGAATAGTTGGTCGCTCTAATTAACTCAAGACAAAGTTTATGTTCTTTCTCCAGAATTAGCTACTGACAGGTTATATGAGTTTGTAGCGGTATCTACAACGCCACATGCGAACAACGCGTCACGCAAAACCTGCATCTCGCAAGCAGAGTTGACCGCGCATTTAGCACATATACAAACTCCCCAACATCAATCGTTGGGCAGTTGCCCGCCAGACACAACACCCGTCTGGTCGGAGGATCCTCCCTTTTCTATGGAGTATGAGTGAACTTTACACCCTGTTCCTTCAGTTCAAATAATTGTATACTTTATATAAGTCAATTCAGTTTAATTTATTATTGACATAGGTAATCTATTCTTGATCGAATCGATTTGGATGAAATTTGGCACACTGATAGTTTATAACCAGGATTAACACATAGGATGCTTTTTATCCCGTTATTCCCACGGGATCGGAACCTATGCCGGTGAAACCGCGGGGCGCAGCTAGTATAAGATAACCCATAAACGCGCAAGTAGGCCTTAGAGAGTTATATATAGAGATAGATTCAAGCACGATATACCTTATCCCCGTGGAGTTGTTTGGTTGCACTTAATAAAACTAAGTGACTAAGTAACACTAAGTGACATTGTGGCATAAAACAGTGAAATGAACAAATAAAATGGTCAAAAAAATATCATTACTTTATGTGACTTGTGCTGGGACAAAGTAAAAAATATTTGCTGCATGAATCATAGTAACGACGTTAGCGGATTTAAAAGGGTAACCAGTCACAAGCAGTACACTAATTAACAATGGTCAACAATTGTTCAAGTGGCGCAGTTTGTAACGAGTCAAGTTATTGCTGATGATCAGAGTGTAGACTTGACGACTTTGACGAGTCGTGGGTTCGCATACAATTGAAACTTAGACTTTTTGTTTCACTTTATCATAATTTTTGCTGTACTTTGCTGATTTTCTGGGATATTACTGACTTTCGTCACACAAATATTGACAAGATATTTATTTTATTATTTACATTCATACAAAATATATTATAGACAAGATGGAAAATATAACTATACGAAATAAACTGCTAAGATCACAATCGGAAATGAAGCTATCCCGTATACATTACCAAGATTTATTAAACTCAACCATGTTAGACTCCACTATTTTGGACACACAGAGTGCTCAAAATAGTGGAGTCTAACATCCTTTACACAATATTGATCAATCATTTGCTGAGGAATTAAAGAGAGAAATGAACTCAATCAGTCAAAAACTAAAAAGTGCGGATAAGGAAATTGAAAACCTAATAAGTGAAAATAGAACAATTAAAAAAAAAATACTTCTAGCGCCTCATCATATAAAAATTAATTAATTAATTAATTATATAATTCATCACCTATCTCGAGAAGAATGCCTGAATATGAGGATAAATACTTCAAGAATATCTCCACTTCACCTGGGAAAAATTGTATGCGCAAATAGTATAACTAAACCTAGTTCAAAGACAACAAATCAGGACCTATCTAGTCAGAATAGTATAAGCCGAGCTGGTACATTGAGATATTTTAGCGAAAGCAAAATGTATGAGGAATCACAGAACTCGACTATGGAAAGCAATCCATTTCCACCAAGTAGTGATAGTGACAAACACAGTGTGGATATAAAGAGAAATAAGGTAATTAATTATTCTAGGTGACAGTCAGGGCCAGGGTTTGCGATATACATTACAAAATCTACTTGGATCGGAGTACATGGTAATCTCCTATATAAAACCAGGTGCTACCCTAAATGATATCCTATGGTGCCCGAAATACGAGATCAGTACCCTGACTAAGAGTGACTACGTCATTGTATTGGGAGGATGTTCGGAAAAAAATCCAAATGATATTGATATCATTCTACATCGTTGGTTGGCATTGACCGCTAATATGAATGTGATTATAAGAGAAGTTCCCAAGAACAGGTACCTTATGGAATCAAAAATTAATTACTTGTTAATTTTCATACGCATTTAGTCAAATCTGTTATTTTTTAAGACCCCACTTCACTCTTCAAAAGGTAGTTGTTTTTGAAAACAATGATTAAGATCTCATAATTCATTCAGAAATGAATGAATTATGAGATCTTAATCATTATTTATTATTTACATCTACGCCTTATGAAAGTAAACCTAAGTACCTAATTAAAAAATAAACAAACTCAATAACAGAAAAAAAAATACCTACCTACCTAAATAAACCTATTTCTGGTGATAACTAATCTAAACTCAATAAATAAGCAAAATTCCTAAAAACTAAGATATTAGTTTTTAGGGATTTTGCGATATTGTATCTTAAGATGAAATATTATAGTATCTTAGCCGTGTGCAGCGCCCCTTAGTGAACTCCACTGCGGGTGACGTAACCTACGACAAACTTATTATTTGCGGTTGGTACAGTAATCGGATCTAGGGATCGAACCGCAAAATTAAGTTTGTTTTTTATTGTATATATACCTTTTTGGGATAAAAAGTACCCAGTGTGGTGCCCAGGATATTAAAGAATAATTATACCAAGTTTCATCGTAATCGGACCGGTAGTTTTTGCGTGATGCCTGAACAAACAGACAGACAGACGGACAAAAATTTTTTTAATCACATTTTTGGGTTCGGTGTCGGTCTAGTAATAGGCCCCTGCCATTTATTTTTTTGATAATTTCAATGTACAGAATTTTCACTTCTACAGATTTATTATAAGTATAGATAGATAACAATAACATTAATTTTGAAGCTGACATTACGACATCAGTCAATCTTTAGCATTAATTATAGACTGGCTGATTAAAAACGATCTGATCATAAATACAATATTGAAAAAACTAAAATTATGAATTTTAAAATAAGAATTAATCGTATTGCTCCTATGACTATTCGATATTTAGACAATAATATAGAAGAAACTGAAGTGACCAAATTCCTAGGGTTGCATATTGACAGTAACCATAAGTGGAAATCACATATTGACCACCTATGTAAAACACTAAGCAAGTTCTCAGATGTACTTTACAGATTGAGAAAAGTTGCGAATACCTCAGCCCTCTTTACGGCTTATCACGCCTATCTTAGTTCAACTCTAAGGTACGGTGTAATATTTTGGGGCAATAGTGTGGACAAACAACGTGCGTTTATTGCTCAAAAACTCTGTGTCAGGTCTATGTGTAATCTGCAACAAACTGACTCCTGTAAACCATTCTTTAAGAGCATGAAAATATTGACATTACCAAGCCTTTATATATTTGAAAGCGCAGTATTTGTAAAATTATATATTAATCTGTTTGTGTAGCGCGCGCCGCAGCTGAGCCCGTAGCTTTAAATCCCCGACTGTGACCTCTGAGTTTGTTTCAGCCTTTCTTCCCTTGCCTTTCCTTTCTCAGAGATAGTCTAGGAAACGCCGTGTTCATCAAAGCATTAATAATATTCGATCCAGCTTGTCCCATCTTGCCGCCCTCTCCCAGCGACGACCTAAGCCGAGGTTCGTACCCCACAGGGGGCGCCCTTAGCGTGCAGTCGCTTAGTTTTTAATTAGTTTTAAGCCCTGGCTGGAGGCTTTAAGTTTATTTAAGGCAACCACAAGATAGTCCGGTTAAGTAGTCACGACCTCTCTAGGTCAACTACGAGATGCAATTTATAAAAAAAAAAAACAGTCAGTATCCGCTGCGCTCTCGGTTTGCTTCAATCTCTCTGGTTGGACAGCTCTGAGAACCAGTAATACGCGAACGCACGCACGGGGTCCCGCTCCCTGTACTGTTAGTCTATACAGGGTGGCCGGAACATTGACGTCCAAAAATAAAATGTAGGTCCCTCGTATCGTGGGGTATTCGAATCACCCCCATGTATGTTCCGCGACTTTTCATAGTTTTCGAGTTACGAATTTTTTTCTGATTTTTTGAGAATGATCGACCTGACCAATCTAAAAAATGGCTTTGTCGAGATTTTTTTTTTGCAACTGAATGTTCGTGAGTAGTACTTTTATGCATAAAATAATCAGCTTCGTAACTGTGATGAAAGTTATGAAAAAGTTGGTCTAAAGTGAAAAAATTACGTTCGGTAAATTATGGCTTAGCATTTTAACTTTAAATAAAAAAATTAAACAGGAAACTTCATGGTTCCTAAGTAGGCTTCAAGAATGCGCCAGACTCTCAGCTTTCATAATCATAAAAAAATTAGCACTTTAGACCAACTTTTTAGACAACGCCATGGGGGTGATTCGGATACCCCACGATACGAGGGACTTTTTGGACGTCAATGTTCCGGCCACCCTGTATACAAAATACGAAGTTTTCTGTACCTGCTATATATGTATCAACTGCGTTTAACTTGTTATATTTGAATTTTGTACCCGAATAAGGCATCGCGATAAGGTAGACACAGTTGCTAGCAAGACACATTTCTTCTACGAAAGTATATTTTGTGCAACTATTATTATCATTATTGTGCTATTTTATTTAATCATTTAATAAAATCCCGGGTATGATAAGAAATATTCAAGAAATAAAAATATTTAAAAAGAAACTGCATGACATACTAGTGGACAAATGCTACTACTCTGTAAAAGATTTCTTAACTGACGAATCACTTTCAAAATATAGTCTACTTCAACCATGATGCGTACAGTACCTTTAAAGATACTATTTAAATACTCGTATCTATTAGTATCTTTTTTGACAATCAATTAATTAACATCGGTGGACAATGATATGTATTACCTATATATATTTTTTTATGTTTTCTAATGTGTAGTTACTTCTGACATTTTATTGAAATTGGTATATTTTTATTGCCTTCTTTAAATTATCTAATCTTATTTACTATGTGACTATTATTGTATGCCTAAGCGGCGGGACATAGCTGATTCTATTGTAACGTACTAAGAACATTGTATGTATTGTTAACCTACCTATGATCCATAATAAAGAATAAAGAATAAAACACTAGACACAATATTGTCTGGTAGACTGCAGTCTGTAGGCTGTAAGCGAAGGATGAGGCTGCCACACTATGGAGGGTGAAAACGACGACAGCGCTCACTTCTAATTTTTAATTTTAATTTAGTCGCAAGCGCAACTCGAATGTTGGGTTATATATATATTTCAGAACGAGTTACCTACTCTCGATAGGTACTTAAGGCCAAGTGGCTCGCGCGCAAAATCATTGCACATTATTTTGAGTTATTTTTTTTTATGCGACCAAGTGCGGTTTGGACTCGAAACACGAAGAGTTCCGTACAATATCATAAAACAAACATACAAATCGATAGCTGACATCAATGCAAACAGAAAACATAATAAGACCATCATCTGCCTGCCTTTTCCCAACTATGTTGGGGTCGGCTCCCAGTCTAACCACATGCAGCTGAGTACCAGTATAGAACATATTAAGACCAAACCCCGTAAAGCGTCACGTTTCCGAGATATTAACGTTCAAAGTTGATCACGTGACATCAACATTTTTTGAACTTCGTATAATCAAATTCAAACAACATTTTCGCTAGTTTGACCTTGTATTTTAAACTTAACAACTTAAACTTATGTTATAGACTTATGTAAATTATAGCTGTTATAGATATGTAAATTATGCCTATAATTATTTGTTTGTTGATTAATTACAATTAATTCTATGAACTTGTATTGACTTCATGTGATTGGCCGAGACTTTGACAGTTATCGACGACCAATCATAAGCAAGCAAAACGGCGGGAATTAAAAAAAGTATTCAGCGGACATTTTAGTGATAATGCCCGCTATGCTCGGCGTTCGTGCTTCGACATCGGTGTTAGTCACTTGTCAAAAAACGGCCCTTAATCAAACTGTATTGCTGTAACTATATCTGTATGTCTAGTAAGTAATAAAGCTAATCTTTAAAATTTGTAGGTACAGTGTTTTATATCCAAAATCCTCATTTCTGAGTGTTGAACCAGTACGTTCACACTTACTTAATGTTAAACTTTACCGTTTTAACGTTTAATCGCATGTCTAATTCGCGATAAGTCGTCGTTACCGCACAGCGCAGCGTTCAGCCGGGAGTGCGGAATACGTACAGTCGCTTGGCAGCATTATCTGACCCACCCTAAAAACAAACTAATTTGGACCCTCTGCCTGTAACATTAAGGTTTATTCAATTTATATGAGCTTATCAGACGGCGCTCGTGCAACATTTTCATATTTTGTTGTAAATTGTTTGATATCAAGTGCCAACGAGGTTATCAAGCGGAGAGCAGTAAACGGAGTGCATTGTATTCACTATTATTTTGGTTTTTATATTTTAAATAATGCTAGTGTCCGCCTCGTCAGCTCACATACGGCGGCGATTGATACGTCAGCCGATGGTGAAGTGATCTGACAACAGTGTTCTGTAAAAATCTCTCCGTGAAAAGTTAGGTGAAGTGAGCTTAGAGTGAGCTGTCAATAGTATCAATCCCTAGCATTAGTTGGAATGACAGTCTGACTCACTCCACGCTCACTTCACCTACGTTTTCACGGTGAGATGGTTACAGAATCACACTGCTGGTGGAATGACAGCTGACTTCACTTAAGTTCTCTTGCTGGCTCGGTTACTACAGCGGCCTGGTACTTCACCGGCGAGAAGCGAGGGCGAGCCGACAAGAAAGCTCGCGGTGGAACAGTAAGCCAGTCAGGAAACTAGGCGTATCTTTATGCATCCAGCTGCCCTTCATTATACACTAGCTGCGCCCCGCGGTTTCACCCGCATAAGTTTCGACCCCGTAGGAATATCGGAATAAAAAGTATCCTATGTGTTAATCCTGGTTATAAACTATCTGTGTGCCAAATTTCATCCAAATCCGTTCAGTAGTTTTATCGTGAAAGAGTAACAAACATCCATCCATCCATCCATCCATCCCATCCATCCATACAAACTTTCGCGTTTAATATATTAGTAGGATATTGTTCACTAATGATCTAATCAGTTTCCTACATGAACTCTTACCGGACATACGACTTGTAGTCTTTGCGGATGACACAAATGCTATAGTTGCAGCTAACGACATTCAAGACCTAACTGTTAAGGTTGTAGCGGTATCTACATCGCCACATGCGAACAACGCGTCATACTTACGTCACGCAAATCCTGCATCTCGCAAGCAGAGTTTACCGCGCAACTAGCATACATACAACTTCCCGACATCAATCAGCGGACAGTTGCCCGCCAGACACAACTCCCGTCCGGTTGGAGGATCCTCCCTTCTCTGTGGAGGATGAGTGAACTTTACACCCGGTTCCTCATACCTCTATAAGGTGAATGCAGCTCTAGAGGTCTTTCAATCTAATAAGCTAACAAGCTTAACGAGGACAATATGGACGTTGAACTTAACAAAGTTAAAATTGAGCTTCTCAGGGAAGTCAAGTTTTTAGGTATTTATATTGATGAATTGTTAAATTGGAAGAAATAATTAACACCATTGGATTCGTCTATATCATCTGCCTGTTATGCCTTAAGAAGTGTGAGGGATGAAGTGAGCTGCATAACCCATTTAGAATAGAATACTATGCGCTGATAGAGTCCAAACTCAGGCATATAGGCTGATAGCATACAGTTTTGGGGAAACAGCTACCTTTATAACTGCCATAGGGCATTTGTTCTCAAAAAAAGAGCGATCCGAACCATTGTCCGCATTTCTAACCGAGCACCTGTCGACCATATTTTAAAGAGCTTGGTATTCTCACAGTACCGAACCTTTACGTAGTACCTAGTACTCTTAAACACCTTAAAAAAATATGTAAAGAAAGAAAGAAAAAGTATTTATTGCGACTCGTACAGGAATATCATAAAACTAAACTAAACACAATCAAAAATAAAAAACCAAATATGACATGTGTGTGTATGTGTGGTATGTATATGACTACGAAACAGACGAGAACAGGCTGTTAAGAGAAAAAACGCGCAGAAACGACCTTGGAAACAAAATCATTCCGCGTTTTGGTTAATAGTTAAACATAGTCCACACAGGCAGTTAAGATATTTAACAGGGTACCACTTGAGTTGAAACTCCCTTCTAATGGGAGCAGGGTTGCCAATACCAATTTATCAAATTCCCCAAAATATAAGAGGAATTTGAAATCCCAAATTCGGGGAAACAATCTGCTGATTCCCCACAAATACCATTCTTTATCATTCAGATCGGGTTTTTCCAAAAAAAAAAGTGTTAGGTTGTATGTTGATTTAAAAATTATTCGCAAACGTAACAAATATGATTTTACACAATTACAATAATTAAAATCATCAATACAACCCACGTTGTTCATATAATGCCATAGATTTATATTTCATGAAATAATCATTCAACGGGATTATTATGAATTTAAAGAAAAATTACACAATTCTTTTTGAACATTTTGTGAGGCGAGTGATTTTCCTAAAACAAACAAAATATTATACTATTAGCAAACATGGTGTTGCTAGAGCAACAGACGAGGACTTGTAGCAGGCAGCGTGGACGGTCTGGATGTAGACGACTACAGGTTGGATGTTGAAGGCCGTGAGGGCAGACTGGATGTTGAAGGCCGTGAGGGCAGACTGGATGTTGAAGGTTATGACGGCAGACTGGATGTTGAAGGTTATGACGGCAGACTGGATGTTGAAAGTTGTGAGGTCAGACTAGATGTTGAAGGTTGTGAGGGCAGACTGGATGTTGAAGGCCGCGAGGGCGTACTCGATGTGGAAGGCCCCGATGAGAAACCAGAAGACGTGGAGTCGCTGACATGTTGAGGTTCTATACAATCTTCATACGAGAAAATACGTTCGACTATGTCTTGACTACTCAGCTCAACACAATTAGATATCGTAGAATGAGGTAGAAACGAAAAATTATCTAGCAAAACGGAAGTAAACTTTGTTTCATCAACCTCTCTGACAACATCGAAAACAAATATTATCAACAAGTCACTTTTATACGTAGCAGCTGATAGCAACAGTTGAGAGCCTCTAACTATATCCAGAAGATCTTTCAAGTTGGTCGTATTTATGTAACGTTTGAGTATTTTAACGAAAAATATTAAAAAGTTATGTAACTTTTGTGACAAAGCGTCGGATAAGGCCCAGTAACGTCTTCCTATAGTCCCCGTGTTCTCTACTGGGTATGACTTGTACATGTTCACGATTTGCTCAGAGTACAGACGTCCCTGCTCCATTAGCAAATTGAATATCTCTTCATCCTTCTTTTCCAGTACATTCATCAATATTAGGTCTGTTTTCATTTTATAATCAAAAATTTTGCGTATATTCATGCAACTTTCCATTGAAAACATCACATTAAATATTAAATCCAACCATTGTATTTTCATGTCATTATCATTTTCGTTTTTTAAACAATCACAAACATATCCAACTGCGAAGTATTCAGTTAGTATATTAAATATTGGGACTTCATTAGCGACGCTATATATCAAACCAGTCTTCTCTCCTCCCTTTTCTATGGATGTGATCGTCTCCTTGATTTCGTCCAAGTCCTTGACACTAAAAAATGTATGGCTATGCATTTTAAAAACGGTATACGCCGCTAATTTTTTATGCTTCGAAATAAAATTTGCAAGTTCTTTGTCGTAAGTAATAATAATATCAGGGTTATAGATGTTCACTTTGTTTTTCTCTTGAAACCGTATTGTTTTAATTTTTGTTTCCAAAAATCGTTCGTAGAACGTGTAAGTGTTGGCTTCTAGATTCCATATCGTATTGTTGTTAGCACTTTTTATATTGCTTTCGACGAAATCAGCTGCTAGGAGCAGATGTAAAGGATTCCCGTCACGGTTGTCTTTTTGAAAACTTGACATGTAATCATTATCTTTTATTTGAGAATAAAATGAATCAGCGTAATTATTGCTATACGTCGACAACGGAATGCGCTTCATTTCACTCAGCAAATAATGGGCTGCGTTGGTAAATACGCTGTGTAGTACAAATCCATGATGTTGTACATTTTCCAATTCCGACATGTAATCAATGAAGTTCTTTACATTTTCGAGTTGTGCGCTGTTAAGTTCCTCTAACCTCAAATTATATTCCCAAAACGATTCCAAATATTTTTGCATTTCCATGTAAGACAAGTTCTCAATTTCGTAAGATGAGCCGAACTCTCGCTGTAAAATGGTTTTCACTTCGCTATACGACCTGCTTGTGATCCACATCCTATGCTTGCGAGGATCACTACTGACAGTTTTCAGGCATTTAATGACTTCATTCGTGTAATGCGGACAGATTTCATCAAAACCATCAAATAGGAATATCAGTTTGCCTTCATCATAAAAATTTAGAAACAGTTTTAACTCGAACTCAGTCCAGTGACCGCCTGAACAATCATTCAGATACACAACACCGTTTTCTTCTCGCAGCGAAATTTCAACATTGTTATCGTTTCCATTTTTCTCGCGAAGTACAACTTGGCACATAAACTTTAAAGTCTCTAAAGTATCGATGGCTGTGTCCTCTTCCTTCCACTTGCTGAATTCCTTCGAGTACTCCAGTAAGTTTATCCTTACAATCCATACTTCTGGGTACTCTTCCTTTGTTTTAAGCGATAAGTGAGTGAGTAAAGTAGACTTGCCCATTCCGGGCTCTGCTGTCACAAGTACAACGTCATCTCCTTCGATAAGAGTTTTAAAATGTACATTGACATCCTCTTCTGTCTTCTTGACACGTCTGTCAACGTACATGTGTTTATTTTCATCGTAATTTCTATGAACAATTAGTTTACCAACTACAATTGTTTCTTCACAAATTATTTTATTCAAAACGTCTCCTTTCACGTATGCTTTTGATTTGTCATTGAGTATCGAATCTAATCTTACTTCTGTGCCTTGAAAAATGACTCTGGTGTTTTCTAGGATAGTATTCTGTGACTCTTCAGTCATGTCAACGAGACTACTATTCTCGCCATATACTAGATTATCTGTCTTTGGGAAATATTTCTGTAATATTTCTACTGAGTTAATATTGTTCGTAATAACTATTGTTTTCTTGTCATGAACAGCGTTTGAAATGTTTTCTAAAAGTCTTTTTTCGTTTCTGGAATTTCGTATTTTATCGCATACAAAAATTAAAACAATGTTTTCGTTTGTATTTGCTAACTCTGCACGTAACGCGTTGCGGTCGTTTGTCGGTAATTTTATGACATAGTCAAGATCTAGCACGACATGGTCTGTTTTCTTCAAATGCTGCACCACTTTAACAACAGTCAGTACGCTGTTCTCTGTAACGATGACAGTATTTAAATGATCCTGCAAGTTCAAGGATCTCACCGCGTCTTCAGTGAATGTGTAAATATATTGTTTTATTTTACACATGTATGAGACGTTTATTGAGCTCATTAATGAATCTTCAATAATGTTACTTATTGCCTTTTTAAAGAAATCACTTTCTCGTGTAAGATAAAATGATTGTTTTGGGTCCATCCACCATTTCTGAATTTTATCGTGAAATTTTAGGAATATCGCGTCTGTTTTAACTTGAAAGTAGTTTGGGTGATCACGCTGGTAATCTTCTATTTCTACTTTTAAAGCCATCTCGACGCCCTTCTCATCAGCTTGTTTACTGTAGAAAAGCAGTTTCTTTAAGAAATCTCTCGCTAAATTCTCTTCATTTTCACAACAATCGAATGAAAGTTTTGGCAACTTGTTAACTTTAAAATCAAATTTGTAATCGTGCAAATCGTGGATTTCATCAATTAATTTTGTATAAAGTCTTCTAGCAAGTCCTCCTAGTGATTCACAGTTCTCTGTAATCTTCATCAGTTTGGTATTATCATCAAGCACAAATATGTTTCCGATGACACCAGTAATACTACCATTGAGATGCTGGAATTCATCTCCGAATGATTCATCTATATCGATCTTATCACTGGGTTTGCACTTGTCTAATAAATCAATGATTCTTGAAGTCAAATTATTGAATGTTGTCTCTATTTCTTCATCGCTGCCACTTATTGTTAAATCTTTGTTACCGAATGCAGCCGGGACATTCAAATGCCGAGATAGTAATATTTCTTTTGCAGCCAGTTCAACTGCTTCATTAAGAGTCGATCGAGGAACGTACGTATCCAATTGTGGTTTGAATTCCACTGTGTATTGTTTATCATAATCTAACTGACCATTGTTATATGTAACAACGGTCCCTATCAGTTTGCTCAGCTTTGTAACATCAGTGGGCTCGGCTAAGAAATCAGTCAGGAAATTCTTTATATCAGTGGGTTCTATTTTTCTTTTTTTAAGTATCTCTTTGAACAGTGTATCTTTGAACAGAGTGAGGTATTCTTCATTGGTGTCAAAGAAGTCGTTACGAAAGGTAGCGATTCGATATCCATTAGGTCGAACTTCTGAAATTTCGAAAACTTTCTGCGCTAGAATAATATGATAGAGTACAACGAGCTCGTTAGAGAGCATCATTTGAAAATTCTCTTCATCGTATATTAAATATGCTATCCATTCAGCCAGTGTTGTTATTTGCTTTTTCATCGCTATTTTGCATAGAAACTCTACATGATCTTCTTGTTTGTGCGGCTGCATGGGCGTGGCGCGGGTTCCGCCCGATTGCATGGGCGTGCCGCGGGTCCAACCGGGCTGCGCGGCCGTGGCATGGGTCCCGCCCGGCTGTTGGCGGGTCTCACCGGTCTCTTTGCCACATGTATGTATTAGACTATTCAGTTTGGAGGAAAAGGCACTGGTAACTGAATCATTACATAATTCATCTTTCGCAGTTGTGTATATAACGAATAATAATTCCGTTTCATCAAATGTTCCATTAAACAATAAGTCGTCATTACTAGATTCGAAAGCCTTCCTTATTTTCAAGTAGCTATCAAAGTATATTGCTAAATCGTTTTTAAGAGTTTGTTTCTCGTTTTCCCTGTGTTTAGCCTGTATGAATACGGCGACGGGTTTATCAAACCCTTTCAATTTGGCTTTGAAACAAATGTCGCCGAAAGCCCCAATGTTGCCGATGTTTGAAGCTAATTGAAACTCTTCAATATCATTGTCATGAATCGCTCTAAAATATAATAAGCTCATTAGTTTCGTCCCATACAGCTGGCCGCGAATCCCTGACGTGCCTGCTCGCTTGCTGTACATGGTGCAGCTCCTCGTTAGTCCCGGAGTACTTCTCTTGGCACACACAGCACCGGCAGCACCAAACTTATTTACATTACCAGGTGATGATCTGTACCGGCAACCAAAGAAAACATTTTATGAATGTACGGTGTGTTATGCGGACGGTCTCCAGCGCGACTGTTGAGCGGGACCTGGGTTGGATCGTTGAGGTCGGGCAAAGTGTTATTGGGTTTTTCCATTGGGAATTTCTCAGTAACAGCCCCGAATTTGGAAGTTGGCGGTGTGATACCCCCGTGCCTCGGTGCGCACGTTAAGCCGTTGGTCCTGCACCAGGGGGATTTATTCATTTGAAAGCATTATTATGTAATGTTGAATGAAGTAATCGCCTGCCTCTCACAGAGAGGAGGCCTGTGTCGGTGTCCCAGCAGTGGGGACATTATAGGCGGATATAGGTATATGCTTATGCTAATCACCTTCATTATAAATTTGTGTTTAGAGACGATATGAAACATAATTCTGTTGGTCAAAACATTCCGTTTATTTTGTTATTTTCCTCGTTCTTGTCAGAGATATTTTAGGTAGGTGACTAAGTTTACCATACACACATTGTTGTATATTATAAACAATAGAGTTCGGGGTAAAATAAAGATTCATAAAATTAATACGCTTTCGGTGCTCAGCTCCCAGTTGACGGATGTCACACGACCCTGTCAAAAAGGAGCGCGCGTCGTATGTTTCTTAAGGAAGCTTCTGGAATATTCTAGAAGCTTCGACTCGCTCTCATTGGCCGGGCGGGAACGAGAGGCGTTTCCGCCAGAAGCGCGTGGATTGTGGCGGGAGCGGTTACAAAGAGGTTCACGTTATATCCCCCCCCCCAGTCACCTACCTAAAATATTGCTGACAAGATCGAGGAAAATATCAAACGCAACTTGTTTGTAATGGTATGACAACACTCGTGTGCTTTCAATTTTATTATAGGTATAGCTATGCCCCGCGGACTCACCAAGCAATTTTTTAGTTATTTGACAATGGCGACGATTCCCTTGTTCACAAACTAAACTAAATTTAAGTTCAGTGCATCTTTTTCTTTCTATTTCATTAAGAAAAGGACAGAAGATAAATATTAGTTTAGTAATTCGTCTGCGACAATGGGAAAGGTGCCCAAAAGGCTGGCATCATTGCCAAATAGAATGGCACTGCTGGCTCTTTGGCCAAAAAAAAGCGATATTTCGTAAAATTATTTAACTATGACTGCGCCTTTATTTCGTAGCAGTAAGGGCTGTTTTCGCAGTGCAAGTGTTAAAAACTACTGACGAACCCACCCACTGCATGTCTGACGACACGACACGCAGACACACGACCTTATATTATTATGTCCTTGTCCTTGTCCTTGATTTATTTTTTGACTCTCGATGGACAATCGGTAAACATGTGTACGGACGCAGCAGGTCAAGCTACCCGAAACTGTCAAATTTTCCCAATCAACCTTGAACCTTAATGCTTTAGCGATAAAGTTGAAAATCTATTAAAGAAATTTGACAGATTGTAGTAGCTTGATGTGCTGGCGTCTGTACATTTATTTAAATATGAAGAAATAATTGTTTAGTTTCTAATTTTATTTTATGGTTGTGGTTGTTTTGTTTGCAAAGGACATTGACCATCCATGTATGGGAGTTGGGCCAAGTGTTGCCCAGAATGAACACATAGTGCATTATGTACCTTAGGCTAACACTACTCTGTAAACGAGAGCTCATCAAAATCTATTCGAGGAGATATGAGAAAAAAATATTTTTTGTTAAGATTTTTTATTGGTGAAGAATGAAATCCAATGGTACGTACCGCAGTAATTATTTTAAACAATTAATCACTTTATTATTACAATCATGTATTTCATGATTTCTGACATTCAGAATTGATTTACATTAATAATACTCACAGTTATCTACTTGACATTAAACAATGAATTATTAGCATTGATATTATTACATTATTCGTTTACATCGTATGATCTATAATTATTCACTTAATCGTCATCATCGTCATCGATGATAATTGTATAGAGCAGGACGCCTAATAACGTCTTGGTGCCTAGCCCAGCCTAAAAACCAAACTAGGCATATAATGTGGGCACAACTGCCAATTGTTCTGCGACCTGTGAAACATGAGCAGCAATAGTTTCTTATGCACTCTATTCCAGGATTGTCCTGATGTATCAATATGTAGCAGTGGTACATTCCAGGATTGTCCTGATGTATCAATATGTAGCAGTGGTACATTCCAGGATTGTCCTGATGTATCAATATGTAGCAGTGGTACATTTTCGACGATACATGTCTGCTCTTTATGTGTGCTCTTATGAGTTGGACATTACTGGAAGGCATAGTAAATGCTGACAGATCGTTAAGATCTCCGTTATATTGTTGGATAAGAAATGATCCACTGCTGCGTACTGTTCACTGTAGTAACTGGGTGCAAGTTTTATTTGGTAGGTGCCTACAGCGAAAAGGATCAATTCTTCAGCGGTCAATATTGGAAATGCGCTAACATTATTCTGCTCAACAGTAATATTTTCGAAATGGGCTCTATTTCGGTTTAATCTTTTTTCGTCCACGTAATCTGCCAAGTTATTGGCAACATTCAGTCGCTCTCTAGCTATGTTTATAAAATCGCTTGCATGGGGACTGTCTATTATGTCGACGTGAAAGGCATTCGTTAAAGCCGCAGCGATTTTAAGGTCTGTGAAAAAATGGCTCATGGCTACATTATAATATTCATGACGAAAAATCTTAAAATCACGTTTCAGCCTCCCATTTACTACCTCAACATGCCACCGGCAAATGGTGCACATTCTTGATTTATTTGCCTGGGTTGTACTCAATTGAGTAGCTCTTCTTGCCTGAGATTCTGGCATTATGCCAACATATCCATGGGATTCCAACATGGGTATAGAGTCACGAAACCCTCTGTCTAAAATAAATATATCGCCGAACTGTAACAGCCAATGAATAACTCTACCTGGACCATCTAAAAGATTATTTAAAATAGTAGCGTCATTTTGAGTCGCTTGATAAGGTCCAGAAATATCGATAATGTGATATTTCTGGACCTTATCAAGCGACTCAAACATATACATAATCTAAATGTACGCATGCGAGACAGCATTTTTTTCACAACTCTGATTGTGTTGCAACTCTCAGCCGGTAAGCATTCATTAGAACTGGTTTTCGAGCCGAGCGAGATTACTTTTGATGGAATCTGATTGTCATGGAGTTACATATTATTTTTATGCGAAAACATTTTATTAAAATAATAGTTAACTAAAATCGTCCCGAAAATCTTAAAAACAAAACTAAAAAAAAAAAACCCTGGGACCGATTTTTTTTTTATATTTTTTAAAATTATATGTTAATGCAAGTAGGTAATCATTTGGAAGTACTCCCATGTCTGGGCAGCATATGGCCCAGGACCGGTCAATGTCCTTTTATGTTACCTACATACTTCGTTTTTTTTTTGTATTTACTAGGTAATTATTATTATATATATTTTTGTTTAAGATGTTTTAATGTAAATTTGTAGAATTAGCATAGATGTAAGCGATTTGGTGCAAACTGTTAGCTTATATCTGATGAATGAATAAATGAATAAATGAATAAATGTCAATATTATCATTTTAAAACGGTTTTAGCGGCCATCTATATAATATGGACATATCCTATCCTATCCTACTAATATGATAAACGCGAAAGTTTGTGAGGATGATTGATTTTTGTGAGGATGGATGATTGTTTGTTAAACTTTCACAAAAACTGCTGAACGGACTTCGATGAAACTTTACAGTAACACAGCTTCTATATCAGAATAACACATAGAATACTTATTAGTCCGATATTCGCACGGAATCAATACTTATGCGGGTGAAACCGCGGGGCGCTGCTAGTTATAAAATAAAGTCGTTTTTCGTGTGTAACTGCCAGCGTGTGTATGACTCCAGCTTCCTCATATGTGATAGAATAATTCTACCTATGCCAATATTTAAGGCATAATAGCTGCAATCAAAGTTCCCAGTCTTAATTTAGCTGCCACAAAAACTTCGTTAATATGAGTCGTTTAGTGTGTGTTAGCTGGAGTGACGTCACCCCAGCTTCCTCATTCGATACAGATAAACCAGTGAGGTTAGGGTTTTGGACTAAGTATAGTCAGAAAAATAAGGCATAATAGATATTATGCAGATGCACAAGGAAGGAATAAACTGAACGATAATACTTAAAAAGTGTTGAAACTACGATCAAAAACGTGTGTGGAGTGACGTCAGCCCATTATGTATTATAGCTAAAAAAATAAGGCGTAATAGCTGCCATAAGCAGTAAAATTTTCAAATCTCTAGGCCTTGTAATTTCCACGTAATAAACAAAAAACATATCCCACCCACCATGTCGGCGGAGTTTCACTAGCTAATTTAATTTGACCGTGTCTAGAATAATTGACGCAAGACCCTATACACCCCAATTAGAGTATTGAGTTTAAAAGCATAATACAATATACGGACGCCAGCAGGTCAAGCTACCCGAAACTGTCAAATTTTCCCAATCAACCTTAAACCTTAATGGTTTAGCAATAAAGTTGAAAATCTATTAAAGACATTTGACAGATTGTAGTAGCTTGATATACTGGCGTCTGTACATTAGTTTTATTTTCTTTTTTTATTGCCTTGTCTTTTTTCTTATTATTTTTGTTTCATATTGCCTTGTCTTTTGTATTATTGCCTTGTAATAGGATTTAAATTTCTTTGACTTTCGTTTTTTCTCGGGTGGACCTTGTATAATAACGTAATGTCTAATAGTGTACGCACACAAATTTACTTTTTCTTTTTTCTTTTATAAATTAATTAATGTAGATATGAGTAGGTATGAGTTATGAATGTATGAGTTATGTATCTGTGTTACTTTAAATTGTAATCTGTGGAGAATTTATGGGTAGCATAATTGGTTTAAATTTTATATTTATGATTTTATGACTGTTTCTTATTGTGCTACTGTTGGTTTTTCCTTAAATAAATAAATAGAAGATTTCACTACTTTCTTGTTTACCAAGGACGGGCAGCTCACGGTCTAACCCTGCATGTACCAGCCTCGAACTCGTCTGCCCAATGACGTGTTCATTGGGCACACAGACCACTTTTCCTAGAGATTTCGATTCGTCCACTTTCACGACACCCCTTGGCAAGACTGGATGCCAGACTTTCGGGCTTCTGACTACCTGTAACGACTGTCAAAGATCTACGAATGACACCGAAACCAACGGCTTAACATGCTGTCCAAGTCACGGAGGGCTCTCGGTATGTAAAGATAATCACCTATCCACGGACCGACCTCGGCAAGTGTTACTTAACCTTAAATTGACTCATGAAACTGACATTATTTAGCCACAAACCAATAAAAACCGTAGGTATGTGTTATTTAAAATAAAATAAAATTCTTTCGGCCTGATAACTTGGGTCTGATAACATTTTGGCTATTTAAGTATGTAAAATGATAAAAAGATTACTCACGGATGTAACTATGAAGTCACGTCGACTATAAAAATATATCTTCGATGTCATAAACTCCTAGTACTTGACACGAATTTTCGTATTTCATTTATTAAACATTTACTTAAAATAACAGACACGTCTTCACAGCTTGGGTGCATTGTCTGTGTAGCTAAATACATAATACTTTCATCATCATAACATTTTAAAATATAATAAAGTTGACATGTGACATCATACGGTATAGAATGCAGTATTTTCATGCCAACCTGTCGCGAGTAGCGCCATCTGGAAATTTTGTTCCTAACTAACCATACTATACTTATTTAAACAATGGCGCCGATTCCCTTGTTCACAAACTGAACTAAATATAAGTTCAGTGCTTTGATTATTTAAGGTTCAGTGCATCTTTTTCTTTCTATTTCATTAAGAAAAGGACAGAAGATAAATATTGGTTTAGTTCTGTCAAATTAAGATACTCCCTATGTCGTACGTATAAACAATAGGTACGTCATTGGTGTTTCAAAACATGGCTACTAAAAATACGTCAATTTACGTCACCCGCTGACTAATTTGACAGGACTAAACTAATATTTATCTTCTGTCCTTTTCTTAATGAAATAGAAAGAAAAAGATGCACTGACGTAAATTTAGTGTAGTTTGTGAACAAGGGAATCGGCGCCTATATCCTTCATTTTCATTTGGTTGCTTTTGCAAATATTTCCCAGTTATAGATTGACGAACATGAGGATGGTCTCTTCAAGCTTTTACGGAGGCGCAGAGCTTCAACTCAACGTATTAGTAGCAAAGAAAATAGTATAAAGACTACGAAAACAACTCAGCGCACACGCAAGTTGCACAACGTATCGGCCATATTGTTTCAGAGAACATTACCAACGGTTTCGACAATTTCGAATTTCGACATTTGTGATTTTTTTATAGTAGTCGAATAAACCAAAAAAATATATTTGCAAGTAATTTAAGCCTTTAAAATTAAACTAAAATAAAGAAAATATATTAGAAATTAAAATAGTCTTTTTCAACAATTATAAAGTCTTAAGTCGTTCTGTAGAGACATCTAGTACGTCTTATGTGAGTTATTTGCCTTAAGTTTAAGGAACAAGATTAATAGACGGCGCACCTAAAATAATAGCTGTGAACGTGAACGTAAGTTTACTGGGCTCGGATTACAGCCGACTCCTTCTCGACGATAGAAGTTCTGTGTCCCAGCAGTGGGAACAATATAGGTTGATTATACCTATGTTGATTAAAGCCCTCGTGTACTAAATATTAGATTTCATAGATATCTGGCACGACAGGCGAGTGTGAGACCTAATGTAAGGACATAAATAAAGGATTTTCTTGAACACGAAGTTACAGTAGAATACTGACTCCTAAGTCACAGGATCCCCCCTAGTTTAGGAGGCAGGGTTTTCACTATTTATGCAACCTTTGTTTCCCAAAATTATGTCCCTGTTTGAATTGTATGAGCTTTGTATATTAAGGTTTTTGTGTTATCAACTTATTTTTTTTTTTAATGTTTCTTGGAGACATTTAACATTGACTGTGTGTGTGTGTGTACTAGTGAAGTAAAATAGCGAGTGTTTAGTTTTAGCTTGTACGATTCTCGGTTAGTAAGCTTGTCGAGAAATTGTGAATGCAGTTTTTTTTTTTAATAAAGGAATGTTTACTTTAAATAAAATAATCTATCTTAAGGATTTATAGTGTTTCCCTTCAGGGCCCATTGATTTTTTCCACCCTGAATATTATAAGTAGATACCACAAGTTGCTCAGTTGCGCCATAGGCATAAGGTAAAAAAAACACAACAACTTCTATTCGACGAATGAAATTGACGTTTGACAGTATTTATATGAAATAACTGTCAAAATTTCAAAATTATTCCTCGAATAACGTTATCTGGCGATGGAGGAATCAACCCTTAGATGAGAAAATTGTTTAATTGGTAATAATAATTCTGTATACATGTAGATATTTTAGTGTTAGCTTGTATATTGTACAGACGCCAGCAGGTCAAGCTACCCGAAACTGTCAAATTTTCCCAATCAACCTTGAACCTTAATGCTTTAGAGATAAAGTTGAATGCTGACGTCTGTACAAAATCTAACAAATAAATAAAATTGAAGTGTCACTGAAAATAAAATAAAACACCAAAATTATAAAACTTAATTTATTTCATTTTTACAAAATCAACAACCTTTACAGTTATAACATTTTAATGCTATTTAACATTTACCATAACCAAACTTACAGCTATTTGAAGTACCGACTTCGAACCACTCAGCATGGCCGACCTGTTCTACACACGACGCCGCAAATTGCTTCTGCATTCAACAATACCAATTGCGTCGCTCTTATACCATCACAGAACATCAGCATCCTAATTGCGTAACACACTAGCATCTACAACATGTTCGAAAAATTTGTCTGCACGACAACCCAACAACAAACCACACCCGACAAACCCAATTACCCCGCAGGTTTCTAAAGGCTTGACAACACAAAAACTTAGCTGATCACCGCTGACCACAGCAGTTTATTGGGCAAAGAATGAGGACCATCACTCTAAAGAAGAGCAGTGGTGGCCCAGGTGGTAACCACCGCGACTTACGACTTGTAGCCCCTCGAGGGTATAAGCCTGAGATAATAATGACATTTAGGCTCATTGCAAATGACATAAATTGTAGTAAGTATGAGATTATAATGTGAAAATGATAATTTATTTATTTTATTTAGTTTATAAGAATGACATAATTTATAATTTTTAAATCAATCTATAAAATTAATAATTTTTAAATTAATCTATATTAACAAATTTTATGAATAATGATAGCATGTGACATTAATTAAAACCTATCGCCTATACATTGCTGTGCCCTAGCAGGGTTCATTGTTTGGAACTACCATAATGACCCCTTAGGGCCGAAGCCTGCCGGGTCAGCGGGATTGTCCGAAAGGGTTACCGCTACCCCGGAACATGGGTGGGTTTTAGTCAGTAAGAGTCTGACACTCCCTTCCGCTCCACCCAGAGCGGGAGGGGTCATTTGATGATTTCACATCCGGAAAAAAAAAGGCTTGATTGGCATTTTAGATTTCCCCGTCTGTTAATAACAACATGTACCCGGGTAGTGACAATAATGTGACACGATTTAGAAAGAGCCTATCACACAGGTGTGTGACAGAGACGACGCTCTACTAAGACTTAACTTTTCCTAAAACTTATACCCCCCTCTCTCTCACTCTCTCTCGTGTCATATTTACAGGCGTACTCTAATGAGTCGTTCAAAATAATCTGTTAAGTTTTGAATAAACTCGTATCAAGAAGCATAATATGGGGCCTCATTCGCGGGCAGCTAGTGGCGACACCCAGCTCCCTGTATTCATTAACATTAAAAGAGGTAAAAATCATTAACATTCAGCTTCTCAACTGCCCCGGATCCTGCGGGGTAACACTCACAGTCCCAATGATATACATTTTGACAGTTCAATACTATTCTTACCAAGCCAACCAGTCGACCAGTCAACCAGTCCTACCATAGGGTATCCTGTTACCCAGTAACTGGGTTGTGGAGGTTAGATAGGCAGTCGCTCCATGTAAAATAGTGGTATTCAGCTGCATCCGGTCAGGCTGGAACCCGACCCCAACACAGTTGGGAAAAGGCTAGACAGATGATGATGAATAATATTCGATGCGTTATTTACAAACATATTTAGGAGCTTCAAAATCGTTCGGATTGTGACAGACAGTGTGCTGCGCAGGGCGTGGGGTGTCGCTGGCGGACTGACTGCTGCGGTCACACGGCGGTCAACTATACGATACTCTACACTTCTACAGTATAATGTTGGTATCACACAGCACGTTTGAACAAGCAGTGTGTCCGGTGGGTTTCCCATCGGATAAAATAACAAACTTTCCTCCCCTATTAGTCCCATTTACGGGGTGGATTTTCAAAAATCCTTTCTTAGTGCTCACTTTCTGCATATAAGGAACTCTTGTGTGACATTTCTAGGTTCTAGAGAGCTAGCGGTTAAGGCTGTGCATTGTCTGTCAGTCAATTTGGATTGTCATGAAGAAAGTTTTGAACATGAATGTGGATGGCTATAAGAGTAGAGGAAGAACAAAGCAACGATGGATGGACTGTGTGAAAGATGACATGGCTAGAAAGGGGGGGTGACTACTGAGATGACGACTGACAGAGGTGTATGGAAGGAAAATATATGTTGTGCCGACCTTAATTAATAGTGGGATGTTGACGAGTGATCCCATTATTGGAACGAAGTTCTGTTTATACTCTGGCGTTCAAAAGGTAGGAGTTCACTGGGAGAAATCGTCACGTAACGAAAAAACGTTATGCTCCTTCCATGCAAGTTTTTATTACATATAATACATTAGAGAGAGAGAGCATTTTCATGGTTTTCGAGGGTGCTGAAGCCGATAGTGGGGTCAAAATGAAAATCCATGACGGTGGCTGCAAATATTTTCAAATTTTCGCAGTCACCCGACGCGTGGGGCCCCCTACCTTTTTTTATATTGTAGAATATGGTACAACTCACCTCCGTGTGATCGCAGACAGTTCCTATTCACGAGGACGTCTCACGCGTTGTGCGTTCTCTTAGCATTTCTCATAGATTGCATGTTTTCATAAAATAAATTATTATTATGCACACATATTGCTTTCCTGTGCCCGAAACCTATTTGTTTAATACCATAAGTGAAACAATGTAGTAACGTCCACTGCTGGGCAACACGACACGATCACAATTGTTTGAGGCACTCTTGCTACACAAATCACTAATTAAAGGGGATTTATATGGAGCCTGGCATACCTACTGTCGCGCAAGTTCGTTTTTTTTTCAATATGGCGGTCACGCAATTAGCCTATATGAATCGATAGCTAACATCAATGCAAACAGAAAACATTTTACATACAGGTGCGTGGCCGCCATTTTGAAAAAAGAAAACAAAATGGTGCGACAGTAGGTATGCCTGCATGACATTGACTGCCTAAACACCTGCCTATACACTGGGACTCGTACTCGTATGTTTAGTGACTTGTGGTGCAAGCGGGCCCAAGTCAGCCGTAGCCGTTTTAGACAAGAAACAGTTTTAAATACTATTCTGACTGACATCCGACATCGCCACGGCCGGCGCGAGCGAGCCGAGCCCGTACCCCTTGTCGAACCTAAAGTTATAGTCCTGCGTGCCGTGTATCGTGCGCACGTGTATGCGCAGGTAGCTGGGCCGCGTGAAGAACTTGTAGCAGATGTGACACTGGTACTTCTTCAGCCCCGTGTGAGTCTCCAGGTGTCTTTTTAGTTTACCTTTCGTGATGAATCCTTTCCCGCACTGTTGGCAGATGAAGGGCTTCTCCTTCGAGTGCGTGAAGCTGTGGAGTTTGAGGTAGTAGTGCAGCTTGAAGCCTTTGTTACAGATCTGACAGATGTACTTCTTGTCCTCCGGCTTGTCGAGGTCGGCGATGGCGATGCGCTCGCCGTGGCTCTTGAGGTGCTCCTCCAGGTAGAAGAAGTGCGAGAACACGGCGCCGCAGATGTTGCACACGCGCGAGCGCTCGTCGGGCGGCAGCGCGTGCGCGGGCGCCGAGCCGGCGGGCGCCGAGCCGGCGGGCGCCGAGCCGGCGGGCGCGGCCGGCGCGTGCGCGGCGGGCGCGGCCGGCGCAGGCGCGGCGCCCGCGCGCGGGATCTTGCGCGCGTTCTGGAGGACCATCGCCAGGATCTCGCTGCGATTCTCTTCTAGAATCCTGAGAGAAAGTATAGTTTTATTAACTTTACGCATCATATATATTCATACACGGAAATAGAGATACACCTATGTAAAGAAGTTTTTATCCAAGTGTTTTTTTTTATTTTACGTAATTATTATAATTTTAAAACTGCTGCAGATATTTAGCATAAAACCTTTATTCCCTATTCTATGAATGACCCGTCTTCCGTCGCGACCGGGCGTCTCGGTGCCGAGCAGCGTGTTGGTAAGGTTGTGTTAGCATGCACTGCATGTCTCGTCGCGACCGCGCGAGCATGGTAGGTAGTCATTTCGCGCGCTGACGGTTACTATACTCCTCAGTTTGTGTGCTGTCGGACGCAACACCTCCCATTACAAGGGAACCTAAAAATATCACTGGTAAACTTTAATGGACGTACGAAAATACACCTCTGCCTATCTCTACGGGGAATGCAGGCGTGATGAATTGATCATGTTATAAATAAACCAATGTAGTAGAGACAGTCTCGCCGCGTGTTGAGCCAGACTTTCACCTAAATTGGCACTTTGAGTCTGACTATTTGCACGGATATGGTACAGACTTCCCTACCAAACATTAGGAAGCTTCCTGTGAAACCTGTGGCTAAATTAATTCAAAATTGAGATAAAGTTTGACTTTGCCCAATTTCTTTGGTTCTCTCCGACTAATATGCTCAAACACGTAGCGGCACTTTGGTTGTAGCGTTCTACCGTGTTGGCTTGAGGAATATTTGTTAGAGAATCTATATGAAAGGATCGAAGAAGTTTTAAAACTGAGTACTCCGAAAAACGGTGGCGTTGTCACAGAGAATGCCCGTGGCACTCCGGAATTTTTTTTTCAGACTCCAAGCCTTTAATTGCAGAATTCGCGTTCACTTTTTTAAGAGAAATAAGCCAGACATACTTGGAAAATACGTCTAACATAGACTGAATATACTTATAACCATAGTAAGCAATAGGCATTGGACCGATGTCGTCGATAGAAATGACCTGCAGGGCAACGAAACGTCCTTTGGGTAACACATCTGTCTTGTTAGATCACAACAAAGAAAAAAACACAATACCCAAGTCTGCACGTAGCACTAAAGTCGAAGAGTTTGTTTGTTTGAACGCCGTCCGTAGACAGAAAAAGATCTGGCCGTCCACGTAGTGTTCGTACGAATAAGGTGGTCAAAGCAGTAAGGGAAAGAATTCGAAGAAATCATGTCCGAAAGCAAAATATTTTATCTCTCTAAAGGGTTTACCTAATGGACAGGGTATAAGAACTGATCTAAAGGAGGGGGCGCCCACGAGCAACTTTTGTCTCCGCAACTAACTTGTCTCTCACATCAAGTTTACGGATTTGTATGAAAGTGCGCGCATGTAGCGACGCGACAGCTAGGAGACTTTTTTGTCCGCGGCTTTCGACGCAACAGCCGCCATCTTGGATTTTCATTTTGACCTTACTATCGGCTTCAGCGCCCTCGAAAACCATGAAAACGATGACGGGACACTCGTGCGACTTGTATATGTTATGTATAGTACTCACAGGCCCTCCTTCTGGTGCGTGCTGAGGTGCATGTGCACGTGGTAGCGCGTGTGGAACATGTGCGCGCACACGGGACACTCGTAGCGCAGCACGAAGGCGTCGCGGCGGTGCGTGAGCAGGTGCTTGTGCAGCTTGCAGGCGGCCGGGAAGCGCTTGGAGCACACGTCGCACACGAACTCCTTGTCGGGCGCGTGGCGCTTGCGGTGGTACACCTGCGCACGCGTGCGGAACAAGGTCAACTTCTAATTCCAATGCAAACAACACGTTCATATTTAGCTATGAAAATAGGCAAAACATTGGTTTTTTTTCACAAAAGGATCAAAATTTTAGTTAGAGCTAACAACTTCATCTGTCATGACTTTCCTAGTAAAGGATTGTTCAGTAGGGAGAAGGTATCTTTGACAGCCGATGGCGGCCATATTATATTGTCTATTGGCGCGAATTTTTGACAGATGACGCATTAAATGTTCGGCGTTTGTCAAGATGAGTCGCTACACAGTTAAACAGCGCGATGAAATGATAAAAGTGTAGAACCAGAACGACAGCTCAATTCGTCAAACGTTTTGTTCGTTACAAGAAACTTACACCGATTAGATATGGCCTCAAGGATCATATGGTTCAACGCCTCTTGATATTTTTTTGCGGGGTTATGTGAAATCACTGGCCTAGAGCGTCTGTGAGCCAAGAACTGTGGAAGACTTGTTCTTGTGTAAATAAATAATAAAATTATTAAATACAACTTAAAAGTGAAAAATAAAAACGATTTTACAAAAAATAAAATCAACCGACTTCCAAAAAAGACACTACAAAGTGAAAATAACTTTAATTTCGGAAGTCGGTGTCAAACAACGAAAATGCGAATCCAAAGACACATTTTTTTAAATTACTTTTTTATTAAGCAGATAAAGTCGTAAGGTGCACTCACCATAGTCTCCCTCTTCTTGTAGGTCTTCCCGCATACGGTGCACAGGTAGGGCTTAGCCCCCTGGTGCTCCGCCTCATGCGCGCGCAGCTCCGCGTCGCTGGGCACCTCCTGCAGGCAGTAGTGGCAGCGCAGCACTAGAGCTTCGCCCGCGTGCGACTGTCTGTGCACCTCCAGCATGTTCAGGTGCAGGAACCTATAGGTTGATATGAAGTGGTTACTGAGAGCCTCAGTGCTGATTTTTCCAACTATACTACTAATAAAGCTGAAGAGTTTGTCTGTTTGAACGCGCTAATCTCTGGAACTACCGGTCGGGTTTGAAAAATATGTTTGCATTGATAGCCTAGTTTTTGAAGAAGACTATTTAACATAGCGCTATGACTCTTAGGAGCCGAGCAAAAGGAAAAAAAAACATTTTTACAAAAAAAAAAAAAAAAACAACCAACTTCCAAAAAAACACTAGAAAGAGAAAAGTTATAGCTATTGTTTCCTTTTTTGTTTTTTAGCTGTAAGTCTTCTATGCTGTAATAAATAAATAAATAAAAGTAAGAAAATATTTTATTTTGCACAAACAAAATGCACAATTACAAATAAAAATAATAATAACGTGTATACAAGGGGTATCGTATTACCCAGTAATTGGGTTTACCCAGTACTTGGGTTGTGGAGGTCAGATAGTCAGTCGCTCCATGTAAAATACCTGACCTCTACCTCTTCATGGTATTCAGCTGCATCCGGTTAGACTGGAAGCTGACCCCAACATAGTTGGGAAAAAGGATGATGAATAACGTGTAACACCAACGTGTTTATTTCGGAAGTCAGAAGTTTGGTTTTGTATTTACATTTTTTGCCACCGACTTCTTTCACCGAGTTTCTTGCCTGTTCTTCTCCATAGGAACCTACTACACTTTGGAATGTTTCTGACTGACCAATTCCTTGACGATTCAAAAGTGCCTGATGGTTGTAACAGGTTTTATTGAAATAAATGCTTCTAGTTCGAGCGCTACTCACTTCTGGTTGCAGTACTCGCAGGCGTGCGGCCTCTTCTGGTGCTTGCGGCGCGGCTTCTCCTCGCCACTCTTCAGCTTTGACGACTTCGATTTCATTTTAGATTTTTTCTTCGCTGGTCTGTAAATGTTCAATATCTACTTTATAAAACTCTTGAATTCACTGACAGACAACGTAGAGCTTAAACCGCTGGCTCTAGAAGCATTAAGTTTTGCAAGATCTCCTTATACGGGGTCAAATTAAATTAGCTAGCGAAACTCCGCAGATGTCATGGGTATCAAAATCAAAAGTCATTTACTCAAATAAGGCTGTCAAAATTACAAATACAGTCCGCAAAAACGCCCGCCCTTCACCACTTCCTACTCTTCCTAGTGCAAACATGGATAATATAGTTACATTCAGGTGCCTCCTAGAGTGAGTGCGAACGGGCGTTACTCTGACTCGCGACTTACTTTTTAGCGCCATCTCCTTGCTGTTGGTCCTCGTCCGTGGCGTGGTCGTCCACTTCCGGTTTGGTGTCTTTTCTTTCCGCCTTGAGAACGTTTTTGTCTACAAAACAATCGTGAAATAATAGACAATGTTTTAAAAGACATCATTCATTTCGTACACAAACATTATGAGAGCCACAAAATAAAAATGCTGTTTTCTTATGGGAAACAACATCTTGAACATTTTTAATATTACGAGTACAACAAAATTCTACAACTAACCCCCTGGCGGCCGGCTGCTATTTCAGTTTGAAAGTATCAAAAGTGTGCATGCGGTAGACTTTTACGCTAGTATTGTCGACTATCCTAGATTTAAGTGGTAGTTTTAACAGTAAATGGTAGTTTAATATTTTTTAATCGATAGTATGGTATTCGCGTGGTAGTTATAAAATTTTCTTGGTAGTTTTCAAAATTTCATGGTGGTTTTTGAATTTCCATGGTAGTTTCAGATCGTGCAGTGTGTTTTCCCCACTGACCTTGCGCGTGCGTGAGCACGTGGCGGTGCATCTTGCTGCTGGTGATGAACCCGCGGCCGCACGTGTAGCACTTGAAGGGCCGCTCGCCCGTGTGCGTGCGCATGTGCACGCGCATGTAGGACGCCGTGCTGACGCGCTTGTGGCACACGCCGCACGCGCGCCCGCCCGGCGACGGCGCGCGCGCCGGCCCGTGCGGGGCCGCCCACGTGTTGCTGGGGAAGTAGTCCTCGTCCGACTGGCTGCGGAGGGAACGTCCGTGCAGCCCAATGAAACAACGGAACCCTTACAGGATCACTCGTGTGCCTGTCTGTCCGTCTGTGGCATCGAATATACTGACCGAATAAGTTGAAAGGGGACTGCCATGGGACCGTACCGACTTGCGAGGGAGCGGATCACAATCAAATGTAGTTCATAAATTTACTCCTATTTTTTAAAATTACATTTCCGTTTTTGTTATGAAAAAGATTCCCGGGCCTCGGACATGAAAAATATTTTTTTAAGTATTTTATTTACTTTTGTACTTTTGCAATAAAAAAAATTAAAACCATTCAATATTATTTTAAAATAAATAGTTTCAAAGTTATTATATCTCCGAAATTACTAAGCCTAAAATGCCTGAATGACATTGAGGGAGCGTAAGTTGTAAATTGTATTGACAAAACAAGATGGCGGCGTTAGTTCCGATTTCGGCCACACGCCCTTAGAACCTTGTAGCGTTGTACTCACCTATCTTCATCCTTGACGTCGGCCCCGTCCCCCGCCCCGCCCGGCCCGTCCCCCGCCCCGCCCGGCCCGTCCCCCGCCCCGCCCGGCCCGTCCAAGTCCCCCGCCCCGCCCGGCCCGTCGTCCGCGTCGTCCGGCGCGTCTGTCGGCGGCTCGTCATCCAACAGCTCGCGCTTGACCGTGACGTCATAGTCCACCTTCACCTCCTCTATTAGTATGTCTAGTTTCGGCACCAGGTCCTTTTGGTCCTCGTCTTGGGCCTGTAAGTAATAAAAATAAACAATAATGTCAAAAACATCTCATAGCGCGTTTAGATAAAGTCGGTGATCTAATAACAATTAAAGTTATTTACAACAACAATTTAACTCGAAGTGCCGCGGGGGCGAATTGCCACACAGTCGAGTTGCCGCGGGGGCGGGTTGCCACACAGTCGAGTTGCCGCGGGGGCGGGTTGCCACAGAATCGAGTTGCCGCGGGGGCGAGTTACCACGGGGGCGGGTTGCCACAGAGTCGAGTTACCGCGAGGGCGGGTTGCCACAAAGTCGAGTTGCCGCGGGGGCGGGTTGCCACAGAGGCGGGTTGCCCCAGAGTCGAATTGCCGCGGGGGCGGGTTGCCACAGTCGAGTTACCGCGGGGGCGGGTTGCCACAAAGTCGAGTTGCCGCGGGGGCGAGCTGCCGCGTGGGCGAGTTGCCACAGAGTCGAGTTGCCGCGGGGGCGGGTTGCCACAAAGTCGAGTTGCCGCGGGGGCGGGTTGCCACAGAGTCGAGTTGCCGCGGGAGCGAGTTGCCGCGGGGGCGGGTTGCCACAGAGTCGAGTTGCCGCGGGGGCGGGTTGCCACAGTCGAGTTACCGCGGGGACGGGTTGCCACAAAGTCGAGTTGCCGCGGGGGCGAGCTGCCGCGTGGGCGAGTTGCCGCGGGGGCGGGTTGCCCCAGAGTCGAGTTGCTGCGGGGGCGGGTTGCCACAGAGTCGAGTTGCCGCGGGGGCGAGTTGCCCCAGAGTCGAGTTGCCGCGGGGCGGGTTGCCACAAAGTCGAGTTTTCGCGGGGGCGAGTTTTGTCACGGAATTGGCATTGGATTTAGTTGTCACGAGGGCAAGCTGTAATAAGGACGAGTTTTCCGGGCGAGTATTCTGGGGCAAGTTTTTAGGGGCGTGTTGTCTTTCCGTCAAGTTGTCGTACTGACTTCTTCCTTGATATCCGCGGGCGCCTTGGTGCCGGGGCCGGCCAGCTGGTGCGGGCCCACGTGCTGCTCCCAGAACAAGTCCTCAGATTTAGGCTTGTTGTCGAGCTCGGCCAGCTCGGGCGCGAGGAGCTGTTCCTCTAGCTCCTTCAGGTACGGCAGGATCGCGTTGTAGTCTACAATTAATAAATGAAGACGTATATACATACAGACACCACAGAACTCAACCTGCTGCGATCCTTACATACAATATACAGTATGGAAACTACATAATTATATGCAATAAATGATACCACGTACTTGTTATCGCCTGTTCTGAGCACATACAAATAATGAACGTAATCGGTCCAGTAATTAAGTCAAAAAGTAGATTTAATTTTGAGCAAATTTATACACTCTGTAGAATTGATCACTAGGTCAATTATTCAATAAATTTGAATCCTTGAACACTGAAAAGCGACGTTGCTACGCCGTGCAAACTATCATGACGCTGCTACGTAAGTACCTATTCCACATATTTGCCTAAAAAAAAAGTTATGCATGCCGCCCGCTTGCATGGTTGCCGCTCTTCGCTCCTGGGGTGAAGGTACAGACGCCAGCAGGTCAAGCTACCCGAAACTGCCAAATTTTCCCAATCAACCTTGAACCTCAAGACTTTAACTATAAAGTTGAAAATATATTAAAGAAATTTGACAGATTGTTGTTAGATTGATGTGCTGGCGTCTGTACATTGTCTAAGCAGACTGTTCACTTTAACTGAATTTATTTGGATAAAAACTTTTTGAAATTACGGTTTTTTATTAAATAATAAATTTCATGTTGCTATAGTTCTGTAGACTAGTATTACTATTGGTTAGATTTATTACATATGTATTTGAGAATTCCATACTGTATAAGGAACAGGGTGTAAAGTTTCCCAACCTCCATAGAAAAGGAAAATGTAAATTTTCGCAAAAAAAATAGCAATTTGCAGGTCAGTGTCAGATGAATGAAATAGTATAATCATATAATCCTATTTAATGATTTCATTAATGATATTTTTCTGTAAATACATACTTGTTACGGTCACGAATCATATTTTGTTCAACCTACACGCTGACTCTGACCTACAAATTGGAGAAAACGTTAGAAACATTGAAATTCGCGCGCTCCCTTTAACGGCTAAACGTATGTATGTTTTCCGAACTCTATGAAGCTCTAGGCGAAGCTGCAGGCAGAAGCTAGTGCGATGATATTATCGACTTACCATACGGCTCTCCCTCCAGCTTATCTTCAGGATGCGTTTTGTCGAAGTGAGCCGTCAGCAGCTCGAACCTGGAATATACAACGTCCCTTTAAATTAGTTGTATTTTATAATATTATTACTAGCGAACAGCGCCACCTACCAGGTCCAATTGTGAATCTAAATCATGAAGAGACATGACATACACACGTACAGAAGAATTATATATGACACCGTATAATCATGCATCGCTAGTTTATAATATATCTCGCGAGATTAAAAACTATCGAAAAATTTCGTAAGATTGTGAACACCGTTCTAAACTGTCGACAAATTGTGAACTGGTATCAAACTTGCATGCGACGGATCGCACCTTGCGCTAATACTAAATAGCCAAGTAACTGTGACCAACTGGTAAGTAGCGTTTAGCTGCCGCGGCGCCGCTCGCTTCGCACGCTCGGCTCGCTCACATTTGGTCACAGCTCTAACCTAACCCGGGGTACCCTGACCGACAAATCAGGGATGGTTCACAATTTTACGGATGATAAAATCGGACTGATTGTGAACCCTGTTGGTAAGTGCAGGTTCGTTCATTATTTAGCGGTTTGACATGAATAGATCATACGCTATCGAAAATTAATACGTTCAAATGTGTTCCTTTGTACAAATAAACGAATAATTACTTCCTATAGTACTTCCTCGGCCGAGCTCAGGCTTCACAAAGAGCTGGACTACTAACACAGTTGGCGGTCAGGGGGGCGAGTTGTCACAGGGGCGAGTGTATGGTGTGAGGTACTCACCGGGAGTATATCTTGAAGCATATGCGGCACTGGTAGCGCTCGGCGAGGTGGATGCGCTTGTTGTGGCGGCCCAGCTTGCTGGCCGTGATGAACGACTGGCCGCACACGCTGCACGTGTAGGGCTTCTCGTCTGAAGACAATGATATTTCATTTGTAATTGGCTCTGTGTCGCTTATACAATTTTTATTAATTTGGTTCAGCTGTTGGTTCTCCTACTTACAAATAAATAAATAAATAAAACATGACTAGCTTCTGCCTGCGGTTTCGTCCGCGTGAAATTTCTCACCCACTCCGTCGCACTGTATCGGCTGCCCGCGCTATTACTTCGTTTTAGCTTAGTGTACTTTTTTTTTTTTTTTTCTTTTTGCGAGGCTCTTATGGGTGCTTGTGTGATGTTATATATAATAATAAGAATAATAATTATTTATTTATTTCAGACCATTGATCCATAGTGTTAGTAAAATCTTAACCTATTGTTAGTACATAAAAAGCTGAAATTAATTGGCGACATGTACGCCAGTACGCACATGCCTAGCTGCCCAGTGCCCAATGAAAGGCCCATCAATTTTGTCCGCCAGTGTAGCCAGTATGTTGTTGCCAGTATATATATATATATATATATATAATATAATTAGATAGATCTACAAGACACGCTTCCAGACTGAGACCCGCGGTGAACTTCGTAATAGACGAACTCAATAATGCTTTGGCTGCCCCGGGGGATCGAACCCAGGGTCCCACGCTCGGAGACCGGACTTGAGACCACAGCAGTATTTAATATTATATGAACTTAGAGGATTGTATTGATAATTTTAATGATTATAATTCTGTAAAACCATATTTGTTACGCACGCGAATTATATTTTGTTCAACATACAACCTGACCCTATCAGTAACAATTTATTTATTTAATACTTTAAGCACATAAATGTACAGAGGCGACCTTAATCCCATAGGCAATGGCTTTCATTTTGACAGTTCAACAACATTCATCGCGTTATTTACGTTCTTGAGCAGCCAAATATATTAATTTAGCGAGTAGCAATATCATTCAAAATGATTCAGATTGCGATTGATAGTGTTACGCTATTAGGGTGCTGCAAATTGTAAAAAACGTAAGAAAATTTGAATTCCGCGGGCTGCCGTGGTGCTTCCCCGTTAACAACAAAAATAAAAACAATATATTTATGTTCTCACCTGTGTGTGACCGCACGTGTAGTTTCAAATAATAGCTCAAAGTGAACTGCTTCTGACACGCAAAACATTTGTAAATTTTCTCTAAGTTATTTAGCTCTGCCTCGTCTATACTGTTCTCTTTATCTTTACTGTTCATACTATTTCCCTTTTCCAATTCACTATTTTCATTATTCCCTTTCCCGTTACTCAAAGAGTTTGTTTCATTGTTCTGCGGGTCGTTATTAATAGAATTTGTGACATTATTGCTATTAATTTGACTACCTTGGGCTTCTATTGCACTGTTTTCATTATCTATGTTTCCATTACATTCAGAATCATGATTAATCCCGTTACTTAAAACGTCTGCGGCTTTCTCTTCACCAATGTAACCGTCCTCTGGTTTAATTTCAATGTCAAACTCAGTTTCTTTCTTAATTTTAACCATCTTTTTATTTAACCGTTTCTTTTCTTTTTTAATTTGTTTCTTTTTAAATTGATTTCTTAACCGCAGTCTATAGCTTGTCATTCTGTTCTTGTGGACTGTCACATGCTGGTCCAGGTCGTGCAGCGCGTTGTAACTGATGTTACACACGGAACAACCGTAGAACTTGAACGTAGCATCCGTTATCTTCTCAGAACAATAAGTACTCTTCTGGCCATTCTTCTCCTTCCTTCTCTTTTTCAAAACTGGTTTTGGGTCTGTTTCTTCATTCTTAGGTGGTATTTCAATATCTATTGAAGTTTGTGATGTTGGTGGTGGATTTGTGAATGGTCCTTGGGGTTGTGCTATTTGTGTGTTATTGTAGCTGGTGTTAGTTTGTTGGTATGCCTGGTATATGGACTGCTGGAGCTTGCTGGGGTACGGGTAAGACTGGGCAGCATAGCTGTCGTATGCTGGGTACTCATAAGAGCTTAGCGGATCAATGTCCATGTTTCCTGGGATTGCGGCAACTGTGTGGTTCATATTGTGGACCTGAAAAAAAAAATTTAAAATTAGCTGTAAGAAGCTTCATTCTGCAGGACACAAATAAACAGGTATGTAAGCTAGAGTGAGGGAGAGCGGTGGCCCAGTGGTGACGGCCACAACTTAAGAGTTGGGTTGTGGGTTCGAACCCTGACAGGTGCTTTACTCTGTAAATTATTTCATCACCACTGCTCTCAAAATGAAGGAAAACATCGTGAGGGAACTGGCATGTGCTAGAACTAAACATTCGAAGACATGTGACAAGCTAATACTGTAAAGCTCTGCTGGCTAATAATATTACACTGTAAGTAATAAGTTTCTCATTATGTGAAATTTCTTGTTAATTTATGTTTTGTTTGGTAAAAATAAAATAAAATCATCACTTTACTCCAAGTAATAATTGTTTTTCTTATTAACTGTTTTTTTTTTTAGTAATAATGATTTTTGATTTAAAGGGGGAAGTGCCGGTAGTCCGCAAAATTCTAATTTTCTTACGTTTTTTGCAATTTGCATGAGTCCGTGTAAGGTTGTTGGTTACTTCATGTAATCCTATTGAATAACTATTTTCATGAAATATCAATCAATAGGATCATATGAACTTAGAGGATTGTATTGATGATTTCATTATTTGCAATGGCTACCGCCAATCATATTGTTCAACATACAACCAGACACTGACCGCAAATCAAAGTCATTCATTATCACGCTTTTATTAACTTGTAATAAAATCTTACAAGTAACTTTTTATTTTTAACTTCTAATTGTTGTATTGAAATTAAACTTTGTATGTTTGTGTAGTTCAGATGACAAAACTATAATTTGGTATGACGATGGAGCCAGGAGGTGGATAGTGAAACTTTGTATGTTTGTGTAGTTCAGATGACAAAACTATAATTTGGTATGACGATGGAGCCAGGAGGTGGATAGTGAAACTTTGTATGTTTGTGTAGTTCAGATGACAAAACTATAATTTGGTATGACGATGGAGCCAGGAGGTGGATAGTGAAACTTTGTATGTTTGTGTAGTTCAGATGACAAAACTATAATTTGGTATGACGATGGAGCCAGGAGGTGGATAGTGAAACTTTGTATGTTTGTGTAGTTCAGATGACAAAACTATAATTTGGTATGACGATGGAGCCAGGAGGTGGATAGTGAAACTTTGTATGTTTGTGTAGTTCAGATGACAAAACTATAATTTGGTATGACGATGGAGCCAGGAGGTGGATAGTGAAACTTTGTATGTTTGTGTAGTTCAGATGACAAAACTATAATTTGGTATGACGATGGAGCCAGGAGGTGGATAGTGAAACTTTGTATGTTTGTGTAGTTCAGATGACAAAACTATAATTTGGTATGACGATGGAGCCAGGAGGTGGATAGTGAAACTTTGTATGTTTATGTAGTTCAGATGACAAAACTATAATTTGGTATGACGATGGAGCCAGGAGGTGGATAGTGAAACTTTGTATGTTTGTGTAGTTCAGATGACAAAACTATAATTTGGTATGACGATGGAGCCAGGAGGTGGATAGTGAAACTTTGTATGTTTGTGTAGTTCAGATGACAAAACTATAATTTGGTATGACGATGGAGCCAGGAGGTGGATAGTGAAACTTTGTATGTTTGTGTAGTTCAGATGACAAAACTATAATTTGGTATGACAATGGAGCCAGGAGGTGGATAGTGGAACTTTGTATGTTTGTGTAGTTCAGATGACAAAACTATAATTTGGTATGACGATGGAGCCAGGAGGTGGATAGTGAAACTTTGTATGTTTGTGTAGTTCAGATGACAAAACTATAATTTGGTATGACGATGGAGCCAGGAGGTGGATAGTGAAACTTTGTATGTTTGTGTAGTTCAGATGACAAAACTATAATTTGGTATGACGATGGAGCCAGGAGGTGGATAGTGAAACTTTGTATGTTTATGTAGTTCAGATGACAAAACTATAATTTGGTATGACGATGGAGCCAGGAGGTGGATAGTGAAACTTTGTATGTTTGTGTAGTTCAGATGACAAAACTATAATTTGGTATGACGATGGAGCCAGGAGGTGGATAGTGAAACTTTGTATGTTTGTGTAGTTCAGATGACAAAACTATAATTTGGTATGACGATGGAGCCAGGAGGTGGATAGTGAAACTTTGTATGTTTGTGTAGTTCAGATGACAAAACTATAATTTGGTATGACGATGGAGCCAGGAGGTGGATAGTGAAACTTTGTATGTTTGTGTAGTTCAGATGACAAAACTATAATTTGGTATGACGATGGAGCCAGGAGGTGGATAGTGAAACTTTGTATGTTTGTGTAGTTCAGATGACAAAACTATAATTTGGTATGACGATGGAGCCAGGAGGTGGATAGTGAAACTTTGTATGTTTGTGTAGTTCAGATGACAAAACTATAATTTGGTATGACGATGGAGCCAGGAGGTGGATAGTGAAACTTTGTATGTTTGTGTAGTTCAGATGACAAAACTATAATTTGGTATGACGATGGAGCCAGGAGGTGGATAGTGAAACTTTGTATGTTTGTGTAGTTCAGATGACAAAACTATAATTTGGTATGACGATGGAGCCAGGAGGTGGATAGTGAAACTTTGTATGTTTGTGTAGTTCAGATGACAAAACTATAATTTGGTATGACGATGGAGCCAGGAGGTGGATAGTGAAACTCTTCAGTGGCTAGTAAGCCCCTCAAGGTTGGGCTCGTATGTTTGTGTCGACGTCCAATATATTGGAAACACGTGTTTTTTAGTTTTATTTAATTACATATTTTCAAATTAGGCTGAAAACCAGCATTGTCTGAGTTTCAAAATTACACAAAACAGTCTCCCAAAATGTAAAGTAAGTAATTAACATTATGAGACACAGAATATTAAACTAAATTATTTGCCATATTATTATGTCAGCTAGCCACGCCAATATACCAACAAATACAATGAAAACTATACATACTCAAACAAAAAATTAAAAAAAAAAAATGTAAACAAAACTTAATTATAACAAAAATTGATTGTCTATAAAATTGAATTGAAGATTTTGACAATATTACTAATACTGGTTGTTTCGGGGACTCTTAACAAGCTAGCGGTACCAGTGGGTGTATTGTAGGGACTAGTTATAAATTTCAGCATACATTCAGCCCATGTTAAGAACTTTTGAAAATATTTTTATTCCTTCTTTCTTATGAACTGAAGTTTAGCCCAATAGTGGGATAACAGAGGCTTTTATAATTCATAAAAGCACCAGAAACTATTTTTTTAGTTAAAAACACAATTTTATTATTTCTGAGTTTCCTAAAAGTTTTAACAATAATAATTCGTACAAAACCCTGTTGTGATGTAGACATAACTCAATGATAATGAACACAGTGTTATTTATATGTCATAACACGAACATCCCACATTCCTGAAGCTGTAGACAATAATATAATACCAAAACATCGTGTCTCAGGACCTGTATCCTCGAAAATATGTAAACACTGCACTCAAATACGTTTTTCCACCACTTTGGAAGTGGAAACAGCGTTTTAAACAACACAGAATGTCGTTCCACGTACTAATCGATACTCTCGACGTAAAAAACTTACCTGATGTTGAGCTGTATAGCACAAAAAACTCTTTTTTTATTCGATTCACAAATTAGTTTTTAACGATGAAATTCATAGTGTTTTCCCACCAAAACTCTTTAAATAACATGTTCATTCTATGGTTCGTGTAGTATACACTATAATTGTCACTAAAAAACACAATTTGAAGTTCATTAAGGCAATTAAAACAAAGAATATTCAATTCGTAAATTCACATTTTTTTCTCGCGTGACTAGGTAAACTGCTATGGCCGTCATTTCGGTGTTGCCAACTTAGTATTTTAATTTACCATATTTCTATAACCATTATTTAGGGTTCCGTAAGATTTATTTTTTGCAAGAATACCCTTTGTTTACATTCTAGTCAGAACAAGTAGCAATACGACCACGGACAGTAAATCTTGGTCTTAATTAAAAATAACTAAAAAATCTAATAAAAGTAGCTACTGAACTATAATCCAAATAATGCAATGCTGAACTAAACTATAGGTTTAAAAAAATACTGAAACTTATTTTGAAGTAATTATACAAAATGGTTAGCTTATTCTTAAAGCAATCCTAAGCCGTGCAAGTCTGTAGTCCTTTACGCACAATAGATCTCTATTGTATTGAAAAGGTATCTAATGACAGCCATCGCTAATAAGATTACTAACGATGGCTGTCATTAGATACCTTTTCTATGGTACTAAAACAACAGATCCTTATAGTTTCGCCAAATGTAATTTGTCGCGATTATACATATTAATCATGGGTTCACTACATAAATACGAAAAACTTTATTCCGTCACTCACAAATACGAATTTCAAAATACCGATTTTCATAATTCCGAATGGTACAAAATTCCGAATATAACAACTCTGACTTATTTTTATAATTCCTAAATTTCCTAAGATGGTTTTAACGCTAACCACCGCAGCTTCGGCTCACCTCACCTCACCTCAGCCTCAGCCGCGGCGGCGGGCTTTCAAACCACCTGCTTGCGGGCCGCCCTACCCCTCCACGCCAACGCGGGCTTAAATTACACTCTAGGGTAGGGCAGACAAGACTGCGTGAAGTCGGTTTTGCAGCGATTCGTTTCTGTCACTAAATTTTGTAGCACAACATGTTGACTTTTTATGACAGTATTTTAATTTATTATTAAAAATGCTACCAAGTAACCGGCAATATATTTTTAACCAAATAATATTCCGTAAAATGTTGTGTCAGTGTGGTGAAAATTAAGGCAAATAAATCATTTGGCTAATAAAAATTTCAAAAGAGGCTTCGGCCAATAGCAAAAGTTTAATTTGTAAATTGGCGAAAATCGGCGTTAGGTAAAATAATACCTATGGCACATCTATAAAAACAAAACACATCACACACACAAAAAAATACACAAAAAAAACATCACAAAATAACACACACAAAAAACACACATGACAAAATAACACACACACACACACACAAAAAAAACACATCACATCTAAAAATATATGTCAAATAATGCATATAGCAAAAAAGACGTCGGTCAATAGTTTTCGATCAAATGAAATTCGAACAAATAAAATTCGGAAAAGTGATTCAGAATTCTAATTTTTTAGTTAGGTAATTGAAGTATTGAAAATCGAAATGTCGTTTTTCGGACCGCCGACCCTTCGAGCATTTGATTCTTCGAAGGTATGAAAATCGGAAAACTAACAAATCGCATTTACGACTTTCGGTAAAATAAATTTCGTGATTTTTAATAATAGACATAATAATTCTTTGGTATTATGAAATTCTGACTTTTGAAAGTCGGAACGAATTTCGAATTCGGAAAAAAATATTTCGGGGTATTTGGGTGTTCCCATTAATCATGCCGACCATAGTTATATATAGACCGAGTTGTGATATAAAATCTTGTAAAAAGATTTTTCTTGGGTTACAGGTAATGGTAAATCGGTCGTTTTTTTTTTATTCGTGTATTCCATTGTGAGTGGTGTCATTAGATAGGTCTTTCGAAATATTGGGAGTAAGGAATAAACATTTTTATATTTAGGGATCTGAAAATGAAAACTTTACATGAATTTACTAATACTAGAACTTTTCGCTGGGATAGGTAGAAAGGATTGTGCTGCACATAAGCGTGTAGGGGTCAAAATCAAAAGTCAAAATTATTTATTTTTGGGACAACTAGATTTAAAGGTTTAGTATACAAAAACATAGAAAACCTACTAAACTTAGTATTGTTAGATCCTATAATTAAAAATATTTTGATGTTTTTAAGTGACTTTACTAGTTAACTCAATAGTTTGTGAATATATTTTTCGGTTACAACCACAGAAATAACATTGTTATTCATAGTTTTCTAAAAACACCAACATATTCTGCGGTTGATAAAACAATACTGTGCATGCGTAAATAATTATCCCAACTGAACCCTTGCGTGAGTGGTTCGACACGCACAAGGCCGATTCGTTATTTAACTTTCTTGAATAGAGTACATAATCATTTTTCTGCGCCCGACAACAGCAATTCCTACATTATTAAAAAATTGCTCCAATTAATGCAGGAATCTGTTTCTGGCAACTTTATTCAAATCTGTCAAACTGCCAAGGTCATCATAATTTTGTGTTCCATTTTATGTTTTCAGTTTTTCCTATACTTGAAACTATAACAAAAAATTAACATGAATGTGCTTAAAACGTAACTTTATATAATTATTAACAAGTTTTATGAAACTAAAATAAATATTTTAACAAAACAAACTTACTTTTTCTGAATCCTAACATTCCTAACGTATAACGAAACGCATTGCACAAAAATTGCGGGAAACTTCAGTCCCATTTTTTTCCGAATGATTAATTAGTTCTTTTACTACTGACTCTAACTATCACAATGAATTGACGCCATTATTAGGGGTAAATGTACTAAATTTAATAATATTAAATCTGCTTCACTCAGCAGTTGCACCTGTAGGTCAGTTTTGTCCATCCATGGAATTAGTAACAATATTTTGATGTAGGCCGCGTCGTAAGTCGTAACCAAAGCGATCGTCGGCAACCGTAGTGTTCATCTTCATTTTTCCCGGCGAACCCGAACGCGCGGCCATGCCGACAGAGGGCGCGGCCTACTGTTTTCGGCCTTTCATCTCAGACTAGTCAGATAAGAACGCCGACCTCATTTAGTTTTTAAAATATGATTGACGTATAAAAGTGTTTGTACAAACCTACTTACAAAATAAAATCTGAATCATTTTGATGGATATTCAAATTCAAATTCTTTATTTCAGACCTGGGTATTACCATATTGTTAGTAACAACAAAATAACATAATAACTAGTGTTAGTAATAAGAGATACTAATACAAATTTCAGCTGGTATGGATTCTTACCCAGTGACGCAGCAGAGGGGAATCCCACCGATCTGAGAACACGCTCAGGAGACCGTTGGTGGTAGCGTTGGTCCTTTTTCTTATTATGGCGTAAAAATCGTCTGTGCGCGCCTCCGCAAACATTGTGGACGCACTACAACGCCACGGCAGCCCCAACAGTATCCTAAACGCGTTATTATATTGAAAACGCAGATCGCTGTATCATATGTCCTCTGCGTAAAACGGGTCCAACGATTGCGCGTGTAGAAAGACTGACAGAAAGCTTAGAAAAGAGTGACTTTAACTTGATTTGTACAACGTGCAAATCTTCGAACCAGCATATGTTACATCGAACAGCCAACGACCTGCGCTCCCTCTCCATATCCACATTGTCCTTAAGATCACCAGTGACCCAATGACCCAAGTACTTAAACTTAGTCACCCAAGCCAAAGGAGTGCCACAGAGCGAGACACAGGAACATCAGAATAGCTTATGGCACTCGCTTTAAACATTAAAGTTCGCTCTTCCCAACATTGCACTTGAGCCCATGGGACACTGCATAGGACTCACAAATAACCACCAGTTTCCTCAAAGCGCCGATCGATGGGCTTAGCAGCACCATGTCATCCGCATAACTAATATTATTCAAACAAACGTTATCAATATGACACCCAACGTTGGTGCTGCTAAGCTCGCCGATTAGCCGGTTTATGTATCTACAAATTGAAGAGGCGTGCTGAACTTAACTCCCCCTGCCTCACCCCGCACTCCAGCTCATACACATCCGACTGAGCCTCCGCCCATCTGACACTGTTGCTCTGGTGGTCGTACCAGTAATGAAACAAGGATGTAATTTCATTCGGTAGTCATGTATCATTCCGCAATTTATCCCATAGTACCTCGCACGACACTAGGTCGAACGCTTTTGACAGGTCGAAAAAACAAGCAAAAAAACAGGTGTTTTTCGGGAAGTATAATATTGAACAGATTTTTGGTTGATTGTTATTGATTGCTAATACATTGCTTCATAGGTTCGTAAAAATTGCCTGCTCCACAACTTAAATAACGCAATGAATGTTGTTCCCGGCTGTCATTCGTGGATCTTTGACAGTCGTTACGGGTATTCAGACGCACGAAAGTCTGACAACCAGTCTTATGAAGGGGTATCATATTACCCAGTAACTGGGTTTTGGAGGTCAGATAGGCAGACGCTCCATGTAGAATACTGGTTGTCAGCTGCATCCGGTTAGACTGAAAGCCTTTTTTTTTTCGGGGTGGAAAATCCTCATGGATGTCCGCCGCCCTGGGGCGGGCGACGGGGTCTGTCAGACTCTTACTGACTAAAAACCACCCCAGTGTTCCATCTCACACCTACGCCGGGGGTCGCGGAAACGTAAGATCCACAGATCCTTCCGCAATAGACTGGAAGCCTACCCCAACATAGTTGGGAAAAGGCAGGCAGATGATGGTCATGACGCACGGGCGCATTATGCTCGCGGCGATTTATTTTCACGCACTAGGTATTTTCACCGCACTGCTTAGCGCCGAGAGTTGAAAATCCAACAGTGTGTTTTTTTTGATGCTCTGGGATGCGCTCTGTTGGATACTCAACGCGCGGTTCAACACCGAGAGTTCAAAATCCAGAGCGCGATAAACTCCCGACGCGATATTTTTACGTTGGTGGGAACGTGGGCATAGTATTTTAGGACCCCAACATAGGAGCTACAGGCAGTGGTGGCCCAGTGGGAACAGCCCCGACTTACGAGCTTGTAGGTCATGGGTTCGAACCCACGCAGGCGCTTTAATCTGTTTAAATAATTTCATGACCACTGTTCTCAAAACGGTGAAGGGCAACATCGTGAGGAAACCGGCATCTCCTAGAATTTGAAGGTATGTGACATCTATGAACACGCACTGGGCCCGCATGGTGGATTACCGCTCACTCACTCTGGAAGAGAGGAGGCCTGTGTCTGTGTCCCAGCAGTGAGAATATTATACGCTGATTATGCTAGGAGCGCAAAATGGGGATTATTAGAGGTATGATTATATACGTGGAATTTAAATTCACAAAGTGTCAGGACTGTCAGGGAGCATTTGAACTAAAATCGCTGCACAACTAGTTAGGTAAGCGCTTTGTTCGACTACGGTATGTTTATACATTCAATGCTTAAGTAGCCCAAACGCATATAATTTCGCTGTGCCAATGACTTATCGCCCTTTTACGTTTGCAGGGCCCCAATTCCGTATGTAATTATTATTGCCCGGGAAATCTTACCACGTGCAAACCACGTCAATATTGTGTCTTGTAGAAACCCCTGTAACGGCAAGGAATCGAAATGCCAACCGTACGGACAACATGTATTTTGACAGTTCAAACCGCGCCAACTTCGCGTTCATTTCGCGCGGTTTCGTTCATTGTGTCATAGAGATATAATACATTATATATTAGCAGATGTCGTGATTAGCTACGGAATTGACGTGGTTTCGAAGTAAGGAATAGTGAATACGGGCTACTACTGACCTATATTATACAAGTACGCGGGATTCAATATAGGTACTATGTATACGAAATGACAGCGCCGCTCGAGCGTCTCACGATCTAAAATTGACACATTACCGCAAATGACCGTCGTTTGTTAGGGTACGTCTCTGATGATTTAGGTCTAAGTCGTGGAATGAGACTTTTATGTGTATTTTGTGTTTACTACGAGATATTTAGAACATTTTTATCCTAAGAGTAGGCGCAACGTGTAAAACTCGCTATCAAAAATATTAGTTCCACGGACGCTCACGTTACCGTCAGCGCCAAAATGGCGAAAATCAAATGTCTTCATTTTATCATCGATAGTATGAAGTCTAACGTAGGTACTTGTTTATTATAAGTCAGTGATAAGGGCCTAGTTCTTTCTTCTTTGTTGTAATGATTGCATGTACACACGGCTACACATCAACCTAGACTGTTTGGACTTTGGACTACTAGAAGTTGAACGCTGCGAATCGTGCGAGAGGGTGCGATATGGTTTTGTTTTTCGCCTCACTCACGCACGTCGCAGGACTACGCGGGAGCGCGTGGCACCAACATCAACGTGCATAGATAGACTAGACGCGTATCATTTATATTATTTTGTAACCAAGTTGAGCCCGTATTATAATACTAGCATCTGCCCGCGACTTTGTCCGCGTGAAATTCTTATTCCCCCGCCACACCCCGTCGCATCGCATCGCTCGCTTCTCGTTTTCGCTTAGTTCTCTTTCTGACTGTATTCACTTTGACCTAGCGGCTAGCGTGATGTTGAACCGATCCGAACGTTATCATAGGTACCTATTTTGTTGCGGAGTTATTTTAAAATTATGATATCTCCTAAGATCTTGATTGAAATCAAGGCAATCAAGGAATCAAGTGATGTCAAGGGCAATTTTGTTCACAATTAAATACTTGTGATCAATAATTTATTTATTTGGATAAAGATTAATATCATGTTGATAAAACATCTTCGCAAATAATGCATTAATTTCGAACAAATTTGATTACCATAAAAAGGCTATAGTGAGTCAATCGTAAAAGATAGACATATGCTGTCGCGGACTTTTTTTTTTAGAAGTTTTAAAGAGGAACAATTCCTTCATACATGATTTTTGCGTAACATAAACCGAACCACTTTTCCCGTTTTTGTAACATTGTCCATTGATGCTCCGCTCCTATTGGTCGCAGCGTGATGTTATATAGTCTAATGCCTTCCTCGATAAATGGACTATTCAACACAAAAATAATTGTTTATTTCGAACTATTAGTTCCTGAGATTAGCGCGTTCAACCAACCAAACAAACTCTTCAGCTTTATAATATTAGTTTAGATGAGTTTGTGCACTAACACATCCATTACCATTAGGTATTTATTGTATATTATTATATTATATTTCAAGCTTGCGGTCCGCATGCGTGTAGGTAATTCGGAAATTTACATCCTGTCGGATTTTCATACAAACTTTCAACCAACACCGCCATGCAACCATTCCATTTCATTCGATTTTTATAACAAAAACATTGAAACACGTATTGAATTGAAATTGAATTGAATTGAAAATATTGATTTCAGACTAAGCACACAGTAATTGATACAAGACTGAGACTTACTTTACTGTCAACCAAAAAAACAAATACGAATTTTGATAGATCTAACTTCTAAACGACCGATTTTCGTACAAACTTTCAACCCATTTTTTACCACCACCCTTGCACTGCTTTTATAAAATCACTGAAACATTATTTTATTTCTAAATAATCATAAATATCATCATAATATTTACCATACATTTTAAACTGTTTGCCCCTTCTTTACGACACAACAAATCAATCAATACATCTACCTACGTGATTCTGCACAGACTAGTGGAAGCCCACGTTCGCACGGACGACGTAAAAATATCGCGGCGGGATTTTATGTTGAGCCGAGCGAATAGGTCTTTATACATGTTGCCTAAGCTAGCATCACATGCATTGCATAGGTATATCATCAATGTGTCGAAGAAAGCTTAAAATGAATTAACACTCCGTGCGGGGAGGGCGGCCGCGTTAGCTGGCCGCGTAACAATAGTTATACGATTCATTATTAATTTTGTCTAATTATTTAGCGCGTGAAAGGCGCGAAATAACTATCATAATTTAACACAACTACACATTACCTCAGGAGCCAACAATAGTTAAAAATCGAAATCAACAATGAACATAAAAAAAAACAGTTAAAAAAAAATATTCATCCAGTGACAGCCCTCTATAATCAACTATGGCAAATAAAACTTAATATGGTTTATTGGTCTATGCTACTAATAGGTATGAGAAATATACTCACACTAGAGTAATTATTATGTAAATAGATAAATTGTATTTATGACTTGAAAAGAAGCTGAATCCACTTAAAAAAAATGTAAACTATTAGCATTTAAAACAATAAAATATTATTCTTAGATAACAGACTACTATCAAATTTAACAGCTTCGAGTTACTTCAGGAGTCAAAAATAATAACAAATAAAACAATTATCAATTAAAATAGTTAACAATAGTTTAATATTGAAACTCCTAAATGAGTAATAGAAATCAACATAGATAAGAAAACAAAAATTTGGAAACAATGAACAATTAATCTAATTAGTTTAACTTAATAGTCGTGAAACGACGAACGACGTTTAGGAACTGACTGGCATAGAACTTAGAAAACTGAATTGAATACGAGTGAAACTAGCGAATGTTTTTGCCAAAAAAGTGCATCTGTGTGCGTAGGCGCAAGGCAGCAAGTGCTGTGATTGGCCGATGCCACGATACGCAGTCCCTTTCCTACAATTATTTCCATAAAATAGGGTGTCTAACTTGATGTGTAGCCGTGTGTACACAGGGTGGCAGGCAGTGGCAGGGACATCCACGCGCAACCTGTTACCATGGATTCAGTACCTGGTTCTGAACGCCACAGAGTTAACATTTTACGTCGGCTATTAAAATAAAATTGCTGTTCCATACATTCTGACCGCGTAGTGTTTGCACTTTTCTGTGAAAAAGTAGATTTTTTTGAGAACTGACGAAAAATGTCTGCTGGTATGGAATCATGTGCCCGTCACCCTGGTTACAGTTTGCGCGGCAATGTCCCTGCCACCATGTATACCCAAATAAGCTTTGCACAGAGAGCACTGTGGTTCCACGGTCGCACTGTGGCTCAACGGTCGCACTGTGGTTCCACGGTCGCACTGTGGCTCCACGGTCGCACTGTGGTTCCACGGTCGCACTGTGGCTCAACGGTCGCACTGTGGTTCCACGGTCGCACTGTGGCTCCACGGTCGCACTGTGGTTCCACGGTCGCACTGTGGCTCCACGGTCGCACTGTGGTTCCACGGTCGCACTGTGGCTCCGCGGTCGCACTGTGGTTCCACGGTCGCACTGTGGCTCAACGGTCGCACTGTGGTTCCACGGTCGCACTGTGGCTCCACGGTCGCACTGTGGTTCCACGGTCGCACTGTGGCTCCACGGTCGCACTGTGGTTCCACGGTCGCACTGTGGCTCCGCGGTCGCACTGTGGTTCCACGGTCGCACTGTGGCTCAACGGTCGCACTGTGGTTCCACGGTCGCACTGTGGCTCCACGGTCGCACTGTGGTTCCACGGTCGCACTGTGGCTCAACGGTCGCACTGTGGTTCCACGGTCGCACTGTGGCTCCACGGTCGCACTGTGGTTCCACGGTCGCACTGTGGCTCCACGGTCGCACTGTGGTTCCACGGTCGCACTGTGGCTCCGCGGTCGCACTGTGGTTCCACGGTCGCACTGTGGCTCAACGGTCGCACTGTGGTTCCACGGTCGCACTGTGGCTCCACGGTCGCACTGTGGTTCCACGGTCGCACTGTGGCTCCACGGTCGCACTGTGGTTCCACGGTCGCACTGTGGCTCCACGGTCGCACTGTGGTTCCACGGTCGCACTGTGGCTCAACGGTCGCACTGTGGTTCCACGGTCGCACTGTGGCTCCACGGTCGCACTGTGGTTCCACGGTCGCACTGTGGCTCCACGGTCGCACTGTGGTTCCACGGTCGCACTGTGGCTCCTCGGTCGCACTGTGGTTCCACGGTCGCACTGTGGCTCAACGGTCGCACTGTGGTTCCACGGTCGCACTGTGGCTCCACGGTCGCACTTTGGCTCCACTGTCGTAATGTGGCTCCACTGTCGCAATGTGGCTCCACGGTCGCACTGTGGCTCCACGGTCGCAATGTGGCTCCACGGTCGCACTGTGGATCCACGGTCACACTGTGGCTCCACGGTCGCACTGTGGCTCCACTGTCGCAATGTGGCTCCACGGTCGCACTGTGGTTCCACGGTCGCACTGTGGCTCCACTGTCGCAATGTGGCTCCACGGTCGCACTGTGGCTCCACTGTCGCAATGTGGCTCCACGGTCGCACTGTGGCTCCACTGTCGCAATGTGGTTCCACGGTCGCACTGTGGCTCCACTGTCGCAATGTGGCTCCACGGTCGCACTGTGGCTCAACTGTCGCAATGTGGCTCCACGGTCGCACTGTGGCTCCACTGTCGCAATGTGGCTCCACGGTCGCACTGTGGCTCCACTGTCGCAATGTGGCTCCACGGTCGCACTGTGGCTCCACTTTCGCAATGTGGCTCCACGGTCGCACTGTGGCTCCACTGTCGCAATGTGGCTCCACGGTCGCACTGTGGCTCCACTGTCGCAATGTGGCCGGTCGCACTGTGGCTCCACTGTCGCAATGTGGTTCCACGGTCGCACTGTGGCTCCACTGTCGCAATGTGGCTCCACGGTCGCACTGTGGCTCCACGGTCGCACTGTGGCTCCACTGTCGCAATGTGGCTCCACGGTCGCACTGTGGCTCCACTTTCGCAATGTGGCTCCACGGTCGCACTGTGGCTCCACTGTCGCAATGTGGCTCCACGGTCGCACTGTGGCTCCACTGTCGCAATGTGGCTCCACGGTCGCACTGTGGCTCAACTGTCGCAATGTGGCTCCACGGTCGCACTGTGGCTCCACTGTCGCAATGTGGCTCCACGGTCGCACTGTGGCTCCACTGTCGCAATGTGGTTCCACTGTCGCACTGTGGCTCCACTGTCGCAATGTGACTCCACGGTCGCACTGTGGCTCCACTGTCGCAATGTGGCTCCACGGTCGCACTGTGGCTCCACTGTCGCAATGTGGCCGGTCGCACTGTGGCTCCACTGTCGCAATGTGGTTCCACGGTCGCACTGTGGCTCCACTGTCGCAATGTGGCTCCACGGTCGCACTGTGGCTCCACTGTCGCAATGTGGCTCCACGGTCGCACTGTGGCTCCACTGTCGCAATGTGGCTCCACGGTCGCACTGTGGCTCCACTGTCGCAATGTGGCTCCACGGTCGCACTGTGGCTCCACTTTCGCAATGTGGCTCCACGGTCGCACTGTGGCTCCACTGTCGCAATGTGGCTCCACGGTCGCACTGTGGCTCCACTGTCGCAATGTGGCTCCACGGTCGCACTGTGGTTCCACGGTCGCACTGTGGCTCCACTGTTGCAATGTGGCTCCACGGTCGCACTGTGGATCCACGGTCGCAATGTGGCTCCACGGTCGCACTGTGGCTCCACTGTCGCAATGTGGCTCCACGGTCGCACTGTGGCTCCACTGTCGCAATGCGGCTCCACGGTCGCACTGTGGCTCCACTGTCGCAATGTGGCTCCACGGTCGCACTGTGGCTCCACTGTCGCAATGTGGCTCCACGGTCGCACTGTGGCTCCACTGTCGCAATGTGGCTCCACGGTCGCACTGTGGATCCACGGTCGCACTGTGGTTCCACGGTCGCACTGTGGCTCCACGGTCGCACTGTGGCTCCACGGTCGCACTGTGGCTCCACGGTCGCACTGTGGATCCACGGTCGCACTGTGGTTCCACGTCGCACTGTCGGGGCATGGTTTTCGATTTTCAAATCCGGATTTGGGAATCTAGTAAAAATGTGCGGTTTTCCGGATTTTTCGGATTACGGATAGTCCGGATTGCATTCCCTATCCAAGTATACATACATGAACCACATACACACACACACACACACACACACGGCAGACGCCAGTAACTCATAGTCGTCAAACACAGAAATTGTCACCGTAGCCGAAATCGGCATGGGAAATGGTAATATGCAGGGTAAAATTAAATTAGTTAGCGAAACTCCGCGGGCGTGATGGGTATCGATATTTAAACATGATAAAACAAAGCAAAAAGAGAATTTGTGTTTTTTTTTTCTGGGGACAATGACCATTCAAATCAAATCAAAATCCTTGGCAAGCGTTGCTTGTAACCTTGAAGATCGACCCGTGCGGCTGTTGTTATTAGCCACGAGCCCCTCTTCATCAACTCTCTCATCAATATTTTAGTGAAGTCAGTTTAAAGTCACAGTAAACACATTATTAAAACGCGTGAATAATATTTACAAAGTGAAAAAAATAAGCGCCACTAGCGGCCGCGAGCGAAAACTAGCCAAAACAAAGATTGTCAACAATGGTTTCATGCATCGAAACATTTTACGTTTGCGGCCTCGAAACTATATCGCCAGTACTTCACAAAGGAAAATTCTCGCAAATTAGCTGCAAGTTTAACTTTGTGTAGGAAACGTCAGATAGTGTTCGTTCGCTTAGTGTCATTTGCTGTTACAACAAGGTAAATGTAACTTTATGTAGTTGCGATAAGGTTCAGTACTCATGTATTGAATGTTTGTTTAAATTGGTTGCTCAGATAAATTACAATATAGGGAATTTAGTAGCGCGGGAACTCGCGGTACGATAGGTTGTGCGCGGAGACGTAGTTGTTTTGTGAGAAAACTTTTATTGTTCACTAATTAAATAAATAAACTGCGACAAAAGGACTCATTGTGTGCAATTAAATAGTTCAGTACACGTGAACGATGGTGCTTGAGAGTTATCTAAGTGGAAATACGTAATCGAGTGAATTGTTTTATGTTATTAATTTAATATGGATGAGAATGTTCCTAAGGATTGCTTCTGATTGCGCTACAAATAAGGTAAGGCAGAAATACTTTAACGTTTTAATCATAAATAGCCACAGTTCTGTTTGCCTCTAAACGTTTACAATCCCTCGGACTGTCCCCGGGGATTTTAAAAGTTTGATTTAAGGCGGACGGATAGCGCGCGAAATTAAAATTTTCTTACGTTTTTTGCAATTTGCAGGTCAGTGTCAGGCTATATATTGATTTTGATTATAATATGATTCGCTAGCGTAACGAGTATGTATTTACAGAATTATAATCATAAAAATCATCAATCCAGCCCTCTAAGTTCATATAATCTTATCGATTGATAAGTAATTTATTGCAAAAAACGTAAGTTGAATTTCGCGGCTTAACCCCTAAAATGACGTAGTTTTTTAGTGAAATCATGCCAAGATCGACAACATATTCGCACAATAGTGTAGCTAACAAAACGTAATTGCATGTAATAATCAGCAATCTTGTTTAATCTGCGTGCTAACCATCGGGCTCCACAAGTGACCGGTAAAAGGATGTTGTCATAACAATCATGCGGCCTGTACCTCTCTGGAATAATGGTCGAAAGCGCGACTGCTAAAATTGGGGTCATCGCTTCAAATTCCATTTCAGGCAAAGTGTAACTGGGTCATCATTATCTGCCTAGCCTTCCCCAACTATGTTGGGGTTGGCTTCTAGTCTAACTGGATTCATCCGAATACCAGTATTTTACATGGAGCTGCCTATCTGACCTCCACAACCCAGTTACTGGGTGTTATCTTAAAACACGTATGGCTTGACGGTCGTTAAATAACTACTGAACTGTAGGACATAAGCATATTATGTATATTAGTCTTACTAGAGCGTTTTCCCGCAACTTCGGCCGTGTCGAGAATTGGAGATACTTGCTACCGGGATAATATATCCTTAACCCAGTGGGGTAATTGCGTTACACACTCAGTAGAAATGGCTTTAATTTTGACAGTTCAACAACATTTATTGCGTTATTTACGTTGTTGAGCAAACAAATTTTTCGAAAATATAAAGCAATGGATTAGCAATATCCTTCAAAATTATTCCGATTGTGGTTGATAGTGTGTTACGCAATTAGGCTGCTGGTCATGGTCTCCCCTTGTCCCAAATTTCATCTAAATCCGTTCAGCCTTTAAAGCGTGTTGAAAAGGTAACAGACAGACTGACAGAGTTACTTGCGGAGTTACAATATTTGTTATTTATTTGCAAAATTTACACACAGTTACAGGTAATTATACCATATACATAGATGCTTGGAGAGTCATGCGATGCTTCATTAATTTTTTGGTGATTTGTCCAAGGCTTTTGAGTGTGTTCTTCATGGTAAATTATTAATCTAGAAACTGAACCGATATGGGATACGGAAGGAGGTTTGTCTAGACCTCTGAACTTCATGTTTAGGTAAACAATATGATTTAGAAAGTTGAACACACAACTCTCAGTACTAAATTGATATTGGGAATTCCACAGGGCTCAATTCTTGGCCCATGTTTTTTTTATGAATGTCTTAGTTTCTCACATAAATGGATTATCATTACACATACATATATATTATGTAGTGCTGTTTGTATATATGTACATGGCATGCCGCTTTTGTCTTATGTTTACTAATACACTACCTACGTTAGGCAGGTGTAATATTAGAAGTTAGAATTATATCGGGTTAGAGTTGCTTAGTGGAGAGCCCTTTATGCTAGGTTACGACGAGGACAAGTTGCGGTTATTGCGGTCGATCAGTGATGGGTGACCGTTCCTTACACAATAGTCATCTTCCGGTTTCACAGTAAATACTTGTGAACAGATTTCCTGAAGGTTGGTTGGCATTAGCACAGGTTTTTTCTCAAAATCCAACATCAGGGACCAGTCTGGAATATGGTCTAAGTTTTAGTCAAAACAATGTTTATGTCTAAGGCATGGATGCCTTATTGTGAAGAGAAAATAAATGACAATTTATTATGAATTATTATCATTACTTACTAGCTTCTTCCCGCGACTTCTTCCCACTCACACCGTCGCATCGCATCGCTAGCCCGCGCTTCTGTTTTCGGCTTTATGGCTTTACTTCTTCTTGCTCGGCTCGATGTTAAATAGCCGAGCAAGAAGAAGTAAAGCTAAAAATATTCCTCAAGAATTGGACTATCAAATGCTAAATGAATTTCACATCCGACTGGTAGATCCAGAGATTACCACCTACATACAAACTTACGAACAAATTGTTAGCTCTTTATAATATTAGTATGTATGGATGTGCATGTGTAAACGACCGTACACAACCGTAAACGACCGTACTTGCTTCCCAAATCACGGAGAGACCTCGAGTTTCGAACGGTCACCCAGCCGAGGGCTGACCGCAGCCCGTGGGGCAACCTCGCCCGCCACTCGGCCACGAAACTATTGCGTCGATACATTTCGAATTCAATCGAAAAAGGTTGAATTGTGTAACTGTCGGTGACATTCGGTAGTAGGTATTCCTACCTGTTGGGAAATCACGATTGTGTTGGTGGTGGAGTTGTTGTATCATTGTTTAATGTCACATTGTAGAATAGAATATATTTATTTGCTTTAAAACATGGTACGGTCACCAAAGCAGACAAGTAACCAGGGTCATCGGATATAGTTGAATTTTAGTAAGAAATGGATTGATGTTTTCGGATAAAATTTAATTTAATTAATAGAAAATAAATAGCTCATTTATCAAACTAAATTTCATTCGAAAACATCCATCGGTTTCTTACTAAACTTCAACTATATCCGACGACCCTAGTTACTTATCTCTTTTGGTGACGGGGACGCGCCAGGGTAAACCGCGAAATTAAATTTTTAAAAAAATTCTTACGTTTTTTGCAATTAAAATATAATTCGCGAGCGTAATAAATATGTCTTTACAGAATTATTGTAATCATTTAAATCATCAATTTCACCCTGTCAGTTCATGTGATCCTATTGAATGACTATTTCATGAAATATCAATCAATAGAATTAATTGAACTTACAAGTCTGGCAACCAGTCTTATCACATATTATTACTCAGTAACTTGCTTGTGGCCCGAAAGTCTGACAACCCTTCCTACCAAGGAGTATCGTATTACCTAGTAACTGGGTTGTGGAGGTCAGATAGGCAGTCGCTCCATGTAACTTACTGGTATTCAGCTGCAGCCGGTTAGACTGGAAGCCGACTCCAACATAGTTGGGAAAGGCTAGGCAGATGATGATGATGATTCTATGATGTAAAACTGCCAAACAAACAAAAGACGTTGTGCTCGGGGGACCTTCGTCAGGACGAAGTACCTTACGCGGTACTCGAACGCACACATTCCTACATTGGATTTTCATTTCCATGATGATGACTTCATGAGAGCTTCGAAAAACTTATACTGCTGGCTCTGTACTGAAAATACGCATTAAATTCACACTTTCTCTCTCTGTGTGTGTGTATATTTGTATATGTATACAAAGAGACACAGAGAGACAAAGTCGTATGGAGGGGGAAGAACGTGACGATTCCTACGAGTTTCCTCCTACCGTAAGCCGCGAGAACAAACAACTCGAGCTATGTCCTGCGGCGCGACTGTGCCCGTACTCGTAGGTGGCTCATATTCTCGATGTGAAGTAATCATCGGATGCTAGCTATCTTATATAAATTCCTGACCACGCAGGATGTCGCAAAGGTCAATTTATTTGTGCCCACGCGCAACTTAGAATACTTATTTATTTCGTATCTTGCCCTGCATTGCGATCTATTTCTACTCGGTGAAGGAAAACGTCGTGAGGAAATCGGCATGTCCTAGCGTCAAAAAATCGAACAAACCGCACTGGGCCCGCGGCCCGCTCCCTCTCACAGAGAGGAGGCCTGTGTCCCAGCAGTGAGGATTTTATAGGCTGATTATTAAGAAGGTATCCACGTCTGTTGGCTGTCGTCTGCCCAATCTGTTTATTTCTTAGACACATAACATTTTGAAAGCAGATTTAGGTAGATACTGATTTTTCAATAACACTCTAGCTAGAACATCATAATGTGAATTATTTTTGGTTTCGTCTAAAATTACAAAATCACCACCATTTTTAATATCGATTTCGTGAAAAAAAATCAAGCTCTGCATTTAGTACGCAGTGGTAATGCCACTGGCTGCCAATTTCCTATACTCTCTACGACCTTGTCATACGGAAAGTGAATGAAATCATTCGGAAAAACCGTAAATGCTAAAATTATTCCGTTGTTTACATGACACCCTGCGACTGAGCCAAATTGGATTTAAATAAAAATTTCAACTAAGTATTATTTGAATGAAGAATTTGAGATAATTTTCAAGTTATTGAACAGCAACGGAGAGCAGTGGTGGCCCAGTGGTAACGGTCGCGTAGGTCGTAGGTTCGAACCCAGACAGGCGCTTTACTTTGTGTAAATTATTCCATCAACACTGCTCTCAAAACGGTGAAGGAAAACATCGTGAGGAAGCGCCAGTTTTTCTTCGCAGCGAAAGCACTAGGAAGTGGGGGGGGGGTCTGTCTTTTCTAATTTTGACGTTCGAAAAGTGCTGATCTCAGCCTAATTTGAATAAATTACTTTTGATTGCTTTGATTGATATTATCATTAAAATCTACAACCCTCTAAGTTCATATAATTCTATCGATTGATATTTCACTCCTTCAATGGGATTATTATGAACTTAGAGGGTTGTTTGTCTCCGGCTCCGCCGTCACGCTCGCCCGCGGCTGCCAAAGGAAAAACTGATTCCTGAGTCCTCTCCTAGGCTGACACGCTACCGAGGTAAAGCGGAGGAAAATTACGAGTAACTTACTATACAAACTACTCTTTTCTAAGGTATACTGTCAGAAATTTTATGCCTGCAGCCTGTGGGTCCGTGGAATGTTAATTTATTCTGAAATAAAATGACTAATAATAATAATGTCCAGTATGTAATGTAGACTTTACTTCGTTGGAAACTGCAAAGCTACTAGGGTCTTTTGACATGGCAACATTCGAAACTAAAGCCGCTATTTTGTTTTTCCACCCAGCGGTCGTTGGCCTCTCCATTGTTGTCCAAGTAGATCAACTGACGGCCGAACTAGTAGCTATTCGTAATGTCCTATCGTGTGTGACCTATAATATTACAGAGCGAACTATTCATTCGGTGCGCTCAGTAGATAGAGCGCCAGCACAATCAGTTAAACTGTATGACGGCTCGGAACACGAGGCGAGGCGCTGCGCAGTAACACATTCACGTGTCATCGGGGGTGAGGGGTGAGGTACTGCGCAGCGAGTACCGCACTTCAGAGCAAGACATTAACAGAGGGCGCTGTTCGTACAACGCTACGGGTTATCGTGCTGCGTGGCCAAAATCGGAACTAACGCCGCCATCCTGTTTTGTCAATACAATTTCTGTGACAATTTAACAAATGTTGACCGTCAAAAGATGCGTATAGAGTGCGCGCAAGGTAAGTCTGCGCGCGACGTTTGACTTCAAGATTATATCCCTGCCAGCAATTTTAATCACTTTCGACATAAAGATGGCAATTATTTACTTTGGAAACCACACACTCTCTGGATACCTCACATAAACGTCCACATAGCGGCGATCCGCCCTTTGCTACCGGACCACCAGACGTACTGCAGCGTACCATCCACACTTGGTTGATATCCCGACCAGTCGTACTCAGCCCTTCTCCTCCACGTTTATTATGCGCACAGCAAGTGTCAAACTTTCTGCCGGCGTCTGTGTTCCCTTCCACATGTAACCCGTCTGCTTTCAAAGCAAGGGTGAAGGCATCTTCTGGGCACGCTCGTTCCATCACGGACCTCATCCATCGTTTTCCATCAGGCGTGATCGAGATCAAGAGTAGGCCCATTCAGCAATAAAAAAATGAAAAAATACTTTTTCTGATTTCGGCCGCGCACAGGGCAGGCATTACGAATGCGTTGGGAGAAGCAGTTTCACGTCTACACATTCCTACTCTGTACTAATACTCATAAGTCGCAGGAAACGTATCATTATTACTAGTAGCTAGTAATGTACTCCTACAGCTCTAACGATTGCGTGTGCGACGATTAAGTGTCTAGAGTTGTAGCAACTGCAACTGACGTAAGTGACGGCGACCGTGGCGCAGTGACTGAGTGGCGCGAGGGTTCGATTCCCGAACTGAAACAATGTTATATGGCCTATTTAGATACTTTTCCCGGCTTTGTTTGTGTCATGTTTGAGATAAAATTCGAATTCATGTGACATCTACCAACCCGCACTGGGCCCGCGTGGTGGTACAGCCCACTCCCTCTCACAGAGAGGAGGCCTGTGTCCCAGCAGTGGGAACATTATAGGCTGATTATGTTGTTATGTTATAATATTAGCGAGTATATACGGATATTATATGCGGCTTGTGCCTAAGTAATAACAGCCGCAACGGTCAATCGATCAAGTTAAGCTATGTTTGTCCTTGGTCGGGTGACCATCTTTACATACCAAGACCGCTCCGTGCCTTTGTTCCCGACTGCCATATTCGTGTTACCCAGGCAATAGGTAGTCGGGGGCCAGATGGGCAGTCGCTCCATGTAAAATACTGATATTCAGCTGCATCCGGCAAGACTGGAAGCCGACCACAACATAGTTGGGAAAAGGCAGGCAGACAGATTGGATGTATATATTACATGGATTCAAGAACATGAACGATTGTCTGACCGCCGCGTGCTGGTCGCTACACTACTGCGTAATGCTATAATTTGGTGTAATACAACCGCTGGTATTTATTAAGTGATTAGCGATCAACTGCTAGTTGTTACAATATCACAACCTTGAAGTTTTGTCTAATAATTACTGATAAGACACAGTTACATGTAGGTAATTTCCTGTATGTAACTGTGTCTATCTACTTGATAAATAATCATGAAATGCTGTTCCTTGGTGAGCGCATCACTCCGTACCTACACCACTACTTAGGCACACCTACTTACTGCCTCGATGGTATAGTGGTTGCAAAAGTGGCTGCTGAGAGCGGGGGTCTGGGTTTGATTACCAGGTCGGCAAAAGTGTTATTGAGTTTTTCTATGCGGAGTTTTTCAGTAGTAGCCCAAAGACTGGTTTTGTGCACGATTTGTGGGGAAAGGTCTACCTCCCCCTTCTCTAGCTACCCCCACATGGACTACAGGCGTGATGGTTTGTTATTGTTAAGTATATTAAACTATTAGCTGACACTATAAGCCCCTTACTCGTGGCGTCGCGAGAGGTTGAGGGCTAATTACTTAACCACGAACCCCTTGAGGTTAACGATACTAATGATACGGTAATTAGTAGTAATGATGATAATGTAATAGTCACTTATTGAGTGTAATAAGTAGCGCGAATGATACTGGACTGATAACATGTCCCGAGTATGGTGCAGTGGTTGAGAGCTTCGAAGGACCAGAATGGAACCAAAATGGAGGGCGTTTCAGGTGCCCGCGTCGGTTGGCTATTTTTATCTTTTTTTTTTCAAGTACTTTGAATGGCTTTTTTTGCGTTGAATATTTGTTCACTATTATATGGCGATGTAAACTATCGAATAAAAATATAAAAAAGTAGCCTCTGCCCGCGACTTCGTCCGCGTGACATTTCTAGTTCCCCGCGCCACCCCGCGCCACCGCGTCGCATCGCATCACCTGCCCGCGCCACCGCGTCGCATCGCATCACCTGCCCGCGCTATCACTTCGTTATCGCTAAGCGCTATTTCTGACTTTTTACTTTTTGCTGGCTCATGAGTCATAGCGTGATGTTAAATAGCCTGACGCCTTCCTCAAGAATTGGGCCATCCATATAGTTCCAGAGATTTCTCCTACGTACAAACTTACAAACAAACAACTTTTTCCTCTAAAAACATGCATGCTCTCTATTTATTCACGTGACGTGTGGAGCTGTGGTCTGTGGTAGTCACCCAGCGGTCGTCGGCCTTTCCATTGTTAGCCAAGTAGATCAACTGACACTCATAGGCCGAATTAGTACTAATCGTAATGTTCTATCTTGTTGTGACCATATTACAGAGTGAACTATTCATTCGGTGCGCTCAATAGATAAAGCGCCACAGTAGGCTCGGAACACGAGGCGAGGCGCTGCGCAGTAACACATTCACATGTCAGCGGGGGTGAGGGGTGAGGTACTGCGCAGCGAGTACCGCACTTCAGTTCAGAGTGAGACTGTACAATGGTCTTTTGGCGCTTAACTGACAACTGACTGCATACAAACATATCTACTTAATTAGACCCATAATCACTTGTACAAAACAGAAATAGTCGACAGCTGCACGTCGTGACTGGCGTGCAGGCTTCCACTCAGCATGATGCTGTGCTATGGGGCACCCACAGCGCAACGGTATCATCCAACGGTCATTCCGTTGGATAATAATTGGAATCGGAATTAGTCCATTATCGCAATTGCCCAGTAAACTATACTAAGGGCTTATTTTCCAACGCCAGATAATTGTATCCGGGGAATACAAATTCTGTGCCAAAACAATTTTATTCTAAGAATAAAAATTGTCTGTCGATTGAAAATAAACTTACAAACTATTAAAATAAAATTATAATATCCTAACGTAAGTAAAACTATTAATAAACTAAAATATGGCGTCGAAGCATTCCTCCCATACATATAAGAAAGAAGTTTATTTTTTACATTTCTATGATTCCTCCGCATTGTTGCCGTAGAGGCTGGCGGCATGGCCACGTCGTATGGCAATGTAAGGTAATGTAGAGCAGAGGTGGCCCAGTGATAACGGCCGCGACTTACGAGTTGTAGGTCGTAGGTTCGAACCCAGGCAGGCGCTTTACTTTGTGTAAATTATTTCATCACCACTGCTCTCAAAATTGTGAAGGAAAACATCGTGAGGAAACCGGCATGCCCTAGAACCAAAAATTCGAAGACATGTGACATCTGCCAACCCGCACTGGGCCCGCGTGGTGGATTACGGCCCGCTCCCTGTCACAGAGAGGAGGCCTGTGTCCCAGCAGTGGGAACATTATAGGCTGATTACGTATGCCAATGTAAAAGCCAGCCTTGGGTCACGGAAAGCGTCACCCAGCCGTTTGGCTATTTCGTTGAACAGAACGAAACAGGTTGAGTGAGACGACATCTTAAAATAGGCTCAGCTTACAGAAACTAGTTCGACAGCTTTAAAACTAAAAACGTTTACCATTTGAAGGTGGATGCGCCAGGGTAGGGGGTAGCCCGCGGAACTCACATTTTCTAACGTTTTTTGCAACTTGCAGGTCAGTGTCAGGTTGTATGTTGTAATTCTGTAAAATACAAATATGACTAAAAAATATATAATATATAATAAACATTTAAAAAAATATTATTCTTTCAATATTTATTGAGGTGACAATAAGGGCGGGCTTGGAAAGCTGGTGGTGGGTGCCCTGACAAGGGCCGTTGGTCATGGCTCTGAAGAGAGCCGTTAAAGTGTACCATAGTGGTGAAAGGATTAGTCATTTAGACTCTGCGTTACCGTGTGCTAGCGCGGTCCAGGGCGCGCCGGGCGTTTTGAATAAAAAAAAAATCGCGGACGATTTATGCTAGCGCCGCTCGGGGAGGCTCTTTTCATCAACATACAACGTGACACTGACCTACTTAATCAGCCTCCACTGTTCCCACTGCTGGGACACAGGCCTCTTCTCTGAGAGAGGGTGTGGGCCATAATCCACCACTCAGGCCCAGTGTGGCTTGGTGGATGTTAAATGTCTTCGAATGATTGGTTCTAGGACATGCCGATTTCCTCACGATGTTTTCCTTCACCGTTTTGAGAACAGTGGTGATGAAATTAGTCACACAAAGTAAAGCGCCTGCCTGGGGTCGAAGCTACGACCTGCAACTCGTAGGTCGCGGCCGCTCCCACTGGGCCAGCGCTGCTGTCACTGACCTGCAAATCGAAAAAACGTTAGAAAATTTGAATTTCGCGAGCCACCTCGGTTTTGTTTGAAACGTGCTTCTGATATGAAAATAAATGCGTTTTGTTATTATTTGGCATCACAGTAGCATCGAGAATTATCTGAAGTACAAAGTGCATCCATACTGACACAGGAGTACCTATTGTCTGTCCGTATGATTCAGTAAGTACTATGTATGACACATTCCTATTGAACTGATATCTAGGTTTTTCTTTGTGTGTGGCTTGTGGCTAAGAAATAACAGCCGTGCGGTTCGATCGATCAGGTTAAGCTACGCTTGCCGCGGTTGGTTCGTGGATGGGTGACCATCTTTACGTACCAAGGCCCCTCCGTGTCTCGGAAAGCACGTTAAGCCGTTAGTCCCGGCTGTCATTCGTAGATCTTTGACAGTCGTTACGGGTCGTCAGAAGCCCGAACGTCTCGTAAAGAGCTGGTCAACCGCTTGGCTTGGCTTGGCTTGGCCGCTTGGCCTGCACACGTGAGGACCTAATGGCTGCGTCAGCGAATGCTATCCGCGTTGCTGAATTTTGAGCCAAACAAATTTAAGAATAAAACTATATTTTTGGTATCGACGAGTTAGAAAGATTAATAATATAAGTAGTTAAAAGGAGGTTCCTACGTAAGATTTGCTGTGGAAAGTTGTACAAGTTTCTGCAATAAATCTTTTTTTTTTTGTAATTAGTCAGTTTTGTAAATAATAATTTTCTCTTTCCACAGCGTACTGGCGGAAACTACAGAACAAGATGGCCGTGTCTGACTTCATGTCGCAAGATGGCGGCCAGGGAAACGTCAAACTGCACCCGTATCTCATCACCTTAGTGTGAGTACCGTTATCTTTACTAGCCATTAATCTTTTTAGCGTGTCGATGGCAATCTAAATGTCAACTAAATGGAGTTGGCACAGCGGGGTGGTTGCGTAACACACTAACACTAGGAATGGCTTTCATTTTGACAGTTCAACAACATTGATTATGAACTAGCTGTGCCTGCGACTTCGTTCGCGCGCGTTACGGAAAACAAACTGGGTGTCATGGGGTTTTTTTTGCACGGAACTCTAATTCTTTTTCTAGAATAAAAGTAGCCTAAGTTTATTCTCATAACATCAGTTATCTGACTTTTTGTTACCGCACATACATTTCCATATGTATTTATTTATAAGCTTTTATTTTGACATTACAAACAGACACTTTAATTTGATTTATCTAAATATTTAGTCGTGCATTCAAAAGTAATTAAGGACCTACTTTTGATAGTTGTTTATTAGAGTGTTGACCTCTAGAAGGGCCCCGAGGCCGGCGCAGGCGCGCAGTGTGTCAAGGAGAGCAGGTACCTTCACTAGGAAGTCTGTGTTGTTGGCACTTGGGGTCTGTCTACTAGGAAGTACATAAGAGGGAAACGTGTGTTCAGCAAATTGCATAATCACTATCAGCCTATAATGTTAAGGTTAAGTAGCACTACGTAAGAGCGGTAACGGCGTGCGTTAGTTGCGCAAAGTTCGCGCGGTGTTATCGTCAGTGCTACCAACACCAAGGGCAAAATTACGTTCCAGTTACCGAAACTACAATAACAAGTTTCTGAGCATTTGATACTGTTGTTGTAAACAAAGTATATTTGGGATATTTTAGTGAAAATATAAATGCCCAACATGCAACGTACTCCACCTAAATCTCCTAAGACCCCCAAACCAGGTCAGTCACAATCTGTTCCTGATATTGCCTCAGCTCTCAGTAGCGAACACTCCAATACGAATGTCACTGTTAGGGCCAAGCGGCAGCGAATTGATGACTCACCTAACAACCCGATCTTGCCTTCTTGTGCCTGTGGTGAGTGGAGGAGGGAACTCATGGAACTGATGACAGCGTGGAAGAGCGAGTATGACCTTAGACTGTCTGCACGGAAGGCCGAGCATGACGCAATACTATCCACCCTTGTTAAGGATGTATCCGAAATCAAGAACCACTGTGCTGCTATACTCAAGACCACCTCTGAACCCAAAGTCAATGTTTCCCACTCTAACAAGGATCATCTCAGAGTTAAGGGAAAGGATTTGGTGAAACGACCTAAGAGTTTTCAAGACTCGCAGTTTCAGTCACGGCCGGTAACAGTTCAGCTACCTATCGTCTTAGCGACCGATAGCGGGACGGAAATCGCTCCCACTGAGGTAATGTCGGAGGGAAGAAGCATGGACGATCAGAGTACTTGTGAGATGAGCATGGATATAATACACTCCTCAGCCGAACAGGCTGCATCATCACCTACCCGCCGAGTTCCCAAACCCCGTGTCTCTGTGTCGGTTCCTACTCCCGTTGCGGGTGTTGCGATGGGTGATATGGTCAGTGATAGACCAGGTAAGGAAGGTTGGATGGAAGTGCGTCACAGGCGCTCCCGCCGCTCACTGGGCAATGTTTTGCGGGGGACGGCAGCACCTGGAGTCACCTGCTTAGAGGCATCGGAAAGATGGAGATACCTGCATCTCTTCTACGTAAAGCAGGGCACTACTGAGTCCCAGGTACGTGAGCACTTAAGTACTATCTGCGGAGCTGATGTTTGCACGGTGGAAGCTCTGAAACCCCGTGGCAAATACGCATCTTTCAAGCTAGGGGTGCCCTCGAAACTAGCGGAACAAGTTGTGGCAGCTCAAAACTGGGCAGAAGATATATGCGTGAAACCTTGGCGTCGCAACTTTCGTGATCATAGCGATGCGGCCCAGTAAACCACCCGATGATCTGACACCTGCCGCTACCACTAAACGCAATGTTCAACTTTGTTTACTGTACCAGAATGTGCGTGGCCTCAAGACTAAGCTATCCACTTGGAGATTAAGTCTGCTGCTTTCTGACCATGACTTGATAGCCGTAACAGAAACAAACCTAGACGGTTCTGTAGAGGACTCAGAAGTTTCAAGCGGAGATTGGCAAATTCTGCGCAGGGACCGAATAACTCCGGGCGGTGGCGTACTACTTGCTGCGCGTCCTGGTGCAGCCATGAAGAGGCATCGTGAGCTGGAGACGGATGGTGGAGAAGACCTATGGGCAATGGTTACGATTTTTGGGCGTAATATATCGGTTTGTGTTGTCTACATGAAGCCAACAGCGACCGACAACGATTATATGTCTTGGTTTTGCAAGGTTGAGAGCATAGTGTACAATTTAAAGGGAGCTATATTAATCTTAGGCGACCTTAATTTGAAAAGTGCATCTATCAATGTCAATAATTACTACTCTTATTTTCTGAGCTTTTGTGATCTGACAGACATGAATGAAGTGATGAATATGCGTGGGAGTAAGTTAGATGTGGTGTTGGCCCGAGTAGGTACCGGTATAACTTGCGAACATGTCGAAGGAACGGAGCTGGTTCCAATCGATTTGTATCACCCTCCATTATATATTGTGGTAACAATCGCAGCGCTTAAGGTTAATGAAACATTAGACTCCTGCAACATTGATCGAAGCGGCGACTGGAACTTTGCCAGAGGAGATTACGCACTTCTAAGGGACCAAATCTGTTCTGCTCCATGGCCAGAAGTTCTTCACTCAAGTAATGTAAGCTCCGCAGTGGATAAGTTTTACGAGATACTGTATAAGTTATTTGACTCTTCTATCCCAAAAAAGAGAAGAACGAACTCCGGCAACAGGCGGTATCCAGTCTGGTTCTCTCCTGATATTATTACAGACACCAAACGTAAAAAAAGACTCCATCATAAGTGGATAATTTCACGATGTAGTCTGATATATGCGGAGTTTAGTGCTCTGCGATCGGACCTAAAGGTAAGAACACAGGAAGCCTATAGATTGTTCTGTAAGAATACCGAAAATAATCTACGTATAAATCCGCGACAATTCTGGCAACATGTTTCTAGCCTCAGATCAAAGGGTGGTTTCGAACCCATTGTTGTACACAGTGGGGAGACAAGTTCTGGTGTTAAAGCGGCCGAGGCATTTGCCCGCTACTTTGCTAGCGTGTTTCTGTCTGACACACCCAAGTTGGACCCATCGCGACTACATGTGAGTAATGAGAGTATGAATATACCTATTCCTATCCTAACTCTTCAGGATGTAAATAATGGCATAGCCAGACTCAAATCCTGTAGCTCGATCGGTCCTGATAATGTTCCTGCCTTTATACTGAAGGGCTGTCGTGATATCTTAGCGGCTCCTCTCTGTCATATTTTTAATCTGGCTCTCCAGTCTGGTGTATACCCTGAGCAGTGGAAAATCTCGCGAGTCATCCCCATCCCTAAAACAAGTGACAAGAAAGATGTTGAGGAACACAGACCCATCGCTATCCTGCCTACCGTTGCCAAGACTTTTGAGCATATACTCCACGCACATATTTACAAAAGGATTAATGTGCTACTTTCAGATGCCCAACACGGCTTCCGCCCAGGTCGCTCCGTAAACACGAATCTTCTTATTCACACTGAGTATCTATCTCGCGGTTTGGACATCGGCAGGCAAGTCGATGCCCTCTACTTTGATTTTCGTAAGGCGTTCGACAGAGTCGATAACGATGTACTCCTGTCAAAGCTTGGGGCCATGGGATTCTCCTTTAGCTTTCTTAACTTTTTCTCAGACTACCTACGTAATCGCAAACAATTCGTCAGACATGGCTATTTCGAGTCCAAGCCTTATAATACTCGCTCTGGTGTGAGTCAGGGATCCGTTTTGGGGCCACTTCTATTCCTTATTATGATCAATGACCTTGTTAATAAGGTTAAGTTTGCAAAATGCTTGCTATATGCAGACGACCTGAAACTAGTTGCTCACATCAAAACGGATGATGAATGCAGACTCCTGCAAAGGGACATTGACGCTATCTACGAGTGGAGCATTCTAAACAAGCTGTTCTTTAACACAAATAAATGCTTCGTCATCACATTCGGTCGAGGATTACGGCCAATCCACTTTGCCTACAGCTTAGGTGGTACAAAAATAGCCCGAGTCACCAACATAAAAGACCTGGGAGTGACCTTCGACCGTTCTCTGTCTTTCAGAGATCACATTTCCACCCTTGCTAGAGAATCTTTCAGACGCCTAGGATTTGTTTTGCGAAATGCTCGTGATTTTCACAACCCGCATGTTATTAAATTACTGTACACCACCCTAGTTCGCAGTAAGCTGGAGACTAGTAGTTGTGTCTGGCACCCGTATACTACGGCTCAAACACTAATGCTCGAGAAAGTGCAGAAAACTTTTCTTCGGTATCTTTTTAAAAGAACCTACAATTTCTACCCTTACATGTACCCCACCAACTATATCCTAGGGACTTTGGGTTTCAACTCGTTGGAGGTAAGAAGAGGTCTTGACCAGCTCACGGTAGCTTGTAAGACCCTTAACGGTCGCATTGACTGCCCTGAGCTCCATGACCTTTTCTGTCGACTATTCGTACCGGACAAATACATCTGTCACCGCCAAAGCCGCCGACACAATCTGTTCGCGCAACTGCCTTGCAGAACGGTCGCCGGAGCTGAATCGCCAGTGTGTCGTACCTTGAGGATGCTCAATACTCTCCTGACGGACAACCCGGAATGTGATATGTTTGCGGATGAATGGAGTAAAATTAAGCGCGTATGCCTGATGTTCTGTGAGAGACAGTATGCAAGGGTGTCCACTGTTCCATGTTAGTATGTAGGAATAGTTGTTTATAACTAAATTTTCTGCATTGTATAGTTTTTGTTTTGTTTCTATGTTAATTAATGTAATTGGTATTATGCCGTGTTAATTAACTATAAATAAATAAATAAATATAAATAAATGTTCCCACTGCTGGGACACAGGCCTCCTCTCTGTGAGAGGGAGTGGGCCATCAACCACGCGGGCCCAGTGCGGGTTGGTAGATGTTAAATGTCTTCGAATTTTTGGTTGTAAACTGCCGGTTTCCTCACGATGTTTTCCTTCACCGGTTTGAGAGCAGTGATGGTGAATCATCCCAAAGTTTACACAAAGTAAAGCGCCTGTCTGGGGTCGAACCTACGACCTACAACTCGTAGTCGCGGCAGTTACTGGGCAACCACTGCTCCTGCCATCCGACCACAAACTTAAATTACTCGTACCTTATACCTACAGTGCTACAGGTATTTTTTGGCGCCTGCATGACATGAACAGAGTTGTTGGTAAACAAATCGTATTGAAAAAAAAACAACCGACTTTAAAAAAATACTACAACATGCAAAATAACTTTAATTCCAGAATTCGGAATCTTTGGATCTGTATTTTAGTTTTTACTCCTTTCTTTTTCCTCCGTCCCACCCCGTCGCATAACAACGATCAGAACAACGCCGCTTGACGCTGCAGTAACCGTGGCCACCTACAGACTGATCCTATACTGTTTGGGATCAGTCTGCAGGTGGCCACGGGCACAGCAACATCGATGTAGCGTCGAAACGAAGGCAACAGAAAAACATCGCAAAAAATATATTTAATTTTCAAGCCATGGAACAACAAACTGTTCAAATTCCAGAAAGCCTTTTATACCGTTAAGGATTATGTCGAGGACAAAATGCTTGGGATTGAGCTACTTCCGATTTTTACATATTGAATATTTGTTTTTTTTTCTGTTTTGTTGTTGTTTTTTTTTTAATATACATTTTGACATTAATTAATGTTATATATTCAATGACATTTACTTACTTTGTAAGGTATTCTATTATTTGAATTATTGTGAATGTGAAGACTATGTGGGTCATTTTATTTATATTATTTTGTATTTTTCTCTCTGTTCTGTTAGTTTTTGTCATGGTCTGGCAGTTTGAGTAATTTATGCGGCCTACCCAAATGTCCTTTCTTCTTCGTTGAGCTCCTTAAGTTTTGAGTTGAGCTGCATTTCTGACAAATGCGTGCACTGGCTGGACAGGTCCTCTCAATCTGTGTGGTTCTTTCCTCAAAAGACCATCTCAGACATCGATCTACATGGTCTTCATATGATCTGACCAAGATTATGTCTGGACTTTAAAAGAGACTGTGACCTCTGAGTTTGTTTCGACCTTTCTTCTCAGACTAGTCAGATAGGAAACGCCGACCTCACCTAGTTTTAAAATATGATTGACCTGTAAAAGTGTTACTACAAAAGGTCACTCAAATATCAACTTAGAATACATTATATTAAGTAGCGATAGAATTAAATTATCTGAGATTATGAACACTGCCATACATTATGTATACAGGTGCCGTCTACCATTAATAACTTTAGTACTAAGGCAGCCCTACACGCGCCTCAAGTCATAGACAATTTAAAAATAAAATAGTGACACGTTCCACATTTAAAATGATAAAGACATGCTTAGTATGCGCTACGTGAACATTTTTTCGCGGTGATTTTATATTAGTATCATGATGCTGCCAAACTTTACTCATAGAATGTGCAAGTACGGCGCGTTGGAAACATGAGGGGACATTACTTTTTAATTACGGTTGGATTTTAAATATAAATAAATCTTTGTTTTCTAGACATTCATCTAAGTTTAAAACAACGGTAATGTTTTCTCATTCAAGATTCTTTATTTGTGTAAACATGAGTATACATACAGACCATGCAAGTTATCACAATACATTATTAGATCATTGTCTTATTTGTTTAGGATATTCGTGTATTTATTTGTGCTTATATTTAATTAGGTTATTATATTTATAGTTTTAATAGCGTATCTTTATATTAAAATAAATATTTATTCTTCATTGTTTTTTATTGTACGGACCACTGTTTGTCTCGGCATCACTGGTTGACTGGTAGAAAATGCTTCTGGCATTTTAAGTCTGCCTCTGTACGGACGCCAGCATATCAAGTTACTACAATCTGTCAAATTTCTTTAATAGATTTTCAACTTCATCGGTAAAGCATTAAGGTTCAAGGTTGATTGGGAAAATTTGACAGTTTCGGGTAGCTTGACCTGCTGGCGTCTGTACATTTGTGTGCAAAAAAAAAGAAAAAAAAAGCATAAAGAAATAAAAAGTCGTGAACATTTTAGCCAAATCATAATTAAAAGTGTTTGTTTTAAGAACGGTACCTGTGCCATGCAAAACATACCAAATTGACAGCTCGATTGATGCACCTGCTAGCTGCTGGCTGTGGGTTCGATTCCTGCCTGAAGCAAGGATTTGTATGCAAATGCAAATGCAAATGTCCATCAGTACGTATCAAGTCATAACTTGATAGGTACTGATGGACATTTGCATGTGTGTCTCTGCTAGTGCTGTGCACTTCTGTAAGCGACGAATTCACAATACCTTAAACCGTGTGTGATTTTTGTTTGTGTAGGTATGATGTTTAGTGGGTAAAGTCGTTGAAGAGCCATAGCAATAAAATATAAGCAGCCTATAATTTCCCCACTGCTGGGACACAGGCCTCCTCTCTTCGAGAGGGAGTGGACTGTACACCACTGTTAAGTATTAGAAAGGAAGAAAGTAAAATAGGGTCCATCCGTTTCGAAGATTAGCCGGAACAAACAGACAGACAAACATTTAGTACTTAGTAATTTATTTATTCCATAAGCATGCAAGCTGTTATTTTGATATTACAAACATAACAAGCATAGATATCTGCCTGTCACCTATGATGAATTATGTAATGACATACTAACCTGTACAAACCCATAGCTCGAGCAGGTATTTGTCGGCCGTACAAGTAGGCACCTACTTCTATAGCCTCAATGCGGTAACCGGTACCCAAACCCGTAACCTTCGGCCCGGAAGGCCGCTACTCTTGTAGTTGAGCCACGACAACGCAATACTTTATGTAACTAATGGCGTCACCACTTAACCTGTATATTAGGTTAACTTTGATTATAATTAATAAGGTAATGAAGAAGTATCAATTTACATACATATTATACAGGTTCAAATGAAATTAGCTAGTGAAACTCTGCAGACGTGATGGGTATCAATATCGATGTTTATTTTTGCGTAAAAACTTACATTTGCAGTTGAAATGTATGAGAGAATATGTTTTTCAATTACAATGTACAGAACCCTTAATTTTATTTGTGTACTACTCAGTACTACCTATAATTATCATCGGAGCGTTCAAGAGCCTCACACTCTATGTTCTAAGCTCTCCTCTCAGAGCTTCACACTCACAGGTAACCTAATTATTATTTGTGGCGAGTGAAAACCCACCACCACGCTTCAAACTCACCTAACTAACTAATTTACCTACCTCGGGATGAGCTATTACCGTACAGCTCACGCCAACTCACTGCCTACGCAAATATGTGACTGATTGGTAGCGTCGTGTGTCGGGTCGTTGAGCTCCCTAAAATAGGGTTCAAGTACGCAATGACACATGTTTGTTTGTTACCGTCGGTTGGGACAGGTCAACCGTCTCTTTCCTCTATACAACATTTTAGAGGGGTAAATATTGCACGAAAAGTGAAGTGTCGTAAGGTTTGGTGCCGTGTGTCCTCGACCTGCCCACACGTCACCTGCCCTGCATATGATTATGGTCATCACAGCCCGACTTCACCCACTACTAGGCTAGGCGTCTCTTTTCTTGCCAATCCCCACACTCCTGTGCCAGCCTCATTCAGGTTTTGCCCGCGACGGCAACTATATCGTCTGCCTATCTCGCCGCCGGATGACTGACATGTCGTCTTCCATTCCTTGGACGCCACTCTGTCACAGCCGTACAGCCGTACTCCAGCTGTCAACACTGCACCTTGCCAGGTGTCTTGTCCAACTCCATTTGAGTTCCATAATTCCATAATGATTATAGACTTATGGTACGGCTGCAGTAAGTCAATCCTCAGCCAAAAGGAATCTTAATTGTTCTATTTCTAGTCTCAGGCAATAGCACCTTAATTGCGTAACACACTATGAATCTCAATATGAATCATTTTGACGGATATTGCTAATCCATTGCTTCATATGTTCGAAAAATGTGTCTGCTCAACAACGTAAATAACGCAATGAATGTTGTTGAACTCCATTTAACTTTATTAGCTTGATTTCATAATGAGTCAGTATAGATAAGAACACGTAGGTACGTTCCGTCCACGGCCGAGCGTCAACCTCTGCTACTTATCTCACGCAGCTTAGAGGACAGCCAGCCGGTAATTCAATTATATCGAGAGTAATAATTACCTACCTTAATGCTATGATTCTTGTAAGAAAACAGACCAGCTCTTCATAATAGATGTAGAACGCAGACCGCCACTTCAAATGGGTGTGAGTCATTATAGAAATATTTTCATTCTCAAGAGTAACGATAAACGTGTTATGTTAGTTAATGTGTTGCTAATTGTTTATTTACAAACCATGTCCTCGATAACTTACCGATAACTTTTATCCGTTATATGTATAACCCCTTTAGGGGATGAGTTTTCAAAAATCCCTTCGTTATAAAGATAACTCTTGTGCAAAATTTCAAGCGTCTAGACTCTAGAATTTTGATTTTTTAACAACGCACAGCCTGAACCTCTAGGTCTCGAATATAGAGCCAGCGGTATAGGTTGTGCGTTGTCTGTCAGTGATTTAAGATTTTTGCAATACTTTATTACGCTACCAAATTGGGGTAGTGTAATGGTAGCTGTATTTACCTACGTCTATGTTAATAACTAAACAAACAAATATCGTAATGATGTCAAAAGAACTAGTAGATGGAAAACAGAACTGTCTTTTGCGCTAAAAATAACAATCGCTGTCGACACTCCGTTTGTCAAGCAAGCGTGTCAATTAGAGAGAGATGTACAGAAACATAAAAAAATAAAATCTTAGAAACATTGTAGGTATTACAAAGTGTGCTGCCTGTACTTGGATAACCCTGTATCGCAGGCGGCAGGAAAAAAATAAAAATACTATTAGAACAAAGGATTTCCTAACAATATTTAACACAAGTAAAAAACGGATAGTGACATAGTTAATTCATCAAATATCATTCGCACCGATTTGCTACAATAGAAGGTTAAATTAAATTAACTAGCGAAACTCTACAGACGTGATGGGTATCGATATCTAAAGACGCTTGTACTGTTATTACTTGAAGTATGAGTTGAGCAAATTTTTATTTTTTGGTTTGGTCTATTTGGTTTTTCCGTGTTTAGATATCCATCACATCTGTTAAGTTTACATAAAAAACATATCCATAAAACTGATATTTCAAATGTCTACAGTAACTGCGGTCGATGACCCCACAAAAAAACTATCAAATTAATTTGTTTTTTGTTTTATCACGCTTAGATAACGATTCCCACCACGTCTGTGAAGTTTTGCTAGCTAATTTAATTTGGCCCTGTATATCTTATCTCATTCTATTTACTTCATAAACGCATCAACAATCATTTCACACTATCTTACAATTCCAGGCGCTGCTGAAATGTCTAGATTCTGCTTTAAAGAAGGTACTGGATATAAACAACCATCATTTCAAACTGCAAGGAGTTTTTAGCAATGACATTATGTCAACTTTGACGGTGCAGTAGCGGAATGTCGCTTTCTGTGTGCTACAAGGTGTAGGTTCGATTTTACATGGATTTGTATGACTTATCTATCGACCTGCGGAGTAATTGCATAACACACTAACAGTAGCAATGGCTTTCCTTTCGACATTGATTAATTACGTTATTTACTTTGTTGAGCAGATAAAGTGTGATACGCAATTAGGGTGCTGGGTCAGGATCTCTGCAGTTGTGTCCGTAAACGCACCCAAAATGACAAGGCAACGGTATTCCTTGTGTAAAGAAAAACAAATATTATTTATGTGGCCGCCGAGCAAACTTAATGATTTCACAATCGTTTTGACGAAACGACACCCACGGACATAGATAACGTGACCTATTATTACTCATAGACACGAAACGCGATGATAACACGCAAAAATATCGTCGTGTGGCGCAGCGTAGCGTCAGTGTGTCACCGTGCTGTTGCTATACGAATTTAGAATAGAATTAATTTTGAATTCGAGTTTGGAATAGAATACAATCCGTTAAGACAGTAGGTATACCTACTAGGTATGGTCAGTACTACATTTACACCTGGAACGTCACGAGGTCACATTCCGTGGCAATTTTAAAGAGTAAATAAGGAAAAATGGACGCAAATTCGGCATTTGTAGATAGGTAAGTATTTCCAACTATCTACATTTTCTTTACTTTGATTGTGTCACAAAAGCAGGATAATCGTGTTTAATTTCATCCAAATTTTAGGTTTTTTGTATAGAGAGGGGAGCAGTGGTGGCCCAGTGGTAACGGCCGCGACTTACCGTGTTGTAGGTCGTGGGTTCGTACCCAGGCAGGCGCTTTACTTTGTGTAAATTATTTCATCACTGCTCTCAAAACGGTGTAGGAAAACGTCGTGAAGAAACCGGCATGTCCTAGAACCAAAACTTCGAAGATATGTGACATCTACCAACCCGCACTGGGCGCGCGTGGTGGATTAAAGCCCGCACCCTTTCGAAGAGATGAGGCGTGTGTCTCAGCAGTGGGAACATTAAAGGCTGATTATGTGTGTATGTATAGTGACTCAAGTTAGGTAGTGTTGTATTTGCCACGTCGCCGTCGCAAATACAACTTTCATTAGATCAATGTCCTGCCCAATCCTCTTTCAATACAGAAATCCCATAGAAAAAAAAATTTCCCCGTCATTAAAATATCTCCGGGAAACTTTTCCAACTTATCTTTCCATGAAAATCTAATGTAATAATCTAACTATACGACTCACCGCGTCGCATCGCATCGCATCGTACGCGCTATTTTACTTCGTTTTCGCTTAGCCGTCTTTCTGACTTTCGTTCTTTTTACTGGTTCTAGCTGTTTAGCGTGATTTTAAATAGCATATAGCCTTCCTCAAGAAGTGGGCTATAAAATGCAAAAATATTTTTTCAAGTCCGACCGGTAGTTCCAGAGATTAGCGCGTTCAAACAGACAAACTGTTAGCGACGATACGTAAAACATAACATAGTTATTTTATAAGTGTGTAGAATATTTTAGAAAGTAGCGTAAATGTTAAAGCTTCACATTTATCGCACCAGACGGCGCCACATGTACCATCATGCGGCGTAACCTTAAGTGCCAGGCAACTTTACCGTAACGAGAGCCGTTGTATAATATTGTAATTTTTAAGGTCTAAAGTAAGGTTTCTCGATACGGTCTTGTAGTAACGATACATAAGTGAACATAGTTGTCTTATAAGTTTTTAGAATATGCTAAGTTTAGATTATGGAAAATAGCGTAAATGTTAAGCCTCATATTTATCGCATCAGAGGGCGCCACATGTACCATCTTGTGGCGTGACCTTAAGTACCGGGCAACGTTACCGTAACGAGAGCCGTTGTGTAATATTGTAATTTTTAAGGTTTAAAATAAGGGCTCTCGATACGGTTTTAGGTTTAGTTGAAATAAGTGAAACATTGTGAGGAATGTCAAACCACGAAAAAACGCCCAAGTGAATTTTCGATAAAAACAAAACTTCAGTGCCGTGTGCAAACCACACGCGGTCTGATGGAGAAAAAAATAATCGAACCGGATTGGTCGAGAGAAAGGCCGCGTGTAAATTCCACGCATCTGATTGGTTGGAGCCGTCTATAAAAGACGGGCATTTTTCCGTGGCGAGGCATTCCAAATCCAGCGGCACCCGAAGAAACAAGGAAAAATAAAGAAGAAACTCTCACTCTGAAGAAGTGTTTTATTACTGTACTACGCCCACCGACCACGCATCACCTCAAGAATATCCCGCCAGCGAGCCCGCTCCACATTTAAGTTAGTCGACGGTCGGTCAATCGTCAATAGTGGTCCTTCGTAAGCCGGATCGGGTTCAAGAAACTGAGAAGATGCCTACTACAAGGTCAGGATCGGCGCAGTCAAAAACTACGAGTGAAAGTACTACGGACTGGAGCATGAATACGCCGAGCGATTCTACGAGCACGTCGGCTACAAACGCGTCAATTACAAGCCGATCGACGCTCACAAAAAGATCGCCGCCGCCCACCGTACAAGGACGCCAGCCACCCACACACCTTTCTAAGGAGGCTGCCAGAGAGGAATCAACACAGGGGGAGGCAACATACACCGCCCCCCCGACCCGCACCATTGAAGTTGAATCGTCGAATCCCGCACAACAAGAAGAAAGTTTTCCAATGCCGCAGAATATGGATAGAAGCGTTGTAAGATCACGCCCTATCCATAGTAGTGAGCCAACGTCAAGAGAAGAAAGCCTGCAGCCGCCTCAACCTAAGAAGTCGACCCGCGATATAGACACACGGTCCGTCCGCTCGTCGCATAGAAAGAAAGCGGAGGCACAAGCAAAAATGACGTTGGCACTAAGGGAATTAGAGTTGGCGGAAGCACGATCAAGAGTGGCTCAAGCTGAACTAGAACTTTTAGCTGCAGACTCAGAAGAAGAAGATGGTGCCGGAGAAGAGCTGTACGAACGAACTCAAGAAGTTGAAAAGTGGTTCGTCCACACCGGGGTCAGGCCTAATAAGGATCAGAGGCCGATCGAAAGTGAAGAAAAGAAGAGTGACATCCAAGAACTGGCTTCAGTCATACTCAAGCTATCAGAGAGGTCGCGTGACATCGTTTCACCAAAGCATCTCGACCTCCCTAACTTCAACGGGGCCTGCGAGGAATGGTTGGCCTTCAAGAGATCGTATGAAGATATGGCCGCTTCCTTCAGCAACACGCAGAACCTAGCTCGCCTTCGAAGAGCGATCCAAGGAAAAGCGAGAGAAGCCGTCCAAAGCCTGCTGTTCACCGCGGAAGACCCACATGAAGTAATGAAAGGACTGGAGTCAAGATTTGGAAGACCTGGAGCATTGGCATTATCGGAATTAGAGAAGCTGAAGAACCTGTCAAAAGTCGGCGAGAACCCAAGCGACATATGTGTATTCGCTAGTAAAGTAAAGAACGCCGTCGAGACAATCAAAGCTTTGAAGAAACCACAATACCTCAGTTCTCCTGAAACACTAAAAGCCATAGTGGACAAGATGCCCACGTCTATGAAGTTCCGTTGGTTCGCCTACCACAGAAACAGAAGAGATGAAGACATTCAAGAATTATTAGTCGTCGAAGCGTTTCTGGAAACAGAAGCCGACATGTGCGGAGACTTTGCTCCACCTGAAGTGCCTTCGGAGCAAAAGAAGGTAATAAGAAAACCCGTACACACAGTACAAGAAGCGTCTCAAGAGAAATATAAGAGGACATGTCCGATTTGCGAAGAAGAACATTTTGCTATAGAATGCAAGAAGTTCAAAGAAGCCAACATAGATAACAAATGGGACATGATCAAGAAGGCGAAGGTATGTTTCAAGTGTCTTCGATTCAAGCACTCAAGAATCAACTGTAAAGCCCCAGTCTGCAAGCAGTGTAAAAGATGGCACCATACTATGTTACACTCCGACAAACCACCAGTGCCAGCAGAGAAAGAAACGAACAAGGAAGGCGCGTCAGAAGAGAAGGTTGCCTCAATCCACAACGCAAGAGGGGAAGAGAAGGCATACCTGAAAATAATCCCAGTGGACCTTTATGGGCCAAAGGGCCAAGTTCGCGTGCTAGCATTGTTGGATGAAGGATCGACGGTCACACTCTTAGACGCGTCAATAGCTGAGAAGATCGGGGCCGAAGGGAATCAAGAAAGGCTTACAATCGAAACAGTCGGTGGAAAGGTGTTAAGGAAAGATAGTTCACAGAAGATTGAGCTAAAGATAAAAGGGGCTCACAGGAAAGAAAAGAAGACTATCACGGCGAGAACCATCGATGACCTGAGGCTGTCTGAACAAAGCATAAATAAGGATACCGTGAAGAATTGTCAGCATCTAAAGGCAATTGAAGGACAACTTCTCTACGTTGCGGAGAGACCCAAACTGTTGATAGGCCAAGACAACTGGGGACTCATAGTAACAAGAAGACTTAAGAAAGGCAAGCCATCCGATCCTGTAGCCTCCCTCACCAACCTAGGGTGGGTGTTACACGGACGCGAAACAGGAGCGAATGCCCTAGTGAACTTCACACACTACAGCAGACCCACAGCCGATGAAGAAAATATAAACGAAATCGTCCGAGAACATTTCCAATTGGAATCTCTAGGCATTCAGAATCGCTCACCGACAAATGACAGCGATAGAAGAGCATTAGAAATCCTTGAGAAAACAACAAAGAAACTGCCAAGCGGACAATTTGAGACAGGACTCTTGTGGAAGAAAGAAGACGAGACACTGCCCAACAACTACAACCAAGCAATCCGACGCCTATTCAACATTGAGAAGAAGTTGGATAAAGACAAGGAAGCAAAAGAAAGCTATGAGAAGCAGATCCAAGGCCTAATTGAAAAGGGATACGCCGAGAAGGCGCCGGAAACCTCGAGCAAAGGAAGAACATTTTACTTACCCCACTTCGCCGTCGTGCATCCAATTAAGAAAAAGCTGAGAATAGTGTTCGACGCTGCCGCCAAGTTTGAAGGGAAGAGCCTCAACGACGTCTTGTTATCCGGTCCAGACTTACTGCAATCGCTATTTGGCGTACTGCTACGCTTCAGAGAAGGACCCGTTGCTGTTATGGCCGACATCCAAGATATGTTCCTTCGAATCAAAGTTAGGGAAAACGACCGTGACAGTCTCAGGTTCCTGTGGCGTGGAAGTCGAAGAGTGGGCAAGCCTGAAGAATATAGGATGTCGTCAATCATCTTTGGAGCAGCATCATCACCAGCAACAGCGATATATGTGATGAACAAGAACGCGGAAGGTTTCAAGGGAACTCATCCCGAAGCGGTGAAAGCAATAAACAGAAATCACTACATGGACGATTATCTGCAAAGTTTTGCGTCTACGGCCGAAGCAAAGAAGGTATCAAAGGAAGTAAAAGAGATTCACGCAAGAGCTCACCTTCATCTAAAGGGTTGGGCCAGTAATGATTCAGAGGTACTGTCAGAAGTAGATGACACCAATAAAGAAGATTCCTTGCAACTAACAAAGGAAGAGAAAACTCTGGGGCTAAGATGGCTAGTAAAGGAAGACATGTTGGCCTTCAATGTTGGACTGCGTAACACATCGAAAGACCTGTTAGATGGTAAGAGGTCTCCAACGAAGAGAGAAGTTACAAGCGCTGTGATGTCTACTTTCGATCCCATGGGTTTTGCCACGCCAGTCTTGATACAAGGAAAGAAATTAATTCAAGATATCTGGCGAACGAAAATAGACTGGGATGAAGTCATTAATGAACCACAACAGGAAGCCTGGCTGACGTACCTGCAAGAGGTGTCGGCGTTAACGACACTGAAGATCCCAAGGTGCGTCTCACCTCGCGGTAGAAAAGGACAACTACATACGTTCACCGACGCGAGCGAAGAAGCCTACGCGGCGGTAGTCTATTGGAGGACGGTCGCACCTGGAGGAAGTGTTCATATCTCCATGATCGCCGGCAAGGCAAGAGTGACGCCAACGAAGCCAGTATCAATCCCACGGTTAGAGCTTCAGGCAGCCCTTCTTGGTAGCAGACTAGCAGCCGCGATTGAAGAAGAAATGGGACTCGAAATATCAACGAAAACCTACTGGACGGACTCTAGTACAGTACTACAGTGGATAAAAGCGGAACCAAGGAAGTTCAAAACCTTCGTGGCAAATCGTTTGGCAGAAATTGAAGAGAAGTGTAAGCCGGAAGACTGGAGATGGGTACCAACCAAGGAGAATCCAGCAGACGACGCCACGAGGGGAACCCCTATTGAATTCGATCACAACGCCAGATGGTTTAAAGGTCCGAGCTTTCTCCGTCGGCCAATAGAAGAATGGCCGCTTCGAAACTTCAAACCAGAGGGTGTCCTGTTGGAAGAAAAGGCCAAGCAAAAGGTGACGGTAGTAAAGGCCGCGGAACAAACCCTTTTCAATCCGGAGAGGTTTTCAAGCTGGGAGCGACTATTGCGCACTGCAGCCAGAGTGGTCGCCTTCACACGCCTGTTGTTGAAAAGGACCCGTAAGGCAGCCACAGCCGCCGTACGCCAGGGAGACGAGCCCTGGAGACCCCAAAGAAGACCGCAGAGGGAAAAGTCACGAATCTCGAATCAATCGACCAACAAGGAAAGGAAAAGATTTTACCTACCTCTGGAAGAGGAACATTTAAAGAAGGCCGAAGAGATATTAATAAAGATGAGTCAGAACGATAGCTTCGCGATGGAAATAAAGAATCTGAAGGCAGAAAAACCCTTGGAAAATGCAAGCCGGTTAAAGAAGATCGACGTCTACATAGGGGACGATGGGATTGTCAAGCTAAGGAGCAGGACAATGAAGTTTCACGATGAGAGCGAAAGAAAGATGAATCCTATCATCCTAGACGGGAAACAGGAAATTGCACGCCTCATCATACAACATTACCATAAGAAATTCCTTCACGGGAATACCGGCACGGTAATGAACGAGATCCGACAGAAATTTTGGATTCTGGGCCTAAGAGCGGCCTTAAAGGCAGTCGCGCACAAGTGTCAATGGTGCAAGACCAAGAAGAGATTGCCAGAGATACCTCCGATGGGAGACCTACCAAGCGAGAGGCTGCAACACAATCAGTTCCCATTCACTCACACAGCCGTGGATTACTTTGGGCCGATGCAAGTCACTATCGGGAGAAGAGTTGAAAAACGTTGGGGAGCGTTATTCACTTGTCTCACCACAAGAGCCGTGCATCTAGAGTTGGCACCCTCTCTCAGTACCAGCTCAATGATTATGGCACTTCGGCGAATGGCAGCTAGAAGAGGAACGCCGAAAACTATATTTAGTGACAATGGAACTAATTTCGTCGGAGCCAGAAAAGAGCTGGAAGAGGCCGCACAAGAGAAGGGCATCAAGTGGAAATTCATTCCCCCAGGGTGCCCGAATATGGGAGGCGCCTGGGAGAGACTTGTGCGAACAGTCAAGACAGCGTTGACAGTAGTTCTCAACGAAAGAAGCCCACCCGAAGAAGTACTTCATACACTAATGACCGAGGTTGAACACATAGTCAATTCGAGGCCTCTCACTCCAGTTAGTATGGACCCCGAAGACGAAGAAAGCCTGACACCAAATCACTTCCTACTGGGGAGATCGTGTGGGGCAATAACACCGGGAGAATTCGACGACAGAGTACTGATCGGGAAGGCGAATTGGAGAACGGCCCAGAGACTTGCAGATCACTTCTGGAAGCGATGGGTCAAAGAGTACTTACCTCTCCTAATGCCAAGAAAACTTAAAGGGAGAGAAACTAACGACCCAAGGGAAGGAGATATCGTGCTAATAGTGGACGCTGCGCTACCAAGAAACTCATGGCCTCGCGGAGAAGTCATTAGGACATACCCCGGACCAGACGGGAGAACCAGAGTGCTAGACGTGCGGACATCGGGAGGAATACTTCGCCGTCCAACTCGGCGGGTCGTCGTGCTGGTTCCTGCGGCATCGTCGCGTCAAGAAGATGATGTGCTGCGCACCGTGGGGGAGAATGTTAGCGACGATACGTAAAACATAACATAGTTATTTTATAAGTGTGTAGAATATTTTAGAAAGTAGCGTAAATGTTAAAGCTTCACATTTATCGCACCAGACGGCGCCACATGTACCATCATGCGGCGTAACCTTAAGTGCCAGGCAACTTTACCGTAACGAGAGCCGTTGTATAATATTGTAATTTTTAAGGTCTAAAGTAAGGTTTCTCGATACGGTCTTGTAGTAACGATACATAAGTGAACATAGTTGTCTTATAAGTTTTTAGAATATGCTAAGTTTAGATTATGGAAAATAGCGTAAATGTTAAGCCTCATATTTATCGCATCAGAGGGCGCCACATGTACCATCTTGTGGCGTGACCTTAAGTACCGGGCAACGTTACCGTAACGAGAGCCGTTGTGTAATATTGTAATTTTTAAGGTTTAAAATAAGGGCTCTCGATACGGTTTTAGGTTTAGTTGAAATAAGTGAAACATTGTGAGGAATGTCAAACCACGAAAAAACGCCCAAGTGAATTTTCGATAAAAACAAAACTTCAGTGCCGTGTGCAAACCACACGCGGTCTGATGGAGAAAAAAATAATCGAACCGGATTGGTCGAGAGAAAGGCCGCGTGTAAATTCCACGCATCTGATTGGTTGGAGCCGTCTATAAAAGACGGGCATTTTTCCGTGGCGAGGCATTCCAAATCCAGCGGCACCCGAAGAAACAAGGAAAAATAAAGAAGAAACTCTCACTCTGAAGAAGTGTTTTATTACTGTACTACGCCCACCGACCACGCATCACCTCAAGAATATCCCGCCAGCGAGCCCGCTCCACATTTAAGTTAGTCGACGGTCGGTCAATCGTCAATACAAACTCTTCAGCTTTATTATTTTAGTATACAGGATTTTTTCCCTGTAGTTTTGCTTACTGTCGCTCGGTGTCCAACTTGTAACCTTTTTTAAATGTTTTAAGATAAAATATCAACTCAGCCTATCGCAGTCCACTGCTGGACATAGGCCTCTCCCAGGCTGCGCCGCGACACCCTGTCCTCCGCCTTCCGCGTCCAGTCTGTCCCAGCCACCTTCTTTAGGTCGTCCGTCCATCTAGCTGGGGTGCGTCCCACACCAAGCTTGCCAAGACAAAAAATATAACATGGTGTAAAAATTATTGGAATCGATTCCGTTACTTATTCTGAACAAACTACATATATTCAGGTTTCCGTTTCGCATAGAGGTACTAAAAATAATGTAGATGATTATTAGTATAGATTCTTAGTACATAATGTAAATGAATACAGCAGCTGAGTGCCACACACCACCACCTGAGCATGTCGTCTGTACGTACTAGTTGTGTACATAGCTACTGTTACATAACACACACGTGTGCGGGTCATTGACCTCGCACAATGGCGCGCAACATGGCGGCCTGTCAAACAACCGGCTGATTGATTTTGTGTACCTACAGACATTATGTACTTCATTTACTTACTTTACTTTCAACTGCCCCGTTGGTCTCGTGGTCGCAAGCGCGACTGCTGAGCGTGGGGTCCTGGGTTCGATTCGCGGGTCGGGCAAAGTGTTATTGAGTTTTTCAATAGGAATTTCTTAGTAACAGCCCGGAGTTTGGAAGTTGGCGGTGTGATACCCCGTGCCTCCGTTGGTCCTGCGCCTGATGTCTCCCCGGTCGTGTCGGCGCCGTCCCTGAGGACTGTGAGAGTGAGGCAAGAGGGAGTGCACCTGTGTCTGCGCACACGCGCCTGCACTATGATATCTCCCGCGCCGAAGGCTAGTCTCGGCTGAGACTGGCAGCCGTGGCCGAAGTACGGTCTGGAGGACTATTTTTTCATTTCGTTTACATAACCAGTTGTAGGGGTGTAGATCAAAATAAATACTTAACGCAGTAGGTACTCCTCGATACGGCTCACATCTTGAGGAGGTTCCTATCTCCAGAGCCCTAATCACCGGTAGCTTGGACCCACCTCCGACATCGGTGGACCACTATTTTTTATATTAAAAAAAATGTGTTTTATACATTTTTTTCCATTAAGCAATATTTTAAAATGTATAAAATAAGTAACGAAATAAATATCGATAAAAATAAAAAAAATATGCCACTTCTTAGCTCGTTACAGTTACTTCATCCTATTCTCTGTCAAATCATTAGACAACTACAGACGCAGACAGTACCAATAGATAAAGCTGCACGCAGGCTCATCATCATCAGCAGCATCGCACGCAGGCTCATCATCATCAGCAGCATCGCCTGCAGGCTCATCATCATCATCAGCAGCATCGCACGCAGGCTCATCATCATCAGCAGCATCGCCTGCAGGCTCATCATCATCAGCAGCATCGCACGCAGGCTCATCATCATCAGCAGCATCGCCTGCAGGCTCATCATCATCAGCAGCATCGCACGCAGGCTCATCATCATCAGCAGCATCGCCTGCAGGCTCATCATCATCAGCAGCATCGCACGCAGGCTCATCATCATCAGCAGCATCGCCTGCAGGCTCATCATCATCAGCAGCATCGCCTGCAGGCTCATCATCATCAGCAGCATCGCACGCAGGCTGCATGCTACCTACTCTATTAGAATTCCTACATATGTATGGTACGGTGAAAAAATAAAACAAAATTAATAAAACATAAAGGGAGACCCCTTTATTTTTTATTTTTATTGTTTGTTATTACAGCGGCGACCATAGAAATACAATACTGTGTGAACATTTCAACTGTCTACCTATTACGCTTCATGAGATACAGCCAGCTGACAACAGCAGACAGACGGACGCGGGACGGACAGTGGAAGCTTAGTAATAGGATTCCGTTGGCATCCCTTGGGTACGGAACCGTAAATATATCGAGCGCTAACGTGTCGCGTTACGTTCGGTCGGTAATCACAACATTACCGTTTGATAGGTGTGATAACAGAAAACATCAAGTTATGGAATAATAAACTCAATATGGCGCCGACGGCAGGTGCCGTAAATGAAATGCTGCGTCTGTCAGGCGTATGCTGCCTCACACGGACTTATTTATAATGTTAAGAAGTGCGAACACATTGTCCTTAAGGCCGGCGGTGAATGCCCGGATACTTTACCTGACATTACCCTAAGCGGCGTGATCGTCAAGAGTGTCAACATTCAAATATCTAGGGCATCTTCTCGCTGACGACCTTAAGGACAGTGTTGATATTGAGAGGGAGCGTAGGGCATTGGCTCTCCGAGGTAACGTGTTGGCCGAAGAGTCGCTCGGTGTGCAGTCTAGTGAAAGTAACACTGTTTAAGGCATATTGCCAGAGCTGTTACATACTCGGGGAATCTTTGGGTCAACATACCAAAATCGTTGTTGTCAAAGTTGCGGGCGAGTGGTAACAGCATTCCAAAAACTACAGCGGAAAGTATCGATTCTCCGATTATTAAAAGTTTTGTGAAAAGAACAATCACTATACATTAATTTGGGGATGTCCTTTTCACAATACTGTCTAGTCTGTCTGTGTTCTTCTGTGTTGTAGTTTAAGTATTAACACTAGTAATAAGTTATTTTATTGTTTACTAACATGCTGCATCATTGTTCTCCGAAAATGAAGAATATTATTATTATTTTGTATTTTAAAATTTATTTTCTCAGGTTTCTAGAACCTGGTATTTATTATTTCACGGGTGTAAACCAAGGTGAGATTTTAAGTTTGAGCAGATTAGGTGTTTTGTGCTGAGCTGAGATTATTGTCTAAATCTAATTGTAAGAATTTCCGAACTATGTGACATGTGGTTAATATAGCTGCTTTCTGTAGTGTAAGGTATGTATATTTGGAAAGATTGATTGCATTTAAACTGATAGTTGTTTCGGGACGATACCAGTCGTTGATACCACTATTGGGACTATTGTTACTCTATTCATTTTCCAGACTCTGGTAATTTCTTCTTGTAGTTCTGTATATTTCCTGATTTTTTCGGTGATAGTTTTTTGTGTTATTATTGGTGTTTGGGGCTGCTATATCTATTATGTACACACCTATGTTTGTTTGTTTTCTTTACCAATAAGTGTTATATCGGGCCTGTTGTCATATATTGTACGATCTGTAATTATAGTGCGGTCGTAATACAATTTGTATGATTGCTTTTCTAATACAGCCCTAGGTGAGTAGGTATTTGTAGTATGGTGTGTATGGGTCCTATTATTATTATCTTTGACATATCTCCTTTGAAAGGCGTATTAGGAGCCGAAGCCAACTCTCAGAGGCCCTTTACACAATTCTAAATGATGAGGAGGCACCAACCGACGATTCTCCCTGTATGCACCTGTATCTCCTGTTGGTTCAGGACTATTGCAGAACATGGAGACAAAATATACTGGGCTATGTGTTTGGGTGGATATAGTGGACCGGTTACCTTGAACTATGGAAGGTCTATGTCCCCTGCCTGACCAATGACAATTATAATATTCATAGATGAAATGATTATTATTATATCGCCATGACAAAGTTCAAATTCCATTGCAACCAACATTTGGCCCATTTTGTTAAAAATGGTCAATCAAAAATCAAATTCGAATACATAACGCTAAGGTAGATAGTTGAGTAGGCGCCAATGAAATGTAAATTATCTGAAATTAGCGGACCCGGCAGACGCCGTCCTGCCCGAAAAAGCAGCGCCACCTACCGGGTCCAATTGTGTATACAAAGCAGCGCCACCTACCGGGTCCAATTGTGTATACAAAGCTTGTCCTTACAATAACACACAAAAAAAGAATTATCCAATCTGGTGCAGTCGATCCGAAGTTTGCGCGTATGTACATACATTTCGGTGACTCATTTTTATTTATAGTATAGAAGATAATTAATTCAAGTTTCAGACTAAGGAAAAAAATAACAAAGAAAAACATAAGTTTATTTTTACTTTAAAACGAACACACAATAGTGAGGTACACATACTAGAAGCAGCTAACATATTCACACACAATAGTGAGGTACACATACTAGAAGCAGCTAACATATTCACACACAATAGTGAGGTACACATACTAGAAGCAGCTAACATATTCACACACAATAGTGAGGTACACATACTAGAAGCAGCTAACATATTCACACACAATAGTGAGGTACACATACTAGAAGCAGCTAACATATTCACACACAATAGTGAGGTACACATACTAGAAGCAGCTAACATATTCACACACAATAGTGAGGTACACATACTAGAAGCAGCTAACATATTCACACACAATAGTGAGGTACACATACTAGAAGCAGCTAACATATTCACACACAATAGTGAGGTACACATACTAGAAGCAGCTAACATATTCACACACAATAGTGAGGTACACATACTAGAAGCAGCTAACATATTCACACACAATAGTGAGGTACACATACTAGAAGCAGCTAACATATTCACACACAATAGTGAGGTACACATACTAGAAGCAGCTAACATATTCACACACAATAGTGAGGTACACATACTAGAAGCAGCTAACATATTCACGGTAAACATGACGCAGAGGAAGTACACTAACACAAAAGAAAAAAAAAAACTTGGGGAAAATATGCGGATATTCGCTCCATAAAAATACTCGTAATCAGCTGCATGCGGGTAGACTGGATGTCGACCGGAACCTTCATTGCGTAACATACTATTACTTAATCACAATCTGAATCATTCTGAAGGATATTGCTAATCCATTGCTTCATATGTTCGAAAAATTCGTCTGCTCAGCAACGTAAATAATGCAATGAATGTTGTTGAACTGACAAAATTGAAGCCATTACCGATAGTGTGTTAGGCAATTTTATTACCCCACCGAACATAGTCGGGGAAAGGCTCGGCAGATAGATTGCCATAATTAAATCTCTAATCCAAAATCACTCCACAATTTGAGCCACACGAACACTGAAAATACCGCGTACTCACTGACTTCCTTGTTGAAACAAAACGCAGTCGTGTGCGCCGCCAGCGCGCCCTGCGGCGGCACATAGGCACACGTGTACACGACACAGTTCTTCACGACCTGCTCCTTGCCCACCTCTGTACACAATGGCGACCCAGCGGCCAGCAATAACCACTGCGGAACAAGCCTGCTCTCCAGCTGTAAGAGTGTACCTTTTACGTAACAAGCGTTGTGATTTAAAAGTGACGCGAAAAACGACTTCTTCGTTGGCATGCCAGCCAGGCGTGCGAAGTTGTAGTTCAGGTTCACCAGACTCTCCATCAGCATCGTCTTGCCGGTCGCCGAGGGGCCGTAGAATAACAAGTTGTTCTTTTTACCTATTTGCCGCGTCAGATGTTTGAACGTCACATGCGCAAAAGTTGACACATCAATGTCATTATTTTTCAACATCGATGTCAGTTTGTCACATCCCTCGGTGATCATTTCTGGTTCGTTGACGGTCGGGTTCTGCTTCAGTTGATAGTTTTTGCATCTTTCAATTCGCTGGCTCACCGTCTCATTAAACACGAGCACTCTGGCAATGTTGACAGTTTTCTTGATGAGCGCGTTTGCTCCTGGTCGCATGAGAAGCTCGATCCCTGCAGGCGTGTTCAATTTCAACAGTGTGAACTTAGAGTCGTGTTCATTAAAATTTCGTTCTTGGCAAAACAGTGAAACTAGTTTTACATTGCTGTAATCGTTTGGGCTTGCTCTGGCGACCTTGCGGCCCTTTGTGTCCGGCGCGGGTTCTTCATACTCCACTCTTTCTCGTTTTAAAGAAAACACTGGGGTTTCAGAAGTTGCTGATGCCATTTTCCAAACCTTGTTTAAAATTTCGAGTTTCAAATATGTTGTCAGATGTTCTCTTGTTTCCGACGCACTCGATACACGAACACGACGCAGTATTCAACACAAACTATGTTTATCCGTTTAATAATCGCCCGTACAAGTCGAGGAGCTCTTCGCGAATTATGGGTGCCTAGTACTTGGCAGGTCTGTGGTCTTAATGATACTGGAACATTCTACCTCGTCCTTGTCGCTTTTATAGTCGATATTCCTTCGAACAAGTTCGTACACGTCGGGCTCGGCGAGGTTATCGCCCTCGAGCCGGTTTACCCGCTGCACGCAGAATTGCTCATGCATCGTTCTGCACTACCTACCTCGGGTCCTGATGTGTGAGGGGCGACGGACGTGGGGGGGACATAACCTAACCTAACCTAACCTGGTCAGTTTTAATGATAAATGATACTCGTACATTATTTTATTTTGTAAGTAGGTTTGTACAAACTCTTTTACACGTCAATCATATTTTAAAACCAGATGGGGTCGGCGTTTCCTATCTGACTAGTCTGAGAAGAAAGGCCGAAACAAACTCACGAGGTCACAGTCTCTTTTAAAGTCCAGACATAATCTTGGTCATTTTCATAAATATATTGAGAAGGCACAGTCATAACATAATTTTTTTTTTGTCTCTGAGCGTGTGTCTCTGACTTAATTTATAAATTGATCGAATTTTAACCATAGAAATATAAAAGTACTTTCATATATCTGTGGGTTGCCCTACCCTCTGGGCAGCCGCTCTGTGGCTCTCTATATCTATGATAGGTACTTACTTACCATAAACTAGCTGTGCCACCGCGACTTCGTTCGCGAGGATGTTCAAAAACCATAATGTGTCTGTAATTCTTTTTCTAAAATAAAATTAGCATAAACAACAGATTATTAAAGTCTCGTCAAAATCGGTCCAACTGTTTCCGAGATTAGAGGGAACAAACAGACAAAAAAAAATTGTTTTTTTTTTGTTATAAATAGGTACATACCGATGTATCTAATTTGATAAATGAAACAATTTTTTTTTTTTTGATATATTGTATTGTACGTAGACCTCTGTTATCTGTTCTGTGTACGTAGGTACCTATAGATAAGTAACTATTTACACTAGTACTAAATTAAATGACTAACTGACTATACAAAATATAATTTAAAAAAAACCGGCCTAGTGTGTGTCGGACTCGCGCACGAAGGGTTCCGTACCATTATCTATACAACATTAGACACTATATTACATAATATATACTTTTTTTTTTAGTTTCACCTGTCCATATATTCTGTGAATATTTGCTGTTGCCGTTGCTGTATCCTGTTGCCATTATTAATCAAGCAAAATCATCGTTATTAATCGAGCAAAAAATCACGTTTGTTGTATGGGAGCTCCACTTAAATATTTATTTTAGTCTGTTTTTAGTATTTTTTGTTATAGCGGCAACAGAAATACATTAACTGTGAAAATTTCAACTGTCTAGCTATCACGGTTCATGAGATACAGCCTGGTGACAAACAGACAGACGGACAGTGGAGACTTAGTAATAGGTCCCGTTTTTACCCTATGGGTACGGAACCCTAAAGATGAGTCTAATTCATCCTGTCATCTCGTCATCTGTCAGTTGGGATCCACAGAGTAGTTATTAGTGCCTGCTCCTTTAACGCGCGATATCATCAACATCATTGGCAAAGCAGCTCCTTTTTTCGTCCGAAAAAAACAAATGAAGGAATGGCCGTCATGTTCCACAGTAAAAACAATGACAAGTAAACGTTCAAGCCACAGCTATCGCCTGCCCTCTGCGCAGTGCGCAGTTCGTCGCAGTCGGATGTAACAGCTGACAGCAATATGGAACGTTACTTGTGGAGGACAGGGCGTCTGGAGGCAGACGGTACCGTCGGGCTGCGGCGGCGCTCGGACGCGTCAAACATGGCTAACTCTATAGTTTCGCTAGCTAATTCAATTTCACCCTGCATATTATTTATCACGAACAAAACAAGACAACTTTACATTATCTATCTGACTAACCTCACAACTCTATTTCCTAAGGAGTTGATCTTATCTATCTACTTTGATAGGCAATAGCTACCTACTGCTCTAACTGCCGCACGGCTCGATCTTCAAGGTTAAGCAACGCACGCCGAGGTCGGTCCGTCGATGGGTGACCATCTTGACAAACCAAGACCCCCCGTGCGTCGGAAAGCACGTTAAACCGTTGGTCCCGGCTGTCATTCATGGATCTTCGACAGCCGTTACGGGTCGTCAGAAGCCTGGAAGTCTGACAAAGAAATAAGCGGGAAGCTACAATGCGCAAGGACCTACAATATACGATTCAACCGCATTTGAAAGTAGTTAGTCATGCTGCAAGCTATCAGTCAAATAAACTACCTTTAGAATTAAAGTCTATTTATAATTTCAGTCAGTTTAAGAACCAGCCAAAGTCCTTCCTGGTAGAAAAATGCTATGACGAGTATAAGGTACTCTGACGAGTTTCTCAGTGATATGTGTAACTAGACTGTTATAACTATTAACCTTTTTAATTTTATTGACATTTTTTTTTTTCTCGCTTGACATTTGTATCGGTATATTGAATTGAATTTTATTTCATATTTGTATAACTACGTATGCAGTGGCTTTTGGATTCTGAATTGTTTAACTTTAACTACGAAGATTGTTTTACAAGTTGTCACTCATGTAGGATGTATTCATATTATTAGTTATATTATGTATTTCATGTTATTTTAGATCTAAATGTAATACATTTCGACACAATGTAAAAATTGTTAATGAAATAAATAAATAATTACATTCGGTTCGGTAAGAACTTAACCGAATATTATTCGGTATACGGTTATTCGGTGAAACCACTATTCGGCGCATCTCTAATCGATAGCCATCACGTCTGTGAAGTTTAAACCAGAAAAAACTGTTTTTAAACTGATATTTCAAATGTCCTGCGGTCGTGGTCGTGGTCCACCATGTCCACCACGTCCACAACGTCCACCACGCCTATCGTGGTTTCACCCGCATAAGTTTCGATCCCGTGGGAATATCGGGATAAAAACTATCCTATGTGTTAATCTTGGTTATAAACTATATGTGTGCCAAATTTCATCCAAATCCGTGAAGTAGTTTAGCGTGAAAGAGTAACAATCATCCATCCATCCATACAAACTTTCACGTTTATAATATCAGTAGGATAGAATTTATAACGAGTATCTGTATACTCGTATCCTTTGTTGGAGAAAAAACTGAAAATGCATCTATCAATGCGTCAAAGAGCATCTTAGGGTTCTCTTATTCCACTACCGAGTGCGGACCCCTAAGAACACGTATTGTATTATTAGCACAAGAGCACGGTCAGGGTCGGAAGCCCTACGTGACTAGTGTTGACACCTGGCGCCGGCCACCTGCCGGCCACGGGCGAGCCGCCTGGCAGTCACCTACGTATACAAGATTCGCTAACAGGATTACCTATTACATGAAATACTGCTAGTATGTCATGTCTTCCCGCGACTCTGTTCGAATTCCTTTCCTCCTTTAAATTCCAACCCCTTCAACCCCTAGAAAGATGAATTATGCATTTATTTTGTTTTTTATTATTGTTTTATTAATCAAGATAATATTTACATAATATAAGCTAATACACTTAAAATAATAATATAGAGAGGTCCGTGGCTAAATAATAACAGCCGCAAAGTTCGATCGATCAGGTTAAGCTACGCTTGCCGCGGTTAGTCCGTGGATGGGTGACCATCTTTACATACCAAGACCCCTGCGTGCTTCGGAAAGCACAATAATACGATGGTCCCAGCTGTTCGTGGATCTTTGACAGTCGTTACGGGTCGTCAGTAGCCGGAAGGTCTGACAACCAGTCTTACAAAGGGGTATCGTATTACTCAGTAACTGGGCTGTGGAGGTCAGGTAGGCTGTTGCTCCGTGTAAAATACTGGTATTCAGCATTATAACCGAATGGCTTAGACTGGTAGCCGACCCCAACATGGTTGGAAAAGGCAGGCAGATGATGACTTAAAATAATAAATATATAATGTAAGTACTTGTGTATTGAAAAATAAGCAAAATAATCTTAGGGCATCAAAAAATTCGTCCGCATCACTGACAACAGGAACAGTGCCCAAAAGGCTGGCAGCATTGCCACGTTGTGTGGCGATGCTGATTCTTTGGTTATATAAAATAACAATTATTTATAATCATAAATCATTATGATTATAAATAATTGTTATTAACAACATAATAATTGTAAGAAAAAATTGAATTGAATTGTAATAATTGTAGTGTTTGTTGTTGTATTTATAATTGTTGTTAACAATTATTTATAATCATAAATCATTATGATTATAAATAATTGTTATTTTGTGTTTTTTTATTATACACTTCGACGCACCACCCGCCCGCACTAATGCTTCGTTGTCGCTATTTATTCTTACTGCATTTCTTTTTGCTCGCCTCCTAAGTGTCGTAGCGCGATGTACGCCTACCTTCCTCAAGAATTGGGCTATCAAATGCTAAAACATTTCACAAATCCAAGTAATCTAACCGGTACTTTCAGAGATTAGCGTTCAAACAAGCTAACTCTTCAGGTTTATTATACTCGTGTAGTTTCATGTCACACAGTTGCTTTAATGAAGTACCTGTAGTTCATTTGTACAGCCGAGCTCTCTCCGCGGGGTTTATTTGTACAGCCGTTAGCTGTTTATAACAACGAAATAAACTGAAGCATAAGCATAATCACCCTGGGTATAATGTACCCACACTTCCCACTGCTGGCCTGTGGGCAGGCACATGACTTCGATTGTTTGGTTCTAGGACATGTCGGTTTCCTCACGATGTTTTCCTTCTCCGTTTTAAGAACAGTGGTAATGAAATAATTTACACAAAGTAAAACGCCTCCCTGGGTTCGAACCTACGACCTACACTCGTAAGTCGCGGCCGCTACCACTGGGCCACATGTGCTCAGAAAAATACACTGTCGTTAATAAACTGTAATGCCTCGTAACAGTCATAATTCATCTGTTTCTGGGGAAGCCCTGAGACCGACCACGTTCCTGTGCATTAACAGGACGATAACGATTATGCGACGTCATACTCAATTAACAACTCAAAGCATCATCTACATACATTAGGGTGTAGGTCGGGGGTTCGAACCCAAGCAAGCTTTACTTTGTGTAAATAATTTCATGAAATAGTCATCAATCAATAGGATCATATGAACTAAGAGGATTGTATTGGTGATTTTAATGATTATAATTCTGTAGCCATATTTGTTACGAATCATATTTAAATCAACATACGACCTGATACTTACCTGCAATTTGCAAAAAACGTAAGAAAGTTTGAATTTCTTTGAATGAATGTACGAATTAGTATGTAATATATTGGTATAAATCTATTTTCAGAAATAAAATTATTTATCTTTCTTTTATCAGACAATAGAGTCACATGGACGCGTGCTAAGAATAGCCGTAAGATACCTACTCCTTGTAGAGCCCCTCGCGTCTTCGCACGAATTTATTAAGATCACAAGGGGTCTCTATCTACCTAGATCATATCTCTATATGTGGGAGTGGCTGTGGCACTAGGAGTCGGCTAATAAATGTGAAAAATTGTATGTGTGGATGTTTGTTACTCATTCACGCAACAACAGCTGAACGGATCGTTATGAAATTTGACAGATAGGTAGCTCGGGACCTGGAGAAGGATATAGTCTACTTTTCATCATGAATCGCAGACGAAGTCGCTGACAACAGTAATAACACTATAGCACGTGGCCAAAATCGGAACTAACACTGCCATCTTGTTTTCTCAATACAAATTCTGAGACAATTTTTCAAATGTTTACTAACAATGCCCCCTGTCAATGTCATTCAGGCGACTAAAGATCCTTGAAGCAGTGTATATTGTTATTGACCACCCCCTCTGTTCTCCCGCAGTCGCTGGTGCGTGTCGTGCCTGTGGAGCACCGCCAACGTGCTGCTGCAGCGCCTGCTGGCGGCGCCCCTGACGCGCCTGCCGCAGATCACCGGTGAGTTCACACCATCCCAAGAGTATTTGATACTTTTGGAACAGACCATGTCTATTGTCAGCGTCATAATCGCGTAAAATAATGATGTAACCTTCTCCTTAGCCGGCAAGCCACCTGCTCGTGTGGCGAAGCCCCGAGCGGCTGGCTCGGAGCACCTGCACCCCGAGCCGCTGGTGGAGTGCGCGGTGTTGCACGCGCCCGCACAGCACTCGCTGGACGTCATCTTTGTGCACGGATTGTACGGTGAGACTCCTTAGCACTACTGTTCTCCTGGTAGGTCTCCCCGGGCGGTAGGTCTTCCTAACATGTTTGGGAAAAGGTAGATGATGATATTCATTTATTGATAGAGAACCATGTCACAGTGAACGGCTGTTATTACAGTAGCCACAAGCCCTTCAATAAATGAACAAACGACATTAAATAATACAACAAACACGGAAGAAATTCGCAAACGATCCGACTGCTTGAACTTTAGAAGGACAACAACCTTTCGTAACGAACAACACTATTGTGTGCCAATAAAATAAAATTATATACTTACAGACTTGCTTACAAATAATATTAAAACAATTGAGTGCCGGCTGACCTCCACAACCTTGCCACTGGCTAACATTATTCGGAGGTGAGGAGGTGAGGCCGATCGGTACATTGTCGGACTTCTGAATACATGTATTATTATTCTAGTGTTCGACCGAAATACCGAAATCGTTACTAAACCTTCGGCTCCTCTTCTAGTTCCGGTACGTTAGTACTATTAGTTGTTCTGTGGTTTCGGTCGAAACTGAAACTTATTATAGATTTTGCTGTTGTGACCGAACGCACAGTCGCTAAGATGAATGCAGGGATTTTTTTTTAACTTTGCACCTACACTAGGAATTACTCCTTTACAACATTTAAACTCACATACACAAACAGCCAGACCCGGAACAACAGAACGACTACCTGTAGGCAATACAAATATTTGTTCCGTGCGGGAAGCGAACCCGCGACACGCAGCGCAGCAGTCGATCGCTCAGCCACTGCGCTAACCGTGTCGTCATTTGCTCTTAGAGCCTGTATCAATCTCCCAGAAAGAGAATAATAATAATAAAAATAACCCTATCGCCGTATCTCTACGTTGTCGTGGTGGGGCTTGCGCGCTCTAAACTTTAGGTCTGTGACGGAAGTTTACTTCGCCGGATCAGGGTGAGGAGCCAGACCAAGAGAGATACAGGAACCCGCAGGGCAGTATGTGGCGAGTTGTTGGGCAGTAGCGACCCCACGGACTCTATCTCTCGGGAGAAGTCTTGTTCCTCACCTCTGGCTTACCTTTATTGGCCGGCTGGAGTGAACACTGACGAGGAACAGAGCTCCCACCTCATTCTTGCCTTTATTGGCTGGCTTGAGTGGAGATTCGCAAGAGCAAACGTGCTCGGAGGAAGGAAGTATTCCAGTAAGATGCTGGTAGGGATCTTGACCGTACTTCCGGGATTGTCCTGATAGCCGTGGAATACCTCTCCACTCCTCACAAGCACCTCAGGACATGTTGCCCCCTTGTCGCTACGACACTATGTGCTAGCGACCGTTTTCGGGGCCCATTATTGAGTATACAAGTCACCCCCTGCCATTTTATCTGTGAAATATATTATCATTGGTCAGGCAGGGAACATAGACCTTCCATAGTTCAAGGTAACTGATCTAATATAGCCACCCACACCCATAGCCCAGTATATTTTGTTTTCACGTTCTGCAATAGTCCTGCACCAACCGGGGGTTGTCCTTGGGTGCACTTGCATGGTGCATACAGGGATAATCGTCGGTTGGTGCCTCCTCATCATTTAAAATTGTCTAAAGGGCCTCTGCGAGTTGGCTTCGGCCCCTGGTACGCCTTTCAAAGGTCCGGGACCCCAGGGTTCCGAGATATGTCAAAGACAAAAAGAAATAATAATAATAAATTTATTTTGCAGAAAAAACACATTTAAGGTTAACCGAAAATTTTCCAACAAAAAATTAACATTACAGAAAAAAGTGTATCGTTGGTGCCTGAATAGAATGGATCCCTACTTGCTGATACTAGAAGCAGCACGTCTTCTTTGACTTCTATTTAAGTATAAGGGAACACACGTCTGCACTATAACTAAGCGAACACACGCCTGCACTATTTCATTTCATTTATTTATTTCTCTCACAATGTTTTCGTGGCACTTTCAGTTTTTCAACTATGTAAATTCACATTGTGAGAGCTGGTGCCTGAAGTAGGTTTTAGAAAAAACCTGTATTACAGGTCACCAGGCCCTACATAGTGGCATCATACAATTAAGGAGGCATAACATGTAATTCCACTAAACAATAAAAACAAAAGCAGTCTGAGGGTGTGTGGTGAATGTGTAGGTGAAAGGTGGTGAATGTGTAGGTGAATGGTGGTTAATGTGTAGGTGAATGGTGGTGAATGTGTTGGGGAATGGTGGTTAATGTGTAGGTGAATGGTGGTGAATGTGTTGGTGAATGGTGGTTAATGTGTAGGTGAATGGAGGCGGGTGTATGAGAATGGTGGTGAATTTGTAAGTAATTATTTGAATACAAGTATCATTCAGTCGAGTGGTGCAATTTCTCTGTGTCCTTATAGGAAAGACTTTTCAAGAGGTCAGTTACTTTTTGCTTACAACTGGGTTTGTGTAGTGAATAAATATTTTGACCCTTGTTAATAACATTATACAGATAATCCCCTAGGTAACAGTAAAACTTGTGGGACCGACGTAAACGGAAAAATGCCGTACCGCATACAGTACCCTTTCGTCGTTTATCTTTCATTAAATCCGAATCATAAACTAGCTGCGAGTGCTTTTTAAGGATTGTATGCAGAACGAAAGTTTGTCTTATAGACAGTACATCCCACGTTTTGTATAAGTCGACTGTAGGAAATCGGAAGGGAAGACCCGCAGCAACCTTAAGTATGGCACGATGAGCTCTTTCCGCCTCTATCAAGTGCGTTTTAGCAGCACCTCTCCAGGAGATGATGCAGTATTCAATAAGCGACTGACACAAGGCACAGTAGACCATCTTGATGGTACGTAGGTCGGCTACATGTTTTAGACTCTTAAATATATAAATGAGTTTGCGCAATCTCGTTACCAGGACGTCTATATGTGGTTTGAAGCTGAGGAATTGGTCTAATGTCACTCCAAGGTATTTAATATTATCTGTCCTTTGAAGAGTAGGACATACGCAAGGCTGGTAGGTTGACCCGCACGTGTGAGCCGTTATTGACAGTGAACGTGGAGGTAGGACGTTCGATCGATGTGCAAATGCCACGTATTTGGTTTTCGTGACATTGAGAGTCAGCACATTATTCCGTAACCAAGTAACAACCCGGTTAAGGCCCTCCTGAGCCACACCAAAGACCCCTTCCCAGCTGTCACCACTAAAGAAGAGAGCAGTGAAACTTTATCTAAGGGAACACACGCCTGCACTATAACTAAGGGAACACACGCCTGCATTGAGACTGGCCGCCATGGCTGAGATACGGTCTGGGGGACTGTAATAAGGAAAAACACTTATTTTTTTTGTTTTTGTATAAAAAGGGTGAAAATGGGACCCCATTACTAAGTCTAAACTCGTCTATCTGTCAGTCGTTCGTATTCTATCAAAACCGACAGCTCACGAACGCCTCACGTCAGTTTCGGTCGGGCCAGTTTTTGACCGACACCGAAACTGGCCGAAACAGAAATTTTCTGACCGAGACTGAACTTTCCGTCGGTCACTATATTTCTAGCTTCCTACATCCATGTTTACTGACCCCTATTGTTCCATTCCAGGCTCCCTCGGCAACACCTGGCGCCAAGGAGAATGGCACACCAAGTACAAGTTAGATCCCACCAAAGTACCTCTGAGGAACCACTCCACCGAACCATGCGGCTGCACGCAAGCCGAGCAAGAACGCTCGTACGACCACACGCAAGATATGTACGCATACGAAACAAATATTAACGAAACTAACCTAAATGAAAACGTGACATTCAAACAAATCAACGGCTGCTTTAAGACAATCCTACCGAACGAAAACTCCTTGATAACGGAGAAATTCTACAACAACACTCTCCTGCAAGTGGATGTGGACAACTACGGAACCCAAGCGAAGTTCGTGACGGAACTATTTAAAAACGACTGTGATACTAACTGTGATGTAAACACATTTAAATGTAACTACGACCGGAACGGTTACAAATGTAACATCGGTGACGGAGACAGTTCCAAATGTGATTCTGTAAATTGTAAATGTAATTTGAATGAGGTGTGTAAGTGTAAGTTGGACGTGCGCAAGGGGGCGAAGGGGGGGTGCGAGGCGGGCTGCGGCTGCGTGTGCGACGACTGCTACTCGCACTGCTGGCCGAGGGACTGGATCAAGGAGGACTTCCCGGGCGCGAGGGTCATCTCCATCAACTACACGAGCGACCCCTACCTCTGGAGGCCGCTGTGGGTCAAGGGGACTAAGAGGTGAGATGCGTTACTTGGGAAAATTTTCCGAGATGTCCAATTTAGATACACAGGGTTCAATCAAATGAGCTAGCTAGCACTTAGTAATACCACACTGTGAACCTGTTAGTTTATCTTGTTTACAGCTGTTTGTTTCGGGATTCCCGACGAGGTAGCTTTCATACTCGGGTGGAACAGCATACAATAGAATAATATTTATTTGCATAAAATCATGGTCTAAGAAGGTGGTAAAATACAAAATAAAAAGAGCGTACATGTTTTTGCATAAGTTAACAGTTCGATAATAACCCCTAATAACCTAACGAGCCTATATTGGTACCGCGAGGTCGCCAGCCAGCCTGTGAGGTGCCAAACTAACCGGACCACCCCGAATCAAACCAGTGTGTCAATGAAAACCATGAGTATATCCGTCAAACTTTAGAACTAAAATCTAAAGTCTGCTGTTTCATTTCACGCCGTTTTACAAAACCTCTAATCGTTGCCCCGCTGCATTGATACACGCAAAACGTTTATGCAATTCTGCGTGTGCAAGTTCAGTAATTATGGAAAATCGTTAAACGTCATTCAGCTGTTTTACATGACGGAGCTGTTTCATAGACTACTGTGACATCAATACAATGAGTAACTGGGACGGTCAGATAAGCAGTCGCTCCATGTAAATTACTGAAATTCAGCTGCATCCGGTAAGACTGGAAACCGACCTCAACATAATTGGGAAAAGGCAGACAGATGATGATGGTGGTATCAATAAATATAATGTTTGTGTCCAGACTCCGCCTGCATGAGCGAGCGGACCAGATGATGGAACAGCTGCTGGCACTGGGCGTGGGGCAGAGACCCATCGTGTGGGTGGGGCATTCCAAGGGGGGGCTGTTCATCAAGCAGATTTACTGCGAAGGTACGTGTAGCGAGCCAGGGCGGCTGAAAACAATACAACTCTTAGTTAGATGACAATAGAGAAGGCACGAGTACTGATACCCGCAGTTGTTCACTGCGTTTGTTTCATTATGGACTAGATTCCTGGCTTTCTTAAAACATTCTTTGGTAGTCCACTCTTATACATAATCAGTATTTTTATCTCACAGAGTGGAGGCCTGTGTCCCAGCAGTGGGAACATTATTGGCTGATTATGTTGTTATATTGTACGTATCCTACAAAGCGATGCGCGCTAAAGCGGTAAACCAGCAGGTAAACCTGTGGTTACGCGCTGTAATTCGTGTGCGCAGGAGCTCTCAGTACCGTCCGAGACGATGGCGAAGTCGGAAGTATGTTGTTATGTGCTAACTCTTCTCGTCTTCACGCACACATTCACAGCGTGTTTGTACACTTGTTACCACAAGTAAAGCGCGTCGCTTCGTGAGATAAAAATGTTGTAGTTATGTAAACAGAGATTTCGAATGATATAAAAGCGCAACAGTGGTCCGAGCTGGTCTGAGGAAGTAGAATCTACATCTAAAGAACATGTCTTGTTTGTTTCAGCTTACGAAGCTCACTTGAAAATGGAAAAAAGTGCAGTTCAGCAACAAAGTATAATAAATAACAATTCCCAGGACCAAAGTGATAGAGAATATAATATAAATAATAATGTGCATAGTGTAGATAATAAGTATAATAGATACAATGACAACGAGACAGTTCACAGGAGCACAGATCAGAGCAGCGCTGATTGTAACAAGTTACTGAACAACTTTATAAAAGAACACAACAATGGCAGCTGCACCGCACTCGGTGGGACGAAGCTGCGAAGTATAGACGAAATGAATGAGATCAGGAACAACAATAACTCCGGTAACAGTAGCTTTAACGAAGACGGTGCCAACAATACTGATTTAGATATCAACTACAACATCGAACGTGACGATGGAATGTATGAGTGTTCGCAACCAGGCGCCGGTCTAGACAATAAGCAGGGTAGATATAATGAGAGCTCAGGGTATATAGATATTAGCGTGAGAAAAGATGACCAGTATAGGAATGTTGGAGACAATGATGTGGCGAGAGAGGAAACTGACGTCCTGTCTTCAAATAATGAAGGTAGGTATCAGTGTTATATCTCTTACCTCCCACACTGGGTTAACACGTATTTTTGGCCAATATTGATCAACGGGGTATCGCGTGACACACTAACAATAGCAATGGCTTTCATTTTGACAGTTCAACGACATTCATTGCGTTATTTACTTTGTGTGCCGATAATTTCTTCGAACATATGAAGCAATGGATTAGCAATATATTTCAAAATGATTCGGATTATTATAGAAAGTGTGTTACGCAATTAGAGTGCTGTGTTTTAAGGTACGGCCAAACCACCAGGAAGCGTCCTGGTTGCGTTCAAATGAATGTCGAATTTGTGACCGCAGCGATCTCAGGACGCGCCCGGTGTGGAGCGTACCTCCAAGTTTATAATAAACAACTGCGCAGCACGCCGGACGCTGGACGCCGGTGCTATGGCGGTTTGGCCGTACCTTTAAAAAAACAGATTTTTCGTGGTGATCTCGCACCGCTTATATATCGGTACTACAAGTTCCTCGTCGTCCCGGCAGAAGACCGAGCGCAGCAGTCGGCGCGCGCGGCCCTCTGGTCGGCCAGCGCGGGCTTCATGTTCTACTCCGTGCCGCACCGCGGCTCCCCCCTCGCCGACATCAAGACGCCGCTGACGAGCCGCAGCGTGGAGCTGCAGGAGATCGCTAAAGGTAACATGTCCACTAGATACCTTCGACCATTTTTAAAAAAATATTTATACCTTTCATTGTATTTGTTGGTATATTGGCGTGGCTAGCTCACGTATAACAAATAATTTAATGTAATGTTCTGTGTCTAGCAATGTTTACTTTGCATACCTGCTATTGTATATAATCAAGTTCTTCCAACTGAACAGACAGCTGTGCTGCTGGACAGTTTGTTGCGCCACTTTTTCTTCCCAGCGAAAGCACTTGGTAGTGGTGAAGGGCGGGCGTGCCGGGGAACTGTCTTATGTAATTTAGCCGTTCGAAAACTGCAGTTCTCAGCCTACTTTGAATAAATGACTTTTGTTTTTTTTTATTTAACTAGGTACACTCAGCACTTTTCTTGACAATCAGAAATCCTAGAATCGGTATGACCGAGATATACAACATTACAAGGATCTTTTGGCGCGAGCCCAAAATTGGAACTAACGCCGCCATCTTGTTTTGTCAATACAATTTCTGTGACAATTTCACAAATGTTTAGCAACAACGCCCCCCTGTCAATGTCATTCAGACGTCAAAAGGTGCTTTTAGTGTAGCACTCTAGTTTATTGTCATCATTATTTACTGTAACAGCAAACAATTGAATTGAGAAAGAGCCCCAAACCCATCAAAGTTATATCTTCATTTTTACTAACAATGTAAAGAATCCAGAGAGTACCGGAGGCTCAGTGGTAACGCTCCCGACTTACGAGTTGTAGGTCGTGAGTACGAATCCAGACAGGCACTTTACTTTGTGTATTGAACAAAGAGTTTTAAGATATTGTTAAGTAAATAATTTAATGTCTTTGGTATTTAACTTCATCACCACTGCTCTCAAAAACGGTGAAGGAAAACATCGCGAGGAAACCAGCATGTACATCTACCAACCCGCACTGGGCCCGCGTGGTGGACCACGGCCCACTCCCTCTCACAGAGAGGAGGCCTGTGCAGTGGTGGGAACATTGTTGTCTAATTATGCTAATGTAAAGAACCTAAGGGCATCTTAACTCGTGTGGTTTTCGGCTTGTTATTTATGAACAGTTTACAGCAAACTTGTATTACTCTGGCGCTGGCGGTTCTTGTCCTTCTACTAATGCCACACCGTTTCCACGGTTTGTCTGTGGGAACAAATCAGACAAAATGTGAAGAAAAGTTTATGAATGTGTCACTGTATCGTGACCCCTCACGGCAGACTGCCCGCTGGTGCTGGCGCTGCAGGCGCGCTGGCTGGCGGCGGCGCGGCGCGCGCGGCCGCTCGTGCGCAGCCTGGTGGAGACGGGCCGCACGCTCATGTCCGTGCTGTGGCTGCGCATCGTCAGCGAGGACTCCGCCGGTGAGCGAACGGGACAGCTGCAACCCTGTCCTGACGAAATAGACTCTTATCACGACTATCTTATCGAAACCCTCTCGAACCCTCCGTGGGTGTTGTTACGTTTCGTGATAAGAATCTATTTATATGGCCATTTAGAGAAAATGAAACAAAAATCCCTCATTTTTTCAAAATGGGGATAATAGATACTTGCACGCTAATTGCGTAACACGCTATCAATCACAATCCGAATCATTTTGAAGAATATTGCTAATCCATTGCTTCATATCCATGAGAGCCGCCATGACATGACACGGGCCGTTCGCAACTATCAAAATTACATTACGTTGTTAATGTTAATATTTCGCTGCTGTTTTTATATTTTGAGGTAAAGAAACCTTATGGAACATTACTAATTGGTTTTTCAAATCCCGTCAGCTAGCCACCTGTAGCGCCTGGTCTGACGTCCAATGCGACTCGATTGATCACGCGCGCGTCATGTTTGTCTAACCGAGCGCGCGACGACTGCGTACGTCACGCGATGATGGCTTTGGGTTGGGACTACTATTATTGATCGAAGGGACGCGTACTAAAATTTAATTGACTTAAATTGAATTCAAAAACCGTGGAGCGCACAATCTCGAGCAGACTTGTTCGTAAAAATCATATTATTATGACGTTTTAATATCTGTTACAAATCCAACTAACCATAGATATAGGAAAGATGCAACAAACCAAACACCATAAAAATTTTGAAAAACAATACTTATAATAAAAGATCAATAAGAAATCGATTCAGTAGACAATTAGGTATGAACAAACTACTTTCAAACTTGCGTTTATTATGTTACACCTTGTATAGAAGAAGATAGGGTATAGACGGGGACGAATCGACTGCCCAGAGCTCCATGGTCTTTTCTGCCGACTGTTTGTGCCCGACAAACACATCGGACACCGTCAGAGCCGCACAATCTGTTTGCGCAACTGTCAGCGAAAACTTTAGCCAGCGTCGAATCCCCAGTCTGTCGTACTCTAAAGGTGCTGAATGCCCTTCTGTCTGACAACCCTGATTGTGATATGTTTTGCGGATGAATGGTTTAAAATTATGCGTACTCGTATATGTCTGGTGTTCTGTGAGAGAAAGTGCTCAAGGGAGTCCACTGTTCCATGTTAGTTTTAAATTATATTATATTATTGTCAACGTAATTATTGTATCTATGTTAATTAATGTAATTGGTGTTGTACCATTTTAATTAACTATAAATAAAATAAATATATTGAGAAAATGTTTGCTGTCCCAGACGCGGGCGTGGGCGTGTTGCACGGCGTGTCGGTGGACCACCGCGAGATCTGCAAGCCGGCCGGCCGCGCCTGCCTGCTGTACACCGAGCTCACGCGCCTCATACAGGCCGCGCTGGCCAACTGCCGCTGTCACTAGAGCTCCGAGCTACTGCCAACCTGATCCTAACGGGGTCGGCTTCCAGTCTTACCGGGTGCAGCTGAATATAGCAGTATTTTACATGGGGCGGCCGCTTGTCCATAGTCCTTCCACAGTAATTTTACCTCTGATTTTACATCATTGTCAGAGTCAAAATTAATGATCTTTAATCAACTAAATTACATATTTCGTTACAATAAGGTTGCTGTTAGGTAGTTGCCAGAGGTGAAATAATTCTGAAAGGACCATAGATTTAGTATACAGGGTCAAATAAATTTGCTAGCGAAACTCCGCAGACGCCATGGGTATCGATATGTAAACAAGATAAAACAAAAATAAATAAATTTGATGATGTTTTTTTGGGGTCGTCAACCGCCGATAGGGTGTCACTTAAAACATCAGAGGGGCAATTCTCGTAAATTTAAGAACGTTCACAGTCTGGTCTCGGTTTCAATCCGTCAAAAAAACGTCTAATTTCCCTATATTTTGACAAGTTTTTGACATTTGTTTGTCGCTGAGATGACACTGCGACTAGATTTTGATCGTTTTAAATTACGAGAATTGGCCTTCAGTTTGAAAATCTGTTTTTTTTTGTGTAAACTTCATAGACGTGGTGAGTATCGATATCTTTTTTTTTTATCCGTATGGGAAATCATCAAATGACCCCTCACGCTCTGGGTGGAGCGGAAGGGAGTGTCAGACTCTTACTGACTAAAACTTACCCATGTTCCTTCCTTCGCCCTTTATGTTCCGGGGTAGCGGTAACCCTTTTGGACAATCCCGCTGAAGTATCGATATCTCAAAACGATAAAACTGATTTTATCTACTCACACTCCAAGCAACAGCACTACCAGCGGGCATTGACCCCAAAATAATCTTCAAATCTTTTTTATTTTGTCATGTTTAGATATAGATAGATACCCATCACGTCTGCAGAGTTTCGCCAGCTAATTTAATTAGACCCTGCATACTACTAGCGTATACTAAATCTATGGAAAGGACTGCTCGGCACACTTGCGAATATTACCGAGGAGTTCGCGCTGATGCGGAAGGAGAAGACAGTAGATAATGTTGAGTGAGTCGAGTCCCAACACAGCGTTAGGGGTTATCAATTACGGACCGCGCCAGTCACGACGTGCCAAGCTGCTTGCTGGTGACGACGCCGACGAGATCGACATACGAGTGTATTGCTGCTACTAAAAGTAGCGTTTAAAAGTCTTTACCAATTTATTATGTATGTACAGACGCCAGCACATCAAGCTCCCCGAAACTGTCAAATTTACCCAATCAACATTGAACCTAATGCTTTAGCGGTAAAGTTGAAAATCTATTAAAGAAATTTGTCAGATTGAAGTAGCTTGATGTGCTGGCGTCTGTACGGTGAAGCAAACGGATTGACTATTATGTTTTAAATTACGTAAATATTTTATTGTTAGAAAATAAACTGCCAACTTAAATTGTCCGATATATTCAAACCACAATTACGAGTGGATATTTTGACGCCAGAATGACATTGACACGGTTGTTGATCAACATTTGTGAAATTGTCTCTGTCATTGTGTATTGACAAAACAAGATGAGAGGTGATGGTGCAATAGGAGAGGCCTGTGTCCGGCAGGGGACTGCTGTAGGCTGATGATGATGAAAACAAGATGGCGGCTTCATTCCGATGTCAGTCGCGCGGCAAAAAAACTTGCACCGTTGTACATTCTTTGTCAGCTGTAGTAAATTACTTTAACACGACACATAATGTGTCAACGTGCTAATCAATATATTTCTCTGACTGCATTACCTACTGGTAAGCGACAACTCTGCCGACCATTATAGACGTTTTTCTCTGCTAGTTGATAACGAAGCCATAAGCACTACGATGTGTAGTAACGAATGCAAGTATTTTGTGATAATTCTGTTGATAGCATACGAGGTCTGTCTGTGAACAGTTACTTACTACGTAGGGTAATAGCTAGCTGAAAATGTAACAATTTATGTGCAACAGGACCGTACCGGGTGACAGGGACATGGACGCGCAGCCTGCTACCGGACGCAGGGCATGGTTGTGACCGGGAAACAAAAGTTGCTCCATACATTGTGACCGCGTAGGTATTGCACTTTTCTATGAAACAGCAGATTTCATTTTGGATAGCGACTAAATATTTCTACGTTAGGGGCCCGCGTCGATGTCCCTGGGCCGCAACTATAACATTATTAACTCTATTTTATTTTCTGTTAAAGGTGTCTGGAGCCTTAATTTTTGCTATTACACGTTGTATAGTCGGGGAAACTAATTGTTAAGCACATTACAACTGTCAAAAGAATGACATTTGTAATTTGAATATACGGACACAAGTTGGTAGTCAATTTGCTTAACAATCAATTTTGCTGACTTAACTGTGGCATGTTGTTGTAGCTAGATACATGTTATATAGCCAATGAAACCAATGTTGAGAAACATTTGTAAAAGACAAAGTCGTAGTGAGTAAGATGTCTGCTGTCCCCGGCAGTCCGCGTGCAGCGTGATGTTGTAGCGAAACTAAACGTTTATTGTATCAATAAATAAATTATATGACCTGTGCCAACGTCTCTTGTTTTATTGAACACGAGCGATCCCAGGTCCATATCTTGAAAGGAGAATGGGCACCGTACTATGGGTTTCTGCCAGCCCTGAAGCCCAACAGCCATAAGATATACCAATAGAGCTTTTCAAGAGGAACCTTTGCTTGTAACACTAGTTTTGTTAATTGTTAGTCAGTTCAGAGTTATTAATGACCTAAATAAGTGACAATTTGGGCACCGAAGATTAGGAATATTCTTAGCGCCCAATATCCATAATATATATATGTCGCAGCCAACTGGTTAAATTAGCCGTTTAGTCAACCGCCTGGCCTTTCGAAGTAGTGCTCGGCTCGCACGCGGTTGGTCACAGTTCTAACCTAACCCATTCGGTCGGGGTGCCCGGCTTAGTTACTGCGACCAATTCGGCTCGCACGTGAATGATTACAGTTCCAACCTAAACTATAATTTATTGAATATCATTCAGGCCGTTACTCGAACGGCCGCCATTTAGATAAAAGGCCAAGCGGTCAACTAAACGGCTAATTAAACCGGTTGGCTGCGACATATACACCAATGGAAGAGCTTTTCAAGGAGAACCTTTGTTACTAATACAACACCAATGTTATAAAATGTCCGTTTACATATAGATATGCTTCAAAGATAATGTTTGCGAGACAGAATTAATGAAAGTTAATCAATTGACGAAATGCCATAATTTAAATAATACTTAATTACTCACATTTAGAGCTCTGTAGCTCCTGACGTACTAACAATCGAGAGAAATCGTCGTAATAAGAAATACTCTCCTTGGTGAGATCTTTCCATCTTTACGCTACTGGGCTTCAGGGCAGGTTCGCCCCACCTCCTTTAATATTAATGTATTATATGCACATGATCCTTTCCTGAATTAATTCTCTAAACGATGGTAAAAATTACACCAAAGTCCGTAGCTAAGTTTAGGAGAACAACGCGGGTACACAGACAGATACGGAAAACGACTTTAATTTTATAACTCATAATTTGCTTTGATTGATTATTTTCGTTGCTAGGTCAGAACAGCGCTTCTATAAAGACGAGTGCAATACAAATGGTGGATCCGCTGTCCTCCAGATACTCGTAAGGCAGATATAATATCGGTATCGCTTTCCATCGCCGAACCGAAATATTATCGCTGCCAGGAAGCATAAATAAGTAATGTAGGTAAATAAAGATAATTGTCACTCAGGTGAGATTAGGAGTATTTCACTAATTTCGTAAAGTTCCGAGGATTAAGATACACAACGATGTTATCATATGTAATATTACCTATAGATTATTTACAGACGGACATGTACCGCCCCCGAATAAGTTGACTTAAGGGAAAGAGAATGATGATCAAATGTATAAAATTAGTTCCCGGCGCGCCATCAGCTAGACTAATTAGTTCCCGGCGCGCCATCAGCTAGACTAATTAGTTCCCGGCGCGCCATCAGCTAGACTAATTAGTTCCCGGCGCGCCATCAGCTAGACTAATTATTCCCCGGCGCGCCATCAGCTAGACAAGTTAGACCCACGCGGCCACGACGACTGTTAGGTATACTAGCGTTTGTCCGCGGCTTTGCCCACGTCAGAAATTATCTCACGACAACTTACTACCGGGATAAAAAGTATCCTATGTCCTAACCCGGAGCATGGTCTAAATTTTTACCAAATCTGTTGAACCGTTAAAGGTAACGGACAAACGGACAGAGTTACTTCCGCATTTACTAACTCTTACCTGTATTTATTAAATAAATGCGAAAGTGACAAGTGCTTCTGCTCGCGACTCCGTCCGCGTGTATGATAACGATACTACACCTGCAGCACTTGGCAATAGTGTAGTTTTCTATCAGAGGAAGACTTTTAGAAATCGGACGAGTAGTTTCGGAGGTAACTTCCTGCATCAAAACTTAGCCAACGTCGAGCAGAGCGAACATGATAGCGCACAGGTTTAAACGTTGAATGTTCAAGTGAAAATAACTGTGTAAAGCGCGCAATGTTGTTATTTTGTTCTGAATCATAGAAATATATTATATCTGTGTTCTAAACAGTGTTGACCGCCCCGTTGGTCTCGTGGTCGAGCGTGGCTCCTGAGTTCGATTCCCAGGTCGGGCAAAGTGTTATTGGGTTTTTCATTAGGAATTTCTCAGCTCGGAGTTTTGCAGTTGGCGGAGTGACACTTCCGTGCCTCGGAAATCACGATAAGCCGTTGGTCCTGCTGCGCCTGATCTCCCTCCGGTCGTGTCGGTCCCATGCGTCCCATCGGACTATGAAAGTGAGAAAAAACTGAGTGCACCTGTGTCACACACTTGTGCACTATAATATCTCTCGCGCCGAAGGCTATGCTCTGTTGTGATTGCGCGTTCAATAAAACATCGTTCAGGGCGTTGGTTTGCGGACGCGCACGTTGACGGCTCCACGCCGAGCTCCGCGAGCGATGCATGCACGATGATGCCCAGCGCTCGGCACCAACAGAATCCTTGCCGATTGGCTGGAGACGTGTCACGTTTTTTCATTGTTCACGTTACAATAATATGTAAGTATGTAGTCCTAATTATAATGTTTATTTTTTTTAACCAAGTAAGTACACAAGTTTCATAAGTTTTACTGTACGAACGTTCTATGGATTTCTAATTTTCTTCTTCCTCTTTATAATATTAGTATAGAAAAGATATGAATGCTTGGAAGTGTGGATTATTAAATGCGTCAGTTAGCGTGGCGCACGCTCCGCCATCTCTGATATCTGAGGGGAGACTGACAGCAGGCTAGCGCCATTCAGTGTAGCCACGAGATGGCGCTGTCTGCACACAGCAATGATTTGTGCGGTTTTTTTAAACATTTGTTGTCCTACTGCTGGGCAAGTCTCCTCCAAGGCTTTCCATTGTGTATTTTTAGAGCCCCAATAGTAAGTACTTTATACAACTGTTACATAACGGATTATTAAAACAAGTGCGGCGAGGTTTAATGGTACCTATCACAAGAACAATTTTATACTTAGTCGTGTACAGTTTCATAATACCCGCAAGAGTTAACTTGAGACTTCGCTCGGATGACGACAGCGCGCGGTACTGAGGCGACGGGGGCAGGAGGGGCGGGAGGGTGTCAAGTTAACTCTTGCGGGTTGTATACTACTAATAGAATAGAATACTCTTTATTGAGAGCAGTGGTGGCCCAGTGGTAACGACCGCGAGTTACGTGTTGTTGGTCGTGGGTTCGAACCCTGACAGGCGCTTTACTTGTGTAAATTATTACAACACGAATGCTCTCAAAACGGTGAAGGAAAACGTCGCATGGAAACCGGCATGTCTTAAAACCAAAAATTCGAAGACATGTGGCATCTAGCAACCCGCACTGGGCCTGTGTGGCGGCACTCCCTCTCCCACAGAGGAGGCCTGTGTCCAGCAGTGGGAACATTACCTATAGGCTGACTATGCTATTCTTTATTCACCATATAAATGATTTACAAAGGCTGACACAGTGGGCGGTCGCACAATAATACAACCAAATACAAAAAAATGATTTATTACTCTTACACGCGGTTGAAAGCTTTCATTGAAAAATAATATATTAATATCTTCACACCAGTTACTTACAATTAATAGACATTAACAACACATGTGGCAGTGGCGCCTCTGTCGGCAGCTCGAGGAACTAACAGCGGGTCAAAGCCCGACGCACATAATTCTGGCGCAGCGCAATATCGACATTGCAAGTGTTGAAATAAAGTTGAAAATAGATAAACCCTCAATTGTGTATATTTATTTGAACGTGCACTTTGTTATATTTAATTTTGTTGGCAGTGAGAACAGTGCTTCATCATTTAGATAGTATGCAGAGGTTCCAGGGTCAACCACATACTAAATTGTTTGAAAAAATCAATTGAAACTATATTTTAAAGTAGAATGGATGTTGAAGGACGTTACTAGTTCCATCTTCTACCGCTAGAGGGACACAACCTAAACTTAGTTTAAGCAATACAAAAATACTTGTGCTACATAACGTCACGCTTGTACGCCAACAAGGGGTGGACAGATCTGTACAAACACCTCTGTCAACCCCTTCTTGGAGCACAAGCAACAAACAAAATGTTTGCAAAATGAGTGTGACAAATTGTCAAGCACACGAAAACTGTTGTGATTGGTAACCGGTCAGCCAAATGCAACAGTTTGCGCGCGTTTGAAAATTTGTCGCACTCAATTTGCGAAAATTTTCCTTCGAGAAACTGGCCCTTAGTTGCTAAACTTGCATTATGTGTTTAACTATTTATGTATTCAGTTCTAAAGTTAAAACGTGCAGCGAGTCGAAGGCCCGAGTCTATTGACAACGTGTTCACTAGCTTTACAATGTAATGTTTAAGCTTGCACGCCGTCGCCAGGTAACTTGCGTCTTATCATTATAACATAATGTAGTACAACATGTATGTACAACACAAGGGACACTAACTATCCTATCATTGGTATTAACTATTCTTATTATTATTCATTGGTCAACACTCAGGGCTCGTGGCTAACTAATAAAAGCCGTTAAGCTACGCTGGCCGCGGTTGGTCCGTGGATGGAAAGAATGAAAATACGTTTATTTGCGGTAAACATGACGCGTGAAAAGAACACAAACACAAAAAAATTACAAGTTGAGAAACATGCGTCACATCCACGCAAAACGGCCATGGTATATGGTCCGCCCACGGCGGATGGGTGACCATCTTTAGGTACCTACATATCAAAACACCTCCGTGCCTCGGACAGCACGTTAAGTAGTTGGTCTCGGCTGTGATTCGTGGATGTTTGGCAGGTCGTTACGGGTCGTCAGAAGCCCGAAAGTCTCAGTTCCGATTTTGGCCGCGCGCCAGAATAACCTTGTAGCGTCGTATGACATATTAACAACCGAATTCTCAAACGCTACTTAATTTTAAGTCATCGTTGAGTCTCGTGTCTCTCACTCGCGGTGTGTTGTAGCGACAGGACGCGACAACGCCGTTAAGTGTCGTTTGAAAATTCGGGGTACAAGACATATTTACATTACAGTTTTACAAAAACGATTTACAGTTTTTATTATTGATTGAATTAAGTACCTAACGTATTTTTTTGAAACACCAAATAGTGCATAAGTATATAATAATGACATAATCTTCCACAAATTATCCTAAGTACTTGATTGTTACACCTACGAGTGCGCTTACATCGTAATGAGCTACAGCTGCAGCTGCTCTGCGGTTGAAGGTAACTCCGTGTAATTAAACTACAATCCAGAATCTTATACAATTATAAAGTTTCGGAACTTGACAAAGTTCAAATTCCATTGCAACTATGATTTAGGGCCTTTCAAATGGTCAACTGAAACTACATAACGCTAAGCGCGACAGTTGAGCGAGCGTGGGTGGCAGCGAGCGTACATTATGTAAGATTCTGAATTGAGTTTTACATAATACTATAACATTGGCCACACGTGGCCGGTCGTGTCGGCCGTGTCGGCCGTGTCGGCCGTGTGTGTACACTGCTTCCAAGGTGGGTCGACACCGCCCGCGTGTGGCGTCGCGACACGTGATACTCTACCAAAGCTTGTGCGCGGTGTACAGCAGCGGAACGGAAACGTTAAGCAACTTGCAAACATTCCGCGCGCCCCTACGGGCGGCAGTGGGACTCGTAATACGCATGCGCGGTGCAGCTGGCCTGAGGGTGCCTAACCTTTTAGTGCCGGCGCAGACCTGGCGTAGCGCAGCTCAGCGTGGTTCGCTGCCAAACAAATATCGACCTTGCTATCGTACAAATAAAGTTGAAAATAGATAAATTTCGTAAAGTCCGAGAGCGTAAGAAAACGGTCAGTGGAGCGCGTCGGAGGTTAGTATCAGGTTATTTATTTTTGACTTTATTTTAAGACGCACAATGTTTATATTTACTTGGCAAACCTGCTCTGCGCGACGCTTCGTCAGGTTTGCGCCGGCCCTTGTTCTCTGACTGTACACACCGGCGCACACTGGGCCACAATCGGCCACACTCGGCCACAACGCACGCCCTTGCGGGACACCACTCCACGTGGACACTCGGCAGCGAACTATCTGATAGTCGGTTTAGTTTTATACGCGATAAGACCCATCTCATGCCTTGTTTAATATTTTTCACGATGGGTTGAGGGAATAATGAAGAATTGCTCGAAATCGAGGTAGACTGACCGTGCAACAACGGTGACAACAATCTACGTAGCTTCAAAAGGAAAACCAATCATTGCTTGGTCAAGAAACTGAAATCGTGAACTTACAGTGAGCAAACGAGCTAATCCATGTTCGTGCTATCTCTCTCAGTCCTGCCGTGGAGCGGCGACAGACTTGGTCTGTGCCGCAAGGGAGTGGTCGTAAGATACATCTCAACTTATCAGGACTATACGCAAACTGTGTAACATCGCTTTGGTAGACATCACTGCCGGCAAGAGTGCCGCGAGAACGTCCGGCTGCACACTCATACATCACACATACATGCTCATCCATTCTCACACGTACGGTACTTGGTCTTATGGTCTACACTTCCGTGCATCGTGAATACAACTATGAAATAACAGTGAGTCCGTAAGACATCTAAGTAGAAAAGTGGAAAAATCTACGTATCGTTATATTGACTAGACTTGAACTTATAAGTGAAGGTATTAGTATCAATTGAACGAACAAAACAATGTAGAAGACTTACTAACTAACTATATAAGTAAATACAACAACAAAAGGATATTTAGGCGTCGAAGTACTCGTCCGCATCGTTGTCATCCGTCTAATGGCAATGCTGCGAGAAATTTCTTTAAAAAGGAGACGCGCACTCGGGCCCCTTGACCCGAGCGTTTCGACCCCAAACGGCTCGAAGCTGTAGTTAGCCACCCATAAGGTTACAGTATTAGCGCCGCTTGACGGTCTCGGCAGCCGTAGTAGCGGCGCCAGCACAGCCCGCCGTGCGAGGAACATATCCACGTGCAATATGTAGAGTGTATCGATTATAAGATCGAACAAAGAATTGAAACTACACTCGGTTCTGAGATATGAACAATATAGTGAATAACTCAATATGGATGTTTTTCTACCAATACGTTACGAAACGGCGAAAGAACTTTCGTAAAGAAAACATCAATTGAAAAATAGTTTGAACAATTATGAAACAATGAAAAGATTAGTCCATTAACTTAGAAGCAAATAGGTGTCCAGGTAGCAGACCCCACGGCCCACAGACCCCACGGCCCACAGGGCACTCGATAACAAGGACAGTAGCTCAGACTGTATCACTACTGTCGATAACATACATGAGAAAAACAAAAGAAAAATATACTCAGTGACTTGACGATATTTGGTCAGACGAGACCTTTCGACGATCACTCGAAATGCTACAGTGTTGCAGCGACACGCTACCGAACAGGTGTCGGTCACCGCTCGTCACTTGTGCTTCGTGCAGATCTTCTCGTAGATGCGAAGCCTCCTGAGAAGAAGAGGACTCTTCACACCCTCGTGTACCAGCCGTGTGCTGTCTATACCATCATCCCACTCTCCATCACTACCCGATCGCCCGCGACCATCGCTACTGTCCCCAACATCGAGTCCCTCCCAATACTGATCATCATCAACACTAGAACTAACACGATTGTGATCCGAAATAGATCTATTGAGACCTGCGTTATCATCATTAAGCCTAGCTTGAACCGAGCGACTACTAAAACTACAATTATAATTTTTTGGTAAACGAATCTTATCACTATGACTAACACCGCGAGTCTTACTGTTGCGGTACTTGAAATACGAAAGAGACCTAGTTCCTACGTGGCCGTGGCGACCGTGCCACGCCACAGCCGCGCGCGCGTCCCATTCACTCCCAGCCCTCGCCGCGTCCCATTCACTCCCAGCCCTCGCCGCGTCCCATGCACTCCCAGCCCTCGCCGCGTCCCATGCACTCCCAGCCCTGGCCGCGCGCGCGGACGTGCCCGCGGGCGCGCGGCGCGCGGCGCCACACGCGGCGGCGTGCGGGCCCGCCTAAGCGAACAGGAGGGAAGGCTCGGCGTCCGTTATCTCACACACGAACTGGTCCTGCTCTAAGGGACGTTTGATCCAGCGACCCAGTTTGGCTTTCTCGAACGCGTCTATGAGACGCTGCTTGGCGAGCTGTCGTGGCGGGAAATCAACACATTAGTAACCATAAACAACAAGCCGGGTCGGAATTCATTCCTCTAAAACGCTCTCACACGAGTCAGGCCACCTCGCCCTCGCGGGAGAGGCGGGATGTGCGTGTCGACTACGGACTCGCACAAGATGAGCTACGTTCGTACAGTACCTGGTATGTGGGACACATCTGCTTGGCCTCGTTGTACAGCAGCGTGTCTGGTTTCTCCGGCATCTCCGGGATCACGCTGCCCGGCTCCACGTCCTGCGGGCAGAGTGCCAGTCACCCGCGCGGCACACCAGTTAATACACGATATACTCGACTACACGATCGACCTCTCTGAGCGTACTATCTATACAATCATCGTGTATTTGAGATGGCTGTGGTCACGGCTTATCATCAGGTGCCATTACTTGATGTTGATGATGCCATTTGAAACTCACGAGAAAACTTTAAAATTAATTCCGTCAAATACGGCTGCTGCTTACATCTGTCCATTTTGAGTTGATGGCATCGGAAAGGTAGGACTTAGGGATAATACCGAGTTGACATGGACGACATAATAACTATGGTTAAGTTCAGCGTGGGCAACAGTCTACACTACCATGTCACCGGTGCAGCAGTTGGAACATTCTATACGACAAGTACACAAAGATTAGATGAGATTATGAAATACCATTCCGCAAAGTTATTTGTGTAGTCGCTCAGGAACCTTTTGTATGGGGCCAAGTGATTGGTGACTTGGCACACTGAATTATCTGAAACTTGTCTATTTACACAATGTTAATAGATAGTCCTCGTCACACACTGTGAAGGCTGTACTTTGTTTGTGAAAGACGTTCTTCTATAAAACTGTCAGTGTAACTTGTTGATTTCTGGTCAATATTTGCAGCCATGCGCTCTGATCTCTCGTTGGTGGCTGAGTAGGCTGCTACGACAGGTCAAGTTGCATCCTCTGCAGGTGCGGTGAGGGGACAAGTTACACTTACGCAAGATTCAAAAGCGATTTTCGCTTAGTTTTCATAGAAATTTGAAGGCGTTACGTACATATTTCCAAAATGATACTGAGATGAAATAGGTCTGTTCTGCAAGCTGCAATCGTTATCTCACAAGATAATTGCTTTTGAATTTTGCGTATCTGTAAGGTATTTATGCTCGTGACTGTGCCTATGTGGTGTGTGTGTAGGGTCTGTGGGGGTGTGTGTGTGGCAAGGTATGTGTGTAGGGTGTGTGTGGGGGTGAGTGGGTGGAGGGTGTGCGTGTAGTGTACCTGTGGTAGCAGCGGCAGTCTGCGGACGAGGTATTGCCAGCGTGCAAACATGCTCTGCTTGCACAGCAGCGAGGGCTGGCCGCACTCCAGCTTGCCCGTCGTCGCGTTGATCACCTCGGGCAGCTGGAAGCACGATTCGAACCAGTCAACTTGTGTTCACGACTTCCATTTGTTGCAATGGCCATGTATTTTAAAGAACCCCAGATAATTCCCGGTTTTGATTTCCATAAAATATTAAAGGACACTAATATAATGCCTCTAATAATTCCCATTTTGTTGTCCTTTTCCTTTGACTTTGAGAAAAGTCCGAAAAAATAAAAAGAAGGCCAATAAGTTGTTAGAGGACAAATCAATATCAAGAGGACCTGTTGCAGTAGCAGAGCCTTTGCAAAGAGTTCATCGGCAAAGTACATATACATAGTCAGGATCATTCACGCGCACACTGTAGTCATGAAGTCAGCACATGATTCCAAGCGAAGAAACTTTTCATCGGTTATTTTTAAAAAAATCTGCAGTTTCGTAGAAAAGTACATATAGTATGTATACCAACGCGGTCAACATGTGTAGGACAGCTGTTTTTTTTTCTAATAACCGACGAAAATGTTCGACGCCCGGGTGTCCGGGATCGTGTGCTGGATGGTAACTGGTCCCGCGTCCATGTCCCGCCATCCTGAGATAACACATAACGATCACCTGCTGCGTGGAGCACCAACAGACGCTGAAGCTGGGCGCCCGCGCCGGCGTGCGCGCCTCCGTGCTGGCGGCGCGCGACAGCAGCGGGCGCTGCAGGTGGAAGGGCGGCGGCAGCGACGAGATGTACGCCTCGATGCGGCCGCAGATCGCTCTGCAACGGGCAGCACATCGTGTACACTCAGGGCACTTGATTGTTCAGCAGATTTACACACTACGCAGAGTGCTGATCTGTTGGCGCCTGATGTCATTGACAGGGGGCATTGTTGATAAACATTTGTGAAATTTCACTTGAAATTTATGCAAAAAAGACAAGATGGCGGCGTTAGTTCCAATTTTGGCCACGCGGCTAACTAGCCTTGTATACGTCAATTTGAGAAGCCCGAAAGTCTGACAACCGGTGTTATCAAGGGGTATCGTGTTATTCAGTAACTGGGTTATGGAGGTGAAGCAGGCAGTCGCTCCACGTAAAATACTGCATCATTCTGCATTCAGCTACATCCGGTTAGACTGAGAGCCAAACCCAAAAAAAGTTTTTTTATATTCATAAATTTATTTGGATTCCATAATGTTGTAGCTGTAGTTAGGAAAAGGCAGATGATGATAGCCATGTCATACGGCTGATTTACATTGCTTAGTTTCACACAGGGAGGGTTACTTAGCCGCATATTATGCTCAGGTAGCGCCACCATAGCGTAGCTTGACAACAACAATGATATTTCTAGAACATACGCCTAAGGAAAGGAAAGTGCGGTAGGATATACAGGCCTACTCACCCACTTAGTAAAACGAGCTAAATGTGCATAACTTCATTAAATAGCAAGTTTTCCAAGTATGGGCAGGTTGCGACACTTTCCGTCGCCGACCAGTTCTTGTAATGACTGTCACCCCGCGTCCCTGCGGCGCGCTCACTCGCACGACGTCACCACTGAGAAGGGTACACGATTGAGATATGCTTCAAGGACGTGTACATTTGACTGAAAGCGAACGCCAGCTAGTGGTCACCGATCGATTTTGTTAACCGACTTCAAAAAAGGAGGCGGTTATGCAATCGACGAGTTTGTCTTTTTCCGTGTACTATAACTTCCACCGACTTCTCAGTGATCAACTGATCACTGAACTGATTCACGTGATTCTTTTTGTTTTGATAGAAGACGCACGCGAGCTAGTAGTTGAGTTAGCTTCAACAATAGATTTTTAATCCAGGTTTTCTATGTTGGTGATGTTGTTTTCTCCACATACAGTAGTGGTACTCACCGAGTACGTGCGCGTGTTACTAGGTACAACTCATTTTCATTCTCGCGCCCTTATCTCAATCTATTAGTAGTCGGCGCAACGTGTATTTTCCTACTTCTCTGTCAGTCGTCATCTCAGTCGTCACCCCCTTTCTAGCCATGTCACCTCACGCAGTCCGTCCATCTTTTCTTTGGTCTTCCTCTACTCTTATAGCCATCCACATATGGTACTCAAAACCCTCCTCACGACATTTTCCTCATTCCTCCGCATCACATGCCCATACCACGACCACCGATGTCCACACTACGTTTCGGTGACCGGTGCCACTTTCAGACTTCTTCTTATGTATGTATGTGTTACTCATTTCTTCTTCTATCCGTTCGTGTAACACCACACATTTGAAAGAACAACACGCCTAAACGGCTGAACGGATTTCGATGAAATTTGGCAAACAGACAGGTACAGCATGACTTTTAGATAAACAATCTAAAAGTCTATTCTAAAATCTGTTTTTTTTTTTATTTTGCTGATAGATGGCCGTTTTGCGTTGATGCGACGCATATTTTCCCCGACTTGTTCTTTTTTTATTTTTCTTCCTCTGCGTCATGTTTACCGCTAATAAATAAACGTGTTATGTTTATTTCTTATTTTGTTGTGTTTGCTGAAATACTTTGGATACATGAGTGTTATTCAACCGCAGCTCGCGCCCCCCTACCGGCGCGGCTCGAAAGGGTCGCGCCGCCCGCTCGGGCCCAGACGGTGCCCCGCGCTATCTCGACATACATACATTTGCAATCATATTTCACCGAAGCTCATTATTTTTTATTTTAGTAAGAATGTTTACGTTTACAATTTAAATTAGTTATTTTTAGAATAATTCCGTTAGCGTTGCTTTAAGGACAGTTTTCGATATTAATAGTTTTATTTAGAGAATATAGTACTTAGGGTACAAGTGCCAGCATGCAGTCCATGGTGCCGCTCGCCTGCTTCCTCTCCGTCATCCGTGAGTACATCATCATTGCTACCTACTTGCATAAGACTTAGTTCACATTTGTATCGTTTTGGTGTATTAGGTACATTCGCATTCTAATCCGAGTGATTGCCGTTGGGCTCGTGCTGAGCAGAGGGTCCTGGGTTCGATTCCCAGGTCGGGCAAAGTGTTATTGGGGTTTTCCATTAGTAACAGCCCGGAGTTTGGAAGCTGGCGGTGTGATACCCCCATACCTCGATGCGCACGTGAAGCCGTTGGTCCTGCGCCTGATCTCTCTCCCGTCGCGCGTCGTGTCGGATGTCGTCCCATCGGACTATGAGAGTGCACCTGTGTCGGAGCACACGCCTGCACTATAACATCTCCCGCGCCGAAGGTTAGTTTCTGTTGAGGTTGGCCGCAATACGGTCTGGAGGACTGTGTAATCTGACTCAATCTGTCAGTGAAACCTCTAGTTTCCCTATATGTTAGACATTGATTATCACCGAGTTAGATTAGTGTGACTAGATTCTGAATGCTTTAAATTACGGAAATTACCCCTCACATCTCCGCCGCGTGGCGACGCCTTGTATCACTATCGCCAGTTTGAACTCAAAATGACTCACAAGATCCGCGGATAATTTCTAATTCACCAAAATTATGTGTGTGTGTACCAGGCTTTAGACTGCTGGCTCCTATAATCGTCATAGTCACCTTCTTTACGTTACTTACGTTGTTGAGAAGAACAATTTTTCAAACCTATGTTGAAATGAATAAGGAATTTCCCCCAAAACCCTCGGGTTGTGATTGAAAGCGCATTACGCAACTAGGATGAGGAGGATGTGCCGGATGTTTCTGACGTCGCGTCACGTCGCTTGCTACGAGTATGTATCTACATATGCTGAAGTGCTCTCGGTGAACCGCTCGCTAGCTGTAACAATACTTTGTGAAGTCGACGCTGACTATGACGTCAGATATATTGAGAGCGTTTATAACCGTTTGGGCGGCAGTCGGCGGGGTTGTCGCCGTGATCGCGGGTTCGATTCCCGCACAAATATAACTTTCTGCTCAGCAACCGACTGGATAGTCTGGATATGGTGTACCTACTTACCTACATAATAAATGTATAAATGATAATATGGCTAGAAAGGGGTGACCACTGAGATGACGACTGCTAGAGAAGTATGGAAGGAAAAGACATGTTGTGCCGACCACTCATAAATTGGGACAGGGGCAGGAGAGTGATGACCTACCTACATAATAAACAGTATTCTATCTATGCAAATATATACACAAGCGACGCCTTCTCCCCCAGATGGGGCAGAAACTACAGAGCGCCGCCTGCTACGATCCTTACATACTCCTTATATTCTTGTACTAGCTGCGCCCCGCGGTTTCACCCGCATAAGTTTCGATCCCATGGGAATGTCGGAATAAAAATATCCTATATGTTAATCCTGGTTATAAACCATCTGTGTGCCAAATTTCATCCAAATATGTTCAGTAGTTTTTGCGTGAAAGAGTAACAAACATCCATCCATCCATACAAACTTTCACGTTTATAATATCAGTAGGATTCTATCTATCTTTCTATCAATTCGCACATTGCCACATGCATTAGTACACATGACGCGGAACGCCACAACAACAACATTGTTAGTTGGCAACAAATGCCTAGCGTCCGCGCTCCAGTGGCCGCTGCATTACATAGTTCAGTATCAATCACAAGCCACATGTAACAGTTACCACAGCCGGGCGCAAGCGCAGCGCACACACATACACGGCGCGTGCAACAGATGAGGTCTCGCCCTGAAAGGCAGGCATTCGGCACGAAGGCACGCGTTCACTAATGCGCTAATTACCGATACTGTAACATGTTAATACATGCCGAGCTCATTGTCACGCTCCAATGACACTCTGTCGCAAGCACTGACACCTGCTCTGACAGCTTGAGTACTTTATGCGGCTTACCCAAATGTTGTTCGTCGAGTCGTCGAGCTCCTCAAGTTCTGAGTTGAGCTAAACGATTACTGACAAAAGCTTGCACTGACTGACAGGTCCACTCAAATCTGTGTGGTTCTTTCATCATAACACCATCTTAGACACTTTTATCCAAATGGTTTTTACTTGATCGGACCAAGATTTCGTCTGGACTTTAAAAGAGACTGTCTCTGTGACCCTTGGGTTTGTTGCGCCATTTCTTCTCAGGGGTAGTTTAGTCAGATAGGAAACGCCGACCTCGTCTAGCTTATTTTTTTAATATGACGTATAAAAGTGATTCCGATGTCCTATTTACAGATTAAAAAAAACATTTCATTTAACAAGTACAGTAGGCACGCTGTCTCGCTGTCCAGTGGGCGGCTGCTGAGCGAGGGGCTCCGTGTTTTGCCGTTAGTAATTTCTCAGCAATGTTTGCTCATGGTACATTTTAATCCCGAAAGTTTTGACAAACAGCTTCGTATGCTTGTAAAGGGGTTCGAACATTATTCTATGAAAGCTGGCAAAATTCGGCAAAAAACGGCGACGGGTGAATACCCGTCGCCATTTTGATAATTTTTCAAACTTTCCGCGCATGTTGAAAGTACCTTTGTATAGTTATGGGACACATCTACAAAGAAAACGATGTCTAGTAACATGGTAACCCTAAGGTGTCACGTGCCCGATATATTTGCGGCTAAACATCGCTTAAGAGAACTATGAAAATGATAAGTTTGGTAATTGTGTGATGTACCTAATTGACTGTAGTGATTTTCATAGTTCTCATCAAAATTATGTGAACACAAAGGTTTTAGACTGCGCGATATCATAATTATAATGTTGGTTGCTCCAGTGCACGTCATACCCGAAACGATGAAAGAATGCAGTGAAAGATGATGTAACTAGAAAGCGCGGGACCACAGGACTGTTCCGAGGAGGTGCCTACTGACATGACAGAGTTGCATGCAAGAAGCACACAGATGAGGGCGCGAACGTGACGCGGCTCTGTAGCAGACAGACATTCTTGTTAGCTTCACCCGAGGAGGCGACGCAATCAAACCCTTACTCAATGTTGCGTTAGCCATAATCCCAGCGATACACAATACGTCACGCCACCGAGCACCCACGCGTGGCTTGTGACGGGGAGGCGCAGTGCACACATGAACCATTAGCGTCACAACAGGGATGAACTGACTGCGGAGATGACAATACGTCCACAAATGAACACACTGCCAATACATATGAGTATTTTGGAATTATCAAATAAATCAAGATGACAGGACATCACTCAGATTTTGAACATCACGTACACAAAGATTAAAGCCCAGCACACAAGGTGGGCAAAAGTAATGTCATAATGTGAATGTGACATGTTTGCTGATGGCGTTGTAATGTCATTGTGATTCGATGTATATGTTGTAGACAGATAGAGAATTAGCTGACAATGCAATGGAGTGTACACACAGTCACACAGTCCTAGAACCAAGAATTCAAAGGCATGTGACATCTACCTACTGGACCCGCGTGGTGGAGTACGGCCCACTTCCTCTCACCGAGAGGCCTGTGTCCCAGCAGTGGGAACGATATAGGCTGATTATGATAGTGAAAACCACATCAAAATCCATCGTGTACGTTAAAAGAACAAAGCGGTCATGCACACTTTATTTTATTCTATTTACAACGCTTAACAACGCTACAAGGTTCTTTTGGCGCGTGGCCAAAATCGGAACTAACGTCGCCATCTTGGTTTGTCAATACAATTTCTGTCACAGTTTCACAAAGGTTTACTGACAATGTCATTCAGGCGCCGAAAATCTTGGAGGCACTCTAGTTATAGATATCTAGTATCACTTTTACGTGCCTTCTCCACTACACGTAACCAAATATGTACAGTCACGAGCACCAATATGTCAACTTTCACTTGGCAACTTTCAATTACGATTTTTTCGTGAAATAACGAATGCAACGTTGAAATACGACACATTACATAAACCTATGGGTTCGAAAATGCTATGTTCGTAACAACATAAAATTTAATTAAAAAATAAGATGTAAATCGCTTTTGAATAAAGCCGAGTGTATACATACTTTTGCTCGTGTGACTGTACGTGACATTTGTACTAGCAGCGCAGCGTCGACATGTGGTGCCCGGGAGGGCCTGGCCATGCGCCGGAGAAGAGAACGGCTCAGAGGTCGAAGCGCGTTAGTAGCGCGCGTTCTAATAAGGAATACAAGGAAAATCGCTTTTACCGACCACGCAAATATGTAAAATTGTGCAATAAGTGAACCGGCCCGACTGGCTGTTATGAAAATGTGGAAAAACGGGCCCCGGCGCCGTCACGCGGCGGCAGGAGCATGCAGCGCTCGTTACGAGCTGCGGACTGCAGCAGGTTGGATAAGCCTTCCTGTGGCGCCGGCGCACTTATGAGTACGTTACGTCACTTATCAGTGTCCTAGTGCCGCGTTTGTCTAGTGATCGCAAGCGCGGCTGCCGAGTGTGGGTTCCTGGGTTTGATTCCCAGCTCGGGCAAACTGTTATTGGGTTTTTACCCGATAGCAAAGGTCGGGTTTTGCATTTGATAGCCCATTTGATTAACACGCTACTACCCTCAAGAGCCAGCAAAAAGAAAAATGTTAGAAGTTATAGCGCGGGCAGGCGATGCGACGCGCCGGGGTGGGGCGCGGGACGAAAACAACTCACGCGGCCGAAGTCGCCGGCATAAGCTAGTATGTATATATGTATATGTATATGGAGATAAATGATCGTTTGTATATCGAGTCGTAACATTTATAAATGCGTTCGAACCCGCGCGCCGCTCCTGCGCCTGTGCGTTATGTAAGTGTACGACCTACTCGTCATCACAAGTTTCTCCTGCGAAGCGTTTTACGTTATTACGAGCTCACCGCACGTTACTACGACATCTCGCGGTTTTAACATATTAAACTTATATGAATATGGGACGCCAGTGCTTTCGGATTATGAACCTTAACACAGTGTCATATACTTGTTTTTCCGTTACAAGTGACACTGTGCTGAGCTTGCCTTCGAATGATTTGTAGTGACGGTCTCAGTAGTCACTTAAATGTGTGAATGGACGGAAATATTACAGTCTGCGGCGACGACGTGCGTGGCAGGAAATGTATACGTGTGGAGGACGACCAGCGACACGAAGGACGGACTGTGTGGAGGACGACCAGCGACACGAAGGACGGACTGTGTGGAGGACGACCAGCGACACGAAGGACGGACTGTGTGGAGGACGACCAGCGACACGAAGGACGGACTGTGTGGAGGACGACCAGCGACACGAAGGACGGACTGTGTGGAGGACGACCAGCGACACAAAGGACGGACTGTGTGGAGGACGACCAGCGACACGAAGGACGGACTGTGTGGAGGACGACCAGCGACACGAAGGACGGACTGTGTGGAGGACGACCAGCGACACGAAGGACGGACTGTGTGGAGGACGACCAGCGACACGAAGGACGGACTGTGTGGAGGACGACCAGCGACACGAAGGACGGACTGTGTGGAGGACGACCAGCGACACGAAGGACGGACTGTGTGGAGGACGACCAGCGACACGAAGGACGGACTGTGTGGAGGACGACCAGCGACACGAAGGACGGACTGTGTGGAGGACGACCAGCGACACGAAGGACGGACTGTGTGGAGGACGACCAGCGACACGAAGGACGGACTGTGTGGAGGACGACCAGCGACACGAAGGACGGACTGTGTGGAGGACGACCAGCGACACGAAGGATGGACTGTGTGAAAGATGATACGACTATAGAGGTGGTGACTACCGACGACGACGACTGATAGACAAGTGTGGAAGAAGACATGCTGCGCTGAGCTCTAGTACATTTCACAACGTAAATTAAATAACATAATCAATCAGCCTATAATGTTCCCACTGCTGGGACACAGGCCTCCTCTCTTCGAGAGGGAGTGGGCTGTACCACCACGCGGGCCCAGTGCGGGTTGGTAGATGTCACATGTCTTGGAATTTTTTGTTCCAGGACATACCGGTTTCCTCACGATATTTTCTTTCACCGTTTTGAGAGCAATGGTGATGAAGTAATTTACACAAAGTAAAGTGCCTGCTTGGGTACGAACCCGCGACCCACAACTCGTAAGTAGCGGCCGTTACCATTGGACCACCACTGCTAAATGTAATGTAAATTGCTTGTGAATAAATAAGTGAAATGAAACATTGGCGTGCGGGTCTGAGCGTGATTATCAGGAGAAATGAACTGCTTTTGCTTCATCCCATGTCACCAAATGTCACCGAGAGTCGCACCTTTATCTCCAAATATTGCGTCTTGCGTGTAGTATGGTGATGCTCCTATACCTGCATTAATTACAAACTGCGCCTCAACTCTGGTGTTACAAATAGCCCGTTAAACGACTTGCTACATTAATGTGGTACTTAAGTCATATTTGTTACGCTCGCCGATAATATTTTAATCAACATTCAACATGGCGCTCATCTGCAAATTGCAAAAAACGTAAGAAAAAATGAATTTCGCCGGCTACCTCGCGCATCCACCTTAACTCTGTTGAAAATGGAGGAACAACTTGCTGTGGTACTTAGTTGCCTTTACTCAGCGCGAGCAGCCATAGTGTGCGACAGCGCTCATGTAGCCAGCGCGGGCTGATGCGTTAGAGCGCTAACACACTGGAACGCCATGGTGACGTCGCTGGCAACGTAGCCATGGCTACCTCTGGCTACCTACCTTAGCCAAATAAATAGCCAGTGGCTACTGACTGTCCTGGCGATAAGTTGGCCACTGAGTGAGGGAGGCGTAACTTGCTGGCGCTATTACTTCGTTTTCGTTTAGCGTTCTTTCTGCCTTTTTTTTGCTCGGCTTCTTAGAGTCCTAGCTCTAAGAAGCCGAGCAAAAAAAAAAGGCAGAAAGACAGTGTACGAGTAGGCTACACAGTGTACGAGTAGGCTACACAGTGTACGAGTAGGCTACACAGTGTACGAGTAGGCTACACAGTGTACGAGTAGGCTACACAGTGTACGAGTAGGCTACACAGTGTAGGCTACACTGTTCTCCCGTACCTACAAACACTGGAATTTGAAATCATTGTAAAAGTCAATTATTTTTAATAGGGCTTGCCGGCTCTTCTCTATAGGAAACGAGCAATTGGAACCGTGCATCTAGCTTCTGACGTTTCATAAGTGCCCATGTAGGTTTATGTCAAATAAAATGTTTTGTTGTTGCCGTGGCCCGCAGGCCCGCCGGGGGTGCAGTACGAGAACGCGCTGCTGCAGATCGCGCCGGTGGACAAATCCAAGTGTCCCTTCGTGAAGGACTCCAGCGACATCGGCTTCCAGTTGTTCACCAGGTGAGCCACGCTTCTCTAGTAGCGACGCTAACTATACACGCTTACAAATACTTAGTGAAGTGATTCTAGATACCTCGACTCGAGATTTATTCCCTACGCGGTATATCGTGCGCCAGTTAGCATGTGCTCGTGTGTTGCAGACACAACCCGACCGTGTACCAGGAGCTGGTGGCGGGCGACGACGAGCGCCTGTTCGCGTCCAACATGGACTTCGGCGCGCCCACCGTCGTCTACTTCCACGCCTTCATGGAGCAGCCCGACGACGGCAGCGGCATCATGCTCCGAGAGGGTACGTACAAGTAGATTATTCATTCACTAAGGGGATCAAGCAGTTGCCACGGGCGCTATATTAGATCCCGCAAGTGACGAAGGACGATGCTGCTCCCGAGCGCAGGGAGTGCCGAATGCCCTTTTAGGCGAAGCGAGGGGACCCAGACGAAGACACCTTTACCTCAAAGAGAATACTGGACTCTACACAGGGTTCCAATCTCTTTTTGACCAAGGGGTTACAATATTACTACCCGGCTAGAGCCTAGGGCCTCGCGTGACGTAACGAGTGTTAGCTGTAGTGACACCGTTTGTTTGCGCAGCGTACATGCAGCGCGGCGACACCAACGTGATCATGGTGGACGCGCACCGGCTGGAGGCGGGCCCCTGGTACTTCACGGCGGCACAGAACACCTGGTACATCGGCCGCTTCGCCGCCGCCTTCGTCGACTACATGGTCTCCCGGTAACCAACGACTTTAACAGCTTCAGTATAGTCACACGAATGTTTGTTACTCTTTCACGCAAAAACTACTAAAAGGATTTTGATGAAAAGCGACTTTGTTTTATAGTATTTATAGAAGCTACTTTGACCGCTTACACCGTGTGAGTAATGCCACCTTACTGCGCAGGGGCCTGCAGCTGAACAGCACGCACTTCGTGGGGCACAGCCTGGGCGCGCAGGCGGCCGGCGTGGCGGGCAGCGCGCTCGCCACAGGTTTGTGTATACTGCACTGTGCTGCAGGATCGTCCGGCGCTTGAATGACATTGACAGGGCAATGGTTTTGTGTAGTTGTCATTCAGGCGCCGAAAGATCCTTGTAGCGCTCTAGTTGTATGTGCAGTCCATCCGACGAAGCGGCGCTCGGGCGCGACCACGCCGCACGTAACGACTGCAATACGTGTTCAGTAGAACGTTAAGACCCATTCACGGACTGGTTACAGTAATCCTCCAGACCGTAGTTCGGCCACGGCGGCCAACCAGTATTATAGTGCAGGCGCGTGTGCGCAGACACAGGTGCACTGTCTCTTCCCTCACTCTCATAGTCCGATGGGACATCACGCAATCCGACACGACGGGAGAGAGTTCAGGCGCAAGGGTCGCAGGACAAACGACTTAACGTGCACACCGAGGCACGGGAGTGTCACACCGCCAACTTCTAAACTCCGGGCTGTTAATAAGAAATTCCTAATTGAAAAACAACAGCACTTTGCCCAACCTGGGAATCGAAGCTCGAACCCCACGTTCAGCAGTCGCGCTTGCGACCACGACACCAACGGGCAGTCAAAACAACTAGTTAGTTGCAAATGATCCACGAGTGTGTGTTACCTTCCCGTCAGGTCGCGTGTCGCGGATCACTGGGCTGGACCCCGCGCTGCCCCTGTTCAGCGGTCTGCCGCTGGAGCAGCGACTGGACACCACTGACGCGCACTTCGTGGACGTCATACACACGGACGCCGGGATCTTCGGTATATCTTCATACACACGTCCCCGACTCGAACCCAGACTGTCAGGCACTTTACTTTGTACAATTTATGTAATCCCCGCTGCTTCCAAAACGGTGTAAGAAAACATTGCGAGGATACTGGCATGTCCTACCAACAAAACTTCGCAAGACATGTGACGTCCACCACTCGCAGTGGGCCCGCGTGGTGGATTAAAAATACTCAATAAATTTTGTTGAGTTACATACGCCTTTAGTGGCGAGAATCAGCCCTTTTTGAACGCCAAAATTACACAATGCCCAGTCCCTCTCGCAGAAGGGAGGTCCGAGTCCCAGCAGTGAGAACGAAAAGGCTAAGTATGTAATGTTGAACCAGCCTAGTTCTAGCTCGTGTGCTCTCACTTAGACATGTTCTTGTCTCTGTCTTGCCCTTCTGGTGTGACAGTGACAGGAACAACGGTTAGCCTGAGTACGCGCTAAGTAAAGTGTATACTAGGTCAAATTAAATTAACTAGCGAAACTCCGCCGACGTGGTGGATATCGATAACTAAACACGTAAAAACCAAAAAAAATATGATTTCATTAAGTACATTTGTTTTGACGTCAACGACCATTGGTGGTGTAGTTACTTGATATGTAAGTTTTAAAAAATCTGTTTTTGTTTTAACGTGACAGACGTATTGGGTATCGATATCTAAACAATTTTTATTTATCTTGTGTAGATATCGATACTCCTCACGTCTGCGGAGTTTCGCTAAGTAATTTAATTTGGTCCTGTAGACCTCATTATAAGGTTGATTGTTTCCCAGGGTACAAGGAGCCCATTGGCCACGCAGACTTCTTCCCGAACGGCGGCAAGAGCCCGCAGCCGGGCTGCGAGCTCGAGGTGGTCATACCGCAACAGTTGCTGCTCAACAAGTGTGAGTACACGCCGACAACTTTACTCCTTCATTCACGTGAGTGTCCCTGGAGGCGCAGGACCCTCCACCAGACATACTTAGAGGAAATAAACCACCAAGAGCATTACTAATTGTTTTCTCGAATACTGTCAACTAGCCTATTGTTGTCTAGCATATTTTATTGCCAACCAATCCGAGGTGGGGTGCTACAATTTCAATCACTGCTCGTGCCGATGGAGGGAACAAGAATGATCTAACAGACCAACAACCAATCACGTCGTAAGAAACAATATGGACCTCCCCCCTCCACCTCCTCTAACATGTTATACTAACTGTCCCTTTCCGTGTCCCCGCTCCCCGCAGTCTTCTGCAGCCACTGGCGCTCGTACATGTTCTACGCGGAGTCGGTGCTGCGGCCGCGCGGGTTCGTGTCCACCGCCTGTCCGTCCTGGAAGGAGTTCTCGCGGGGCCGCTGTGCGCACGGACCGACTGTGCGCATGGGCGCTGGGCTCGACCACAAGTAAGACCGGCACGAGGGTTTTCGGGCGTGGGAGGGAGCGAGAGGTTGCACATTGAGGTTTTAAGGCTCGCGCATTGTAAAAATCCTCCTTCATCACTTTCGGACATTTCCTATGAAGCATCGCACTCTACCGGCGGGCCGAATCGCATTTTCTTGTATGAAAATGCGTTACTCTGGTGCCGCTTGACTTCAAGGTTGTTTCACAGATGGATCACGCACGTTTCAGGATCTTGCGTTCAGTTAGGAAGGCATGATGACTAATGGTTTTGTTCGATGTTTTATATCACAGAACGTATAGTAAGTATTGGCAAACCACCAGCTTCCCACCAGTTTTTCACTTTTCTAGACATGTAATCACCATCTCGCATAATTTTGCACTGTAGCGTCACATGCTTAACGCACATTATTGTATGATCACTCCACGCTTGCAGGTGACGGCACGGAGCAGACCCGAGGCTTCTACTCTTACTACTTAACGTCACACAAGAATCATCCCCACGACAGCAAGGACTATTCCGATTTGAACCAGATTAAACCGCTTCAAATCGGTTCCAAGAGGATAAAACTGAACTCAACTAGAGTAGATACAAAAGAATTTGACAGAAATCATGTGATGGAACATATTCGACGACCCAAATCGTTAGAAAAGAAATCAAAAATAAATACCAATGTAGATATACACAGTACACACAATGTGAGGTACTTCACGTCTAGTAACAACAATCTACGTAAGAACCGCGTCAACCGTGACGTTAAGACATTGGTCGCTGACACCCACGAAGTGTCGAAGAACGGCGAACAGCATCTCAACATACACACAGCTACTAATGACACACAAACAGAAGAACAAAGGACACCTGTTGTGAATGTAAATAACAATGAAACAACTACACAAGTCAGCGATAACAGAAAACATCCTCACGATGTCAAACACAACGGAAAGCAAGTCAAAGATGACGTAAAGAAGATTAAACCACCGAACAGTTGGGTACGTGCAAGCAACGGACAGACAACCAACAATCAAGCGAAGATAACCACAAGTGAGGCGCACAAACACACAGACAGACACGCGAAGAAACGACAGAAACGATTCCTACAGCTGTTCAGCCGATCAGACAACGAAGACAACTTCATTTTCCGAGCGCTCAACTTCCTCGTCAAAAACCGCAAGAGCGTGATCCCGATCATTAGCGTGGTCAGAGACATCAACACCCTCGTCAAGAGCGGCAACGGAGAGCTGAACCACGTCAGCAAGGAGAGGAACAACTACGTCGGGATCGCGCCGCCGCAGCTCGCGCCCGTCACGTACTCGCTGGAGCTCGGCAACGAGTCCAAGCTCATGGCGTTCGTGAAGCGGCTGTTCGGACTCACCCCCAAGGGGGACCGGCTTACTATCGGCAGCGGGTGATAGGGCTGTTACGGGTAGGTATACAGGCACGCTTCTGGGTGGAGGTGTATACTTGGATGAGCGACTGGTAGTTGGTAGAGTTGGTGTATTTCAACAAAAATCCAATGCATGTGTTTGTTTTGTGTTTCACAAAAGTTTTGAAAGTGGTGCTTCTTTGTAATGTTATATAGTTTGCTAGTAATCGGTAACAACTAGTTCCGCATCGAGAGTAAAGTTCCCTATATAGTTTTTTTTTTATAATAAGCATCTTGCAGTCGTTTACATGAAGCCCATACATCCATAACATTATTACCTCTTACCGGTTGATTTTCGATATACATTCAGGTCTTGTATTGGTTTCCTACGGTCACAAAATAACGGCTGTCCAAATACAGAGCGTTTCTTGACAAATACTGGTGACATTGACAGTTTCGTGACGGCCGTTATACTATTGATGGAAACGCTTCCCTAGCAAACCAAAGCTTGACAGTTGTGTTTCTATTTCTAGTTAACAATCCGGTTCCCTGAGTGTAGGTACATATCATTTGAGTAAGGATCAAAGTGACGATATGGTATTGTGTCCGCAGGGCGCGCGGCACGTACTACCTGCTCACGCACCGCGCGGCGCCCTTCTCCATCGAGTAGACTGTCGTGCACGTAGTCATAGTTGTTAATATAGCTCTCGTTAAATATTCGCTGCAGTTTTATTTACATCCCACCCTGGTATGTGTGTTGATTTTATTTTGTACTCACTATTGGCTTTAGCACCCTCGAAGACCATGAAACCTACGCCCATAACGAAACATTTTAAAACGTTCGCCGCCGCCATCATTGTGAGCTCAGTATCGGCTTCAGCACCTTCGAAAATCATGAAAACTATCGAAAGTAGCACGGACGGGGCATAACGCTTTTTCCTTACGATACTATTTCTACCAGCCAAGTCCTACGCGTTAAAGAACTTCGTACCTTCGTTTCTTCGTTCGTGTGCGTTGACAGACAACGCACAGCTTAAGCCGCTGGCTCTAGAAGCTTGGAATGTTCACAAGAGTTCCTTATATACAGAAAGTGAGCAGTTAGGAAGTATTTTTGAAAATTCATCCCCGGGAAATCCCAACGGGCGTGCAGCTTGTCTTTGATAAGCGTCATTTTTGTTATTATTTAGATCTATAGCTGTACAAGAGACTATGGCGCGTGGCTAAAATCGGAACTAACACCGCCATCTTGTTTTTTTTTAATACATTTCAAAAAGCTATATTGCCCAAATGTTTACCAACAGCGTAACACATTTCGTATTGGATTTGACAGGATTTTGACATCTTTACAAGCGTTATTTAAATCTTGCGGCGCACTAACCTGTACATGTGGTGCGGGTGCAGCAGCGAGCCCAGCACCAGCGACTGCAGGTACACGGGCCGCAGCAGGCGCGACAGGAGCGCCCCTTGCAGGCCGCACACGCACCAGCGAGCCACCTTGTCCGAGCACGACATGGTCAGCAGACGCTCGCCCTGAGGACCACCCAACAACATAGCATAACAAGTCCCAACAACACAACATCACGACCTGAACCAAATAATATGACACATCTAGCACACTACCAGCAGCCGTTGACCCGAAAAAAAAACATGAATCCTTTTTTCAATCTTTCAATTAACATAATTGACTGTTGGTCATGTGATGTTTACATTTAAGTAATTATTGCACTGTATAAAGTTTTAAACACATGTTTTTAAGAGGTTAGTAGAATAAGCAGTTCTCGGTAGATCTAAATAAATAAATAAACAGGTAACCATAACTTGTGCGGAGTTGCGCTAGCTAAAGGAATGTGTCACTGTGTGAGTTAGTGCAGGTGTAGGTACCTGCATGACGCCGTCCCACGTCTGCAGCACGTTGTTGCAGTTCTTGACGGGGATGGTGCCCTCGCCCGACTCGATCTTGGTGCGCAGCTGGCCGCGCGCCAGTCTGTAGCCGACATGTTTATCATTGAGTATCAATGTACCGGTGTCTATCGGTTTTGTACATTACCATTTTTCACGCACTCGTTTAAGATGGAAGCGAGCCCGTGCAGGGTCACCGCCACATTTTAAAGTGTTTTGCAATTTGCAGGTCAGTGCTCGTATCAGGTTTTATGCTGAACAAGGTTTGGTTCGCGACCGCAACAAGAATGTATTTATACATTCACCAAATGACTATTTCATGAAACCATGAGAGTGCACTCGCCAGTCCTCGTGCGAGCAGCACTCACCTGTTGGGGTGCTTGTCGGGCTCGGCGTGGTGGTGCTCGTGCGGGGAGAAGATGCGGCCGTCGCCGCACGGCGCCGTGCTCACGTACAGGTGCACCTGGCGAGAGGGCTTCAGCTGGAAGCCTCCGCCGAGGAGAGGTTCTAGGTCGCTTTCTTCTATGGTCTGGCTAGGGTCTGAACACTCAAAAAATATAGTTTTACACATAAACTCACGCCTCCTTCCCTGGGGGAAGGCAGACACTCCAGAACGCCACCTGCTACGATCCTTACATACTCGTTTTACTTCATTTACGTTTATATATCTGAGGGGCCATTCTCGTAATTTTAAGAACGTTCACAGTCTGATCTCAGTCCCAATCTGTCAAAAATACCTGTAATATCCCTACATTTTTGACAAGTTTTTGAAATTGTTTGTCGCTGAGATGACATTGCTACTAGATTTTGAAAGTTTTTAATTAACTGACTGTTGGTCATAATGGTGAGCTGTGGGGGGAGGCGAGTGTGGTGAGAAAGAGTGAGCTGTGGGGGGAGACGAGTGTTGTGAGGTGAGAGAGAGTGAGCTGTGGGTAGAGGCGAGTGTGGTGAGAGAGAGTGAGCTGTGGGGGTAGGCGAGTGGTGAGAGAGAGTGAGCTGTGGGTAGAGGCGAGTATGGATCATTGTGTTGGTAAGGACACGAGTGTGGTGTGGCGACTCACCTGGTTGGTTGGCATACATGAGCAGCTGCGCGTACAGGTGCCGTTGCAGGCAGCGCCGCGCCGCCACCTGTACACAACGGAGCCACACGGTTCAACTACTCACTCGAGTCGATATCAGCCGACTGACAGCTTCACTCGAGTGACTGTTCATTTTCGTTTCATTCCACGCTTACATGATACCGATAAATGAAATAGCCTGAACGCTAATCTGCTCCTTTCATTTAATTTCTACATCATTTGGTAGGCGAGTAACAGATGCTGCAAAAACTTGAGGTGACAATGTTTTGTAATTTCATGATTTGACTCTATATGATTTCATGTTTGGAAATGGGTGTTATTACCTGATATAAATTAATTTATTATTATTGTAATGTCAAAAAGTTCGGGTGAAGTATTATAATGTCAAAATCTTCAGGTAATGTACGGTAATGTCAAAGACTTTGGGTAATGTACTGTTATGTAAACAAGTCTGGGTGAATGTTACAAGGATTTTTTGGTGCTGGCTGTTGGGAAACATTTGTGCGATTGTGAAATATACCTATTAAAACAACAAAATGGCGGCATTAGTTTTGATTTAGGCCACTCGCCAATAGATCCTTGTACAGCTATGACGTGAATGGCACGTACCTCGGCGTGGCAGTCGTTGACGGCACGGCCGGTGACGGACATGTGCTCGCCCGACACGCACTTGGTGCCCGTCGTCACCGCTATCACCTAGAACATGGTTATACTCCAAATATTACCTTTATATCATGGGTATGCCGGCGGCGGGTGTCGGCAGTAGTTTAGCGGTAATTCTACAAAAAAGGCGGGAATTTAGACTGCAAACAAGTTGGCTTCTTTTTTGCAAAGAAATAAGAGAAGAAATAAAAGAATATAATAAGATACACTCCAATTTGATTTACAAAAGCTTGGCAGCAGTTACCGCCGGTTCACAATGACTTCCGTTATCAGGATGAATGTTTGAGACGGCAGTGAGGGCAGGTACCCATAGCGTTCCGTGATGTGTACTAGGTCAACTAAACGTCGCTACCGACTCACCCGCGCGTCGTCGATGCGGTTGTGCGTGGTGATGACGATGCCGGCTAGCACCTTTCGTTTCGAGTGCACCAGGTCGTTCTTCATCAGCTCGTTGAACTTCTCGTTCACCAGTCTGAGGAGAGAGCATTGTAAAATAACCTTATAAATCTAATTAAATTAAAATCATAACTGAAGAAATCCAATAAGTTGTAGATGACAAAGGTCGTTGTTATAAACTAAAAACAGTGAGGGTCCAAGAATACTTCTTTGCGGAACACCATAGCTTATATTGACCTCATCACTTGACCAGTTGTCTATCCTCACCCTCTGTGTACGGTTGTTCAGATAGCTTTCAAAAAGTAAGAGGGGAAGTCCTCTTACTCCAATCCTGTCCAACTTCTTTAAAAGATGCGAGACAGAGACCGCGTCAAAGGCCTTAGTCAGATTCAAAATATGGTTAAGCATTTGCTTTTTTGAGAGACCGAATTGTAAAAAATAGTATTAGTAAGCTCATGCAACGCGTCAGCACTCAGCAGTAGAGTTTCAGCAACGAAAACCGAACTGCGACGTTGAAAGGAGGTTTTTAATTCCAGGAAGCTACCTAGGCGGTTGTTTTTTAAAACATTTAGCGTCTAATAGCTCTAAAATTTTAGACAAAGTTGGTAGTATTGAGATTGGCCTGTAGTTATTTACACAGTCTCTGTCACCGCTCTTGGAGATGGGTCTAATTAGAGCAGTTTTAAAGACCCGAAAAACGGCCAGTAGACAGGGCTAGGTTGCAGGTACACGTAATGGGAGGAGTGAGTAATTGCATGTATCGTTTGATGATTTTACCCAGGATTTCGTCCACTCCCGTTGCACAATTCTCTCTCAGGTTTGAAATAAGCAACTCAACTAATAGAGAAGTATGGAAGAAAAATACACGGTGCGCCGACCCCCAATAAATTGGGATCACGGCAGGAGAAGACGATGATGAGGACATGACTCGTGGAGCAGTACGTACTTGCCGATGTGGTCGGCGAGCGTCTGGTGCAGCGCGGCGTGCGGCTCGTCGGGCGCGGGCCCGTCCCGCGCACCGCCCTGCTCCAGCGCCGCCAGCGCCGAGCGCGCGGCCGCCAGCTTGGCCAGCTTCTTACTCGACCCTACCGCAGTGGAGCGAGGGGAGGGTGAGCAGGAATATTCAAACATTTCGACTGTCCAGTATACAGGGTCAAATTAAATTAGCTAGCGAACTCACGACGCGATGGCTCGACGAATGTGATCCATCTCTAATGTTTCTTTTGTGTCAACGACCGCAGGTAGGATACTTGCTTGAAACATGAGATTAAAAATCAGTTTTTTTGGAATGAAGTTCCTTAACGCGGCTTGCGGTAGGAGTTGACTGGTAGAATTCGTCACGTAAGGAAAAGGTTTCTCTCTTTCTATTACACAGGATACATTTTTAACCAGTGCGCAAACTGTAACCATGAATTCAGGACATGATTCTGAAACCCGCAGCGTTGAAATTTTTTGTCGGTTATTAAAAAAAGAACTAGCTCTGCCACACACTAGTTTGCGCACTGGTTAAACATTTATCCTGTACACGAGTGTATGTGCGCGCGAGAATCGCGTAAGAAACTTCGTTCCTGACGGGGGTCCGCCAACCGAACACTTTTTTTTTTAAATACTGATATTAGCCTGCCAAACTCTGTGAGTTTCGCTGGGTAATTTAATTTGACCTTGTATTTCCCGTCGACGTATGAGAATGTGCAAATAATTTGGCCAGAGAACAATGCAACTAATGTAAATCACCCACTTATCATATTTTTATAACTTATATACACGCGATGAAATTGAACAGGTGCGCCAAATTAAAATAATTGAATATTTTTCAAAAATGTAGATTTGGGAAATGATAATTTATATGTAACAGTTACTGCAGCTCCTATTTCAACCAAGAATATAATTAGCTACAACGATAGGGCCATGCATGATGCACCTGTCAACATACATTTAAGTTGAAATAACTCATTTTCACAGCACCTGCTCGACATGTCTAATTATACGTCATGCAATGTTAATGTTAGGGATGAAATCACATGAAGTGATTTTTTGCTCCATTGGTGAAATTGCCGTATAGCATTCCAGTGTGAGGATAAATAAATAAAATAAAAAATAAAAAAAATAGTTTTATTTCCTTCAATTGTACAAAAACACTTATAACAACACTATGCAGCTTTACAACTAGGGAAATAGAGTGTTTTCGATAAGCTCTGGCACCCAATGCAAGATGTAACTTGTGTTTAGGGTGCCAGCGTCCTCGCCTAAGATTTCAACATGTAGCAGTAGTTGTAAGACGAGCTCAGTACGTCATCATTAACATTTTCATTAATTATACAGGCCGTCCCACGGATATGCCACATGGAGGGAAAGTACCTTGAATATTGTAGATGGAACATTTTACTGAAAGAAGACATTATTTGAATTTAAAAAACAATTTAAACTGCATTCATAGATATTTAAATAATTACATGGTTGAACCGGGAATCAAACCCGTTACATGAGAAAAATAATCAGCCTGTAGCTTTATCATACCGATCGAAAGGCTTCATCATAAGGATTATTTTTTGCTAAATAACATAATGTCACAAATAAAAGGAAGACCAAAAATTTTAACATTTGATGTGAAATATTGTTCAGAAAAATGAAAAGCTGACATTGCCGTAAGGACATACAACTGACATTATCATCAGTACCTATTACTAATAAATGTACCCACTTGAGAAGTACGCATCATTTCCCTATTATAATTTAAGTGCGTGATAAAATGATAAAGAGATACTTAATTAGTAGGTACCTGGTTGTATGCAACAAATCGAGCCGTATCCTAAGCCGAAAGGCGAGAATCATTTTGTCCAGATCCCCAGAACCCCCTTAGAGTATGTAAAAAAATTAGTTTACAAGAACCAGCATGAAAGTGTCCAAGAGCTACAAGCAGAACTTAGACGTATTATTCTAAATATTCACCGCAACGAGATCAAAAAAATCGACAGGGAGCGAAATAATCAAAAGAGTGCGACTTTGTATTCAACATGAAGGGACTCATTTTGAGCATTTGATAAATTTATTAATTTGGTATTAAAAATGTGAAAATTCATGGTTCTCCTTTTATTTTAACACTATGTTATTTAGCAAAAATTAATCCTTATGATGAAGCCTTTCGATCGGTATGATAAAGCTACAGGCTGATTATTTTTCTCATGTAACGGGTTTGATTCCCGGTTCAACCATGTAATTATTTAAATATCTATGAATGCAGTTTAAATTGTTTTTTTAAATTCAAACAATGTCTTCTTTCAGTAAAATGTTCCATCTACAATATTCAAGGTACTTTCCCTCCATGTGGCATATCCGTGGGACGCCCTGTATAATAATAAATAAATGGAGGAACACCAAAGGAAAGGCCGTTATAAGGATTTATATAATACGTTTATTATCCTTTTATATTTATATATTGGAAAGTGTGTTTACGAATATTATGTGCGACGTGTGATCCCACACAAGGCTAAAAGAGCCGTACAGTCGCTATGCGAAAGTAAGGATTTCGGTTAAGTGGTAAGGGCCGATTCGATAGTAAAAAATAATATTTACGAGTTAGAAAGAGGAAGACGATCGTGTTGAAGTAGGATCGAAGAAGAGCATTCTCTTCGGGGTAAGGTGGTGAAAACTTAGCATAGTATGTAACTCACCGTAGCCCTCGAACTTGCTGTCCTTGATCTGGCAGATCACCTTGAAACGCATGCTGTGGCTCAGCTGCAGCGGCGCTGCAACAACACACTCGTTAGTCGTCACCGACCACTGTGCACCGTGCACTGTGACACGTCATATTAACTGGAATCTTCCATGCATATTCAAAATTCAACTCGCATTTCGTGTCTGTCATGTGAGCGCGTTGTTCTTCTAAACTACGCAACGGATTTAGATGCGGGTTTCACCATCATTTAGAGAATTAATTTGAGTTCAGGAATCAAATATACAAAATAAACGTTACTAGCGACCCGCCCCTGCCACGGTTCGTTTCGCCACGGTTGTTATTTAATGTTATAATTATATGAGTTAAATATTAATGTATTTTACACGTAAACCGTCAGGAATAAATTAGTTAATAATGGTGAAAACAGCATCAATGTCCGTTGTGTAGTTTCCAAGAACAGCGCGGTCACACAGACAGACACGAACAGTCGATGTATAGATACCATAGATAGATAAATGTCGGAAATACGTCAGTCATTCGTTTGACTATTCGGACCGCCAGCGCCACCAGGCGGCGCTCGACAGAGTCTAGCCTGACGTACGTGCGAGTCGAAGAGAGCGCAGTAGCAGTGCGGAGCAGCTCTCTTGATCGGACCACATGTGCTCAGAAACTGTCGCGTGTTCCGTATCGTTGTGTCGTGTGTGCAGTGTGTGGTTCACTAGTGTGATCGATTTGTTCGTAAAATTATATGTGATTTGAACTGCAAACGGTTTTTCTATTGCGCAATAACCAATACCAGCCATAGTATGTCCACAGTTGTTCAATACTAGCCACAATACGTCAGCAGTTGTTCAAATATTGCTGGTGATAACGATCTAAATAGAAAAAAACAAACTTTATAAAAGGAAAACGAACATTTTATTTTTCACTAGTTTTTGCCCGCGTGGAAGTACGACTTCCACGCGGGTAAACAAGTTGCGCTGCGAGTCAATAGACTCTTTGAATATCTATTGCAGATGAGCTGCCAAGTGAAACAGAAGAACAACAGAGTGACTCCGTCCGGCGGCGGCGCGCCGAGTTACTAGTGCGACAGTGCAGCGCGTCGCGTCTTGTGTCCCGCTGACTGACGCGATGCTTGTGTCAGTGCGGCACGTCGGATGTTGCGCCTCGGTGACAGATGTGACAGATGTGACAGTGACAGTACCTTGCGTCTCGGTGAGCGGCGACCCGTCGCCGAAGGTGCAGGTGAAGGCGAGCCCCGAGTAGTTCTCGTACAGCACGTTGATGGGGCTCTTGTGCGACGCCGGCGAGCGAGCCGCGCCGAACAGCGACGACACCGGCGAGCTGCTGTCTGTGGGCGGCGACGGACCTGCCGGCAACCAGCAGCGTGAGCGTGGCGATACAGACCACATACCCGTCACATGGCCGTCGCCTACGCAGTCTGTACATCGAACTAAGTAACGCTGACAGAAACTTATTGCAGGGAAACGACTTTTGTTTTTGACGTGAGAAATCGCAGTTTAAGGTAGCGCGCAATGAAAAGCACACAAAACATTATGGTGCATGTACTGGGGCCGTGGTGGTAATGAAAGTTACATTATAATATTAATCTTCATTTCGTACCTAAAAACAAAACTGACGGCCACAGAAAAAAAGTAAGAACTTGTTCCTTATGGGAAATAACATTTTGAACACTTTTTACTACTACAACGAAAGTCTACATTAACCTCCGGCTGCTATTTGAAACTGAAAATGCCAAAAATCATATTTTTTAATAACAAGTGTCTTGGACATTTTCCCAAGGTCCGTATGGGTTGTACCTCACAACACATACGCATTCGGGGGTGCGTGGTGACGTGTGCCACCAGCAGAGTCACTCGACTGAGGTAGTAGGGAACATACGTCACTAACGTTGGAAGTTTGTCCCAGGACGACTGCGGCTGCTGGTCGCGCCCCTGCTGTCCGCTACAAACTGGGAGAACAAGTGACTTTCGGCTTCGCTAAGCGTTTTTTTTACGACCGTTATACAATCCGCTGTAGAGCTACATGAACGCGAAGGCGGCCCTGCTAGTCAATGAGGATGTCAAACACCAGTTGAATGCAATACATTCTACGATCGTTATCTTTCTTCTTTCGTTTTGTACGACCCGTTTCGCAAAATTCAAACCCAAAACTTTTGAACTGTCAAGGAGTCGGTCAGTCAGAAATATGAAGCTGAAGAACGGGTAAGACTCTACACGGACACGCACTAAACACATACTTGTATGACGTATAAGTTACCTTCCTTTCCGTTGGTGACTTCAGTCCTGATGGGCGCGGGCGGTGGCGCGGAAAGGGGCGCGGGCTCGGGCGGGGGCTGCGCCTTCACCTTCGGCTCCAGGCATTGGAACTCTGACGCTGAATAACACATACATACAGGGTTCAATTAATTTCAGTCAAGTTAATTTTGCGATGACAATACAGAACAGTGGACAGCTGTCACACGTCGCGCCGACCGCGTGCTTTAAGCGAGCAGCCCGCTCCCCGGCGAAGAAACACCTGCAAGCGGTATGCATGCCACCGCAGGCAACAAGCGGGTCGAGGCGGTGCCGGGTCGGTACTGCGTTGAGCGGTGCGATCCTTCGACATGCCACAAGCGTGGACTCTGTTTTTGATCAAAATAATGTTTAAAGACCTTACAATGGCTTAAACTTTTAATAGGCCAGTCATTTACGATATCGTAGGTCGCTGAAATTGCACTGCACTGATGTCCTGGTGCGGCGAGGGCGCGGGCAGCACGCGGCCGGCGCGTGCCAGCAGCGCGGCCAGGCAGGCGCGGGCGGCCGACGCGCGCGCCTCGCGCTTGTAGCACTGTAATGTTGTCCACTCACCCGGGAACCTATGCGGCTCGTCGCTGGTGAAGTCCTGGTGCGGCGAGGGCGCGGGCAGCACGCGGCCGGCGCGTGCCAGCAGCGCGGCCAGGCAGGCGCGGGCGGCCGACGCGCGCGCCTCGCGCTTGTAGCACTGTAATGTTGTCCACTCACCCGGGAACCTCTGCGGCTCGTCGCTGGTGAAGTCCTGGTGCGGCGAGGGCGCGGGCAGCACGCGGCCGGCGCGTGCCAGCAGCGCGGCCAGGCAGGCGCGGGCGGCCGACGCGCGCGCCTCGCGCTTGTAGCACTGTAATGTTGTCCACTCACCCGGGAACCTATGCGGCTCGTCGCTGGTGAAGTCCTGGTGCGGCGAGGGCGCGGGCAGCACGCGGCCGGCGCGTGCCAGCAGCGCGGCCAGGCAGGCGCGGGCGGCCGACGCGCGCGCCTCGCGCTTGTAGCACTGTAATGTTGTCCACTCACCCGGGAACCTATGCGGCTCGTCGCTGGTGAAGTCCTGGTGCGGCGAGGGCGCGGGCAGCACGCGGCCGGCGCGTGCCAGCAGCGCGGCCAGGCAGGCGCGGGCGGCCGACGCGCGCGCCTCGCGCTTGTAGCACTGTAATGTTGTCCACTCACCCGGGAACCTATGCGGCTCGTCGCTGGTGAAGTCCTGGTGCGGCGAGGGCGCGGGCAGCACGCGGCCGGCGCGTGCCAGCAGCGCGGCCAGGCAGGCGCGGGCGGCCGACGCGCGCGCCTCGCGCTTGTAGCACTGTAATGTTGTCCACTCACCCGGGAACCTATGCGGCTCGTCGCTGGTGAAGTCCTGGTGCGGCGAGGGCGCGGGCAGCACGCGGCCGGCGCGTGCCAGCAGCGCGGCCAGGCAGGCGCGGGCGGCCGACGCGCGCGCCTCGCGCTTGTAGCACTGTAATGTTGTCCACTCACCCGGGAACCTATGCGGCTCGTCGCTGGTGAAGTCCTGGTGCGGCGAGGGCGCGGGCAGCACGCGGCCGGCGCGTGCCAGCAGCGCGGCCAGGCAGGCGCGGGCGGCCGACGCGCGCGCCTCGCGCTTGTAGCACTGTAATGTTGTCCACTCACCCGGGAACCTATGCGGCTCGTCGCTGGTGAAGTCCTGGTGCGGCGAGGGCGCGGGCAGCACGCGGCCGGCGCGTGCCAGCAGCGCGGCCAGGCAGGCGCGGGCGGCCGACGCGCGCGCCTCGCGCTTGTAGCACTGTAATGTTGTCCACTCACCCGGGAACCTATGCGGCTCGTCGCTGGTGAAGTCCTGGTGCGGCGAGGGCGCGGGCAGCACGCGGCCGGCGCGTGCCAGCAGCGCGGCCAGGCAGGCGCGGGCGGCCGACGCGCGCGCCTCGCGCTTGTAGCACTGTAATGTTGTCCACTCACCCGGGAACCTATGCGGCTCGTCGCTGGTGAAGTCCTGGTGCGGCGAGGGCGCGGGCAGCACGCGGCCGGCGCGTGCCAGCAGCGCGGCCAGGCAGGCGCGGGCGGCCGACGCGCGCGCCTCGCGCTTGTAGCACTGTAATGTTGTCCACTCACCCGGGAACCTATGCGGCTCGTCGCTGGTGAAGTCCTGGTGCGGCGAGGGCGCGGGCAGCACGCGGCCGGCGCGTGCCAGCAGCGCGGCCAGGCAGGCGCGGGCGGCCGACGCGCGCGCCTCGCGCTTGTAGCACTGTAATGTTGTCCACTCACCCGGGAACCTATGCGGCTCGTCGCTGGTGAAGTCCTGGTGCGGCGAGGGCGCGGGCAGCACGCGGCCGGCGCGTGCCAGCAGCGCGGCCAGGCAGGCGCGGGCGGCCGACGCGCGCGCCTCGCGCTTGTAGCACTGTAATGTTGTCCACTCACCCGGGAACCTATGCGGCTCGTCGCTGGTGAAGTCCTGGTGCGGCGAGGGCGCGGGCAGCACGCGGCCGGCGCGTGCCAGCAGCGCGGCCAGGCAGGCGCGGGCGGCCGACGCGCGCGCCTCGCGCTTGTAGCACTGTAATGTTGTCCACTCACCCGGGAACCTATGCGGCTCGTCGCTGGTGAAGTCCTGGTGCGGCGAGGGCGCGGGCAGCACGCGGCCGGCGCGTGCCAGCAGCGCGGCCAGGCAGGCGCGGGCGGCCGACGCGCGCGCCTCGCGCTTGTAGCACTGTAATGTTGTCCACTCACCCGGGAACCTATGCGGCTCGTCGCTGGTGAAGTCCTGGTGCGGCGAGGGCGCGGGCAGCACGCGGCCGGCGCGTGCCAGCAGCGCGGCCAGGCAGGCGCGGGCGGCCGACGCGCGCGCCTCGCGCTTGCTATTGCCCCAGCCCTCGAAGCGCAAGTCTGCCACCTACGATACATGTCATCGTAGTTAAACAGGGTTATTTTTAATTACTTGGCGCGAAACTTCACAGATCTCAGTAAGTCAAATCACTTTGAAAGGCACTGTTGATAGTCCACATTTAAAAAAATAGAATCCATTCTGGTCGTCCCTTCCAAAACATAGTTTCGTAACGAGAGAAATAAACAAGAAACTCTTCATAAATGTTTTACATTAATTATAATTGGCTACCTCGTGGGCCTAGTAGTCGCAAGCGCTACTGCTGAGCATGAGGTCTGGAGTATGACTCCCAGCTCGGGAAAAGTGTTATTGGGTTTTTTTTATCTAGAATTTCTCAATAGCAGCCCGGAGTGTAGATCTGTGCCCGGTTGATGACCGGGCTAGGTACCTAGGATTTCACCAGAGACGAGCCGCATCGGATCTCGGATCAGATAACACGGCACTTAAACATAACTAGCGAAATGCACTATAGGTACAGTCAACAGCAAAAGTAGATGATCAAAATCAGAAATTAAATACGAATGAACGGAGTTCACGGCGTTGTGAAGTCGACGTCGAAGTGATTCAAAAGTTGAAAGTGATTGTAAATCACATACTTTTGAATCACTTCGACGCCACACATTTACTACACACTCCGTTCATTAGTATTGAATTCCTGATTTTGATCATCTACTTTTGCTGTTGACTGTACACCTCTGGTCAACCTTTCGGGGAACAAGGCGTGATGTTATGTAACTACAATTGTACCTGGAATAATATGACTAAACTACAGTTGGTACAAAGTATTAACATTAAGCGAGGCATCGGCATCAAAGAGTAATCGATGTTTTGATAGCTTTTTCACAAAAATATGGCTCAGTCACTCCTTCATAGCTAACACCCCACCAAACCGTCACTGAAGTCGGATAATGCCCACGTTGCACTCTGTGGACTAATTGGGAAGCTTCCTTAGAGCTTTGAGCATAAATACGGTCATTTTGTTTGTTAAAATGTTGCTCAATTGTAAAGATTTTCTCATCCGTAAACAAAATTTTTCTGTGACCTCCTCTGCGTACCGCTTCAGTAGTTGTTTCGATTTTACCACACAATTTTTTTTTTAAATTATCAATTAAAAAATGACCATTGCGTCTCTTATAGGCTGCAAGTCCTAAGTCATATTTTAAAATACGCAACATGGTTCTGGCTATCTTCATGTCCCGAGATAAATCTTTAGCTTTCGGACACGATTTCTTCGAATTCTTTCCCTTACTGCTTTGACCACCTTTTTCGTACGAACACTACGTGGACGGCCAGATCTTTTTTTGTCACAAACAGAGTAGGTCTCATTGTACCTATTAATAGCCCGGTACACATATTTGACTAATACCAAGCGTATGGAGAGTTTTAAAAAATGCATTTGGCTCCATACCAACTTTGTGTAATGCAATCACAGCGATTCGGTTCTCTTTATCACCCCACTCCATTTTAATATCGCAAAATATTGTATAATGTATTGGCGCCAAAATTAGAAAACTCAATGAACAATCGTATAAAAATGACAGATTCCAAATTCAATTCTTATTTTTAATTGTAACAATATTTATGGCCAGACTATGTACACGATAAAAAAATAAGTATATTTTTGGGGGTCAGCGACCTGCTCACAGTGATGTTACTTGAAGTGTGAGCTGAGAAAACCTTTTTAAAAGACATCATTCAAATGTCAATCATTTTATACCCAATAATTAGAATGCTGGCCAGAAAAAATAACTGTTTTCTTATGGAAAATAACATCTTCAGCATTTTATACTATTACAGCGAAAGTCTAGCATTAACCCCCCAGCTGCTATTTGAGGTTGAAAATGCCAAAAATCATATTTTAAACAAGTGCTTTAAGTATTTCTTTTAAAATATACCAACTTTTAATTAAATATAACATCCCGAACATGTTTTATCTATTTCAACATAGATCTACAATTAACCCCTGACTACTATTTGGGTTTGAAAGTGACAAGAATCATATTTTTGCCAACAATATTTTGGACATTCGTTTACAGACGCAAACAGTTTTTGATTCGCTGGTTTTGTCGTAAGCCGAGGCTTTGTGCTCACCGGCTGGCGCCACTGTGCCACTTACATTTGATGTCTTGGATATGTTTAAGTAGCCATTACTTCATTATGTTTATTTTATTACATTTTAAAACTTACAAAATATTTACATTATGATATTCCTAAATCAAATCAAATTGTTTATTTCAGACCAAAGAAAATTGCAAGAATGACGCAGACCAATATAATTCTTCCTCCAAGTGCTACCAAATTAGATCTAAGTTGTTACTTAAACCACGAAACAGATAACGGATTGTGAATGTGAAGTACCATGCAGGCTAGGTTTACTACATGACTTTATAACTGTCTGGCGGTTTTGAGTATTTTGTATATGGCCTACGCAAATATCCTACAGATCAGATAGCGTCGTGTGACGGGTCGTTGAGCTCCCTAAAATAGGGTTGAGCTACACGGTGGCTGACGCATGCATGCCGTCTGTCGGGACAGGTCAACTCAAAGCTGAAATGGCTCTTTCTTCAAAAGGCCCTTCCAGACATGGTCCTGCATTGTTAGACATATAAAATTCTAATATAATGTTTGGACTTCAAAAGAGACCATGACCTCTGAGTTTGTTTCGGCATTTCTTGAATATTTGTTAACTATTATAATAATATGGCGACGTAAACTATCGAATAAAAATATTCCCTATTAGTAAAAATTCGCGATAGAAAATCCCGCGAACAGTGAACATTCACATTTCTAGAGAGCTCACTCGACACTAGCGCCTCTAGCGGCGAGTTCCCTCTGCCCTCCACTCGGCGGGGGTGTGCACTTACCGTCACCACCACAAGGAAGGAGGGCGTGTGCTCGGCGCCGAACTTGCACACGTCTGTGAAGCGAAAGCCCACGCACAGCTCGTTCAGCACGCTGATGGGATGTTGTTGTGGGGGGTTGATGGGGTCTTGTTGCGCGCCCCGAGCAGCGCGGCGCTCATGTCCGACAGCAAGCGAGGGCTTATGTCGAGCCCCGACATCTTGTACAGCTCGCGAGGCACGACACACTCACTGTTTGTACACAATGTCGGGTGAACGACACTTAGTTTGTGCTTTAAACAAACTGCGCAAGCACGTGGAACGTGCTACTGAGTCAAAAAGCAGCCATGTCCTGTCCAGGATGCCATCCTAGCCAAATTTTATCGAAATCAGTTCACTGGTTTAGCCGTCAAAAGGCTACATTCACCTAGTATGATATGAGTGAGTATCCCCAGTGAGCGGACCGTGCACACCCACTCGCGCACCCCCCACACACACACCCACACAATCACACACTCGCAACACAAGAGTTCGCACTCAAGCCGTCAAACAGAGTATTGCCTTTTTTTTTTTTTTTTTTTTCTGTGTGTGAAATCATCATATGACTTCTCCCGCTCTGGGCGGAGCAGGAGGGCGTGTCAGACTTTTACTGACTAAAACCCACCCGTGTTCCTTCAGTTGCCTATGCCAGGGACCACGGTATCTCTTTCGAACAACCCGCGGCCCCTGGCAGGCATCGGCCCTAACGGACCCCGTCACTTCGTGATGACATCTCTTTGAGGCGCGCGTGGAACTCAACGCGCCGTCGACTCGGGCCTGGTCCTTGCCGGGCGGCGAGCTGCCCATAGCTCGCCGCCCGCAAGCCCGCGCCTACGGTGGCCGGGAGTCGGCTGGTGACTCCCGACGTCCAGGGCGTCTCCTGCGGCGACTAGGGGCGTGAGGGCGCAGGGATTGCCTCTCCCTCACGCGCTCCGCCTCCTCCTTTGCGAGCATTACTGCTTCGCAGAAGGAGGTCACGGCTTCCCATGCACTCTCGCTCCGTACCATGGCCTGGACCAGGGCCGGACGCGAGAGATCGCCGCCGCCGATCGCCGCCACGAGGACGCGGCGGTGCTCCGCCCAAGCCGGGCAGACCTCCACCGTATGCTCCACCGTGTCCTCCGGGCGATCCACACAGTGGTGACACCCTGGCGTTTCCTCCCGCCTTATCCTGAACAGGAACCTCCCGAAACAACCGTGTCCGGTGAGGACCTGCGTCAGGCGGAAGGTGAGGGCGCCGTGGCGCCTCTCCAGCCACTCCTCAAAGAGGGGACTTATCGCCGCAATTGTGGCGTGCCCAGCACTGGGTTGCGACAATCGCACTCTCCATGTCGCCATGAGATCCCGCCGGAGCTCTGTCCGCTGTACCGTGATTTCTCGCGGCAGCGGAGTTACGCCCCGGCGTTTTGCCTCCTCTCGCCACTCCCATATGTGGGCGAGGGCTTTTGCCTCCAGATAAACAGAGTAGTGCCTTGCATCAGTGCAGGAAACTAACTAAACACTAATCAATGTTTTAAGGTATTTTAAAGGCTGAACACTAATGTTGCTATTCATTATATACAAACTTGTAACGCAAACATAAAAAGATAAAACAGTTAGACATGCGCGAACTATCTTATCACGTTTTATTTTTGTGTTTATCGATCGATCTTAAGTAATACACGACTGAGTACTTGTTAGTCGCTCTGGCGCCGAAGTGCACGCGATGACGACGCAGATGTTAGACAAGGACACAATAATAACTGTGTTATTTTTGTTGTGTCCTTGCCTAACATCTTAGACGCATACATCTATTCGCTATAACAATGCGCGCGCAAATCCGTTGGTATGCCAAGGAATGCGAATTGTGGTTGTAGTAATCAGTATTCGGCATGTAATTGTTTGTAGTAATGACATGATTGCTTATTCATTTATAACTAGCTTCAGCCCGCGACTTGGTCCGCGTGGAATGTTCGCTTGCTCCGCCCGCGCCGACGCACCGCGCCGACGCACCGCGTCGCCGGCGTCGCCTGCCCGCGCTATTACCTACTTCCTTTTCGATTAGCGTTGTTTCTTCTTTCGGACTTTTTTCTTTCTGCTCGGCTCCGAAGAATCGTGGCGTGATGTTAAATAGCCTTTCTCAAAAATTGGGCTATCAATCAAATGCAAAAATATTTTTTCACATCAGACTGTTCCAGAGATTAGCGCGTTCAAACAAACTGCTGAACAGTTTGTTTATTATTATTACTAGCTGTGCCCGCGACTTCGTTCGCGTGGATGACGAAACTTATCAATGAGATTTTTGTGTAAAGTGCTATTTGTGTAGAACGTTATCTATCGAGCATACCGGTATTAATACTTCTGTCCCGGCGCGGGCCCCTACCTATACTTGAAATTAAAATCTATACGGTCTACGCCTTATAAAAGTAAACCTAAGTAGGTACTTAGGTTTACTTTTTGCGTTGTTACTTGTTGAGTTTATTTTTTTTTAATTAGGTAGGTAGGTAGGTACCTAATTAAAAAAAATTAAACTCAATAACAGAAAATAAAATACCTACCTACCTAAATAAACCTATTTCTCATGATAACTAATCTAAACTCAATAAATAAGCAAAATCCCTAAAAACTAATATCTATACGAATGACTAATCCTACCTAACAGTATTATAAAATAACCTACGGTCACTACGTACACTATCAAATATACTACCTATACTTTAAAATTAAAATCTATACCTACGATTTATAAAAATAAACCCAAATAACTCTACCTTAAACTGTACTTAGTAAAAACTAAAAGGAATAAAAAGGTCGCACTGAAAAGCACGGTTTAGAATTGCAAGTAGCAGTTAAAACATACAATTTATAGAATGCTAATAAGAACGAACGCTCACCACTCGACACGCACATGGCTAAGATACTATAATATTTTATCTTAAGATACAATATCGCTCGCCATACAAGTTCATCTTAAGATACGAAAATATGAAATATTATTTATTATCTTCGTCGTGTGTGATAGTCCATTGAATTGTATGGCGAGCGATATTGTATCTTAAGATAAAATATTATAGTATCTTAGCCGTGTGCAGCGCCCCTTAGTGAACTCCACTGCGGGTGACGTAACCTACGACAAACTTATTATTTGCGGTTGGTACAGTAATCGGGTCTAGGGATCGAACCGCAAAATTAAGTTTGTTTTTTATTGTATATACTTTTCCGGGATAAAAGGTACCCAGTGTGGTGCCCAGGATATTAAAGAATATTTATACCAAGTTTCATCGTAATCGAACCGGTAGTTTTTGCGTGATGCCTGAACAAACAGACAGACAGACAGACAGACAAAAAAAATTTTAATCACATTTTTGGGTTCGGTGTCGGACTAGTAACACCACCTGCCATTTATTTTTCTACAGATTTATTATAAGTATAGATTACCTCAACTTGAGATAGTTAGAAACAATCGTAAACAAGAATTACGAAGAGGAGTAGGAACGAAGCATTCAAAACAACCAAAATCAATAGAACGACATACAACCAATTTACATCAATCACCCAATGACAATACCGACAATATCGTCAATCCGCTTAGAGTATGAACACCGCGAGTCAGAAAAATGACGTATTTGTACAACGCCATCTATGGGTAAATGGATAAAACGTCTGCACAAAGCATGTGCAGAGCGGTATGAATGAAAGTTGTATTCGTGAATGTTTTTGCGGCATTTTGCGTAGGTATTAGTAATTTTCTATTATCTTCAAAACTATATGACCAATTGCCAAAAAAAATTGCAAATCTTATCTCTATAATGTCCTTGTGATTATAAAATAATTTATTTTTATAAAGATTCATATTTAAAAATTATATTTTCGTCCAAACGTAAGCATGTCAAAAAAACACTTTATTATTAAACATTCAAAAAACCCCCGACACAAAATAATAAAAATAGTATGAACGTAAAAAGCCGAAAACGAGTTAAAAAAAAAACTGTGAAAAAATAGCCACAAATAGAACAAAAAAGGTATAACCCAAGGTGTAGGTACCCCGCCGTTTTTGCGTCGAAAGTTAAAAACATAAAAGTGATATTAAAAGATAAAAGATAGAAATAATTATGGTGTTACGGACTTTTTTGTAGAAATATTTAAGGCGGACAGATTACCATACGTTGTTTTTAGTTATATACAACTCATTAGGCAGCGTATGCAAATAATTCTATTTTAAGAGGTATTTATTTCCGACTTGCTAAACAAAAGTTGTGATGGCTCAGTTAAAATGCATGATGTAAACATTATTTATAGCCTATAGCACTCACACATAATGTAGATTTCTATCAGTGAAAACACTTAGAATTGGATCATTAACTCCGGAGATTACCCCCTACATACATACAAACAAACAAATTTTACCTCTTTATAATATTACTATATGTAGATAAGCACACCAACAGCACCTCACCTACACTTCAAATTAAATATCATCTCAAATTGGCATTTCCACCATACCATACGAATAACAGGTATGGTGGACGTTTCACTTAAAAATATTAGTCACAAATGAGAACAATAAAAAGTGTTTCTAACAATTTGAGCTACAGAGACGTCACTCTTCACACTGTCTAGCTAGGGAATGTCCGAAGCAGAACTCACGGAGAACATATCAATAGGAACATGTTATTAGTACGATTTGCTTTTGAGACATAGTTGTTCCAAGTGAACAACGGGTACAATCAGATAGACATCAGCCTGTATACAGTGGAAACAATCTGTTGCCGGTCGCTTTTCTGTAGTGACGACAGTGTGCTACTAGAACACTGCGTAGTGCAGGTGTGTACTAGGTGAACACTGCGTAGTGTGTGTACTCACGGTGACGGCCACGTGGAAGCTGGGGCAGTGCGCCGGGCCGCCCTGGCGCAGCACGCTGTAGGCGACGCGCACGCCGAGCTCGTTGAGCGCGGACACCGGCGACTTGCCGCCCGACTCCACCGCGTCGGCGGCCGCTGCCAGCGTCTGCACACACAATGCACCTCCACACTCAGTTACAATAATACACCCCAACAGACACTGCCACACACTGCTGCCAGGATCTGTTGGCGCTCGAATGCGTCGACAGGAGGGCGCCGTTGGAATTGAAATGTTCTCAAAAAAACAAGATGGTGGCGTTAGTTCCGATTTTGGAAACGCGCCAAAATAACCTTGCTCGGGTATACACGAAACTACATTGCCGAACGTCACTCAATGTCGACGTGCGCAGTTCCAAAGAACAAGACACATATACTTTGTGTATACAATAAAGGTGCTACCTTCGAAATTTTAAATGTTTTTTTTACCATTCTACTATTCTGCTTCTGTAGGTTGCATGAAATTCTCAAACTTTGACCATGCCACTGACAAACTATGCCATTCGTTGCTTTATTGTTTCGTCAAACCCTAACAAACCAGGATCTATTGGCGCGTGGCCAAAATTGGAACTAAAGCCGCCATCTTGTTTTTTTCAATACATTTGCCCAGGGGGCCCAGGGGCCCTGATGCCCAGGCTAACCATTTGTCAAATTTTCCTAACAGTCGATTTAGTGGTTTAGGCACAGGTAACAGACAGACAGAGTTACTTTGGCATTTATAATGTAAATAAGTACGGGTAAGTAGTACCTGCAGGTTCCACTTGAAGCCGCTGCCGACGCGGATGGAGGGCGCGGCGCGCTTGGCCGGTGGCTCACCGTCTGTAACACACAGCACATCTTCATTCTTAACCGACTTTAAACAAGAAGGAGGTTATGTGTGATGATGATAACTTCCTGTCACTGTTATTAACATTGCAAGTAGTGTTGTGCGTCTGTGCTGTAGGTACCACAACTAAAAAGTGAAAAATAAAAAGCACAAGAAAAAAAAAACGACTTCCAAAAAACACTTCAAAGTCCTAAACTTTAATTTCGGAAGTCGGTGGCCAAAACGATACTACAAAAAACACTACAAAATGTTTATTTTTCTGAAGTTGTGTAACAACAAAAATCAACCTTGTTATTTTTAAGACCTTATCTTTTAACATATATCAACTATTTACAGTTCCCAAAGTCTGCATTTGTCAACACAAACTCATGATAAAAAATGCAACAAGGGTTACTTTGCATGTTCTACTCTAAATTGTGACGGAGTTAATTCATACAACACTACAAAGGGAAAATAACCAATTTCGGAAGTCGGTGTCGTTGGTTCCGCATTTTCGCTTTTTGACACCGACTTTCGAAAATAAAGTTATTTCTCACTTTTTAGTTGTACCGACCCCACACAAATTCATATATACTTGCAAGATTAGAAGTACCCCAATAACAACTGAGAGAAATGAGGGTGTACCGTGGTATACTGAACACATCTGCGTACCCCTTTAGAGGGCACAGGCGCGATGTCATGTTGTGTGATTGTGTAAACAATGCATACATAAGCGATAGCAGCAATCGCGGTTGATTTGCTGGCATTTATTGAAGAGTTCCGTTCTCTGTCTCCGAAACTCATCATCAGATCTTTGCGAAATTTACATGACACCATTTGGGAATGAACCTTTTTCGAACAAAAAAAATAATTTTGCAAATCCGTCTATACAGGCTGAATTTTTCAAGTGGGCGTGGATGGCCAAATTCGAAACTATGAGGAAAAGCGAAAAGTACTCAAAGGAGTCTCGGGCTCGATTTTGATGAAAACTAAAACTGCAGCATTGGATTTATGAAAAAACAATATTTCTAGCCAGGAGTCGCACCCGTTGATTGAAAAAGATCTGGCCGTCCACGTAGTGTTCGTACGAAAATGGTGGTGGCAATTAGTCGACAGAGTGCAACGTATTATCCGACTTCAGTGATGGTTTGGTGGGGTGTTAGCTATGAAGGAGTGACTGAGCCATATTTTTGTGAAAAGGGTATCAAAACATCGGCACAAGTGTATCAAGATACCATTCTTGAGAAGGTAGTTAAGCCCCTTAACAACACCATGTTCAATAACCAAGTATGGTTCTTCCAACTAGACACGGCGCCGGGTCATAAAGCTCGGTCCACGCAGTCTTGGTTGGAAGTCAACGTTTCGGACTTCATCAGAGCTGAAGACTGGCCGTCGTCATATATATCCCATGCAGTTTGAAAATTATGGGCATTTAAGAAAAACCTAAAAATTTGGTCAATCTGTGACCATTTTTCGGTTATTGTGGTTAATTTTTAGTATTTTTGTTCATTTAAACTTTGGAACCGTAACCCTAATTAATATTTCTAAGAATCACAGTCAAAAATAATGACACAATTGCCCCAAGTTTCCTAGAATTAAGACTTTGTTAAATTATGAATTTAAAATTTTCAAAATTTGTCGACTCTGTAAGGCGGAGGGCCTTACATTTTTTTTTTTATTGGGGCGTTCTCAAAGAAAAAGTTTATTCAAAGCCCATTGAGAGCGTAGCCGAGCTGCGTGAACGAATTTCCCAAGCTGCTGAGGACATCAACTCTCGAGGATATGCCCGGCTAATAAGAAGATCTTTTTTAAGAAGATGTAGGGTGTGTATTGAGGCTGATGGTAAACAATTTGAACATTAGTTGTAATAAAAAATGTTATTTCCCTATCTGACTTTTATTCCAATAAACCTAAACTAAACTAGGTCAAGATTTTTCGTTATTTTAATAATTTTACTTACTTTTGTTGACTTTGGTAAAAGTGGCGTCACTATCTGTCTCTCTCACCCATGGCAAACATGTCCACTATCCATCTCTCTCATCATTCTGCCGTAAAATTAAGAACCTACCAAGAGCTTGTGCGAATAAAAAACATTTTAACCGAGTAAAATGGGTTAGCAAAAATCGGGTTACTTGAGGTTTTTATTATTTCACTCGATTTTTTTAGTATGAAACTAACAAGTAAGTATTGTAGTATTTTACAATCCTGATTAAATGCGCCAACTTTTAATGGCACTTGCCAAGGCACTCTAGTACATTTTTTTTTAAAGGAGGGCCTTTCAATGTCGGCAAATTTTGAAAATTTTAAATTTATAGTTTATCAATGTCTTAATTCTAGGAAACTTGGGGCAATTGTGTCATTATTTTTTATTGTGATTCTTAGAAATATTATTTAGGGTTACGGTTCCAAAGTTTAAATGAACAAAAATAATAAAAATTAACCACAAAACCGAAAAATGGTTACAGATTGACCAAATTTTTAGGTTTTTCTTAAATGCCCATAATTTGCAAACTGCATGGGATAGATTTTTTTTCTGATTTTTCTCATGATTTTACAATCAATCCTGTCGCCCCGTTTCGGCTTGACGTTGAGTTCTGGGACACCCTGTATACTGATATGCAATATAGTGCATATAATTAAAGTCATATTAATAACATAAAAATATCAATGAATTACTGAAAAACCAACATTAATGAATATCGATTTCATATCGATAAAAAAAAAACACTGGCATGACAGCTGACTGACATTGACACTAGACAGTTGCCGACTGCCGGACTGCTCTTGTTTGCTCACTAGTATCGTGTTTTCCGATACGTTTTGAATGGTTTCCCGATTATTCTTAATTTTTCACGAGCATTGCTTTGTATTTAACGGATTCTGACCGTGCCTACCTTGTACACACGGCTACACATCAAGCTATGCATTTCCAGTTTTAGCTGACCTCGCATTGTATAGGTTTTTCGTACAATCAGAAGGCAGCTTATACTGGTTTTGTATAGCTTGATGTGTAGCCGTGCGTACGACCCTTGCTTTCACACTGGACACCACACGCGGAAGATCGCTCACAAGTTTGACTGGGAGGGTCGCATACAATCCCGACAATAACTCGAAAAACTTATTTATATTTTAGTCAACGGCTCTCGTAGAGGAAAGGCGTGTGTGACCCGTGGTCCCCCGCCCGTAGTCCCAATTCTTGAGAAAGGCTATTTAACATCACGCTACGACTCTTCGGAACCGAGCAGAAAGAAAAAAAGTACGAAAGAAGACGGAATGCTAAGCGAAAACGAAGTAAAGTTGCTAAAAAATAAAAGGCCCGTTTTGACATTGACAATTCTAGTAGGTAGTTAATAAAGATCAAATTCGCAAAACACGTATTCGTATGTATGAAACTGACAGGTGTCAAGAACGCATTCTCAAATGTCAAAACGGGCCTTTTATTTTTTGACAACTTTAAAAGCGCGGGCAGGCGGCGCGTTGCGATGGCTCGGAAGCAAACATTCCACGCGGACGAAGTCGCGGGCAGAAGCTAGTTGCGTTATATACACTGTCGGACAGATTATTTTTTAAACATATGAAGTAACGGATTAGGAATTTCTTACAAAATCTTCAGTAGACATTAGAACGATTGCCGAGAGTTGTATAACGTAAATGATTGAAGGGTGAATTTCACTGAGTAAGTTACATTCATTTACCAAAAAACTTAACCTCAAATCTCAAATCGTTTATCCGTAATGTACATTTACAGGTGGTAAAATAAAAAATAATAGAAACAATTATGGACCCTGTCGTGCAAATGAGCACAGCACATTTTTAAATAAGTAGAGAGAGGAAGAGCGCTTTATAAATTTTCCTAGTTAACATTAGAGTTTTTTTCAATAAAAGATGGTATATGGCTATCACAAATGAGTAAGACGCGGTCCTTCGTGCTAGGGGAGCTCCTTTATCTTGAAGGACACGTGTCCTTTAGGGGAATAACACGTTGGTGTGGGCACTCGCAATCCCGACAGCTACCTGGCAAGGAGCTCCTGTGCCGACTCGGTGTGTAACATTCACTAAATGTAGTAAGTAACATTACCTGCGTCCATCGGGCACACCATCAAGACCGGCTCATACATCAACTGACACAAACACTGCCTGCCTCCCGGCAACTGCTGAACGACTCTAAGCACTCGCGAGCTGAGCAACGTGCCGCGCGCTCGCCGACATATTAAACTTCACTCAACATTTCACGAGTACCCACACTTAGTTGCATATGTCGCGGCCTCCTAGTGATATCGGTGGCTGGTGGGGCCACAGAGTACATTTATATATAGGAGGGTGGGATCGGGAGTTGTGACCGCGCGGTATGGCGGCCGTTTGATTTCTGGATTTGAAAAAATCCTTTCGCATTTGATAGCCCAATGCTGGAGAAACGTTAAAGTCTCGGTTACGCTACGACCCTTAGGAGCCGAGCAAAAAGAACAAAAATCGAAAAGAAAGCTGAGCGAAAACTACGGAACAGCGCGGGCGGGCAAGGAGATTTACTAAATAAATGTGCCTGTTATTTTAGTATACAGGGTATATTTTCAAAGAGCAGCCATATCGAAGGGTGTGGTACAGCCCATCAAACTGAACCACTTTCCCCATGGACCGACATACGATGTTGGTCCCATGGAGAAAGTTGTTCAGTCTATCCCTGTATTGTGTATCTCACGACTTTCACGCGAACGAACTACACTTTGACTAAAACGTGTTTCGGAGTATTTGGAGTGAGGCGGCCGCAGGGAGTGCAGGGGTCGAGGCACACAACAGTCTACTTTGTAACGAGCAGGCACAGGCACAACGCTACGTCAGCGCTATCAGCCGGCCACTATGAACGGCGCCCTGTGAACTGCTCATAACAGACATTGTACATTACAATATTATCTTTTGATAGCTATCTGTTTGGATCTCTAGTGACAAGTTCAAGTGTCTTTCTGTGTTCGGCTTCCATTCTAACCGGATGCAGTTGAATGCCAGCATTGTACATGCAGCAACTGCCTATCTGACCTCCACAACCCAGTTACTGGGCAAATGTTGGAAGTTGGTCTGTGAGCCGGCCGCGACGTGGTGATCAGTGATGGTGAGATGTTTGGTGAATGTTACTTTTTCTGTACATTACATTTAAGCCCCCCTCAGTCGCATATTCTTGTGTGATTGTGACGGCATCTGACCATCGAAACAAGTGCAACAGTGACAGCGCCCTAGTCGTTTGATGTCTGTGACTATCTATACATTTGCTATTGCATTTGTTTTATAAAAACATTGCCCCACACTAAAAATTAAATAAAAAAAGAATTGAATAAACGAATTAAATAAATTGTCCAAATCTAAATTTCAAACTCAGATTTGGACTTTCTTCATCAGATTTGCCTATTTAGGTCATTATGGGTTAGGCCGCACACGATCATACCAAAATCAACGGCCCTGAAGATCACTTTATTTTTGGCCATCTCTGAAACCTAAAAGTGGACTTCCTGACTTCGGGGCTCCTATCAGAACATTTTCAAATATATTTTCGGTGTTCTCTCATCACGCCGCACCCATCTATTAACATAAGCTATTAACTTGTCGCCCTGCATGTGCTTGCTCAAAAACCCTCTGGGCTCGCCTAAAATATGCATTGTTGAAATTTGGACTATAAAATTTGGGTAATAAAAATGACTTTAAATAAATGATTGCTATGGAATTTTAACTTTGTAAGCTAATGGTTCAGAATTTCCTTCCTTAGGGACTAACCACACTTATTCAGCTCTGATCAGTTTTTGTCCACAGAAAAAAAAAGATTATGTATGGAGATGCGTACTATTATTGGAGGTTTCGAAAATTAGTTAAAAAAAAAAATAAACTATTAATAAACTGGAAACAGAGTTTATTGGATTAAAGAACTTGAACTTAGAAATTATTAAAAATAGAAATAGTATGATTTAAGGGACCTCCGACCCGTACCGAGTTTCAAGCTGAACTGTACTTACGAACCGAATGGGAATGCTTCTAAGTTGCAAAATGCTGACTAGGCAAGTCTAATTGGCGGTCAGCCATTCCACTAACATTAGCAAGGTATAACAGTAGGCATCCGTTCAGCGGTACAGGGTTGGTGCTCATTTTCGTTATACAAGGAACTCTTGTGCAAAATGTCATGCGTCTGGTAGAGCCAGCGGTTCACGCTGTGCGTTGTCTGACATGGAATGACTTTATTGAGAGTGATAAGCTAAGGTAGCGCTAAATGCTTGAATTGACCTGCAAATTGCAAAAAACGCTATCCTGGCGCTTTCGCCTCAGTACATTCTGTATGCGAGTGTATGCAGTGAGGGAGCTGGCAGGCGGTACTCACAGTAGCGCTCATAGTGCGGCCTCTTGTGCGGCCCGGCGCCGGCGCGCCGCGACGCGCCCTCCACGCGGTCCGTGCTGGAGCTGATGTCGCCGCTCGACGTCTGCGGACACGCCACGCACACGTCACACGTCACGCACGTCACACGTGGCAACTGCGCTAACACGGCCAAATGAACTGAATATTATAGCGCAGCACTGAGCTATCAAGTGCCCATCAAACAACTTCATTGTGGTCTGTTCCTAAAGAATCTGATGATAATTTTAGCATTGAATCAGAAAACGTACCATCGCGGACTTTGGCGGTGCCCCACTTTTCACCCTTATTACTAAGGGGCATAAGGGTGAAAAGTAGTCGACCGCCATTGTCCGCGGTCGTACCTATGGACGCCAGTTTGTAGTGCCACTTACAAAGCAAGTGCTGGATTAAACACAATAACCTATTCTAATTATAAATCACCTATAAATAAAGATGTTTTCATTTCACAAAAGAGATTAATTAACCTGCCTCAATTTTCGTGGATGATTTTACAATTACAATTTAATAATAAACAAACAATAATTGTTGTAAACATGGTGAGAAATTTGAAACCTTCTGAGTACAGATGAATGTGTTCCTAACTCCCTCTAGTGGGTGATTAGTGTGATTACGTAAGAATATCACTTGGACAGGGTCTGTTTACTCTTTTATCAGATACTTTTGGAACAAACTATAATGAAATTGCTTCACTACTTCCGGCGACTGTCGTCCGCAATGATTGGCCGTGTAAGTGCAGCTTCAACATTTAACAAGTTGGATGCTTTCTTTGAACAATTCAGTAATATTGGCCAAGAGGACTTAGGGCCAAAATATTCACACACGATACGACGGAACATCTTGCCACGGTGCCACCGACGCTGTCACAGATATGTTTAGATTACTATTTTTTATTGATGTCTGTACAACTTGTTTTACGTATACACGGCAAACGAAAATAGTAGATAGTTGTCAATAAAAATAGTTACCTACACATGTCTGTAACAACGGCGTGTGTTGTGGCCCTCACCACCACATTGGATTGAATCGTCGTAAATATAGCCCTCTACTGCTGCCACTCACCCATGAGCTGAATGTATCTGAAACATACAAACATACACAATCAACATAACAACACATTCCTTGCTTCAATCACAGAAGGCAATGTGTGTCCAGCCACACTGCCCGACAATAACCAACAAGATCATACATTTAACAATATGAACACAAAACAGCTTTAAAGAATTCTGTACAAGCATAAAATGCATTTTTAAGAAACGTTATAATCGCCCTGGCCATTTCCCAACTATGTTGAGGTCGACTCCCAGTCTAACCAGACGTAGCTATCAGATCTCCACAACCCAGTAACTGAGTAACACAATACCCACTGTTAACACTGGTTGTCAGACTTGTGCTTCTGAATACCCATAATGACTGCCAAAGATCTATGAATAACAGCCGGGACCAACTACTTAACGTCCTATCTAGGCACGGAGGGGTCTGGACATGTAATGGAATGTTACCCATCCACAAACTGATGGCAGCAAGAGTTGCTTAACCTTTGATAACCCTGTGTGGCCGCTATCATTCAGCAACAAGCCCCTCTTTCTTAAGGAACATTCATGTGGACAAAACAGTTACTTATGTTTGATTAACTGAATATGCGACTGCTGTTGATGTGGCTGCATTCTGGTCAACACTCATATCATTTGGGATTATCAGTAATCTGCCAGCAGTTACTATGTCTTGTGTGGTTCTGTGATACACACTATTTGTGTGCAGGCTGACACGCGCACGTCTTGTACGTTATGAGCGGCATTACATATTACAATAAGATGACCCTTCTTCGCAGCCACAGAGTATGGACCTGCTTAGTGTTACCTGACATTATTACTCATTTTCTAGTTGCTTTCTGAATTACAAAAACAGAAGAAAGTACAGATCTGAACGCAACTAAATTATATAGATAGTCCGTAGCTTCAGAAATTATATAGATAGTCCGTAGCTTCAGAAATTATATAGATAGTCCGTAGCTTCAGAAATTATATAGATATTCCGTAGCTTCAGAAATTATATAGATAGTCCGTAGCTTCAGAAATTATATAGATAGTCCGTAGCTTCAGAAATAAACAAACTATTAGGTTATTATGAAAACATTTTGTTTATTAATCGCGCTGCACCTATAACTGCAACTGTTCGTTCGTTCGTTCACTATAATTATGAAATAAACTCACCGTTTTTGGAGAAATCTGTGAAGTTACGATCCATTTCTTTACAATAACATAACAACATACGCGGCTGTAAATATTGACCGCGATGTTCCTACTGAACAGTACTGGACACTGCTCACTAATACTCTCTGTAGCAGCTGCAAGTGCAGCTTCTTATGTGATTTGTATTGTATTTCTTCCTCTACTACTATTTAACAGTCGTAAATAAGTTGATACCTGTAACGCCGAAGAAAAAGAACAATAACAATCGATTTTTTACAATAATTTTAGCTTGACGTTGACAGTGACAGACAGTTGACAAAGTTGCCAACATAGCCAGTTGCCATATTTTAAACTAGAGAGTTGACAATTTCATTTTCAACTTTGGCTTCGGGCGGTACCCAACATAAGTTCACTGGGTACTTCTCGCGAAATAAATAAAATTCAAGTTTATTGTGAAACTACTTAGATGCACTGATATATTAAGTGCAACTTTCAAGAAAAAATATTTCCAGTGTTTGTGTGCTGTGATAAATATTACTTTAAAAACATTTTATCGATACCCAGAAATATTTTCTCGAAGGAAATTAAACAGTGTTTTGGTGAACGGGAAACAAACTGTGACCAAACTTTACTGTGTTTATTTATTCATGTAATACTTTAAGTCCACAAATGTACAGAGGCAAACTTAATGCCGTAGGCATTTTCTACTTGACTAGTATTCTTTTGGGTGAAGCAGAGACAAACAGTCAGTCGCAGTGTGTTCGCACCTTTACACCGATATTGAGCTCAGCTTATAGTGGCTAAGCGTGCCATATACACCGTCGAACTGCCATAAACGTGCTCATCAGAGTAGCGCTATCTTATCGGTGCCTTATCGGTGTACTACTTGGACTGATCGATTACCCAAATACAGCTACCGTCAGCGTCACCATGGCTAAGTGCGGTGGCTGTGGCAAGTTTTTGTCAGCAACAAAGGCCGCTAATTGCACCAAGTGTAGGTCTTGGACTTCAATGTTAATTTGCTAGATACGAACGGGATAAAAACTAAAATTATTCATGAGGTTTGAACTGTCTCAGTGTTTGACAGTTAGACACAAATCCTACCCCACTTTACAGAGTGAAACTCTCATTGATCTCCTACCTACCGTATTATTATTATACTCTTTGTCTCCTACGTATGTACCTACTGAACTAAGAGCAATAAAAACAGGGGTAGAACTTTTCGGTTCGATCAACGGCTATTCTATTGTGGTAAAATTGTAAGTGAATTTCACATTAAGCGTGTAACAAGTTCAAACCACACTTACTTGGTTTTTAATCATGGCAGGATTTGTACAAAAAAATAAAGATGTTTAGAGAAGTTGGAGTTTTAATTCTTATAAGTAAAAGTAGTAGTAGTAGTAGTTCTTATGTGCTTAAAGATTGTCTTCAGGCATTCAAAATATTTTTTTAACTACGCAATAAAAATATAATGTTAAAAGTAAATAATTTAACGAGGAGCTCATTATTTCAGAACGAAACGGCGGCTGTCAGTGTAAATAGCAGACATAGCAGTGGCTAATATTTAAATCGTTAGATTCGCCCTACCGCGTCAAAACATAGTCGTATTTCTGATTCGTTTTGACTATGGAGGGTAGAGGTAAGAAGCCTATGTAACTCATATGGGGCGAAAGCTGAAAGACTGTCCAGCTATAAATTAAGATACTCTATAGCAAGTTGAGACGTGGTTAAAAACGGCTATTTTTAGTAAATACGTCAATTTACGCCGGGCGCAGACTAATTTCACAGGATTATACTAATATTTATTTTCTGTCCTTTTCTTAATGAAATAGAAAGACAAAGAGCTAATATCATTGCTAAATAAAACCGTACCATACTAAATAAAATGTTCTAATAAATAATTTCAGACTGACATAACTAATCAATCTGAACAGTTGGCACCTACTTTTCCCAATCATTTTGGGCAAAGTGAGAACAATAAAAATAAAAAAAAATTGGCTATAGTGAAAAGAATAAATTTTGAATAATGTTTCCGTGAACACATGTATTTCTTCGACCCTACAATTCTCAGCCTCAACTGGGCAATATAAGAACAGTTAAATACTGGTTGCAGTATTTGACAGATCGTAAGTTCAATAAATGTAAGAAATGAAGGTGCTGCGCGGTGCAGTTTGAAGCAACCGTCAGCTACCCGAATAAGACATGTATTGGCAAGTAAGTACTTAAGTGTTTGAGTTTTTTTGGTTTATACGTACAAAGGATAATGATGAATGATGTGTGAACCCATGTAGATATTTATGTAGTTGTAAAAGGCTGTAGATAGTAGGTAGCGTAGTGCCTGCCGGAGTGTCTGAAGATGCAACGCGGTTTATGTATTAAAAGCGTGTTCGTGTCTTAATTTTGGAATTTGGATTGTGCCGGGCGAGGGTGGGGTATTTTATTTTTGCCGAGAGAAATTTATTGTTAAAAATTTGGAAGGTTTGCCGATGTGATTGTGTTCGTGTATTAATTACTAATCGGACCGTAATATGGATCATAATGCATATATTATACAGTATGTTAAATAACAGAGGGCGTTCCCTTAAACTCGTTAATCTATATCATTAATAAATTATCAAAAATTAAATAAATAAAAATATCAGCATAGAGAAATAAGCATAAAATAATCCGAATTCAAAACATCCTGTTTAAAATCAAAATAGTATCGCGGAATAGTACCTAGCGTACTAGACTACTAGCATTGCCCAAACCTGCAACGTCGCAATGCGTACGCGAGCGGCGACTTCAAAGGCGGCTTATATAATGAATTAGAAAGACACGTCGTCGGGTTGTTATCAGTAAAATTAAACATTTATGTAAGTATGTTTAGTTTTAACAATAACATTTAACAAGCCGTCTCAAATGCCCGGCTGACAAAGCAACAAGTCACTGAGGCACATGCCATTGCGCGTAAATAGGCTTTCGTCTGACCATATGACGTTTTCGATGAAGTGGGTGTCCTCCGCGCATCGCTGCAGTGCCCACTGGCAATAAGTTAACCGGCGCTCGAAGTCAGCTGGACCAAGCAGACCTTGTACTTTTTGAAGTGAGTACGGATGCTGTTTGTTTTTCTTTAAAATTTTAAAGACTGCGACGTGACTCATGTTTAACAGGCGGCCGGCTCTTCTAGTGCTTGAACCGGGCTCCTCCTCAAAATGCCTTAGCACGTTCTCTTCCTGCCGCACAGAGATCACGGATCGGGGGCCACCAGAACGACGCGGTACTACCGGTTCATTGTTACGAATACGCACCAGGGAACTCACAATAACACGAGAATTCCGCGGTTGATGTGCATTGGGGTACCTCTCAGCATACATCCTCAGAGCACGTGCACCATCATAATTATACTCAGCATAAATGAGCACCATGTTCACATACTCCTGAGCACTGAACTGATAACGTGGCATTTTTCACAGAAGAATGACGCAAGTTGTTGCAATACGAAAATAATGCGCGTCCGGTCAGCACGTGAGATTAGTTCCGAATAAAATTAGGTGGACATTCGGGGACAGGGGGCGGTTCTAGGCACATCAATTAGATCGCCGCACACGCGGCCCGTCATTCATAAATAAATTGCGACGTTGCCGTCCTTCAAGTACGCGTGTACAGAGTGTTTCTTTTACGTATCAATTTAACATTTTTAGTGAATATTTTAATTATTAAAAAAAATAAAAACATTTTGTTTTTGAATGGTAATATTTTTTTTTTTTTTGCATGTATGGATGCTATACTATTGCGGGTTAACGGGAACGCCCTCTGTTAGTTAACATACTATATAATAAAATTTGATTTAGGATAAGATACAACAAAATTCTGTACTTATTGGTTTGTCACAAGCCGGGGATTTTCACCAAATGCACGCAGCTTCACTCAGGTTAGGTTCGCTCAGGTTAGGTTCGCTCAGGTTAGGTTCGCTCAGGTTAGGTTCGCTCAGGTTAGGTTCGCTCAGGTTAGGTTCGCTCAGGTTAGGTTCGCTCAGGTTAGGTTCGCTCAGGTTAGGTTCGCTCAGGTTAGGTTAGGTTAGGTTAGGTTAGGTTAGGTTAGGTTAGGTTAGGTTTTTTTTTTTTTTTTTTTTTTTTTTTTTTTTTTGGCAGGAGTGGGAAATCCTCATGGACGCCCAGACTGGCTCACTTATGAGCCAGTCTGGGCAGTGCCGGACTCTTACCGGCTAAAACCCACTCCTGCCTTTCTAAGTGTCCCCCTGACATAGTCAGAGACCTGTTTATGTATATGAGTTATGTGCCTTTTCTATTTATTTAGTTTTCTGTTTTATGATAAGGTTTTTGTTACTGTTTTATCAACATCTGTTTAATTTAATTACTTATTTATAGAATATATGTCTGGTTTTAAATTGAGTTTACTTTATTAAAAAATCTGAATATTTAGTATGCTTTGTCTGTATATATATGTATATATTAAAAGCATATCATTATGTTTCCTTATTTATTTTAATTACTTTTGTTGCTATGGCTATGCAGTAATCAAGTAAAATTTTTCTGTGTTTTCCGTTAGTCATTATTTTCCCAATGTTGTTCGTATTTATTTCAGTCTCAATTTTCATTTCCGCTTCCAGGCGTTCCGCTCCGAAAGCAGGACATTCCGTCAGAATGTGTGGAATCGTTTGCAGCACATCCGGCTCACAGATGCACGATGGGCTCCCCTTACACCTAAAGCGATGCAGGTATTCGGAGAACCCACCGTGCCCAGTTAAGATCTGTGTTACCACTCCGGTTGGCTGCATTTTGCTTACGATCCTGAAGGCATCTATCGCGTCCGGGAGGAACATCTTCGTGACGGAGGCTGTTTCGCCGTTTTTGTATCTCCGGTTCCACTCGTCGAGCGACTCCATACGGATCATCCGCTTGACGAATGAAACCGGGCAGCGGTCATAGTCCGGCTTCTTTTTGGACCTGAGTGCAGCCTCTTTCGCAAGGTGGTCCGCGCGTTCGTTGCCCCGCAGCCCAGCGTGAGCCTTTACCCAGAATAAGGAGACATCTTTGCCCTGGGATAAAGCCGCGCCCACGTTTGCTCTCGCTTCCACCGCCAGGGCGTGAAGGGAACCTTGGTTCGTGACTGTTTGAAGTGCCGCCTTTGAGTCACTATAGATTCCGAAGGTTCCCTCCTTGCGCTTGAGGATTTCCCTCGTGGCTACGCATATGGCCAGGAGTTCCGCCTGGTAGACCGAGCAGAACGACGGCAAGCTAAGCTTCAAGGACTTGGTCTCAGCCTCACCGTCCCACAATGACAGTGCTGCCCCGACCCTGCCCTCGATCCTGCTGCCGTCGGTGAAAAACCGGACCGCCTGGTTGTTGTGGGTGTCCACAAGGGACTGGTCTTCCAGACTCATGAACGCCATGGCCGTATGTTTCGCCGGATGAGGAGTCTCCGCAAACGCCACCACACGCTCCACTTCCCTGCCCGCAAGGGCTGGCCGGGGTACCCCTCTCTTTGCCTCATACAGAGCGGCTGCTTCTTGTATACGGAGGTCGAGTGGTAGTATCCCAGCCAGCACCAGGGACGAGTTCAGCGAAACGGTGCGGTAGGATTTGCAGAGCTTTTGGGCGAATCCTCGCTGGACTGTGTTGAGCATTTTCTGCACTCCAACCTTCCTGGTTGCCGGCGCCCATGCACTCGCCGCGTACATCACCACCGGCTCCACCGCCGCCGTGTAGATGGTCCGTATGATCTCCGGGTGCAGACCCCAGCTCACTTTAGCCGCTCTAGAGAGCTGCTTGTAAATATTTGCAGCTTTCCTGCATACGTTAGCTGCGTGGGTGTTGAAAGTGAGCTGGTGGTCTATCGTGAGCCCCAGTATTTTTATTTCCTTAGACATGCCAATGTCGACGCCGCCCATGCTCAGGAGTGGGACATCGTACTTTAGCTTCCTGGTTACCACCATCGCACAAGTTTTGTGTGGCGCAAATTTCAGCTTGTTTCGGATGCCCCACCCCCGAACATATTCAAGGGCGGCATTGGCACGTCTCTGGACCTCCAAGCCTGTGTCACCGTCGAAGATCATGACCACGTCGTCGGCGAAAGCCTGGCAGTGATCCCCCCGCTCTTCCAGCCCCTTTAGCAGAGGGTCCAACAACAAGTTCCAGAGGATCGGACCGCCTATCGACCCCTGGACACATCCTTTGCTGGTTGTCCTGTGACACTCAGCTCCGGCATACCTAACTCGGACACTCCTATCAGTCAGGTAGCTGTCCAGCATCCGTCTGAGATTCACCGGGCACCTTTCCTCAGCCAGTCTGGTCCTGATTGCCGGCCACCACGCGCTGTCGAAGGCTCCCTCTATATCCAGGGATACAACAGTGATCAGCTTCCTTTGGTTCAGCTTTGTTTTGATGTGTTGGACCATAGTATAGAGGGAGTCCTCGGTGCTCTTCTGGGGCATGAAACCAAACTGACGAGTACTCAACCGCGGGATCAGATGCCACTTCAGCCTAGCTACCAACATCTTCTCGAGTATTTTGCCCAGGACTGGCAGGAGGCCGATCGGCCTGTAGGACTTTGGGGTGGTGTAACAGTCCTTTCCCGGCTTCCGGAGTATCACTACTGTGGCCACCTTCCAGGCTCCGGGGAAGTGGCCCTGCTCGAGGCACTTGTTGGCCAGCGCAAGAAACATCCCCGGGTCCCGGAATATCACTTGGGCACAGATATCGGCTGTGAAACCATCCGCCCCCGGTGCCTTCTTCGGGTTGAAGCCTTCCACCGCGGTTTTTAGCTCCTGAAGTGTAAACGGTGGGTCATGGTGTTCATCATGCGTCCACTCGTTTACACGACTGGCCGCTTCTCGCGTCCGACGGTGGTCGTCATCGTCTTCCTCTTTCAGGTCTTCGGGGTAGAAGGTCTCCGCCAGCAGTAAAGCCGAGTCCTCGCCGTCAAGTGACACCCCATCCTTCAACAGCGGCAAGTCCTCGTGTCTTTTTGCGGTCCGTCCTATGACCCTGTAGATGCCCTCCCATACACCTTCATTGTTTTGTTTTTCACAAAACTCCTTCCAGCTTGCAATCTGCGCCTTTTTGGCTTGGGACTCATAGTTCTCCTTTGCTTGCAGGTACTCCTCGACGACTCCCGATCTCCGAACTGGTGCGGCACAACGAACGCGGCGCCTCTTCGTGTTGACCTCATTCATCATATCAGCGAGCTCGTTTGACCACCACGGCATTGCAAGTGTGTCGTTATTTTTAATCTTTGCCAAAGTTTCATCACATGTTTCCTTAATAATTTTGATATAATCGTTGACGCTATTTTCTAATTCTGTTTTATTACTGATTTTATTTATTTTTTGGCTCAAGTTAAAGTCTATTGTTAATTGGGCCAATTTCTCATGAAATTGGCTCCAATTCGTTTTCTTGGTGTTAAAAATTCTAGTGGTCCTTTTGATGTGTGTCCCTTTGGCTTTCCGAAGATTAATTTGGAACACAATACCGTTGTGGTCCGAGCTCGTGATGCCTTCCTCAACACTCCAGTTTTCGACCAGGTCCAACACGTCCGTTGAACACGCCGTTACATCAACGAAGCTGGTGTATGATTTGCCTCCCCTGATGGTGTCGAAAGTTGGCGTGTTTCCGACGTTGAGCACCTGCAAGCCCATTTCATCCAGCGTACCCGACATTTCCTCACCCCTGCCATCTGAAACCAAACCACCCCACCAGGTGCTCTTCGCATTTGCGTCACCTCCCATTATAATTCGGGTAGGGCCCATTTCCTCACGAATCTGCAGAAGCTGCTCCAGGTATGGTTGTATGGGCTGGTCCGGTTCAAAATAGAAGGAGACTACTGCAATTTCCCAGGCGCTGGTTCGGATCCTCACCACCGTGATGTTATTGGTGGTGAGTTTTGGACACTGTATGACGTCAAGGTCTTTATCGAAGACGACTACTGCCGCCTTTACAGTTCCGCTACCTTGTTCCGCGCACTGGTAGACTCTCGCTCCCCGGTAGTCTCGCATCCTTCTAACCGCACCCACGTATGGCTCCTGGAGCAGTGCGACAGCGTACTTTCGCTCACTTGCCACTATCATGAGCTCCTGGGTCGCGAGGTTCTTCCTCTGCAGATTCGCTTGGATCACCTGGTAGTTTGAGCGGGCAGGGTGAGTTCGGGTCCCACCCGCTGGAGTCGTGTTTCCCGGAAACGCTGGAGCCACCTCAGCAGTACGCCACCGACAGGCGCGCCAATGCGTCCCATTTCGCACGTACCGGGCACTCTCTGTTGAAGGCGTTGTGGTCATTTTTGTCCAATTTTGCCAACAGGCAATTGTGGCACTTCGGCGCTTCCGCTGCCAGCCGTGACGGGCAGTCAGCCTGCAAGTGCGGGTCGCCGCAGTGGATGCAGAGGTCGGCGGGCTGCGTGCACAATTTTCGGCTATGGCCGAAGCGCAGACAGCGAGTGCACTGCACCAGTGGCGACTGATCCTGCACTCGCACTCGCTGTAGGTCGATGTGCACGCGACCCGCCATAGTCAGCCTCTGCCACACCGTAGGGGACACCTGCAGGATGACGTGGCATGTGTGGGGGTTCCTCGTCTTACGACGGTACTTCACCCCCAACCTCAGATCCCCCACAGGTATGTCCCCGATCAGGTGGGCGTTCTGGCGTTGTAGCGCTTGTATGACCTCCACATCGGAGTGGCAGGAGAGAACGTCCCAAATAATGAGGAGTGGGTCCTTATTCTTTACCTCCTCTACCACCAGGTTCCCCACTTTCCTTATTCTCTCCGCCACCCTGGTCAGCTCCTCTCTGGTTTTAAAACCCACGACCACCTTTTGGTCCCTCGCTTTGCGGAGGCGCTCCACTCTCGTGCCTTCGTTTCTGGCATCGACCGCCGTCCTGAGCTTTTCAATGACCTCTTCACCGGTGTCCTGTTCATTGACGGATGATACGACCACCGAATGAAGAGGCTCCTGGATGTGCTGTTTCGGGCCGGAAGCCATTTCCGCGAAGGTTGGGCCCTGGCCTGCGACATAGCGAGGGGCCTGTTGCAGACGCTCCGACAGAACCCGCGTGTGCTGTTGGCACTCCTCCAACGCCTGTTTGTGCTGTTGAAGGTCCGCCGTGAGCTGCTTCATGAGCTCCGTCGGCTCGTCTGTGGTTGGTCTTTGGTCATTCCGGGACTTTTCGGGTTCATCGACCACTTCAGCTCCTTTTCCCCTCTCGACCTCCGCTTCCTTCACCAGCTGGTACAATCTCTCGACTGCTTTTGTAATTTCGTCCTTGATCTCTTTTTTTAGATTTCGGGAACTTAAAAGCTGGATCTTTGCTTTTGAGAGACACGCCTTTGCCTCCGTGGTCCTGTTTGCGTACCTCACGGGTTGCACATCTCGTGGCGAGCTCTGTTCGGTTCCCTCAGGCAGCTTCGGTCCATCAAGCCTAGTCTGGTGAGCGAGCGTTAATTTGGACTTTACTACTTTCGGGGGAGTGGTTGTTAGGGCCCTTTTCGGTGGAGTTGGAGTTTTGAGGGGTCGGGACCGGAGTCCCTCAGCCTCCCACTCCCCAACACTACGTCTGACCGACGGGCCAGCCTGTGCCTGCTGAGGCCTCCCCGCGTCCGTACTTTGTTCCGAGGTCTTTGGCTTGTTCACCGGTGTCCTTATGCCAAACATCTTGGCTGGGTTCGGGTTTGGGACTACGGACTGTCGAAGTTAGCGGGGGACACTTGTGTCTGTACTGATCCCTGTAAAGGGGGAATCAGCCGGAAGTATAATTTATAAAATGCGAGTCCTATGACGGAGGACTCGGTCAGGTGAGTTAAAAGGAGATATCAGTAAAATTCCTTCAAAGACGCTAATTATCACAAAAAAACCAATTACTCCTCCAAACTACTAACAGGTTTTGATATAAGTGTAGTTGGATGACCCAAAATTACAATAAAATTTTTTCACCAAAACTGAAAAGTTTACCTGGCCAGTAACAAAAGGGTGGGTGGGAGGGCAAATTTTTGATGTTCTATGTGGGCTAGGCGCACGGGCGAGGTGTCAAAAGACGCGTCTCGGCGCGGGCTAGCGATCTATTGCGTTTCTGGAATTTAGTCGGAAGAAAAATCTGGAATTTTACTGAAAAAACGTATTTACGACCGAAATGTGTGTAAAAACCTCGAATAACACCCACCAAACGGGACTCGAGCTCGCTGAACGCGCACGAGTACAGGTAAGGCAGGTAAGTGTCAATTGAGATTAAAAACTAGGTAGATTTAGCTGAAAATTTTGAGATAAAAAATAAGTTAGGGTTTTTTAAAGGAATTTTACTGAAACTTTTGCAAGTCACTAACGAAAAAGTGTTTTTCCGCGTTTTTGTCAATTTTCCCTAGTGGGAACGTTTCAGGGAGTCTGAAAAAGATTAAATTTGCCGAAACAGCTTCAAATTGCGTCACCGGGATGCAAAGTTATGTAGATTTGAAGAAAATATAGTGTCCCCTAGGTGGATTTCGGAGGTTGGTGATTTTAATGAATGCAAAAATTTTTGATGTTCTATGTGGGCTAGGCGCACGGGCGAGGTGTCAAAAGACGCGTCTCGGCGCGGGCTAGCGATCTATTGCGTTTCTGGAATTTAGTCGGAAGAAAAATCTGGAATTTTACTGAAAAAACGTATTTTACGACCGAAATGTGTGTAAAAACCTCGAATAACACCCACCAAACGGGACTCGAGCTCGCTGAACGCGCACCGGAGTACAGGTAAGGCAGGTGG